>CM068367.1:636186934-637481309 GCA_034769895.1 Magicicada septendecula
CAACTATCTATGCGACATATTAGATTATCGTATAGTGTTTACAATTCATGTTTACAATCGTAATTTTGATACTGTTTTACATGCTTTTGCGTTCTACCAGTTTCAAAGACCTCACGTTCTTTAATTTTTTTATAACATTTTAATATCACAAAATTATGTTATGTTATCTTGTTACATTAAAAGTATATGGATTTTTTTAATTTGTAGTTATTCATAAAACGAGAAAATAAAATAAATAACGTTCAGACTCATACACACAGGAGTACCAACGGAACTGAGCTACAGATTCACGGGTGTGTCACGAAACGTGAAGATTTGATGAAATCCATGGTGGAGGGGTAACAATTTTGTTTGCCACAGTTTACTGTTCCACTGCAAAGCTAAAAATAAAAAAGAACGGAATTAAACAATTCCCGCGCGGTACATACATGTTCTCGTACATACCTGGCCAAACAGTTGTCGTTTGAAATGCAATGAAGGCGATTACTGAAATTGGTTTGGGGTTTGGGGCTCCGTTATTGTATAATATTTTTAATATTCATTACGACGAGCTTTGGGCCCGCGGTTGGTGTGACCCACTTCGTACCATACGATAGTATCACATCGACCCGTCGACCTTACTGTTAACTAGATTTTTAAAAATTTGTCGTTTAGCACTCTGGCGAATAAACGTTTCATTATACACTATATTAAAATGAAAACACTTTACAGACAGGCCATTGTCTGGAGCATGCGGTTAAAATTGCATTCTATATAAAATTTTCTATAAGAAATGTTCACGTACATGGAATAAATACAGTGCAACGAAAAAGTCGAATCATAGACGATTTTTAAAAGCAGGTTCTCGTGAACTGTTGTAGGTAATAGTAGTCTGGTAGCAAGACACCAGTTCTTTAGCCTTTGACATACAAAATAGGAAGACGCACAACTTGTACAAAATAAAAAAACCGACATTCCAACATACATTTGTTGAGAGAATTTGTTGTCATTAAAAGTATTTTAAATAGGCCTCTTTCTATTTTTTCAGATAAATTTACTAATATTTTGTTTTAGAAGTCTAATGGTATTTAATGTTTCAACATTTTTGAGAAAATAAACTATATATAGTTTATACTACGCAGCTGTTCTGTTTTGTTTCTAAAGACACAAGTGCAGTAGTGTACTTTAAAAAACTGATATTAAACGCGTTATTAATTTTACACAGAATACTAACACACTAACAGCCTTCTAAAATAGCGATATGTAGCTTATTTATAAAAATTTCTTTAAAAATTCTTAAATTAAACCCTTCCTTGCTAAATGTATTTAGTGCAATTATGCTAATTATTATGAATTATTAAATTATCCAATTATATATTAATGAATTGGGGTCTAATTAAATTTGTATGCCCCCACTTTACTTGGGTGTCATTTATATTTAATATACATACGGAAAAGTAAATTATATTCGTCGGATTTGACTCAATATAGTTATCAAATCAATATGATTTACATGAGCATGTTAATCTGACATTTCAATGGGTGATTTGGGTGTGTCCACTGATAATTAGCATAACTCTTGAGACTCTTAGTAAGTAACAAGATAAAATCACTTGGAACGTGATAAATTAATTGTTAAGGTTAATTGCAATAATGAACGCAAGATATATGTATATATGTAATAATTACTTATTTATTATATCATTGATTAAGTAAATTACTGAACCACAAATGAAATTATGTCCTGTAAATACATAACAAAACACATAATAACATAAATCACAATAATATTCGTTCGTTGTTTCCTGAAAATAAGACATACAATACTATCAAATACAACATGATAATATATATATATATATATATATATATACAAACAATAAGCAATCAAATATATTTTATTCCTAGCTAAATGCGTTCATTAATGCCCCAGATGAATGACTTTAATATTAACGTTATTAAATTTATATTTATATAGATTTATATAGATCTCTTGGGAGTAGCTCTTTGAAAAGAAGAGACAGTGCAGTAGTATGTATCAACTAGCATTTAAGAAACATAAGGACTTAACTTGCAAAAGGCTTATCCACAAATTCCATCGGAGTAAGATTACATCCGTTGGTGGGTTCTTTGTACATGGTAATCACTATTGATCGAAGAACACTTCACTTTCACTCAATGAATATCCCACTCGCGTTATGTATAGTGCGGTGTTGGACTTTCTCCGCTGGCGTTAAGTGTTTTACGGCTTCATGTGTTAAGATGCAGTCATCGACATTGAAGTGGTTTGCTTTGGAGTTTGCTGTGTGCGTGTTCTGGTAGCTAACTATTTTGTCTACCTTGGACGTAATGTATGCAATGTGCGTATTAGTGTTCGTGTTAATTCACTTAGTTCATGTGCCCAAAATTGAGAATCATTATGGTTGAATAGTGTCAGAAATCGTCACCCACTGTTTTACTATCGGATTGTTACTCACTCGTATTGCATTATGTTGCGTGTCGGTCGTAGTCTAGAGTCACGTATACACTGGTATCTAACGATAGTTATGTCTATTCGCACTGTTGATTACTACGGTAAGTTCGGTAACTCATATAAACTATCGAACATACGTTTTGTAGAACTGCGATTGAGTTGAATGTCTAAGTTCGATTAAGACCGAGACTTGGTTACAATTTCACTGATTGATTAACCGAGTTGAAAATTGAGTAAGTCGAGTTGGTAAATTGGTAAATTACTGGGTCGACTATTACCGTTTCTGTTATTACCGCCGCCACTACTACTACTACTACTCCTACTTTTGGCTCCGCGTCCTCGCAAACAGTTTTTATCAATCATTCTCTACCAGAATGCAATTTCCTCATCTCTACGCCTACGGCCGTTGTTGATAGGTTCATAATTTCCTACCACCTTGTAGATTTTTGTCATCGGTTTCCTGATTCGTCGTTCAAATCGTCACTACTCTCTCCACCAGTTCCTTTGGAAGATGCCAAACTCTGGTTGGTCGTCGGGCATCCCCGAAATATCCCAGCGACGAACGTTGTGCTGATTCTCAGAAACTAGACCAATTGCCCGCCTGTCTATCAACCTTTTGTTTCCACGTTGTCGAGGCACTCTGATATAGCTTTTGTTAAGAGTCTGCAGTGTCTTGGTCAATTGTTCATTTACCCTTCGCTCGTTCCGCCAATTACCAACTCTTCGTTGGGCGTCATCCCTGGACGGCTCCCACGATTTCTAGTTGTAAATCTGACTTGGCGTCAGGGCGTGCTTTCCTGCTGGGCTGTGTATATCTCTAGTATTCATTGAATATCCGTCCTATTGTCTACATATTTGTCAAGATTTCTCTGCACCCTTTGTTACTGGGTGTTGCGTTCATACGTGTGCTCGTTACAACTTAACCCCACAGCATGTGTTCCATCTCACTTCTGCGTAACCAGGCTACTGGACTATGCCTTTTTTTGTTTGGTTTGTTTGGTGTTGTAAATCGTAGCTAACTTCGTGCTGTCAACGACGTTCCCTGTTTTCTATTGTTGCGTGTACTCAGACGTTTCTTCATTGTTTTCCCACTGGCGTCGGGTCTGACGTGTGTCTGATCGTTCTTATTTACGACTCGGGCCTGGGTTTGTCAACTCGAGTGTGCGAGCGTGTCTCTTGATCATGAAATTATAATTTTTTTAAATTTTGATCACTATATTGTCCCCAAATTGGATTGGATGTTGGATTAACAGGAGACATCTGATCCAATTTCTGCGCTCTGTCCCAGTCGTGGACGTCTGCCTTGGAATGGTCATGGTTGGATGACCTATATCTCTCATATGGTGCAATTAATAGTTATTCCCTATCTTGGGGTCTTACATGATTATATGAATTTATTGCCTCCCATCTGAGTGAAATGAACGCATTTTTTACATTCTACCCGTCTATATGCGGATTATACAATATTATTTCATGTTAATAATTGAAATAAAATATTTACATCTACTCATTAGACAGTTTGTTTCCTTTTTAAGCTACATTCTTTCGTTATACATATATAACATGATAAATTAGCTGAAGATTAGCTGGCAATTAAATCAATCGATCGTACATCGATGAATCACATAACAACAAAATACTTTTAATTCACTACTAGTGTCTCATAACTATAGTCGCTAAACAAACAAATACATACATAAGATTAACTTGTGACACATATTATAAATGATTACATTAATAAATGAAATATGCATAATTAATAAACAATTAAGGATTCATCCTACCTCATGATGTATACCTAGACGCTTATTCCTAAAGTTACAAAACGATTGTCTCATATTTAAATTATTAATTGTATAAGCAAATTACTCGATTCACTACATCTTTATCAATTTATTATTTCACAATTTTTTAATGCCCTGTATCATTGTATCACAAATGTCCCTTCGATACATGGTACACGTTATCAAATTACTCTATACACATAGAGAGTAATAATATAATAATATAATACACATCTTGTATGTAAATTTATAACATTCAAGAAATTGGGAAAGTTTATGAAACACTGTACGGTTTAAAACAATTTCAACCAGGTGTGTGTCACCTGGTGTGCAGACACAAAGGACGAAATCTGTGTATACAATGTAATTGGTTGTGTGGGTGAAACCTGTACTGACTGGTAAGGTGAAGCTCGAAAAAACTGTACGTTTTTAGCGAAATTTTGCAAAATAGGATAATGCGATGACAAAACAAATTGTACCAACGGGTAATCCTCAACGTTATGCGCCACTAGGCTAGCGGTTGTGCGCATTCCCTTATGCGTAAATTGACATAATAATTACTTGTTAATTACTACAATCTTGTTAATCTTGTTACTTGTTAATTCACAATCTTGTTGGTAAAAGAATTTCGGGATAATAAAATTCCTTTTGTGAAGTACATAAATTTGTGAATCGAGACTAACTATTGGCAGTTGCGATAAAAGTTTTAATGATCGTAAAAACTGATTAGTAACTGATTAGTAATCGTAAAAAACGTTATATTTCATAATGTTGAAAGTGACAGCCTCATATGACAATCCGAGACAGGACTGGAACTGTTTAATCAATCTTTGACAGCATGGAACACTAGACTATATATATCCAGAATCTGGGTAACCATTCTCTCTTTTGCAAATCAGATTACTGAGTGTATGTATCGTTTTGCGGTTCGGTAAGAGACGACTGACGAGACTGAACCACACACAAACGCACACGCGCAAACAGCTTTGAGGAGGACCACCAAATACGACACACACACCATGGTGAAAAGTGATCGACAGCATCAGGTGATGATGAACTGATTTATTTAAAATAAAAAGACAATACGTACAGACAAAAAAGATACAATAATTGCAGAAAAATTTTAAAAGTAAATCTGAACATAGGTTGTGCAAATTACAAATACTATAGTAGATATAAAAATTTTGTATGAAAAGAATAGAAACTGAAAAATTTAAATAAAGATGTAATTGAGCTTAAAAGCGCAAATTATTTAAATAATTATTTGGATGCGTATTGTTTCCATAATTTTTATTATAAAAATATTTTATATTAATGTAAGGACAGCCTTATTTGGCAAAAACAGATTCATAAACACTGTCACAAAAATAATCCCTGAATTACTGACTGAAATACTCAGATAGCAGACAGATTCAGGTGATCCAATCGCATTTTATACAAAATTGCACACAGCTTTGAGAGATGGAGAAATAGGGGGAGAGACAGACAGAAAAAAGCGCGCGCGTGTGTATATTAAACTTTAAATGTCAAAATTAGTCTTTGTCGTACCTTTTTGAGAAAATTTCTGGGGATAAGATTAATTTATTTTTTAATTTGAAGAATTAAACCTTTCTCAATAATTTAACAAAGAGAATTGTTATCTTAATTGGAAAGATTTATATGATTTCTTGAAAAAATTACAATTTTACATGTTTTGTGACATATTTTCATTAATATTTTAAATAATACTTATTAAATCCGAAACCTATTCTGTGAATGTTTAGAGAAATGAAGTCACTTGTGCGGACTTTCAACTTTCTATATGTTACAAAAGTCTTAGAAAGGTACATTTTCTCAAATAGCATTTACAGTGCAAAAAAGATTTTCTGCAATTCTAGTTTTACGTTATTCACATTTAAAGCAATCGTGCTCCATATAGTAGGTTTCTGGATCCTTTAAAACGTGTTCTTTATCTTCAATTGCCTTTTGATTCCTCTTGCTGGATTTCATCACCCAGACACCACAGCCCGCCTTTCGCATCACCTTCTTTCCACCTCGAAACAGTGAATCTTTGGTGTCTACGCTTACTAAGTTCTCTAAAACTCAGCATATTACATTTCTATCATTGAAGCAATCCACTCGCTTCATCCATATCAAAAGATAGTGTTTCATAGCGTACAAATACAGTTTTACCCTATTTGGTACTGTTTAGACTCTCGTGTACTTCTGCGTAAGTCCCGATCTCTAAATGTCGGCTTTACAGGTGACATGACTGATGAAAAAACATATATAACTAATAATCATATATGTATATATGTTTATGATTATCGTCGAACCTTCATTTAATTCTGATTTTGAATCTCTATCCGCACTCTGGTCCTGGAGGCATAAATCATTAAATATGTTCTGGTCTGTAGAAAGTAAATAAAATTACAAGCTTTGCATTACCTATTTCATGTCTTCTAATATTTCTCCTAACGGCAAATACACATATTTCTGTAATTTATAAGTAACACATGTCAATCTTTTGCTAGACTGTTTTTCCTTGCAAATATCTGATTTTGGATTGAGCTTTAGTCGTCACAATTTTGACCCATCATTTTCTAAATGTGGCCGATACATTCAAGATTGGTTATCAGTAGTACCACTACCAGCTCTTCATTGTTTACTTTCTGAAAAGATTTTTTTTTAATCATTATAACCAAGATAACGCTGTTCGTGATATCGCCATCGCCATTCAGCATTGTTTTTTAAGAAAACGCTGGTAGATGGCAATACAGTTATTTAGAAAAAGCGCTACAAAAAATATTTTCTATTCTTCCTATTTTTACAAATCATGTATTTGTTGTAAAGATAAAACTTATGAAAAAACAGTTTTTATCGAAAGGTCGAATTTTCTTCTAGATACCCTTCCGACTCCTAATAATTTCTTTTTCCAAGACGCAATCATATGTTTGTCAAGATTATTTCTGGCTTCAGTCATATACTTTGTTTGCAGACTGTGTACTGCAACATGTTAATTGCCGCACCGCTACTGGACAAGGCCTGTCGGTGTCCCCACCGAGCACTCGACTTGTACCACGGAGGTAAAGAAACCGTCGACCAACGCGAAGCACTTGCGATCCAGTAATTAATCGCGACACCGATTTTAATTGGGATTTGCTATTCAGTTTGAAAGCTACTGTTTGGTTGCTATAGACAAAACATAAATTATATTCATATGCAGTTATGAACATAGTAGAAATATAAATACTTACATGATATAAATATAAATATTGTACTTATAAAACACGATCTTTCTGCGTCGACTGGTAATGATGTAAATATAAATGTACTAACTCACGTTCAAATTCTTATCTAAAATTATAAAAGGTTCAGTGTGGTTGTGTAAGACTTCGTGGAGTGGCTCGTGCGAGGGAGTGCAAAAGAAGTAATAAGTAAGTATTTAAAATGATCAAACATTTGAGGGGTTAGCGGAGCGAATCGCAAAACATTATTCTGTAATAAAAACATCCCTTACACCGGTTATTTTTCTCCAGGCGTTTCATTCTTATTTTATCTTTAAAAATCGAAACAGCTAAATTGAAAGAGGGCAGGAGCATAGTAGGGAGGTGCGGTGCGAGGCGGCAGTGCCAGGCTCTGTACGAGAACAGTTCTTATCACGCAACTAACAATATTGAAACAATGCATGGTATTCCGCCAACGCGCGCGCGTCCCTTCCGGTTTCTGTACAAGCCTGAAAGCTTATATTGTTGTATTGTAGAATTTTATTAAAATTAATACTATGTTTACTGCATACCTTCAAAAGAGTATTTAAATAATTTTTCTAGCAAAAAAAGTTTGTGTATAAAAATTACATATATCAACTGTATTTCCGTTAGCTGGAAATTGATTAGTAACATTAAAACCCGATTGGGTTTCTCAACATCATCACCAACGACATTGATTTCCAGTTCCTTGATTTATAGCTGTTCTATATCAGAGTGAACACTCGTGTAACATCCTAACTGCTGTTATGTGTTATGTTTTTATTAACTGTTTATGTATTTCATTAATATATTTCCCGCACTTGTAGGCTCGCGCGCGCCCGTGTGTGTATATATATAATATTGTTGTAAGAGAAATTTTATTTATTATTAATAATAATAAACAATATATACAAGAATAATGTGAGCAAATATGAATGTAATATATATATAAAGACAACAAATATTTATAAAGAAATATAAAGCTCCACAGTAAAACGTGTTACAGGAAACATTTACAAAAAACGCACTCCAACGTACAAGAGAGAACGTTTGTGTGCGCGCGCGACATTTTCTACAAGTATACTAACTCAGTTATTTATTTAATGTAGAATGGTTGAGTAACAGAAGTGGCAAAGAGTTAATTGCCTTTTTTGCCATACGTACGGTTTTAAAATAATTCTTTTTTAAAACTCCATCGCCACCATTAAATACAAGTCTGTTTCCTCTAACTCTGCTCTGCCAATTTGTCTCTAAGCTGTTGAAGAAATACAATGGAAATACGAACTGAATAAATACAACAGAAATACATCGCCTACAATTTTAAATGGGTTCGTACAAGAACGACTTCCCCAATCTTGACTTGTAGCCTTTGTTGTTGTAAGCTCGGAAATGCCACTCAACGCCAATAAGAAGTCAATGGATAACACATATTTTGGATATATATATAGTCTATATATTTATGATGATAGTTCAAACTATCGAAACATTGTAAAATATTTAAAAAATATATAATATATTCTTGTAAGAAAAGTGTTATTTATTATATACAGTATTTAATACAACATAATTTGTAAGGGACACTTTATCTGAAATATTGTCACTTAACTTATGTTGAAAGTTAAGTGACATGTAAAAGATAAAAAATTATATTTGATATGTATAAGTTAATGCGAATTCTCTCAACTCCTCTCTCCATACTTGTCTGTTGACTGACAAGTCCGTGTCGGAAGTTAACGGTTGGGATTGGTGTGATTAACCGGTGGGGTAATCATAATACGGGACATATGTAATGGTTGCCTACTCCTCAACGTGAAGAAATACGTCCAGCTAGTCATAGTATGTTTATTTTAATTTGTGATTTTGTTTTTTACATAAAAGAAAGGAAAACAGGTATATTATAAAAAGCCAGAAAAAAACACAGACAAAAACTAGGTAAGGTAGCGGAAAAGTTTGTCGTTAGCCATTCCAACGTTTTCCGAGACTATTTGAAGTGTCGCTACGGAAACAGGGGACTAATTTATTGCCGAACCGGTATGACGTGCTACTGTCCAAGTAATTTAAACACTCCGAATTTGTCTTTCCGTATATCAAAGGACAAAATATAAAGCTAAAATAATTTGTTTACGTTAGTAAAATCGAATATAATTTGGCATAACTTTTATGAGTCGTTCTTTCGGGGCCTAAGTAGTATGTAGGACGGTCGGCTGTGTAAGATACAGGTAAGCTGTGTATCAGTAAATCGAAATCTGTTTCTTGGTGGATCGATTTCGTAGGAGGAACCCCATTGTACTTCATACGTGGAGTCATCTAATACGGAGACGTGGGTATTAACTCGCTGAGAGACGTAATAACATGCAGACCACATAATTTGCTATGTACCTTTATTTTATTTGAATTATATTGAATTAATTTCTGACTTTATTGTACCTTTTTTTTCAGCGTTATGGTATCGTATTTCTTGTTTATAGCAGGAAGTATTTTACTATTCTACAGAATAGATATTACATTACATTGTCACTCACGTGTATGTGTGTGTGTGTGTGTGTGTTTTTATGTCACTGTTCACCATAAAAGTGTGTATACAAGAGAACCAATTGTCCTTATGAATAAACAATGTAATGAATAGTTTTCGTATGTAAGGGTACATTATTTCTATTTTAGACATGTATTTCAAAAACTAATAACATTCGTTATACCTGAAAGTAAAAGATATTTGCTTTTATAATATGTGAGAAGTATAAAGTTATTTTTCCCATTTAATTATGAATTTTATTAAATATGCAGCTAAATATTTTAAATATAAAGAAGTATAAAGTTATTTTTCCCATTTAATTATGAATTTTATTAAATATGCAGCTAAATATTTTAAATATAATAAAAACTGTTCAATAATATTTTCAGCAATTTTCAGTATTTTTCGCGAACTAGAAAAAACATGATGACGCACTCAGGCGAGCAAAGGAAAAGAGGAAGATGATGTGAGAAACCTCAATCGCAACGTGACGTGTCATACCGGAAATATGGTCACGTACAGCTGTGCTACCAGAAGAGGAAGAAAATAGTATATTTTTAATTTCACCTTAATACGCATTTTGGAATAATGAAACACTATGTGGTTGTCATTAGTCATCACTATGTGTGAACCTCCTCAGTTGAACAGTATATGAAAACATTTTGATTGTGATTCATACTTTCCCAATAACCATATCAGCACTGATTTTTGATATTTCTATTCTGCGATAGCCGGTAATGATAGGTAATGAGTATCGCCTATAATTTTAGTAAAATAAAATAGGAATAGGTTTTTTATATATTGTTTGTTTTCTGTTGTAATCGGTTTTACCTATCATATATTTTCATGCGAAGCGTTTCTAGCATTGTAGAAGCGTTTCTAGTATTATAGATTAAGGCAGCGTCTATGCCAGCTTTGGATACTACATATGACATAGATCTTATTCAAGAAAATGAGGATGATTTGCAAAGAGCTATGTTTCAATTACAAGAAGTGGCAAGAGAGTACTCACTGACAATTTCAGTAAGAAAGACCAAAACCACGGCCTTTAAAGGCAAATATCTAGTGAGGACTAAGATAGTTATAAATAACAGCACTTTAGAACAAGTGATCCTTTCAAATATATCGGCTGTGCAGTAAGCTATGAATCTGAGTATGATATAAGAAGAGAAGATAAATAAATTTAGGAATATTTGTGGTACGATTCATAGAAATCTTAGAAATAAAACAAGACACAGCACCAGGATTAAATTTTATAAGACAATTGCAATACCCACGTTTATTTACGCAAGTGAGGAGTGGGTCATGACAAAAAAGAAAAGTGGCAATTTGCTGAAATACTTCGTAGTACGAAGAGTGCGGCAGTTTCTTCGAAATACTTTTTAATTATGCATTGCAAGATATAATAAGGAATGAAGATATCAGAGCAGAACTCGAACCAAAGGACATAAATCAAATTATTGCAATTTACAGAAGAGAATGCTGGGATCATCTGCAAAGGATGACAGAGGATCTTGCCGAAAGCGGCACTGAACTATAAAGCCAGGTAGAAAAAACGTGGGTCGTCCGAGGATGAGATGGGTCCGGAACAGGTTTATAATAACCTAATCCTTGAAGAGGAGAAGAAGAAGAAGCCTGGAGTTGTAGCGAAATGTTGGTGTTGTTAGGATAACAGGCTAATTGAAAGGATTCAGGAAAGCAATACACCTTTAAAATAATAGTGTTCACTTTCTTGTGGAAATCACCCAACTTGAAGTAAATGGAATGAAACTCGCTTTTCTTTGGCTCCGTAACGTATAAACGTTATATTTTTCCAACCACGGGTTTCGTTTACTGTAAACAACAAATTTAAAAACCCGAAACATTCTTACCTAACCTCTCACAAAAACACATTACGTATTTTCGCATTACATTCAGCGATAAAATCACTTACAATTGATACACTTCTTCTTCACTGCGTGGTGTATTGATAGTACCCCACAATGAAACAATGAAAATGTAGTGTAGGTACTATCCATAAGGCCGGAATATCAAACATGGCAACGTTGCATCTGAGGCAGAAGCGGCAGCTGTGTGGAATGTGAATTCTGTATCGCGTGAGCGGTTAACTTTGTAGTAAAATTTACAAAGGTCTTTTGCAGTTTGTTGTTAGTGACGATTTTTGTAGTTCAGTAGTGCTGTTTAATGTTATAGTTTGTAATACTACAGTGTTATTAATGTTTGTTGTGTGTATGTTTTTTTAAGTTGATTTCAAACACGTGTTGTTCAGCCCACGTACTTATTGAAACAAACTAAAATTTGCACGTGTTTATAAAGTTTAACTAGGATAGATCCTTAGAATTTTTAACTTACAGTAACCTTCTGAAATTAATTTATAACAAAACGTTAATCGACGGAAATAAAAAAATGTGTACATAATTCATTTAGTGTAGGTTTGTCAGTGATAATGCCACTTAAGTGTTGTGTCCCTGGTTGTAAAAGTAATTACAGATCCGAAGATTTTATGAACTTATGTGTAAGGTATACATTTTATTCTTACCAACTTTTCGACTTTTGAATTTGTTGACAGTAATGAATATTTATGAGACACAACTCTTATAATTCAATGGTGTTCTAAGACAATTCAAATGTCATTACAATGGGTACTTTCTGTACCCAAAGTAATTAAAATTTTTTTTAATAGAATAGATGATACGTATAATAAAAGTGCAGCATTAATTTTTCATTTATTGTTATTATTGTCTGAAAGTAGTACATTGATAATTTTCATTATCTAAAAAGTAAAGGATGAATAATGTAGGCCTATAAAGGTTTAAGTAGATCTATAAGCATTGTGTAATAAAATAGCTAAAGTGAACATGTTAGATTCTGATTTAATTTCGTAGCATTACTAAAACCATGAGTAGGTCTATTTATAGCTAACCTAAAATATAGGTCTGTGCGTACTTAGTACTATAGGTTTTAAGTTGAAGAAATTATTGAATTAGTACTAGGCCTAATGAATTAATTTTGTTCGAATTATTGAATTCGTATCATATGAATGAGTTAATTATTATATTTCTTAAATAATGTAACGTCTAGTCGGCCTCAAATATCAGCTTGTTCCAGTGTTGCCACGTTTAATATTCCGGCTTCTACTAGAGCCGGCCATGTACCACTGGGTAACTACCGTTTGATTATTTATCCAGCTGTTTTCTTAAACTACGTTGTTAATATATTCATGTATATATGAGTTATTCCTTTATTTAATTATTTAGATTATAACTTAATTAAATATTAGCATTTTAAATAGTCTCCTTTTATTCATTAATGATTTTATCATTACCGTCATCATTATTATTATTATTGTTATTATTATTATTACAGAGACTTTCTGATTTATAGACTTCAGAAATTTGATTTATTTTTTATTTATTTTAATTTCTGAGAATTCCCACATTAACTATTAAATAAGTAGGTTTATGTATCTACTGTATCTGTATATTTACAACATATTTGTATATACACAAAATATTTTTGCGTGTGCGCGCGCGCACGTGTCTATTTTGTATATCCCTGTCTATTAATTGCGTTTTTGTTTTGTATGTGAGCAATCGTTCAGACGTGGTGAATATGTTTATTTCTTTATAGGTTTTCATATCATTAAATTGAATTGAATAAGTTATTAAACCCATCAGTAATTGAATTATATTAATAATGTAATTATATTCGATTAGGCCTATATGATAGTTGCATTAATGACTTAATTAAATTCTATCATTTTTTTGTATAAAGAATACTTACAAGTACTTTGTATTAGCAGATCTGTTTGGGCGAGATACGATACATTACATTATAAGTATTTTAGATAATAAATATTATTATACTCTTTTTTTTTAGTATATACCTACATAAGTAATTTTTTAAAATTCGAATACTCCAGTCAGTGTATGTTAATGTTTCCTCAAAACATGTTGAAACTGACAAGCGGCCTTCAAACGACTCGTCAGTTGAGTGCAGTTATGGGTTTGGTACAATAGATGTGTGGCTGGGGGACTACGTTATGGACAGTGACAGTAACACCGATCTCATCAAAAACGACATCTCTGAGTATGTGAGTTAGTGACATTTAGATATGCCGGTAAATTTACCTCCAATTTTATTGCGCAGTCCAACACGACACAGTGAGAGGGTAATGTGGCAGTGCCATACAATTTAGCTAGACACCTTACAGTTACGTAATCAACTGATGCCACTGTGTACCCATTACGTTACAAGAGCTGATTTGTGTGCATGTGTGGGGAGGTTTACGATTTGTATGCTGCGTTATTAACATGATAGGTGCAGTGTCAGATTTCTTCACCATTATGTTACGGGAACTAAATATCTAATATACGAGAATATCAAAACATATATACAGGTATACTTTATATGTACATAATAAGAATATGCAATCGCGGAACGCGGTCACGTAAATCACTTGTTTTGTTTCCTTTTTACTGAATTAGTGATCAGAATTGTACATTATATAAGATAATCTGATAAACGGTATACACATGACGTCATTGGTAATCACCAAGTGAATATCCCTCATTTACATCAGGTCACAATTGGCCATCTTTTGAGTATCCTATTACCTTGTCTGCCAGCGGGTTCTCGTGGGTTGCGAGTATAGTACGGTATTTTTTGTTTTATGGTGTATGGTTTCTTGAACGTGACTTAGTCCGAGATCTTTGTGGAGAGTTTGATTTGAGACATATCACTGCACATTAATTATTATTCTCTATATTTTTGACTGAGATCTTTGAACAACAGGGATGTTCGGTTTTCTGGCGCACCCCCACAATTCAATCCCGTACGTCGATGTAGGTATTTTATGGCTTTCTAGAATTTCAATATTTACTGATAAATTCGCTCCAGACCTATAATCCAATTCAGTTCTTTGACGTCTAAATTTATTTGCTTCCTTTCTTCCTTCTTTGACTATAGGTTGTTTCCTTGTCATCCTGCTGTTCATTTACACACTAACATTCTCAAATATTTGGCTTGATCTTCCCGTGGTAAAGCAACGCTTTACATATGCGTCAGGTGTGGGGTCCAAAAGTTATGTAGCTGTATGTATTTTTATTGATGTTTATGCGCCATTTCTTAAACCAGCTTTGGAGTAGGTTGAGATGGTATGAATCCTTTGTAGTTCAAAAATTGTTTATACTGTATGTAATTTGTAATAACTGTTTGTAAGTTGTTGTGATCTACAATTCCAATCCACGAGCACAAATTTGCTGGTTCGAATTTCCGGGAGATTTTTCTGGTGAAATCGTGAAGCTAAATGGGTAAATACGACAAGCAGTGCTTTCAGGGAGAATATTTAGAACATGGCAGCGGGTCGCCACCTACTACTTCGTAAAAGAACCGTCGCTGATCCACTTAGGCTGTCAGGTTACAAGAGTTTTTAAATGTTTATACGTTTCTATAGTTTTCTATATATAGAAAAATATATTACATAAGTGTATGTGTTTATATATTGTAACGTGATGTTTCCCTCAACATGAAGAATATCCTTGACAAAAAATTGTATTATTAAAATAATGAAGGACAAAACAATAATTGAGTAATTAACTTATATCATGAGATATAGATGTTAAACAATAAATATAAGATCATTGTAAAATAAAATAATAAAACCAAGATACCATATATGACTATCTGGAACTTTGTAACAAATAACTCCAGTAGAATGAATAAGAAAGATAGCACAAAATAGGTGAAAGCCTATTCACTAGAACCTAACTGGATTACCAATTAGGAAAGGGATTATAAACTAAATAAAAATTTAATGAAACCAAACAATAAACTAGAGAATAATTCTACCTGATTGTGAATGAAATCACATAGACAATTCAGAGAATAATTATTATAAGATAAGTATATAATAACAGTTTTAATTTTGTATGAACATGATACCATGTAGGTTAGGTTAAGAACCATTGTTAGATGTTAAAGAAAGAGAATAATATAAAGAAGATTGTAAGATAAATAATTTCATAATAGAAAGTATAAACTGAATAATAGATAAGAATAATACATAACTATTGTTGGTTATGAACCAAATAATAATATAAACAGTAAGAAACTAATGTTACACCCTAAGCCTACATATACTTGGTAGGAAAAAAGAAAACAATTTGTATATATAAAACATGTTGAATAATACTACATAGATTAAAAGATAATGTATTTTAGTAGAGTAAGTTATTAGTAATCAAAGGTGTTAATAATGGACCATTCATAATGTAAATAATAATAAATCAACTTGGACAAACGACATACATCCACTGTGTAAGTTAGTAATGAACATTACAGGGAATAAAGACTGTATTAGATTATAAGAGATATAGTAAAAGTTCATGTAATTTATAAGGAATAATTAATAACTGTTGAATTGTATTAGAGTTAAGTAATTTTGTTTAAAGAAAAGGATTATAGTCCATAGAACAATGGACATTATGGTGCCTAGAGGGCAATTCAGTGTTTGTTAAAAAAGTTAATGTTTATAGTTATCAGTACTAATATTAAAATGTCTTTTATTAACATTAGATAAAATGTACGACCACAAAAATTTAGATATGTATCAAATAGGACTAGTTTTAAACAAAAATGTTAGAATAGGCCATCAGTTAAAAATGTTATCTTTGATATTACCGGACAGAAGTATGGCTTAAGAGATCTCAAAACGATCAGCATAAAAAATGCATTTTAATATCTTGTTAATATTCTGTAGCATAAGGAAAATATGTCAATGTTAAGATTTTTTGATAAATTTGATCAAAAAAGTGACGCTTAGGTTGGCGTCTGTTGGTATACATCAAACCATAAAACGGAATTTTTGTGATTAAAAACGGAATGCTTGGTAATTTCACCAATCAGAATCTTTCATCTGTCAGGTGAATCAACCCATAATGCACCGCCAACGAGTTAGTCGTTCGCCGGTAATCATACAGTAAAGAACACCTTCTCTGTGACACGGAAAATGTAAATAGCCTCCAACCCAAAGTGTAAATAGTCTTGTCCTCAAAGTCTCGAACCCGAGTGAGGTTAGGTGAAGTGTAAACAAAAGGCGATCTAACCTACGAGTGGGGACGTAACCTAACAGTGAACATCAAGTGTTGTGAAGTTTTTTTTGTATTTAAAGGACATTATAGAGAATAAATAATAACAGTGAATTATATTAAATGTATAAAGAAAAGGAAAGTATAGAGTGCATCTAAAAAATTTATAACCCAACTTAATATTTAAGTATCACTATACCACGGTAACTTTTATATACACGTGTGAACTAATTTTAATACCATCACAGTATAGAAACACTAACACTATTATAATTATTTTGTGTTTAATTATTATATCGTGGTACTTAATATCTACAACTGAATAACCTAGCCACCATTGGTTAACCTCCAAAGCAGACTCTGTCCAATATACGAACTGTTCGTCACTTTAGATTTAAGTTGTTATTTTGTGATTTTATATCTAATTTTGCATAGTAATGTTTTGTTCTTCAAAAAAGACATTTTTGTTAATTATTGTAGTCAAAAGAACCCAAAAGGTTATATTTGAATAACGTAAACAGTAACCTATATCTCTGAGATTGTGAACTCATGCTACCAACTGTTGAACTATCAATACAACAAGCCTGGTCAATTATTATTACAAGAAATGTTATTCATTTTAATATCAGAAGAATAGAATAGAATTCTAACGGAAAATAAAAGAAAAGGGAAAGTAATTAATGGTGTATGAATTATTATTTTTAATAGTTAACATTTTATTAGCAAATTTTGAACATTAGTGTTTACATCCACTCCAGAAGAATAAGTTGGCAGTACCTATTTTGGAACAACACGTGCTTTTTAAATGATTTAACTAGGTCAGTGAACTCTAATAAAGTAAAAATAATAAACAATTAATACAAACTTTTAAAATCTCAATTAATAATAAACAAATTAACGAAAATCGGAGCAACCTAGTTTCATACCAGCGAGTACAATTCCACTATAATTACAAACCAAACCAACCTGGATAATTTATAATTAAAATTAGCAAACTGATTTTACACCACGACAAATGAATTAACAATTAATAGAATAAAGTCAATTATATTGAACCGTAAGAAACAAACTACTCATAATTTTATTTCATCATAATTATATTTGTAATCTTTTTTATTACAAATTGGCGTCCACAACGTGAGGCTTGTATTTGCGAATTATTGGGAGAATAAGAATTATTTTATACTCATCAAGCAAATTATATTCCTAATATTTTTTGTAATCATTTTATATTTATTACAATATTATAACTAAAAAGTAATAATAACCAAATTGTTTATTCTTAGAAGAAACACACATATACGGCAGGAACTGAATATTATGAGTATACTCGACAGGATTGCCCAGTATCGGCTGAATAGGTGGGAACATCTTTGCCTAATGGATGACTCCTGCATCCCCAAACAACTATGAAACTATAAGCCAAGGAACGGAGAGGTGTAGGACGTCCGAGGAAGCGCTGGAGTGACCAGCTCTAATCTTTGCCTGTTTGAGACCGGAACAAACCATCCTTGGTTTAACCCTTGAGGATGATGGTGATGATGATTGTTTATTATTGTAATAATAAATAAACAACATATTTAAATAATAATCAGAATTTCAACGTTAAAATCTTTTGTAAATATCCAAGTAACTATTTATATAAACGTAAGAAAACGTAGAAAAACAAATAGAAGAAAGCAGTATCGCTCGCAGATAAAATACGCGAAATTGCTTTCCGCGTAGTCACAGTTATCAATCTATCAACAAGAAAGACCATCTATGCTTACCATACGGAATTTGTCAAAAATGAATACCGAATGCAGAAGCCCAAGTTTCAGATTCCGCATGTGCCGAGAATTAATTACGAGCAGCAATACGTTTGAAGCTGTAAGCTTGTCACTGCAGATGGCCGGTTGCACCATATTTAATTACAAAATATAACGGACCTTAGTATTTTATACATATTATAAATTATGTAATTTATGTTACGTACACTTCAAAGTACATGTAATCTGTTAAGCAGAAAACTAGATCTGAGAGTGAATTCACATATTTTATAAATTTTACATTTATAAGTATATTTTATAAATAACCTTAATCCCAAAATTTTACTAAAGACCAGGTTTTAGTACTCAATAACATTAATGAGATTTTTCAGATAGTGAAATACATTATAAGGGTATGTAATGTTAGTCACAACAAAGTTTACTAAACAAAAGCGCTCAGTTCTTATTAAAGTAAACCACGTACTTATTAAACGTACTCCTGGCACCACGTACACTTTCTTTAAACTGTATTTCTATGTTTTAAGGCAACCTGACAAGACCTATTTAGTAGGCATAAAAATAAAAAGTAGACGACGATACCAAACCAAGTTAAACTACTGATATACTTCAATATTTCTGGGTAAGATATTTCCTCCCACGCGTGGTTTTAAAGAAAATTTCTGATTACGCATGACTTACTAAACACAGAAAATTTATTGGAAAACAATTAGTAGTGCGTGTGTGACAGAGGTCCACAACTGGCGAGTAGCTCAAAAGTGATCCGGGGGACTACTGAGATATAAGTATAACTAGTAAGCTCTCTGAGCTGCAGAACTCGCTCACTATTTTGAAAAAAAAAAACATTTATTATTAGGTAAATATCAAGATTAGAAAATTTTTAAACATTTTAAAATGCCAAAAACTGTACACTGTATTTTGATTTTAATTAAAAGTCTATTTAATTTGATACCACACATTGATTTTTGCGATTTTATTAAAATTTTCACCCACTTTCTGGGCTTTGGCATCCCAAAATTTTGAAATGTTAAAAAATGAAAAATTCACGCAGTTTTTGTTAATATCCCAATTAATTTGATATCCCACATGGATTTTTTAGATTTTTTCACAATTTTGCCTCCCCCCATTTTGGGGGGACTAATCTCGAAAACAAAATAGTTTTGTAGGGTAAAAGTGTGGACATGCATGCCAAGTTTCACGAAAATCGGTTGATGCGGTCAAAAGTTATTGAACACATCCCATAAAAGTTAGTTGATACATACCCTAAACAGATAGCTACGAGGTCGAGACAAACAAATAACGAACGGTCGAGTTAAAACTGAGACTCGCATTGCTCGTTAAAATAGTATTCTTCTTGTGTAGCTTATTAAGTATAGTATAAACAAACTACGCCTACGATAGTAAAAGAAAAAAGAAATATAAACGAAGAATAAAAAAATATGGCAAAGGAATCGGATGGTGGCAAACGGGTTATATTACAATCTTTGAGTAGCAGTATCAGCTCCAAAATTTCACAGTTGGTCAAACAAATGCAAGAACCAAATCATAGTGATTAATCTCAGTAAATCGGTGACAATTTCAGTTGATATAGTTATGTCAAACATAGTTTTAGTTAAATTGGATAAAATTAATTTTAGTTAATAAACAAATTTACAGACTTTACGTAGTGGCCTCAGCCCTTGATATACTGGGAGATCTGCGGTTGATCAGTCTTTCAAGTCAGTGGTCCATAGTCGTCTTAAGGTTGGAAGGACATGTGGAAGATATACGCAAGATAAACAAGGCAAGATATTAGTTATTTAGAATAACCTACTGGACAACCACCTTTGTAAATGGTTTGGCGGATAAAATTAATGAGATAGTCGAAACAATTCAGTTTTTTGACGCCTTAGAAAAAGATATATTACGTTTTTTTTTATTTTTAAAACTAAATATTAGCAGTATTAAATTATAAGCTCTCCAAATTGAGATGCATCCTGTACAAATATTATACAACTAACATTTTAACTCACCTTGTTAATATTAAAGCCTTTAAGAATCTTCTTTTCAGTTACGGAAACATGACGTATTCTTTAGACACCAAGCACCAAATGAGACCATTATCTGGTGCGCTGGGCTACTGTAATTATTCTTCTGGAAACATGTAAGCGCGTTATTGCCAATTTATAACCATACATACCGTATAATTATGCCCTTTCGGAAACCAAATCCATCCGTGAAACGTTCTGAAACGTTTTTGGTAGCCAGATCACACAACACACGTTCCTTTAGATGTTTATAAACAGGTATTTGCCATTATTTCCATTGACCAGCAATGTGTAACACTGAGATGTCACAGCGCCAACGAGAAACCCGCTACTAATAATTTTCCGTCTAGTAGAAATAAGCGTATAATCGTTGTAGCGTGTCATTCCCACAATTCCTTTAAAAACTAATACTCCTGAAAGTTGATTTGGTAAGGAGGTGTTAAAAAATAAACGCTACTTAAATGTGTTCACAAGTTAAAAAAAAAGTTATCCGAGTATGATGTATAGAGTAGAGTGTGCTGTGATTGATATCGGTAACAGCAGTGGAACTACCAACTGATAACAACGATAGAACATGAACTGATATTCTGGAGTGGATGCTTAACTGAGCTGATACACTGAAGTGGTTGCTTAAGTGTGACATGAACTGATAATGTAATATCATTTTACATTACAGCATGTTTGTTAACGAGGAATCACTGTACCTCCTCGTTTTACACCGGGTGTCGTTAACAAAAAATCATGTACTATTAAATATTCAGACACACGATAACCTAATACGATAGCTAAATGTAAAATAAATGTTGGAAACTTTGAATGGCGGAGGTATTATTTATTTTAGAAGATAATATATTTTATTCGATAATTATAAAATTAATTACTTATTTTGTAACATACGAAGAGAATCAGATTTAAAGGCAAACGAAGCCCAGAAATGCTTGTTGTTGACAAAACTTAATGTGAGCGTTATAAATACACATTTGATTTGTCAGTGCAGAATACATTAATTAAATGTAAAAGAGTGTTCGTACATGGTAGATTTGACAGAATATTTAACGGTAGCGCAAGCAAGCTCTCATGGGCTCGCGAAATCTTCAAATAATCCTCCACCTCTCTTCACATCCAGACAGGCAATAGTATACCGAAAGTTTACAGAAAAAAAATGTATAATAGCCCTCATATAATAGCTCTTGGTATTATATCTAAATAGTTACAATGCAATTTTGTTTCTTACAGCTGAGGGAAATTGTATGATATAATATTTAGAAAACAATTTTTAGAAACGTTTACCAGATTCTTTTTCGATTTGACATTTTATGAACAATTTAATCATACAATTTTAATTTTGTTTGTAAACAAATAGTTTAGATTGAGTTTTCTTGAGCGAGGAGCATTACATAAGAAATAAGTGATTTTTAATGCAACTAACAGTTAACAGTTACGCAACTAACGAGCAATCCGAGCGCTCAAGAGCCGCAATTGCCCGCGTTGCTGGTAATAAGAAACGAAACTCTTTAGACATAAAATTCGAAGTCAAAAAATGTTCGTAAATATGGATCGGTCCGTTCGGATGTGGAGACAGGGAATCCAAGAGTCTTTATTTACGGTGGTTTTCCAAAATTAAATTTGTGTGTCAGTAATAATAACGATATTTGCAACGCTGTGTAAGTACATTAAACTTATTTTTGATAATACCTATTTATTATATTTTATTCTACATAACTTTCTTTGTGCATTCTTTGAAAACATACATAAAACCTCGAAAAGAAGAATTATATGTAGGTAATATTAGTCTATATATTTTTATATTACATCGAAGCTGCCATGTCGATTTTATCATTTGAGTTTAAACTTTCTGTCATTAAAAAATTTAGAGTAATTTAGTTGATGAGTTTTTGTACTTATTTATAGTTAAAAGTAATTTGTAAAGATCTTAAGTGCCATTATAAATTATTGTTTAAATGCTTATGAATTTTAATTTTTCGATACTTTCATGAAATCATATTTATATATAGCAAACTCAAGAAAAAACCTAGACGGTTAATAGTTATCGAGTCCACTTTCACCTTGCCACTCAGTAATACACTTGTAGATATTTGTTTGATGTCATGATGTACGTAATAATCAATTTGTTATACCTTCTATAAATCCTGTTAGTAGTGGATTGTAAATTAAACACGTAGATTTTCAAGTTAATTCTATAAATTTATCTTTTATAAACTCTCACACAAACATTATATGTACAGTGTGTAACCATATTACTTAAAACTACATTTTTCAACAGAATTCGAAGCAAGATGGTAGACCGTTTGACCAACCCAACGTTTTTTTTTATGGAACGCCATACCGGTTTATTCGTTGCCAAACTGGAATATCGTACGTTCCAACCCATCTCATGATGTATTTATAAACAACCTATCTCAAACGATACGTAACCGGATCCTGAGAAATTGAAAGTAGTTTTGACTCTTATGGCTGTAAAGCTAACATAACATACGGGCTACTATTTAGCAAATATCAACATTTTTCCACTGGTTTGTTGTTTCACTTTCGTCGGCCAAAAGAAGGCGTTAACACAAAAGGGTTTCTTTTTCACGGAGATTTGAAATGGCTACGATCATAATTCGCCATATTTTAACCCAACTACAGAAACCTTTTTTCTAAAACAGCATTACAATTTGCCGTGAAGTTTGTATTCAAAACACAGGACTGGGTTTCTTCTGTATGTAATTAACTCTCATTGTTGCTCAAAATAATCACAGAAAATTCTGTAAACGTCAAGAAATCCGTTTATGATGCCAACTGAATGTGTAAATGAGAGAATAATCTCAACATTTTAAGGCACACAAACCTAACGACTAACATTAAGGGGTTTGAGGCATTTGAAAATCAACTCTGGATATCGCCAGCCCGTGTCTATAATACTTATGAAGAGGACATTATAACAAGTAAACTAACATAAATGGAGTATGATGTTGCACCGAGCTTTTTACAGAAGCAGAACCGTAACAAAAATGTTACAATTAAGCGTTTATCCGGTCAAATTCTAATACTACGCTCCGGTAGAGACTACGAGACTACTGGTTCGTATTTGAATTCTGTTGATTCATACTTTACAGGAAGACATCCAATTATTGCTGATTGATTTTTACATAGTTGTACTACTACTAAACTACTACTACTACTACTACTACTACTACTACTACTACTACTACTACTACTACTACTACTACTACTACTACTACTATTACTACTACTGCTGTTGCTGCTACTACTACTACTACTACTACTACTGCTGCTGCTACTACTACTGCTACTACTACTACTACTACTACTACTACTACTACTACTACTACTACTACTACTACTACTACTACTACTACTACTGTTATTATTGAGGAGCAGTATTATTATTTTGCCTCAATATACATTCGATGCTTGTTGGCTCTAAGCAGACCTAAGGTGCTCGAAACTTGTGCGGTCGCCTAGCCTGTCAACAACAAGATTTCAAATAAATACCGGTACATAAACTTGTGAGCTCATTTAGGGTACACAGCCCTTTGCTGGTCTTCATTGTAAAATTTAAATATGTTTTTCTGTCCTGTACTCCAATATTCTGCATACGAATATCCGCGTCTACTCCATTTCGTCGTTAGCTAAAAGCCTCTCATTAAAGAGTAAGTACAGGAATATTTCACACTGAAAAAGTATCACTATAGCCATTAATAATTGTACAGTCCATTAATATTATTTTGTCCTTATATCAAAACTGCTAGTAGGTCGATGACATTGTTGTAAAGTCGATTCATTCGCAGTCTTCGTACGATGTTTTATTTTTTCAAGCATCACCGACATTCTGTTGGTCATTCGTAGGTCAATCTGTAGTATAGTCAGATTTAGCGTTCAGATTCTCTGTTTCAGCTTTACACTTTGTTCTGTAAAAACCGTCTACATATATTTAAAAATGACATTCTTAGAATAGTTAAATCATTTAAAAAAAAATCATTATAGGCTACTCGAGAAGCAAACGCTTGAATAATGTCAAAACTAGAACATACGTAAACGACAAGCTGATTTACTGACAAAGACATCGATAACACATATTCTTTAAATAAACATTTAAGTATATCAGTTGATTAAATTTGTTAAACTTTTCAAAGTGTTTGACGTGAACCCATTTTATTTTACTTTTTTACGGGAATATGAAAACCGACATCATAATCATAATTTTTTGCTAAATTTATGGTGAGACTATTTTATTTCAAAAGTTCCTGCTAGACCTCACTGTACATGCGTATCACTAGTATCTGTATACGCTACCAAAGACATAACATAGCCTCCATGGAAGTACTCTGTCACCTTCTCATATAAAGGGCAATACATCAGTGACATATATGTTATATGTCAATACCATGGGTAATGTGCAATACCATGGATTATGTTTGCACGAAATCTGAAATTCCACATTTCTAGGAACCAATTGATTTCTGACTCTTTATAAAGTGGAAACTAGTTGTTTCAGTGTAGAACACATTTAATGGCTCCGAACATCAGGAGCTAGACGATCAAACACTCTGTGATTACTGATCATACAATTTCCAGCTGCTTTGTAACAAACAAAACATTTATTATGCATTCATTTTTGTGTTATGGTATTGTTTGGCCGCAGTATTGGGTTTAAATCACACTGTTACTTATTTTAATTGCCTCAAAATACGATCTGGCGGCTACAGTTCCTCATTTTCTGTTTACACAACTTTGTATCTAAACAAAGTACAGGGAAAGAAAGACCATGATAAAAACTGAAGGCTGTAATCCGTGAATAATTCACATATACGGCGTAAATTTACATAAAATCAATTTTCTCGCCGGGTGAAAAACGAGAGTTTAAGCGCGTGTAACTAACGCGTTTGCTGTTGATCCGCGTCGTATAAAAGAGGATAAATTCGCTAACGGCGACGAATTGTACTAATTAACGACTACACAATAATGTATTATGTGCTTCGTCGGAATAAATAATTGTGTGAAACAGCAACACCTCGACGACACGGTTCTGCTGTGACACTGGACTAACAATAATGATGTATTCCATATTTATGTGATGTGTTCAACAACGGTGTTCATTAATTGAGCTGAAGGGTGTGACTGTGTAGCACAGTATGGGAATGACGTCATACCTAGGAGTTGCCATGGCAGCCACTGGCTGCGGCCGCCCTTACTGATGACGTGCAGGGCTAGAGTAGGAAGGGGGGCACGCGGGGCACCGGGTCATGTTTCGGATATGAATGGCTTCCAATTTTTAGCTTTGCGGGTGTAAGCTGTAGAATTTTATTGAGAACATGATAAATGATTTTAAGTTGTATAGGACTGATTTATGTCGCTCCTTCAAATCTTGGCAACGTTTATTTGTTGCGAGACCTTAAAAACGAATTAAAAGCGTATGCAACGCTCCGGGCTGGATGGTGCACCTAGTTTTTCGCTCGTTCACCTAGTTTAGTGGTCTGCTCCAGAAATCAACCGTTGGTTACCTACATTACAACTTACATAACACGTACGACATATTTATCGTCACTGGTAAATTGTAGTGAGGAGTTAAATTTTGTCGATCTGTGGGTGTTTAAATGTTGCAATGATAACTTAATGTTTACACATAAACTATTCTCATTTTTATTGTTCTAAACACTCTTATATTGTTCAAAAATTTACGACGAAAAAAGTAACCGAAATTTTGTGAAACTCATTTAAACAGATAACCGGGTAACGTAGGTAGGCCTATTATTCGTGACATCAAATAACGAACTGACTGACCTACATTCCTGAATAAGATTACGAAACAAGGCGAAAGGATACATTTGTGGACAAAAACGTAATATACCCATATTATGTATTTTTTATAAACCGGCAATACACAAACGCCTACGCTCAAGTATATGACACCAATTTTTTCGCGTTAACAAATATTTTGATTTACTTTAAATTGGTTAATCGTCCAATTGGTATGCAAAACAATTGATTTTGCTACAGTCATGCGGCAGTAAGTACAAACGTAACCTGATCAATGGAAAAATCTACAAAACGTGAATTTTTTCGGGTACAAAGAATAATGTGAAAGAGAACATAACGACTCTCTCATAAAAGTGTCTAACCTGCCGGCAGTTTGCGACCCGTTAAGTTTCGAATCGTTCACACTATTTATCCAGCATTCATGTGTTATAACAAGTGGAATTTCAATATTCGTGTAACGCTTACTAATTTCTTTTATTATTCCACTTACCCAGGTACCTAAATGACTTCAGGAAGAGTCTGGTTGTTAGATAGACCACTTTGGTTTCAATCAAGTTTATTAATGACGTTAGTAGTTATTATTGTTTTAATTACCGTTAATCTCAACTGTATAAATGTGTGAGTATGTGTGTGGGCTGTTTTTATATGCGTTTATTTATTTTTTTCTGCAGACATTAAATTTCAGAATTGTAACCTACAACGCGTTCTAAACATTTATCACACTCGCGATTCGTAGACATTTAGATTTTCTCGACAGCAGAAATAATAATTTGGAATATTTCCGCATTACAGAAAACACTAAATTGCCAATATGCTAATATCAATTTAATACAGTTGTATATACACAAATTAATTTTGAAATGAGAACAAATGATCACGACTGCGTGAGTGTACACAAGTAAATAATAGTAAGACAAATTTAGGATAAATACGAATGAAAGGCGATTCCCGATGTTTCAGACGATATCTAATGTTTTTTGTTTTTTTTAAAGCACACTGATGTTGAAAATTATTTTACTAACTTTAAGACGGTTGTAGATCGTGTTTTATTGTAGGGATGTAATCACATCCGGTACTGACTTGTTGTCAGTGAATACCGGGCAGCTAAAAATTTCAATAAATTTCCAAATATGAATTTTGCAAGATTGTGTGTGTGTGTGTGTGGGCGCGCGCGCGCGTGTATCTTTCCTTTGTAATTAACTCTTGATGTTTCTTACAGTATTCGTATGTTATATTTTATTATCAAATAATAATTACTTTGTAACTGCTATGCACCAGACGCGTCTTTGACAATCTGAATTTCAGAGGTCTTTATATGAGAATTTATATATTTTTACATACTACAGTGGCATTATACAATCCTACAATCCTATAAATGATATAACATATAGGCATATATATATATATATATATATATTGTAACGTAATGTAAATTCGGGTTATTTAGCCACACGTTGTTGGCGTCAAATCTATAACACCACAGGTATCCCGTACTATTTGATGTGTACCTTGTATATAATTTAAGTTATTTATGTGTACTTTGTTAATATTTTAAAGGATGAGTATTTTATCGGGGTAATATTTGTTGAGCGCCAATTTGCAATCAAAGGTTGCAAATAAAATTTATTTGTAAAAATAGTAAGTATTATCTTTTTAAAATATTATAAAGGTTTCTATTTCAGCTATAATTCGATCTCTTTTAATCTTTTATTTAATACCCAGTTGTGATAACTAAAACTCAGCAAAGCAGATTCGAATAGGCTGCGATGTTTCCTAGTGAAGAGTGTTGCCAACTTAATCTAGTTGATGAAGCAAATTCACAGTCACTGATATAGTGTTTATAATATCATACACATTTTGGTATCCCTTAAATAAAGAAACGAAAACCTTTTATCTGTATTTATTAAACTCAACTCCTTTTATTATTTTCTTTAAATTGTTTTAAAAGACAAATATAATCATTAACAAAGTCTGACCGGCTGTTCTTTACATATGCTCAGTATGGCAGCAGTAGCAGTAGTAATTCTTATATCTCAGGATATACACATTTTCATATTTTATATTTACTAAATAAAATACAAATAGTATGTTTTAAGTTAGGTCCTTTTGACTACGATATAAACGACAGATATGTTAGGAAAAGTACCAAAATACATGGGATTATAAATAATTACAAAGTGCCTTAACAAGTTTATATTAATAGTTTTACAATGTTCAGTGTTTAGGTTATGTTGAGTTAAATGTTTTTTAAGACCTAGTTCACTTTAGATGAGAGTATTCCTCTATATTAATAGTTTTTTATAATGAAAATAATGTTGTTCATAGATTATTTTCACAGTGACAGTTCAAAATTGTTTTAATTAAAAGTGTAAACAATGTCTTTGAGAAGTTTGGCCTAGGCCTTTGAAGAAAATGGTTCAGTTTAATAATTTATCAAAAAATACTTCTTTTCCTGGATAGGTTGATGGTATTTCTTCAGAGATTCCTTGGTTTACTTCTTCAGAATAGTGCGGTACTTATTTCTTCTATTTATTTTGTCTAGCAGTATTATTTAATTTAGTTTTATGTTCACTGATAGAAAAATTACAATTTGTTAGATTAGTCACTCTTATTTTAATGTCAACCTTTCTCGTTCAGATCCAATAATCAACTCCTTATTTAATTTATTATAACATTTCAGTTGCTAAGGCCTATCTCAGCTTTTATTGGTATCTAATGTAACATTTTATGTTACTATGGTGCTATCTTAGCATCAACATAAACAAACTTTTAATATTTTATCTTTCATTTTCTTTAAACTGTTATAACTTTTTATAAGATCTTTGATCTTCACTTTATTAGTTTCTTTGATCTTCTGATGAAACACTGATTATTTTGACACCACTTTTGATTATCTTCTGTTACATATTTCTTTGAGTTACCATTTTACACTTTTAATTATTTGTCCCAAAATTATTTATTATTAGTTCTTCTTGTACTTTTCACTTTATTAAAACTATTTGACACTATTAGTAATCATATAACTAAACCTGACATTGTTTATTATAATTTTAATAGAAATTCTTATTCAAAATACCTTAACTGTCTAAGCTTAACATCCCTAGTTTTACAAATCTCTATTACTATTACTTTGGTACTTTCCTACTAATATAAACATTAGTGTTATTAATATTATCACATATAATATTAATCAATGTGACCCAAACTAATTACTAATAACTATTAGTAATAGATAGCAATTCCTCTTAACTTTCTGTATACAATACAGTTTTTATAAAAACAACAAAACCCTATAAGTAAGTTCCTAAACATTGTCCTCCTTACTTATTATTAGTCTATTAACATTAATTTAACTGTAATAAACATAATTATTATAGTCTTAGCTAACATGAATTAAATAATACAATAAACAATATTTAATTACCGTAAGTGTTTAATTAATTATTTCTTGAAACAAAACTATTATGTTTCTTGGTACTTTTGGTAGGAGTATTAAAGCATATTTATGTTAACAAGATGCATGGCAAAATGTCATGTAAAAAAAAAATATATATATATATATTGTAACATTACCAAATATGGTAGTTACATAAAATAAGCTAATATAACGTCAAGTAAGAGAAAAGCATGGAAGTATGTCTAGATAAATAAACCTAAGTGTATAAAGGTGTGTATCTACAAATATATTAATATAAAAATCCAACGATGAGGAAGATAATATTAACATAGCAACATCAAATACGAAATGAAGAAAGAAAATGACCATGAGCCAAAACAAAATATCAGTAACCAGACCCAATAGGATCCAACAGTGAGGGGAACCAACAAAATAAGGACCAATAAACTCCAACAGCGAGGGAAACAAATGAAGATAGTGACTACAATGAAAATATTGAAGAAGAAGAAAGAAGAAGGACAAGGAAGCGTACCATGAAGAGAGAAGAAAATGGATAGATCATGCAAGGACTCAACATAAACCAAGTGTACTAGAGACTATATAAGTGACCAAAGGAATGGTGATTATCAAATATGAAAGGAAAAACAGTGTTTAACATTTAAGGAACCACAAACAATTACAGTAAGTACTTAATATAGATGTGAAACCTGTGAATAGTTAACTAATTTCAACTGAATAAACCACACAAACAATCCCAGTGATAAAGTTTATAGTGTAAGAAAATATGTTAATTTCATAATGAAACAGCAAGAATTAAAATAGTCAAATAAACACAGACAATTAGTGTGACTAATTTAATAGAGACTGTGATCAATATAGATAATCAAAAGACCACCAGAATAGAATAAAATCGAACAATTATATTATTGTTCATAGAGAACTGACAATAAATAAAAAAACCTTTGTTATGAATCAAACAAAGTGACAGGAATTAAATTCAACCAATGACCAGAGAGATATTGTAATTAATACAAAAAGATTTGTGTTATTGTTTAAGAAGGAGTTGTGTAAACATGTGTAACGAAACAATTAAAATATTATAGTAAGATACCATACTGAAGTCATGTTAGTAGGAGCAAAATACTGCATTAAAACATGTTGTACATTGTTACATAACCCCATAGGGAAGACACCTATGAAACAGAAAATCATACATGTTAATGTAAATAAATGACCATCAACTATGATATCAATCAAGAATTTGTTATAAATAATAATAAATCCTAATAAACAGTGTATTATATTGCAACACAATGTAAATAAAACAGATCAAATATAATGGCACAGAGATAGAAGAAATGGAACAAGTATGCCAATTTAGTTAGACAAAATACAATATCAAAACAAATACCAATGTTAATAAAAGTATTACCAGTAGTTAGATAAACATCTGGTACTACTTTGAGAACAGATTCTGAACATAATAATAACAGTATTGTAACCAAAATATTGTAAACTAACTAACTATGTACATATAACCAGAAGTAAGCTGAACCATTGTATAACTAACTAGTTAAGAAAAATACTGTATTAAAGATTGAACACAGATTGTTAAGAGTGTTACCAGTAGTAAGAGGGAAACCCAATGCTACTTTGAGAACAGACTATGACCATGAAAACAGTCATTTTATATACAAATAATTAAAAACCAAATGACTATGATGAAGGAACCCAGATGTAAACAAACCATGAGGAGCAAGTTACTTATGAAAAATGTAACATATAAACTTGTTTAAAAGTGAATGAAAACATTATCAAGAGTCAGAATAATGTCTAATACTACTTTGGAAACCCAAACCAAGTGTAACAATAACAATTTAATTATTGTTTTAATAAAAATAAATGACTACCATGATATGACACAATGTAAACAGACCCATTACTGAAAAATTGAAGGGTTCTGAGCTAGCTAAAAGCTAACCATTATATGGAGTGAATTGGGTGCAATGAGTGTACACTAATTACAATTAGTACATGATATAATTTATATAGAAAAAACCAGAAATAAGGTAACAATTGTATAAGAGAGATAGGAGGGGACTAAAACAATGTAAATAGTAGATTAAATACAGTCATGTACAAATATTCTAGTGTAAAATTATGTAAATAGACGTTTCTAGTATTATTAGATTGCAATATTACTAGTATTAAATAAGGAAAATTAGTTTTAAATACATTTATGAAAAATCAAATATGGACGGCTAAAGACGCCATAACGAGATATTGTTTAGGGAACAATTATTCCCAAGTTTTGAATCAAACCAGTTGAGATATGGACTCAGAGCGTTTATTTAAAAAGTGTTTTAATATAAATAATTAAATTTGGTGTAATAGACTTATAAATATAAGATACACCATAAATAATTAATAAAATCGTTATAGTGATAGAAGTGATGGACGGAAAATAATCATGTTTAGACTTAAATTAAAGCGCAGGATGTCCGCAATTCACTGACATCAACCATTTAACGATAGGACATAGATTAAGAAAGTTATTGTGATTTTAAACTTTTCAATTAAATTTTTGTACCAGTGCTGACGTCACAAGGCCTCAAACGCAAAGCCAAATTTGGTAAAAAATTAAATATTTTAAGAAAACAAAGGGCTTTGGGTCGGAGAGTATAGTTTTTTCAACCAATCGAATGAATGAATATTGGCAGACGAGCAAGAGACGCTTCGAAGAAGCATCACAGTTCACGATCAGTCTTTCGACGGAGAGGTCACGTCACTCGCCGACATGAAGAAGTTTTAATTTTTGAATTGTGCGCGGCAGAGACATAAGTAAATCAACATACACATAACCTTTATACTACACCAACATAAACGAGTGAAATGTGCGGAGTGCAAATTTATTCAAGTACGATTAGTGTATAATATCAATCGTACTTGCGAGTGTTGTGAAAGATAAAAACAGGGAGTACAATTTTTTATTTAAATAACATTGAACCAGAAATATTATTTTCGTAAATAAACAATGTTGATACTACGCAAGTCAGTAAAAAGCGAAGTATCAAAAACTATGATTGAATTATCAGAATTAAAAGAAATATTAATTCACAATTATTAAAATATTGAATAAATATTTTAATTATTTATCATAATTTAAAGAATTATGTTTGAAGCATTTATTACTAAATACGAGTAATACCAATAGTCACTCAATTGACTAAAATTGTTTTCTTGATTTTTCGATGTTTTAAAGTAAACGTTTTTTAACTTTCATGCGAAAGAATAAATGTAATACTGATAATGACACATCAAAATATTACGAATAATGTGTTTATATTTAGATTAAGAGATAATAAATATTAAAATAACTAACCATTATAATAATATCCGTTATAGATAACCTTAAAGTTGTAACGGTAACTTGCCAATTTCACTGTTACAAGTCTGTTCTCAAGTAAAATCCAAACCAGATGGAAATAATAACAAGAGTTTTTTTAATAAATTTTTCTCTTGCAAGTAAATAATTCTCAAAGTAAATTATTAAAATAAGGTAATACATTTCAACTGTACAAGCCAACGAGCTTGGTAATTGTCAAACAAGTACTATAGATTGCGTGCGCATTCCCGCGTACGATAATACCATAACTATCAGATATATGGTACTACTTTTCGATTTTTATATTTGTTTGTTTGTTATTAATTATTATTCATTTTATATCATTATTAATATTACATCTTGTACCTGGTATCATGCTACCTAAAAGAACCTTACGAACATGGTAATCCACTGATACAAGAGAACATAACCTCTTGAAATTAAACTATTGTACAACTAACAGGTTTACCAGCCTTGAGGCTGAACAGAGTCTTATTTTGAATTTTATTAATTGTAAATTATTATCTGAAAGGTTGTTAGTCATTGATTGTTAATTGTTCAAAAATTTTATAATATCTTGAATTGTTAATAAACCTCCACTTTTTATTACCAGTGAAAAAGAGTATCATTTCAATTTTAAATTAGCTCATTTATTCTTAATCAGTTCTACCAAAAGGTGGCGGAAGAGTTTAAATAGACCTAATAATTCAGAGCATTATTTAGATATTATATCATTTATATTGTGTATAATAACCATATTGAATATTCAACCTGAATATTTATTTGTATGTAAAGTGTATGTATTCCAGCGGAACCGTCACTGAACAGGACTAAAATATCCACGTGTGGTAAGTGAGGGAGGTATATAACAGAGTGCGCGAAACATTTTAAATCGAAGAAGTGGACTATTAATACGCACCTATTAAACAATACAATCACACTAATAACCATAATAGTTATAATTAGAACATTTTATAAAAAACAACATTATCGTAGATACCGGTGTGTATCTGCACTCACACTACTACACCACTATAAATATAAATCTACACTTGTATCTATAAAGTACCTTTATAATATATATATATATATATATATATATTAAATACTTCTTGCTAAAGTCCTTTTCTTGAAACTGTAATGTACTTTGTTTCATATTTAATACTGTTTTTCATTCAAGATGTATTTTTCCTTTCTTGGAACATGTTTCGGGCATAAAAAAAAACAAAGACGGTTGAAGATGGGTAAATTATTTGCTGCCCAAAACATGTTCCAAGTAAGAAAAAATACACCTTGAATGAAACTAGTATTAAATATAAATAGGTGTGTGTGTGTGTGTGTGTTTTACATCTTTATATAGGTAGGCCTACTTTTTCTGAATAAATTATTTTTTTTTCAAGAAGAATGTATTTATGCATATACAGCATAATGAATGTATTCATTTAGTCCTATACGTGAAAAAACGAATTTTGGGTTTGAAAAACAAAAATCAGTTTTTCAATACAAAAAAACCTTTTACATTATTCTGATAGCGTTGAACAACAAAGTTTAATAAAATGTACACAGGTGAATGAAAGAAAATATTTACTTCCACAGAAACGGTGCGTGTTTTGTGAGTGAATACGCTCAATAGCCATTCTGGGTATATTTAATTGCAAAATTGCAATAGCCATATAAACAAACGCTCACTTTTTGTTGTTAAATACCGATTTTTCCCAGCCTCGTAGCAAAGATTGTTAGTACTCTGATAATATGTAAGTAATGTGAAAACAAATTTTGGGTCAACAAGTAGAATACAAACACAAAACTGCATCATGCACAAATAAACGTGAAAATGCTAGGTATGACAAAATGATTAAAAAAACAGGTGACACAACTAAAATAGGATAGATTAAATTATTTACAGAATCAATAACAAATGGTGGTGGCCAGGACGTTTGGTTAGGCAAGAGAATGGCGTACAGTCACGAAGATTGGGAGGGGTGCCGAAAACGATGATAACCGCTTGGAAGATGAAGTAACTAACAATTGGTAACTATTTGGGTACAGTAAAGTTGACAAGAATTGCTCTGGAGTAAGACCGCTCGAACACACAAAAGTCCTCCTTGTTCTTTTTTTTTATTGAGAGAGAGAGAGGAGAGAGAGAGAGAGAGAGAGAGAGAGAGAGAGAGAGAGAGAGAGAGAGAGAGAGAGAGAGAGAGTGTGTGTGTGTGTGTGTGAGAGAGAGAGAGAGACAGACAGACAGACAGAGATTTACTTATTAAAAAGACTTAATTTTTTTAATTCTACAAAGAATTAAATTAAAAAAGAATTTCAGTTATTGATTGTTTTTATAAAAAGATTTTAGTGGTGCCATAGATATGTTGAATATTTTATCGTTTTAGTGTGCAGGTGCTTGTAGTTGTAATGAGTTAATTGCTAAACTATAAGAAATAATATTATTTGTAAAAAATAATTCATAAATTAGCCAAATAGTGTCGACAAAGCAATGACTATTACTTATTTCAATAAAGCGTCAAGGTTTTGAATTATTAATTTATTTCTTGAGACATTCGTAACTGCCTTAACTACGCTGCTTCCCGATTGAAAGTAAAAACAATGAAACACCGAGTCACTGAATAACAATGAATTTGTCTCTCTTTGCAGATAATTGCTCGGAATCAGAGTGTAAATCGCCCCGCCCCCCAGGCAGAAACTACAAAAACGTGCAGAAAATACGGACAAAATCTTTTCTTGAAATGAAGCCAACCAAGACAAACTGGCAATTGGGAATCCATCTACTATAAGAGTTTGTAGCAAGCGCCTTTGTTTTCTTAACAATATCTTGTATAACCGTAGAATCTTACTTATTGGCCACAATTTAAGAAAAAATAAAACACAAAGAGTCTGAAACATTTTGACTGTAAATATTTTGGCTGAAACCAAGAACAAATATACAAATTTTTAATTTAATTTCGTTAGCCTACTCCACGTGAAAACTGAAGATTAGTACGTAGACATTTCCTTCACGTCAGTAGCTTCAGAGTCGTTTGGTGGAGTATTCGCTACATGCTATTTGTTACTATAGAAAACTTTTATTCTATCACTTTTGTCATAATTACTTTCAACTAACTTAAAAAAACAAAATGTGATACACAATTTTTTATAACATGTGGCTCAAATTGTACAAACTGTACAAAGAAAACCTTTTCAAAACTTGAAACCAAATTTGCATTTTCCATTGAAGTTACATTGAAGTTACTTCCATGTAAAAGCAAACAATAATAATAAAATTAAGGTTCAAACGAGTAAATACATTTTTTTTAAGAATTTACATTTATTCTTAAATCTAGAGGTCCCGGGTTCGATTCCCGGGCTCGCACCATAAAGTCAAGGTGCGTTTTTCAGCCCCCAAGTCGACTCAGCCTGTTGAAAATGAGTACCTGAGATAACATCCTGGGGATAATAATGGGCGGCTGAAGAGTAGTGCTGGTCACACTGCCTTCCTTGTATTCCGTAAGGCTCGCATAAGGCAACCTACATTGTCTGACTTCTAATTTACTTCGGTGGTATATATGGGAGCCATTATTATATTACATTTATTCTTTGAGAAAGATACAGTCAGTTAATGTTAGGAAGACCAGATTCTTGAGCAAACCTTAAAATCTCAAACGATCTTTAGAGTTTGCAGTAGTAACCTCGTTTTCCTACTAAACACTTTGTTGTAGGTTTAACAATAATAACAGGAACAATTATTATTGTTTATGCCTAAGATTATGTTTGTGTTCATTATAAAGCAGGTGACTTGAAGAAAATAATTGATTGGAGCAAAGCTCCAACATTCTATAAATCGCTAATTTTCTATACAACAGAGAATTCAAATCAGAACAGAGGACGTAATATTGATAATAAAAAACACGTTTTAAGAAACTTGTCACCTTCGGAGTTATCTCCGCAAATACAAAACCTTATAACGCGCTTTCGTATCGACGTAACTCATCCCTTACTAACCGCGAGTCGTCTTTAAGTTATCAGAAGTAATAATTTTGTAAGAAAATTAATTGGTCTGCCTCTTGACCAAACATAGGTCAAGACACCAGACACCAAAACAATTAGTTGCACTAAGATGCGATATGAAAGGACACGATAAGACAAAAATGTAACAAACATATGGCACTGCTATGGGTAGCAGTCTCGGGCCCATCTTAGCTGACATTACCATGAACCAGTTTCTTGACACAGTTATCCCTACGCTACCATTTAAACTCCCCTTCTTATATAAATACGTGGACGATATTATAACATGTATTCCGTATGACCAATATGACACTATCTTATCTCTGTTCAATTCCAAACTAATGGGCTTTGAACGAATACAGGTCACAATAGAGCACGAACAGAATAGTTCCATTTCATTTCTTGATACCAAGGTTATTAGACAGACAGATGGTACTATAGTCACTGATTGGTTCATAAAACCCACGAACTCCGGTAGATATCTGCATTTTAATTCCAACCATCCCATACATTTAAAAACTAACTTAATCCACTCGGTATATAAGAGAGCCACTGGTCTAAGTGATCAATCATTTCATCAAAAAAACACTGAATTAGTATCTAAGATTTTCAAAAACAATGGTTACCCAGACCACATAATCAAACAGGTAATTCATAAACATCGCGCAAATCAGCTGAGCCCCAATTTTACATCTGCCCAATCTAATACACCTGAGCCTAACGCCGGCTCGTACTATTCTACAACTTATGTTAAAGGGCTTTCTGAAAAACTTAAAAAATGCCTATCAAAAATTCAAAAAACTTTAGTATTCAAAAACCAACATACTGTTCGATCTTTCTTCTCAAGCCTCAAAGACCCGACATCCAAAGACAAACGATCTAATGTCGTATACACTATCCAATGCAATGACTGTTCAGCCACATACACTGGTATTACGTCCCAATATTTACATAAGAGAATTTATCAACATAGGTATGATTGCCATAAAAAAACCCATAATGATAACCCCAACGCTTTAGTATCTCACCATTTAAACACCGGCCATGAATTTGACTTCAACAACACCCAAATTAAATATTACGAAAATAATTATTTCAAAAGATGCGTACTGGAAATGATTCAAATTAAAGGTGACCCTCACTCCATTAATTTTCGCACTGATACTCAAAACCTCTCATCCAGTTATGCTCAACTTATACACACCGTCAAAACATGAATTTGAAGAAATAATCAGTAGTCTCCCTACAGGATGTGTTGGTCATTTTAATGGCCAGCTTGTCGTCAGATATTAATTAGTGTCACACTCCCCCCTAGTGAAATCTTTCTCGACTGTCTTCCGAACACATGTTACTTAATTTCCTACAAATGTACAAGGGTCGTCTGTTCTGCTTTATAATAAGATATTGGTCAAGGAAAATGTACAGTTGTGTGTTTGGCGTCAGTAACAATTGTAAGCGTCCCACTGATCATATTATTTAGTATTAGCTAAGAAACATATAACATTTCTTATAGACACATATTCGATCAATTTTAAACTCAGTACAGTGGGCATCTCCGTTGTGCATAATTTACACTTAGATGATAAAAAGAAGAGAATAAAATAGTGTTATATTTATGTATGGATTCTCGAATGTGTAGTTGGCTTGTGAGGTTGTTTTGTTGTGTGTGTGTGTGTGTGTAGTGCTAGCGTGTGTGTATGTACACGTCTACGTGTTAGATTTGTGGTATATATCTGTTTAGAATAGAGCGAGAGAGAGAGAGAGAGACAGAGCGCCCGAGTGGTTAACGTGAGTGAGAAGGTGCTGTATGAGTCAGTAAGATACAAGACTGAGATATATATATATATATATATATATTGTACTGCTGTTAAAATGCAACACAGTACATAAGAGGAAAATAATAAATTTTAAAAGAAAAAAGATATAAATTTAATAGAATTAGAACATATGTTTTAAAATGTAAACAAAAACATTGTATCGACTCACCCATCAACATAGAGGTAGATTCCTATATGAGATAAAACAGTATAAAGATATATGTTATGAAAAGAATATATGAAATTTGAAATGAATATTATAATAAGAGGAAATAATAAGAAGATTATAATAAAAAACTTTATTATAAATAAATAATAAGAATAATATAATTATTATAATATTATTATAATAATAATAAGAAGAAGATTATTATAAATACAAACTAGAATTAAGAATATTGGAAATAAAATAAATATATTTAATAAGAAGTAGAAAAGTTATATATGTTTTTAAGAGGTATATGATAAAAAGATGAAACGAAGGTAGGGAATTATCAATGTGGCAAATTTGTAAATTGTTAGAGATGGTATTGTATAGAAATGAAAGGAAATATATTAGTCTTGAATTATATTTAATAAGAGTAACGCACGAGTCTAAATTTATATCTAAGAAAAGTAACATCAGTATTCTAATTTTATCTTCAATCCTGTAAAGATCATAGAGAGTGATATGTAAATTAATATTTGGAATCATTTAAATGTCAGATTTTGTACATCACAAAGTGTAATGTTATATGTAAACGAAGAAACAGTAAAAGAATTTAATTTGTTATACCAGAGTTTTTGATTATAAATTTAATAAAATAAACAATCAAGAGAAGAGATTTAACATTAATATTGGATTTAATAAAATAAAATACAAATCAATAAATAAATAATATTTCGAGAAGTCCAAACATCTCTTTAAAAGAACGCCGACCTAAAAGAGAAATCCTGTACTGAAGAATAGTTTGAGTGGCCATAAAATATAATCCTATATACCGAAGAAATATCTGTTTTGCAGTCGACGAAGAAAACAACATTCAGTAGTAAAACCAACAAGAAATTCGCGTGGAGGAACGGATCGCTAAGCCTGATATTGCTTTGAAAATAATAAACATCAACCAGAAGTGAACCCGTGGCAGCTGGAAGAATTCAGAATCAGTCTAGTTACACTTGTATGGTAGCTATTTGTTACCTTGTTATTTATCAAAATATTATATACTAACTTTATTTGGTTTGGTTTAAAGAAAAGAAGATATCATATACAATCGTAAATAAGATCAAACAGCTTAATAATCATTAACCCTGAGGTAGAGTTTCTTTTCAAGTGCTGATAAACAAAAAACATAATAACGGTAATTACATATCATAATTACATAATTAATTACAGTACTAAGAAAAAACAACAGTACAAATAATGACGTCACCAACGTGGTGCATATAATAAATATAATAGCAAAAAATAAACACAGCACAAATAATGGCTGTTTAATGAAGAAATTTGTGTTAGTGGTTGAAATCACAATCAGAATGATCAATATTGCACACCACTATATAAAAATTATTCCGATAATTTTTATATAGTGGTGTGCAATATTGATCATTCTGATTGAAATAATGGCTGGTCCAACGTGGAGCAGGTCTTAATTACAATACCTGTAATTAAACACAGCACAATATATATATATATATAGAGAGAGAGAGAGAGAGAGAGAGAGCATAGTGAGAACATGTGAGAGAGATTATGACCGACATATATACGAATTACATTGACTATGGTACTCTGTATAGACCAAGTTCCAGGTAAATAACATTGTACAAAATATAAATATTAAGTAATAACCATTTTCATATAATAGATCTGTTATCTATAATGTTGTGTTATAAAGTCTGTAACCCTTTAATACAAGTTGGTAAATCATTTCTGTTATCGTGTGCATAATTCTCTATTTTATATGAGGATGATAGTGTAATAAAAATGGTGAGTGTTTTAGAGTACCAATCGTGGACAATGACAAGTGAGAGGGAGAGAGAGGGAGAGAGAGAGAGAGAGAGAGAGAGAGAGAGAGAGAGAGAGAGAGAGAGAGAGAGAGAGTGAAGAGAGATAATGAGAGGAGAGAGAGAGAGAGAGAGAGAGAGAGAGAGAGAGAGAGAGAGAGAGAGAGAGAGAAGGGTGGAAGAGTGAGAGAGGGAAGAAGGGAGACAGTGAGTGTGATGTAGAAGAGAGAGAGAGTGAGTGGGGTGATAGTGAGTGATAGATCGATTTCAGGTTAGAGCGAGAGGCTGTGAGAAGGACTGGCAGGGGGAGAATGGGTGAGAGAGAAGGGTGATTGTGGACACATACATAAATTACATTATTCTATAGTACTCTTGACTATATTTTATAATATGATTACAATTATTATCCAAGTTTACCTGTTAGTAAAATTTACCAGAAACTTTTGTTTGTAACCTTTGTCAACTATCTAATTTAAGTCGTAATGTTTTACAGTATTGTGTAAATTGTACGTTTCTAAATTATGATTGTTTTTTAACACCAGTAGGGAGTGAAACATGGTAAAAATAACTTTTAATAATTACATAGTGAACATCTCCTAATCTGTTTTAGTTATAGGTAATATATTACTTTGCTATATGTTGACTGTTGTAGGTATAAACAATTTATGTACCAATCTAATATCCAATTGTTGATTACTGTTTGTTTAATTAATTAAAATAACATCACATTTGGTAATTTAAATTGTAATACTGTATAAATTAAGTTCTCTCATACTATAATTTGCTCGTTTTCTTAAAGATAATTTGAAGATGTAAACAAACTATCATACGTCTTCACATATAAAATGATACATACAAACGCACGCACACACTCACATCACCAACACGTTCACCCAAATATTTAATTGTTTCGTTATGTTTGATATTTCCATTGTATTTCATACACAGGTCCTGAAGATGACAATAAATATTGTCGAAACGTCGACGCAAAATAGCTAAAATTTGTATTATTGACCGATCCTCACTAACCATCCTCTAAAACATTCATTGATTGACGGTCACTAAAAATTTAAGGATGTAAAAAACATAAAAATTGAATAGGTTTTTGTGGACACCAGACCACATAAACCTATTTCAAACTCCTGGTTTGTTTACATTGCGGTTTAAGTACTGTTTCTACATTATCGGTATTGATACAACTTTGATCGCTGACCATACTACTGATAAAATAGTACTGAGAAGATAAAGAGTACGACGTTTGTTTGGCTTATCGTCGTAAAACATAAATTTTGTAATAAAACAAAATTTCTGAATTATTACATTTTCACGTAGGTCGCAAAAAGTATGCCAATATTTGCATATTAATTTTCAATTATAATTCCACTAATCAAAATATATTACATGTTTTTTAAATGTGCCCGAACGATTACTAAATAAATTTGGTCCCATGATATTTCTCTATATTGTTAAATTCAGAGCTGTAACGTTGATTAAACCTTTACCAGACGAACTAAGTGTGTGTTACAGAGTAAACTCATTACTCATGTTTAATAATAATTAGTAATATTATTCTGCTTAACAATTATTTATTATTATTACTCTGCCATAAACTGCTTGCAAAGTTAAAAAAAAAAAGAAACGTGCCTTGTGTGTTAATTTTAGGCAAGTTATTTAATCAAAACATACAATAGAAATTTCAATTATTAGTGGGATAGTTAGTATATAATATAATAAAATACAAATATATAATAAAAAAGTATAGTATTGCTAAGTGTGTAACCCATGTTTTATATATTTCGAGTGCATATCTATGATTAACAGATCCGTATATACGCACAAAAGTATACACAAACAAATATGTATAAGAGTGCAGCAAAACTATATTAATAAATCAATATATATATTACTGATTTAGTCCTTAGTGTTAATAAATTCTAAATTATGTAGAATTAACAGAATTTGTTAATAACTGATGGGAAACTAGAAGAGGTTTGTCAAAAAAGCGGATAAACTTTCTTTAAGAAACTGTAAGTATCCCAATCCGGTAACTAATTTTTACTACTTAAACAAAGAAATAATCTTAAAAATAATAAATGATGGGGAGTAGTAGTTCCTCTCAAATATACATGAAATACCATGAGTCTAAAACAAACGTTGCCTTTGGATATCGGCAAGATGTAGTAACAAATCTGAGGATAGTAACAAACGACTAATTGAATACATTTTAAAATATATGTATTACAATACTTCACACTTTAAGTATCAATTCGAAAGTATATGAGAATGTGAAGGAAACATACAACGTATAACGACGGAATGTCGATCTGCATCATATGATGAAATGCATATCATATGTATCAACAATCCTCCATGAACTGTTTGAAATGAAGTGTAGCATGCAAAAGACTAGTTCGTAACTAGAGTATTTAGAAACACGTAAGGCCAAAATCATGAAATAGTATTCATTCTGCTATAATGGTAGATAGTTTTACCATGACAAGAGTACTCGTTCTTCCATATCTGGTGAAGAGAGTGCAAACGAAAAAAGTAAACTTATTTTTCAGTAAGCAACCTGAAGAAACTCTTTACCAAACCTTTAAAAGTGAGAGTATTGTTTATTTTTTACGTTATTTTCCAGAAATACAATCTTTTTATTTTGCCTATAAAGGTAAGAAACTGCTAGCTTGCATGTGCAAAGAAACGGTTCAAACCATGAGACATTGGATTCAAAGAATCATAACGTAGACCACCCTGCAAGGAGAAGTGTCTCTGGACGAAAAGATAATGGTACACTAATAGATTCTATCTTCGTTTTCCGACGCGTGTGTGACAGTTTTTTTAATGCTACAGATGCGTGCGTTATTTTTCAAACGTTGAGTGATTGTCGTTGTTAAGGAACTGTACACTTTTACAGTAATGCAGAAAATCTCAGAGGCAGAAAAAATCGTATCATTTTAAATTTTAGTTACATAAATACATTTTCTCTGCATTCTCCCGAAACCAATTACTAAGCTGTAGAAACGCAGATACTGTACAATTTAAAGTTGTAACCGGAGGAAGTAATAAAACGTGAATGTGGTTCAAACAAACAGTCTGTACACAAAGGAATCAATACAATTAGAAGAGGAATATAGGAGAAACGAACCAAGCAAAGGTTGTAATAAAATGATATGTTTTGAAGTATGTAGTAAATAATCACTTGAAGGCTGGAAGCAAAGGAGAGTGGAGGCCGTCTTCAAAATGTGTTGATTAAACATAGAAATAATGTTAAAATTTTTCACAAGTATAACTGGATGAATAATTTTAACAGGTTTGAAAACGATAGTTTGAATTCTCTTTTACAAGGAGGTAGTATGATTCGCATTGAGTAACATACGGTCACACGGTTAATACGTTCAACAGTGTATTTTCAGTTCCTGAACATCTATAAATTATATATAACATCTATGTACAATTTTACTAAATATAGATGCGTGCACGCACACACACACACACATGTTAATATCTGTATAATTACGTTACGTTAATATTAGAAAATCTTAGAAATATTAGAAAAAGAAAATATTAGAAAACGTACATCCTCTTAGAAAATGAAAGTTTTTTTTTTGTAGTTGAGTTTCAAATTGAATAGTTTACTGAAATACCGAAAGCGGTTATACCTGATAAACGGATAAAAAATATTATTTAATTTTAGTTTGTCTTGGTACAAGCTTCAACAGGACATTAAAGTCGATGAACTGAAGTGACAATAAATACTCTGAGGCAATCCTGTTTTATGCGATACTGATTCGAGAGAGGCGAATAATTTTTATATCTAAAGACTCGTTCCAAAGTTGTATTGTTTCAAAGCGATGTTTCCATATACTAAAACACTGTGACACTTCACTCAATGACCTACATTAACTGAACGAGCGAAAGTGATAACTCGACAGTTTGGCATTTGTCTGTCAGTCAGTCCATGTGTTTGGAATAACTTACGTCTCACGAATGTGAGGGGGCAAAATTAAAGAAATATTGCAGTCTGTCTATGTGGGATATAAAATTGTGGGACAAATTTAAAAATTTTAGGACTTCCAAAAATATATTAAAATTTTAGATAATTGTTAAACTTCATGCCGGACTTCAGAATAAAGGAAATGATATCCTCCCAAATCCGAATATAGCGTTTGCTTTAATGTTTATTATCTTTGGGGTACCACGAGGTAAAAATGGAAGTCAAAATTTATAAAAGTGTGAACGAGTTCCGCAGGTCAGGGAGCTTACTAGTATAGAGTTCGTTGGAAACATATCGCTTGTCTGATATGTACGATAGACATGCACACGATCGGCCAACCTTCAAACTAATTCCAGCATCTAAAACATAATTTTAAAAAAGTAATAAAAATTAATTATACTGGAGTATAATTATAAAATTATACAATTCAATAAGAAATGTAAGTTACACAACAAATATTGATGTTTCGCCGATCTCGAGCACAATCTTCGTTAATATATTTTGACAGTCACTTACGATGCGGTCGAAGAGAATACAAATTTATTAACGTATTGTGTTCAATGCACGCCGAGGAAATCAGACACGCCTTATTTATTTTACGTAAAACATATGAAAAAATAATATGCACATGTAGTTAGTACAAGAGACAGTCGGAAAGATATTCTCACTTCAACACAATACGCAATGCACCACACATTTATTATTAAAATTACGGAGTCACAGTCAGATGGTATGTCTCTGTCACTCTCTCGCTCTCGTTCTCTCTCTCTCTCTCTCTCTCTCTCTCTCTCTCTCTCTCTCTCTCTCTCTCTCTCTCTCTCTCTCTCTCTCCCCCATTTCTTCTGTCCCTAGGTCGGTCTTACACACGCGCGCGCGCGCGCACACACACACACACATTCACGGATGTGGGCCAAGCTGACATTAGCTCCTACTAACTTGTTATAGAATTTTACTGTTTCGTATGTCTTCTCACAACCAATTGTTTCGATAGCTAACGATTTTTTTTCAGCCTTATATTTCTTTGCGCACAAGTTAGTCAATTCTAATGTGCTATGAAATTTGAACAGAAATGTAAATGTGAACATCTGTATACATGCATGCGCGCGTGTGTGTGTGTGTGTGTCGTGCATATTAAAACTTGTTCGCTTAGAAAATTATGTGTACGACATTTCTGTAAGCTTTAAAAAGTAGAAAATGATTTCTAATTTGAATATAAAGGCTTGCGGAAGCGGACAATTAAATCATAATTCTTTTTCTAAACTGAACACAAAAATTTGTTTGTACCCTCCAAGTTTACCGTCGTACAAGTACAAATTCTGTCACTAATGTACGTGACCTACCCACCGCTGGATAAACAAATTATAAACCTGAGTATTACTCTCTGCTTTGCGAGGAGAATACGTGTACTTCAGACAGTCTGCGATGGGTCAAACCACAAGAAACTGTACCTAACGCAACAAACAAAAGTAACCGAGTATAGACCACTGTAATAACGAATAAACATGAAAAAGGCGTACTGTACGTAACTGTTTTAATTGACACTGAAATGAAATAATAATGGGCATGTTTCTAGAGAGACTAGGCGCTAAGTGAAAAACGTAGTGGCAATAGACAAAAGGGTAGAGAGCAATAAAGTTGAATATAATTGTCATAATAGATTTAGAATAAACAAGTAAAATGTAGTTTTATTTAGGTCGGCTGTTCTTAAGAAGGATTGAGTATTGAGCCCCAATGGTAAGAGGACAGGATTGAGGGGTTCAACACAGGGGTTGAACCATCGCCACAAAGCAGGAAGTAAAATTTTATTTTAAATCTCACTATAAAGTACAATAAAGAACACATTATTAGTCTCACAAGTTATTCACACACAAGGTTAATGCAAACGTTACATTGAAACGCGTTTTGTATAATGATAAATGAAAATGTTTGGTTAAGAGAAAAACTGTACGAAAATGAATATTTTGTACATTAAAAAGACTCTTAAGGTTCGTATAACAGTAAGTGCAACAAGCTGGAGAGAGAGAGAGAGAGAGAGAGAGAGAGAGAGAGAGAGAGAGAGAGAGAGAGAGAGAGAATTGTCCTGAATCAGAAAGTAAATTACAATAAAAAGTAAGACAGATGACAAAAGTGAAGTTGACTGTGAGTCTGTATGTTAGGATATAGTCTGTTTGAACAATCAACGATATGTTATTAATTCTGTTTCACTAGTTCTCAGATATATAAGAATTAATTCAAGCAACGAGTATGGACACTTTGAGGTACACATCTAATACGTTACAGAGTGTTTAAACAAAGTCTTAGATAAAAGTGAGAAAGAATTCTTTTACGTAGTAAGAACTGTGAATTTGTTGAATAAAGAAATTACGTTAGAAAAGGTAGATTACGCGTAGCGACTATAACTGCCTTTTACTGTATGTTGGTGATAGCGGAATGTTAAGGATTATCTAAAATGTCTGTTTCTTCTTCAGTATAAGTTTTTTGTTTTGATCAGATAAGCTGTTAAAATCACACGTTCTATCTTGCCATGCAATCTTCTGTTGTTCGACTATAATCTGTTTGTAGGATATCCAGTCCACGATAATAATATGAATATTTGATCTTAATTTAGTGTCGCTTATCGCTTACAATTCGTTGTGTGGTCGCAGTTTTGTCGAGATGTTGTTTTATAATCGGTTTTTTATAATTATTTTAATTTTATGAGCACTTAAAAGCCTGTGCACTTTACATTCTCAGAGACAAACCATATGGCAGTCATCATTTGACTGAACCCAATTCGATGGGTTTCTTTGATTCCTTCCACAGTCAAAAAAGCCTTTTTTAAATCCGGATACTCGCAATTAACTATCAGTCTTAGCAAGAAGATTCATTAAGCCACATGTATATAATGGCCAAACTCTGTATAGTATAATTAGCGTATAATACAGAGTAACTTTGCAGTGAGTACTCGATACTACAAACTTCATACACTTCTCGAGTTTGTATAAAAAACGCTGTCTATAATTGTATTGAAACCAAGCAGTTGTTCAAGTTTTTTTTTAATTGGTATAAACTTTAACGATCAATTAACAATAAATCACTTATGGAATGTATAATCTGTTGATAACACCGTAATTTCAGCCTAATGTTTCGCGAGTCACTACGTCACAGTTACCGACTTCTCGAAGACGGCAGAGGTCTGGACGTTGTACACTTACATTTAGAGATATGCGCAGACAGGCATGCAGCCAATCGTATCGTGTTCGCAACACAACGGACGCCTTAATACTCAAAGGATTGCAATTTTTTGTAGACACTATTTTTAGCGTCCAAAGCGTGCAGGTTTCTGTGTCACATGTTTAGGACGACCGTTGATCATTTATTATTAAAAAGACTGGGTCAGAGTAGAAAAACTAGCTTTTCCCCCCTCGCTCTTACTCTTTTCCATATATCACCTTTCCGTCTAATAACATGTTGAAAATGCCAGTTTCTTTTCCCCAGTAATGTTCTAAATTTGTAACAATACTTTATTGCGTGTTCAACTTGAATTTTTATTTTTGAGCAGGAGCGGCTGCACATTTGTTATAGCAAAAAAATAAACTAACATAATAATTTTAAAATCTTTAAATAGTTTATCAAGACAAATATTTGATAGTTTATTTGGTGATAGTTCTGATGGGTTTTTGTCACTCGTGTCAACTCTGCCATAAAAATTGGAACGGCAATTACAAATAAAAGTTTCATATTTTTGAATGTAGCACATTCATAGAAGTGAGGAATGTATTTATAAAACTGTAACTATAATTAAAACACTGGAATAATTATTAAAAAAAAAATAGTACTTTACAAAGCTTTCTTAAATTTAATCCGAAGGTGATGTGTTTGCAATACCCTTTGCCTACAGCGTGTTTCAGTAATTGGGTCCAATGTTATTCCGTGTCATTTTAAAAAGACCTGAATAAAACAACACATTCAGTGTAAAACTAGTCAAATTTTTAATTTGAAAATTGAAAACATAATTTTTGGGACATTAGTATTAAAACGGTTCTCAATTTTGATCGAGCGGAGCGAGTTCTCACTTTCAACTTTACCGTTTGACCGTCCCAATTTGGAGGATGACGCACGATAACTTTTGAATGCAACAACCAAACGTCGTAAAACGTAGTGTGTATGTCCACACTTTTTCCCATAGAGCCCTATTGTTTTGAAATTGGTACTCCTGGTAATACGGAGGCAGGAGGAAAAATTATCTAGGGTCAAAATTTTGGAAAAATCGTAACAATCATCCATGTTTACATATGCGTACAGTTTTGGAAATTTGGAAATTTTGAGAAACTAGAATCAAAAAGTTTCAAAAGTTTTATAAACTTTACAAATCCATACCGGGTATTAAACAATTAAAGTCTTTCAACCAAAATCTCAATACTGTGTTCAGCTTTAAAAATTTCAAAATTCTAGGTCTCCAGGGTCAGGATCAAAATTTTTAATAATATAAAAATCCATGCCAGGATAACGGAATTTTAATGGAACATTAAGGATATTCTAAAGTAGTACTTACTTTAAAAAATTATACTTTGACATGACGGTCAAAACTGTAAATTTGAGAAACTGAAAAAGACTATGTGGGGAATCAAATTATGAGGAATTTTATTCAAAATACAAATTCGATATTTGTAATATTTTGACAAAATTATTACCGGTCAATAGATATGTCAACATTAATATCATATTGATTTGATTTCATCTAATAATAAATGTATTCAATTCAGAACAATGACAGAGTTCTGCAGCCTACAAAGGATAAAAATAGAATAAATTATTCATACACAACCTTTGTGTAGGTTATGAGGTCTCTCATGGTACCCTACTATCGGCAAGCGTAGAAAACAAAAGGAATATATAAGAGAAAGGCCCGCTTCTGTTTTTTTTTTTAACTTTACCTTCTATTCAATTTTTCAGTTCTTAATAAAATAAAAAATAAGATGGTTTTAAGCAATAAAATTAATAGGCCTGTTCGTCAGGTCTCATTAAAACTATGAACTTCTGTCTCAATTATCATTATCACTTCTAACAGGATTCATTGATAAAAACCTATGAGGTTAGATAAAGCTGAAATAGAAAGCTAAAAAGATATATAATACCTACGATTTTGGAATAACAATTGTAGACTTTTTGAATTTAGTTTAAAACTTCACCAGACTTTAAGAAATCTGTCATTTACAGTAGACGACAGTATGTAGTTAGCGTAGGGGAACTATCCCATACGAGGACGACAGTAATAATTACATAGGATAATGCGAGTAATGAAAGTTATCGCAGCATAGTTTTACCCAACCACAAGCTTCGGCTTTCTTGGAAGTTTCTTTAAGAGAAGCAGGAGTTTTCTCTTTCAGTAAATGATAATTAGAATCACTTACTAAACGACTGCTAAACCAGAACAGTATAGTCACGGACGCCTTCTATTCTATAAGTATTAGTATTCTATTCTAGTCTAATCTATTTGTGTTGTTAGAAGGAAAGCATTAACCAGTGTAATCTACTGGTTTGATTGGGCAGCACAGTAATACTGCTGCTGCACCTATCATAACGTAGACAATAATATTGTAATCGTTTCATAGTTTTAAATATGCTATAACGTTATGAGAGTTATCTCATGGGATAATATTAACATAATACTTAATGTTTTTAGTGTAATTTATTAGTACGTACGGTGAAGATTAAACGACGCGTTAAGCAACGTCAATATGTAGGCGTACCTAAAGAGGGAAATAACGGACGCGACCCAAATTGAATTTTATAAAGTCATGGCTGTTGCTGTTCTCCTATATGCCAGAGGGACGTGGCACACATAACACCAAGAGACACTAGTCTCATCCGAGAAATTGAGATGAAATTTTTATGAGCAATAGAGGAATGACGCTAAGAAGACATAATAATAAATGAAGCGGTATTAAAGTGGTAAAAGCGATTGGTAGGGATTCAACAAGTAAACAAAATCAAGTAAGATTTTTGTAGTTACACAAAAAGTATAACTTGAAGTGGCTCTTTAAAATTGTTATTAATAAAATGTTTTAAATAAAATTCAAAGACTAAAAATATGAAGCTATTTTCGTTAAAAGGTTAAATTATGTTTGCACACGAAAAGAGAGTGATAGTGTCTGCTCTGCGGTATTCTGTTAATTTTGATGGTAGCTTCTATGTTTATAACTTGGTTTTTTTTAAAATGAAGCTTAATTATTACAACCTGTTTCAATACCATTTACAAATAAATGGAAATTCGAAACAGATCATTTACATCCCCATTCACTGTGGCCTCGACCCTTCGTACACGTCTTGAAGTGGATTCCAAACCAATTGAGACACGATGTAAAAAAATCTTCAAGTTATGCTAAAATATTTTAAGACCGTATTTTAGAAATTTGGTGTTTTTGCGGTTAGTACAAGTCTACGATCACCATAAAAAGCAATACTTGCACAGATACATTGTACGAAGTTTAAAAATGTGTTTATTTATTAATTTATTTAGGGGTTTTAAGTTTTTAATTGCTAGAAATGTAATTGTAAAGTTGGTCTTAATTATTAAATATTAATAGTAACGTTTTTGATATGGTTGGATTATTAAAAACGTGACTTGTTTTCCTATTTGCGACCTGCCGCAGGCAAATATTATTCTGGGCTTTACGTGGTTATTCCTCTCTCGCAAGGCGATGACAAACCAAGTACGATATGGTTCCCTAGTAACATTTCTTTATTCTCCGTTCCGACATTTTCTTACTGTAAGTTTTATATCCACGCGCCCCGCCCCCCGATACATACACACCATCACACCACATCATTCCTAACACGATGCATAATAACGGTAATTATTTACATCCAGGTCCATTAAGTTTAAGCGCAGTAGTTACCAGCTTTAGTGATAAGCATTCTGCTTCCAAACAGAAAAACAGTAAATTTTTTCTCCTTTTGTCAGTATGAGATACGACTGAAATTTCAATCAAACACTCAGATGCCAGATGCCAGATGCAGAGATTCATGCGTGCCCCCAGTGGTTGCAGCGTCCGGATGGTGTTGGTGTGTAATAGTTGGGCAGTCCAAACAACTCTGTACTGATAGCTAAACGTAAGTTACGTGATGCAATATCTGTACCTAACAGTGTGATACGAAAATTCCTATTCCTATTCCTAATCGAGTGACTGCACACACAAAATATTTCGTATTTCTCCAAAGAGTTTCAGTTCACTAACTTCTGCAATTTACCGAACCGTCTATGGTTTCGGTAACTCTGAGTGTCTTCCAAATATTTCAATCACTAGTTTTAGTTTTCCTAAACAGGAGCAGTTTAGAGAACCAGAGTTCCCTTCTCTAGCAGCTCAGGGTCTCTTCCTTTGACAAGTAGCTGTGAAGGATGGGTCGGTGAGCACACAGGAAAACACGATTGTGTGGGGTGGATTGAGGCTGGTCTACAAAGCCTGCAATACTACCCAACTACCCTCTAGCAGCTGTGACTAGAGTCATACGGCCAACCTCGTGGTGGTATTATCTCCTAAACTCACAAAGAACATGCGAGACGATCTTTGTGTTGAGATAATGTGATTTAATTGGGAGATGATAAGCTAATCTGTTTATTCCTATTGAGGACACGTGTCATTCGATGTGTTCGATGGGCCGAAAGATCCTACGTATCCAGTAACGGCACAGCAAGTCTCATATGGAAGTTGCCCTGATAGCCACAAATTTCTGCCATTTGGTTTCCCAGGGTAACGCTAGACTCTGTGCTGGGCACCTAGGGTTGGGTCCACAACAATTCTGATCATCGGAGCAAACACCCACCCACCTTGGTAGAACATAGCAAAAAATTGTACCATATGATTTGTACACAGCCAGGGAGATGATAAGGTGTTCAGGCAGCTGAGGCTCGTCGGGCCCTGTTTCAGTTGCTTTCTCACTCTACATTGGAAAGAGGGAGGGGTGAGTCATGGTTATAGACAGGTACCCTGATATCTGTTTTGAATTTTTTCTCTCACATCCCTCTCTCTTTTTCTAAAATTACACGACTTTTTGTGTGTGTATGACTGCGCCACGCTCACTATATATGCAATGAAGTAGAGAGACATTATGAAAATATATTGTTTCTTCGGTAAGTAGTAAAAGCTTATTGTTTTGGCGTAAATTCTACTTACGAGGATTACCTATGTAATAATAAGGAGGATGAAGATACCTATGTAATTTATGGGGTTATTGCTTATATAAAAATTTTCTTTTTCTTATTTTCATTAATAAGTATTTGTTATTACTTATGCTTGTTTTAGTAATAAACGCCACCTCGGTTTCTAAAACACAGCATCTCTTTCAGCTTCAAAGAGAGCCAGATAATGGTAACATACCCCTTGAAATTCTGTTGAAGCGCTTTGATTCAGACAGTCAAAAAATGCGCGGGCGTCTTTAACCCTGGTGTGTCTGCGCGTTGTCCAAGTCGCAGCCCGATGAACCCCAGTTTCTTCCCGGTTCAGGGCGGTCATTCATTTGCTGCACAAGGAGTTTAATGCGGGTACCCTTTGCATGATATGGTGTACGTACAATTAAGGATTTGTCTGATTGCTCCGGCCTGGTTCGCAGCTCCGTGGCTCCCTTAAGCGTTTACTCGCAGGATGATCAACAGATTCCTCGCAGCATCGTTACTTAAGACAAATAAAGGACAAGCCTCAGCTCACTTTATCGCTTGTTTCATCGTTTAAAGTTCAAACTACACGAATAGTTCAAAACAGATGCTTGAATTTAAATAAAAATTTTTACTAGCAATGTATCCATAAGGAAATGACACTTCAAAGTGTTTTACCAAAACTGATATAGCCTATGCTATAGTAACAGAATTTTTATACACGCGGGAATACGGGATAAACTATCCATGTCTACGAGTATCAGAGAAAGTCCAATTCGATGCCACTTCATAAATGATACTGAATGACACTATTGGTCAATTATAATTGTGACAATGTGGAGAAGTCTTGTGTCATTGATACACCAGTGATTTCACTGTTGTACCCCACGTTTAATCTGTATCGACACATGCATGCATCGACACTCTCCAGAATTCAGAGCCGGTCTACTTTTCTGCCCCACACCGCAGGTCGTTACAAGCGTCCTATTGTACTCAGAAAGCAACTAGCCTCTATTACAAAGTAAAACGTTTCTTTTTTACTTGACTTTTAAAATTTGCCTTGTAGAAAGTAAACAACAGTTTCTATTGTGTCACTAACAAAGGTAAACTTCGCACCAGGATACAAGACCTGTTCTGTATAGCACAAATTTGCGTCATACAGACTGCTGCAGCTTGACCAACCGAACCGATATTATGACACATCTAATGTTCAACTCGACTTTATCTCGATGTAGTGTTAATGATGAACTCAGATCGTAATTGTTTATCAAATAAAAATAAATTACATTTCATATTACGAATTTTGAACAACAACTTATAAACATGGTGCACAGATTCAAGTTACGCTTAACGAAGTTATCACGAAGCTTAACGAATTTTCTCGTAAATTCCTACCATAGTTTACAAGCATGCGGCAAAACAGACAGTACTAAAGCCATATTTCATAACAAAGTTGTGACTACAGATATTACACTAATCTCATGAAGCATTACTAACATTACAAACATACGTGTAAGTCAAGTCTCACGTTCCTTAAGAAATAAAATATCTTCGATATGTTTTCCGTTGTGTCTTAGGCAGTACCCGTAATGGTCACGTATATTCTCAAACAATCCCTTGAAGAGAGATCTATTCATTTCTATTATACGCATTTCTCAAGTTTTCATGTAATTACATGTAATACCTCTCCCGTATATGTATTTTTTTCGTATACCCGCTTGGAATGACATTTTAAGTGTCAAGTGGTGTCAGTTCAAATGAATGAAAAGGATGTGGATAGTTACGTAACTACAGGAATTTACGTTGTTCCCAAAATAGCATAAGCAAATGAAGCGAGTTTCTCGGTGGCTAATGATCCCATCCTGTTGTAGGGCCAACAATGAACCAACACATACAAAGTGGCAGATTACACGCAAAAACTTTAAAACTTTTCAGATTCCTTAGAAATGGTGCAACAAATTTTTCTCTATTTCTCACCTGGTTTACAGTAACGGACTTATTTAAACAAAATAAGGATTCAACAGACGCTGCACTTTCTAACAAAATAAGGCCGTCTCCAGACACCGCACAATATATTGTTACCTGCTGAATATGGAGGGATTTCTCTACTATGATGTCTGGCCGTTCAAGAAATATAAAGTTAATAAAACATATTGTTGGAGATTAATAAATCTGTTCATGAATACATATTTTATCAGAAAATCATACATTCGACTGGCACTCTAGATCATCGTACACAATTGCTAACATCGAAGCACAGTTGACGATTTCTTCCTTGTCTTCATTTCTCAAACGTTAGGTAAATCCTCTACTCGGCCTGTATCCATCGTAATATTTTTCTCTTACGTTTCGATCCCTAGAATCCGTCCTCAGAAGCCGTGAGTGGCGGTTAAAGAACCCCGTTAAAAGACGTAACAACCGTTAGGTCTCTAACGTCGTCCGATTCTCAAACGTTGTCTGATTAGTATCTTAAAAGAAAAAAAAACACTGATTTGCTCGAACATTCTTCTTAAATAAATCAGGCTAAGGCTAAGGCTCAATTGAAAAGTTAGACTAAGATTCAATTTCGAAGATATTCGCTGGAGACTGTAACATTTGCTGTAGGATTCGCATTTGTTTGTCAGAGTGTCAGGGCAGCCTTTGCGCTTCAATACAACGGAAACGTTTCATGGTCAAAAAGCGGAAAGTCGTTTTTGAAACTGTTCACGAAATTCATTTGTAACGTGTAGTAAACTTGGTCCACGTGAGCTTCCACCTCGGTATGGGCGAAAATACGGTTCAATTATAAAAACTTTCTGCTCTCTTTTAGAACCATTTTAAACTCTATAAACATAGTGATACGTTTTCATGACAGTGATCGATGAAGTGATGAAGCAGTGCGCATGCTTGTCATAGATGTATAAATTTCAGTACTGTTTTTTTCGGTGCATACCGTTGTTTTGCTTAGAAGTATTACACAAAATAAATTTTCAAGATTACAATACGCTTCATATAAAAATTCTAAACTCTGTCATTTTCTTCATATCCAGTTTAACCTATGTAAACATTACATTTATTTTGATACAATACTTTTTTCATAGCATTAGTTATTGTATTAGTTATTGTATGAAACCTATCTCTGATATTGTTATTGTTTCATATCCCCCAGTCAGTATGCAGCCAGTGACTGTGGAAATATCACCTTGTGCCAAGAATAAGGCACAATCAATTTTTTTTGGGGTCGATTAATGAATCATGCTTTGATTATAGTACTGTAATCATTGTCAGCCAATTCTTTTGATAAACAAGCGCATAACGCAGCAGACAAATGGAAAAGCTTTGCTGCATGTAATTTTATTGGAGAGAAGTAATTCTTACGTATCACTGTGACAAGCGGCCGTATGTGCCTTGCCGTTCGGTGGTTCGTTGGGGGGGGGGGGGAGTCAAGCCTACTCGTGTAAGTGGATGCATTAAACCCGGCCGGTAGGGTGAGGGCTACGGTTACATTGTGTAGCACAGAAATATTTTAAAACCACTTCGCAGCGGTACACAAGTATGCAGTAACGGATATCTCTTTTGTAACACACCATAAACTTTCAGTCTACAGTTCCATTCTCTAAGTTGTTTTCGCAATACAGCCCAATAGATAAACACTACTTTTAACATATTTATAAATGGATACCGTTTAGTAAAAGTACGCCTACACGAACCTTACTCCGGATCAAACTATTCGTAAATACCGGAAGTGGTCAGAAGCAACCACTGAATTGTACGAAGTCATATATCGTCATATTTGTCATAATCTCGCTCGTAAGGTTTCGTTAATAACAATACTTTTTTGGCTCGAAATACATCGTTTCATTTGTCAATCAACAACACGTCGTTTTTGTTATTTCTTAAGAAAATCAAAACGACATGATTAAATAAATAAAAGTGTTGTTATCATCAGTCGTGTTTACTTATTTAGGCACAACATTTACTGCGTAGAGCAAGTGATTAATATTAAATAAATATATTTCTCAGTAAATATGTACATGCACACTAATAAACATTTCCAAGTAAATACGTTCTGCAATAGATTTTTAATAAATTACAAGTATTATATCAAAATATAAAACACAGGTAATATACAAATTTTGAAGTTCGTTAATCAAATATTGGCCATAATGGAGTTCTTTTACATCAAAAGATCAATTCTATTCAAAATTGTACCATCACGTAGATCTATTATGTTATATTACGTATTCCATATGCACCTGTGAAATACATAATCATCCAGGCTTCTACATACAACTGAGGGCTGTAACACACATAATCACAGATTTTCAAACGTGTCCGACATAGTGAGTACAATGCATGAGTATTTATAGCATTTCATTTCCATTTATCTGTGTTACTGTGCATAACTTTTACACGGTGCTCTTTTGATCGTTTGAATCTTATTAAATCAACTACCCAAATCAACAAACAATAAATTTAACCCCTATATAATTCAACGCTATCGCTATTCTATTTTTGATGAGGTTTACGTAGACTGAGTTTAGCCGTTTAGTCCTACAACTCCAGCTGGGTAGGTGCGGAGTCCCCGAGCGAGCAGAACACGCGGCTGACTGTTAAAGACAAAGGTAAAAAAATATTAAATATGACGATAAAAAAAAGATAATCAGATTTATAAAAATGTAAGACAGTCAGAAATTTCAGAAGAATGAAACTGTCACGTGTCCGAAATTCAAAACCAGACACATGCAAATTAACCAGATAAATTCCAAACTTTCGCAATGTAACTGAAATCTTCCATCAGCGAGAACAGTCAGAGAAAATCTAGCGGGAACCTACATGTCTTTTGTTTTACATGTGTGGAAATCTTGAACTCAAAACGCCTATCCCTTCTTACCTTCCTAACAACCAGTCAACAACTAAAAGCCAAAAGGTGAGGTTGAGGCGTTAACAAATCTGTTACAAAGAGTTACAAAACGATGAGAAGATGAGTTCCTAATGAGAATTCAAAATTGAAGTAGGAAGAATGTTAAAGTTCGTATTGTAAGCCTCAACCAAGTGTAAGAAAAACTGTTTTCTTAAATAGTTAACTTGTAAATAGTTAAATTTAAAAGTTCCTAAATAGGTTTATTCATTGGGGAAATATATAAACTAAATATAAAAAATATATAAAAATATATAAAAACCTAAAATATTTAAAAATATATAAACAATTTGTAATATTATATTACAAAAAATTATACAATATTATAAACAAACTTCAGTCAAGATTATATTATGCAACTGCAAATATTATTTTCAAAATTTTACATATTTTAATAAATTATATACAAAGCTTTACTTCCACTAATTTTTTTCCGCAATTAAAAGGGAATATACACTAGAACTAAATCAATTTTAGATAAATTGTATAAAAAAATTATCTCAAAAGTCGAGCGAAGTTATTTTTTACTGCCGAAATATAATTTTGTTATCTCGAAGCCAAGTGCTTAGTTTCTAGTGTCGACTGCCCAAGTATTCTGAATTCCTCAGTCTTTATCATAACTTTTGCATATCCCCTTGAGCTACATATTGAACGTTTTCTTTACTGGAATCTGTTGGTACATGATCTAACCAAATGATCAACTTCCTTCCAGACCGATTCTGTAATAACGTTTGCTAACGGATTAAAAAGAAGATAATACATGCTTTTTTAGAACATGAGCCGAGTATGCAAAGTCAAGAAAATAAGATTTACATTTAGAATAAATATCTGTATTCCGTTTATCTTAGTATATCTCCTATCAACGACTTTTGCTATACTCGAATGAGTTTAGTATTTATACATTTATGCCTAAAGTAATGAGTAAACCACATATGCTTCGTGCGGCTTATTTGTGCTAGCCCACACAACGACAGTACAACAACAATAAGTCTACTAACTGTGATGACGTCATTAAATTTACCGACCTCGTGAATGGATAACTTAAACTGTTTATATTTACATAAACTTAACATTTTTTATCATTAGCAAAAACATTGAATTTAGACTTGATGTTTACACGCATGTTACTTGATGTTTAGACATAATGTGCAAAGATTATTGTAATTTACAAAAGAATTATTATAATATCTTATAAAATGTTTACAAATATTTTATAAATAAGTTTAAAAAATGTATCTGCATTCCCTTTAGAAAAGAGCACTTATAATAACACCTAATAAATTTTAAATAATTTTAAGAGTATATCAGTATTCTATTTAGAGAAATTAAAAATTTCTGTTATGAAGTTTATGTACTTCAATTTATTTCTACAAACATAAGGAAGGATTCATGAGGAATAACCAGTAACACATTTGCGAGTAAAAGAGACTCGTCATATATATTTACACGTATAAGCATAACAATACACAGGAATAAGTAAACGCCTACATTTGCTTTGTCAGCTAGCAACAGTTGCTTAAGTACGACTGACCTACAAACAAGCATGTATTTCTGGAAATGTCATGGCATGCGGACCGGTAGCGTATTATACCATCCGCCGAGCTGTGTGCGCTATGTAATTTAGTGACCAACGAGTCACGTAAACGTAGCGTGTGGGATTGGTTCTCCGAAGGGCGGCGATTTCTTCATAAATATACAGGAAATGTGAAGAAAATCGCACGCAAGCGGCGACGAAATCGCCATGAACGTGGAGTTAGAAATGAAACTGCTCTTTAAACGCGAGTAACTTATTTCCACATAAAAGAGTATGCGGTTTCCGAGAACAGGAAACTGGCTGAAATTACTGCAGTAGCCAATAATGGTAAAGCAGAATACGAGTAATTCATTAGCCTTATCTGCCGCGTAAAGACACAAAACTAAAGAAACCGGTTTTTATAAATTAAATTTGGATGCGACAGATTATAATATTTTTTATTAGGAATAAGGAACGGAATATCTAACTCCGTCGTGAAAGTTAAAATACAAGTCTCGTTTAAGGTATGTATATTGTTTTTGTATGTTCTTCAGAAAAAAATACTGCTAATATCAAGTACAGCAGGTTTATACAGCTAAGAAGAAACTGATGTTGTCTTCAAGATAGTCCCCTATATAATTCAACGCTATCGCTATTCTATTTTTGATGAGGTTTACGTAGACTGAGTTTAGCCGTTTAGTCCTACAACTCCAGCTGGGTAGGTGCGGAGTCCCCGAGCGCACAGTGACACGCGGCTGACTGTTAAAGACAAAGGTAAAAAAATATTAAATATGACGATAAAAAAAAGATAATCAGATTTATAAAAATGTAAGACAGTCAGAAATTTCAGAAGAATGAAACTGTCACGTGTCCGAAATTCAAAACCAGACACATGCAAATTAACCAGATAAATTCCAAACTTTCGCAATGTAACTGAAATCTTCCATCAGCGAGAACAGTCAGAGAAAATCTAGCGGGAACCTACATGTCTTTTGTTTTACATGTGTGGAAATCTTGAACTCAAAACGCCTATCCCTTCTTACCTTCCTAACAACCAGTCAACAACTAAAAGCCAAAAGGTGAGGTTGAGGCGTTAACAAATCTGTTACAAAGAGTTACAAAACGATGAGAAGATGAGTTCCTAATGAGAATTCAAAATTGAAGTAGGAAGAATGTTAAAGTTCGTATTGTAAGCCTCAACCAAGTGTAAGAAAAACTGTTTTCTTAAATAGTTAACTTGTAAATAGTTAAATTTAAAAGTTCCTAAATAGGTTTATTCATTGGGGAAATATATAAACTAAATATAAAAAATATATAAAAATATATAAAAACCTAAAATATTTAAAAATATATAAACAATTTGTAATATTATATTACAAAAAATTATACAATATTATAAACAAACTTCAGTCAAGATTATATTATGCAACTGCAAATATTATTTTCAAAATTTTACATATTTTAATAAATTATATACAAAGCTTTACTTCCACTAATTTTTTTCCGCAATTAAAAGGGAATATACACTAGAACTAAATCAATTTTAGATAAATTGTATAAAAAAATTATCTCAAAAGTCGAGCGAAGTTATTTTTTACTGCCGAAATATAATTTTGTTATCTCGAAGCCAAGTGCTTAGTTTCTAGTGTCGACTGCCCAAGTATTCTGAATTCCTCAGTCTTTATCATAACTTTTGCATATCCCCTTGAGCTACATATTGAACGTTTTCTTTACTGGAATCTGTTGGTACATGATCTAACCAAATGATCAACTTCCTTCCAGACCGATTCTGTAATAACGTTTGCTAACGGATTAAAAAGAAGATAATACATGCTTTTTTAGAACATGAGCCGAGTATGCAAAGTCAAGAAAATAAGATTTACATTTAGAATAAATATCTGTATTCCGTTTATCTTAGTATATCTCCTATCAACGACTTTTGCTATACTCGAATGAGTTTAGTATTTATACATTTATGCCTAAAGTAATGAGTAAACCACATATGCTTCGTGCGGCTTATTTGTGCTAGCCCACACAACGACAGTACAACAACAATAAGTCTACTAACTGTGATGACGTCATTAAATTTACCGACCTCGTGAATGGATAACTTAAACTGTTTATATTTACATAAACTTAACATTTTTTATCATTAGCAAAAACATTGAATTTAGACTTGATGTTTACACGCATGTTACTTGATGTTTAGACATAATGTGCAAAGATTATTGTAATTTACAAAAGAATTATTATAATATCTTATAAAATGTTTACAAATATTTTATAAATAAGTTTAAAAAATGTATCTGCATTCCCTTTAGAAAAGAGCACTTATAATAACACCTAATAAATTTTAAATAATTTTAAGAGTATATCAGTATTCTATTTAGAGAAATTAAAAATTTCTGTTATGAAGTTTATGTACTTCAATTTATTTCTACAAACATAAGGAAGGATTCATGAGGAATAACCAGTAACACATTTGCGAGTAAAAGAGACTCGTCATATATATTTACACGTATAAGCATAACAATACACAGGAATAAGTAAACGCCTACATTTGCTTTGTCAGCTAGCAACAGTTGCTTAAGTACGACTGACCTACAAACAAGCATGTATTTCTGGAAATGTCATGGAATGCGGACCGGTAGCGTATTATACCATCCGCCGAGCTGTGTGCGCTATGTAATTTAGTGACCAACGAGTCACGTAAACGTAGCGTGTGGGATTGGTTCTCCGAAGGGCGGCGATTTCTTCATAAATATACAGGAAATGTGAAGAAAATCGCACGCAAGCGGCGACGAAATCGCCATGAACGTGGAGTTAGAAATGAAACTGCTCTTTAAACGCGAGTAACTTATTTCCACATAAAAGAGTATGCGGTTTCCGAGAACAGGAAACTGGCTGAAATTACTGCAGTAGCCAATAATGGTAAAGCAGAATACGAGTAATTCATTAGCCTTATCTGCCGCGTAAAGACACAAAACTAAAGAAACCGGTTTTTATAAATTAAATTTGGATGCGACAGATTATAATATTTTTTATTAGGAATAAGGAACGGAATATCTAACTCCGTCGTGAAAGTTAAAATACAAGTCTCGTTTAAGGTATGTATATTGTTTTTGTATGTTCTTCAGAAAAAAATACTGCTAATATCAAGTACAGCAGGTTTACACAGCTAAGAAGAAACTGATGTTGTTTCTGACTGCAAAGATTGGGCGTCATGCTGCAGTTTTGTTACTACATTGGCAGTGGTTGTTTGGAAATCGAGCCACAGACCTCTGTAGACATGTGATTCTGTGGAGTACAAGACTGTTAGGAAAGAATGAAAGCAAACGTTTACTCGAACTTTCCACAGAAAGTACAAAAGAAAGATAAGATACGGAAGAAGAAATTTAAGTTAATACGGACATTGTTAAGATGGCAACAGACAAAACGAATTTCACGACAGAAGAATAACACACAAAAATTTACAATTAAAGTGTTTGTATTTTTTTAATAGTAAAATATTTTAGTTTGATTCATGAAAATAGATGTTTTTTTAAAGATCAACTGTTCAAAATGAAGTCTAACTTTCAGATGGTAAAAATTGCGGTATTAACGATACTGTTAAATGTTTCCATACTGAAAATGAACTTAGTAATATTTAGTAATTTACATATTACTCTTATAGGGGAGAAAACTTGCGGTGTGTGATTAGACCACACTTTAAATATTACGATATTCTCATTTCGGTACATTTTTGCCATATTCTGCACCCACGTTTTTGTATTTTTCCATTCATATCAATGTGATAAAACAACGTAAACATAATATCTAATTTGAATTATTACTAAATTATATTTTATCATGGGTAAAATTAAATCCAGTGACAGTTTTCTTGTTACTTCTCTATAATCATCCACAAATTAAGGGAATACAAAGTTAACGTAAGAATTTAGGTAATACAAATTATGTAAACCATTTTACATAACTACGTAGATTACTTACTACGTACTTACTTACAGTTAAATATAAAGTCATTATATTTGAGCAATCTTGATGAAATTATGTTTAGTTTATTTTTATGATTGTCTAATGATGAAAATGTTTATCTAAAGTTTCTGCGTGGTTATTCTTGTTTATTGTTATTGCAGGAAAAAATGTTGACGCGAATTAAGCAAAACGTTAAACAGATTACATGCATGCGTTTTGTATTTATTTTATAATTTTCAAATAGTACTTGAATTTAAAATGATAAATTTAATCATGTTTTAACTATTTGAGATGAAATGTTTAACTTTCTCATCTCCGATTTCAGGAATGCTGTTTTGAAAACCTTCAAACATGTACAGTCTGTTTTGTTTATCAGATTCAAGACTGTGGTAAAAATTGGTACCTGTAACTTCTCTTACAGGGTTAGAAAAACGAGAACAAATTATCTGTACGATACAGAAGCGTTTTCGCCAATTAAACAAAAATACTCATCTACAATTCAGCGTCAATTTTCCACCCAATAATTGCTATTACGTACATTAGTACGTTTGATCCTGGAATGTAAGTACCGGTAACTCAGAACCGTAATTTGAGTTATAATAAAAATTGTATTTCACAGAAGCAAACATAAATTTTCACAGTATTAAATCATTAAAAAATGTTACGTATTTATAAATTCGTACAAATTTTTTGCTTACAGCGTTTTATGAAAATCTCAACTTCAGTCGTATACAATCCCCAACAATCATTCACGAAATAATTATAGAATCTTCTTTATAATCCATGTGTTCCAGCAAAATTCATAGTTGCTGGGTAGGATGCACATATAGAGAGGAGCTGTTTGTTAAACAAACATACATACTCCCCCCTCAGTGCCTCCTTCTCGTTAAAAGGGCCTCACTGTTCTCCGTAATCTCCAATAAGACAATACGGCTGGCTGAAGGGGGTTTGTCTCCGGGACAATCCGAGACTCATCTTCGGACAAGTCTCAAATATCACAAAAATAAAACGAAGCACCTGAGATAAAAGACAGGCAGTGACACTATGAGGGAGTGATTAAATAAGAACTAACTCTGCAAAAGCCAAAGAATCTAAAATTAAAAGAAACCTATATCAGATACCTAGATCAGGCTTTACACTTAGTGCAAGCAGATTGCAAGAGTCTGTAAAATCTGCAAAAACAAACTGTAAATACAAATTCCTGGATAAAGGTGCTGATGCTCGGCTTTATAAAAATAAATTGCTACAAAATATTCAGAGTAGTAATGTTCTTGGGTAGATTTAACGAGATCAAACTTGGAAATAGACAGATCCCAAGAACATGGAATACGTAAAGAACGTTGTTCTCTCGAAAGTCAAGACTAAACAAGTTAAAATGATATAGATAGTGAAATAGTAATAGTGAGTGAAATAGTGAGATAGTAAGATAAGCTTCAATTTGTTGCTTTAAACACTTGAGAAGGAGGAGTGGAGGAGAGACAGAAAAAATGCGGTCACTTATATAATGTATCTGAAATAAGTGTATTGTAAGTTCAAAAGTGAGTTTCTGTAGATTCTGATCCGCAAATGATAGAATGTGTAAAATGAGACTAGAAAATGTACGTTATCTCTTTGATATCTGAGTGTAAAATGGGAAAGGGAATCTGCTTAACACTGTAGGTGAGCGCTCTAACCGAATTCATACAAGTAGTAGTGACAAAAATTTAGATTAATCAGGAGAAGGTGCAGACAAATATAAAAATATGTTGTAAACACAAAGATTTTAATAAAGAGACTGAAGAGTAGAAACACCGAAGCAGATCATAAAACTAATCGGTCATATGTCCGTTACAAAAAAGTACAACTCCTCGGTAAAGGATTGAAGTACACTTCATTTAGATATTGAGATTAATCATTTTAACTAATGTAAATTTAAAGGTAAATTTCTATAGGGTCAAGATAGAAAAATTAAACAAAATTGCTCTGTTAACTAACTAACTAACTCTCAACAGTCATGCTTAACACTATGCACTTGTTCAAGCTGTACATAAAAACGGTTATTTGCTTATCATATTATTGGAAGGCTTATGCCAGCAAACGAATATTTAGCACGACCATACCGCGTATACACAAAAAACAAAAATTACACTGATGGCAAGTTGAAACTGTATAGTAAATCAGTAATGTTTCGCAAGAAGAGAGGGACGACGCTGGCGTATGCTGAAACCGTATTCACAGCACACTTGGGCTTCTCACTACTGCCCGCTGTAACCTACACTCAACATGCCGAGCGGTCTGGACACTGTCAAAACTAAATTAAGCAAATTAGACAATGAAAAGTTATTTTATATCTTATCCAGATGAGCTTTTTGTATTGTTTGTCTATTTTTATGAATTTTAAAGCAGGGGTGTATGAGCGTAAAGGAAGAAACTGCAAGTTCACTAACTTCTAGACTGAGGAGAAGTGTGACTAATCGCGTCACACTACTGGCAATCATATGTCTACAACTGTAGATACAGAAGTGGATAAATCCTATTTCGAGAGGGTGGAGTAGTAACAGGAAGGATACATTTCTCAAGAGATTCTTAGTACAGAAAATAAACATTTAGACAGATTTAATGACATCTGACTCGAAAATGGACAAAGCCGAAGAAAGTGATGCACGGAATAGTAAAAGAAACAATAACATTTAATGTCAAAATTATGTTAATACCGTAAACCAAACGTAATTCTTTTAGCGAAGATTAAACTGATACAGTTTGAAGGAGGCTGAGAACACAGGAGTATAAAAAAGCTCTTGGATAGACCAAGATTTTTAAAGAAGTTTGACGTCTAAGTATATTGTTTAATACTTATATTATTATTGGCAGACCAATAACCAATATTACGAGTATAAACATAGTTTAAACTAATTTTTATAATATGGAAGGAGATAACTGCCCCTGAAATGATTTTAATTTAGACAAATAGTTTAAATAACTGATTTAATTTGTGACATCTACAAAGCTGTCTCGACGTTTTGGAAAACCAAGCCGCTCATAAGTATCACAAAAATTCCTATGTTAAAAAGTGAGGCTAATGCTATTTCCGGTTTTTTATAAGTATTTGCAAAGTGAAACTATAGCTGTTTCACATCTTGAGTAAAGTAATGCACTACATTGATAAAAAAAATCATGTCATAAAAATCAACACAGTTTTAGTTTTATAAATACGATGATATAATTCTTATTGACAGAATACTACAGATATGTGTTTACTAGATACGCAGATACGTTTGCAAGTGCCTAAACCTAAATAGAAGCACTAAACAGACCTAAAAATAAACAACCAAAACAGTTATATGAAATAAATGCATCAAGTGCAAGACAACACCATACCAAATTTTCGCAATTTCCTTAATAAATAAAAGGAGTTCCTTATCAGAATTCAAAGGAGAAGGAGGAAGATGGTTAAGTTTCGGAGTGTAAACTTCAACAAAGTGTAAGCAAAACTATTTTAACTATTTAGAAGTGTTAGCACATCAAGAGGGTTATAATTTTACAAAAAACGACTACGTTAAATAGGAAGACTAAAACGATTGAAGACTAGAACGTGGCATTGCATTTACAATTTAAAATTGGAGAATGAGTATGCAAAAAAGAAATCCGTCTTAAGACGGATCTGCATAATTAACACCAGATATTGTAAGGCATTAATAAGTGCGAACAACTGAGTATTCCACATAAACATATATCTCTAAAATTATTCCCTGACGACTGTAATGAATCGATATGGAAATCTTATTAATCAAAACTCATATTAGGTAAAAAAAAACAAGAAGAATTTTCTTTATATTTCCAATGTTTATATTTTTTAATTTTTAATTATTTATATGTATAATAAGAACTGAAAGATATTGACTTTTCTGTTATTTTTTAATTCTAAATTTAAGGTATTTATCGTAACTGAAAATAATTAATAAAAGGAGGAAAGAATAAAGCTTACTAAAATCTCTTACCTCAAGAATAATTATTTATTTTGTATATAGTGGGAAAAAAGAAAAACACACGGTTACCAGGAAAAATAGATGGTGACCAAAGAAAATAGACAGCTAATCAGGGATGTATTTGATGAGGCAGGCAGAAAAACGGAGAAGACGATATTTGGACTACAAAAAACAAGTAAAAGTGAATGTAGGATCAGCGTCAAGATTTGGAGAGGCACGGTGGAAAGAACTGAGTGCAGGTAAACACAAGAGGAAACCAAGGTTCAGACAGACGACGCATCACCAGAGGAAATATCATCAGTATTTCAAGAAACAGAAAGGTCTTGAAAATTCTATACATTTGAGATTCTACCTCTGTCGGAAAAATTTAATTTTCCAGTGTCTGCAAAGATACGTTTTAAAGGCCTGTTGACAAACAACAAAACACTAAGTACCTAGTAACAAATAAACGAAAGTAGTATTTATTAAACTATTATGATAATTGATAAATAATTTCAATTAAACAGAAAATGCGTAAACAAAATTCGTGAGTAATATAAGCGAGACTGCAAGATGCGTGAAGCGGAAGAATATTTTATTTCTAGTAAAGACAACTTTATTTCTAATACAAAATTTTGTTACAAATCAATTTTATCTAACCCGATAATTATAAGATTAAAAGGAATTTGTTGTTACGAGTAAAAAAAAAATGATAGAAAGCACTATCTGTTAAATTTATGTGAATCGTGTTGAGAAATTAAGATAAAACGCTACAATTCAAGTTAAAACCTGCCTTTAATGTCTAGCGTTGATTTTATACTTCAGAATAAAACACGTGATGCATTGTGATTCAGAGGAAAGAATATGATACCAAATATAATAAATAACAAAATCGTTTCTATGGGTATTAGTATCGAGAACATCTGGATGGTTTTTAGTATTTTGGTAGAAACTGTTTTCGGTGAATTGTGAGAGCAAACTCGGGACACTGTAGATTAGCTCCACTAACCTTACTAAAAATGTTAGTAAGATGGAAGAATTTAATGTAGGAGAAAGTTTGAAGTCGTTTCATAGAAACACGAAAAAACCACAAACTTTGGTAAGTTCGTAGAAAGATACTACTGATTTATAGTGTCACTATCAATTTGTAGACACCAGTATGACGTAAATCCGTTTCGTATCACATGGTGTACAGACCAAACAATTTTTAAACAGAAGGAATAATTTTTAGGAATAAGATTTTCACACTCTTAAAACGATGGCCAAAGTAAGCTCATGCTTTGAAAATTGATAATTTTGATTCCTTTTAAATTCACCGTGTCTTCAAAAGGAAATTAATTTTTAAACTTGACATCACGTCATTTAAAACAAATTAATAATCTACCATTAGTCAAAACCTAATTCTCTGTTTGGTGGAAAAATTGGCGAGAAAGATAATGCGGTATACATTTAATGGAGACACTGAGAAAATGAGGCGGGTAGGGAAACTGACAAGACGTTAACTGCAACATAAGAAGAATCGGCGTCCAGATTTTAAAATGAAAATTTACAATATAAAATTAAAAGTAAAATTAACTTTAAGTGTAACTAACTGTACAGATAAGATCTATACCACTGTACAGAACTGACCTATACCACAGTGTTAACGCGGTCTTTAGAACATTAGTAAATATATTGTGTCTAATAAATTACTTATTACTCATGTTTTACTTAGCAAATTTCAAAGTAGTGACTGCTGGAATCCAGATAAAAATAACAACGAAAGAAAGAAATCAAAACCTTTTGATAACAAAAGATAACAAAAAGAGAATACAGAATAAACAGATTTTGTAACTAAGTTAGATAGAAAACACAATCTTTTAGTAAAACTATGCAAGCAGGGAAAAAGTGAAGTTCGAAAAACAAAATTGTTACTAAAACGTAGACAATTATACCTATATGGATTTCCTTATGAACAAAAAAATTGGAAGAAAAACTGTCTCTTGTCATGTCTGATTTGCAGTATATACACAAAGAAAATGCTGGCAACTCAAAACTGATGTATTTCGTTTTCTAAACTTCTCTAAACTTCTCTAATTTCCTTAAGAACAAATGAGATAAAATTTTCAGATATTGTAATATTTGGAAAGGATGGAACAAGGTTTGTATTTCTATCAAATTACAGTTTATATAGAATTACTTACTTCGTCCTTAGTCGAAAGAACAGTAGTTTCGTACTAAGGTATGTCACGCCATGTGCAACTGAGCTCCATTGGGCTTGAAATGAGACTAGGAATAATTCCACACTCAGTAATAGTAAAATATAGCAGTCAGTTTATAAGTTGGCGGTTTAAGACTTTCAGGGATTCTCAATCTCAGGCGAAATTAATTGTAGAATAAGTAACAACGTTTTGGGAGTAAATTAATAGAGGTATTATAAATTAGTGAATAATACAATTTGCGGTTCTGAATGATCCTTCGGTTACGGAACACAAGAAGACGGTCGCATGATGTTGAACTACGTTAGTACAAATATCAAGTTATCAAGTTACAACAATTATCAAAGAACAACTCTTTCTCAATAAAAATAATTACAATGAGAAAGTATTATTTTACCGCGATTTATTATGATTAAATTATAATTATAAATTATATTATAAAATTATAATTCAATGTTAATGCTAATGTCATAATAATTGTACAACTTTAATCATTTTTAATATTCTAATTACATACCGTATCCCATTAGCTAATGTGCAAAACCATGGTTATAATATCTAATGATAACTTATACAAGATTTATAAAAAACGAAGATAATGACGACAATCCAGAGTCTACGGAACACAAAGTACGAGACAACACAGTACTGACAAATGAGAAGTGCAGGCTTCTGGGGACCACGGATTAACTTTTTGATCTTTGAGCGAGAAACGCATGAAGGAAGATCTTTGATCCAATGACAATATAACTTTATACGTAACTCGTATACTCAACCAAAATAATAAACGGCTGAAAACAAGAGGATGTTTGAATACATGAAGTATGTTTGAATTTGTATCGAATCAGCTCGAGCGAATATCTTTTAGATTGAGGTCAAAACTGTATAAGAAAACTGAAGGTGCAGCTTGTCTCAAAAACCAACAAGTATTTGATATTTAACTGTATACTGAATGTGATGGAGCGTTTTACTATAAATATTTAACTATACATAGCAGCAAGCATAACAATACGTACGCGCGCGTGCGTGTGTCGTAAACAGTGGGGGTATGAGTAAATGGGGGCGCGTTTTGGTTTCAGACTATTTTAACTCTGTGCGAAATAATGTAGGCTTGCACAATCCTTATAGCAAATGATCTGACTTCATTACTTGTGAAGCGGGGTAAAATAATACATAGGCCTACACAAAATAATGACCTGCCTCGATTCTAAATCGTGTCATAGTAAGAAATAACTCACGGTGTTCACAACTCTCACGCTCCACGCACAAATACACACGCACGCGCGCGACACACACACACACACACACACACACATACAGCATACACATTTAAAACAATTCATATATGACTCAAGGAAGGTATCACCGAAAACACATTCTGAGTACGGAAAATAAGCACTACAAACGCAACGCGGAAAATAAAATACGTGCACACGCTCTTATAAATATAAAGATGCGTTCGTTTTAATGCAGCTGTTATCACGTATCGATTTCATGTTAACTAGTAACTGTATCAGATGTTAACTATTAGATCACTAACTAAATCACTAATTTACTGTTTTCATGATTTCTTTTTATTAACAAAATACGTAAACTAGTTAAAATAACTAGAGAACTAGGTCAGAGAACATTTATTTTATTTTATTTTTCTTCTAATAAAAAATTTGTTTTTCTAACAGAATTCGATATAATTGTATATAAATCTACTTTCGCACTAAAAAGCATGTGTATGTTCCAAATTGCGCGTGTAAATTCATTAATATGGTAAAGGAATTTCAAAGAAAAATATGAGTCCAGGGAGTGTTAAGGATTGAAGAACTTTAATATAGTCTGTGTTACAAACTTACAGGCTGACTATACATTGTTCACAAGACTTAGCAGGCTCATATCATTACCGTTGGCAGGGTGAGGTTTGTTATTTTGCTATGTGACGCGTTCCACACTGACAGAAATTGTCAGAACAGGCTATTGTTTTAATACAAATGAGGGACGCATGACGTGTCTAACACGAAGTATCAGCAAAAAGGACGAATCTAGAGGGTAGCAGTGACAGTTGGTAGTACATGAAGCTAACACACACGCTGGCGCGCGCCTCGCTCCAAACTTTACAACTTTTTTAATTCAAGAGTTATAGAAATGTGTATGTTGATTACCATAATTTTGTAAATGTCGCTATAATTGTGTGTCTGGGGGGCGTGTGTGCGCGTCTGTAAGTGTGTGTTTATCTTAGGTATGCTCTCTATATGTGTATAAACTTCAAACCGAATAGGAACCAGCGATACTGTTGTTGGTCAAAGGAGTTTCAAACTACAGCAAAGGCAGTATTATGAACGCCTGATAAACAAACAGATTTTTCGTTAATCTATTTTCCTTCTTAATGACGTACAAAGTCGCAAAATCGTTTACAGTGTTTCTACTATGGCTGTCCACACGTAAAGACTGAAAACTCGCAAAATGTAGGACATAAATTAATGTCTTTATGAAATAAAATATATGTCAAAAATCAAATCGAAATGATTTATATTAAATTGATGGTAAGTTTATGTCATTATGTAAATAATGTAATTGGCTATTGAATTTCTGTGTGTTCAGCAGTATTCTGTGTATTCTATAAAACAAAGTAGAATTTATTTAAAGCCCTTCTGGGTTTAATATCTACATGGGATCCCCACTACATCCTAATCATATCTTCACTGTTACAATTAATAATATTCATGACAAAATTCAAGTAAACTTTATGAATACTTTACAAAATGAACTGTAATACATAATTGAATGAAACATACGTTTTACAGGCAAGTAAGTCTATTCCAATAAGTGTAGTCACAGGCTACACAAACAGATTCATACAAATCAGCTTCAGTTAAGGGGCTTTACAATCGTTTTAGGAGCTACTGTTAAGTGTATTCGCATTATAATCTAAGCAATATATTTTAAAAATTAATCCTTATACTGCTTAGCTGATTAGTTTTACATATATAGACATTTAAAAAGGTATTAACGTTTCAGGTGTAATTATTTTAATTAATTCATGCTTGTTAAAATGTCGAAAGTTTTAACTTAGTCTCCGCGTAAATCACTAAGATAAATCATGAGAAATTAAATAACTCATTCAAGTTTACTAAATATGTCATTAAACTGCAGTCTAGGTTTGTACGTAAACTTCAGTTTTGTTACGTAATTTTCTCCTCAATGAAACCTGATATTTCAGTTAGCTTTAATTTTCCGTATGCTTCAATGTAACGACAAGTCTGTGGCAACAGATGAATGTGCCTCTCTTCATAAATATAAACAATAAACTTCTCTTCATAAACAGATATTTTTTTAGAATAATTACTGAATTTTAAGGAAAAAATAAGAATATATACTTTCCACGTTTATTTACTGCACGAGTACGTTCAAAAAATTTTCTTTTCCAATGCTGAATTTATTTGACCTAGAAAAATATTTATATAAAGTGGGTGGGAAAAATAAAGTTGTTTTGAAAACATTTAGTCCTACACCGATCTGTCAACAAAAAGCGAACTACTTTGTGGAATGCGTGCGTGAGTAAGCGTGGGCGTGTGCGCGTATAGGCGCAGGAGCGCGCTATATGTATAACGTCAAATAGCCGATAATGCTTATTAATTTTTCCTGTGCTCCCGCGCCCAACACCAGCCATAGTTGACCAGCCAGAATCGGAACACGACATGCGCGTTATCAGTTGTACGTTCGTCTGACTAGGTTACTTATTGTTTTAATTATTTTCGTTTACTATTATTTGCTTAGGCACCATGTTTGCTTTGCTTATCGCAATTCTGTTTGCTCAGCTTCAATATGATATGAAGACCAAGAAATAAACGTTTATTGAGCGCAGATAAACACAATTGAATCTCGTATCTCCAAGAGACTATTCTAACATTATCTTAATGTATCTTATTCACTGATCTTTTACAGTCACTTCCAAACATTAAATTTAGTTTTACACGCAGTTAAATCTACATTATATTAACAACTGTAAAACTCAGACTGTTACTGCTTACAGAGATAAACAATTCTCATAGAGCACTCTAAGTTTAAATACAAAATAAAATTTTACGGCTGTATATCTAAAACCTGTCCTTATACAACATTATCGTTGTTTTTATGGCTTTTCTCATAAAACTGCCATTAAAAGTTATTTTTTAATAGGATTATAATACGAAATTCTTTAACATTTTCAACGTGGAGGAGTATGGGTGAATAACGATTCACTCGTACAGTTAATTCTGATAATGATAGTAATGTTAATGATAATGATGATGACAATGATAATGTAGTGACCTATTTAATGATAAACTGCTCCCGTTTAAGTACAATCATTAATTTTTTGTTGACAGTAACATGACCGTATTCAATTATTATTATTATTATTTTATCGTTACACAGCATTAATTTATACACTTTGTAATAAATTATTTTTATTATAGCAATTAATATTTTACTGTACCAATTTTAGTGCACAAATTGATTGTGCTCATAGTATATCCATTAGTTTCTTTATATTTTTGTATTCACGTATGTTTGAGTAAAGTAGGCCAAGTTGTATTCAACTGGAATTTTTAACATAGATTAACAACTTACAATTTACAAGCGCGCGCGCACTCACATATATATATATATTTCAGGGACCAAAAGACGCACAATATATATTTACAAACAATATGATACAGCAATATAATAGATGATATTCAAACGATCGGTTTTAAAAATTACTTCTGTATACCCAAAGCCGTATGTGTTGTACCGAGCAAAGAGTATGTTTGACGTTTGGTCCTCTCCTGATTAGGTTACTGGTTCTGAGTCACTGTTAACCATTATAACGATCTAGTCTCCTTTCAAAAGACGTATCTAGTTACATATCGGAACAAATTTATACGCACACTAACGCGCGTACACACACATAACGCGCGCGCTCACGCGTTAATATACGCACCCGCGTGCGAGCGTGTACGTTGGAGACGCTATTAATGTTTTCAAGGTTCTCGCACATAAACAGTAGTACTAATATTTCTATTAGCGTTCATAAATCGTTATCAGTAACACACTGATTACAAGTAACTAAGTATGATACGTTATCGTTGAACACAAACCAAGATATGCGGTGGAAACCTACCGAACGAACGTTGGAGCTGGAGATGGTGGTCGACCACTTAATACTGACACCACATAATAAATTTTCGCTTACAAAAATCAAACGCTAAACAATAAAAAAAATCGTACAGATTATATGCTATCTACACAGTGAAGTATACATAATATACCTGGAGTGCACATGTCCTGGGCATCTGCCCCACTGGCTTGACTAAAACACACACACACACAACCGAACAGTGAGAGCGCGGCAATATCCACACCGGCTGCAAATTCTTGCAACGGAGACGACGCCCCGTTCAGGGCCCCGCCGCTTTGCGACAGATCAATAGCTTAGTTTGTACAGTGTACACTAGAAACCAGCACATATCCGCCGTCACATTCAGCTTATTCAGATAACACTTGGTGCCCCGACACGCACATACGCGCGCTCGCCTATATTCGTGTGCCAGATTTGATCCGGCCTTTTTTGTTATATTCGACCATTTGTTCCATGGTAAAAAAATTACAATGATGTTTGGAAGACGCACGATAATTTCCGTATTCACTGCAGAAGACCTTCATTTAAATGTTTCATTCTTAAGTAAATTTTAATTATAGATTTATTACAAAATAACAGTAAGTTATTGTATTTTCCTAAACAGAGCCGTCAATATTCACAGGTGCTTATAATAATAATAAAAAAAACACGTTACGAAGACGTTTGCTCCCTCCCGAATTGTATAATGTTTCTCTATTGTTTATTGAATTTACAGATTTTTTTATTGGTTCAAGAAATACTTTCGAGATATATAAACAGGTGGAAGTACAAAATGTTCACCGTTTTAGTTAGTGCTGTGAGTGAATAATGTTGTTGGGCCGCATTCATGTGTGACACGGTGTCGCGTCATAAGCACAGGATAGACCACAGGACACGGTTGTCGTCCGGGTTTTCGCAGTAAATGGGTCGCGACCTACTAGTGGGACGCGCGGAGAAATTTTTAGGTGGGCCGCGGTCAACTTTGTGGCGGAAAATTTAAATTTCGTCGTTGCGCGTGCAATAGCAAACTTAAGATTAGATTCAAAGTACTTTTCTTAGTTTTGAAACAAACTGACAGGTTAGTTAACGAACATAATTGTATATAATACCATATAACATACGTTGTGGGCCTATATTGAGTTGAGAAATTCGATTATATTTTCAATTTAAAAAACAGACAGTTGGATCTTTTGTTGATTAGATTAGATAATAAGACGTTTTACTTCCATATTCCTTAAGGAATGGAAGTATGGTGATGGCAAAAAAAATCGTGTTCGAGATTATTGCAGATTCTGATTCTACTACACTCAAAACATGAAAAAAAGTCGTTTTCCGAAAAGTGTCTGTGTGTGTGTCTGTCTGTGTGTGTGTCTGTGTGTGTGTCTGTAGATTTTTTTTCTATGGCAAACGATAACTGCCGCAAATTCAAACAGAATCAAATAATTTTTTGCATACAGCCCTGATTTGTAGAGTACTCACGACCTATTGTTTTTAGTGAAAATCGGTTGAGGGAAAGGGGTAGTTTACCAGCAACGGTTTTTTTTATCAAGGGAAATTTTTTTTTTGGCAAACGATAACAGCCGCAAATTCAAACAGAATCAAATAATGTTTCGCATACAGCCCTGAATTGCAGAGTTCTCAAGACCTATTGTTTTTGGTGAAGATCGGTTAAGGGAAAGGGGTAGTTTACCTGTAACGTTTTATGTTTTGACAAGGGTATTTCCTATGGCAAACGATAACAGCCGCAAATTCAAACAGAATCAAAAGATTATTTGCATACAGCCCTAAATTGTAGAGTTCTCAAGACCTATTGTTTTTGGTGAAGATCGGTTAAGGGAAAGGGGTAGTTTACCTACAACGTTTTTTAACAAGGTTATTTTCTATGGCAAACGATAACAGCCGCAAATTCAAACAGAATCAAATAATTGTCTGCATACCCTGGTTTGTAGAGTACTCAAGACCTATTGTTTTTGGTGAAGATCGGTTGAGGGGAAGGGGTAGTTTACCTGCAACGTTTTTTATCAAGCGTATTTTCTATGGCAAACGATAACTGCCGCAAATTCAAACAGAATCAAATAATTTTTTGCATACGTCAATGAATTGTAGAGGACTCAAGGCCATTAGATTTTGGTGAAGATCGGTTAAGGGGAAGGGGTAGTTTACCTGCAACCTTTTACGTTTTAACAAGAGTAAAGTACTTGAAAATTCATTTAAACTTTTTCAAACAATGGTAATTGTTGAAAATAAAATAATTTTGTTGCCAGGCAATAAAATTATAATTTTTTCATTTTAATGTAAATTATGTATTATTAGAAAATATATCGTGCTTGGCAGGCAAGCATATTTCAGATTATAAATCTTAGAATATGGAAGTCATGTATGGTTCTCCATACCGATATTTTAATAATACTGTACGGTGTTTTGAATCATTTATATTCAATATATTTTTTTATTTTGATTGTGCAATTGACTAACTAGGCCTACAAAGAAAAATTTTAACTGGGATAGAAACTAACCAAGAATCAAAATAGACAACAACAGTAACACACACACACACACACACAGATACACACACACAATGTATGAATCAACTAGCGCCTTTATTTTCGGAAACAAAGATTTTGCAATAAAAATCAAAAGTAGATGCAAGTCTATAACTTACGTTTTTCTTATATTAGTTCGTAAATCCATAAACATAAGTTTACACGGTTTACATCAGCTTTATCGGTTTTATGTATGATGTATGAAGTTTAGATTTATATTTATAGATATGGTCTGTAGTGTGTGTGTATGTGTGTGTTCGTGTGTGTCGAGCGTGCTCTCACGGTCTTCATATAGATAATATTTATATGTATCACCTTTATATCAGTATACCTCGTATGATATATTTTCCGGTTGAAGCTCGTTAAATTTTTTTTCCGAAGTCTGTTTTACATTGCCATTTTCTCTTGGAATAGATCGTTGTACTGGTGCTCTGTACGTTGTAGTAGACTTAAATTAGTAGAGAATTTCTATTGGCCAGCGGCCCCACAGTGATCGGATAAAATACTTACCCGATAGTGCGCGCGCGTGTGTATGTGTTGTATTACTTTTTAACAGCCCCTTTAAACATAAGGTGTACGTAATGTGTACGAATAACATAACACTAATTGGTTAACAATATAGATTGAAAATAAATAGTGTATAATATGTCGAGGGAAAAGAAACGATGTACTGTACAGTGCGTAGATGTAAAACGTGTATATTGTTTGTTTTGTTGGTTCTTACATGCCAGTCCGTAGCGTTCAACGAAATTAATACAACAAGACGAGAAGTTGAGACGTTAAAATCCAGGAACACGTATAGTACAATAAAAAAAGCAATAATTTGAAGTGTCTCTTTAAAATTACTAAAAAATATATAAATTTAAAATGTGTCTATGTAAAAGGTCTTTTAATATAAAAAGATTGAAATGTTCTCAGTGCAGCATTAATCATTCATTTTCGCATACCATAACTGGTTCAGGACAGATTTATGTGCTCCCAACTTGCGATGCTATAAAACAGTTTTCACTCAACATGCTGACTTACTGAATTGATAGAAATTGATTGCAAAATAATAGGCTATATTGTATACAATACATAAATTGTAACCTATATATAATCCCTGTATTGTATCTCTGTAAATATATAATCTACGTAAATTTATAAACCACGTAAATTTATATACCCGTGTTCCATTTATGAATCTTCAAAATTTTACAATGTTTATCTTTGGTTATCTTCTTATGTTTATTAACTTTTTTATATTTTTTGTAAGTTATATAAATTTCTTATGTATTTATTATCTTATGAGTAATAAGGTCTTATATCTTTATTACTTAAATTTTATATTTTATATTTGTGCTCATTACCGTACATACTTATTATCGTATTGGGTTCAGTACTGAGCATAGGATTGTGGTTCGCCAGTTTACTATGTTTTGAGCAGCTTCAACCCGTTTAAAGCTCAGCATTCTTCCACCATCATTATACCTACGCGCAATCAGCTACCTTGTCCTGTTACATCATCCTAATTTTCCTACCTGATGATTCTATTGCGCCATCAAGATCCTGGCAACACGGTCAGCATGGTCTAATTTTAAATGTTATTCTGTCTACAACCTTTGATTGGTATTTAATCAATTCATTCCCTAAAATTGATGTTTTTCTTTGTCTATGCGCTGTTTTGAATGCATGTCACGATTGGTTGAATTTTAATGGTTTGAATGCTTGTGTTGTCACGGTTCATATTTGTGCCCCGCACATTATAACAGGCTTATTTTAAATTTGTCAAAAGTGGCGCGGAATCTTTTTTTTTTATGTTTCCGCTTTCCTTTCTCTTAGTCTGGGCATATGTCTTCTTGCGACATTATTTATTTTTTTCCATTCATTATTAATTGTGTATTTTGTAGTTTCGTTATTGTTAGCTTATTAAAGTTCACTTTAGCCCTATTTTAATGATTCCTGTTTTTATTCTACCGGCAATTTTGTCTACGAACGTCTTTTATTTCGGCGACCAGAAAACTGCAAGTGGAAGAGTCTTTCACCTTTCAACATTTGACAAATTAATTTTCTCTGAGTTATTCTCAGAATTTCTTTACCTAAGATTCTTTACTCTTCTCTGTAATACTTTCCGTCATCTGTCAATAATGTTCTTGAAGTTCTTTCCGAATCACTGCCCTCGTCTCCTTTCATCATTTGCCCTATATGGACCGTTTGCATATTGCCCTCCCTTGTTCTTTTATTCTCCTTTTAACTTCATCCGTTAAGTTGAGGCTTTTGTCAACATCTTGCAGGTTTATGTTGACATATATAATTGCACTACACTTAAACACTTAATTACGTTAAATCAATTTAATTGGTATAAATTAATTTAATTAAATTTACAAATACTACAAATGGATATTATACTCTCCAGTTATAATACTGTGTATACTATAATATACGAGATATATATTGGTTTCCTTCACTCAGGTTTTGCAGATTGATTCTGTATATCCAGAGACTATAAAATACTACATTAAAGAATAATTGGTAATTCGTTACTATTTCGATTTAATATTGTGATCGTTGTATGCTTGAACATTGTTGATGTTGAAGAATTAGAATGCTTAGAATATTTCAAATATTTAAGCTAGCATGCGAACTGGTTATTCGTTAAAAAAGATGAATTTCATAGTCTGTGATACTATGCTATGATTGTCTGTAAAACTAAATTTGCAATAAGTAAAGCAAAACAATCTAACGCACACTTACAAAAAAAATATATTATTATTTTGACAAATATGTCAGAATTGCAGGAAACAGTAAAGTGTTATGTGTGTGTTTATTTATTAATTTATTTACTCCTTGACAAATTACAGAATAAATTTTACAAAAGACGAAAACATTCACTGGTTTCATTCAACCAATATATAGAAATAGGCTCCTGATTGAAACGGTCGCATAAGCCTCAAATAAATGAGACGAAACGCAAAAAACGTGATTTACTAAAATTTTCTAAAAATATATAACGTACCCCCTACATGCACACACACAAACGTACACACTCATAAGAGAGAGATAAAAATGTACATAGATAAAGAGAGAGAGAAGCAGGGGGAGTTATAAAAACTTCAATCCATTCATGTGCAATATATCTACATCTCGATTCCAAAAGATTTTCCACATCCTTTCTATTAACATGGCAGAATCCACCTATTTACTCACTTTTTGACTGACTGAGGGGAAGTTTTAAATCTCCGTAAATCATTTGGTAAACTTTTATAGACATGAGCTAAACAAAGTGAATTTTCTACTAATAAGGATCAAATAAGGAGAGACTATGAATGTTGAATGAGAGACTATAGTGTATAAATCACACAAAAAACATGCATCAGTTTGAACTATCTCCAGTGCAGCTTTATTTACTTCTCTTTATATGCTCCTTCTTGTACAACAGTACCGTAGTTTAAAACAGGCAGCACGGATATAGCCCATTCATTTGCCAAAATGCAAACATTTCCTACTACAATAAACAACACGTTTTTTCTGTTTCGTTGATTTATAAGCAAGGTATAAATATTCTTCTGTTAATCCGATCTCAAGTTACTTTTAAAATCTCCGTAATTACGAACTCTGTGAACTGTCGCTCAGTGTTCGTACTTTATCGACACATGATTCTTGTGGCTGAATGTTTAATGTCAAAATATACCATTTCTTAACTTTGATTAAATCTCTGCAAGTGATATTAAAAACAGAATCCCAATTACTCTCTCCAAAAGCAATAGTCTATCTACCAACGAACTTCGATATCTATCAGTTCTCGAAAAAGTAATTTAAGTAAAATTATTTTTTTCTTGTGTTACCTCAGATTAAATGTTTTCGAAATCTCTTGTCGTGGCTATTTTATTTTTATTGTAATATAGAAAATGCTACTTTCATTGCTTCATGACTTTGTTAATGTCTATATATCTGTTAATGTAAACATTGTGTTTATACATTTACATTCTTGATAACACAAAATAAATAAAATATAATGATATCTTTCGCTTTAAATGTTTTTAATGTTATAGAAAATTTAAAAATTCTTGCTGCGCCCCTAATTCATCGAAATTCCTTTATTTGTTTCTGTAATGCTGTGTCGATCTTGTCCCTCGTAGTTTGCTCTAAAGCATCTGTGCTGGTGGCTATGTATGTTGTGTCTTCCAGAAGGGCTGCCATCTAGGGGTGGTAGTTGACGAAATTAATAATGGCGGTGACGTTCCACATATCTACTCGTAGTATATGACATCCGGGTTCTACTTCAGATTTTAAAGATGAACGAAGTGGTATGTTTTTCCGGTGGTTTTGTGGTCGTTAGCTTTTTAGTGGCTTGAAATGAGTTTTTTCTTAAGAATATGTTCACGTTCCTTAAAATTCGGTACTTCACAATGTGCCCATTATTAAAGGAAGCAACCGTCTTATAAAAAACAAATGTGTCTTTATACAAACAAAAACGGTTTTTGGAAGTCGGTTTCAAGTAACGCTAATTACAGTTTTGTTTGGATTTTGAGTGCGTACGGGCTCATACCTTGTTATTTTTTTTAATAAGTCCGTCAGCTAGGTCCTTTAACCTGATTTTATAGCCTTCGTAACAGCCCAGCGTCAGGGAGCAACTATCGCTCTTTACAAAGTAAAGATTTCTTATATTTACTCCAGAAATGACAAAATCCATGATGAAGATTTTCATCAGTCGACATTTTATATCGGTATGGAGAACTACAAATTTGTAAGAAAATATCCCCCACCCTCAAACTAATTGAACTATTTATAGATATGGGGAACTATTTACTATTTTTATGGGTAGTCGTTTAGTATAATGTTATTTTAGAGTCACTTTATTACAAAAGTTATAGGTACTTTATTTTTATAAAGAAACTGAATTACGCAGATAATCACCCCTCCTCCTCAACCGATCGCCACAATTAATGATATTTACACTTTCATAGAGTAATTTTTTTATCATATGTAATTGCTAAGGTTTCTTATCCTTCAAAATTAAATACTCGCACTTTACTTGATATCAGCAAAGTAATTTAAAAAAAAATCACCCCCTCCCCATTCAACTACCCTCTCTATTTATAGATATTTCATTTGCCATTTTACAGTGGATTAATATGACTTTATTTTCGGGGAACTTATTTATCAAAATTAAGTACTTTACTCGACATCAGAAAGGTAGTTTTTCACAAAATTACCCCCTCCCCTTCAACTACCCTTTTAATTTATAGATATTTCATCAACCTTTCTACAGTGGATTATTATGACCTTTTTTCAGGATACTTTGTTTATCAAAAATAAGTACTTTACTCTTGTTGAAACGTAAACCGTTGCAGCTAAACTACCTCTCCCCCTTAACTGATCTTGAGTCTTCTACAGCTAAGGCACGTATGCAAAGAATTATTCGATTCTGTTTAAATTTGCGGCAGTTATCGTTCGCCATAGAAAAAAATTCTACTCACTCACACACACACACACACACACACACACACACACACACACACACACACACACACACACACACACACACACACACACACACACACACACACATTTCGGAAAATGACTTTTCTCCATGTTTTGAGGGTAGTGCAATCACAATCAGCTCTTATCCCGAACACGATTTTTTTCGCGATCACGATACTTCCACTTCCTTACGAAACATGGAAGTAAAATATTTTCGTAACTCCTTCAAAACCGTGAGTGTTCCTCCTTACAGCAAGGTCACTATAATTTTGAATGTTGAATTGCCCAGTGACAGCCGGTCAAGTGTTTCTTATATCTAAATACCTTTCCATACCACGCTTTTATCCTTTTATTTTTGTTTTTAGTTTACGTATCCTAAAATCCATGCGTTTCTGAATATAGTCTATACATTCGTGATTGTTTATTGCAAACTCTTCATAAATATCTAGCTGTTACACTGTTACGAAAGCTTTAGAGTTACCGTCCTCAAGATATATTGTTTACCGTAACTGAATCAACGGTATTGTGATTCAAATTCCAACGTGCTCATGAAACTTAAAATTTCAGCGCACAATGTTTTAATAGAAGGTAAACATATTATGAAAAGGATGGTTGAAAAGGACGATGAACCAAGATGTTCAGAAAATGCCCATGAACAATAATAGACAAAATATTCTTCGACAAAACTTCAGTATTTACCGAGACACCTTAACTTTGCCTTTAATATGGGATTTTTATACAAACTTTTAAGCGCTTTTTACAATTATGTAATAGTGTTCTAAAGTCTTCCAGAGCTTACTTAGCGGCGCTCTATTAATATTTCTTTAGGTCAATACATGTAAGATGCACTTCTTGAGTTACAGCTAGGTTCTTCCCACTAACTTGGGTTAGGCAAAATAACTATACTTGTCAATCTTCCTATACTGAATCCCACTTGTTCTTCAGCTTTCTAGTCTTCATTCTCCTTGTGGCCTATTTTTTAGTACCTTCCTACATATTTTACTCTGCGTGTGTATTACTGAGGGCCCTCTGAAATTAATCGTAAAGATCTTTCTGTCCTTTTGTGAATAGGGGATATGCATAAGACAGTCCCCATTCTGAAGGATAACCTGCGCCTTTGATACATTGGTGAAAGAGTTGTCTTTAAGTACTCGCACTGTTTCTCGTACTCGTACTCCCAGGTACTCGTAACCGGCTCAGATCACACTGCTGATATAAACGAAACCTGTTGTCAATCTAAAAATCCTCTCCACATGGTCACTTGGTCATAATACTTCCTATCTGTCGCACTGTTAAAATTTCCCATTCTCTCTCTCTCTCTCTCTCTCTCTCTCTCTCTCTCTCTCTCTCCTGCTTCTTAACTTTACTACTTCCTCAGTGAGTTTATCAAAGAAACAATCTTCAGTTTTAATTAGTGCTGCCTCATTAACTGCACATAGCCCCCTGAACTCTTACATCCTGCCCATAAATATCAGGTTTGTTTTTACAAACATTTCACTTACTGCCTCCCAGGATGAATCTTATTTAGTAAATCTTCTTTAGTGAAACTCTACAACGGTTTCAACTGGATGCTTCTCCATTTTGTCCGTTCTGTGCATTTGTTTCCTCCTTCCGTTTCTAATATCATCAAGCATTCTAAAATGTCTTCTTCTCCATTCTCTCTTTCCTTCCAGCCGTCCCTCTGTGACCAGTAGCTGCAGACACTTTCTAAGGAATGTATACCATAACCAAGATATTTTGTACTTTCTTATTACTTTCAGGAGTTTTCTTTCTCAATACTTCATCATTTGTCACTCTGTCAGCCCATTTCATGTAATTCATTCTTATCTACAACCATATTTTGAAGGTCTCTTAAATACCTTTATTCATTCTTTTTGATCTGTATTTTTCTGCCAAAAAAACTACACTTCAAGCAAATCTCTGTCTATTCGTAATCGAAATCCTTCTTGGTGTCATTAATGCTTTTACCTTTTCAGACTGCTTCTACTTATTTCCTCCGTACAGCTTCTATGTCATGTCGCCTTACTTCCCAAATACATAAAGGAATTCACCTTGTTCACAGTTTTTATTCCAAGAATATGTTAGCAAAGCCTTCATTCTTGCAATTCTCGTCACTTCAGTTTTTCCTACATTTATCTTAGTTCCAAACTCTTACCCCATTCTTACAATATTCTTCACCTTAAATTGTAGGTCCTTCTATGATTCCACCACACTGGTTGTTCATCCGCGTATTTAATTGACTTTATTCTTTCTCCTCCTACTACGATTCGTCTTTTTTTTCTAATGCATTCTCTGTCGACTTTTCAGTGTAGATGTTGTATAGTGTTGGTGATATCCAGCAGCATCCTTGTCTAACGCCTCTTCCAATGCCCATCTTTTCCGTTTCATCCTCATCTACTCTTACTGCTCCTTTCTGATTTGTGTACAGATCTTTTATTAGTATTCTACCCTTCCAGTCTATATCAATATCTTCAACATCTGCACTAGAATATTTGAATCAACTCTTTCGAAATCTTTCTCCCAGTCCAAAATAAATACATTTCCCTATTCACTTCTAATAATCTTTCTCCCAGTATCGTCAGGCATCCAATTGCATTTCTTGTATGCTAAGAAAAGAAGATATATGTTTTTATAATCAAATAAGTCTTCCCCTATATTGTCCTCAATTTTTCTGTCTATTGTCTTTAGCACCAACCTTATGATTATGGCAGACTTTGTAACGTGACAGTAAAACAAATTGTACTATACTCTTTGTTTCTTAGCGTTGAACCTCTTTGGTAAGGAGTCTAGAATAGTCTTCAGTAAATTTTCAGGCCAAACATCCGTATTTTAGATCCTATTGTCTAGATTAGTCATTCTTAACATTGCATGAGTTTCTAAGGCTCTCTAGATGCCTCAGAATGGATCAGATGGTATTATATCACAGCCCATTGCTTTCCCCTCCCTAAGATCCTGAATTATCTTCTCCACTTCCCATATTAGTATCTTTGGTTCTCGGATCTCTTCATTCATCTTCCAATATTAGCATTGTTTGATCAGCCTGAATATCATATACCGTATCATATTCCCCTACATATTCCGTTCATGTTTTCTTGTTGTTTCCAATGCATGATATAATCTTTTATTGTTTACTGAACAAACCTTGTTTATTTTTCTCGATTCTCTCATTGTTAGACTGTTATCAATTCTGTATGTTTCTTCTATTTTTCCTTGCTTTTTCAGTTTTTTAACTTTTTACATTATCCATTAAATCATCCCTGGCCTAATCTGTTAACCTCTCCTTAGTTCGTTATTCAGCTTGCTGTGTTGTCTTTGCCTACTCCTGAACAGTCGTTTATCCATTTCCAACGTTCATACATTTTATTTAATATATTCTTTGTAATCCTTAATCCTTTTCTTTTCTTAATCCTTGCTCTTTGTATTCTTAATCATTTTTCCTTTGATTTCCCTTCAGTATTATGGTAGTAAATTCTTCTGAAATATCTGAATTGTGTTTTAATTATTCAAATTTTTCTTCAAACCTCTTGAGTATAGGCTTCAGAACCTTCATTCTTCAGCTTTACTGTATGCTAATGATTTACAAATTTTCTTCTTTTAATGTGCTGTAGCCTTGTTATTATATCAGTGACCGACCAGTAAGTTGTGATCAATGTCAGCGTGAGCTCCCATTAAAGTTTTTGCCATCTCGATGCTATTTTTACTTCCATGTTCCTTAAGGAAATGGAAGTATGGTGATGGCAAAAAAAATCGTGTTGGAGATTATTGCAGATTCTGATTGTACTACACTCAAAACATGAAAAAAAGTCGTTTTCCGAAAAGTGTGTGTGTGTGTGTGTGTGTGTGTGTGTGTGTCTGTGTCTGTGTGTGTGTCTGTGTGTCTATCTGTAGATTTTTTTCTATGGCAAACGATAACAGCCGCAAATTCAAACTGAATCAAATCATTTTTTGCATACAGCGCTGATTTGTAGAGTACTCACGACCTATTGTTTTTGGTGAAGATCGGTTGAGGGAAAGGGGTAGTTTACCAGCAACGGTTTTTTTTAAATCAAGGGTAATTGTTTTCTATGGCAAACGATAACAGCCGCAAATTCAAACAGAATCAACTACTCTTTTGCATACAGCCCTGAATTATAGAGTTCTCAAGACTTGTTGTTTTTGGTGAAGATCGTTTAAGGGAAAGGGGTAGTTTACCTGCTACGTTTTATGTTTTAAAAGGGTATTTTCTATGGCAAACGATAAGAGCCGCAAATTCAAACAGAATCAATTAATGTTTTGCATACAGCCCTGATCTGTTGAGTACTCAAGATCTATTGTTTTAGGTGAAGATCGGTTAAGGGAATAGGGTAGTTTACCTGCAACATTCTATGTTTTAACAAGGTTAATTTTTTATATGACTAACGATAACTGACGTAATTTCAAACAGAATCAACTACTCTTTTGCACACCTTTCTGAATTATACGGAGGTCAACGTCTGTTGATTTTGTTGAAGATCGGTTAAGAGAAAGGGGTATTTACCTACAACGTTTTATATTTTAACAAGGGTATATCCTATGGCAAACGATAAGAGCCGCAAATTCAAACAGAATCAAATAATTTTTTGCATACAGCCCTGAATTGTAGAGTTCTCAAGACCTATTGTTTTTGGTGAAGATCGGTTAAGGGGAAGGGGTAGTTTACCTGCAACGTTTTTTTATCGGGGGTAATTTTACTTCCACATTCCTTAAGGAAATGGAAGTATGGTGATGGCAAAAAAAAATCGTGTTCGAGATTATTGCAGATTCTGATTGTACTACACTCAAAACATGAAAAAAAGTCGTTTTCCGAAAAGTGTCTGTGTGTGTGTCTGTCTGTCCATCTGTGTGTAGATTTTTTTTCTATGGCAAACGATAACTGCCGCAAATTCAAACAGAATCAAATAATTTTTTGCATACAGCCCTGATTTGTAGAGTACTCACGACTTATTGTTTTTGGTGAAGATCGGTTGAGGGAAAGGGGTAGTTTACCTGCAACGGTTTTTTTTATCAAGGGAATTTTTTTTTTTGGCAAACGATAACAGCCGCAAATTCAAACAGAATCAAATAATGTTTCGCATACACCCCTGAAATGTAGAGTTCTCAAGACCTATTGTTTTTGGTGAAGATCGGTTAAGGGAAAGGGGTAGTTTACCAGTAACGTTTTATGCTTTAACAAGGGTATTTCCTATGGCAAACGATAAAAGCCGCAAATTCAAACAGAATAAAAAGATTATTTGCATACAGCCCTAAATTGCAGAGTTCTCAAGACGTATTGTTTTTGGTGAAGATCGGTTAAGGGAAAGGGGTAGTTTACCTGCAGCGTTTTTTTATCAAGGGTATTTTCTATGGCAAACGATAACAGCCGCAAATTCAAACAGAATCAAATAATTTTTTGCATACTTCACTGAATTGTAGAGGACTCAAGGCCTTTTGATTTTGGTGAAGATCGGTTAAGGGGAAGGGGTAGTTTACCTGCAACCTTTTACGTTTTAACAAGAGTAAAGTACTTGAAAATTCATTTAAACTTTTTCAAACAATGGTAATTGTAGAAAATAAAATAATTTTGTTGATAGGCAATAAAATTAGAATTTTTTCATTTTAATGTAAATCTGTACATAGTATAAAGTAAAGTCGGTCCGTTTTCTCTCTGTGTTTGAAATCGCTAATCTCAGGAAGTACTGAACGGATTTTATTCAAGTTTTCGCCAATAGAGATGTGTCTATCGAGGAACATTTATGTGTATAATTAATACATATATGTTGTACATTAGCTTAGCTATCACGGTTTATGTCAAGTAAGTGGTATAGTTTACATCTTATATATAAAAATGAATGTTTCTTTGTTTGTCCCGTATGCGTTCCTATACCATTCATCCGATTGCGATGAAACTTCGGTGAGTTGTTGTGCGCACGTCCGCGAAGGTTTCTTCCGCATCTCCTCCTAAACCACTGTACCGATTTCAACCAAACTTGGCACAAATATTTTAAGCAACGGGAGAACCAACATAGGATAGGTGTTTTTTCGATGGGGTCCTTTTGGGGGTTCTTTGGGGTCTTCCACATCGCCTCCTAAACCACTGGACCGATTTCAACCAAACTTGGCACAAATATTTTACGCAAAGGGAGAACCAACATAGGACAAGTGTTTTTTTCGATACGATCCTTTGGGGTCTTCCACGTCTCCACCTAAACCATTGGACCGATTTCAACCAAACTTGGCACAAATATTTTACGCAACGGGAGAACCAACATAGGACAGGTGTTTTTTTCGATACGATCCTCTGGGGGGTCCTTTGCGGTCTTAAAAAACTATTAGATCTGGTTACTATGGCAACCCAATAGAATAGATTCTGTTCTAAATATATTATCGCATTAAATTGAAGACCACGCGAACGAAGTTGTGGGCAACAGCTATTTATTTTTAAGAAGCCTACTTTAATTAAACTTTATTAATTAAACTAACATTTTCATTACGTACAACGTGAAACTCCGTAGCGAAGCACGGGTATTCTGCTAGTCATGTATAAGAGAAAATATATCGTGCGTGGCAGGCAAGCATATCTCAGTTATGTACTGTTTACGTTTCCATTTTATTATTATCACTACCGCAATAAAAAGGCAGGGAAGACACACACACACACACACACACACACACACACACACACACACACACACACACACACACACACACACACACACACACACACACACACACACACACACACACACACACACACACACACACACACACACACACACACACACACACACACACACACACACACACACACACACACACACACACACACACACACACACACACACACACACACACACACACACACACACACACACACACACACACACACACACACAATTCGCGTTATTTCTGGCCTCATTCATGTTTATTTTCTTACATTTGCACGGTTTTGAAATGGAAAGTGCCGAACCCATACCAACATAACGCATGCAAGCCGAAAAAGTGCCCAGCGTGGATAGCGATTTGCTTCCTGTGGATCGCTGGGCAGTGTAACTGCACGTGTTTACAGAGGAACGATTCATAGACAGACTTTTCGTCTTTAGGGAATGAACCCTCTGCAAGGTGCTGAAGGTCCATGAGTGACTTCGGAGCGCTCCTTCTTTTCCGGGTGTTTGTTCTGTGAAACGTACACTGTAGATTCGCAGATTTATTCTAAGCAACGCTCAATAGGAAATGTTGAAAATTTTTGTCCACGGTGAACCCTCATACACACTAAACCTGCTCTGATGTTTTAATTACGGACATCATAATATTAAAACTTTGGAAACTTGAGCACTACTTAATGGAGATCAATCATTAACTTATACAAGCCAGTAATTTTATGCATATTTTTTATATATATGTATACAACGTTATCGGCAACAAAGAAGTAGTTTTTGTTAAAATTCCTTCCCGGGATATTTGGCCGTAGTCCAATGTTTTCTACAAAACCAGACGTTTCGGCAATGCCATTGACTTCCATCATCAGTGAAAATCGAGTGCGATAACGTGAGGTGGTATATGTTAGTGACCACAGTACTGTGGTTAAGGCTGAAGCAGTAAGTAGAAAGAAGTTGTTTCTATGGTAATATTTCATTTCGAAAATGATTTTAAAAATAAATCTTAGAATATGGAAGTCATGTATGGTTCTCCATACCGATATTTTTCTATGGCAAACGATAACAGCCGCAAATTCAAACAGAATCAAACAATGTTTTGCATACAGCCCTGAATTGTAGAGTTCGCAAGATCTGTTGTTTTTGGTGAAGATCGGTTGAGGGAGAGGGGTAGTTTACCTGCAACATTTTATGTTTTAACAAGGGTAATTATTGTTTATATGACGAACGCTAACTGTCGCACATTCAAACAGAATCAAATATTTTTTTGCATGCATCCTTGAATTGTAAAGGACTGAGGTTCTATTGATTTTGGTGAAGATCGGTTAAGAGAAAGGGGTAGTTTACCTGCAACGTTTTATGTTTTAACAAGAGTAAAGTACTTAATTTTGATAAATAATGTATCCTAATAAGAAGCTCATAATAATCCACTGTAGAAACGTAGATGAAATATCTATAAATGAAGAGGTTATGTGAACGGGGTGGGGGTAATTTTCTATTAATGAAAATTATAGTTGTTTGTGGAGGGGAGAATTTTTTATATGTGTACTACGTTATCGGCAACAAAGAAGTAGTTTTTTTGTTAAAATTCCTTCCCGGGCTGTTTAGTCGTAGTCCAATGTTTTCTGCAAAACCAGACTTTTCGGCAATCTATCGACTGCCATCATCAGTGAAAATCGAGTGCGAAAACGTCAGGTGGTATACGTTAGTGACCACAGTACCGTGGTTAAGGCTGAAGCAATAAGTAGAAAGAAGTAGTTTCTATGGTAATATTTCATTTCGAATATGATTTTAAATATAAATCTTAGAACATGGAAGTCATGTATGGTTCTCCATACCGATATTTGAATTCTAGCATACTTGAAATTATAATCCAGCGGCCCTATGAATATCACAAGAGTCTTTAATGTAGTAGTTTCATCTTGCCTTCTGCATTCTATGCCGTCCGTCTTTTGGAGTCGTTTTCTAGTCTAGAGGCAAGGGTGTGCCCTTCCTTCCCTCCGCTCTTCCGCCCTCCTTGGAGACTATTGGCACTTGATAAAATACGATCTTCTTATACCGGGAGGTACTCGGACTTGCATTCGTTAGCTGCTTGTGCCCTTGGGGATGTGAACGTCAGATTCTTCCCGTAAGACGTGAACCCCCTTCTTAAGCCTCTTCTTCACCTCTTCCAAACAATGTTAGATACTAATATTGTACTCGTGTATCCCTTCGCATTCCTCCATATAAATAGACGCAATCTCCTAAGTTTTCCGAGTCCTGTCGTTTTTTTTTTTTTGTTTCTGCAAGGTGTCCGCCATGTCACACCTTGTTCCGCCTTTACTTGTTTCGCTTCATTTATTTTGCAAGTAAATGGGTTTTGCATGTTTCGATAATAATTGTCTGTTTTCTAAGCTGTATCTGTTTCCGTTCATCATATTCAGAGTCCTTTAGGTTTTGTAACATTCACGTTTGATAGCAATGTAATCTTCTCTTATATAGATTGACTTGTCACAGCTAAGGATTCTAGATACTGAATCTGTTGGTCAAAGAGGTTGCCGCGAACTTACTCCATCGAGCCAATGTGCAATTCCTGTTGCAAAATAAATAATAAATGTGTAGTGTGTACCTAAACTAATGTAGTGTGTGCCAAGAAATACTAAAACAATAAAATAGTTTAACCAGATACGATTAAATGCAGGTTAACAAAGACAACAGAACGGTTGAAGAACTTTTATAAAATGGGATAAATTTTTTGATAATGTAAGAAAAATAAATGAAACTATGTGTCCAATTTTAGAACACGATACAACTGTGAAAATTAGTTAGGAAAATGAAAAATAATAAAAGTGTTGGTCTAAGAGACTAAATTTTGACCAAAGCTATTTTGAGCTCAAAATTTTTGGGCTCAAATATTCTGTGGAAACTGTTAGTAGATCTTTTTAACAAATTATAAACGAGAAAGACTGAAGAATTTTAGTATCTCTGTAATTAGTTGTAGTCTACTTATAAAATGGGAGAGAAACAAGATCGCAAACAATTACAGATAAATCAGAATAACCAGCTCAGTGGGACGCTTGTATGGTGAAATTCTAAAAAGCAGAATTGAGAAAGGTTGTGACTGGACAACATATTCTCATCAAAAACAAATAGAAAGGAATCTGCCGGCTTACTTGGTATTTGTAAACCTGAAATGTTGGTATTTTCGACAACATACTACAACAACTCACTTGAAATATTAGGAAATTCTGATCTTAGGTTTACATATATAAGTAGTAAGTGTAACAGCTATTAATATGCCCAAACAAAAATAAAACTCGGAAAGGAAATCTCACAGTTAAAAAGAGCAGAATTTTGTATTATGCTTTAATCTTATATTATAAGGAACCTGTATATTATATTCGTAAATAAACGCTAAAACAAGGATGCTTATTTAAAGAAGTTTCAACTTTATTTAAAATAGGTACACGGAGTGCATTAGAGACCTGGAGGCGGAAATGTAACAGAATGCGAGTTCACTCAAAAAAGCAGTGTTTAGGCTCCCTTTTTATTTGCGGACGACCAGGTGATGGTGGTCAACAAATGAAGAAGTAATATTTATATGACGAGAATATTAATAGAAGAGTACAACAGGTGGAAATCGAACCTGAACATCAAAACAACTAAATATTAGCTTTAGGAACTCAACGTGTGAATCCTCAACTACCTCGTAACATAATCATTTTGCCACGAACGATACAGTACAAACGATACATTTTGGGAAAGTGTTATTAGTTAGGGTAGAACCTTTGAGAAAGATATAGATATCGGGTGAATCTGGGTAAAAACACCATAAGCAAGTTAAATTCCTTCTTTTTCCAGTAAGATCGGACTGAAAACAAAGGTGAAACATTACAAGGGTACTGTAGTACTATTTAAGGATCGGAGTGCTGGAGAATCACCGTCAAGATCCGGAAAATGATTGAAGCGGTAGAAATATACTTTTTGAGGCGAACGTCTAGAGTTGCACGCTTAAAAACACATAACAAACAATGAGAAACGAAAAGAATGAACAGGAAAGAAACGGTTAATCAGGATGTAGAAAGTACAGAATATTTGTGGTACGGACATGTGATGTAAAGAGGGCGGAGGACAACTAATAGCGTGCTTAGCTAGCTTAGCTATATTCTCAAGAAGTAGAAGACGAAGTGGTAGGACACGAGGAAAGTAGTGATGAGGACAAAGGAGTGAGGAAACTAAATTGATTCGGAAGTGGAGAGATGTGTGCTAGCAAGATACCCAGCACAGGACACTATGGAAGCTAAGATGTGGGATGCGGCAATCAGTGAGGTGAGGAAACTAAATTGATTCGGAAGTGGAGAGATGTGTGCTAGCAAGATACCCAGCACATGATACTATGGAAGCTAAGATGTGGGATGCGGCAATCAGTGAGGTGAGGAAACTAAATTGATTCGGAGTGGAGAGATGTGTGCTAGCAAGATACCCAGCACAGGATACTATGGAAGCTAAGATGTGGGATGCGGCAATCAGTGAGGTGAGGAAACTAAATTGATTCGGAAGTGGAGAGATGTGTGCTAACAAGATACCCAGCACAGGATACTATGGAAGCTAAGATGTGGGATCGGCAATCAGTGAGGTGAGGAAACTAAATTGATTCGGAAGTGGAGAGATGTGTGCTAACAAGATACCCAGCACAGGATACTATGGAAGCTAAGATGTGGGATGCGGCAATCAGTGAGGTGAGGAAACTAGATTGATTCGGAAGCGGAGAGATGTGTGCTAACAAGATACCCAGCACAGGATACTATGGAAGCTAAGATGTGGGATGCGGCAATCAGTGAGGTGAGGAAACTAAATTGATTCGGAAGTGGAGAGATGTGTGCTAACAAGATACCCAGCACAGGATACTATGGAAGCTAAGATGTGGGATCGGCAATCAGTGAGGTGAGGAAACTAAATTGATTCGGAAGTGGAGAGATGTGTGCTAACAAGATACCCAGCACAGGATACTATGGAAGCTAAGATGTGGGATGCGGCAATCAGTGAGGTGAGGAAACTAAATTGATTCGGAAGTGGAGAGATGTGTGCTAACAAGATACCGAGCACAGGATACTATGGAAGCTAAGATGTGGGATCGGCAATCAGTAAGGTGAGGAAACTAAATTCATTCGGAAGTGGAGAGATGTGTGCTAGCAAGATACCCAGCACAGGATACTATGGAAGCTAAGATGTGGGATGCGGCAATCAGTGAGGTGAGGAAACTAAATTGATTCGGAAGTGGAGAGATGTGTGCTAGCAAGATACCCAGCACAGGATACTATGGAAGCTAAGATGTGGGATGCGGCAATCAGTGAGGTGAGGAAACTAAATTGATTCGGAAGTGGAGAGATGTGTGCTAACAAGATACCCAGCACAGGATACTATGGAAGCTAAGATGTGGGATGCGGCAATCAGTGAGGTGAGGAAACTAGATTGATTCGGAAGCGGAGAGATGTGTGCTAACAAGATACCCAGCACAGGATACTATGGAAGCTAAGATGTGGGATGCGGCAATCAGTGAGGTGAGGAAACTAAATTGATTCGGAGTGGAGAGATGTGTGCTAGCAAGATACCCAGCACAGGATACTATGGAAGCTAAGATGTGGGATGCGGCAATCAGTGAGGTGAGGAAACTAAATTTAAGTGACACAATATTTACTTTTCAAAATAAAAATAAATGTAAAACTTTGTTTCATAAATTGTTTAAATTTTAAGCCTTTTTTATGCATACTACTTTAAGTAACGATTTTCAAATTGCAAATTTTCAAATTTTGATGAAAAGAGTTTTTAAAAGTTAATTTTCAAAGAGTTCTTTGAAAAGGTAATATTACACATAAGAAAAATTATTTATTAGCAGTTATATTTTAATCTTATACTGTTGAGTAACAGTATGTTTGATACTCAACCAACTGTTGTGGGAAGGAAAGCCAGCGAGGAATTTTGAAGTTGAATAGCGCTTTACTTTTCACTCAGAAGTAATACACATTTTGGCATCTGATTTTGCGCATAAACGTATAACCTTCAGCTGATTCGAGTGTCTAGCCGGAGGTGTAAACTTTATGGATACAGTTTTATGATTTAAGGTGCCTTCAACTGGTACTAACTCATTTTGATACAACATTAATTACGGCTTCATGTATTCGTTTTCGAGTTCACGGTCATTTTTTACTACTTTCACCACACTTACTAACACATTTTGAACTTCATCCTATTCTTGTCAACAGTTCTCCTAGGAAAGTGGGTAAAAATTGTCACATTCGAAAATTTTATTGTTCCACATTGGAAGATAGATTTAGATTATGTTTTTCCTTCATCAGCTCTCTCATCCTTGAAATAAACAATTTTATATAAGCTTAGTCTCATACCCATCAATTATCTTACTTTTTCTATTTATAAGGATATACTGATAAAGTGAATGAACGTTTCGCTCACCTGTATAAACATCAACGACCTCTCTTGAATAACACACAGAAAATCGTTTTATTAAATACTGAAAACTAAACAACACACAGTTACGACGGTCTCACTGATTGTCGTATGCTACAGTCGGAAACAAAATACAAGACAACAATGAAATCACTCATAACCAGCTTTAAATATAACAATTAATAATTCATAATCAACTCGTACAATAATTTCAGTTAGATTTGCCCACACGCAGTAATAATGTCAAATAATAGAGTTCCACACAATTTATATCACAATGATCCTTCGCACCATACTTCGACAAACACTCGATCCGCGTTAAGAAAATCGCTCACGTAACTGAACTCATAAGCCGACTGCTATGGCTTTTTATAGGTAGCGCACAACTTCTAGAAAAATATTCCATCGTCAACTTGCACGCCAATTAATGCTGACGGTAATGCGTATTTCAAGTGGCTTCTTGAAGAGGGTAGAACAAACGTTAACGCGGTCTTGACTAAGGCAACACCTGCCACACTGGGCGGGAGGACGGGGCGGGGACTCTCTCGGCTGGTCTAGGTGGATCCATTCGTAACAATATTTTTAGTTTACTTCCCTATGAATTTTGTTGTTATCCGTGCTTTTAAAAGAAAAATAAATTTCTATTACTTTGTCAGATCATCAGGATCTTTCTGTCGTGGTTGTAAACGACTTAAAGTAAAAGAACCTGGTGAACTCTAGAGCTATATTCTTTATATTCCCATAACATATGTTCTTGTTATTCATAAGGTGGCGTCTCTGGTCAGATTTATACTTTTCACCCATGTAGGGATGAAATTTTTTAATATTTTGATTGATTTTTGTAATTTTTGCCAGTGTGTCACGATCGTGAATGAGGTGCGACTTATAGCTGTGCTTTCTGGCTTTCTTGGGCAAGAAATCTATTAACAACAGGTTAACTAATACTGTATTGTTTATTATGACAATAATGATTAATTATTACTAAAAGTAAGTTTGTAAAACTTGATAAAGTAATCAAATTAAATACATTGATCGTGCAATAGCCTATTCTCTAGTCAATGGGGGAGATAGGGTAATACGTCGAATATATTCAGGATGATTCAAAATTGCAAGGAAATTTCTCTCGGGAGCTGATTCTATAGCTAAGAATACTAAAAAATTCATATAAAAATAGGCCCGAAAACGTTTCGTTTGCGAGTTACGGCTCGCAAAATATTTTGCCCTAATTTCTGCTCCCCCGGTAAAAAGAAGTCATACTGAAATTCTTTGGGTATAAAGTGAATGGTAAATTTGGTGGTTTCTTATGGTTTCTGATATAAAAAATTTAAAAACAGAGGCCCCAGAACTCTATTTCAATTAGTTTCTAAGAAAAACGGAGTACAACACAAAACATTGGAGTCGAAAAATACTTTTTTTTAGATTTGGGATAAAATACGTTTATTTACCAATAAACAAATTAAAATTTCTAACTAAATTTAATTCTAAAAAAATTGATGTGTAGGCTTATAAAGTCTATTAAAAATAAATACAAATTTGTGAAATTTGACTTTAATTAAAAACAAAGCGGACCAAAATGCGCCAGAAAATGCTACAATTTTAAACGAAACAAAGATTTTCGTTAAAATGCTGAAAAATTATAAAATAAAGTTGAAAAATAACTTATAAAACTTATTAAATTTTTTTTATTTTTTCATAAGTTGGTAATTACAGCTGATCAACAATGAAGTTTAGTGGGAACTGTACCTTTATGCGTACCCGCAGTACATTTTTAATGCTTTTAAATTGCGATTGTGTCGCTATATTACTATGTGGAAAAGAAGAAGTGTACTAATTGTAAAATTGTCCTATTTCTTAATGTATTTCTTAATATTATGTTGTTGGGGGGGGGGGGGTTAGGTAATAATGGTCTTGAGTTTTTAGTTTACTGCTGAAATACGAGTATTTACTGCTATTTACTCGTAAAAAAACCATGGTTGAGAAAAACATGACGTTTACAATGCTTATCACATAGTAACACTTAAAATGAAGAACCTAACGTTTTCAAGTTGATAAATTAACAAAACTACAACAGTGTTTTTGTTTTTTCCCAACCATGGCTTTTATTTATTTCAGTCGTAAACTAACAACCCAAAGGCGTCGTTACCTAATCCCCCAAATGAAAACAACACGTACTTTTCGCTTTACATTAAGAAATAGAACAATTTACAATTAGTACACTTCTTCTTCTTCTTCTTCACAACGTAATATATCGATACAATCTCATATTTAAAACATCGAAAATGTACTGCGGGTACGTATAAAGGGACAATTCCGAAAATTCTTTTGAGCGGTATTTTTACTGTTACCAGTTTAGAAAATAGTCCATTCTATCATACATAATGGGCGATACCACAAATTTATTTACATTTGGGGAGTTGACGTACATGCTATTAATTTACAGTAAAGTAAATAAAAATTGACTGGCTGCTGTTTGTGAATACCGGAAAAAATATTCAGATCGAAGAGTACCGAATCTTAAAACGTTTGAAGCTTTGGAGAGGCGTGTTCGAGAAACAGGTATGCTAAAACCACAACGAATAGATGCTGGTCGTGAACGTTTAATGAGAAATGCAAACACTGAAGAAGAAATACTGAATGCGGTACAATTATCTCCTACCACAAGCACCAGAAGGTTTACATGTCTCCTAACCTAGCGTGTGGCGAACGTGATGGGAGCAACAATTATACCCATTCCATACAACACGTATACAAGACTTATTACCACCTGATTATGATAAACAGACAAAATTCTGTCGAAGGTTAATTAGAAAATGTGAACGCCATCCCGATTTCCTAACTCGTATTCTAATTACTGATGAATCCTGTTTCACAAGAAATTGCATTGTATGTTTTCGAAACTCCCACACTTGGGCAGAAGAAAACCCACATCAGTCTGCTACATGATATTAACAACATAGTTTTTCATTCGATATGTGGTGCGGTCTTCTTGGTGATAATCTTTTAGGCTCTTTTTCTTTACCACCAAGGCTTAATGTAGAACTATACTTAAATGTTTTACAAACGAATCTGATGGAACTCTTGAAAGATATTCCACTTGCAAGTAGCGTGTAGATGTGGTTTTTGAATAACAATGCACCTGCTCAACACTGTCTTTATGTGATGAACCATTTAAATAATACATTCGGTAAGCGATGGATTGGTCGAAACGACCAGTAAAATGGTCACTTCGATCTCCCAATCTCACACCAGCAGACTTTTCCTTTTGGGTTAGCTGTAGACGATAGTTTATTCCGTTCGTATTGGCACACACGAAGAGTTGAGACTACTGGAGATATAATAGAATCTGGAGCTACTGGTAAGAATAATCATGATACTATAAGTCGCGCCCGGCTAGCATGGATTCGCTGAGCTGAATTCTACATTCAACAAAATAGCAGCCACATTGAACAACTGTTGTAAACAAACGTTGCAGCGTTATCAATTTAACAATTTTGATATTTAACCATTTGAAGATAAAAGCCAATAATGTAAGTTTTCAATTTGTTTTTAATTACATTTGTTGTGAAAACGTTTACGAAAATCTTTGTTCTGTTTAAAATTATAACACTTTTCTAGCGCATTTTGGTCTGTTTTGTTTTTAATTAAAGTCAAATTTCACAAATTTATATTTATTTACTTTATACCCAATGAATTTCAGTATGGCTTCATTTTACCGGGGGAGCAGAAATCAGGGTGAAATATTTTGCGAGCCGTTTCGCAAACGATCGTTTACGGGACTATATTTATAGTGTTACGGCATCACGAACAATCTACGTGTTTATCGAACGTTCCAGAGACATCCAGAGTGTATGCGTGTGGTGTACGTGCTTGTATCCGCATCTACGAGAAAGTTCTCGATGCCACCAGCCGTGTGGACTGTGTCAAGGCCGCAGTTAATTACGTAGTTCATACGCACGTTACGACGCAATTAGGAATCGTCTAGATATTCGACTAGCTATAAATACCGGTACTCAAACGAGGTTCAGTTGCGATTTTGACTGTGCGGTTCGAGAGTATTAGTGCGATATATTTACAGAGCGGTTCGAGTTATTACTGTGTACGTTCAAGTAGTTATTAGTGAAGTGTTGCGTTTTATATTCGGACGGTATAATTGTAATACAATTGAGTTTTAATATTAGTGAACATATTATTGCGTGTGAACAATTTTCATTTGATTTGTTGTAGACACTCTGTTGTTAATTACGAACTGTTTTACTGTAACAATTAAAAGTGTGATTAGTGACTTGATTGGGGTCTTGTACTTATTTTGTTTCCACTGTACCTACGACGATCGAGTAGACCGTCGTAACACTGGTGTCAGAAGTGGGATAGAACGGTTAACAGTGGACACTTTGTACAAGACGAGTGTAGTTCGTAATTAATTAATAAAATGGATCCCAGTCAGATGATGGAAGCTTTACAAACACTGCTTCGGCAGACACAGGAAGAAGCAGAGAAACGACAGGATGAGAAACGCAGGCAGGAGGCGGAAAAAGCAGAAAAACGACAGGATGAAAAACGTAAGCAAGAAGCAGATAAAACGGAAGCTCTCTTTGAAGTTATGCAGAAACAGTTGCAAGAACACAGTACCGCAGAATTGGGTATCCTACGAGGTGAGCTTAATAAACAAGTTACTAAAATATCGGAGGTACAAGAATCAATGACATTAAAAATAGCTGAAGTAGAAAAATCTGTCTCGATTGTTGAAGAATCGATGTCTACAAAAATATCTGTTATAGAAGAATCTGTGTCAAATAAAATATCTGCTGTAGAAAACTCAATGGCAAACATAAGAGAACAAATTAAAAGTGAAGTAGAACAGTGCATGAAGATTCAACCAAAACAAATTTCTGAACAGACTGTACCAGAGATAAAGACAGAAAAAGACACAGAAAGTAAGTTAATAGAGAAAGTCACTTTGCCTGCAGTAGGGACAGTTCATGTCAAAGCTCCAACCTTTGACGGAAGCAGTCACTGGGCAACGTACCTCCGCCAATTTGAAGCTGGTGCATACGCAAATAATTGGACAGAGAAAGACAAGGCTGTTTCACTCGTTCTCTCATTAAATGGACCCGCGGCAGAATTACTACAGAAAGTACCACCTGACAGCTAGAACATCTATGCCGAGTTGATAAAAGCTCTAGAATTACGCTACGGTGATAAACATTTGCGAGAGGTGTACTACGCTCAGTTGAGAACAAGACGACAACGTTCCGGGGAAAGTCTTCAAGAATTTGAAGCAAGTATCGACAGATTGATTAGATTGGCCTATCCTGAAGCACCAGAGGACTTCCGAATAAGGTTTGCGGTGCAGACATTTATTGATGGCATCGGAGATTGTGAACTTCAGCAAGTGTTACGAATGGCAAGACTTCGAGATAGCTCAGAAGCTCTTGTTCACGCCCTAGAGTTTGAAGCTGCCAAGTCAGCGTCCCGCTACATTAACGGGTTTGTGCCATCACGTTGCAGTCAGAAGATCCCTGTATCACATTACCGTTACGATGGGTGCAGAAAAACAATGTTGTCGGACAAACAATTCAAAAGTTCAAGAGAGTCGCAACGATTTGAAAAAGACAGAAGACCGAAATGTTACAACTGTGGAAAACGTAGTCATCTACAGGTAGACTGTTGGGAGAAGAAGATACCGAGAGAACGGACTGATCGCACCAATTGGAGAAGTAAAGGCCCAGAACAGCACACAGTTTCCACGCTACATAAGATCAGTGGAAACTTGATTGTTAATGGATTTGCGGATGGTAAAACAACATCATTTACAGTTGACACGGGCGCAACAGTGTCCATTGTGCGCCCTGACTTAGTCTGTAACCGCCATCCTCTAATTAGCTCTTGTACAATACAGACTGTGACTGAAAGCCCCGTCAAGGTGCTAGGAAAGGTAGACGTACGTGTACGCCTGGGTCTTCTTGAGTTTAGCCACCAAATGCTCGTTGCAGACATTGTCGATGAAGTGATTCTTGGCACGGACATTATGAATGCCCACGGATTCGTTGTGCACTTAGGAGAGAATGTCCTGAAGGTTGGCCAAGAGAAGATAAAGCTTTGCATCGCTAAAATGACAGGGTCTACCAACCATTCGATTAAGCGAGTGGCATTAGTCGAAGAAAAAGTCAACAAGTCTGGTCAAGAGGAACCCTCCCTGTTGCAAGCGGAAATGGAGGAAGAACTAGCAGATGAAGTACAAATTAGTATAACGACAAACGAAGTGATTGGAAAGCCAACTATGGGTGTCGAGACAAAACTCTTGCTTGTTCCTGAGCTGATAGAAGCGCCCAAGGGTAAAGTAGCTGAAGATGAGGTTACGCAAGAGGTTGTTGACGAGAACCAAACAAACTTGGATCAGCCAGTGGTAATTAGGTCATCAGTACATGACGCAACTGGAGTGATTCTAGCGAAACTAGTGGTTGGGCGAAAAACTCGCATTCCTGGGAACGTGATGTTCGGATCACAAGAGACCGAATTCGATGAACGGGAAAATTATCCTTCGCAAGGACGTTCACCTAGATCGCCTGGTCGAGTATTACTTCGGAGACGGTTTCCCAGTTCGGGACGAACAGGCTTAAGGAGGGGCAGTGTTACGGCATCACGAAAAATCTACGTGTTTATCGAACGTTCCAGAGACATCCAGAGTGTATGCGTGTGGTGTACGTGCTTGTATCCGCATCTACGAGAAAGTTCTCGATGCCACCAGCCGTGTGGACTGTGTCAAGGCCGCAGTTAATTACGTAGTTCATACGCACGTTACGACGCAATTAGGAATCGTCTAGATATTCGACTAGCTATAAATACCGGTACTCAAACGAGGTTCAGTTGCGATTTTGACTGTGCGGTTCGAGAGTATTAGTGCGATATATTTACAGAGCGGTTCGAGTTATTACTGTGTACGTTCAAGTAGTTATTAGTGAAGTGTTGCGTTTTATATTCGGACGGTATAATTGTAATACAATTGAGTTTTAATATTAGTGAACATATTATTGCGTGTGAACAATTTTCATTTGATTTGTTGTAGACACTCTGTTGTTAATTACGAACTGTTTTACTGTAACAATTAAAGGTGTGATTAGTGACTTGATTGCTGTCTTGTACTTATTTTGTTTCCACTGTACCTACGACGATCGAGTAGACCGTCGTAACAATATGAACGTTTGTCTTATTTTTAGCTATATAATCAGCTCCCGAGAGATTGCCGTACAATTTTGGATCATCTTGTATGTGGGATTTGCTGTCCCTACAACTACATTAGTTGAAAACCTAGTCCTACTATTAAAAAGTATTCCAAGTCTAATTACACACGTGATGTAGTGACTTCGGTTAAATGTTAAATTACAGCAATGTTTCTTCAGTTTCTTTAATAGTACCAATTCATTAATAATAACATGGCCACTATACTGTTAAGGAGAGCCAGGGTGGACCGCATAATAGTATGAAGCTGTACGGTGTTATTAAACTTATTATGTCCCCAGATCCATTAGGGTTGAGCTATAGATCATATTCACAAATTTACTAAAAAAAAAAGGCGGCTTTCAGTTTATGAATAACAGTGAACAGCTACGCCGCGAGATACAATAAATTTAAAAAAATTTTAACATTAGAGTATAAATGACAAGGAAAGTTGTAGAATGGTAATACCAGAACTTAAAATATTGATTCGAAATATAATTAAGATAAATTTAAAATACCGGGAAATTAAAAAATCTTTTAAGTTTCTTTATGTATGACCTTGGATGATTATGAATAGGCGTTCGTTTCAATTGAATATAGTATGCTGATACTGAAGAATCTTCATAATATACAAATGTACTCTCTAAACATAAATTAATAAAAAGGCATGCATTGAATATACCAGGTCGATAACTGAAACGCGTGGATGAATGAACGACTTTCATAAACAGAATGAGATTTACCACATAATCAGAATTTTCCAAGTAGCACGCTCACAATCATTATCTTTGAAAAGGGGCGGTGAGTAAAAATGGTGGGAACACTGAACCGTAAATCCTCACTTTCACACCTCACCAATACAATATGTTTTGTATAGTACACAATTCAGAACACAAGGCGCTAGTTATGCAAAAGCGATACTTTCGTGTCCTGCATAAAGTACACATATTTTTGTATGAGTCCTCAACTACCAAGATTCGTGGGTTATCATGATGTATATCATTCTGGTTCCCACTTGAACAAAACAGGAGGGACTAATAATTTTATTAGTGAACTATTTGTAGGTTTCACCGATATAAAATACAGCGTTCTACACAACATTTACTTGTAATTTGTAATTATTACTTCATACAGTACAAGTTACATGACCATTACTAAAGAGTAGAAGAGTTTTGTTTTAAAAAATATTAGTGTTATTCCTCTTGTAAAATTATACCCGATAATTTTATTCAATTTTATACAAGTGAGAGACTTAATAACAATGGCATGAAGAAGCCCTTGGAAGAACTAAAAATAGAAAAGCAACAGGACAAGATGGACTGAACGCAGAATTGTTCAAGTATGGGGTATCTTGCTTAAACTTAGATTATTAAATTTCTACGTATATGCGTTGAAAAAGACAACAGGTCCCACAAGACTAGCTCGGGTGATGTCTATTTTTAAGAAAGGAAAATGAAATTACTATAATAACTATAGAGGAAGAAACATTATTCCACACTTCCGCCGACCAATATACCACGTCTTTTAAATTTATTTTCTTATTGTTCAATGACGGTGAACATCTTCCACACTGTTTTGTAAAGTAGACAACAGAAGAAGCCGCTTGAATGTTTCGACTACGCCTTGATCGAAATGCTGAACGAGTGAGGTGACGTTTGGTGGCAAAAATAAGACTTTAAAATGTTTCTGTTTCAAGTTCCTTGGGAAGGTGATAAGAAAGGACATTTTTCACTAATAAATTAGTTTATTTTAGTTCTATTATTTATTTAGCTTTAGCTTTTTTTTTTAAGACAAGATTGTACCGCAGGAATATATTTGTCAGGAAATCATTTCTTAAAAAAAATGTCATCCATCCAAGCACTTCTTTCATTTGTAGGCAAGAGCGATAAATTGATGTTTTTAAGTGCCCTAATGTTCAGGCAATATTCCTACACACATAATTGGTAATTTGTACTCAACTGAAGCATTGGTGTATTCTTCACCTGAAGAACAGTATTCTTTCTTGGAACGTTTGTATCCTGAAGCAACTTTTTTTTCTCAGTAAAAAACGTAAAACGAGTATTGAAGATGGTACGAGTTTTGAAATTTAGCACGATTTCGTCACAGTTATAAATCTGGTCTAAGACGTTTCCTTCTTCTTCTAAAACTTGTTCAAATTCGACGACAATTTTCCTCTTGCTGTATTTAATTGAGGGACTTCGTATAGGTTTTTCCAACGATCCAACATTTGGAGGAAATTGTCCATCAAAACCATAAAATTGCTGGCTGAAAAGTTTGGCTATTTTTTCTAGTATCAGTCCGGAAAACGGGGTATACGTCACCAGCTGATGTGTAAACCAAAGCCTCACTGAAGTCTTCAAAGATCGAGGATTTCATACTTTTCCTCTCCAAACTCATTGAAACGTTAAACAGAGTCCAACGTTCACGTTTGTCGCGATTTCGTTTCCAACCTGTTGTCGCGTATTACATTTTTTAATACACCCCCTTGTCGCGTATTTTCAAGGCCGCTAGTTCCGATTCTAATAAAACTACCAACCGCTTTATTTTCTCCGGCCACGACATGTTAACATGCACGCAGATTACGCACACACGGGCAATAATAGTTAAATTTTCAACGAGATGCAACGCAGAAAATGAGGAATCGAGTAGAACCTGTGTAAGCGATATAAGGAGTGTTTTCGGATAAGGATTATTTTGCGTTCATACTACAGAGACGCCATAGTATAACAGTTGTTGGTGGAGAGTGCAGCTGGTGTAGACAACGTTTCCGGGAATCTTACTGTTCGAGGCCGACAAGCCCCACTGATCGCCTGCTCCCCGCCGCTTTTACCATTGCTAGCCGATCCTTACACAAACACAATTCGTTCTTGGAATTTCTGTGCAATGCATAGAGTTTGTCGCCTGCCGCCCACCGCTTTAACGTACCCGAATCCCACACAAACACATTCCTACATTCGATGTTGGAATTTTTGCGTAGTACAATAATTCGTAGTATTCATTTGCATACACAATGCACAGAAAAGTAATGTAGGGCTACTTACAAAGTGTGTTACGAACATACTGTAAAAATAAACAGACATGAAGCAGCACGCAGGCAGGAAGGCGGGAACTATGGAAGCCACGAGAGAGGAAAGTGTCTACTAACGCAGTTGAAAATATTGGCCTACTCTCTGAATTGTGAATAAGACGCACGAGTGAGTAAGGCACTTTAGGCAGATAAGTAATCTATTTTGAGACGGTTTAACTTTGTACACCTAATGTGCCGAAGTTACGCTTCTTTAATAGAAGTTAAACAAACTAGTAAAATTTACGTTTTTCCTTGTAAAAGTACTCAAATTTAAAACTGATATCGTTTATAATGACAGCTGAAATAAAGCAGTTATCCTGCCCTGTCGATTCACAATGTTTTCTTTTTATTATTTTTATAACTTTATTTACTTAATTTTCTATTGTCTATGCATTCTTATAATGTATTCATAGTTTTATTTTTTTACGTTTTTATGTATTTATTGATTTCTGCATTTTATTAGCTACATTTTTAACTATATTACTAAATTCTTTACCAAATTAAATTTTAGAGCCCTCCCAACACGTTGTTTATTTTGTAAACAGTGACTTGGCATGTTGTGTCTGTTGCAGTGTTTCTCCAAAGTCGAGCCTAGACATCAACAATCTGGAATGTGCAACACTTTATGTATATGTTACGATTCACGAAAAACGTAGTAATATATTATCCACATTGCTCTGGCATCTTAATTTGTTTGAATAGGTAATATCAATAACAGCCTCGCACGTGAACTGATTTTGTGTGTGTGTGTGTGTGTGTGTGTTAAAAACAAGCCGATGTAAACTATCCATAAAGAACAGGAGAGACAAAGTAATGCAACAATTAGACTAAAACTATTTAAGTAATATAGAGCAAATTAGTTACATGCAATTACAATTATTTAGGTCAGTTCTTCCAACCCACTAACATTTCCGTCACTGTTATCACCGTTACTATCACTATCACTCAAATCGTCTTCACTGCTGCTATCCCGTCCTATATTAATTTCTGAATGATCTGTTACAGTATCCATTATTTGGTCCGATCTCACGTAGTCATTTGCAATTTTCATGACGTGGTCATATCTCGATCTCCAGTCTGCGGGAGAAATACGATCAAATTCAAATTCCTTTTTGTCTAAGTTTATGACACTGGCTACAGAAAAATGCACGTTTTTTCTTTTAACACGCTCCTTCACGGTTGCCCAAATCAGTTCGATAGGATTAAGATCCGGGTGATAGGGTGGAAATCGTAAAACGGAATGTCCATGGTTTGCCAAAATAGCATCTATTTTTAAAAATGTATGTTGGTTTATTTTGTTTAATTAGTGCACAGAACTGAGATTTGAACATAGATGGACTACAAGTAATATCATGGCTCTCTAACCAGTTAATCGTGCCTGCCTTTTTTGTTAATTATGTTGGAGGTGGATTTATTTGTACATTGTGGTAGGGGGCATTGTCTATTACTATCACGCTATCCCTATTCAAGTTCGGTATAAGCATTTCAGTCACCCGCTTTTCATAATTTTCGTAGTTCATGTCGTTGTTATAATCGCCTTTTTTGGAAACCGATTTAAACATTAAGCGCATTGGATACAAACCCAGTTTCACCACCAGCATGAACTACAACCACCCGCATTCCTTTATTTACTGGAGTTTTTAGGCCACTTTTATCATTGTCTATCCACGTTTTTGTAACTGACGTTGAACTGTGAAAATAGGTATCGTCCGAGTATATGGCCCGTCGTTCTTCTCTGTAGTGCCGTATTTTCTTATATAATCAACTCTTTAAGTTTATAATGTCATGTTTCTCTATTAGAAGTTTCCTATTGTTTTCGGCATGTTTCCATCGAAATCCCATTTGTCGAATAATGTGTCTAAGACTAGATACACTACCATTATAATTAGTTCGTTCTTGTAAAATTCTTAAAATAACTTTTATGTTGGTCTTTCCCCTTTTGTGGTGCGACAGTCGTGAATAATTCGTGGAATAGTACACTTGTCAAAATCGTCTATATCGTTTTTTATGGGGAGTGCTGAAAGATTTTATATCACCCGTATACGTGGATGGTTCTTTAATAATTCTAAAAACACTACTTAGAGACACATCACATGCCTGAGCTACCCGTTCCTGTAATTTTCATTCCGATATTTCTTTACCTTCGGATTTCATAAACTTGTACACGTCATAAATTATTTTCCGACTCTATGTATCCAGTTCACTCTACAAACCGGAAAATATAATAACAAATTAAATGAAACTAAACGCTACACTTTTGATGAATACTGATGTTTTTTGAAAAGTACGCACACAATAATCTCCACAGCAGCTCGGAGAACACTGAGCTTTGTTTCTCTGCTGACGCATGCGCATTACATAACATGCGCTGTTAGCACGCAAGTAGTTGATTCATGTCTAGTGAAGCTTACTGTGTATGTACTAAGAAAAATGATATAAAAAGGTAATCCGGAACTCGAATAATCGGGATTCTACTGTAGCCATTTAGTGTTCAAATGGTAATACTATAGGCTAATATAATACAAGAACACCTAACATTAGTTTATATATATTGTGTGTCTACTTACTTGCACCATACTTAGTATTGCCTAAGTACTTGGAAATACTTAGTATTTCCTTCTAATTTCACAATTTTTTTTAATTGTTTACTGTCTTAAATTTCTCATTTTTCACACTATCCCTCTATGAAACCCTTTGTTTTCTTGACACTTAGAAAGCTCTTCCTTCCCATTGGCTTTCCTTCTAAGCTGTACAAACATAAGCACCAATGTACCACAGATTTCGAGATTTTTATGTTCTGCATCTAACGTTTCTTGGGAAGCAGCTCTTCTTTCTAGTGAAATATATGAAATCTTTTCCCGTGTTATCCTACATTCGTCTTCCACGGATCTACATCCAGAACATTTATTTTGTTCCTTTCACTACCAATGACCTTAATTTCACTTAATTCCATTGTTTTCATTCCACTTATTGATACTCATGTCAGATTTCATAAATATCATTTCCATAATAAACATATTATTCTAGAAAACTCGTTTAAAGCTGAAAACTGTATCACTTGGAAAACTGACTATCTTGAGTCTTGATAATATTGTTCCTATATATAAACATCCAACATCTCTTCGTTGTAAAGATGTTCATGCTCAGTTCATAAATTAAATAATAGTTACGAAAAGGCACACTTTTCTTCATCTGAGCTACTTAAGATACATTCTTGCACATGATTCTACACAATTGGTGCTGTAGCCCATGATGAATCTTAGCTTCGAACGTGATATGTTGACACTTCTCTCCACCATTCCTTTTATGCATATGTATTACTTTGACTTCTATTAGAATCTATATATCATCTTTCTATAGTCAAATTAGATGACTTTATGAACTTTAAAAGTTATGTGAGATGACAGAAACGAGTCTTCTAAAATCTGTAACAGCTAGAAGCAAATTTCACTTGAACCATCTTTTTTTTCAGGTCTCACATTCAGAAGGCTTGTGGCTCCATTTTGCAAAAAACCAAACTTAATTTCTCCAAGGTTATTTTCCATTTTATTATACATCCTGTTACAATGCAATTTTTATTGTATTATTATGTACACTGTACATTATTATCAGTTAAACACTACAACACCTATTGCTACTAAACTTCCAGCACAAATTCCAGAATTAATGCTGACTTTTTATATGATAATACAGTATTATATATATATATATATATATATATATATATATAATTATATCACTACTACTCGGAACGCAAAACTTTTTATGGTTAAAAACGTAGTTTTACCTTATGAACCTGAAAACCGGTTCATATAGTTATAATTTATATTTATATAAATTATATTAAAACCGAAATAATTATATTTAGTTAAGTAATGGACACATCATGGACAATGAAATCCAAGTACTATAAAATTACAATACTGATTGTAGTGTACCTAATACATTTTGATAATATTTTATAGTTTTGTAGATCACTTTGTCATAAGTATGTCTGTGAAAATGAGAATCTTGGTATTATCATATGCTCTTCAAAGAACACTTGTGCAAAGAAACTGGAAAAAATGAATAGTGATGTATACATTGTTTTCTTCATTTATTTGATTACCTGATCAAATACTAAAAAAAAAAGATAAAAAGACAATGTCTATAAATTGTAAATCTTTAAAGAATTATTGAGTTTTCATTCTACCTCAGATAACCTTTAAAGATGATATGAACGTTAATAGTGATGTGGAATCACACAAGAATATGAATGGTGAACACAATACCGAAAAGATAAATTCATTGTAGCTAACTTATGACCTGTCTGCAGTAAATTATTTAACATTGTTTTAGTACTTTTCAGATTGTATAAATCAGATGTTAAAAAGGTTTATACAATTAAGAAAAATTCCTATGCTTTACACACACAAAATGTGAAATTATTTAACTTTTACTAATTACACTTTCATTTGTTTAAATTATAACACGTTTTGAGATACCACTTTAAAATATTGGTATGGAGAACCATACATGACTTCCATATTCTAAGATTTATATTTAAAATCATTTTCAGCCAAACAGCCAGGCTGTGTCTTACCTGCCTTTTTATTGCTGTATTAAATGAAAAATATTATATTACATTAAAATGAAAAAATTATAATTTTATTGCCTGGCAACAAAATTATTTTATTTTTAACAATTACCATTGTTTCAAAAAGTTTAAATAAATTTTCAAGTACTTTACTCTTGTTAAAACGTAAAAGGTTGCAGGTAAACTACCCCTTCCCCTTAACCGATCTTCACCAAAATCGAAAGTCATTGAGTCCTCTACAATTCACTGAAGTATGCAAAAAGTTATTTGATTCTGTTTGAATTTGCGGCAGTTATCGTTTGCCATAGAAAATACGCTTGATAAAAAACGTTGCAGGTAAACTACCCCTTCCCCTCAACCGATCTTCACCAAAAACAATAGGTCTTGAGTACTCTACAAATCAGGGCTGTATGCAGAAAATTATTTGATTCTGTTTGAACTTGCAGCTGTTATCGTTTGCCATAGAAAATACCCTTGTTAAAAAAACGTTGTAGGTAAACTACCCCTTTCCCTTAACCGATCTTCACCAAAAACAATAGGTCTTGAGAACTCTACAATTTAGGGCTGTATGCAAATAATCTTTTGATTCTGTTTGAATTTGCGGCTGTTATCGTTTGCCATAAGAAATACCCTTGTTAAAACATAAAACGTTACAGGTAAACTACCCCTTTCCCTTAACCGATCTTTACCAAAAACAATAAGTCTTGAGAACTCTACAATTCAGGGCTGTATGCGAAACATTATTTGATTCTGTTTGAATTTGCGGCTGTTATCGTTTTCCAAAAAAAAAATTTCCCTTGATAAAAAAAAACCGTTGCAGGTAAACTACCCCTTTCCCTCAACCGATCTTCACCAAAAACAATAGGTCGCGAGTACTCTACAAATCAGGGCTGTATGCAAAAAATTATTTGATTCAGTTTGAATCTGCGGCAGTTATCGTTTGCCATAGAAAAAAAATCTACAGACACACAGACAGACAGACACACACACACACACAGACACTTTTCGGAAAACGACTTTTTTTCATGTTTTGAGTGTAGTAGAATCAGAATCTGCAATAATCTCGAACACGATTTTTTTTGCCATCACCATACTTCCATTCCTTAAGGAATATGGAAGTAAAATTGATATTTTAAGAAATTATTATGGTAGTGACTAAGTAGTTATAAGGGTACAGAAAAGTTTCTTTCTTTATGAATTGCTTGAAAGTAAGCACTAGTCATTTACAGTTTGCTCACCAAACAACTGTAAATCAGTAGAGCAATTTTCAGGCAATGCAATTAACTGTGCAACTATAGTACTTTTTTTCAGCAACCATCTAAAGAATCTATTTTTATGCTTTAATTCTGAAAAGTTTAATGTTACTTAACTATAGTCTAATCAACTACAATTTCATAAAAATTACAGAATGACCTGTTCTATGTGAAGTATGATACAATTATACATAAAAGAAACCCAATTATTTATTTCATATTTCACTTAAAAGTACATGAAGAAACTTGTCTTAAACCATCCCTGTAAGGGTAATGTAACAGAATATAAATGTTGACTCAATTAATATAAAAGAAGTATACACAAATATTCTGTAATCAAATTATATATATTCACAAAAAAATCAAACAAATACATATGTGTGTGTGTGTGCACATTTATGTCAAATTACTAATTATAAAAGCCTATGGATCTACAGGACTACGTAGTTTATACAATCAGCATTTCCCTCTCTACTCATCTCCCTTTACAATCATTTTGTTCCTTATAGCCACAATGGATTTATATATTATCAAATGTTTTGTTTTTGATTCCAAGTTTAGAAGACGCTTGGACTCCCTATAACTGAGCTGAATGTAAAATGTGTGTGTGTGCGCGCATGTGCATGTGCGCAGTAGTCAGGATCAGCTTCAAGGATTAAGTCAAAGACCTGTTCCGGACTCAAAACTGATTTGACCATCACTTCAAGGTCGTCCAACTTTCCTTTTCCCAAGGTGTGTACACGAAGGCACACTTTGAAATTCTATTTGCATCCATCTGATTGAAATGTTGGTACCATTGACATCTACATTCAAAGATATCATTTAAATTAGACATTTAATTCCTCCTAAACCTACTTGTTCTTTTTTGTTATACCTCATCTATCAATCAAACGACTGCAAAAATATTTTAAGAATTTGGCACTACTTTAAACATGTATACTACTTACATTTAAGTATACTCACCTGCCTTTTAAGTACTGTGCCAATACAATGTTCATGTAGCAGCATTCGTAAATGTGTATATTGGTTTATGAATTCTTTCACCAGCTTAATAGTTCCTCACACGCACACACATGCAATCATTTTATACTAATCTCTTCTAATTAATTAATTTTTAACTATTACCATTAACTAATACTAAAGATAAATAGAAATGCTTAAAATAGAACAATTTTTACAAGATTACAAAACAAGGGAAGATAATTAACCATAACAGAAGTGCAGAATACACATGCTATACTCATTACACAGTTAAACCTTCATTTTATCTAGTTGTAGAAATAACATGATGGCATTCTAATTCTTTTGTTTACAAACTGCAAACACAGGATATCCCATACAGGCTTTTGTAACCTACTTCAGATTTCAGGCTTATAAATGGTTTATATAATATATACAAATTACCAAATTCTCTTACTAATTAGGGTAGAACTGACAAATCATGTCCGAAATGTCTAGGGGGGGATACTGCACTCCCAAAAAGTTTGTAAAAGAATAGACTAGTTAAAAAAAGATGTTATTTGGTTTTATAAAATTTAACGACTTATTTTTAATGTAATGATCATTTATTTTCTTTGTAGAGGCAAATTTTTATTTTGAGTTTATCTCCGTAAATATATATCAGCTTGTTTAACATTCATATATCAAACAATTTCAAAATTGTTGTGTGGTACCAACTTTAATTTGATATGGTGCTATATCATGTTATTTTTATAGCACTTCCTCAATTTAATATGGAGTATTCTCCTTTCTATTCTTTCATGTTAACAAATTTCTTTCATAACATAGAATTTCTAAGTTAGTTTCGTGGTTGTCTGTATTGTTTTGAATGAACTGTTAACTATGGTCATCCCCACAGTAGACAAACCATTGTTTTTTGTTGTGTTTCACTGACACTTAACTGTGTTCATACTACAGTGATTATCTGAACCCTTATAATCCAAAGCTCTGAATTTTGAAGAGAAAAACTATAAGTGTTACATACCGTTTTTTGTATAACACAAAAACCGTCTATACAATAATACGATCCATACTGTGTCAAGCACATATGTTCTACACTTTTAGCCTTGAATGTACAGAGTACACAGTTAAGAATGTTGGTGACCAGAAATGTGAACATGTTGGAGAGTTATGTCTCCCTACAGCACCACTCAGCCACTGTCAATATATTAGCCATGTTCATATGTTCCACTGTTTGGTTTTGTTAGCTTACAATATTTATGTTTACAAATTAAGTAGCTCATTAAGTCCATGCCTTGAATATCACAATCGCAAGAAAGGAAAGATTTTTGAAATATTATAGAAAATACAAACTGAAACTACAGAACTGTTGGAATTGGCAGAAACAATTTCAAAGAAGACCAGTGAAGTACATATGGGGAGGATGATTGGACAAGAAACAGAAAAGAAATTGAAAGATGTATTTCGTAAAGAAAGCCTGTGGATAACCAACCAGAAAAGTCATGACAAAGGAGAGAAATCGAAAGCTTTATTTTTGTGGGTCTGTTAATCAAATAACAAGAGAAAGGCAGCCCACTGTCAGGACCCATTTTACAAACAACACTTCTCCATGAATTGCAGAACTCACTATTTGGAAAGAAATACATTTATTATTACAAATTTTCAAAATTAGTTAACTTTTCAATTATCAGAAAAATTAGGAAACCCCTTATTTTGGTGGTAACATAACACTAGTAAAGCAGACACTCATACTATAATCACTAAAATTATGAACATTTTTTGGAACCATAATGCCTGATGACAAATTTTGTCCTAGCTTCAAGTTTCCGTTTGTCTTCATAGATGTCTATAACACTTTTCATAACTGTATATAACTGACAACAAGTAAGCATTTCTGGTTACAAAACAATGGTTTGCTGTAAACATACCTTCCAAAGTGAGTAGCAGTGTTAAGAGATTTTAATTTTGTTAAAATATTAAAGATACCAAAGTTGTATTTTGAATGAAATTCCTCATTATTTGATGCTCTGAATTACCTTCTGCAAGTTTATTAAATTTCTGTCTTTAATTTTTGGTCTGTCATGCCCCTAAATTTATAAAATTTTTAGAGTAAACACAACATGTGAATTTGAGTTAAATTGATTTTAATCTGAAACTAAAAAATCTTTTACAATTTTTTATTTTTTGATCCCCTTTTTTGAGGCCTAATGTCCTACAATTTTGAAATCACTATATTCTGGTTATTGGTTAAAATTCCCTGTAATACCACAGACCTTTTTTTTTTAAACTGTATCAACGTTTTGGGTCTTAGTGTACCAAAATTTTGAAATGTTTAAACCTGAACATTGTATTCAGATTTTGGTCAACATTATCTTTATATCTTACATGTATTTTTGTGATTTTCCCTCACATTTTTGCCTCCTTCTACTTTTGGGATCAATATAAAAAAACAATAGGGGTTTATGGGGTAAAAGAATGGACACATATGCCAAGAGACAGACTAATCATATTAAAATCTAAAAGCAATTACACCTTTCTATCCTTCAAAATACTGTATATACATGTTAACTGTGTAAAAAAAGACATGTATAAAAAAATATTATGTGTGTGTGGTTTCATACATATTCACTACTTTCACTGTTTATGAAATATATTATTATATTAAATGGAAATTGCCTTATCAAAGAACTTACTTTTTATTAATTTTACAGAGTGCTTTTGGAGACCAGCTGATTCCCTTCTTCACTGCTTCAGCAAACGTTAGAAACCAAGGAAGAGGATACAGCCTGATATCTTTATGGCCAAATAAACTATTTTAGCTAAGTTTTCACTTATCTGAAGTTAGTACCAGACTACATTGACTTGGATAATAATGGAGTTCTACCATATATTAAATAAATACAGTGCAACTACAATTTATACAACACATTTGACATACAAAACTTATGTTTATTGCCTGTTCTTGATGTACAAATTTAGTAAATTCTGTATTTATAACAAAAGACGTTATAACCAGTTATCGAGGCAACTAACCACATACAAATACTACAGCTATATGTATTTACATGCTACAGTAAGTTGTTTATATTTTACATATTTATATATTTCATACACGTTACTTTCACAGGTAATGTATATAAACAAATAACATAACAGACTTATAAAAAAAACAATAAATGATTATGTTATCTTTTTTAGTTATAAAGGTAAACAAGTTATTCATAAAATTTAGAATTATCCACATTAATTTACTGACTGGACTATACTTTTATTTTGTTTACTATACTAACTATCTGACAGAATGTATAATAACAATATTATTAAATGCTTCCTCCATTCACACAAACTTTGTTTTTATAAACCACAGTGTGTGCACACGCACGCACACACACACACAAATGACAACTGATAGTACACACACAGACTAATACTTTTCATACTTGTAAGACATGCTTCGCATATGTCAATTAGTAAATATGGTGTATACCCTCAACTTATTTTTTTAATGCACAGGTGTCTTAGTAAATCACATACTCAGTAGTATATATGACTTACCGTTACACGCATGACAAACTTCACATCACAAATTACACATTTATAATTGAGCAATATTCTTTCCTTTCTATTTTCAGTCTGAAACTTAACAACTATGTGGATAACAAAACTGTTTCTTGGATTAAACAAGAATTACTAAAAGCCACATGTATGTGTTTGGTATTTGTACTCAATACTATACTATATAGTAACACGTGAATACAGACTACACAAACCACAATACAACTGGCATTACTACATACTATGACATGGCTTTACAAATGTACAGTAATCAGTTGTACTAATGACCAGATTTTGCGTATACATTCACGCACACACTCTCGTGATATCAGATTCAAAGGTTTTTTAACAGTGACAAAAGTATTTGACTTATTCAGCACTTTATCTTATAGTATGTAAAACAATATGTTTTGCATTCTGGCTATACAGAGTCTATAATTTATAAAACACAAAAATTTAAGAAACTAATGTGTGTTTGTAATCTACTTATCATAATACAGAAAAAATAAAAATGATAATGATAATTCTGATTTGATTTTATACTTTACCACTTTACATAAAAACATTTTTCTTTAAGGCATCCGTTTACAATTTTAACACATAATTTCTCAAAATTTTAAAATGTTTTCATCAGTTCTGGTCAATAAATACCAGCCTTCGTCTCTTCAGTGTCACTTTCTCTTGTCAAACACAATCACTACCTTAAAACTGTACTTTCATGGCAAATATGGAGCAATGTGTATGTTTCTATATATAAAAGCATAAAAATAGTTTGTTATTAAATCTCAGCAATACCTAAACACATACAATAACATTCACATATATGACACTCTGCACGATGTAACATCAACAGAATGTTATTAAAAAGAAAAAAGAAATTTTATTATTTATCCATGTAGAATAAAAAATAAATAAATAATAATACAGGAGACAAACTAAAGTATTTCAAGACATGCTTCTTACTTTTCATTCATTACAATTATAACGTTTCATTCTTCACATATAAGACAATAATTTTAAAATATACTAAATGCTAAAACCTTAACAACTCTCACAAGTTTTGAATTCGAAATTTAAAACACTGAAGGGTAATTATGCTTCATATTAACAAGTTACATACTTGGAACAGAAACCTTCAAATTCTACAGGGCTAAAAACAATGAGGCAGTCAACTGGTAGTAAAACAGTACCACTGAAATTATGTATCAATTTTTGTTTATTCAAAAGGCATTTATATCAGTACCTTCTCAAGAGTGAGATTCAAAAAATTAAAGAGAACAATATGCTGTCTGTGAGTGAAAGGTTTGCTCCTGTCGACCCAGAAATAAATAAGCATAGTCTCACATAAAATATTCAATTATATTAAAACTATGTGTAATATGTAACCGAAATTAAATTACGTAATTCTGTTTAGTAATATAAGTAATTCTGGAAAGACTAAATCCCTAAACTTCTTTATGAACTCTAATCCTTTGTACAGTATACAATAAATTAATGCAATCTATTATTAACAGTTTCAAAAATTGTATTAACAAAAACATAACTTAGTTTCTATTGATGAGTACTGCACACAGTAAGATAATCCTGAAGTACATTAACTGAAACTAATCTATAAATTGTTTGAGGTAAAGTTTACAAATCATGTGCAAATTAATATTTGCATTCCAAATACATGTTTACTCCAAACCACAGAGAAACAAACATTATGCACACTTATTTTCAGACTTAAATGTGTGTTCATGTCGTGACACAAGGAATATCACTATATGAATAAATAGTTTAGTATGTGCAGTATTGTGAGATTGCTAACATGTCAAGTTCTAACACACATCCATTTATAAATTTAATTTACCCAAATCCCCCCAAAATTTAAAACTCAACTGGAAGTCAATATTACTATTAACAATTTATAATAGTTTAATTACTGGCCATATATTAAAACCTAAAATCGCTTTTTTTTACGAATAACAAGATGTAAAGCACACATTCATACATTACGCTCACACAATAAATATGCTCACACTTTTGCAATAAATTGTAACAAAATTTACTAATTTACACTAGGGATGGGTCACTTTGTTTCTGTGATCATCAATTCCAGTACATCTTAAGAAGAAAATACAAATTTTAGATGCTACATCAATTGCCAACTACAACAAAATATAATACAAATCAACTTTTTTAATTATAGGAGCCTCACCCCTTACCATATCAAACTTAAAACAAAGTAACTGTAAGAGTTCAAATAAACATCAATCCTTCAATTCTTTTAGAAAAACTTACTTATCTAAATCTGCTGACAAAAACCTTTATTCTATTTTGTAAAATGAACTTCAATACAATTTTATTTTACAATTAAAATGTTTGTATAACAATTACAGAAAAGTAATTACAGTAATTTAAACAAAGTTACTTAAAATCAACCTTGTCACATTACAGGCACCTAAAATGCATTACCAATATTGTACATAAGATATATAATAAAACTTACAATGCATCTCTCACTAAAATGCAAGAATGTATAAAAATGTACATTCAAGTTCAAAGTGCTGATTGTTGCCAAAATATTACACCCTACTCATATTATCAATTTGTTGAAATATATGAAAAATTGTGTACATATTAAACCAAATGCTCCTCTCAATTTCTGTATCTCAATGTGTGTGTGTGCGTGCTCACGCGTGTGGTAGTATTTCCCCAGCTTCCCCCCTTTTTCACATGCTTGTGAAAGAATCCTTATCTTCTTGTGCTGTAGTTAGGTCCTAATAATCAGTTTTCCTGAATGAGAAGAAGCAGAATCATCAATGTCTTTCAGATTTACTTCCAGGTTTCTTAAAGTTACAATTTTAGATTTTAAGTTGTCTGAAACCTCTTAAAAACTAATTAAGTAATTTTGAAATAAATTTTCCAAGGATCATTTAAGGTGTGCTTTATTTTATTCTACAAACCAGAGATGCTATTACTTGCATAAAATTGTATTTATCCTAGAATTCATTTTAATGCTTTTTTCCCCTTTGGATCCTGGATCCAATCTACTCCATTTTAGATAAGATAAAAAATTTCATGTACTAACTCTTGACGCTCTAAAGTATTGTCCAAAAGTAACACATAACTGAAAGTCTAACTATTTAATTTAATTCATCAATGACTGGTGAAATAGTCTTAGCAATACTGTTTCACTACCAGAATGAAATGCAACTAAAAGTAATTTCCTGGCTGGTGTTACAAAATCATGCCACTTCTCAAGTTGACGGTCTGACTCTCAGATATACTGAAACATTTCCTCCACTTTCCCTGAACATTGTTGAATATTCTGAATTGTAAATTATGTTATGCAAGGAGCCACTTTTTATCAAACCATCCTTTATTTAGCTATAAGTTCTGAAATCTCAGACTTTCTTCTCCTAATCTTTGGTTCTTAGTATAAGTGTGACCTTTTCTGGACAGATTGACTTCATCAGAATTTATTACACTTTTCTGACTCAGAATGGCTATTAACTTTTCATCACTTTTTCTACACTATTAAGTTTTGAGGCTCAGTTGCATTCATTTTGTTTTAATTGTCTCCAAGTCACATTACTAACTATTTAGAATTAATATTAGGCAATTACCTGTATTTACTTCCGTCTTGTGATTTATTTGGTTTTTTCTTAAAACGACGCGTTTTGAGAATAAATTCTCATCATCAGGTTTCAATACTATAAAAACATCAAATTCACCCAAAAGGGGTCGTCAACTAGTTAAAACACACAAAACACAAAAAACACCACACATAATTTAACACCGACAGTGTGTTGGTCGTTGGCAACGAGACGATGCGCATCGGACTGTGCCGAGACTGTGTCAGTGTTAAATTATGTGTGGTGTTTTTTGTGTTTTAACTAGTTGACAACCCCTTTTGGGTGAATTTGATGTTTTTATAGTATTGAAACCTGATGATGAGAATTTATTCTCGAAACGCGTCGTTTTAAGAAAAAACTAAATAAGTCACAAGACGGAAGTTAATACAGGTAATTGCCTAATATTAATTCTAAATAGTCAGTTGCATTCAAACTTTGTATACATTTGTTTGTGTCTAAGTTGAATGTTTTTAAATACTACATGACAAAAATGCTGAGCTAACACTAAAGACTCTTGAGTGTTCTTAGTGTTAGGTATTTTTAAATGTCTTAAACTTCAGCTGTTTTAAATATATTAAAACTGGCACAGTAATATATCCTAGATACGTAAGTGGTTTCAAAACATGAAAGAATAAACTAAGACAAAAACAAGCAGCATAAATATAAAAAAATAAACTAGTAGACCAAATGGTTGAAAACAATTGGGCTTTTTCTTTCAGTATTACTGTGGATAAACATAGCTTTGAATTAAAAATGAAATGTACTAAAAGTAACCTACAAAGTAACACACTACAACACACAAAGTTGTGCATCCTATAAAGCAAACAATTCTTTTGTGTGTGTGTTTTGTCATCAAAAGGACCTCATTTTATAGTGAAGCGAGGTGATTCTAGTATTCCCCAGTTAAAGTAAATTGATTTAGCTACGTCTTAACTTTAAAAGTATCATATTAACAACATTGACTTCTTGCCTGGTAGATGCGCTATTAAGTTGAGATTTCAACTTTAATGCAAAGAACATAATAACACCGCAAAAGAAATAAATATGTAAGAACCTACACAATCAATCTCAATCCAAAGACAATGTTGATGATACCTGTATGACCTAATTAATCAGACTGTGAGTAGTAATCGAAAACACCAATGAATATGTTCAAACCTAACTGTTTATAGAGATCTTATAAAAGAATAAAAAACAATAAAAAGTAATTAAGATATACGGTAATAACAATAAAATGAAACTGCTACAATATTAACAGTAATAATAATAATACTAATCAGTATACCAAATGAAAGCCAATAATACAAGACTAACAGTTGCTGAGAAATTAAGTAATTGTAAATTAATAACTATAAAAATAAAATAACCTTAAAATAATAAACAAATGTTAGCAAGCAATAGTGTTTTGTAATCCCAGTAATATGTGCTATGTTGATTGTCATTTTCCACATGTTAAGCAGCTTTTTTTTAAGTTATTAGTATTTTTAATCATTTCTACTGCCCTTCTAACTAGTCATAGGAAATAACTCTGTTGCCTTGCTATGGTGTCTATCTTATCAAATACGATGGAAGAGACACAAATGACTAAAAGTAACACGTAACTGAAAGCCAAATTATTTTATCTTATTTATTAATGACTGATGAAATTACTGTCTTCATAATATTAGTTTACTAGAACGAAATGCAAAAAGACTAATTTCCTGGTCTTTGAAAACTGTGCCACTTCACAAGGCATATAACTGTGTTAGCAAAAGCAAACAGCTCCACAAATACAAATATTTTGTACACATCAAGTGTTACCAGAACATATAGTCAACAGAACATAGGAGTTATCTCCTTAGCAGACATAAAAATTTGTCTTAATTCCTCCTGAAGACCATCCAAATTTTGTCAGTGGCATCCTGAACGTAAGGCAAATAAGTTTCAATCAGAGTCACCCTGTGTTCTGTGGCCTCAGTATGTTGTACTGTAGATAGCTCTTTCCAAATGCTTTGTTTATCTGGACATTTGCATAACCATTAAAGCAACCAATGCCTTTTAAAATAAATTTTTATTTTACCAAGATATGAATAGCTCTGTCTACCAGGGTGTTTATAACTCTGTTTCTTTGAGCTGATTAGGTAATTAAATACTTATTTGTATGTGTTGGTTTCCTGTATACAATGCGACCTATCATGGCCATCTTTTTCTCAAATGTTTAAAATTTACCTTCACTTCTATCATAAATTTTATATATTTTCCATTCAGATGTTTCATGAAGTTTGGCTATACATACAGCTTTTGAGAAAATAGTACATATATCACCCGGATAACAAAAACCATGCTGTTGGCACACTGCTGTATCCATTGCCTTTTTCATATTTCTCTATATATAAATTGGCCGCTATGGGTGAGATACACATTAAGCTGGCATAGTAAAGATAGAAAGATTCTAGAACATGTGTGCTACATATATAAAAGACGGAGGCTGACTTTATGAATCAGTTCACAGTGTGTGATTTCCATAGAATGGATCAAGTGTTTGTCGAAGTATTTTGAGAAGTGTTATTGTGTTATAATTAGTGTGGAACTCTATTTTATAATAATTATATGACATTTTTATTGTGTATGGACAAATTTAACTGGAATTACTGTAAGAGTTGATTACAAATTGTTATTTTTGATTAATTAAGCTGGTGATCAGTGACTGTACCATACGACGATCAGTAGACTGTCATAACAATGGGTCAGAACCTTTAACACTGGAAACAGACGACACTTTGTAGAAGACTAGTGTAATTTGTAAATATGGATACCAGTAAGATCATGGAAGCTTTCCAAGTGCATCTATTACAAACAGAAAAACAACAAGATGAGAAAGCCGAAGAGAGAAAGACAACCCTCCTGCTAGAAACACAAGAACGACAGAAAACACTAATTTTGGAATCAGAAGAACGAGAAGATGAGAAATGTAAGCAGGAAGCAGATAAAACAGAAGCTCTTTTTGAAGCTACACAAACACAGTTGCAAGAAAACACTACCACAGAGTTAGGTCTCCTACATGGTGACTTGGGTGAATTATGCAGTGATCTGAATGGCCAAGAGGTAAGATTCAGTACAAAAATCTGTATCAAATATAGAACAAACAACATCAGAAAAAATAACTGCAGTAGAAGACTCAGTTACAAACATAAAAGAGAAAATTAAAAATGAAGTTGAGCGGTTAATGAAAATACAGCCTAGCACTTCAAAACAAATTTCTGAACAGACTGTACAAGTAATAGTCAGAAAAAGACAATAGAGAAAATCACTTTGCCTGCGGTTGGGGCAGTTCATTTCAAGGCCCCCAACCTTTGATGGAAGCATTCACTGGGCGACATATCTTTAACAATTTGAAGCTGCTGCTAGCGTAAATAATTGGGTGGAGAAAGACAAGGCAGTTTCACTCATTCTTGCTTTAAAAGGACCTGCAGAAGAACTACTACAGAAAGTGCCACCTGACAGCCAGAACACCTATGCCGAACTGATAAAAGCTTTAGAATTATGGTATGGTGATAAACATCTGCACGATGTGTACTACGCTCAGTTGACAACAAGGCAACAACGTTCCGGGGAGAGTTTTCAAGAGTTGAAGCAAGTATCGACAGACTGATTATACTGGCCTATCCTGAAGGACCAGAAGATTTTCTAATGAGGTTTTGTGGTATAAACATTTATTGATGGCATCAGATATTGTGATCTACAGCAAGTGTTATGAACGGCAAGACACCAAAATAGCTCAGAAGCTCTTGTTCACCCCCTCGAGTTTGAAGCTGCCAAGTCAGCGTCCCGCTACATTAATGGGATGTCATCACACTGTAATCAGAAGATCCCAGTATCACATTGCTGTTACGATGGGTGCAGAAAAACGATGTTGCCAGACAAACAATTCAAAAGTTCAAGAGCGCCACAACGATGGGAAAAAGACAGTAGACCAAAGTGTTACAACTGTAGGAAACGTGGTCATCTACAGGTAGATTGTTGGGAGAATAAAATACAGACAGAATGGCCACACTACGAAAGACCAGTGGAAACTTGATCGTTAATTTGCGGAAGGTAAACCAACATTATTTACAGTTGACATGGGCACAATGGTGTCCATTGTGTGCCTTGACTTAATCAGTAACCGCCAACCTCAATTTAGCTCTTGTACAATACAGACTGTGACTGGAAGCCCCGTCAAAGTGTTAGGAAAGGTAGACGTACGTGTATGCCTGGGTCTTCTCGAGTTTAGCCACCAAATGCTCGTTGCAGACATTGCCAATGAAGTGATTCTTGGCACGGATATTATGAATGCGTACGGATCGTTGTGAACTTAAAGAGAGAATGTCCTGAAAGTTGGCCAAGAGAAGATAAAGCTTTGCACAGCTAAAATGACAGGGTCTGCCAACTATTCGATCAAGCAAGTGGAATTGGCTGAAGAAGAAGTCCAACAGGTGTTGTCAACAGAAACCCTTCCTATTGCTAGCGTCAATGGATAAAGACTAACAGAGGAAGTACCAATGTGTATAATGACAAAAGAAATGATTGGAAAGCCAACTATGGGTGCCCAGGAAAGGCTCCTACTTGTTCCTGAGTTAAAGGAAGCGCCCAGGGGAAAAGCTACTGAAGATGAAGTTACGCAAGAGGTTGTTGATGAGAACGAATCTGACTTGGTCCAGCTAAAGACATATAGGTCATCAGTACACTACACAACAGGTGTGATTCCAGCAAAACTAGTGGTTGAAAGGAAGAGTCGTCTACGTGGGAACTTAATGTTCGGATCACACGAGACTGAATTCAAAGGGCTGGAGAATTATTCTTTACAAGCAGACCAACTGCCTAGGTCACCTGGCCGAGTATTACTTCAGAGACGGGTTGCCAGTTCGGGACAATCAGGCTTAAGGAGGAGGCAGTGCAATGACAGAACGTTCTCGAACAATGGAGAGCATCGTTCTACATGTTTCCCAGCCAGCTGAGCAGGTGTGTGTTTTTGCCAAGGCTGTACTCAAGTACATTTCAGTGTGTTCAAGAACAGTTTGAGATACACATTAAGCTGGCATAGTAAGGATGGAAAGATTCTAGAACATGTGCAATACATATATAAGGGACAGAGGCTGGCTTTGTGAATCAGTTCACAGTGAGTGATTTCATTTGCGCAGGATCGAGTGTTTGGTGTTTGTTGAAGTATTTTGAGAAGTATTATTGTGTTATTAGTGTGGCACTCCATTATATGACATTATTATTGCGTGTGGACAAATTTAACTGGAATTATTGTTTGAGTTGATTACAAATTGTTATTTGTGATTAATTAAAGCTGGTAATTAGTGACGTAATTGGTGTAACTATTTTGTTTTCCGCTATACCACATGACGATCAGTAGACTGTCGTAACAATATCCTGTAAGAACGAACCAATCTCCACTATCTCTACAATCTTCTTTTTATACTCCTCCATACGCGTAACAGCTGTGACATTTCCCTTATTTACTGGAAAAACAATATCAATTATTCAGCTTTTGTTTCTGCAGCACTTCTTTCTTCTGCCTAATTATATTGTTTCTTATGGTTTCAATCTTTTTAGTGTAACTGCAACATCATGACAAATTGTAACGGTACATAAGACCGTGTAGGGATTTATCGGTACAGGAAAAATAATTTTATTGTGTTTTCATGTGTTAAAAATGGTTCGGTTAACTTTTCCCAATATTTTATATACAACGCAGTTCGCCAGAGTAACTTGACTTCAAGGTCATGGGCGTACGTGACTTTCGACACATATTTGGACAAAGCAGGTTTCGAACTATGTTAAAACGTCATAACAAATACGAAAATCGTAACAACAGAGACGTAAGACAATGCCGTCATCAGCTTTAAACAATAGAATGATGACGGAATAAACCCTTCCACTTGGGTAAATTGCACAAAGATGTCCGCCCCAGTCTTCAACATACACTCAGAGCGTTAGCACGCTAAAAATTCGCTGGTACCATTTTGGCCAGCCAAAGTGTTTTGAACAATACCAAAAATGTAATTAACAAGTAGACAGTACCTTTGAATGTGACGAGGAACATAAAATGTAGATTCAGTGCAGTGAAAGGACAGACAAAACCGTAAAGTACGCCGACCACCTGCTTAAGATGGAAAACGTCTGAGGAGAGACTGCGACACTCATTATCAGGAAAGTTTGAAATTTATAACCATATTCATTTGATCAAATTGAGCTCAAAATTCTAATTACAAAATGTACCGCTGATTAATGGATGGGGAAAGATAGAGAGTGGGTGAGTGAGAGAGAGAATGCCGGCATTTATAAGAAAATGAGGCATTGGTTTATGTTATAAGAATACAATCTGAAACTTAGTAAATAAAATAAACAATACTGCAGTTTAATAAAAATGCACTTGTTAAGAATTAAATACAAGAGATGCGTAAGTAAAATTGATGAATAATTAGTTGAGCGGAAGTGTATACCCGCCATTTTGTTTAGGGTGTATAAGAATCCATTTTGATTTTGTAAACGTTGACAATGGCAATTTAGAAATATTAAAACAAAAGTTTTATTTCACATACATGGTGTTACTCATTATTTCGAAAAATCCCAAACTGTTTCTGTTTCTTGCTTAGTAAAGAACCCTGGACCCAAATAAGAAAGTAATGGTGGTTATAACGCCACGTGCACAGACCGGATGTGTTGTGAATTATACGGCAAGTACAATAATAAAATTATTATTATTATAAAAAGTAAAGTAAATTAAGAATTAAAGTAACAATGCCGCCCAGAACAGGGACTTATATAATTAAAGTTACAAAATTTTGGCTCTAACTTTATTTGATAAACCCCCTAACCATATTTTCCAAAGCAACAACATCCTCTTATAATAACACACACTACTGGGATTACAAAACACTATCATTTTCTCTTATTTCTTCATTATATTAAGGTTATTATTATTTTATATTTACAGTCATTATAATTATATTTCTTAAAAAATTCTTACTAGCTTTATTGTATTATTTGTTTCATGTGTTACTTTATGTTATTATTATAGTAATAGAGTATTATTGTATATACAGTCAACTCCCGATTTTCTGGGATCAGGTCAACCGGGTTACGGATCAACTGGGAAAAATATTTGATTTAAAAAAATTGCAGTTTTAGCAAAAATATTGATACACAGTATGCTTATAATGACTTCAATTTATTACAGTATTCTTAAGCCTATTATTTTCAGTATATTACTATAGAAAATAAACCACTAGTTGTAATTATTATAAGCAAATGACAGTCTGTTTAATCTGTTATGATACAATTTGACGGCTTCTTAACACTGCGTGCGTGTGCGATTAGAAGACACAACACACTGCATCAAATCGCACAGCTCATCTTAGCACGAACTGGCTTTAGGCACAGACAGAGTGTAGCGGTGGCTACAACGGAAAAGTATTAAGAAGTCGACGTACGAAAACTTGGACCGAGCCTTACTCAAGTGGTTCAATAATCAACGAGCACAAGGGAATCCTGTAAGTGGATGAATATGCGCCGAAAAAGCTGTTTTTTTTTTCGGAGCTTTAGGCCTAGAAAGAAATTTTGACGCATCATCTGGCTGGCTGACACGTTTCAAACAATGTCACAGCATAAGAGAGTTGGAAATTCGCGGAGAAAAATTGAGTGGCGATCAAAAGGCAGCAGAACAGTTTTGCAAAGATTTTAATCAGTTTGTTTTGGATAAAATTTAGATCCAGCACAAATTTACAATTCCGATGAGTCGGGATTGTTTTGGAAGTGCTTACCGATGAAAACTTTAGCGTCTGAAAATGTAAAAAGTACGGGGGGATACAATGTTAGTAAGGAACAAATAACGGTAACGTGTTGCTCTAACACGACTGGGACACATAAACTTAAGCTCCTAGTGATAGGTAAATAAAAAAAAACATGATCATTTAAAGGAACACGAGCAGTTAACATGCCTGTAATTTACTACAATCAAAAGAAAGGTTGGATGAATAAAGACATTTTTTATGATTGGTTCCACAATAAGTTTTGTCCACAAGTTCGAGAGTTTTTAAAAATTACAAGGACTTCCCCAAAAAGCAGTGTTAGTATTAGACAATGCTAAATCACATCCAAGTGAAATGTTGCTCAGATCCAACGACGGACAGATCGTTGTTAAATACCTGCTGCCCAATGTTACAGCCTTGATCCAGCCAATGGATCAAAGGGTAATAGCTTCTGTAAAACGTAATTATCGGTCAAGTATTTTGAGAAAGTTTATAGAGGAAGGGAACGATTTGAAGACCTTTTTTAAGGGACTAAGTGTTCTGGACGTGATCTAGACTGCAGCTGCGTGGGACAAAGTTAAACCCACTACGAGAAAGTCGTGAAAAAAAAATATTTCCCAACATCCCAACATATCGGAGGGTGAGGACTTTGCTGGGTTTGAGGATGATGTTGTAACCTCAGCTGACTTGGCCCAGTTACCAAACAGTGTCCCAGGTGGTGAACACATTGATCAAGATAACATAAACGAGTGGTTTGAAGTCGACGCTAATATGCCCGCGTTTGAGCTTTTGACAGATGACAAAATATTGTGCGCACAGGGCGTAGCAGAAAGTGAGAGGTACTGATGACGAGAGGGAGGGGAGTGACGAATATGTTTCCAAGCCCAAAGTCACACACCGGACAGCGCTCAATTATGTGGAGGGAATATTTAGAAGGACAAGAAGACACGTCGTTGTGCGACAAGTTGGTTTTACGCAAAATAAGGTCTTATATTTGAAAGAAAATAGCAAGTGCTAAGAAGCAAAAATTATTAACAGATTATTTTCAGCGTGTATAAACACTGACTGTGTACGTATTGTTCTGCTTGTAAATATAATATTTTAATTAACAAAAACGTGATTTGACTAATTTTTATTGTGTAATAATAGGTATGTACTACTTTATTGTATGCATATATTTTATTTTTAACTAAGACCTTCATTTAAGCACTAGGTTACAATTTTTGCTTTAACCGGGATTTTGACTTATCCATGATCACCCTGCCAGTGATTATCCCGGATAATCGGGAGTTGACTGTATTTATTTTTATTTAATTTGTTGTTGTTGTTGGTCATGTTACTATGCGTTATACAATATTTTGTAATGTACTGTATAAATTTTAAAACAATCCACCCACTGAGAGCTGTAAGCCTATAAATAATACGGCATACCACTGAGGATGCCCCGTCATAGAATAAGTGAAACAATAATAACAAAATAAAACATGGTTGCCAACAAAAAATGTGTTGTTACTATTAGAATACGTAATGCATATTTTGCTAAAGTATATTAATAAGCAAATAAATAATTACGTAAATAATTAAATTATTAAGATATTAATATATTTTTGTTTGTAACTGATAGGTAATGCAACCTGTTACTGACAATTTTTTTAGCTAATAATAGCTAAAAATGGTACCCTTTAGCTAATACTAACAATCCATATCAAAAATTACAAATTGAAATGCAAAACCGAGAACTGCAAATTCAAAAACTAAACTGGAACCAAAACAAAAAATATTGGAACTGGCCCATCACTGTTGCAAACAAACAATGCAAGCTAGTCACTTTCACTGGTAAAAATAATGTAGAATTATAACAACTAAAACAGTAATAACAACTGAAAACAAATTTAAAATGTTAATAATAATAACAATAAACTTCAATAATCTCATCAAGCACAAACCTTTCTACACAGTGATTTCATATTGCATTACGTTTGGGTACACCGTGAACACACACACACACACACACACACACACACACACACACACACACACACACACACACACACACACACACACACACACCACATATATGCATCACAGACAATATGTGTTGTAATTTGACATACAAGTACAATCTTGACCTAAACAAAATTGTAGTTAATGTTAGCTGAGAAAAAAAATTAAGGTACATTCTAAAAATAAATAAATTTACAGTACTTGCTTGAAAATAAGACTTCCCTATTTTTTAGAGTATTTTTTGAAAATCAACTTTGTGTACAAATTTTAGACCCGCTGAAACTATACAAAATATAATTTTAAGTTAAGTGAAAGAGGAATTGAATATTAATTTTTTTAAATGTTTTTAGGAAAATCCATTAATTTTATAGCAACCCTGGGCTTTTCGTTTTTTTATGTTTTCTGGGGCTTTGTGCAATAGGCTTCGGGCCCTCACTTAAACTGATACTATTACATTGTCTGAGGGAAAATTCTGTGCATGTGTGTGTGTGTGGGAGGGGGGTCCTACATTGATAATGGTAGCCTGCAATAATTTGTTGCCAAGACTAATGCTACTTTGTGTCTTTCTCACTCCCTCTATAGGTTGTGAAACTGAAAAAAGAGCAAACCAGTTTTTGACATATTCAACAATTTTTGATATACAAAAAATAAAAAATGAATAACAAGAGATAATTATATTTTATTACTACAAACCATAGTGAACACATATAGCTGGTCAAATTAACCACTCTTGTCCAAAGCAGCAAAAACGTGTTGTTCAACACACCACTGCAATATTCAATGCTTAATCTTATTTTTGTATAGTTGACTACTACATTTAAGCACCCAATTAAATGTATATTTATTAGTAACTAAATAGTTAAAATTATTTTTCTAGTTACATATTATGTGACAAATTAAAATTTATAGCTCGATGTTTTATATAAAATATCCAATAACTACAACTTTATTTATTTCTGTTGAATCCTTGTATAATTAATAATGGTTTTCTATTAAAATACTATAAATTCGATACTGAAAATGTATATTAAATAGAATAAGAAATTTTTGCACTGTGAAATTAAATATTTTTATTTCCTGGAACAGAACCTTAAATGTAGTTAGGTAATTTGTTTTTGAAGCATCCACATCACAGCTTATCCTCTGTTCAGATGGGTCTGGAGGAGTTTATAATATTTTGTGTTTTATCAGTAACACACTACTATAGAATTTAATACAGATGCTACATCCCTGTCTGTATAAGCACAGCTAATACCCACAGATTTGTTACTTTTATTACGTAATTTTTGGGGCCATCAATTTTCTCTTCTGTTTCATTTCTAATTTTACATAAATGTGCGCTTAATTTTAGATATTTTTTCTGGAGTTAGTCGTATACAAAGTTTGAGAACTTGCGTTTTTTTTAGACACACTCTCCCTTATCTGTGATGGGACAATTGTAGTATTTTATTTTTCCTACTGGATGTCAACTGATGGCTGCCATCCAGTCTGCGTTTAAATGGTTTAGTTTATAATTATATTTACACACTATAGGGTAGAAATAAGACAGTCCATATAAACATACATTTATTCCACAATGTTTTCATTTAAAAGTTCTTACAGTTTTGTACAGGATATCACATAAATTGTTTACTGTACCTAGGGATGGATGGTTAAACAATGAACCACCTGCTGTTGGGTTCTATACTAAAACATCCTGTCCATCACAGCTGATTAATCCTAGTTCACCAAACTATTTGGTTGTATGCATTCAAGATTGTCTTGTGGTAATTTTAGGCTCTTGACCATTACCTGTCTTTTATAAAATATATCAGTGAACTCATTTCCATCAACTGATACACCAAGTAGGATGGTGTAATGCAATTTTTCATCATCAGTTACTCATTGATGACTCCATTTTTTGAGGTCCTATTTAACTTCATACCAAAGTACACAGGGATGTGGTCCATGTTTCCAATCTGTGTTAGTAAATTGTCTTTCATGTCACTTATATAAAATAGAATCAATCATCGTCAAATAATGCAACAGTGTGTTAGAAGCATTACCCTTGTTATACCTGACAAGAGTACGGCAATTTGACCAAACGTGTGTGTGCACAATGTAAATCCATACACAAACACTATGGCAATGCAAATAAAAAACAGATTTTATTGTGCACTATGACTGCTAAAACAATTTTCTGTATAAAGATCCGTAGTAAATAAAAGGCAACAAGACAATGTTATTGCACTTGTTATGGATTGCAAAAAGACTATTATGGATCAAGAGGGAAGCAATGTCCTTGCTAACATCAGCAAAATGTTGCATTACAATCTCATACAACATGGAATAACCTACATGAAGTATTTTTATATGCTGTAAGTAACTATAAAGTGTTTAAATCCCACATTGTCACCATAAGGGTACAATTTTCACACCATTACAAAAAAATAAGCACCCTCTCTTCCAACCGAGTACACGTACACATGTGCATGATGTGTGTGCGCGCACACACACAGTGCTCATTCTTAGAATATTTTAAGCAAAACCTGTTTTAATATTCGTAAATACTATGAAAAATAATACAAAACCACATTCATTTCATACTATATTGAATTTTTTACAATTATGCCCATGAACTTTGGTAATCATCTTTATGCATGTAATACGATTGGGAATAAAGTAAAAAATTAAGAAAACAAGTTGATTATTAAACAATTCAATAAATAAAAATGTTTTTAGTCTGACACAAATGTTATGCATATTTTCTCAAATTCAAGAACATGATGAATTTAGTGAGAAATAATGTTTACTTACATAATATTTAATATCTTAGATTCTATGATAAAATGCACGTGTACGCACACATGCACACACACACACACACACACAATTTTATATAATTGTTTGATAATACCATAGAATAATTCAGAATAATTGCAGATATGTTACCTGCTATAATTCTGGTACATTATGTTAAAAATTGAAAAAATATTAAACCTATAATATGGAACAAGGATCAAAAAATTATAATGATAGATGCTAACATGCTGTACAAAATACTTATTGTAAAATTGTTTTAATAACACCTTTTTTATATTCATAATTTTTAGTGGTTATAACTGGCCAGAGATCTAGTAGTAAGTCAGAGATGAATCCAGAGAGACATTTTGGCAAGGAAAACAAATACAGGAAGAAAATAATCTTTTTCAAAGTTTTTTTTTAAAAAAGCAATATGCTTTTCCCTTAAAAGTTTTTTTCTGTTCTTGGAAATATTTTAAAAACAATAACCAAGCTTGTCAGACACAATAAAATAATTGTTTAACAAATTTATTGAAAATTATTTTTCAAGATTTGGGATCCTCTCCTAGGATCCACCTCTAGCTAACAATAACCACTTGACAAAATATAATACTTTCAGGAACAGAAGACTATTAGTGAGTCAGTCGTTAACAATATTTATATGAATCCTGCAGTATATTTTCTATTAATATTCATACAACTTTTAGTTATTTCCTATTAATTTGTAAAAAGTCCTAATAACTTAAGATCCAAAACATGTTTTCAAATCAACTAATACAAGAGTAAAAGTAATCAGGGGATATCTGAATTCTTGTTCCCAAAAATAAATTACCAAAAAGAATATACTGAAAGGAAATCTTAAAGTTTGATGCAAAGCTCTCTAATATTCAGTAACATCATTTTCTTATTACTTGTAACAAACAACATGTTAATAACTTTAGCACATGACATCAATCTGTAGTATCCTAATGTATGCAAGATACAGATAGGTTTTCTCAAAGCCCTTATCTAAAAGGGTTCATTCAGAAAATTATCCACTTAAGTTGAGTACCAATGACAGAAATGTTTAAGACCATTACAAACTAAAAACTTTACCACTCAGTCTGTAACTCTTAATATATGGGAAGTCCTTCACCAAAATGTCAACATTATTTCACTGACATGCACAGATCAAAAGAGCATATAAAAATTATAAATGAGATTTTGATTTTGTTACAATTTTTGTTTGCTAGGCTGTAAGGCCATCATCTAAAGTTGTTGACTGCAAACGTTTTGGCCATACCTACGACGGCCATCTTCAGTGCATAAAGTTGTAGCAAAAGGCTGTAACACTGACCCCACGTTATTGCAGTCAGTAACCATATGATATGGCTGAAACGTTTGCAGCCAACAATTTTAGACCACGGCCTTACAGCCCAGCAAGCTAAAATTCTAACATTGAAGCCAGCTGTGAAAGCCTCAGACATCAATTGAGATTTTGATTTATTTGAAATTAGTTAACCTGAGGTTTTTTTATATTTAGTATTCCCCATGGTTGTGAATTTACCATCTGATGGTAAATTATGTAAACATTTTCATTTTATCAAGCAGTGCTTGTCACACCAAAAACTACAATTATTGCACATTGTTGCAATTATTCAGAGTTCTACATATATTGATTATTTCCACTAACTATTATATGCTGCAATTAAAAAAAAAACCTACTTCACAAAGGTGAATTGTTAAAAGGAAACAAAACATGCCTTAGTAAGAACATTTGTGTCATTCATAAAGTGAGTACATTACTGCAATCAAGAAAGAAATAGAGCTTCACTACATTCAGAACTTTTAAAGTACAATACTGAAACTCTTAAATAACCAGTTATTTTATATAAACCAGATACATATTTTTATAAGTAACACTACATCCATTATGTACTAAGAAAATTAAAAAAAATCAAAAGAAATCAATGTATCCAATTTAACATACACACATTGACATCTATTTAAATAAATATGTAAATCTTGAAAAAGTGAAATGAAAATTCTGTTAAGTGTACCAAATATTTTGAATAACTGAAGTTTAAGTTCGATAAGTATTGTTATTTGGAGACTACAAAAATATAAAATAAACACATCATAAAAATTAAAACAACTTACGTAATTAAAGTAGTGTATTGTTGTGTGTGTGTGCGCGCGCGCGCGCGCATAATGGGAATATTGATTTCTTTTTAAATGTGGCTGTATTAATCATCAATTACTGTGTAATGCGAAGTGGCATATATAAGAGAGAAATTTCAGAGTTAATTAATGAAACCAATTACTATTCATATACAACAGCTAGTTAGGCCTACTTTCATTTTTATTTTTTGTCATTTAGGTAAATATTATCTTCACACAAAAACAACTTTTTTATACAAACCAATGATACTTAACAATTTTTTAAAGGAAAAATGTCCACTGCAGTGCTAATGAACAAAAACTCTGAATCTCTCTTCAGAATGAATCTCTCTTTATTAGTGATGTTTGATATCAGTGAAACAAAAGTCATATCACATACAATAATCATACTCTTTTAATATTAAAATGTATTATTCACATTTATGATTTATACCTGGTCATCACCATAAAATAAAAAACATTAAACACCAATATAAAATCAAATATAATTAATTTAGAGATAAATAACTAACAACAAAATTTATCACATACATAAAAGTAATCATAATGCTATATGTAGACATGTATGAACTAAAAGAGGGCATACATTTTTCAGTCATAAAACTGTTAAACAACATTATGCAGACAAAAATGTAGCTTACTGTTTGGATATAATAATTAAATAAGTACTGTCAACACAATTACACACTTCACATTCTACACACATAACTATGATCCCAAGTAGTTAGCTAAAGAAATAAAAATTACATTTACTGACTGTCAATATACACTCGAAAAATAAGTGAGGTATTTATTAATTGCTAATTAACTGTATATATAGACATACTTTAACAAATACTGGCACTGTACCGAAATTCACCATGTCCACACACGCTTGATTAACATTACTGAGGTATATTACAATATCGAGGAAGTCATTAAAGGACACATAAAGCTATCTCGGACCGGATACTTGGCTCACTGAAAAATTGTACTTAAAGTAGTTAAATGATTTGAATTTATTTTTGTTCAACATCAAAATCAAGAACTAACAATTTTGTTTCTTCTGTTCCATTACGACTTCCAACTGCACAAACTAACTTTGTTTCATTTGCTCGTATCCTCCAGACAACTCCTCCACTCCCCCCACTGTCCAAAGCAACTAAATTTCTAATAAATTCACCTGAAAATCAGACATCACTACGGTTATATGGTTAAATATTTTATAAAGTCATCAACAGACAACACATCTAATAGATGGGTTGGTGTGTGTGTGTGTGTGGGGGGGGGGCGTGCACGCCTCCTTTCATTGAATGTGAGTACATACAAAATATCTGAACGAATCAAACACAAAATATATGACTTTGCCATATTTTGAAAGAAAACTTTCATACATAATTAAATACTGATGTTTTTACAGTACAGAGTAGCAGTGTATATAAATTTATCATACTGAATGATTAATAACACATGCTCTACACGATGTCACACTCTGTCCTTTTCTATTTGTCAACCGCAATCATTTAATATTTATTTTCCACTATTCAAATGTGGAAATTACGCCTGTTTAATTTTCTAAACATTCTGATAATTTGAAAGCATGACTTGTCACATAATTTTTGTTTTAGTATAGTTACTAATACTACCTTCCCTAATGTGTAGTTTGATAAAATTAGTATTTAATGTTTTTTTTTTGTTCTTACTAGCATAATCATAATTAATCTTTAACTATACACTTATTCATCACAGTAACTTTCTGACTAACTTCATGCACAAAGAAGTAGCTGCAAAAACATGTTATCACAAAAATATCTTTATGGCAAATGTGCAAAAATAAATAAAATTGATTCTCAAGTGTCTGTTCCCTATCTATTAAAAGCATAAATGAACTTAGTTACAAAGTGTATGCTCAAAATAAACTGCGTTATTACTAAAAAGAAATGAGAGATATAAGCAGTTATTCCTGCAGATTAAGTCTAAGCCTTGGCATAACATTGATCAGATTTTTATCAGTGACAAAAAACTTAATAAATGTTTCTCTACAGGAAACTGTGATTATATACATATCAACACACTACACTTACCTGTCCTTACATCCCACAACTTCACAGTACCATCATCTGATGATGTAATTACAAACCTATTGTTGAATTGTAAACATGTCACTGCCGATTGGTGTTTCATAGGACCTGCAAGTAATGGTCATTAATACATGTCTTTCTGTAGTGTTCACTCACACATATAAATAAATCTAGCATTTTGGGTTACATTGACCAAAATGACAGAAAAACTTAAATATCATTACCAAAAATAGCCTCTGATGAAGCCTTCTATAGGTGAAAGCCGGTTTAGGCTGTAAGGTAAAACTTTACGTTTTTACTTATAAAAAACTTAGTGTTCCGAGTCGTCAATATTATAGTGATATTTAGTCAAAAATAGTAATTAATTTAAAGAATAACTAATTCCATCATAGTTTATTAATAAAATACCTTTTCATATATTTTTGCTACATTATGCATTTCAAATTCATACAAATATATACAAGAAAAATTAAAAAAGTACAATTGCTAAGAGGTATTTTTCACGTATTTTAAAAATTAACCATAACACCTTCAGAACACATTTTTTTACATATTTCCATGGCTCTAAATTGTAAGTCTTTCTTGTAAGTCTTGTAAGTATTTCCATGTCCATTTTGTAAGTCTGGAGATACGTTTCTTGATGCCTGAGCCACAGAAATTTATGTCCAACTAGAAGGTCATTATATATCTAGCCTCATCAATAATATCTTCTTCCCCCTAGGCTGCTGCCCCTAATGCTATAAGAGGGATGGCCCAACTTCCCACTTTACAAAAACCTGTAACAGTTTCTGTACGTAGCCTCACATTATCTTTCAGTATGCAGATTCCTTGTGTCTAAATATGTTACCATTCCTTTTAATGCTCAACACAATTTTTTTAATGCTCTCATAACGCATGGCAATAAGAAACAGTCCTTCTGCAATGATTATCTTAAAGAAAGTTGCATGATTATTTATCTTAACCCTTTCAGTGCCAGGTATTTTTCCAGCGTACTATACACAAAGTGCCAGCATATTTATTATTGGTACACACTAAAGTGACACGCCCATTTATGGCGTTTTGTAAGGGTTTTAAAAAAAATTCATCTCTTTTGATTTTTTACCAATTCATGGTAAATGTGTGCAATAAATTGTTCTGAATGAAGCAAACACTCTAATTTTACTAGGCGTAATAAAGAATAAAAAAAAAACTGTATTTGACAAACATTTTAATAACCTAACAGTTATTATACTCTGTACGTAACAAACACATGGATGTGCACAAAAACACCCATTATTTGTGTACTTTTTCTGTACCACCCATATATAAGTCTGACGATGATAATAAAGTTTGTTTAGATGTCAACGCAATGTTTTAAAACTGTGTTTAGTTAAGAACCGAACTACAAAGTTCTTCTTTTTTTACAACACCACTAAACTAAGGATAACTTCTAATGCCATGGGACTTATGCAATTACACCCAGGTTCTTACATTACTAAGCAAAAAAGTCATTATTATACTACCATTAACTTAATTTTACAAGCAAAAAATAAAGGTTATGACAGTTTTATACATTGATGTCACAGTAAAAAATTATATAAAATCTGAAAAACTAATTAAAATATAAGAAAAATTAACAAGAAATGCATGTATAAAAACCCACTTGAAGAATGATTACCTTCATGCTTAAAACCATTATTCTGTTGGGTTGGATTCACAGTAACTTAAAAAAATGTTGTACAACATTGTATGGGATGTTGTAGAGAGACTACAACATTGCTCCTGTAACTTGTTACCAGACCTACATAAATTCTCAACTGTTCTGAGTTATCAGTTTCTACAATGTTACTACCAATGCCAATATCTGTATTTTTACTGCATGTAACCAGATGAAAGGTAGATAATTCAAAAAAAAATATGTAATTATGTGTATGTACACACTACTTGACAAAGATAATTTTCATTTAGCATATTATGTCCATACCTGACAAAGTTTGTAAACACTGTCCTGTAACAATGTCCCAAACTTTAACTGTTGAATCTGCATTTCCTGAGACTAGGATATTATTTCTTAGCTCCATACCAGAAGTAAGCGATTGATGACCCATAAGCGTATGCTTACATGCTCCAGTTTCTACTTCCCAAACACGGATACTTGTGTCTAAAGACCCACTTACTACATGTACTCCATCAAACTGGGTTAACAAGAAAATACTGTTGTTTATAAGGTACACAGAATAAACATATGGTCAGAAAAAAGTCAATGTTAAAAATAAAAGTAAACACTGTAGCTGCAGGAAAGCTTATAGGAAAGGTATCATGAAAGAAAATCTTTGTGTTTAGCATTCAGAGAACTTTAAAAATAATAACATGAGATCTTGTTTAGTCATTACTTAATTATTTTAAGATATCTTTGAATCTTACCCAGTTCTGGTGTTAGTACAGTAGAACTTGGCTAATTCGAACGTGCATAATTCGAATTTGTAGATAATTCGAACTTTTACCGTGGTCCCTTGAATATCCTATGTAAAACCGTGCAAAAACATCGTCTGTAATTCGAACTTTTTTTGGTTAATTCGAAATAAAAATTTTGCTCAAACTAAAAAAGAATCGCCTGCAGTATGGGCTAGATCATGTAACAATAAAGACACGACTGGAAACAGACAAGTAGGCATCACCCTTTGTGAACAGACGCTTGTCCTTTGTGGCAAATTAGTAGAATTGGCGCCAGTATCTCGCGATGACACGTGACTGGCTCGTGTAACGGTACCGTCCACCATTGTCCCTTGTTCCACGCCTCGTCAGTCAGCCACCCTCACTGTTGCTTTCAGTTCAGTCTGCCTGTATTCATGGAAGGGTTAAGTCTTTTTGAGTTTCTACTGTGCGAGCTGTGTCCTGTAGTGAGAGACCGTTCCTTTCTTTATACAGTACTGTATATACAGATTGGTGTGTTTTAGTGACGCTTATTGTGCAGTTTTATTGTGTTGTGTGTTCATCATGGCCCTTTCAAAACCAATACGGACCCAATACAAATCATTGACATTTGCCGAAAAAGTTTCTGTTATTCGGGAAGTGGAAAAGGGACAAAAAAATAAATCTGAAATTGCTAAGGAATTCGGGATACCGCCAAATACACTGTCAACGTATCTAAAAAATAAAGTGAAGATTTTGAATAGTGTGTGTAAAGCCAGCAACAAAGATAGGAAAAGAGCGCGAGGACCAGAAAATCCTGACGTGGATGAATGTGTAGTGAAGTGATTTAAGCAAGCAAAGGACAAAAAAATTCCAGTCAGTGGGCCCCTCGTCAGAGCCAAAGCTGAGGAATTTGCATCTAGTTTAGGGAAAAATGATTTTAAGGCCAGCACTGGTTGGCTCAATGGTTTTAAAGAAAGGAATGGCATGTCTTTCAAAACTGTTTGTGGGGAAAGTGGATCTGTTGACGTTGAAGCTGCAAATTCATGGAAAGACGATTTGTTGCAATGATTTCTGATAGAGATGCTAAAGACATTTTTAACGTAGACGAGACGGGCTTATTCTTCAAATGTACCCCCGACAAAACACTTGCTTTTAAAGGAGAAAGTTGTAGTGGCGGCAAACACAGCAAGGAGCGCATAACACTTTTAGTCGGAGCAAACATGGATGGTTCGGAAAAACTGCCTTTGCTAATGATAGGGAATTTAGCCAACCCACATTGTTTCAAAAATGTAAAAACAAAACCAGTTGAACATGACTCAAACAATAAAGCTTGGATGACAGGTGAAATTTTCGAAAGATGGATTTTGAAAATCAACAGGAAATTTCGGAATCAAAACAGAAGAATCGTCTTGTTTATTGACAACTGTATAGCGCACAACACTATTCCTGTGATGGAAAATGTAAAGGTTGTGTTTTCCCCCCAAAACATGACTTCAGTAGTTCAACCTATGGACCAAGGTGTAATAAAAAATTTTAAGCAATTTTACAGACGGCTTGTGGTCCAAAACATTCTGTCCGGTGCTTATTTAGATGAGCACGAAAATACTATCAAGATTAACATCCTTCAAGCTGCCCGCATGTGCAACAGTGCTTGGGACCAAGTTACGCAAAAAACAATTGCTAATTGCTTCCGTAAAGGTGGTTTCTGCCACACTGAAGGTGAAGAGGAGAATAAATCTGCTAGAGAAGTCGTATCCACTGCGGATGACTGGGAAGATGTTGGACATGATGCAGAGATTCGTTACGAAGAGTTTGTAAACATGGATGAAGATTTGGCGGTGTGCGGTGAACAGACAGATGCGGAGATCGTGGCTGACGTTATGAACAAAAGAAATGATAGTGCATCTTCAGATGAAGAAGGGGACCAGGTAGAACTTCCACAGATACCGAATCCAACGGCTTCACAGGCATCAAATTACATTCATGACTTGAGACGGTTTGTTGAAGGACAGCAGAATGTAAGTGACGCTATTTTCCAAGCACTTAATAAACTTGAGGAGTCTACTACAACTCGGTGTATTAACTGCAAAATGCAATCAAAGTTTCTAGCTTTTTTAAAAAAACTGTAAATGCTATATTTTGTACTGAAACGTGTTTATACGTTTGTAATACATATGTACAAGGAAATTGTTTAATAAAATAACATATTGCTTTACTGAATTTCGGTTTTTGATTTGATTTTCTACCCTTATTAAAACTTTCCTAATTCGAATTTTTGGATAATTCGGATTTTTTACTTGTCCCTTCAGCTTCGAATTAGCCAAGTTCTACTGTATAAACAAACAAAGTGGGTAGGCTACTCAAAATTTACCTAAAACGCCAAATACACTGCTGCCTACTTTATGATACAAGAATTTTATTTTAATTTACCATAAATTTTTATAATTTCTGTTGCAGCTTATAATTTGATGTTCAGTAATTGTGTTTACATCTCTCTCTCTCTCTCTCTCTTACTTTTTCACATTCTAACAATTTCCCCCAATGACTGTCCGCAAAATGTTTACAGGTTCTTCTGTATATGGTTGACTGAAGATAGAAGAAAACTGAGGAACCAACTTTTACTAATGGAAACAACATTATATCCATGGCCTTATTACCCTTATCAGATTCAAACTAAGACAAAATAAAATTAAACCAGTTATTTCCAAGTAAAGAACAAATCTCCAAAAGTTGTATTTTTTTAAATTTTCTATTATAAAAAATAACCACTATTCTTTACAGTGCTTGTAGTTAAGTTTTCCTGTTCATTACATGTAATTTAAAAAATACTTAATCAGTATGTTTACCTGTAAAGAATAAACACGATTAGTATGACCCTGTAATGTGTGTAAGCACTCTTCTCTCTCTGGATTCCAAACTTTCACCATATAATCATAAGCACCACTAACAACAAGCCGTCCATCATACTGTACACATCTTACAGCTGCCAGATGACCAACCAGAACATGTAAACATTCCCCACTATCTATATGCCATACACGGAGTGTGGCATCTCGAGATCCGCTTACAACTCTGTAACAATAAAAGACACATTTTACTTTATTTACCTGCATAGCTATCACTCATGATTTTCACACCCCTACCGTTCAATACCATATTTTGTAATTTTTTTCATTCACTTATAATTTTTGTAGTGTTTAATATGATAATGACAGGAAATTGTAATTTATGGAAAACAGTCAGTTACTTTATAAGAGAACATTGCAGGATGCTTTCACATTCCACTGCTGGCTAGTTTCGACAAGCTTTGACAATGGAGTTACATGTTGTCAAGGTCAGGACACACATAAAACTGTAACTACCATCCCCCTTTACTGTACAAGAATAAATCTTGCACACATAATTACTTTTATTTCACATGCCTCAAGTTATATAAGTACACAAGTACTTAGTGTTAGTTTTCAGTTGCCATGAAAATGTTGAAAGTTACACACACCAGTTACACTTCAGTTTTTGAAATTCAATATCTGAAAAACCGGAACTTATCTGTTGATAGGGAATTTGGTGTTTCAGAGGAACATGTGTAGTATTAGAAAAAATGAAAGTCACCTTAACACACACAAAAATCCTTGTCATTCCGTCTGAGTTCTTGCATTTCAGAGATTTAAAAAAAAAAATCTTTTGAATATGTAACAACAGCAATGCTGTGAATCACAAATGTTGAAGTACTGTGCATTGAAAGTCACTATTACTATTGTGTTTAAGCTAATAGTAATATTTCTAGTAACATAATGTGTGTAACATAATAGATATAATGAAAATGTTTTCTTGAAAAATAATTCATTCTCTAAAATGTCCCAGATCTCAGCTCTGACAATTTTTTCAGACTAGTTAAAAATAGAACAAATATTTTAACTATTTCAAATTTGCCAAATATTTAAAACTTCTGTTGTAAAAAACAGTCTGCTGTTAAACTGCTTCTAGGTTCCAGAAGTGGAACAATGGTAGCTGTAAACGAAAAAAGCATAACTGTAACAAGTGCATAGAAATATCTATCCACTACATACTGAACACAGAATGGAGAAACGACAAATAATAATCACAAGTTACTATATGTATTCTTTTCTTCCTCTTTAGTAACACTGTCTACTACAACAGGTTTAAACTGCACGCTCTCTATTGTTCTTGGTCCTGTGCATTTGTCTTCATCTGACTATAGTTCCTTTCATTTTGATGTCATCAAGCAATCCAACCTTTCTTCTTCCCCATCCTCTCTCTCCTTCCACCTTTCCCTCTACGATCCTTAGCTGCACCCAGTTTCTACACAATATATGTCCCAACCATGATGTTTTCCTAATTGTTACTACCTCCAGCAGTACTCTTTCCTCTCCTATTCTCATCACTGAAATATTCCAGAGTAATATGCCCACAATCAGAACTATAAGTAGGCACTATTCCAGAATTGTGCAGTGTGTTAGAAAAGGGTAAAGAGAGAAAAGGGAAAATGTGGATTGAGGATTGAACATGGATTATGGTGATGAAGAATAGGAAAGGTAAACTATAAAATGTGAAGATTATTAAAAAACGGAGAGACAACAATTACATAATGTAGGATATAATACAATTACATAAATAGGTAAACAAGATAGATGGAAAAAAACAAATTTATGAAATTAACAAATGTGAACATGCTTTTGTGTTAACAGATATATACATGACAGAGTCACATGCTGAATCTCTACCTGTGTCTGTTCCAAATTCAAAAGTAGCATCATCTACTTATGTAAACTGTTTAGTCCATATATGCTTTTATCTTTTACATTACTTTAAAACTATGTTTGTGATTATGTTTGGAGTTATCTTAAACACAATTAGATGAAGAAACATATCTGTTGCATAAAAATCAGTATGTATGAGGGGATGAATGTTATTAAGTTTGGTTTGACAGTGAACTCTAAAGTTAAAGTATTAGAAATTAAAGTGCTAATACATACAGTACAAGGTAACACGAGGGCAGCATACATACAATACAAACAATATCAAATTAAACTGGTCTGCCACTATTATATGTCAATTATTTATATTATGATTACCAGTTTGGCCCTAATATAAGACGGGCTCACATATAAGACGACCCTAGATTTTTGAAGGTGTTTTACAGGAAAAAAAGGGCCTGCATATAAGACGACACTGAATTTTTTGAAGTGTTGTATGAGAAAGACAATTAAATGGTCTAAATATCATACCTTGAAGTTACACTACGTAAATATAGCTATTTTTATATTAAAGGTGAAATCATAAGTGTTAAAGTACCTTACTGTTTTTAGTTCCAGTCATCATCCTCGTTTTCTTCTTCTTCTCCAAGTTCATATTCAGAATTGGTACTGGAATCAGATTCATAAATGGAGTAGTCTTTCCACAAAATGTCATCCTCACTCCCATCCATGTTATTAGAAACACATTTTTTAAACCCCTTTACAATGGATTCACTTTTGATTTTTCCCCAGGCTGTGATTATCCACTGGGCCAGTAACTGTATGCTTGGTTTCTTAAACTTGTCTGTCGGAGTCAATGCATGGTTTCCATTAATTAACCAGTCACTTTAGTTCTTCCGTAAGTAGTCCTTAAGTGGTTTACTAACAACCACATCTAAAACTTGAAGCTGAGAAGTCATTCCCCCAGAGATTATAACAAGATCAGTGTTCATTTCTCCAACCAGCTTCTTTATTTTCTCACTTATGTGACCATGAAAGAACTACCTCTCTGCCCTAGTAAAGCACCTGGTCGACGTCCCCAAACAACCTTAAGCCAATCTACCATAAGTTCTTCAGTCATCCACCCCGTTTCTTGTGCTCTAAAAACAATCCCAGCTGGTAACTGTTCCTTCGGAAGCATTTTTCTCTTCAAAATAATGTATGGCAGAAGTTTTATTCTATCGGCAGTAACTCCTAGCATCACAGTATTGCGTGACTTTTCGTTGTCTGTAGATTTAATTATAACTGATTTTGCACCCTTTCTGTCCACAGTAACGATTTGATGGCATATCGAAAAACACTGGTGTTTGGTCAGCATTTGCCATTTGGCCAAGCAGGTAATTGTGGGGTTTCCTCAGTTTTATAATATATCGCTGATAAGCGATCAATTTGTTGGTATAATCTGCAGGTAGGTGTTGTGCAAGTGTAGTCCGACGTCGTAAACACAGACCTGGACACCGCATCATACGTTTACACAGCCTAAGTATACACAAATGGGCCGTTATATGTGCTGTTGTACGATAAATTTATCGTTCTGTACTCAAAAACATATCGCGGTGTCCTAGGAAACGCATCCGATAAAATATCGGGCGAGTTGCTTAGATACATGGGTCGTAATGGTTTTGTTTATACATTCGTGCAAGTTTTTTATCGTATGACCTTCAGACATTAGTGCTGCCAACCTTCCTGCCTAGAGTTGGCGAGGCCAGTGATGCCAAGTAACCAGTGTATTCATGTCGTGGTGTGATTTTATTAATTTGTTTCTAAATACGGAAGACATTAATACAGAAAGGCTCACTGATGAAATCCAGAACAGGAGAGCACTATGGGATCCTGCTTCCGAAGCTTATAAAAATGAACCGTTAAGCGGCATATAACACTCATGGATTCATTTTCAGTACTGATGACGGCAACACTGATAGAGTTTGTTCACACCCACTTCCGATATTTTTGACGCATGATAAAAATCGGAGTCAACTCGGATGCAAAACTTATCGTACGATTTGAATCGGATGCATAAAAGAGCCCTTAAAGTGAACAACTTTTAACGTCTGTGACACAATATGGTACTTCAGTCGCGCAGTGGTGAAAGTGTGCTTGGGATTTTCACCTTGAGCTTGACCTTGAGCTCATTATAATACGTGCGTGTTGATTCAAACTAGCGTTACAAAATACGCTAGGCACTTAACACGAAATTTTTAAACGTTAGGTTGCACATATAAGACGAGTATGGTTTTCGGAAGGCCATTTTACGGAAAAAATCATCTTATATTCGGGCCAATATGGTACATCTCAATATATGGAATAACAAAATGGAAAAGTAACTAGTAAATTATCTACAAATTCTCCTTTGTCTCTGATGTAGAGTATATGAACAAGTACCAGATTCATTTACAAAATAATTATACAACTAACCATAAGAAAAAAACTTTCAAATACTCACTTCTTTCCATGCAAATGCATACACCTGACAGTAGACGTGTGGCCATATAATGTGTGTATACAAACTCCTGATTCTGCATTCCACACTTTCAGGGTCCTATCTGTACTACCACTTATGATTATACTTCCTGCCATCTGTGATGACCAAACACCACCTGTATGTCCAACTAATGTTCTTAAACACTGAAAACACATACACAATCCACTTTATTTGTATGCATACAATACAAATTTGTGTGAACTTTAAAACATATTTTTGATGGTATTTGTTCATTATCTGAAAAGTTCATATGGACTAATCATTAAAATTTCAATGACTTATGAATCTTTATGCTTCCCAATTCTGTTTAGCAGACTTCGAGGGTAATCAGGGGGTTTCTTTTGTTTTATGAACTTTTATACCTTAGTTTTAATTTTATTTTACATTTTGAAGTTGCTACTTTTTCAATAATTATTTTTTGACAATTTGCACTTCACGCAAATATCTTGTGTACTTAGTTTTAAACTGTTATATTATGTTCATGTTACTTCTGAAGACGACCACAGATTATTAGTGACTTAAATGTTCCATGGAAACTATTCAGATAACTGCAAATTTACTTGTATAATGAGCTATAAATAAAAAGACAATCTAAAGCTACACTGTGTACACTGCAACAGTAAAGAATAAGCAATAGGACTACACTTCCAAAAACGATTATGTTTACACTTTGATTGTAAACTGATCAAATTCAGGCATAGCAATGTTCCAAAGACATTCTGTAAATCACTTTTTTGTATACATATAAAATACATAAAGTAAGCTAGGCCACACCCTAACAAAAAAGGAAGTATCAGCAAATGCATAACTGCTGCCAAGAGATCAGTAATGGCCCATGACGAAGAATACAATAGCTGCTCCTCAACCGTCACCTGTCACTTTTGAACTTATGCAACAGTCATAAGTGAATTTTGTGACAGTTTTCACAAATCAGATGAACTATTTTCTAAGAACTGTTAATGATAAAGTTTCTGTGTCACAACATCTCTTCTAGATGAATTCAACCAATGTTTAATAAGGCCTTTTAGAAAATAGTACTGACAAGGAGCTTTTTGTATCTGTATCCTGCTGAAGGAGACAGACTTCTCATATACACCTTCACTGCATATGGATATTTGGACTGTAAATCCAGGAAGAAAACAACAGCTAATATAATGGAGGCATAGCTCATTGACAAAACCTAAAAAAATTTGAACAAGTATTTTTAACCACAAAACTTCTTTATTTGGGGGGGGGGGGTACTTTGTGGAATTAACAGACAAATACAACAATGACCTCATATGTTTATTGACCTTTCAGTGTGCAATGCATGCAGTGTCTTTTAGTAGTGGCGAGTATAAACATCCAGAGGACTCAACAAACAGCACTTTCAGACGTCACTCCAAAATATTTTAAATGCCTAATACAGCTGAGTTAAAAATAAAATAAACCTCCGCTCAACAGTCCGTTAAGGACCAAGGCGTACCGCGCGGCTTTTGTGTTAGTGTGACGGTGTATGGCTAGTACTACGTGCCACCAGCCGCTAGTTGCGGTATTCACAGCCAGGAGGCGGCGCTGTTATCTCAGCGCCTACTCAGTTTGCCTCACGACGCTGAGTGCACGCCGTACGGAACCTCCGCCGGGAATTGAACCCGGGACCACGAGCGCATCAATCGCCCGCATTAGCCACTAGACCACCTGGAGGCTCTATATATATATATATATATATATATATATAGTTACAGCTGAGTTACACTTTTTAAAAGCACAGTATGAGTTGCTTTAATGTAATTGTGGGCATAATCGGTGTGAATACCAAAAACTTCATATAAGAGACACTAAACTTACACTCACAATAAATACTAGAAAACTAGGGAAAAAACAGAAGTGATCACAGTACAATATAAAAAAAACTAATCATGGATGAACTTTAATAAAAACATATGCAGAATTTAATAATAAAATGTATTACCTACCTCTACATAAAGTAATTTACATGTATAGTTTATTAAATACAAAACCAACACAGTACACATGAATGTTTTGTAAAGACAACACAAGCAAAGTATTTACATGCTTGAACTCGATTCGCGAGTACATAGAACAACTGATGCACCCCTAGCGACTGTTTTTTGAAACATGCTCTGTGCATGTGCCATGCCATGCAAGTTTTCGTTAGTTCAGTTTCAACCAGCAAACTGGGACTGGCTACAAACCACATGGCCACATAGCATCCATCTAAGGAACCAAGTTTACACATCCGCCCTGGACAGTCTCTAAATTCTTTATTCACTCCTGCACCATTGCTAAATTCTTTATTTCTTCATCATTGCAGGTAAATCCTTTTATTCCTTACACCCTCTCAACCTAAAGAAACCTGTTCCCCCCTACCCAGTTTGAAGCATGGGAAATTTGCAATAAGGTAAGCTGAATCTATAACTTGAATATTCTTTTTTAACAGCTCACCACTCGCTCAAGTCTCAGCAGAGGACTGTATTATTCAATCGTATAATTTTATATTACATGAGGTTACCATAATTTTTATGTAACTTGAAGAATCTTACATAGTTCCTACCGAGGATTTTTTGTTATTATATTTTCTATTATAGGTTACATATGATTCACATAAGACTGTATTTTCATTATACTTGAGCTTAAATACAATTGTTTTGGCTTTACCTTTTTTTAAATAACAATGTGTGCAGTCTTTATGGGGTGCTGGTGTGAGGTTGGTCTCAGGCTGTCAAATTTGTAACACGTACTTTACGATAAATTTCAGTAGATGCATGTGGTAATCCTGGTAGAGTTAAAAATTTGTTTGAATGTGTATTTTCCTTTCTTATCCTTATTTTCTTGCAGTGGAACCCAAGTGTTTTCATGTTTATGACATTTCAAAACATATATGATAATTTTTCTTGTGCAGGTTACAATCAGCAAGATTACTATATTGACTTGTTTTACGTGGTGTTAGGCCATTGTTAATGGCGAGTTATCACAATTTTTTGGTGCATTGGTATGTACCAAATGTTAATTTATATAAATTAACATCCTTTATATGGTACCTTGCATTTTTTTTTTATTTGCTATTTTACAGGCTAGGTTTGGGGTTATGCTTGATTCATGTGTTTAAGTTGGCTTTTAAGTTCCTTTTTGAATGTTGGCTATGAGTATTAGAATAACTGAATTTTGGGTGTTATTACACTTTGTATTTAGACTACATATTTTGTAATCTGAATATTGATTTGCCATTTGCAAATTTGCCCTTATTTGGAATTTTTTGTCTTTTGACTTTGTGTGCTGTTCTATATTATTATTTATTATATTGCAACTTGAATTTTATATCTGGTATTAGCAATTTGCCTATGTATTGGGATTTATATTGTACGTTGCATTTTATATTTTGCATGTTTTGCACAATTGCCTGTTGCATAACTGAACGAAATAATTGTTGTATTGTTGTGTTATGTAACTTGTGTTTAAATTTGTATTGAACAACTTTATATATTTTTCTTTTGTTGATTCTGTTTAGTTACATGAGACACTACTGGGGTTTGTTTTTTTGATTATGTTGTCCTGTTTTCTTGAAGGTGAGTACAATGACTGCAAGGCTGTCCACTGCTGTGTTTCAGAGACTGTTGTTACCGGCTATTTCCCTCCAGATCCTGATTCTGTGGCTGGAATCTCTACAGTATACTTCATTGGCTGAGGTGGAAGAGGTAAAGTTCCTATCTGAAGAACTGCAGCCTGTGTACCAATCTGCTAAGGCATCGTTGGAATTCTAATTCAATGCAGAGTGTACCCGAAGGTCTAGAGGAGTCAGATGTTCCTGCTACTTTAACCCATTTAACTGACATCTATTTGTAGGGTGACATCTTGCCTTGATACTTGTTCCTTCTCAGCTGCTTCTGGGGTGGCATCTCATCATCTGTCTGGCATCACGGTCTGTTAGGCTGAACTACCCCTGGTGACCTTACCCACATCTGACGGTCATTTGCCAGACTGGTCAGACTTCTATTCAAAATTCATTACTCCTGCTCATGAGAATGTCACCCTCATACCTAAACAAAATTTGTTGTATTTGTTGTCCCATGTCAATGGAGCAGCTTACGAGAAAAACTCGACTCTGGCAGTGAACAATGACAGCTATGATATTGCCTGTCCATCCTCATAGACCAATACCTCAACAAAAGGCTGGCAGTCCAAACCTATTGCTAGAATCTTCTACAACTTCCTACCATCTCAGTGAAGTGTTCAAGGGTGATCCATGATTTTGTAGACATGTTCACTTCTAACATTCGGTCTATGCAGTCCATGAGGGTTGAGGTTTTTCATGTGTCAAAACTGGATATGCCATCAAGATAAAGATTCAAGGCCCACTCAAGTTCTTCAGACTATGTTCATACGGTGGTGTCCCTTATCAAATTCCTGACCTTCATGGCCGAACAGAAGGAACAGGCTGTACTGTCTAGTTCACTTGCCCCCAAGGATATGTCACTAATCAGGCATCTTCTTGTCTTGCACCGCTAACTACTTCAGTCCAGGACTCCAGACGGAAGTGGACCTTCTGAAAGTCTCACCACTGTACTGTGAAGTGCAAGCAATTTCTGAACCTGGGCCCGTCTGACTTGTTCCATCATATTTTCAAGCCAGCTGCCAACAGAGGTGGATAAGTCATCTAAGGGAGGGGACAATTCTAGGTTTTCCCTACCACCATTGTGAACACTCCACGAACTCTCGCTGGTGAAAACGGGGGAGTGCTGTTGGCTAGTCACTGCACTTCATTGAGAGGTTTGTTGCTGCCAGTGCTCTTCTGGATTCTGCATCTCCGGTCTACTTCATTCAGAGCATCGTGTGCAGCAGTTGAGATGCTCTCTCTCTCTCTGCACACACAGCACATTGGTAATTCACAGTACTGGAACTGCACAGGCGCTGTCTCATGGTGTTTGTCATTTAGCCATCCAGACGTTAGGAGGAGAAATGATCGCCCTGAATCACACCTTTGCCGTAGTGAGGAACATAACCCACAATTTCTGGTGTTACCTGCTGTCAGGGAGAGGGGCTACAAGGAAGTTGCTCTAGCCTATCCTACTTTTGACACCTGTGCTGCAGTGGATGTTTTTGTTAGGAGCCGATGTGGTGTCTGCTGTTCTTACAGGGCAGATGGTTTCCTTGGGTGTTGGTCTTAAAACTGCTGTTGGGACCAAATTTGGTTTTGTTATTATGGGCTCTAACCCCACCTCCACATCTTGCTCTTTGTCTTGTCCACTGACGTCAACAACTACTGATGCAGTTCGTGCGTATTAGCTCCAGGCAGCATACCAACAGGTTCCAGTGACTACTTGTGTGGCGTTAACAGCATCATTGACTCCTCCACAAGATGACGGTTCTTTAGCATTGTGCAAAAGGATCTGGGAGGCCGAAGAATCCCCAGGTCTTCCAGCTCTGAGACATCTGGATAAGGTTTTAGCTGAGGAGTTTTACAATCGACGTACTTGTCAATTACCTTTGGGCCAGGAGATACTGTTAGATATCTGTCGAGGCCCAATTCTCCATTGGCTTTCGGGGATTCATGTAACAGTTCTCTTTCTCATCTCCATAGTATGAAGCGGAGATTTACCCTGGACCCTAAGTTTAATGATTTGTACAAGCGACAAATGGTGCTTTTAATAAAAAAGGTTGTCCACAGCGGTTTTGAATTGCCTTTGAATTACCAGTGGTGTGTCTTGGAAGGGTTATTGTTGACAGGTGCTAACGTTCAGACTTTGGTTTCTTACGTTCATCACCTTGGTACTTCATGATCAACTGTGGAATCTTATATCTGCAGGCTGTTTTGAGGAAATGGATGAGCAGCGGCACTGCACTGATAAAGGGTCTCCCATTGGTGCACGCCAACAATGCAGTATCTCACTATATTGTCTCACCTTTGTCGGATGAGTATGTCCTTCCTAGTCTTCCGGATACTTCTCAACAGGAGTATGCAGCTTGTTTGTATTTGGTGTCTCACCAAAGAACCAATTGTCATTCTTTTTTTACTGGCAGACAGAATCAAAGTGGTACCTTTGAAGACTGTATCTAGTCATCCTCACCTCGAACGCCGGTATACTGTGGCTGGTTTTACTACTCACCTCGGAATCCAATGGTTTCTACCTTTCGTCAGTGAGTTTGGGTTGATCAGATTTCAGGGTCAAATAAATGATGTTATGCCTGCACATCCAGGCCATTAGGAGTTTTTGCCGCCTTGAGTGTGTTCAGGTCAAGTCCTGCTCATTATATCTCTTGTTGGTGGATTGTTATCTTCCGATCAACCACCCCTACATTTCCATGTCTATTTCTTTTATGGAGGTATGTGGGACCATGTCACTTACAGGGGTCTAATTTTCTCTCTTGCTGTTGTGTATTTTATGTTTATTTTTTGGGTCTCGGAATATGATACTTTTATTTCAATTTATTGCTTTCTTGTCTTGTATATATGTATACCGAATACAGATTGTTCTTATGGTTGGTTGGCCACCTGGGGTTCAGACCAACAGGGGGTGTTCAGTATTTATCACACGAAGTATTTATATGATTGAACTCAACTTGCGCATATGTAGATCAACTTTCATGTACCTGGATCAATTCGTGCATCCCTAGCGACTGCTTTTTGCAACATGCTCTGTGCATGTGCCATGCTGTGCAAGTTTCTGTTAGTTCAGTTTCAACCACCGAAAGGGGTAACACGTAACTGGGAGCAGCTAAATACCACGTGGCCACATAGCATCTGTCTACGAAACCAGGTTTACACATTCACCCCTGGGCTGTCTCTAAATTCTTTATTTGTCATCAATGCAGGTAAATCCTTTTATTCCTTACACCCTTTCATCCTCTCTTGAGTCTCACCAGAGGAGTGTATTATTAAATCATACAATTTTACATTATGTGAGGTTACCATAACTTTTACATAACTCACAGTTACAAATACTATCAATGTTCATCTTGTTATTTGAAATAGCAATCTCTGTAATTCCAACTTTGTCGTGTTAACTTGCTGAACTGTTGCTTGCCATGTTCCAGATGAGGCCTTTCAGTGTTTCCACCATTTTCAAGTCCTAAACCACGACTTGAAAATAAATTGGTCGTTGTCGTGGTTTAGGACTTGAAAATGGTGGAAACAGTGAAAGGCCTCATCCGGAACATGGCAAGCAACAGTTCACCAAGTTAACATGACAAAGTTGAAAATACTATGAAATGATGATGTGAGCATGTACTGATGACTACACATTACTGCATTTCCTCCTGAATCCTATTACATATACAGAGCATTACATTCACCAAACCATACATTTGTTGAGTCTTAGACATGGCTTAGGAAAATTACATATCTTAGATATTTAAAAGATGATTACATATAGAAATCAGTAACAAGTAACCACAGGCTTGTGATAGATACAACATGCCAACTCACTGTTTGCAGAACAATTTTAAAAAGCTGACATAATTGATGTGTCACCTAAAACTCATGGAAGTGTTTGTATTGTCTGTTACACACTGTATCTACAGGCTTGCAATAATCTCCTGTGAAATGACTCATTAATAGAGATAAACCACTGACCTTGTGCACAACACGTATTCAGCGAATTACACAAATAAAAAAAAACTATTTCACCACTTTTCCAATTTAAAAAGGACATGCTACTTAACTCGTCTCGAGCACTGGAGGCACACAAACATTTTATGAGTACATCAATTTCGAGTACCAAAAAAGTTAACAAAGATTAGTGAAGTTAAGAAAAGTGACTGAAACTGTATCAAGTCCAAAATGCATCCTTTTGTCTTTTGGTGTTGTCATGCTTCATGACAACATGCAGAAATCCACTAATATTGATAAAACACTTGAGAAATTCAAAAGACCTGAATTGCAATATGAGGAAGCAAGGTACAAAATTATTGTTATTACTATTTTGTAATGTAACGTGACGAATTTGGAGGGTTTTATTTTATAAAATTTTCGGGGTTTATTAATAATATTCATAAATATAATTTCCATCTGAGACCAGGCCACGTGTTGAATTAAAACATTGCGCTAACAAAGGAACAGTACGCAGTGTCAGTTGTGTAACCGTTACAAAAGAATGTACCAGGGCGTCAATTCTAAGAACTCTACATTTGTGTGACGTCCGCGCCCGAATGTACCACACGAGCAGGTGCGCAGACCGACGCGGAATTGTAAAACTTAAAATGGCTATGAGACGAAAGTTTGGACGCACATGCTATCAGAACGACGGATGTAAGTCCAAGCCCAGCCTCTTTTGTGACGTCAACCAGTGCTGACCAAATGTCATCCACGACAAACACACAAAACACTACGTGTGTTAAATGGGACACAACAGTGACAATTAAATAGCAGGCATTGTTTTCCACCTTGAGAGACGCAATCTAGTTGACAGTGAGCGTAGAGACGCTCTTCCCAGTTCGCTTACAGACGCAGATAGTGCCGCGTGGGCCCGGTCGGCCGAACTTTATAAAATATGAACAACTAAATATAATACCGCTTTCATACCGACCGGGACCCAAGGAATTAATGGGCTTACTAAATTTAGAAACAGGTGAAGTGGAGTTGTCAACAGACAAGTTAATTAATGGGCAGTGAATCGGTGAACAAAAACACGTGTCCGGCCGGAGTCTCGGTAGTGAACAGTTTAAATAAAAAAAAATGAATTTGTAAAATAAAACAAGGGGTAAGGTGTAAATATAGTGTGTGTGTGTGTGTGTGTGTGTGAGTGAAAAGGCAGACTGGGCGGTCTGATGTCTGTATATTAAATTAAGGTAAGATGCTAGCGTAAGGTCAAAGTAGTGCTTGTAGTCATGGAATGAATAACAAAACAAGAAATCATTATGCTGTATTTACATTTTCTAAATTTTGAGTAAAGATCTGATAGAGTTGTTAAAAGTAAAAAGAATAAAATTCATTAATTCTCTTCAAAAATGTGTTACGCAAATGATTTACCTAACCCTTAAACCATACTTGCATCTTACGTTCGTGCGACCGGATCTTGGACCCAGACAATTTTCAACAGGTGAGTGGAATAAATAAATAAAATTATGTATTTATATTTGTAGGTAAGTAATTAATACGACAATGGCTTCTGAACAGGGACAGTTTTTATAAGTCAAAATTTAATGTAAAAACCACACCTACAAATAAGATGCAAGCGTGCTTTTAAGGTTAAAGTAGTGAAGGAGAAATAAGTAATTTACACATTATATATATGCAAGATTGAGATTGTAATAAAGTAAAGTAATTAATTAATTAAGATTGAAGTAAAGTAATAAGTTTTCGAAAAAATAAACAATGGAGAATAATAAGAGCATTAATAATGAAGTCAGCTTCTCTGACAGTCAAACCGAGGGTCAAATAAATACCGACTCAGGTATTCAAGCAGAGTCACTATCAATAGATGACCATAATGTAGAAGAATCTGTAATTAGTACGCCAGGAGCGATTTCCACTCCCGTAACAATTAAAACAAAAGAAAAAGAGATGTCCATGAGTGACTTATTTAAACTTCTCAGTAAACGATTTGATAGTAATGACGAAAAATTTAATGAACAGAAAAACGAAATTCAAGAATTTAAAAGTAGTGTCAATGAGAAATTAGATGTACAGAATCACAATTTTAATGACAAATTTGATGAATTAAAAAATGATATTCAAGAAATTAATAAACGTTTTGAAAATACTAATGAAATAATAAAAAATAGTTTGAATAAATTAGAACAGAGTATTGAGAGAATGGGAGTGGATGTGATGAAGACAGACAAAAGTAAAACAAATGAAAATCATAATGATATGTGTAAAAATGTGGTACTAGATAAAGAGTTAACAAATGATAATGATGATGTCGAAAATGATAAAAATAATATTGAGAATGGTAATATATTTGAAAAGGTAGTATCAGAGAGTGATACGTTGAAAATAAATAGTGAGAGTACTGATGAAGTTGTAGAATGTAATAATGGAATGTTAATGTGTGTTTATGAGTCAGAGAGAAAGTGGAAAGATAGTATAGTGGTAGAATGGGGGCAGAGGGTAAATTTTCCCCTTATTTGTGAAGAACCAGAGTGTTCAAAAGTGTTATTATTGGAGGGCAAGAGACCCTATTTAATGAAAGATTTAAGTTGTTTTCCTTTTTTGTATAAGTTAGTACCCTCTGTGTGGAATGGTATTGAAAATGTGATAGGGTGTTATGATGAGAGAAGTTTAGATAGAGAATGGTGTATTGATAAAGAGATAGAATTATATAATTTAAAGAGAGATTATAATGAGTTGAAAGATATGTTAATTGATATGAATTACTTATCTATTAAAATAAAGAGTGGAGATTATTTTGATGATATATGTTTAAATAATAATAATTTGATTTATGATGAAAAAATAACTAACCCGATATTGAATACAATTACTAAGGGAGACTTGACAGAAATACATTATGTTGACTTGGTTAATGATTATTGTGATAAAACGAATGAATTTGAATGTTATGGTTATGACACACAAGATAGCCATATGTGTGTAACTGAAATTGAAAATTGTTATTTGAACCAAAGATTAATTTTTGACGATGGAGGGTAAACCATCAAACAATCAATGGACAATTTTAAATATTTTGTTTTACGGTTCAGACCTCGCAACCTTGGACACTGAAGTGTGATATAACTGAATAATTAATGCTGAAGAATTGTAAATAAGTGTTTAGTGAATTTAATTGTGTGTATTGTAAAATGTTAGGTAAACAATGTATACGTAGGTAATTGTTGTAATAATAATATAAATATTTTGCAATCTAAACAAGTAACAAAATTAATTTTGAAGACAGTAATTAGCGAATTGTAATTGTTTTGATAGCAATGGAACTTGTATTTTCAATAATTGGTTTAATTAAAATAATTTGAAATATTTAAATATTTTGATTGATTTAAATGTTGTATAATGGAATTTTTTCTAATAAGTTTAAATTATTTTACGAAATGTGAATTCGAGAGGTAATTAATAAATAAATGATAAATTGTTTTGTATGAAATAACATTTTTGTTAAATGTTTCAGAGGTTACTTGGAGTTATTGGTGTGTATATTTTGTGTTTATGTCAGTAGGTGAATAATGTTCTGTAAGTATAAAATTTATAATACCAAATAAAATGTGTACAGATGTGAAAAGAATCTTAAATTCAATAATGAGAATTATTTGAGATAATTGTTTTAAACAGAAACGAATAAAAAACAATAGTGTGTGTGGTTTGGGGGGTTGCTCAGGTGAGCAACGAATTTAAATTTCATAACGTAAAAATGATAACTCACTTTTGCTCTAATTAAATGCTTGTATTATGCTCTGATAAATAGGTGTTCACAGGTTTATTATACTGTGTTTATTCCGTTTATAAATGTATTATTTTATTGTGTTAGAGATAAGGATGGATAAAAATATGTATTTCAGGTAATCTGTATAATTTTGAAATGTGTTTGTGGTAAGGTCATTCACCTTGCTAAGAAAATCAGCTGATCCGCTGTAGAATGTCACTGATAAATTGTTTACTAATTTCCAAGGTAATTAATGTTCAATATGATGTTAATGTGGTAAAAGATTTTATTTGAATAATGAGAATAATTTGATAAAGTTAAGATTTTAATGATTTGTGAAAATTAATAAAAGGTAGATTTTGGGTGATTAATATTTTGTTGGGACATGTAGATCAGTCCAAGTTGAGTTTAAAGTGGTAACAGAGAGAATAATGTTGTTGTGACTTAATGTAATAGAATTTGAGAAGTATTGATGTTGACACAGTAGTCATGGGGAATATATGTAGGGTAATGATTGATATATTGATGTTTATAAATGATGATGTTATTTTGTTGTAGCCGAAGTGAGGTAATAAGAGTGTTAATTAGGGGATGGTAACTTTGTAAGAGGGGATAGTGTAGTGTAAAAGTCCGCAACAAAAGTGGTTGGGACGGGAAGGGACCGATTGGCGGGAAGGGGTTGCCTTAGGTAGAATCCAGGGACCAGATTAAGGAAATGAGCTTTTGGGGGGGGGGACACATATCCTAAGTACAAAGGGTTAGAGAATATTTTTTTTATATATCGAGAGAATGATGCGAATTGAGTTTAGTAGGTAAGATGGGTTTAGAGAGTGTTTGACAGATGTTTTTGATAGAGATGGGTGTCATGTTAGTTAAAGCTGTTAGTGGTATTAGAGTCAGAGGGGTAGAGATTATAAATGTATGCATACCAAGTGGTAAATTAAATTGTTATGAGTAATTAAATCACCCAAACTAATGGAAAATGAGAATAGTAATGAAAAGAGAGTTATAGTAAAAAATATAAAATTTTGATTGAAACAAGTGACAATTTTAATAGAATTTGAGAATAAAGTAAAGTTATAAAGTGTTTATTTTGAGTAATTTAAATATCAACTTTATTGTTAATTATAATAAGATTTTGTTATTTTTAAATGTCTTATTTTATTATGTTTTTGTGTTTAAAGATAGAATTTTAAAGATGTTCAGTATATTTTCTGATGTAACTCATGTATAACTTATGTAGGTCAAGGTTCTTGACTTGACCCAGTTTTGATCAGCTGATGGGTGATGTTCTATACTGAGCCCGTTTTGGCAAGGAAGTGATGCCAATTTGTTTATAAATTCATTCAAATAAATTTAAATAATTTTAATATTGGGAAAAAATATATTTTGATAAATTTAAATTTTTTTTGAACTTGAAAAAAAAATTTTTTTTTTTATTTTTGCCTGCCATCCCAATGATGTTTTGAACTCTGATTCTATTATTGTTTGTGTGTATTAATAGTGTTTTTATTGAATTGTATTGTTTAGGATATATGTATAATCATATGTTAGGATAAGAAAGATCATGTTTTGAATAAATGTTCAATTTATTTGTTTTCTAATTATCACGAAAAACGAAGAGAGTTAATTACTGCAGATAAAAGATTTTATTTTGATTTTAAAGAAAATAGCTGGTGATTTTTAACTTAAATAAAATTTTGAAGCTAAGAATGTTTCAGTTTTGGTAGGATGTAGTTATAAGTGTGTGTGTGCGAGCCCAGTAACTGCTAAAGGCAGCCCAGTGTGCATGATAAGGGGGAACATATCGGTTGAGGATCTGGAATGATATAAGACCAGGGATTTGGAATTTTGGGGTAGCATGATAGGAGGTGAGGTGCACTGTGGTGCGTATCTGTTCGATTTTACGGTGTTGGGATCTCGTACAGAGAAGTCCAGTGATCTTGTTCAGATGCGGCCATAGTCGCCGAGCCAGGGGGGTTGTTTACCCATGAAGTATAAGAGCTAAAGGGGGTTGTTGGCACCATATCCTCACCGGTCCTCTTAGGGGTTTTAGCAATGAGATTTCTTCTGTTTCGGCAGAAGATATCTCATTGGGGGGGGGTAATTGTAACGTGACGAATTTGGAGGGTTTTATTTTATAAAATTTTCGGGGTTTATTAAAAATATTCATAAATATAATTTCCATCTGTGACTAGGCCACGTGTTGAATTAAAACATTGCGCTAACAAAGGAACAGTACGCAGTGTCAGTTGTGTAACCATTACAAAAGAATGTACCAGGGCGTCAATTCTAAGAACTCTACATTTGTGTGACGTCCGCGCCCGAATGTACCACACGAGCAGGTGCGCAGACCGACGCGGAATTGTAAAACTTAAAATGGCTATGAGACGAAAGTTTGGACGCACATGCTATCAGAACGACGGATGTAAGTCCAAGCCCAGCCTCTTTTGTGACGTCAACCAGTGCTGACCAAATGTCATCCACGACAAACACACAAAACACTACGTGTGTTAAATGGGACACAACAGTGACAATTAAATAGCAGGCATTGTTTTCCACCTTGAGAGACGCAATCTAGTTGACAGTGAGCGTAGAGACGCTCTTCCCAGTTCGCTTACAGACGCAGATAGTGCCGCGTGGGCCCGGTCGGCCGAACTTTATAAAATATGAACAACTAAATATAATACTGCTTTTATACCGACCGGGACCCAAGGAATTAATGGGCTTACTAAATTTAGAAACAGGTGAAGTGGAGTTGTCAGCAGACAAGTTAATTAATGGGCAGTGAATCGGTGAACAAAAACACGTGTCCGGCCGGAGTCTCGGTAGTGAACAGTTTAAATAAAAAAAAATGAATTTGTAAAATAAAACAAGGGGTAAGGTGTAAATATAGTGTGTGTGTGTGTGTGTGTGTGTGTGTGTGTGTGTGTGAGTGAAAAGGCAGACTGGGCGGTCTGATGTCTGTATATTAAATTAAGGTAAGATGCTAGCGTAAGGTCAAAGTAGTGCTTGTAGTCATGGAATGAATAACAAAACAATAAAATCATTATGCTGTATTTACATTTTCTAAATTTTGAGTAAAGATCTGATAGAGCTGTTAAAAGTAAAAAGAATAAAATTCATTAATTCTCTTCAAAAATGCGTTACGCAAATGATTTACCTAACCCTTAAACCATACTTGCATCTTACGTTCGTGCGACCGGATCTTGGACCCAGACAATTTTCAACAGGTGAGTGGAATAAATAAATAAAATTATGTATTTATATTTGTAGGTAAGTAATTAATACGACAGTAATAGTCTGTGCATGTGGGATACCGTATTTTTGAAAACAATTTATTTTTACTGAAAAATATTAACAGTAAAAATCGTGCTTTTATTCAAATTTATTATTAAAATCTTTATTTCAACAAACATAATGTCTATGTTTTGAATATGATTGATTAATCTGATGTGTTTTCTTTTAAAATTAAATCTTAGAAGACTAAGATTAAATTTTTTACAGTATGCACAGATAACACAAAAACACTTTATTTTAAAATGTAATATCCTTGATTCTTTAAGTATAATTGTGAAGATAACTGATTCTGAACTGAAGTCAATTTTTAAATCTTACTTTAGGAAATAGTACAATACAGTGAAATTAATCTATTCTTCAGAATTTTCCACAGATAGAGTAGGAATTGTCTTGTTGATTTACTGGAAAAAAACATTGACACTAGGACACTATGGGTCAGATTAATCCAAAATCAGCAAATTGGACACAAAATCGGCAATTATGGATGTTAGTTCTACTGCTGAGAGTGAGTAAATAATATCCCTTCACCACTTCTGAAGTGACTAACGTTTTTTTAGTTTATTGCCAGGCAATAATGCTGATACACTGAATATTTTTGTACTTTTTTTAAAATGGACTGCACTACATGTTCCAGAGTTTCTATCTTTTAAAGTGAAAAAAAAAAAATAATAATAATAATAATGCTTACCTTTCCTGTTGTTGCTGACCACACTTTTAATGTGTTATCATCTGAACCAGAAACTATTCTATTTCCCGAAAACTGAAGACACGTAATGACATGGTCATCATGTCCTTTTAAAACTTTAGGTGGCCTAATTGGTTTTACTCTCCAGTTCATCTCAATTGTATGATGTCGCATAAACGCTGCCTATAAAAAACATACATTGTTCGGTAACAAACATACATTGTTAGTTATGATATTTAAGATATTTTTTATTATAGAAATACAATTCGAGTAATAATATTGTAATAAAAAGAAATATATAGAATGTGTTGAGTACGTGTTTAAATAAGCTCCACGTTGTTATGCGCCAATTTGAAACAAAACTCGATATCTCTCCTTAAAGCCTCACTGTTGTAAATCAATTTAGTAACGAACTGCTTGTTAATTATGTGAGGACGTATGTTATAATGTATGATACCAGCTGGAGACGTCAAATTATAAAGAAATCTTGTCTATGAGTGTAATTAGTTATAAGAGATTCCGGTGTAACAAACGCCAAGTAGTACGTTGTAGGTGGTGATTCGTAACAATTAAAATGCTGTTACTTGGTTTAATTAATATGTTATTAACTAATATACCTTGCGGTTGTGACCAGTGAAACCCTCAGAACACAGATTATTAAGTCCACAAACTTAGAATTATGTTCCTGAATTTATAATGGTATTATTCTGTAGACTTAATTTAATTCTCAGTGGTTGTTTAATATGAGCAATATATATGGAGTATTTACTGAATTTAAGTGGTTTTTGTCTCAACCCTAGTCCCTCAACGATAAAAATTTCATTCAAATTTAGTATGGCAAAACCCGTTAGTTCAGCAATCTCCCGTCCCACCAGCTGTAAACTTGGAGCGCTATTACTAGAAATAAGTGTACGTATAGGTTAGTTATTCTGAGTGTTGGTATCAATCTGTTAATAAATTATTACGCCAATTACATATAGTATTTTCTCTGCAATGATTAAAACGTTATCTCATACAACAAATGTACTTTATTTATTTTTCTCTGGTATTTAACAAGTTACGTTGTCTCAGACAAACAATAAGACGATCCAATCGACTATCCCAACATGTATCGATTCTTAATTATTCGAACTCTAAAAAAAAAAAAACATATACTTTGAAAATAATGACAAATAATTCTTATACCAGGGTTCGTGTAGTTCTTTGAACCATTAGTAAGGCCAGGTAAAACGCATAATTAAGGTTGTTCAATTTACAAAAGAATAAAATTATTTACTTAAAATACAATGATATGAAAATAATTTGTTTTTTTACCCAAGCGGCGAAAGCTTCATTAGGCGGTGAATGTTTGTCAACAACGGTCAAAATGCAGTTTATATCGTCTTCACCCAGTAAAACTGCTCTGGTCTTCAATGAATGGATGATGATAATCCCACAGGAACTCTTGTGCTTCGATTCTTCTTTTGCGTCTTCACAATTCTTGGTCCCAACGAACTGGAATCAGGATCTCAGCTTACGCTGTCAATGAAGGTTATTTCGTCAACCGAATCTTCTGTATTTCCAAATATTTCCGTTAATTCAGGCTTCAACTCTTTATTGGTCTTCAATTTATAGCATGAATTGGTTTAATACCAAATTCAGCGGAATTATTTAGTGAATGAGGTGAGACGCTTTCAGTTCTTTTTTTATTGTATTCATTGATAATTTAGAGGGTTATTTAATTTGTATGATTCATTGACATTCCAGTATAATTGTTTTGCAAAAATGCTTTTTCAATTTGGATATATATTTTCTTTATATTTATTCATATATTTTAAATATATCGGTTCATCTCAACCTAATAGCTTGTAACAATCAGTACCATCTATTCAAAATCAACAACTTATTAAAAATCAGTTGCCTTAACAGCCATGTTTTCTATATATCCTTGAGCCGGCATTTAGAATATTACTACTCCTTTCCAATAAAATACTCCATGCTTGGATTAATATTGAATCACATAAAATTCTCCCCTAACCTTCCTTATTAAACAGTAAATGTTTTACTAGAGTTTCGTTGGACTGGGTTTACTAAAAAGGTATTAATTTCCTTTCACTAACATGGAATTTAGGCCTATAGATTCATTTACAACCATTATAACATTATTTGGTTTTTAACTTAATTTTCTTTTTACCTGACCTACTGTACAATTAATTATTGAAAACATAGTTAATTACATGAATTTTAATTTACTGGTGGTTAGTTGTTTTTACATTAATTAATTGGTTCTGGAACCCTTTATTAATTTATGACATAATTGTCAGAACTACTTGTTAGACTTGAAACACTGGTCACACTCCTGATCCAGTTTATAAACATTAATTAGAACAACAGTATCTTTCAATTTTATACAATACTGACAACTTAGTACAGTGCCTAACCTTGGTAACTATACTGTGCTGTATAAAAACAAATCTAATATAAAATATAAACATAATTATTGATTAAGTATTATTATCAAACAACATCATTTCATTTTTAACACATTCAACATACAATATAAATATTCTGTAGACCTTAACATGTCACAGTACAAAACAAACATTTCATTACATCCAATCATTCATTAGTCTGGGTTTTATACATTTAATACTAGTCATTGCCTCCTTCTGGTTTGAGTTACTTCTCGAGCACATGACCTATTGAACAACCTTAAGTCAGGGTATGGTCTTTGACCATATTTCATTCAGTCTTTTATGTAACGTTGGGGAACCTCAACTATGTTGCGTTACATAACACCCCTCTTCGAAATAAGTTTATTTTGGTATAAACAAAGTTTAGCAAGAAATAAACTTCTAATTTGTATCTGGCCAATTGGTTTCCTATTTATAGTACTTTTATATTTCCCAATTATTCGTTATTTTATTATCATTTCTTCGTTCCTTCTTAAAGTCAATTATTTCCCAAGTTTAAATCTTATTTCTATAATCATTCTTGTGACATTCTTCATTAATTATACATTTTGGATCTGGTTTTATTTAATTCTCTATATTTATTTGCGAGTTTTCCCTCTAATATTTAATTTTCCTAAACCTCCCTAACATTATAACTGGAATCGAATCGGTGGTGCTCTATCGGCTAACCAATTACCGTCGTCCGTTACATACTTTCTGGGATCAGAGGAACATCATCTCTGCCCAGTTAAATGATTGCTGGAATATTCTACAGTCAATCTTCATTAATAAACCTCGTAAGGTAGTCATCATGTGACCTTCAATAAAATAATAAATAATAATCATATTCTAGGGATTATTCACTGTACTTTAACTCAGATCATATTATTTCTTCATATTAATTCTTCCTTCTATTATACACTTTTTCTCTCCAATACTTGGCTATTTTATTGACATTTATTAATTGGGTTTTGTCTTCGGATAATTCTGAACCATTTGTTTTTTTCTTTTCTTGTGATCCTTTTGATGGTTCCATTTTGGCTTCTTCATTCTCTTGTCTTCGTTGGCTCATATTCCTTTGTGATCAATACAGCTGGTTATGAGATTTTGGTCAGTACTATACATTACATTATGTAGCTATATTCTTCTGGCACAATCATTATTATTTCTTTTACATTCTAAATTATATTTCTCGCTATTATATTATATCAGATAAACTCATCTTGTTTTTTGGTTTTGATGATTTTTATTAGGTTGAATTAGTGTAAAATTTTTTTGTTTTTTTTTTCATATCAGTTTAAAGCAATTTCTTCTAAATTGTATAGTAAGGTGTTCTTACTTATTTTTCGACTTTGGTTGTTCTTTTTATCTTCAAAATTCTCTTTCTTATATAGCTCATAAATTGTTTTCTTAGATACTTGTTTGTAAGTTGAGCTTACTTCATTTTTTGAATTTTGGGGTATTTATTCTTTTTTCATTTTAAATCATACTGTTTCTGAATAATTATTGAGTAAGTTGTCCTTACAGTTTCTTTTGGAATTTTGGGTTTTAGTTTCTTCATTTTAAATTATATTGTTCGAAATAAGTTGAGTAAGTTGTCCTTACGTCTTTTGGAATTTTGGGTTTTTATTTACAATGGGTTGCTTGGTCCTGTATCCATAAAATCCGTCCCTTTTCATTATATTCTGTTTGGAATCTGTTTAACCGTGGTCCATTATTTCCTCTATACTGGTTGTTCGGGTCTCTCTAGTGTATAGAGTTATTTCTGTCCTTGTGACATATCTCATTATTGTACAGTTCTTGCCTCTTGTCACTATAAAATTGTCATTTATAGTCAAGCTCATCATCGTCCTTTGAACTGATTCTTCTGTACTGTCTCTTAATGGTTCTGATGGTTCATACATAAATTCCATAAGTCCTCCATGCTCCTTAGTTAGTTTTGGCCTTTTTGGTCCTTCTAGTCCATCTGGGAATTCAAGTGTGGTTCGTTTAAAGTTTCTCACTTGCCTTACTTCTCTGTTTTCTGTAATTGGTCTATTATGTAGCTGAACCAATCCCCTTTTAATCATTTCCAATTCTTCCCGTGTATTTATTAATTTCCTTTTACACATTTGTCTTATTCTCACTATCTTCATTTCATCATGAATCCGTTCTATTCTTCCGGTTCTATCAATTGGTATCTTGTCAAATTTTTCTTGGGTCTTCGCTTGTATGTTTCCTATTTGAGTAATTTTTGTCTCTACTTCTACTCTGAGTTGCATGATGGGTTCATCTGTCTTTTCCAGATCCACCTTAATTTCATTTATTTGCTGTCTTACTTCCACTTCATAGCTATCAACTCCTTTGCTCCGTGTTTCATTGACAATTATAATACTTCCATTGATGACTTCCCTCAATGCTAGGCCTTGTTCATTGATGATTTGCCGCAACTCCTTATTATGGTTTTCAATTTTCTCATCCATTCGTTTGGTATTCTCCAGAATCTGCCTCAAACTCTCATCATTCCTGTCAAACCTTTTATTCATTTGCTTGATTAAATTTTCGCTCAAAATTTCATTTTGTTTTCTTGAGTTCTCATTAATACTGTCTATTTTATTTTCCAGCTTTTCTGAATTTTCATTTATACTGTCTATCTTTTCATTGATTTGTCTAAAATCGGCCTTCAATCGTTCATTATTTTCATTTATGGTTTGCCTTAAAAGTTCACTAGTACTTTCCTTAATACTGTCTATTTTTTCATTAGTTTGTCTATTATCTTCTTTGATACTGTCTATTTTATTTTCTAGCTTTTCTGAATTTTCATTTATATTATCTATTTTATTTTCTAGCTTTTCATTGATTTGTCTGAAATCGGCCTTCAATTGTTCATTATTTTCATTTATGGTTTGCCTCAAAAGTTCACTAGTACTTTCCTTAATACTGTCTTTTAATTCTTCCTTCTGTTTCTTGGAATCTTCTTTAATTAATTCCCATAATTTTTGTAAATCTAGGCCTCCTCTTTATCTGGTTGGTCCCCTTGGGCATCTTCTTCCACTATTTCCGTTTCCGTATCCATAACTATTTCAGTTTCTTCTGTATCACCTGTCTGTTGATCCATTTCACTGTCCGTGATTAATTCTATTTCTTGTTCCTGTCCACCTTCTTCCTTCTCCTTCTCTTCTGCCCTCTTCTTCGATCTGCCTCTGGTATTAAGCATTCCTGTGCTCTAATGGTTGCCTGCTCAAGTTAAGTAACAAATAATATGATTTTTTACTTAACTAAAGCCCACTCGTTGAGCGCCAATTTGTAATAAAGAGAAATATATATAACGTGTTGAGTACGTGTTTAAATAAGCTCCACGTTGTTATGCGCCAATTTGAAACAAAACTCGATATCTCTCCTTAAAGCCTCACTGTTGTAAATCAATTTAGTAACGAACTGCTTGTTAATTATGTGAGGACGTATGTTATAATGTATGATACCAGCTGGAGACGTCAAATTATAAAGAAATCTTGTCTATGAGTGTAATTAGTTATACGAGATTCCGGTGTAACAAACGCCAAGTAGTACGTTGTAGGTGGTGATTCGTAACAATTAAAATGCTGTTACTTGGTTTAATTAATATGTTATTAACTAATATACCTTGCGGTTGTGACCAGTGAAACCCTCAGAACACAGATTATTAAGTCCACAAACTTAGAATTATGTTCCTGAATTTATAATGGTATTATTCTGTAGACTTAATTTAATTCTCAGTGGTTGTTTAATATGAGCAATATATATGGAGTATTTACTGAATGTAAGTGGTTTTTGTCTCAACCCTAGTCCCTCAACGATAAAAATTTCATTCAAATTTAGTATGGCAAAACCCGTTAGTTCAGCAATCTCCCGTCCCACCAGCTGTAAACTTGGAGCGCTATTACTAGAAATAAGTGTACGTATAGGTTAGTTATTCTGAGTGTTGGTATCAATCTGTTAATAAATTATTACGCCAATTACATATAGTATTTTCTCTGCAATGATTAAAACGTTATCTCATACAACAAATGTACTTTATTTATTTTTCTCTGGTATTTAACAAGTTACGTTGTCTCAGACAAACAATAAGACGATCCAATCGACTATCCCAACATGTATCGATTCTTAATTATTCGAACTCTAAAAAAAAAAAACATATATACTTTGAAAATAATGACAAATAATTCTTATACCAGGGTTCGTGTAGTTCTTTGAACCATTAGTAAGGCCAGGTAAAACGCATAATTAAGGTTGTTCAATTTACAAAAGAATAAAATTATTTACTTAAAATACAATGATATGAAAATAATTTGTTTTTTTACCCAAGCGGCGAAAGCTTCATTAGGCGGTGAATGTTTGTCAACAACGGTCAAAATGCAGTTTATATCGTCTTCACCCAGTAAAACTGCTCTGGTCTTCAATGAATGGATGATGATAATCCCACAGGAACTCTTGTGCTTCGATTCTTCTTTTGCGTCTTCACAATTCTTGGTCCCAACGAACTGGAATCAGGATCTCAGCTTACGCTGTCAATGAAGGTTATTTCGTCAACCGAATCTTCTGTATTTCCAAATATTTCCGTTAATTCAGGCTTCAACTCTTTATTGGTCTTCAATTTATAGCATGAATTGGTTTAATACCAAATTCAGCGGAATTATTTAGTGAATGAGGTGAGACGCTTTCAGTTCTTTTTTTTATTGTATTCATTGATAATTTAGAGGGTTATTTAATTTGTATGATTCATTGACATTCCAGTATAATTGTTTTGCAAAAATGCTTTTTCAATTTGGATATATATTTTCTTTATATTTATTCATATATTTTAAATATATCGGTTCATCTCAACCTAATAGCTTGTAACAATCAGTACCATCTATTCAAAATCAACAACTTATTAAAAATCAGTTGCCTTAACAGCCATGTTTTCTATATATCCTTGAGCCGGCATTTAGAATATTACTACTCCTTTCCAATAAAATACTCCATGCTTGGATTAATATTGAATCACATAAAATTCTCCCCTAACCTTCCTTATTAAACAGTAAATGTTTTACTAGAGTTTCGTTGGACTGGGTTTACTAAAAAGGTATTAATTTCCTTTCACTAACATGGAATTTAGGCCTATAGATTCATTTACAACCATTATAACATTATTTGGTTTTTAACTTAATTTTCTTTTTACCTGACCTACTGTACAATTAATTATTGAAAACATAGTTAATTACATGAATTTTAATTTACTGGTGGTTAGTTGTTTTTACATTAATTAATTGGTTCTGGAACCCTTTATTAATTTATGACATAATTGTCAGAACTACTTGTTAGACTTGAAACACTGGTCACACTCCTGATCCAGTTTATAAACATTAATTAGAACAACAGTATCTTTCAATTTTATACAATACTGACAACTTAGTACAGTGCCTAACCTTGGTAACTATACTGTGCTGTATAAAAACAAATCTAATATAAAATATAAACATAATTATTGATTAAGTATTATTATCAAACAACATCATTTCATTTTTAACACATTCAACATACAATATAAATATTCTGTAGACCTTAACATGTCACAGTACAAAACAAACATTTCATTACATCCAATCATTCATTAGTCTGGGTTTTATACATTTAATACTAGTCATTGCCTCCTTCTGGTTTGAGTTACTTCTCGAGCACATGACCTATTGAACAACCTTAAGTCAGGGTATGGTCTTTGACCATATTTCATTCAGTCTTTTATGTAACGTTGGGGAACCTCAACTATGTTGCGTTACAATATTAAATGAAATATGATGTACTTAAATACCAAAAAAGCCCAATAAAAACTTCAAATAATCCACAAATTTGAATGATGAAAGTTATCTATGACTAAACTCTGCCTTTACTGGTCTTATCTCACTGGCACATGACAGTCCACTTATAAGAAAAAATTACAAAATTAAAACACAATGGTGTGCAACACTTGTTGATGAAACTTCCATACACTATGAATAACACATGAAAACACTTAATGACTTAATGTTTGGTGGTGCAGTAAGGTAATTAATAAAATGTCAAGTGAATTTACTAAGCTATAATTTTAAGACATATTTAACACTTAATAACTGTATGTGGTAGCACGTCATTTGTATTGTAGAAATATTATCTTATTTTCTTCTTCTGTACTGGTTAGAATTAAGCTTATTGGCTAATCTGGTCTCAAAGATCCCTTTCTTCCTTATGGACTTCACAAATTTTATCCTGCTATAAACTCACAGTCGTCTATATAACTTGGTTACAAAGTTTTCTATAGACAATTACAGTACCCTCTGCATTTTCCAATGCTAACCACTTCCAAAGCCCTCCAAATCATCTTTCTTGTCCTCCTAATCTAGAACAAAATATAATATGTTTGTATAAAATATGATTCACCCATTCATTTGTGATGCCCATTGTATTTTCTGACCATAACATTTACCCAGCTTGGATTTAATTTCGTGTGCAGTTTTGCCTTTCAAAAAGTAATGTTTCATCACCACACAAAATTTTCTTTCATTCATTTTTTTTCAAATCACAATACTTGATCAATTCAAACGATTGACAACAATGGAATTACGATATGTTACTGAAACATGGTGTACACTCCTACCAGAGATGCGCGAAACTAAAAATGGCATCATTTAAATACTAACCAGCACCATCTCTTGACTTTTTACAGACTTACCAAAAACCCCTCATATTCAACCTAAAAATGAAGATAATCATGAATGGGCATTGTTTGTGACTGTTAAAGACATAAAACAAAAATCAATGAGGAGTTCAAAATTATAACAGAATGTTAATTCATACTAGGTGTATACTATTAATCATCAAAAGAATACAATGCAAAATTCACACACGTGAGTGATGATACATTCGAGGTCTGTACAAAAAGTATCCAATCTTGGCCTGAGAAAAAAAGGTTTTATATCTGATTGATTACAATACCTAAGTCCCTTGAAAGTAGCCCCTTGTGATTCCTAACACTTAGTCCAGTGGTCCTTCTATCGCTGGAATCAATGTTTCTTTTGGGATAGCACACAGCTGTGCTGTTGTGTTTTCCATTATTTCCATGCAACTCTCAGAAAGGGATCCTTTTAGGGTGTTGTTCATCTTCGGGAACAACCAGAAATCACGAGGAGCCACGTCTAAACAGTAGGGAGCCTGGCAAACCTGCGGAATGCCATGCTTAGTCAGGGAAGTCTGGATCAGGTGTGCTGAATGGGCTGGAGCATTGTTATGATGCAGCTGCCAGTTCCCTGCAACCCACAGCTCAATCTCTTGCATTGAACTGCATCACAAACGCAACGGAGGACTTTGATGATCTAGCTCCTGGTGCGCACTCATGATGCACTACGCCGTGGAGTCAAAAATCAGCCATCACCTTCACCAGCACCTGTCGTTCTTCTCTGGCCCTTACGGGACTTGGGTGTTTCCTTTGTGACAACTGGACCTTAGTTTCTGAATCATACCCATACACTCATGTCTCGTCACCAGTGACTACACTCTTAAAAAATTCAGGATCCCTATTGGTGCACAGCAGCATGTCTTCTGAAACCTCAACATGGAGCTGCCTCTATTCTGGTGAAAGCAGCTTGGGCAAAAATTTGGCAGCCAGCCTGTGCATCCCCAAATCCTCATTCGGAATACTATCTGCGGAACCAATACTGATTCCAACCCCATCAACCTGGGTTGTCAAACTACGGTCCTCTATGATCAATGTTTGCACTTTCTCGATAACGGATGCATTTCGGCTTGTTGATGACCTACCGGAACTCTGGTCCGTGGACACTCTCCATGGACAAGTGGCCATCTTTGAAATGGCTGTACCACTGTTTAATTTATGTAACTCCCATTTGCATCATCGCCAAAAGCCTGCTGAATCTATCAGATGGTTCCTGCTTGGGTCCCCTAGTTTCTGACAGAACTTGATACAGTACTGCTGCTCAAAGCATTTGGTCATTGTAAAGAAAATGACAATGCGATGAACACATGTTGCACAGTGTGACTTTGATAGTTACTGATGCAACTGGTGGCACTACAAGGAAACAAAGAAATGGAGCGCATGAAAGCCCTTCTTATCTATACCCATTGTTGGTGGCATGTCTAGATCATCACTAGTACCATGACAAAAATTAAGGTAGAATACTTTTTGTATAGACTTCGTACATCATATGAAACTGTGAGGCAGCATTCAGCTCATGTTATTTCTTAAATCTTACATAGAAAAGTTGTGGTTACCCTTGCCCCAAGCTCTGGTCCATACCAAGAGATTATCACTTGTTTTGAAAGTTGAATTTATAGACAAGATGCAAATTGTTTACGGACAATAAAACCAAAGATCAAATGCTTAATGCTCAAACACGAAAACAAATAAATACACTGCAAACCGTAGCACTAACTTGAAGCATAAGTCACAGTATGTAAGTCATAAAGAAACTAACATTTTAAAACTATTTTGGACACTGTACTTTTTTACAGTCTTTATGTTGTGCAAAAAATGTCTGCAGAGTGTGTATAACAACATTAAATAATTACACTATATTTTATTACTCTTTGTGAATTATTGCTGTCACAAACATACCTTCCAGGGAGATGATGGTGATGTAAAGTTTGGAGGCCGATGCCTAGAACGCTTGCTGCCCTGTACATTGGTACCACTTAACTCTCTCTCAACACCTGCCTCTCTACACTTTTCTCTCCACAAAAGATTGTCCTCTGCAAGAAACCTCCAGTTCCTACAGGTCTGTGCAGCTCTTAATAAATCTCGTGGTTCAAGGAAAGACAGAACATAGAGTGCCAACTGTAATCAATACATGTTAAGGTTAACTACTAAAACTGACTGACTACAATATGATCACTATTGTCAACACAAAGTTTCTTAAATGTTTACAAGACAAATTATTTCTCTTAAAATTATAAATATTAATAAAAACAAATACAAATTTAAATATAAAAATTTCCATTAAACTTTCAAAACAGCTGGCTGCATAAACAAAATATTGTTATCAAAATGCAAATTGATTATTTGTTTATATCTCTACTTTTTAGTACAAATCGTAGTCTTAGATGATGTAGAACGATTCTCCAAAACATGCATAAGATAAAACAATAAAAACATAATGTAGAAGAAATTCATTATTATGAGTAATAATTATTACACAATAAATATAAAGAGATACTATAAACAGATGTATTTACAAAAGTAAATATTTATAAAGTTGAATTTTTTTACATCTGGGTGTTAACTCTTACTTTTTGCACAATATGGGTACTTCATGGACATTTAAATTTGCTCAAAAGCTGAAAAATAAACATTTCCAGGACAGAAAAACATTCACTCCTAATGCAGAAAATATCACATAAATGTTTTGTTGTGGAAAATTATAATAGCTAATGTACATCCATTACAAAATAGGTAAATTTTATATAAATGAGAACTGTGTTAGTTTCTCAGAAGCAAACGCCATTTTCTTTGTTGGAAACATATTTGCCAGGTTGTTTGTATGGACAGACATTTCAGCCCCACCATTGGAGCCATCTTCCATGTCAGAAACAATTGGCAAGGTGTCCGTCAATTAACCCCTGTTATAAAGCAGCATTAACCTATCAGCATCAAGTGCTATCTGATTGGCTTGGGAGCAGACAATAGATACAGCTTAACAACCCAGCAAAATAATGTTTCCAACTATGTTGACGCCGGTCGTGAATCCCTTACGAACTCTATACTGTTTTCTTTCCTGACATTTACTATCATCTTCTTGACATTATACAGTGGGTTTTCCAATAAACATTATACTGATTAATGGGCAATGCCTGAACATTCACCACCACTTCTGACTGATATCAAAGTCAAAGATTTATCACCAAGTGAACACAAAGACACTACGTGTGATAAATACTTGTTTATTTACACAATCAGTGAAACAAAAAAACTGAACTGAACTGTTTAAGAAAAAGTCATGAACTGTAGCAGAGTACTACAGTTCTCTTGGAAACAACTGTTTGTAATTCTCGAATTAACTGATTATAATGTATGCAATCATAATACCTTAACAACATGATAACGTACCACAATATGCTTCAATTATTAGTTACAACCACTAAGTTAACAAAAACTCTTGCCCTTATTTATACAAAAATAATTTATTTGTTTATCAGGTCACTACAACATCATCATTCATAAGAGACCACAAAAAATATAATAATGAATACACAGATCATACAATAATGATTACATAGCTACAACAATATTACTTATTATTAGTTCAGGACTGTAATTTGTTAAACAATAGTAAACCACGAAACAATGTATGCTTGAAAGGCTGGATCATAGTGTCACAAGAATTTTTGACAACAGAGTAGCTAACGTAATAGTAATGGCTTCTGACTGTCCCGTCATCCACAATTAGTAATTCAATGCTGTTAATTTCAGTGAGGCCTTTTTCCCTAATTTAGTTCCAGACATCAATGATTGGTGTCTGATTAGTTATAGATGAAATGTATGCAAACCACGCTCCCCTCTGAGCATTAGCTCTATACAATTTGTATTTAATTTGGTCATCATAAGTCAGATGCCTTTTATAAATATTCTACGATTTATGCATTGTGCGATGAGCTACTTTACATCCTTCATTTCACCAAGGAACTTGTGTCTTGGTACCTTTATTAACTGTTACTGCAGTGTACTATTATTATTATTATTTATATTATTATCATTATTATTATTGTTGTTGTTATTATTATTAAAACGGTGGCTGATAAGGCTGCAACTATAACTGCGGCACTTAGTAGAATTATGGAGAACACCAGTGGGCCGAAACCTTCAAAGCGACGGTTTCTTATGTCGGTTACGCATTCAATACTACTTTACGGTACGGAGATATGGCCTGATGCATTCAAGCTCGAGAAATACAGATGACGCATGTCAGCAGTGCAGTGAAGTGGCGCGCTCAGAGTGGCTTGCTCCTACCGCACGGTTTACGAGACTGTGGTTCTTGTCATCGCGGGAATAATCCCAATCGATCTGCTGGCACAGGAAAGGAAACTGGTTTACAAGAGGAAGGGCCAAGTAGATACTGTACAAGCGCTCAAGGAGGCCAGGGCTCGTACTATGGCTCAGTGGCAGGAAAAATGGGCCAGTGACACGAAGGGAAGACGGACCGCTAAGCTTATAAAACAGATAACTGAGTTGACTGATCACAAACATGGCGAGATTATTTCATAATGCAGTTTCTAACTGGCCATGGCCTGTTCCAGGCTTACCTATATAGGATGGGGAAAGTAGACAGACCAGACTGCATTTTCTGTAAACAGGAATTAGACGATGTGAATCACACGTTTTTCACCTGTGACAGATGGAAAGAAGAGAGGCAAACACTGGAAAATGTAGTGGGACAGATCTCACCCGAAAATATTATCGGAATAACGCTGGGGAGTGAACACCATTGGGAGCAGGTAGCAGCTTATATAGAGAAGGTACTAAGGCAAAAGAAGGAAGCCGAAGATTATCTTGCTAGGACCACTGACAGAATAGCAGAAAACAGGTAACATGGACCCACTGAAGGTTTAAAACAGATGAACGTCCACAGGACGAAGTACAAATGGCACCACCTTGAAGTACTGCGAAAGCTGAGTTCCAAGGTGGATCCATGCCGTGGCAACAGGGTTTGTGGTTTTGGTGGGTGCAAGTCCCACACACTGTAGGAGTGCGGACCCTCCTGCGGCAAACATTAGTTTTCCACAGTCTCCCTCGTAAAAAAAATATGTTTATTATTATTATTATTATTATTATTAAATGATTTGCAGCATAAAGTATTACATTAGTAACAATTTCTACTTTATTGTTAACTGTTATATTATCTGGTTCTTGCATGTATTGACCGTTTACGCATTCAGTAATTATATTTTGACATTTTTTTTATTTGGCTTCATTGAATTTCCATTTGCGTTGGGTTATTATTTTAACATCTTTTTGATGCACATGTAAAAAAATAGAAGTGGTTGTTGTCATGCAGATCACAAGAGAATTTCCATCAAGAACAATGTACAGAAGGACTGCAGGTCAACTGAACTAAATATGTTATATGATGTATTTAAAAGAGCAAAATGATTTCTGTTCAATATTAGAGTGCCTATTTTCTCCTATGTTCTCAACGATCTGTCCACGCAAATCAGTTTTATAAGAACCACAGGCATAATTATAGCTATTAAAATCCTTATTATGAGAAACAGGCTGGGTAGTTGACTTATAATTCATACTATCTCATTATCAGAGAAACCATACTAGTTTGGAAAATAAACATTACAAATCATCAATTGCCTGATAGGAAGCAATACAGACAAATCTGTAGCTTCAATACTGGCATTTATCATGATGTCCATTTTGTTAAGTATATGACTAACAAATCTACGCTATTGAAGCATAATGACTCCAACACTAAACTCTTTTTGCACGTAGCTGGAATAAAGAATTTTTATTTTGTATAACTCTTCTTAAAACTGGTTTCCTGTAGACAGATATTAGGAGACAATTTATTGATAATCAGTTCCAATGTTTCCTTTTATGGAGAGTATACTTTGGATATGTTCAATTGTAGGTTTGGGAAGTAGTGACAAACTTTTGTGGAATGGAAGTGGAAGGGGTCATTTGTTGTCACTTGATTCTGACGTATCACTTTCAGATTCCTTGTTGATGGCTATTCAGAGTTTGTTAATAATTCTAGTGAATTTGGAAAAATCTTTACTAAGCCAAAATTATGTTACACAATTTGATTCAAGTTATTTTTTCACAATCATTCACAATGTTTCAGTATGATATCTTCAATTTATAAACCAAAAAATTCTTATCATATCTTATAAACCAAAATTCTCTTACCTCTTTGGGAAGTAAAGAAATAAAGTCTCTTTGGAACTGGGGTTCTATAAGTTGCATCATATGGCGTACTTGAGTTGGCTCACACATCTCTATTAACCTATCTATTGCAAGTAAACGCTCTGCGTTTGACCAACCCTATAAACACCATAATAAGTCAGATTCACTCAACTTAGTTAAGTCAAATATTATGTTGTGAATAACAATGCTATAAATAAACAAAGGAAAATATACCTGAAATTTTAATAACCATTCTGTAATTTCTGGAGGAGGATTATCTTTAGAAGGAATAACAGCTCGTTGATGTCTCACTTTTTCTAGAGGAACACAGCCTTCACCTGGTTTCTTCTTTAAGCTACAAATTGAACAAACACATAAACACTCTAGCCAAAACTATTCTGTATGATTTAGAATTACTTGTAATTATTTATTTTTATAAATATCAACAATCCAACAATTACTGAGATTTTAACAATACTTTCCTTTAAACGTAAATCTTACTTTCAATTATTTTTGTTAATGGCTGTAGGCAGAATTAAGGGGGCCATTATCTGAAAATATCAGATGTATCTGATAATGTTTAAACACATAAATTACAGTCCTACAGAACACACAGAAAATAAATATGCCTCCAATTATATATATATATATAGTTACATGATATTTTGCCACTCATCTTGTTGATAGAAATATACTTTACTATTCCTACCAAAAGTACCAAGAAACATAATATAGCTTGTTTCAATAACTACTTATTTAAATACAATTTATTTAACTATTATTTATAATAATAAACAATGTTCTAGTAGTTATGTTTAAACTATTAAAGTTAGTAAGTAAGGAGGACAATGTTTTGGAAACTACTTACAGTGTTTTGTTGTGTTTATAAAAACTGGATTGTATACAGAAGGTTAATAAGAATTGTCATATGTTACTAATAGTTATTAGTAACTAATTTTGCTATATTGATTAATATTATATGTTATAATATTAATAATACAAATGTTAATATTAATAGAAGAGTACCAAAACAATAATAATAATAATAGAGATTTGTAAAACTAGGCATGTTAAGCCTAGATAGTTAAGGGATTTGAAAAAAAGAATTTATATTAAAATTAGAATAATCAATGTCAGGTTGAATTATGTTATTACTAATTGTATCCAACAGTTTTAGTAAAGTGAAGAGTGCAAGAAGAACTAATAATAAATAATTTTGGGACAAATAATTAAAAGTGTAAAATGGTAACTCAGGAAATATTTAATGGAAGATAATCAATATGGTATCAAAATAATCAGTGTTCCATTAGAAATTCGAAAATACTAATATATTGAAGATCAAAGAGCTTATAAAAAAGTTGTAACAATTTAAAGAAAATGGAAGGTAAAATATTAGAAGTTTGTTTATGTTGAGGCTCAGAGAGCACCATAGTAACATCAGATGTTCCAATTCACACCAATGAAAGCTAAGATAGGCCTTAGCAACTGAGATGTTATAAATTGAATAAAGAGGAGTGCTTTATTAGATCTAAACGAGAAAGGTTGATATAAAAATAAGAGTGACTAATCCAACATATTGTAAATTTCATATCTGTGAATCTAAAGTAAAGTTAAATAATATTACTAAACTAAATACATAGAAGAAAGAAGTACAACATTCTTCAAAAGAAATAAACCAAGGAGCATATGAAGAAATAAAATCAACCCATCCAGGAAGGGAAGAATTTTTGATAAATAACTAAACTGAAGAAAATTTCATTCATGGCCTAAGTTACACTTTTCAAAGACACTGTTTACACTTTTGATTAAAACTATTTTGAACCTTCACTGTGAAAATAATTAACGAATAATCTTATTTTCAGTGTAAAAACTATTAATATAGGGAAATACAACCATTTAAAGTGTATTAGACATTAAAAACACATAAATCAACATAACCTAGACACTGAACATTGTATAATTCTTGATGTACTTTAGTTAAGACACTCTGTAATTTATTATAATCCCATGTATTTTGGTACTTTTCCTAACATATTTGTCGTTTATATCATAGTCAAAAGGACCTAACTTAAAACATTCTATTTGTATTTTATTTAGCAATTATAAAAAAATGCAAATGTGTTTGCCTTGAGACATAAGAGATGCTACTGCTACCATTCTGAGCATAATTAAAGAACAGCCGGTCAGACTTTGTTAATAATTATAATTGTCTTTTAAAAGAAATTTAAAAAAGAATAATAAAGGATTTGAGTTTAATAACAACAGATAAAAGGTTTACTTTTCTTTATTTAATGGATAAATAAAGTTATATGATATTATATACACCATATTAATGAATGTTAATTTTTTCATCAACTAGTATAGGTTGGTAACACTCTCAACAAGGAAAGTATGGCAGCCGATTTGAATCTGCCTTGCTGAGCTTTAGTAGTCCCATTCTTCTGTTAAATAAAAGATTAAAAGAGATAGAATTATAACTGAAAAAGAAACCTTTATGCTATTTTAAAATAATACTTATCAATTTACAAAATACATTTTTATTTGCAACATTTGATTGCAAATTGGTGCTCAACTAATATTACCCTGACAACATACTCATCCTTAAAATACTAACAAAGTACACTTTAGACAGGTAACGAGTCTGGTCGATACAGATTTGGCGATCCCAACAGTGAGGCATAAGATAGGATACGGGAGGGATTTACGTAGTGTTACAAAATATATATATATATATTGCAACGATACAGCCATAGCTGTATTAGGCATTAATTTAAATAAATGTAAATTTTGTATAGTTTGTATAAGTTACGGGTAAATGGGCAAGTCTGAGATTGCAGAAATATTTCATTGTTAGATTAGGTTAGGGTAGCAATTAACCTGTTCCGACACGCAGTGAACACCTGCTCAATTGTATGTGTGTTACACATGTATCTTGTATGTGTGAGTGAATCAGGCATAGACAGGAAACTCAGCAACCCGCCCCAAGTAATTAATAAAATAATTGTTTTAATTCACTGTGAGAAAACTAATTAATGTATGATCAAACCAAAGGCACCAAAGTGTGGGTAAAAATTATAGTTATCCCCAGTGAAAAGATGACGTTAATAGAACACGTTATGCGAAGACAGTGCCAAATAAACATGCTAAAAAAAATACGCCAATTACCCTAAGACGCTCAAATTAATATAGTGAGTGATTAATCGAAGTAGCTACGATTTGTGCTATCTTGATTCTGTGCAAAACAGTGCTATTTGCTAATAATTGCAAATAGATGAAAAGGTTCAGTAGTGGGGGCTGTCACGAGATACACAGGTATCGACAGGACGATTTTGGAGCCGACCAGCGCTGAATCTCGAGAGGGTATAAATTAAGGGTTCGACCAAAAACCCCTCTCTTCATTTCAAGACTCAGTTGCAGCCGGACATGCTGTCCGTCGGCAAAACAGTTTATATTTTTTATCCTATTACAAGTCGCAGTAACAAACGAAATGATGTTTATTAAAGTCACGACAATATTACGGGAAAAGTAAATACAGCAATAGTTAGTCTATCAATAGTATATCCAGGAAATAAACTGTGGATCGACGCTGGACATCTAGACGTATCCAGGGAAGCTGCCGTAGATCGACGCTGGACATCTAGACGTATCCAGGACCACGCCAGGACAAGAGGAATGGAAAATTAACTCTAGACAACGCTGGACCCCGGACAACAGTCGTAAGATCATCAGAAATCGAGGTGACATGCTTAATGCATTTTAAATGATTTATAAAAACAAAAGAGCTCATAAAGACGATTTCAAAAGACAGTAAATTGAAACAGAGAAAGTTTATATTTAGTAATAATATGTTAAAATGTAAATAAATGTTTAGTCGTAAGAATGAGCGATCGCATATACATAAAAGCAGTAATAAATGAAAGAGAATTTAAAGTAAAGAGAGTAGAGTTTATTATCAAAATAAATAGTAAAGTAATTAGATATTTGAAGTATAGAAAGATTAATTTAAAGTTGAATATTAAAACAAAAGCCAGTCTACAAGAAATTAATATAAAGTTAAATTGAAGTGAACACATTGGTATAGACTGAGCGAGTAGAGGTCAGATCTGAGATAAGACAATTTATTTCAATATAAGAATATTTTAATTTTATAATAAATTAATAAAATTATTTAACATGTTTAGATATAAGAATTTTTAAATATGTGTAATATTGCATATCGTAAGATATAAACATTAAATAATGAGCAGTATCGTGACCGACAAATTAATGATGTTTATGAATAATTTTAATAATGAAAAAATAATAAATACGAGTTTTTAATATTGATAATAAAAATACTCTTCTTATATTTACACCTGAACCCCAAATACACGTACATGTTGTTAGTAATGTTATATCAAGTGTATGAGTTCAATTAATGTACCAATTAAATTGCACAGGATATATAACTTATTACATTTTTTGTCGCCCTTGACGTGTGGCACGACACGCTTACATTTTATAACATTGTATCGTTGTAATATATATATATATATATATATATATAAATAAAACTAAAAATAAAAATGAGACTCCTTATACTCTTCGAAACTCTCGCCTAATTAAGCCCCAGTATTTGTAATATAAATATACTTATAGGTATTATATAATAACTCCCGTATTTAGATTATTTCTTAAGTCCCACTGTTGGGTTCACCAATTCGTTATCTTTTATCATCGATGAGGTCTCCCACGAATCAATGTTAATCTATTTATAAAGAAAAATATTTTTTATATGGTTGATATTATTCAATTATTGATAATATCTCTATTTTAGATAGTATTTAAGTGCTTTACGAAGGAATAACGCTCTATTCCAGTTAATATATTGGGTAATTCAATATATTTCTTCAAGCCTAGCCTGCATATACTATCGAGAGAGCGGAGAGAGGAGAATGGATGAAACGAATTAGTTTTCTATTCTCCCATATTCACCAGCTGTCTGCAGACGAGCGCTGTTGTTTACAACCGGCCTGTTATTCTAGGTTAAATTGTTCCGCTTGCTGTATTTCTCACGTTCCTTTCTCTGTAAATTACAACTTATTCAAAATGCACTAATTACTCTACCAATAACAAGAAATCGTCAGATTCAAGAAGGATTCTTTATTTTATATATATATTTTTTTATTTTATTCAAAACAGATGCTTCCTCATGCCACAGATACAACACATCGATTACACAGGATTGAATCGATTCGTCATTGAATTAATATTTAGATGTTTTAAAATTTTATTATATTTTTTAATTTGTTTTTCATCTCAGGGTACATGGAATTCTTGTGACTATTAGTAAGGTCAGGTAATGCAATTTAAGGTTACTAGGTATTACAATTTAGTTATAAAATCTTATTATATAAAGTGTAAACATAAGCTGGTTTTTTACCATACTTTGACAAGGTACTTAATGTGGCCGTGTTTCGCTACGCAGAGACGAGAACAGTATGTTGATTCAATGTCTGGAAAATATCAGCCTCGGTCTTCTCAATAAAAGTTTGGTATTGATGTCGCAGTATGTAGTAGAAGTTTCAGTTCTGATCTTCGTGAATCTTCACACGGTTCTGGTGGTTACAGGTCCCAATGGAATTTGTGTAGTATTAAGACCGTTCGGTTTTGTAAAGTGAGGTTTTGGACATTATTTTAAATTTCTTTGTGTTTTTAATATATTTAATTAATTTGGCATCTCCAGTCTACGGGTTGTCTTCATTTATTCCTGGTTACTCTTCATTATTATTCATTTGCCATTAATAGGTTGATTAATTTGTTTTTTAGAAATTCGTTAAATTTATTAGTAGATCGAATTATATTTGTTGAGGGATAGCTTCGGCAGTCGATCCACTGTCCTTTTAATGGATTACTATTTTTGAATTTTCATTTATTATACTTTATTCATTAGGTTTTTAGTTTCTTTTCTGGATTTGTATCAACTGAACTTAACCCATTCACATATAACAATTAAGTGTTGAAATCAACAAGATGTCTTGCATTCATACGTCCATGACAACCATTTCTTCTTCTGTTATTGGATAATATTTGTTATCCTAGAGCCATAATTAGAAAATGTTCTTGCACTTATTTAATAAAATACTCCCTTATTAAATCATATAAAACTTTCAACTAACATGCATTATTAACTATATACATTTTACTACATTTTCTTCTTGATCGACTTAGTTTAAAAGGTATTATTTTCCTTTTACAAAATACTAATTTTAGGCCTATTTGTTTTATTACATGTGTCATAATTTTTTATTTTTTATTTAACTTTTCTGACCTGACCTACTGTACAATGAGTCACTGGCTTATGGCCAATCATTCTAATTTTATTTTATCCTGATTTCAATTTATTATTATTTATTTTATTATTGAACCCTTCATCTGTTTATAACATAATTACAATGACCCCTTGGCAATTTATTAACAATTATTGCCTTCATGGCCAAGTTTACAAATATTATCTAACGATATCTCCATTAACTACTCAAAGTAAATATACAAATAGTTATTCTTATAAAGTTTAACATGAATGAAATTAGTATCAATTACTTGATACTTTCTTAAAGCAATTACTTCACACCTGCTACATACAAAAGACAACATAAATACCATGAGAACAAAACATCATGATAAAACATAATAACATGTACATCATTATAAATATTAAATGCCAATTAACCAGTCTACTCTTAGTTCAAACTGTCTATAGTAAATTCACATCATTGGACACTATGTTTATTGTTTACACCTTCCACTGATCACTCCATTTTTTTAAATTTATAGACATTTTTATTATTTTATTACCTAGTAACCTTACTAGGTATTATTAATATGTTTATTATATGAAGGTTTACCTTCCTGACCTTAATTATTGCACACATTGGGTATTGTTTTATTTTGATAGTTATGAAGTTTTTGTGTAACGTCTGGGACCTTAGCTTCGTTACGTTACAATATATATATTACATTTAATATTTATAATTAAATTTACCTCAAGATTTTTTTTTTATATATAAATTACAGAAAATACAGAACTAACCTCATTAATACAGTCTTATCTTCTGGGAATAATTTCTTACAAGGATTTGGACCAATCTGAGAATCCAAAGGATTGTCGTTTTTCCGTTTTCTCTGAATAACAGAAAGAAATCTTCATAAAATCTCAATCAAATTAATAAATTAACTTACACTATTCACTTACGTCATTATTTTTTACTTATTTAATGTACTTTATAATGTAGCTGTAATTATTGACAATAATAGTCAGTTTTAAGTACCCAGTAAAAACCTTTAAGTGCATAAACCTGTAAAGGAAAGAACAGGTTTATGCACTGAGTTTATGAAATTTGAGTTGTGTACCAGATTATATTTTATGTTTACACAAAAATTATAATTACAATCTGCATCTTAACCACATGTAATTATTATAAACATTAAAGAAACATGAAGGTCAGTATTATATACGTTCTTTGCATGTACACATACAGAGACACTACTCACACTTTTTGTACCACAGACAAATAATTTTGGTTATAAAAATTTACATTTTTACTTTCTGTTAACAACTAACCTTCAAGTCTTAATAATTTAGAACAGAAATTATATGTATAAATGACAATTTTGCAGTTTTTGTTGTGAACACATAATGTTATAAATTTCCATGTAATCAAAGGAATACTAACCAACTGAAAAAGAAAGGAATTTTTATAAGATGTATATTACTTGATCTAATTTCAAATCCCCTTTATTAATAAAATAATTATTTACTTACTATTTTGTAAGTAGCATTTTCTCATAAATTTCCACTTACATGTTTTGGCACATTAAAACAGTACACACGAGCATTTAAAAAACCATTCGTCAAAAGCTGTTTGAAAACATTAACCATTTTTCAAATAAATTCATTAGTGCTCACTATGAATGTCCAATCAAGACTAGTCAAGGATATGAAGAAATCATAATAGTATAAATCAAGATAGTTTCTTTCCACAGCAACAATTGGACTTTAGACAGAACCAATCATATAAATACTGCTAGAAAATATTCAGGTATATAAAAGTTTTATTATTTATTGACTGTATATTATGGCTAACAATAATACAAACCATCTATTATCTCCATGTAGCACGCAATAATAAAACTATATCTAAGAGGTTTAAATATATAGACCTAAACTATGATTAAATTATAAAACATTTAAATTATAAAACAAAAAACAGAAGTCATACTTAAAAATATTTTTGTATGCAATGTGAAAATATACACGAGCTAATATTAACAAACACAAAAAAGGCAGAACTTTTTGTCATAAACATAGTTTATATTTTAATAGCAGCTGGTTGTAAAACATAAACTTACAAATTTGGAATTAATAATACACATTTTCTATGCCATTTTCTTTAAATTACTCATTCTATGGGATATTGTTTGTTTGGGTTGGAGATCAAAATGTTGAGAGTTTTGCAAATGTGATAGTTTGCACTATTTTGATTTAGCCTCTAAATCAACATTTTTAATTGTATAAGGATAAACACTTGCAAAAACTATCATAATTATTGCTTATCCACTTAGGTGATAACACATGTAGAGAATTAGCATCAGATTCCAAAAAGGTAGTCTTTGATTTTGTTTTCGCTCCAATTCATTTAAAAATGAAATAACAGGCAAAACGATTTTTTGTTTTTCTTTTATTTCAAAAGTGAATCTATAAAAACTATATAAAAGCATCTACAATAAAAATCCAAATTTGGAATGTTCTCAAATCACTGAATTTCAACCCTTACAACTATAAAAATTATACAAAATTCAAAACTTACTATCTTAGCATAATCGGACCCATTACTTTGTTATTATGAGCTCCAAGTTTTAACAATTACTTGTGGATGCAAAACATACAAAAACTAGTTATCTTTTTGAATTATGTTTTGTCATTTCATTTAAGACCTTTGAGACTGCCAGACAAGGCCTATTAAGTATAGAATGAAGCTGTGTGATCTTTTAAGTGGTCACTGTATCCACCAAAAATGTAAATTTAGTTGTGAAAATACTTCACTTGTCATGAATACAGGCACTATACCTTCTTACAGCTGCTTCAACAATCAATCTTTTACCAAATCAAAATCTTTAAATGATCCAGACAACTCAGGATATGTATAAATGGCAAGGATAAATCATACTAGTAAGAAAATAATTTTTACATGCCTTCTATACTTCTTCCAAGAGTGCTGATATAACTTGCTCTGGTGTGGCAAGACTGTTGATATTTTTTAAACTGACCTATAAAACATCTTTTTTTTAATAACCTTTACTTCGTAAAAGGAAGGAATGGTAAAAATGAAGTGTTCACTCAGTCTGCATCTAAACTGTCAGTTTATGGCCATACAGGCAGATAATTTGAACTACAATTTTATATTGCTCATCAGCTCATTAGGAAAGTTAATCACATCCTTTAACTGAGAAAGTTATTCCGTGATGTTCTGTGGAAGTGCAGTGGGCAACTTAAATATTAGCGCACAGTAAAAAATATTATACAAAATATTAAAAAAAAAACACATTTTTACTCCAGATGTAATCAATAATGAACTCGAGCAAAGAGACTCCTTTATTCCCCAAATGGTAGCTCTTAACTTCAATTTAAATACTGAAGATACGATTTTTAGAAAAATCACCTGTCATAATAAATTCATCTGGTTTACAGATTTTTATTCTAAGTAGTAAAAGCTATCTCACATTAGTTGTTAGTTAACTTGCTGATAACAAGATTGGTTCCATCAAGATGCTCATCAGTCTTATCTTATTGCACAAGATAGCTGCATACGATTCACTACCGAGATTAAAAACATCTTGAGACTTTCAAATTCAACTAGCACAGTATTCTCTAAACCTTATGGGAACTAGTTGGCTCCAATCTCTAGTAGTATATTCAAATACAAATGTACTGGGCTACAAGTATACTATATCTACTTATTTGTTAGTATACTATATATATATATCAACTTATTTAATTTGGTAGAGAAGACTGAATTTGGTGATTTAAAAATATTCAAAATGGGTCATTCCATATCAAATCAACCAGGGGTCTGAACCTCAGTGTCTCAAATTTTGGTAATTTTTTGTATATTTGTTGTACTTATAAAGTACTTAAAAAATACAAAGTTTCAAATTTTTTTGTTGGGTAGTTTTTTTTTTAAGATTTTTTAAAAACTGCACAAAACGCCATTTTTCACATTGTTTTGAAACAGAAAATCTCTTTCAGACGCACCTGATTAATGCCCTAAAAGAAGACATCCCAGGGATTAAAATAATTTATTACTTCTCAGATGGTTGTGCAGGACAATATAAAAACCGTAAGAATTTCCAGAACATTTGTTTGCACAAAAAAGACTTTGGCATTGATGCTGAGTGGCATTTCTTTGCCACATCACATGGTAAAAGTGCCTGTGATGGTCTAGGGGGGACTGTTAAAAGATTAGCTATGAAAGCAAGTTTACAGCGACCGTATGACCAACAAATAATGACACCGCATCAATTATATGAATTTGCAGCAACCAACATACCAGGCATCAAGTTTAAATACTGTACAATAGAAGAACACAATGAAAATGAAGAAAGGTTAGCAACACGTTTTGATAAAACAAAAACTATAAAAGGGACCCATAATTTACATGCAGTTATCCCTATTTCTAACACACAAATGGCAACAAAATTGTTTTCTTCAAGTACTGAAAGAAAGCTACAAGCACCAGTTATAACAGATAGTGTAACAGCTGAATTAGAAGAAATTGAATCAGGTTTTGTAACTGTCATGTATGATAACTTCTGGTGGCTTGCATGCATCATAGGGAAAAACAACGAGACAAATGAAGTTAAAGTGAGCTTTTTACATCCCCGAGGACCTGCAGCATCATTTTTCTATCCTCAACCACGGTTGGATATTTTGGATGTGTCAACAGACACCCTTCTGAAAAAGGTTGAACCTAGAACCGCTACAGGAAGAACGTATACTTTGACCACAGAAGAAATGGCAGACTCATCTCACTTACTTGAACAACAGTTGAAGAAAATGTGAACAACTTATTATTAACTTATGTGTGAACTCTAAATGATTAATATTCAAAAGCACTATTTTAATTTACAAACATGATTTGTTCTTATAAGACTGCACTGTGTAGTGTATATATAGACTAGAATCTTCTACAGATATGTTTTAATTCGTAAAATATACAACTAATAAATGAGTTTTTTTGTTGCTTAAAATCATTTCACTGCAAGATCAATATGGGACACTTTATTCAAGAGAATTTGTAGGTGAGTCTTAGTAATTGTTTGTAATTTATCATTATGGTACTAAGGCAAACTAAAAATGACATAAAATGTAACTGTTGGTATTGTAATGCAAATTTACGTGAATACGACCTCCACACTGATGCCTTTAAATTTTTGTTTAAAAAAAACCCATCATTTCTCCACTTTCAAACTTTGCATATTTCTAGTCAATGTCTTTACAAATAACATATATTTTTTTGAAAAAATTCGATGATGGTGTTTTTGAAATTTTCAAAAAAACGTTTTTTGAAAACATGCCAAAAAAAGGTTTTTGCTCAAAGTAGGTTGTGTTACATATCAAATTAAAGCCCTTACAAAGACCTTTAAAATGAGCTATAAACGAGCTTTCTAGGTCTAACGGTTCCTTAATTATACACGGTTTTCTGTTTCAAAACAATGTGAAAAATGGCGTTTTGTGCAGTTTTTAAAAAATCTTTAAAAAAAAACTACCCAACAAAAAAATTTGAAACTTTGTATTTTTGAAGTACTTTATAAGTACAACAAATATACAAAAAATTACCAATATCTGAGACATGAAGTTTCAAATTAAATTCTTCATTGGTTGATTTGATATGGAATGACCCAAATTATTTTTTCATTTGTAGTAGATGCTTTTCCAAGGTTTTTATAGAAACCAAATCAATTAAAAAATTTTGTAACTTTGTTTACAAAAGATGTGGTGGTACACTATTAGGCCAGTGTCATATGGGGCCACTTGGGACGCACTACCATGGGGGTCCCAACCTAATGGGTAAATAATTTTAACTGTTCCTGTCATATAGAGTGGCACCACTCACCAACTGATATGTGAGAGTCAACCACCTGAGACTCGCCATGCCACTCATAAGCACACCACCTTATCAACACATTTTGCATTTGCATCACATCACAAGAAGTAGCCATCAAATACAGTTTGACTCCAAAGGCTTCCAAGATTTCGCTGAACCCAACATCCCATATTCAACATCATTCAGCAATATAGGGCGTTGCTTCATACAATTATCCAAACTCGGAGAAAGAAGAATGCTTGGAAAGAACTTGTTCATCTGAGTCAGTGAAAAAGTACCATAAAATGATAATGTCCTACATTATTGTTGGTGTCTCGGTTCCAATTTGAGCCCCATGTTGTTTTTGCTGTTTCCTTGACAAGTTTATCACAATTCAATCTGGATCATGAAGGAATCAGACTGAAGATGGCAGAGATGTATTTTACAAATTCCTCATCAGGTCTGCTAAATACAATGAAGTCAACGTGAGACTCGGTACAAAACTAAAACAACTTACACATGCTACATATGTTTGCACAATCTTCCATTTGAAAATGTTATCATGTTGACAATATTACTGATTAATATAATTTTTTAAATGATTGTTAACTTTATAATAAATAATTGATTTTCATTTAATTTATGTGCACATTATAAACTTCAATTCAATATACATTACTATTGTCAGTAATAAGAGTATTACTTACATTCTCTATTAAATTTTAATTACAGTAGATCACCAGTTATCCAACAAATAAATATCCAAACTCGCTGAAAAAGAAAAATTTTCAAATAGGAAATTATTATTATTTCTGGTCATTACAAGCAGAATGGATTCTAAACTTTTTTCTGTATTAATAGATTTCACTTCATGTTAATTATTTAATGTAAAGTCAGTTTATATTATCAAAAAGGAAAAAAATATATTCATTTTTTTTTAGACAAACCAATTATGTGAGTTACAGTGTGTGGTTTGTGAAGTACTGTTGTTTATGTTTTGCAGTTTTTACTTAGTGTTGCAGCTTCTTTGTTTCTCTACTTAACATTCACGACATCTTCTGTACCTGCTAAAAGGAAACAGAAAATACAACTGAAATTTTGAACAGAATTTCAAAGGTGGGACAACGGGTTCTTGGCTAAATCTTATAATACTGGAAAGTCCACAACTGACATGAAAACTAATAAAGTCGTTCTAGTAAAATATGGATCATAAGTAAATAATGAAGACAGTTCAGAAGAAAGAAAACTTAAGCCGGCCCACAATTCATCTTTAGAAACAGCTGTTTACTTGTGGTTCATCCAGAAGCATAACTCAAGCCAATGTCAGGGTCTTCACTTCATATAAAAATTTATGAAGTCCTTCTGATTTCAAAGTGATCTCATAATTAAATATTTCAATCATTAAACAATAAATCTATTCAAGGAGAAATTTTATTTAATAGTTGTTGAACTGAAAATAAATTTCTTAATTTAATAACTTAATATTGAACAGCTAGCCTAACTTTCAGAACAGCTAGCCATTAATTGTGTTGTAATAATGAAAAGATTATATATTTTAAAATATTTTAAATACCATATGCAGCCTCCCTCGTATGTCATACATACTACAATTTTCTTGTACGAGGGCCAGTCAATAAGTAAACAGACAAACAGCTGTAGAAAAGAAATTAATTGTAGCAGCTGATTGAAACTTTCAGGAGTGTTACCTGGCAATGTCGTTGTGAGTTTTGATGAGCTGTTCTATAATATATTGCATAAACATAACCAATACAGTTTTATTTACGATGGTGTGTCCTCTTGAGGACAGTACTTTTGAAGAACAGCGTTCTGTTATAAGATTTTTGAAAAGAATTTTAACGTGTGATGAAACTTGGATTCACTATTTTGAACATGAGTCAAAGCAACAAAGCATGGAGTGGAAGCATCCCAGTTCACCCGCCAAAACGAAATTCAAAACCCAGACATTGGCTGGTAAGGTGATGTTAACCATCTTTTGGAGCTCCCAAGGCCCAATTTTCTGTGATTACCTAAAAGACCAGCGTACCATCAATAGTCAGTACTATTCTGACATGATTGTGAACAAAGTTAAGCCTGCATTGAAGAAGAAATGTCCGTGATGGCAGAGGAAAGGTGTGATTCTTCTTCACGATAATGCCCGCCCACACACGGCAAAACTGACGCTCGAAACAATAAAAAAGTAGGTTGGGAGATCCTGCCTCATCCCCCTTATAGCCCTGACCTTGCCCCATCTGAATTTTTGTTGTTTGGCCCACTCAAGGAGACTTTGCGTGGTGTCAAGTTCAACAGCAATGAAGACGTGAAGGAAAAAGTCCAAAACTGGCTTCGACATCAAGGTAAAGAATTCTTTGCTGAGGGAATAAAAAAGCTTGTAAAGAGATGGGACAAGTGCACAGACGTTGCTGGAGATTACGTTGAAAAGTAAAACAAAAAATTTTATTGATTGAATAAAAGGTTTTTGCTCCACAGCTGTTTGTCTGTTTACTTACTGAATGACTCTCGTACATATGAATATATGAAAATTTATTATCTGAACTGACACTGGTTCCAATTAGGTCCCAGTTCAGACCACTATATTTTTAAACTGACTCTGCTATATTTTTAAAATTATATTTCTTGTCTAATGGCAATTTTTCTTTTTACATTTGTGTTATAAATTTTCCAGTTTCATAATCTGAGGCTGTATCAGAATTTATTAACGCTCTGACAGGTTTTTCTTTTAAACTAATTTTATTAACATATATGAAGTTTAGTTTCCGAAGGAGTGCCCAAATAGGCCTAAGTTGTATTAATATGCAGTAGCTTTTATATTAACCATTAAACTACTTTGATTTATTTTGTTTTTGTTACTATTTTGTGATTATTATTAAATTTGTTTTGATATTAAATATGTTTTTTCTTAACATACTGTATTGTTTCTCTTATACTTGTACGTTAATTCTATCTTTTTTGTTTCTTCAAGTTTATTAATGGCATTTTTTGCTGTAACTATAATACTTGAACAGTAATGAAGTATTCATTATTACACAGCAATGTATTCATTAATCTACAGCAATCTGTACTGTTAAAATATGCATGTTTTGGTTTAACTTGGTGTTATGTTGATATTAGTTTTTATCTTTGTATGGAAATTTTAGTCAGTTGTAGGCCTATATTTATTCTCATTTGCAAGTATGTTATGGTTTTTATTTATTTTATTAAATATTATTGTTTTATTTGTTGTGTTTTGTTATAAACGCATATCAATTTATTTACAATTCTATAAATTGTAATTTGATAAATCACACACACACACACACACACACACACGCTCGCACGCAAAATCATAGATAAGAGTAAGTACATTTTACAGCAGTTTTTATTAGTATATAAAGTGTTCTAATTTAACTGGATTTTAATATTGTATGAAAATTACCAGAGGACTCGAATTTAAAAGGAAAATGGAAGTTTCAATTTCAAAATGTGCCTTATTCAAAAACTGCCAGTCTTGTATATATTTAGATTTACGACAAAATTCACCACCATTACTTACTTAAGTGGGAGGAGTGGAGTTGTGATGCTCCGTCCACCACTCAAGGCATTAATGAATAACTTTATCTTGGTGATGTTTAAGTAAGTAGTTTTTTTAGTAGTTTAGTTTTAGTAACTAGCTAAAATTATTACTATTTTTTTTTGCTACAACAACCTGTTTTTCAATTGGCTTGGGCAGGAACACGTACACACTTTTAATAGTCTTGTTTTTTATTCTAAAATTGTGTCATACAAGTAAAGTATTTTGCACACACCAACTATCTGATAGTTGTATTCGTTAATAATTATAACATATTATAATACACTTTATATTTTTTTCTATTTCCTCCCATCACAGAACTAATATCCTGCATGATGTCCCCCTCACCTAACCATTAAATTTCAGATACAAAAACTATAGATTTATTATCTTTCTCAACGTATGACAGACAAAACTATCTAAATGCTACGAAAAAAATTGCTTAGATGTCAGTCAAATGTCCTGAATGACATTACCAGCTGACTTAAGAACTGGAAAATCAAACTGAATAAATCAACACACATAATTTTTACTACCCACAAGAAAACATGCACTTCCAGCTAACAAAATAATTCCTAGAGCTGATTAGGTCAAAAACTTGGGGAACCACTTGGTCCAAAAATAAAATTGGAATAAACATAGAACAAGAGAAAACAAATTGGGGCTAAAGTAAGCGAGCTGTATTGTCTGCCTTGTCATAATTCATCATTAACTAATTAACCTTAACATTAACCTTACTAACAAATTACTAGTTACAAATTGCAAATCCATTTGGAAACCAGTATATGTTTTTACAGGCTACAACTTTGATGAAACACCTCTCATTCAAATACAGAAATCGAACACAGGTTTTTGATCACAGAGACATCTTGGTATGGCAGGAATGAGAACTTCTACTGTGACTTGGATTGATGAAGCATGAAGCTCAAGTGTACGTTAATAACATTACAAAAGGCTCCGAGTAAATCTAAACCCATTAGCAGAAAGGTCCATTTCAAATAGTTCAGAAAAAAATGAACTGGATACTTGACCATTTTGTTTTAATAATTTTTTACCATAGTAACCTCTACCCTAGAGGAGAACCAAACCAACCTAATTTTATTTTTATTTCACGCCTTTTAAAATGGCGACCATTTTTGTGTAATAGCCACAGCTGTTTTGCATGTTTGTAAGTGTTCACGCCAAGTTCAATATCTCATTTCAAGTTTTTCATAGAGAGTTGAAACAAAAACTATATTATTAAGTTAATTTTGAACTATCTTTCAAGCATATATTATTATTATTATTATTATTATTAACTGATACCCCATAAGTGAAATGCAAGCATAAAGTTTATCAACAAAAATTGCCACTCACTCACTTTGGCGATTTTTTACACAATGAAGGAAATTATTATGTGAAGTTTTGATTACTGCAGGTGACAGCCTAATTATGCATTTAAAGGGTTAAACAAAAAATCTCAGCCCTCCATCTTCTCACCCCTTTGAATTACAACCAATCAAAGTTAATTTTTTGCAGTTTTTAATGCTTAATATCTCTGGTGGGGAAAGAGATAAAAATGTTGAAACTGCACCAGATAAAGCTCCTACTACATTAGTGTAAACATAAAATACTTTTGAAAAACACCAAAACACCAATCTTTACTGGAAATTTCCAACCTACTAACACCTGTCACCACTGTCATCACCTTTATCGCATTCCTCAAAATACTGAATCAAATCCAGAAATGCCTTGGTTCAAACAGTTCTCATTAACCATGATGATAGCCACCACCTTATATTTGCATGTCCAATTTTAGGCTATTTACCTACTATGAACATGGCATCCCATTGTATTCTATGTTGTTTGTCCCAAGCATGTTCCGCCAATCTCGAGGTATTCGTATAACCTAACTGGATGTCCATATGTTCAGATACGTGAATGCCCAGAGGCCTGCCCGTTTCTCTGAAATACTGTGCAACACACTCACACAGAGTTTATGTACGCTTATTGTTTATTTCTAACTATTTTTAAAAACCTTTAACAATAATACAATAGTAAAACAACTCGATAAAAACTTGACTGAAATTCGTACATTTAACAGAAAAGAAACACAACAAAGGAATGAAAACCCCATCAATTTTATTTTTTCATACGATAGCCCAGCGTATTGCGGATTATTTTGAAAAAAAAAAGTGTTGGTGATTATCCCTTTCCCTTTCTGTGATATTAAATTTAACGCTAAACCATGTTTTTTACAAAAAAACTACAAAGATGCAAATAAAACATTTTTTCCAGCCTTAGTAGTTTTACTTAAAGGTATTGTGTATTTTTTTCTAGAATCCTTATACCTTAGAATATATAACTTCAAAATCTCACAAAGAATTAGATGATAAATAAAAAAGTTACAAATTATTTTCAAAAGTTGGCAAGTCTCGTTTCACGACATCCAATTTGTTAAGAACACCAAAATTTCAAAACTTTGAAAGCCTATACAATGAAAATGGAGAGAGATAGAGGGTTAAAATTTGGTGTGGTTATTTATCTCTGTAGGGAGAACAAATATGCCAAGTTTAATCAAAATCTGAGATGGTGGGTGAGATAGATGGCCTGGTTGAACTGACATGGAATGACCCAGATTCAATAGTGTGTGGACATAATGGTTATTTCTAACAAAACAATCAAATGTTAAATATGTGCAATGTGTAATACTCTATTAAGTACAGCAAAGTAATACTTGTATTTTTTTTGTATTGTAATGTAATTTTCTAACAGTACAAAGCAATATGAACTACTAAAAAACAAAAAATTAGTTAATTTGAAAAAAAAAATATATATATATATATATCATTTTCTATATAAGTAACTCGATGTTTCTTGCAGTAATTATATAATTTGTGATGTTTTCAATTTGTTTCTTCTGCAAGTAGATAATATTGTATATTCTTTTTAACACCTGACGCACGTTTCACTGAAAAATATCAGTATCATCAGAGGTTTCTAATTGTTATTAATTCACTTAGAAACCTCTGATGATAATGATATTTTTCAGTGAAACGTGCGTCAGGTGTTAAAAAGAATATACAATATTATCTACTTGCAGAAGAAACAAATTGAAAACATCACAAATTATATATATATATATATTGTAACAATAAATATCGGGTCGTGTACGTCCTCCTTCCTTTTTTCTTAAAGCCCCTCGTTGGGTTCGTCAATATGTAACTGACGTCCGCCTTTGTTCAAGCCCCGCGATGGAAGCCAATATGTAACAATAAATAGGGGTCGTACCTGTTAAAATGTATCACACTTGTTTATATGGTGTATTAGTGTGATTGTAGTGTGTTTGCCTCACACTGGTTGTTACATAAATCGACGTCACTACTGGAGTCCGTAGTGTTGTCAATGTCACCAGTACAACCTACCTGTCAATTCATAGGGATTACGATTCCCGGGTGGCGCCAAATTGTTTTTATTAAAACAATTAAAACATTTAATTTTTAAAGTAATATGTGGTATTAGCATGGACAGCTGTGGCGTTCGAATTATTCCCGCTGCTACACAGGTTGTCGACTCGGCCACTCGTAACAAGCGCTAGTTGGCTGATACTTACTACTTCGCTAACACACATATATTTTACAAAAATAAATCCTATGAAATAACAAGAGAATATTGTGTTGTACTGTATCTTTTAATACAAATTTAATTATTAATAAATATGACAATTGAATCATAAACAGATTATAATATTATGCCCCGGCTTAGAGCGTGAAACATAAACATCTCAAGGTTGGCAAATTTCGATTTTAAAACACTATCGTTCCGTTATGTCAACAAATTACTATGTTTTTAAAATCTGGAGTTCTTTTGATCATGAAAATAGACATAAACGTTGATTACATGAAAAGAAAGTACACTATTATACCTTATAGGTACTTAGGATTTATAATGTGTTTGTACAATTTGTTCCGTAATGTCGTATTTCTGTTAAAGTAATTATGTTTACAAATAAGGTTATCTTTATAAATGGTTTTTAATATAAGTAAATTATGCCTTTACCTTTGAAAGAAAATACTACTTTTAAATAGTGAGAAATTTTATCATTTGAAAATAATTTAAGTGATTTGGGGTTTTAGGAGTAAGAAATTATTCGGTACTTATCAGTTCGTCTCACGTTGGAGGGTCATCATGGGTAGGCGTGTATTTTTCGAATTTGGGCTGGTTGTAGGCTTCCAGCGTCTTCTTCAAACTGGTCTGGGTTTTTTCTTTAATTAGTTTGTTCAATTTCGTTCCTGGTCATCATTAATTCTGTACAGATCGACGTCTCTTCACATGGGATCATTTGAATTCACTAGTTGACTTGTTATAACTGTTTAAATTAAAGTTTTAGTTTGTCCAATTTCTTGTGTGGCGTACCCACGCTTCGTTTCTTCAGCGTCTGTATAATTTAACGGAAAAATAAGCCTCAAATGACTCGTTGTCATAGTAACTAATAATTCCATGCTTGTTTCATTACTCTTTACTTACATTGTTAGAGATATTTGAATTTTTATTCAAATTTATTAAGTATTTTCCCAATGATTTTATTCCCTTATATTTCCTTTGGGATAATAAATGACATCACTATTATTTTTCTTTCCTTTCAAAGTTTACAATGATACCTCATAAGGTCATATTTTGTTACACTTTAACTATAGTCTAATTAGTCGACATTTAAAAAATAACATATCTTTCTTGAATTAAATTATTACAATAATATTTCTGTGTAGAAATAACTGATATACAATCATTGTCCATTCACTGTTCTTAGATTAGTAAGATTTTTTGTGAAATTGATACAATTTGCATTTAAAATGTTCTTGGCAGTTAACTGTTTTTCTAGTTACAAACAGCCATGATTGTTTTCTAGTGTATTTCCCTTTTAAATTACATTCTGAATTCAGCCTGATGGGCTTCACTTGTTTGTTTGTGTTTTAATTATTATTCAACATAAATTTTCATTACTTTTCATTTAAAATATAATAGTTAGGTTTATGGACTGTAAGTCCCTTTTCAGTCATATTCCTTCTTTAACATCGAATCAACTATTCTTTATAAATCATAAATTATTCTTAGTACTAACATTGATTTCTATCTTGTCTTATAAAGTATGGTGATAAACATTGTCACTTTCTCTAATATTATTAAGGTTGATTCCCCTTTCAACATGGGGTGTTGTATTCTTTATAAATGTAATCTTTAATAACAAACTTTACTTCTATCCTATCATGCCATGTTAACACAAGTTATGGTACTGGGCTTTCTCCCTGATATGTCACATGCTTTCCTTATATTAATTTTAAATACTATTTTTGATTACTTCTAGGTATACAATTAATTATAATTCCACTCTAATCATTGGTGGTTTATCAATGTTTTAAAGAGTGTCTATTTCCTTAGCATTCTAATTTGAATGTTTCACCTTCACTATTTTATAGGGCATTAACACTTCACTAAAACACTTCACTTTGGTTCACTGTTTTGTAATTAGTGTTATTTAATGGGTAACCCCTATACTTTTTCCTACCATTTCTCACTATTTGTTCTAGTATTATGTTTACTATAAACAATATTAGGCTAGTTGTGTTTTGGTTGAATCTAACCTTTCTGACAGGGTTAATGTACTCTTCCTACACTACTTTGCTTTATAATTGTATTGTCTTAAAAATGGTTACGTATGTTAAATCAATAATAATAATAACATTGGATTCATTAATATATAATTATTTAAGGTTTATCGACCGTATTCTATCTTTAACATACAATCTTTCCCTTTTATATATGTGTGTTAGTTTCCCCTTGGGTTTTATCTGTCTCCTCTTCATTCTTCCTCTTCTTCTTCTTCAATAATCTTCATCTTCTTTCTTCATCTTGGTTTGGTCCTCCTTTAGTTCTATGTCCATCATTGTTTTGTCAATCACATTTTCTTAAGTATGTTTGGGTTGTCGGCTCAATCATGTCAAAATATCTACATTTTAATAAGTATGTTACGTGGTTCCCTTCTTTATGTTTGTGTTTTTTGGCTCAATCACTTGGGTTGGGTAATATCGTGGTACGTCATGTCAAAGTATTTACATTTTAATCATTTTTTACACATTTTATTTCATATGAAGTAATTTTATATCAAGAATTATCTTTTTTATCACTGGTACGAGATTTGGCTTAATTGTATCGTTACATAATGCCTCTCCTCTAAAATTGATCATTTTAATAAAATACTAGCATAGTGTTTTATGAAATTATCAGTTATAGATAACTTTTTTCCTTCTCTTCCTTGTTTGTTTCTCCATTCTCCATTTCTCTTCTTACTTAATTCACTCCATTTTGTTTGGATCTGTTTTTATTTATTTCCATTGGTGCATATTCCCTCATACACAAATTTTATTTCCCTAACTTTATATAGTAGCTGGTTTCTCCCATTACTACTCATTTTTCTGAGACTAGAGGCACATCTTCTCTACTCAGTTCACATAGATTGCTGGACTTTTCAACAGTCAATCTTAAATCTTTGTCAACTTGTGACTTAATAATAATAATAATATAATAATATAATTGGGATTGTCCACCTTGTGGTTTGTTTTTAGATCACTTTATCATTACTACTCATTCTTCCTTCCGCTATACCTTAACTATACACTATCATCTACTCATATACTATATTGAGAAATTTTATCTTTATTCATCTGTTAATTTCATCATATCTCACTTTTCATTATTTTTTTTTTCAATGCTCGTTGTGATCATTTTAATTGTTTTAGCATTTTTTTTTTTTTTTTTTCTTAGTCATTTAGCAGGATTCTGCTTTAGCCATATTTGTATATTTGTTTTATATACAATTTCTCTCTCTCTCTCCTTGTACCAGGTAAAGTTTTATTTATTTTTTCTGATAATACTTTTGATTCAGTATAATTTCAAGTATTTATCTCAGTAATTTGAACTTGATTTTATTTTTGTTTATTTTACTCTGTATTCAACATCATTTTTGATAATTCTTTGGTAAGTTAATGGTCTTACCTTAAAGGAATGTTTGTAGCGTATTCCTTTTTAGCTATTTTTTGTTTTTAATTATAATTGTAAGTTTGTGCTTCTTACATTTTTATTACATAGGAATGTGTGTAACTTATTCCTGATTATCTCACTTTTTACTTCATACTTCATATTTCAATTTTTTGTTATATTTTAAACTGATTTAAATTGAAAGGAATTTGTGTAACTGTTCCCTTTGTTTTTCTCTTTTTTTTTTTCATTAAAACCTTTTATTGTTCCGCATACATCATCTAAATATTTGAGTAAGCTGCTCTTACAATCTCTTTTAGAATTTTGAAATTTGTTTCATTTCACAATGGTTTTATTCTTCCTCGTAAAACTTTTTTATTGAAGTTTGATTGTAAACTCCCTTGATTTTCTTTGTATTGATATTACTGATTTGGTAAGTATTATTACCATTGTCTCTTGTGATGATATACGGTTTATTATGATATACATAATTGTTTATTCGTATTGCTATACACGGGACCTTGTTATTTATATTCTTGGTAAGTTGACTTCTCCTTTTCTTTCCTTTATTATTTCCTTCTCTTGTTCGACTCTTTGTTGTTAGGCACCTCTACTCCTTCAAGTGTTTGGTAGACACACTTATTCTGGATGATATTTTGTTCATGTCATCACCACCTTACCACATGTTGGGGCCATACCCTCTCTACAAAACTTAAATCATCTTCTCTATTGCCTCCATTCCTGTGGTTATCAGGTGGTTCTTGGCTGGGTTCGGCCCTTATGGTGTTTACTTGAGCTATCCGGGGTCCTTCGTCATTACTTGTTGTATCATGCCGTATTGAAAAACCCGGATTCTCATGAACTGTTACCCAATTTCCGCTATCATTTTGGTTGGTATTGGGTTCCTGGCGGTGGTTATCTTCATTGCGAGGTGGTTCATCATTCCTATCCTCTGCTGGTGGGTTATTATTATTATTTGAGACTTGATAATAGCAGTTAGGACGATAGTTCTGGCCATATCTCCTTTGGTTATTCTGTTTTTGTCCACGGATGAAGTTTACTCGACGTCTGTCGTCATTTCTATACTGATTACCCCCGGGTCCCCGGTTGTACTGGTCATTGGGATGATACCGGTTGCCGTAGTAATTATGGTCATTGGGGTGACCGTTGGTACGTCGTTCAGGTCCATTTCCTCGGTAATTATCATTCTGTCGGTAATTATTATTTGGGCTGTTTCTATTATTGTTTGGACTTCCTGGGTGCTGGTTCTGTTGTCCTCGGTTACCAGGCTGGTTATTTGGATGGCGATGCTGATCGTTTCCATTGAATGTTGGTTCTGCATTATTATTGTTGTTATTGCGGCCCCAGTTATTTCGATTATTGCCTTGTGGATAATTGTATGGTCCCTGGAAATTAGTGGTATTGTTATTTTCATTCCATTTATTGTACCTTTGGTTAGTGATCCTATTTCTTCGATATTGGTTATCATTCTCCATGTCCTCTAGCAAACTCACCATTCCTTGGATTGTTTTAATTTGGCCTTGTCGCCTGGCCTTCTGGATGGCCTCTTCGTAATGATAACCCAGTTGTATCACCAATGACTCTTCCGGTATTCTGGGTTCCAAATTTCTGGCTAAACATACCTTTCCCAGAAAGTACGATGTTAACGTGTGTCCTCCTTGTGTCTCATACTTTCCGTTACTAATGTCATTGCGGACCACATTCTGTGTTTATTCGGACCAATACTTCTCCCTGAACTGTTTCTTGAACTCTTGAGTATCGTTTATCTCAGGTCTTGTGGCCGTCCACCAATTGTCATGGGTGTCACGAAACATCTCGTCGATCATACTTCTTACATTGGACCATCTGGTTTCTTTGTTCTTCTCTATCAGCTCTTCTACCCGTTTGAGGAATTCTATCGGGTTTCTCCTGTAGCTACGAAAATTAATCATTTCTCGAGGTTCACTAGTTATGAAATGTGTGTGATTATATGGTTTTTCTCTTAATGCATCTAATTCCTCCTGCATCTGTTTCTCTCGCATGCTGATTCCCTGGATTTTTTCTCGGTTTTCTCGGGTCAGTCCGTCGATTTTGTCTATGACGGTATACACCTTCTCTACCCGATTGTTTACATCCAGTTGTAGCTCTTGGTGCCTCTCCTCCATTTCCTTGACCACCTCCTGTTTCTTCTTCTGGCATCTTTCGTTAAAGGCTTGGTAGAATTCGGTCACTCTCAACTTATTTTCTTCTTCGACATCGATGATTTTGTAATTCATTTCTTCTCGTACTTGTAACAAGGCTTCATTTGTCTCCGCTACCGATTGCTTGGTTTCCTCTCGACACTCGGCCAATTGTTGCTCCCATTCCTCCTTGGTTTTCTCCCTTGCTTCCTCTATCTTCCGTTGGAGGATATCCTGATTATTTTCCATCTTTTTATTTACTAATTCTAGATCATTCTTGATCTGTTTCTTCAACTCTTCACTCTTCTTCTCCAATGCCTCCTGGCTTCTCTTCAAGTCTTCATGGTTGCTCTCTATCTTGTCATTCAGGAATTCTATACTCTCCTTCATTTGCTTCTTCAACTCTTCAACGTTTTGGTCCAGTTTTTCCAGTTTTTTATTCAAACCTTCCTGGTTCCTATTCATTTGTCCAAATTGTTCCATCATGAACTTCATCATACTATCTAAATTCGTTTCTTCTGTTGGTTTGATTGGTTGTTCAGTCACCATGACTTGTGCTTCTATTTCCGGTTCAGGTTCAGGTTCAGGTTCAGGTGGATTTGGATTTTCCGTTTGGTCCTCCTGTGGGTTTTCTTCTGACAATTCTCCAGTCGTTTCCTCCATTTCTACTTCCTCGACTTCTTCCACTTCTTCTGGGTTTCCTTCTTGGTTTGGTGTTTCCTTCCCTTTGCGTCTCGTAACCATCCCGTGTCTATTCATGATCGCCGCTAGTTATTCTTACCAGCCGCACGTTGTTGGTCGCCAATATGTAACAATAAATATCGGGTCGTGTACGTCCTCCTTCCTTTTTTCTTAAAGCCCCTCGTTGGGTTCGTCAATATGTAACAATAACTGACGTCCGCCTTTGTTCAAGCCCCGCGATGGAAGCCAATATGTAACAATAAATAGGGGTCGTACCTGTTAAAATGTATCACACTTGTTTATATGGTGTATTAGTGTGATTGTAGTGCGTTTGCCTCACACTGGTTGTTACATAAATCGACGTCACTACTGGAGTCCGTAGCGTTGTCAATGTCACCAGTACAACCTACCTGTCAATTCATAGGGATTACGATTCCCGGGTGGCGCCAAATTGTTTTTATTAAAACAATTAAAACATTTAATTTTTAAAGTAATATGTGGTATTAGCATGGACAGCTGTGGCGTTCGAATTATTCGCGCTGCTACACAGGTTGCCGACTCGGCCACTCGTAACAAGCGCTAGTTGGCTGATACTACTTCGCTAACACACATATAGGGTCATTCCATATCAAATCAACCAGGGGTCTGAACCTCAGTGTCTCAAATATTGGTAATTTTTTGTATATTTGTTGTACTTATAAAGTACTTCAAAAATACAAAGTTTCAAATTTTTTTGTTGGGTAGTTTTTTTTTAAAGATTTTTTAAAAACTGCACAAAACGCCATTTTTCACGTTGTTTTGAAACAGAAAACCGTGTATAATTAAGGAACCGTTAGACCTAGAAAGCTCATTTATAGCTCATTTTAAAGGTCTTTGTAAGGGCTTTAATTTGATATGTAACACAACCTACTTTGGACAAAACCCTTTTTTTGGCATGTTTTCAAAAAACGTTTTTTTGAAAATTTCAAAAACACCATCATCGAATTTTTTCAAAAAAATATATGTTATTTGTAAAGACATTGACTAGAAATATGCAAAGTTTGAAAGTGGAGAAATGATGGTTTTTTTTTTTAACAAAAATTTAAAGGCATCAGTGTGGAGGTCGTATTCACGTAAATTTGCATTACAATACCAACAGTTACATTTTATGTCATTTTTAGTTTGCCTTAGTACCATAATGATAAATTACAAACAATTACTGAGACTCACCTACAAATTCTCTTGAATAAAGTGTCCCATATTGATCTTGCAGTGAAATGATTTTAAGCAACAAAACTCATTTATTAGTTGTATATTTTACGAATTAAAACATATCTGTAGAAGATTCTAGTCTATATATACACTACACAGTGCAGTCTTATAAGAACAAATCATGTTTGTAAATTAAAATAGTGCTTCTGAATATTAATCATTTAGAGTTCACACATAAGTTAATAATAAGTTGTTCACATTTTCTTCAACTGTTGTTCAAGTAAGTGAGATGAGTCTGCCATTTCTTCTGTGGTCAAAGTATACGTTCTTCCTGTAGCGGTTCTAGGTTCAACCTTTTTCAGAAGGGTGTCTGTTGACACATCCAAAATATCCAACCGTGGTTGAGGATAGAAAAATGATGCTGCAGGTCCTCGGGGATGTAAAAAGCTCACTTTAACTTCATTTGTCTCGTTGTTTTTCCCTATGATGCATGCAAGCCACCAGAAGTTATCATACATGACAGTTACAAAACCTGATTCAATTTCTTCTAATTCAGCTGTTACACTATCTGTTATAACTGGTGCTTGTAGCTTTCTTTCAGTACTTGAAGAAAACAATTTTGTTGCCATTTGTGTGTCAGAAATAGGGATAACTGCATGTAAATTATGGGTCCCTTTTATAGTTTTTGTTTTATCAAAACGTGTTGCTAACCTTTCTTCATTTTCATTGTGTTCTTCTATTGTACAGTATTTAAACTTGATGCCTGGTATGTTGGTTGTTGCAAATTCATATAATTGATGCGGTGTCATTATTTGCTGGTCATACGGTCGCTGTAAACTTGCTTTCATAGCTAATCTTTTAACAGTCCTCCCTAGACCATCACAGGCACTTTTACCATGTGATGTGGCAAAGAAATGCCACTCAGCATCAATGCCAAAGTCTTTTTTGTGCAAACAAATGTTCTGGAAATTCTTACGGTTTTTATATTGTCCTGCACAACCATCTGAGAAGTAATAAATTATTTTAATCCCTGGGATGTCTTCTTTTAGGGCATTAATCAGGTGCGTCTGAAAGAGATTGAAAGCAACAGTGTTGTGGGTAAGGCACTCTTGATATAAAAACGTAATTTCAGTGCTGTATTTTACTGTATTTGTCTGTCTGGTACGTTTTCAAGATTTTTTCAACACCGGTACTTTTTCGAGATTTTCTCGGACACCGGTACTTTTTGGTTGATCTACCAGCCGCTCGGCGCGCTCGAGAACATAATTTTAAAAAATTTAAAAAATTTTCAAAAATGTACTTTTTGAGAAAATTAAATTTAAAATTTTGATTTTGTGTTTACAAAAAAACTTTTTATGAAAAGGTATGTTGTGCTGTATATCAATGAAAACTGCATGAAAAACTGAGTAAAATAACACCACTCCCATCTCTCTAGCTCAATTAGGAGAGCAGCTGTGGTGATTTCAAAATATGTCGGACGTGCGTTTTTGGCCGTTTTTGAAAATTTTACATAGCCGTAATTTCTAAACCGTTTGAGATATTTGAAAAAAAATTTGTATTTTTATTAATCTCCATGAGGACTACCTACATACCAAATTTCATCAAATTCTGAGATGGTCAGGTAAAATTTTTAATTTTAGCGCGTTGATTTGATACGGAATGACCCTAATATAAAATACTTATATGTACCAGATAGACAGATGAAAAAGATAGAGGAATATAAGAGTAAAAGGCTGAGCCGAGATATGTACAGGAAGGTGAATGATATGAGACAGGAATTTCAGCCTAGAACAAATGCCTGTAGGGATAATAATGGTGGCCTAGTGAGTGATACTGCTGGCGTAATCAGGAGATGGACAGAACACTTCGAAGAGTTGTTAGGCTCAGTTGGGGAGGCTTCGATAGAGGCATCTGAGAATGAAGAGGAAGCAGGAGAATTCGAGGATGATAGAGAGGAGTTGGTGCCATCCTATGACGAGGTGTATGAAGCTCTAGAAAAGCTTAAAAATAACAAAGCAGCAGGTTCCGATGGTTTACCAGGGGAACTATTAAAGAGCGCAGGAGGAGATTTCATAAAGGAATTTGCCCATCTCATAGAGCGAATATGGCTGGAGGAAGTAATGCCTGATGAGTGGAACAATGGGGTGGTGTGTTTAATACATAAAAAGGGTGATCCGCTCATATGAAAAAATTATAGGGGAATCTCTCTACTTAATACAGCATATAAGGTATTGTCCAACATCATATTTCTAGGCTGCTTCCCTACGCTGAGGAAAACATAAAAGAATATCAATGTGGATTCACTAGGAATAGGTCAACAACAGACCAAATATTTACACTAAGGCAAATCCTGGAAAAAACGTTGGAATATGGAGTTGCCACTCACCATCTCTTTGTGGATTTCCAGTCGGCATATGATTCAATCAACCGGAAAATGCTATATAGAGCTATGAAGGAGTTGAATATACCATCTAAGTTGGTGCGTATGGTTGGAGTAGTTATGTCCAATTCTAAGTGCCAAATCAGAATACAATCAAATCTATCTAACTCCTTAAAAACATTGAATGGGTTGAAACAAGGAGATGCCTTAGCGTGTCTGTTGTTCAACATAGCTCTAGAAAAGGTCATCAGGGATTCAGGAATTCAAACTAGCGGACACATATTTCACAAGGAGGTACAGCTTCTGGCCTATGCCGATGACATTGACGTCATAAGTAGGTCTGAATCTGGCTTAAAGGAAGCCTTTCAGGTACTGGAGTTGTCTGCTAAGGCTATGGGCTTGGTTATAAACCAAAGCAAAACCAAATATATGGTTGTAGGTGCCAACACTCGTGCCCTGTCCCTGCGCATTAATGATTATGAATTTGAAAAGGTTCAGGGTTTTCCATATCTCGGGTCATATGTGGACTCTGGAAATGACTCCTCTAGAGACACTGAAAAACGGATATTATCTGCTAATAGGTGTTACTACGGACTGGTGAAACATTTTAAGTCAAAATTAATAAGTAAAGATACAAAAGCCACCCTATACAAGACCTTGATCAGACCAGTCCTGATGTATGGCTCGGAATGCTGGGTGCTAAAAAAACTAGATGAGCTGAAACTATCCGTTTTTGAGAGGAGGGTACTGAGGAGAATCTATGGCCCTGTGAAGGAAAACGACATTTGGAGGCGACTGCATAATGGAGAGTTGTACGAAAGGTTTAAAGATCTTCCGATCGTGCAACTCATACAAATTAACAGATTGCGTTGGGCTGGTCATGTGCAGAGAATGGCGGAGGATAGAATCCCAAAAAGAGTTATGAATTATTTGCCGATGGGAAGGAGAAGGAAAGGAAGACCGCATACAAGATGGCTGGACCAGGTTGGTAAGGAGGCAGTGAGGCTGGGTGCAGCAAACTGGTGGACATTGGCCGGGAGTAGAGACCAGTGGGGAAGATTTCTTTTGGAGGCCAGGGCCCGGACTGGGCTGTAGCACCGAGGATGTATGTATGTATGTACTTATATGCACCATATAACTCAAATACATACTAAGTTTTATAATTACAATGTAACAAACTGGACACCAATTTTACTAAACAATGTCAATATTTTTTATATTGGAGTTTGTAAAAAAGAATATTTACCACCATCTACTAATAACAAGGACATTTTGGCTAGCCCATCTTAGGCTAAACTAAAGAAAAAACTAGTATTAATGCTAGTACTAAAACTAAACTACTAACAAAATTGCTTACTTAAATCACCGAGATAACGTTACCGTATTCATTAATGCCTTGAGTGGTGGGTGGAGGATCACATCTCCACTCCTCCCACTTTTGTGGTACATACTTAAGTAAGTAATGCTTGTGAATTTTGTCATAATTATCACATTTCTTTTCTGTGAGTTATACACTGTGTGTGTAGTATTCTTCTCTAGCAACAAATTTCTAGCTTTATTTTTTCTAGTACTGTTTTGGTGTTTAGAAAACATTTTTCTTTTAAATTGAAACAACTACATGAATATTTTTATCATCTTCTTACTTTACTCTAAAAAGTAAACAGTATTTTTCTTAGTCTATACAAGAGGCTAAACTAAAGCAAAAACTAGTATTAATGCTAGTTACTAAAACTAAACTACTAACAAAATTGCTGACTTAAATCACCGAGATAAACATTATTCATTAGTGCCTTGGGTGGTGGGTGGAGGATCGCATCTCCACTCCTCCCACTTTTGTGGTACATACTTAAGTAAGTATGCACAGAGGCGTAGCTGGGGGGGGGGGCAGCCACCCCGGACGGCATAGCCAGAAGGGCGGCAAAGTGAGCATAGACTTGAAAAAATTGTTTTCAGTTTATAAAACTACAAACAACTTGTTTCTTTGATATGACTATTCCTTAAGAACTATAGGAATATAAGATTTTCTTAATATAAAATTAAGAACTACAACAAGTTCCAAAGAGTTTATGAAGTCTTTTATTCAAGGAAAGTCGAACCCTGAGTGTCGAAATATTACAATTACCAACGAATCAACTTGCGATCATAAAATGGATGGTATTAGCAACGAGGTAGTTGATAAATACAGTAAAATTAACAACGTGAGTACTTCAAACCTTTCCTGAAGATGAAGCCGGACGATCCTTAAACAAGTATTGGTTTGATAAAACCTTGCAAAATGGCAAAAAGGTAAATCGCACTTGGATGTGTTTTTCTCCAACTAAAAAAATCCCTATTCTGCTTTTGTTGCATTTTATTTCCACAAAAAAAAAACTGTCAAAGAAGCCATTTCAATACTAAAAATGGGTTTTCGTCGTGGCGAAAGTTAAATCCCCGTATTCAGGGTCATGAAAAAATGCTCTGCGTTTTTTTGAATGGAAGGAGTTGGAACATTCTTTAAACAAAGGGGGACTTATTGATAATCTGCTTCATAAACAAATCAGTAAACCAGTTAAGACATGGAAAGAAATCCTCAAACGGGTCATTGCCACAGTACAAAATCTGGCACTGATAGGACATCGAGAGTCAATTACTAACGATCCAAATCCTGGAAACTTTCTGGCTTTGTTAAAATACTTGGATAAATTTTTAACGTATAAAAATATACTTTGTACATAACGTGTTAGATACTTTGTTATGCTTTGGGCAAATAAAGTATTCCCACTTCTGGAGACGCTAACGGACAAATTAAAAGTTTGGAGGAATGAACTGTGTGACAATGTCGTTACTGAGCCAGAGTAGGCATGTAATGAAGGTGTCAGTGTAACAAAAAGGATAAGAAGAAGCGCATGATGCCAGGAGGGTATGCAGATGATTCTGCATTAACCGTTCGGCAAGAAATGCGACGTTCTCTAATAGAAATTTTGACAAACTGTCAGTTGAAATTTCAAACCATTTCTCTAACATAAAAGAGTCAGAAAAACGCTTTGGGTTCTCTTGTAAATTTGAGGCGTACGTAAATGATGGGGATATACATTTTAAGAAACAGCTTTCCCAAATCAATATTCAGTGCACAGTGCTTCCAAAACTGTATTCACATGACCTAAAGAGTGAAGAATTGTTCAGTGACTTGAAAGACGTCATACTTTTATTTAAAAGGGAAAAAGTTAACGGAGAACAAAAAGACTTAACACCTCAGGAACTGCTACAATACATTTCTTCAATGAGATTAGGAGCCTAAGAAACACTAGCAACACCTTTAAAAATTTTTCTTATATTACCAGTGTCTGTGTCTTCTTGTGAAAGATCGTTTAGTAAGCTCAAAATGATTAAATCATACCTACGATCAACAATATCTCAAGAAAGGGTATCAAATCTAGCGATACTTTCAACTGAAAACGACACTGCCTGGTCTTTAGATTATAGTGATCTAATAACCCTCTTTGCAGCAATGAAGACCAGGAAAGTTTCATTTTAAAATGTCTCATTTTAAGTATTTATTAAATATTAAAAATAAATATTAAGTGATTATTAATAGAATACGGAACCATTAACCTGTAATGGTAAGTGACTTATTTTATTACTTTTAATGTACCGTAATTCTTTGTTTAACTTAATGTTGCTTTAGGATATTGTTTTGATGATGCGCTTTAGATCTACAAGGATATGGATGTTTATTACAACATTTTTACGTTATAAATTATTTATATTACTACATTTTTTATAATCTATATTTGTTAATAATAAATGTATACAAACTGAATAGCAGTAATATTATAATATATAATTTCTTAATTTTGACTTAACAAATATTGTTAAGATGTTTGCTGGACGTGCTTTCATTCAAAAGTCTACACATTTGCGTTTATTAAGTACTTTTTTTACTGGATGAGCCTTAATGTTTGCTCTTTTGTCGCCCTTTAATTGTGAAGGTGAGGCGGCTGATGGTCTCCTTGACCCGGGCGCCAATAAGCCTAGCTACGCCACTGAGTATGCACCAAATTTCATCAAAATCTGAGGTGGGTGAAATGATTATTTTGACTTGACATGAAATGAGATGATCAGAAGTTTGGTACCACAATCTATATCTATAAAAATGAATGTTTGTTTGTTTCTTTCTTTCTTTGTCCCGTATGCGTTCCTATACCATTCATCCGATTGCGATGAAACTTCGGTGAGTTGTTGTGCGCACGCCCGCGAAGGTTTATGAATTTTTTTCGATGGGGTCCTATGGGGGGTTCTTGGGGTCTTCCACATCTCCTCCTAAACCACTGGACCGATTTCAACCAAACGTGGCACAAATATTTTATGCAACGGGAGAACCAACATAGGGTAGGTGTTTTTTCGATGGGGTCCTTTGGGGGGTCCTTTGGGGTCTTCCACATCTCCTCCTAAACCACTGGACCGATTTCAACCAAACTTGGCATAAATATTTTACGCAACGGGAGAACCAACATAGGATATGTGTTTTTTCGATATGATCCTTCGGGGGGTCCTTTTGGGGTCTTCCACATCTCCTCCTAAACCACTGGACCGATTTCAACCAAACTTGGCACAAATATTTTACGCAAAGGGAGAACCAACATAGGATAGGTGTTTTTTCGATACGATCCTTTGGGGGGTTCTTTGGGGTCTTCCACATCTCCTCCTAAACCATTGGACCGATTTCAACCAAACTTGGCACAAATATTTTACGCAACGGGAGAACCAACATAGGACATTTTTTCGATACGATCCTCTGGGGGGTCCTTTGGGGTCTTAAAAACTATTAGATTTGGTTACTAGGCAACCCAATAGAATAGATTCTGTTCTAAATATATTATCGCATTAAATTGAAGACCACGTGAACGAAGTCGTGGGCAACAGCTATTTATTTTTAAGAAACGTACTTTAATTGAACTTTATTAATTAAACTAACATTTTCATTATGTACAACGTGAAACTCCGTAGCGAAGCACGGGTATTCTGCTATACCATTCATCCGATTGCGATGAAATTTTGCACGCTGATAGCAGGTACCCAACGGAAAGTTTTCCACTTTATTTGATAACAATAGGTTAAAAAGAACCGAAGTTATTGCAAAAAACGCATTTTTTTTAAACCCGCGGCTTCGATCGCGAATATTTGTATATGATTGTTGTGGTAACTGTAGAGTTGGTAAATTGCTAATGGTACATCTATATTAATAATATTCTTATATTGTAAGTTGTGAATATCCAAAAGCAATAGATCCATCATTCATGTTTCCTCGATACGTAAAATCAAAATTTGATAATTTAGTAGATATTTACAAACATGCAGTAACACAATTAGATGAAATGTTTATTCGTATAGAATAATACAAATAGTGTATACATAAGTATATTGATATCAGTTAGTCCATTTGAATATTTACATTTTAGTAGGGAAATGGAATTCTTATAAACAATACAATAATTAGTTGTTTGATTATATTGTAACATTGATTATAATTATAGTACACGTTGATTCTGACAAACCATACTCTTCGACATCTGAATATTCAGTAGGCCTATGTGCAGTAGGAATAATTAATTGTCGAGAATTATACTTAACCTACTTCATCGAGAATTATGCGATGAGCGTCAGTGATGTAGTATCAGTGCCTTTTTTTGTTAAATTGAGTACGCAATGCTCAAGCCTGTTCGTCTGAAACAGTCGAGCAACGGGATGCAAGACTGGAAACCGCTCGAGTACGCAATGCTCAAGCCTGTTCGTCTGAAACAGTCGATCAACGGGATGCAAGACTGGAAACCGCTCGAGTATGCAATGCTCAAGCCTGTTCGTCTGAAACAGTCGAGCAACGGAAAGCAAGACTGGAAACCGTTCGAGTACGCACTGCTCAAGCCCGTTCGTCTGAAACAGACGAGCAACGGGAAGCAAGACTGGAAACCGTTCGAGTACGCACTGCTCGATCCAGACGAGCACTGCACGCTGATTTAAATCTTGGTGCATTCCATTACGATGCTAATTATGATTACAGTCTTCATCCAAGTGTGGTTATTGGAAAAATGGATAAATTATGCGTGTATTGCAGTGCCCTCAAATTTAAGAATGAAACACCAGGAATGTGCTGCGCGGGTGGAAAAGTGAAATTGCCAGAATTACATTCACCACCCGAACCATTATCAACGTTGGTATCAGGTGACACAAGCCAATCGAAACATTTCTTGGCAAACATACGCAAGTACAATTCATCTTTCCAAATGACATCGTTCGGTGCAACAAATATCGTGCGCGAGAATTACATGCCAATATTCAAAGTGCAAGGGCAAATTTATCATCGTGCAGGATCACTACTACCACTGTCGAACACAGATCACAAATTTCTTCAAATTTATTTCATGGGAAACACTGATGAACAAATCGATCAACGTTGTCGATTCAATACGGGCACTAAACGAGAAATTGTCGCTGCATTACAAACTTTATTCGATCAACACAACGAATTAATTCGATTGTTCAGAACTGCCCTTGAACAAATGCCAGCTGATGACTACAAAGTTGTAGTTAGAGCAGACAAAACACCTGTCGGCCAACACGAAAGACAGTACAATGCACCAACAATTGATGAAGTGGCGATCATTATAGTTGGCGAAGAATTTAACTCGCGTGATATAATTCTTCATCGCAGAAATGGTGATGTTCAGCGAGTCTCAGAAACTCATCGCTCATACGACGGATTGCAATATCCGATTTTATTTTGGCAAGGAGAAGATGGATATCATTTCAACATCAAATTGAGAAATCCACAAACAGATGAGGAAACGAATAAGAAAGTCAGTGCCATGGATTACTATTCATATCGATTGATGATTCGTGAAAACGCTGAAAACATATCTTGAAATGTCGACAATTGTTCCATCAATACATTGTCGATATGTATGCGAAAATCGAAACCGAACGACTCCTCTACATTCGATTAAATCAAACCAAGTTGCGTTCCGAAGAGTACATTCATGTACGTGATGCAGTTGTTAATGATGGCAATGTGAATCCCAATAAATTGGGAAAAATGGTCATACTACCGGCCACATTTACAGGGAGTCCACGGCACATGCATGAATACGCACAAGATGCAATGACATATGTTCGCGCATATGGCCGCCCAGATTTGTTTATTACATTCACATGCAATCCTACGTGGGATGAAATAAAAGAACTTTTGTTAACTGGACAATCATCATCGGATCGTCATGATATTTCCGCGCGTGTGTTCAAACAAAAATTGAAATCTTTAATGGATTCCATTGTCAAGCATCATGTTTTTGGAGAGACACGCTGTTGGATGTATTCCGTTGAATGGCAAAAAAGAGGATTGCCACATGCACACATTTTGATTTGGTTGATCGAAAAAGTCACACCAGATCAAATTGATCAAGTCATCTCAGCAGAAATACCAGATGTCGACATTGATCCAAACTTATTTGAAGTCGTCACCAAAAACATGATTCATGGTCCATGTGGCTTACTCAACAACAATTCACCATGCATGTCTGATGGGAAATGCACGAAACGATACCCAAGAGACTTACTTGCCGAGACTATCACTGGCAATGACAGATATCCACTCTATCGTCGACGATCAACTGAAGATGGCGGCAAATCCATCACTTTAAAAGTACGAAACAATGATGTTGAAGTCGATAATCGTTGGGTTGTACCTTATTCACCGTTACTCTCGAAAACGTACAAAGCACACATCAATGTCGAGTATTGCAATTCGGTGAAATCGATCAAGTACATTTGCAAATATGTCAACAAAGGAAGCGATATGGCAGTTTTTGGAGTGGGAAATGCAACTGCATCTATCAATGAAATCGACCAATATCAACTGGGACGCTACATTAGTAGCAATGAAGCAGTATGGCGCATTTTATCATTTCCAATCCATGAACGACATCCAACAGTTGTTCATTTGGCAGTGCACCTTGAAAATGGACAGCGTGTGTACTTCACAACAGAAAATGCACGTGCAAGAGCATTGTCACCACCGCCAACAACGTTAACTGCATTTTTCTCATTGTGCGGGGATGATATGTTTGCAAAGACGCTACTTTACTCTGAAGTGCCAACATACTACACATGGAATGCATCAGCAAAAAAGTTTCAACGTCGCAAACAAGGTAAAGCAGTTGAAGGACATCCCGACTTATATTCGACTGACGCGTTAGGCCGCCTGTACACTGTTCATCCAAACAATGCAGAATGCTTTTACTTGCGATTACTGTTAATCAACATACGTGGACCGACATCCTTCCAAGAATTGAGAACAGTAAACGGTCAAGTATGTGCCACTTATCGTGAAGCTTGCCAAGAATTAAATCTTCTTGAAAACGATGCACATTGGGACACTTCACTCGCTGACGCATCGAATACTGCTCAACCACAGCAAATACGCACGTTATTTGCAATCATATTGACAACGTGCTTCCCATCCAATCCAAAAGATCTTTGGAAAAAGTACAAAGACTACATGAGTGAAGACATCCTACATCGTTTGCGTGCAACGAATCAAAATCCGGACATTCAATTCACACCAAACGTGTATAATGAGGCATTGGTTTCGATTGAGGACACATGTTTGGCAATCGCTAACAAAGCACTGGTACAATTGGGAATGGCTGCGCCGAATCGATCTGCAAACGACCTTTTCGATCGTGATTTGCAACGAGAAAAACACTTTGATATCGACGAATTGGGTACATTTGTTCAAACGAATCTTCCGAAATTGGTTCCAGAGCAACGCATAGCGTATGACAGAATTATGCATGCAATTACAAGCCAAAGCGGGGGATTGTATTTCCTAGATGCGCCCGGAGGCACAGGCAAAACTTTTCTCATTTCACTTATTTTGGCAACCATACGATCACGAAAAAATATTGCACTGGCAATCGCATCATCTGGAATTGCGGCAACTCTTTTGGATGGTGGCCGAACAGCGCATTCAGCACTGAAATTGCCGTTGAATATACAAATCACTGAGACACCCACATGCAATATCAACAAAAATTCTGGAATGAGTAAAGTACTCCAATCATGTCAACTCATTATATGGGACGAATGTACTATGGCGCACAAAAAAGCATTGGAAGCGCTTCATCGTACACTAAAAGATTTGAGAGGAAATGAACAGCTCTTCGGTGGCGCACTCATTTTATTGTCTGGTGATTTTCGACAAATTCTACCAGTTATACCACGTTCAACACACACTGATGAACTTAATGCATGTCTCAAATCATCAGTTCTATGGCGACACATACAGAAATTGACTTTGAAGACCAATATGCGTGTACAGCTACAACATGATGCATCCGCTGAACGTTTCGCAAAACAATTGTTGGATATTGGGAATGGGAAAATGGCAATCGATGAATCCACACAATGTATCACATTGCCAACAAACTTCTGTAAAATCACAGCAACCACAGACGAATTGATTCACAAAGTTTTCCCAAATATCGCACAGAATTACAAAAATCATCAGTGGCTCAGTGCACGTGCTATATTAGCAGCCAAAAACAACTATGTCAATGCCATCAATTTCAGCATTCAAAACGAAATACCAGGCGAAGCGACAACGTATAAGTCCATCGATACTGTAATGAATCAAGATGAAGTTGTCAATTATCCAACTGAATTCTTGAATTCACTTGATTTGCCAGGCATGCCGCCGCACGTTTTAACATTGAAAATTGGCGTGCCTATCATTCTTCTCCGAAACATCAATCCACCACGACTTTGCAACGGTACCAGGCTTTCAGTGAAACAGATGATGAACAATATCATCGAAGCTACAATTTTAAATGGAAAATTTAAAGGAGAAGATGTACTGTTGCCACGCATCCCAATGATTCCGACAGATATGCCATTCGAGTTCAAACGTTTGCAGTTTCCGGTGCGACTCGCATTTGCAATGACCATCAACAAAGCACAGGGACAATCGCTACAAGTGTGTGGACTAGATTTGAAAAATCCATGCTTCTCACATGGACAGCTGTATGTGGCCTGCTCACGCGTCGGAAAACCTTCGGATTTATTCATGTACGCACCAGACGGAAAAACAAAAAATATTGTGTATCCAAAAGCACTTCAATAAACAGAATTAAAACACAAACACTTTCTTTCTTTGAGTGGCATTGCAACGCATGCCGGGTACTCGCTAGTGTTTTATAAAACACAAAAGATCTCTCTCTCTCTCTCTCTCTTCTCATATTCAAATATAAATAACAATAACTTAATTCTGTCATGCTGCATATATTATAGGTAATGGACCATCAGTGGTAATAATGAAATGTTCTCTGGATTTGCTTATTCTAAATCAAATAATGGCAACTTGAAAATCAAATTAATAGCCAACTAATAAAGCAAATATTCTTGATCTGTTTGATTTCTTTATGTTAAGAAATTATCTTGGATGAAAGAAATAAGTTTAGCTCTGACCATTCTCCATTACTACCAACATTAGCAACCTTATTTAAAAACTGAGATGGAAATTATAAGGGAATAAAAACAAAATAATAAGCAATACAATGATAACAATTATAATTTGTGTACAAATTATTCTATTTGCAAGAACGCCAGAAGAATCTAAAACTGACAATAAAATTCCATCACTAGAAGAACTGATGGAAATAGGCCCAGAGTGGTGACCAAAAATCCCAAAGATTTGCTGAACTATTGAGAACATATTCCAACCATATGGACATCAGGAGTAAGAAATTTTTGTATTTGTCTTTTAACATAACCACCTAGTTCAGCGATTTCAATTTCAAACTGGTGGCTCACAATGCCTTTTTATGTGGCCCAGCCCTTATCTTAGTAAACCAATATAATAATTACTCTATTTACCTTTATGAGTAAATGAATTATTTTATTTTATTTAACCGAGCATGGTCTTGGAGGAGAAAAATATAAAAAACTGTTTCACTGTGTCATTAATAAACATAAAGTAGACTTCATTTTTTTTAATGGAAAGTGTATTTGTAATAGTACTCATTTATTTTCATCATATTATAAGACCCAGTTCTATTTCCTTCTGCCCCTCAGAAAATTTGTTTATTTAATCTGGACTGATCCATCCAAACCATATGTCCAAGGAATCTCAGTCTTTTCCTTCGGAAAGCTGTTTCTAGATCTTCCAGATCCCTGTACAGCTCTTCTTTGGGTCTATGCCTGTACCCATGTTTAGTTTTCTTGGGGACATAAATTTTCTGAAGAATTCTTCGTTCAATTTTAAGAAGAGGTTCCAATTGTTTCCATTCCTTACATGATCACCGGCCTCATCACAGTGCTATAATGGAGGACTTTCGCACTTCTGGAAAGGTTTTTCTTTCCGTACAGTTCCCAGGTTAGAGTAAAGGCCTTTGCTAATTTGAATTTCCTTATCTTAAAGGATTCTTTGAGGCATTTTGGGATGTTTTCCTCAAGATATTTAAAATTGTTAGTTTATTTTATTTCTCCATATGTAGTGTCCAGGCACGTTTTCAGGAATTTAAATAGGGCGGTCACAATTTCCGTTTTAGCAAAGGAGATTTGGAGGCCTGTTTTTTCCGCTATCTCTTTGAGATGACCTACTACTTCTAATTGGGAATAATTTATAATGTTTACAATTTATTTATTTTTTTTAAGGTCTCAATTATATTTAGCTGAGCCCAGTATGTTTTTAATAAAGAAAGGCCTGAATAAGTGTCAAGAACTAACGAATGAAACTTGTGGTTACATTAGAACAGTAGTAGTAAAAAAAAAACATGTGCAGGAGCAAAAACATGTAAATATTTAAATATTTCCATTACCCCTTAAAAAAATAAATAAATAAAATAAAAAGGAATGTAAAGTTACGCAGTTGTCTGACTTTGATGTAGATGTAACACGACATTCAATTGTGGAATTTTATGACAAGGGCGAATATCCAACTGTGAAAAACGTTCAACAGAAAATTATAGAACTATTTTTTTCTGGCAGTGTTAGGCATATTTTAAAAAATATAGGATTTTAGTTTAAAAAATGGCTTTAGTTTATTATTTAGGATGGCTGAATACATTTGCATGAAAGATTTGATACCACCACCACCACCACCATCGTACATTATATATATTTTATGTAGTTTGTCCAAACTGGTGGACTGATTTATGAAAGTCACTGACCTGAGTTCAGCGAAAACAATGAATTTCATTGACAGCACTCCATTGGGTATGGTTTTGTGGCACTGGCCAAAATTAACTTCTGTATACTTGTAAAATGTGGTTATTTATACTGAATGACTTTCTTTAAAAATTCAAAGTTTTTAACACATAAAATCACTCACCACTTAATAGACTGGCTTTCCACATACACTAAAATTTAATACAAGGTCAACCGATTGTTACATAACTATTATGAAGAATCCTTGCGTAGGGAAGGTTATTATAAATATTGGTCAACAAATGTCATATTAAGGAAGTAATCATAAGCTGAATGAAATGATGGAGTTTTATTTCAAACAGATATAGAAACAAACTTTATAAGTGTCAAATATACTAGTTAGGACTTTATAAAGCTATTTAAAGCCTCATTGAGACTTTAAAGTTATATAGTAATGTATAGAAAAGCAAGGAGACATGCACTTGAGTTTAAAAGAAAATATATTAGCAATGGGTTGGATTTTAATGCAATAAACATCAAAGAAAATCTGGTTTAATTCTATGTTGCACAAGTGAAGACAAATACTTTTAACGTTCGTGTTATTTATTTAATAACAAAAAAAGAAACCATTTTTCAGCATTCAGAAGGCAAGCTCACATCTGAAGAACTATTTTTACAAAAACCGTAAGATGAAGCATCACCAAAATTTAATAGGATTGAGTTTGAACATTTCTAAATCTGCTAACTCGGTTTTTTAATTTTATTTTCCTTTTTTAAGAAGCTGTTGTACATTTTCAGAACTTCTTTATGTAAGCTGATAGGCGTCCTACAGAGACAATTTATACAGTGTTAAAATTGTTGTGTATTTGTTGTAATGTTTAAGTCATCCTCTAACACTAAATTTGAAGCCTATTTTATACTGATTCAGAACTTCTTTATGTAAGCTGATAGGCGTCCTACAGAGACAATTTATACAGTGTTAAAATTGTTGTGTATTCGTTGTAATGTTTCAGTCATCCTCTACCACTAAATTTGAAGCTTATTTTATCCTGATTTTTATTTGTAAACACCTTTTACAATCCGTCAACATGACATAACTAGTGGGAGGAGTACGCTGTGAAAGTTTGGCAAACGCAAACACTTGAGTGAAACTTCTCCAAGCTCATAAAGCTTGTCAACAATAATGTTGCTTGCTTTCTCAATAAAGCTCAATAATGTCAACAATTTGTCCTTGGGACCATCTGCCTGGTGTAATTCTCACAACGTAGTAACCACGTGCCACTCCACTTTTATCCATGTCCTATGCAAGCAGGTAAAAATCTGGCCCATACACCTGTGTAGCGCAGAGTGAGTATAAAAGGGGGCTGATGTGACATATATCAGCTTTCAGCAAGAGGATGATTACTCTGGTCTGAAGGAAATCAAAGCAAGAGTTCCTCAGGGAAACATACTTGGCCCATTTCTTTCCCTGCTATGCCCAATGGAATTCCTGAGTTTGGAAATAATACTGTAATAATTTTTGAGACGATACTGTGATGGTTGATACTAAGAGGAACTAGGATCATGTTACAAATAATTATTAATAACTTAGAAAATTATACCCAAAAAATGGCATATTAAACTTCGTAAATTAAAATCTAGTCAAATCCAAAGATTTGGAAGGAACCATGAGGGTAGAACCATCCACTAAAATGTTTAATTCATCCAGTTACTCGACAAAGATGAAAAATTCTGTTGAGTCAATGTGAAGGATTAAATTTTAACAGTCAAGTGTAATAATTATTTGACTGCAGGAATAATTTGTATGTGATTAACTGCTTTTAACACTCATAAATGAATATAACAGTTGCAATACTGAAAATCTTAAATTCAAGTTACATAGTGGGTTAGATTAAATCAACTTGCTGATTAGTCATAGGATTAAAATGAAATAATATAAATTTCTGAGTACATGATTTAAAAAAAAAAAGAGAAACTAATACATGGTATATTCTCTAAAAGCAAATATTGGCAGAAAATGTATTAATAATTTCACATTGCATGTAGAATATTATATTGCACAGTCCAACATACATTTACTTAATGCTACCAATTAGCATCAAAATGCGTTTTGATCAAACCTCTTCCACCACACCACTTCATTCATAAAAGTTTACTAACAACTGTGTTTAAATACCAACACTGACACATTCTGTTTACCAACTAAATACCAAAAACAAAACAAAAAATAACGTCTTTTTTTGGTTGTTATATTTCTATTAAACACTAAAAAAAAATCTGAAATATAAAGCAGAATTCTCTTACCCATGAACGAGGATGCTGAGAATTAGACCACGATGAACTAAGATTGTCCACAAGTCCATTACCTTCTACATCATTTAAAACATTGTCTTCATCACTACCAACAATTTCACTTCCATCCCAATCCTCATCCACAATTTCTTCAGCTTCTGTTTCATTATTCACTAACACACTTTCAACACCAATACACTTAGTTGACACATCTTCCACACCTAACACTGATTGTGTGTTCTGATCTTCTGAAGATGGACCTGCTCCACTGGAACAACTATTTCTATCCTCAGCATATTCTGTGTCAGCTGGACTTGGGCTTGTACAATCAGTCTTATCTCCCTCCAAATTGATTTCTGATGCTGAACTGGAGCCTGATATTGCAGCCATTTTTATTGTCAAACTTATGCTTAATACCTGTAAATCATAAATACACACATTAATACTACTACCTCTCCCTATCTCTTGCTTATGCTGGTGCACACACACACACACACACACACACACACACACACACACACACACACACACACACACACACACACACACACACACACACACACACACACACACACACACACACACACACACACACACACACACACACACACACACACACACACACACACACACAATTTTTTATCATATAATATGAGAAGAACCAGTATAAACATAAAATGCAGAAGGTTCAAAATACAGAAGAAGTTTAAGAAACAACATTATCATATAGGCTACACAACTCTGAAACTATATGAATAAATAAATTTACATACTTTCATAGTCTATTAAACAGATTCAAGCTTTTATAGAAAACAAAGACACGTAAACACAAAACGTTGGAACAAATGCTTATAAAAACTTGTCAATTTAATCCACGATTAATAATTTCCAGTACACACTCAAAGAATAACTGATAACTGAACAACAGGAAAAAACAAATCTTGCTGTATAAGTTATGTAGTCAAATATTAAACATTTAACAATAAACAATGCGTAGACAGTACTACAAATAGTGAATACATAACACCCATTCAGGCCCACTCTACATTATAATACTTGTCATACCTAAATTATTACATTATATATTCTTTAACTTTTAAAAAGCAGTGGCACGTTGTCAAGTAATAATAACCAGTTCAATATGTTTCTTTTACTCTAAATTATTTTCATTTTTGGGCAATTTTATGTTGAAATTTACTTTTTTAAAATTAAATTTCCTCTATGTAATTAGAAAAACATTTACAAATTATGCTGGTATGTTAAAGAAGATGCACTCCGCTGCAATTACATAATACAACACGTATAGTAGCCTACATGCACTAAAGCAGCCTTCTCGTTTCATTAAATCTGCCTCAGTTATGACATCATGAGGAATGTTAGTATATGACAGTTGCTGTGACAACAAATTCCCCCTATTCACTGCTCTACTGTATCACTAGTGAATACTGCATACCTAGTCAGCACCCGCTTGTTTTGTTCATTTTTAGTTGTAGTTGGTATGTTTTTTACACAATGTCCTTCACATGAACATGGAAGAGTTTTGGGCTTTTATGAAGTTAGTCCCAGTCAGACTGCCAAAACGCTGAGATGGATAACTACTTCCGTTATTATGCGATGGACATCTAACTAAAAAATTGTGAGTACTATATATAACGAATAGATTCATTGAAAGAAGTGTTCACTGAATTGGGAATGATTCAAATTACAATCAAGCATCAATTAGGCAGAATGATGGCCTCTTAAATAAATTTAATGATTTTTGAATTTACGCTTTTGGTTTTCGTTTTAAAAGATATTTTTGGAGACATAGACGTGCTACAAAAGAAGTACATTCTCTCTGATGCGCTACAAAAGAAGTACTCTCTCTCTTATTTGCTACAAAAGAAGTCATCTGACATTAATTTCTGTATCTTCCAAATTATAATTATTTTAAAACTCATAAACAGCAAAAAAACTAAGGATGCATTTATGAAAATGTCCGATTTAGCTGCTTTGAAAACACAACTGACTGAATACTATGAGTGGCAGAAAAGAGTTACACTCACACAAGAACAAGTTTTTAAAAATAAAAAATTCTGAATTATGCCATTTTAGATACCCTTTCACTACAATCACACCTTTTCAAGATGTGGAAACCCTTGCAGTCTGTTACATTAAGTTTGTTTGGATACTTCGTAAATTCATAGGGTATTCTGAAAAATTTCCTACACATGCATTAAGTAACTTAAAGGTTTCTCTAATCTATTTACTGATTTCTACAGACTGAAAAATGATTTACAGTTTACTTTATGATGACAAAGTACAGATAAATGAAACAGCAAAAATTTACAGAACTTTTAGCTGACAACAGGAACATCTTTAAAGGTGCTTACAAACTGTTTTGCTTAATAGTAATTATTCCATCCACCTGTGTTTCCACACAACAAAGTTTTTCTTGCTTAAAAAGAATAAAAACATAACTGCAATGACTGCGGGCCGACTTACTAACTTATCAAAAGTTTCTATTGAAAAGTAACTATTCTAGGCGAATTAATTAAAATACAACCACTTTATGATGACATTATCTACAAGTTCGCAAATTTGAAATAGAGGAGAATTGACGTGTTCAATAAATAAAATGCAACTCTGTAAGTGCTTACTATTTTTAACTACTACTTTATTGGTAAATACTACTAATCATTTTTTTGTAAATATTATCATTTTTAGAATCATATTAATTATTTAATTATTGTATCATTCTGTCACCACATATTATGGATGATTCCAAAATACAGTGAACGAGTTTCAAACAATTTTTTTGTGGGGGGGGACCTGCCGATTCTGCTTCACCAATACTCGAAGTCATGAGTCACCATTGCTAAAAAGATTATTTTTTTATACAAATTATCTTTTTTAATAAATATAAGAAACTGTTTTTTAAACATACTCAAATAATGTGTTAATATTAAAATTAATGCTTCAAATGCCACTCTTCAAGTGTCAATAAGTATCATTGGATAAGATCTGGAATACTTTACCACCTACACATGTGTGGTGATAAAGTATCAATCATTCAGGAAAAAACATCTGCATTTACTTCAGCAGCCTATTTGTTCAAAACAATCTCTCTCCTCTTATATAATGATAACAGGTCTTCTGCTAGGATGGTATGTATCTTCCTTTGTCCGAGAGTGAAATTCATGTCATTACTTTAGCTCAATATTATCATTAAGCACTAAAAGCCTATAATAATTATAAGACCACTATAATTAATATAAGGTCTTCATTTGTCTTCAAATGGAGCCAAATCTTCCAGTCCTGGGGTTCATCATATTTTGTGTGTTCTGCCACCATTTGCCAAATGGATATACAAATGTGTCCATTAGTTTCCCACAAATGTGTTGTTATTCTCACACAAACCCATGTGTCCTTTTAATGCAAGGCAGGAAACTAGTAACATTTGAAAAGGTAACAAACACACACAAAACAAATGTTGAAAATGGAGGCAAATGGTAGTAAAACCGCTCACACGTGTCTCAATTTGGCAAACACTGCCTTACAGCTGGTTTTGGCTCTATTCGCCAAACAAAATCACATGAGTGGGAGAGCCATCATTCACGTACATCTAGTTAATACGATACTGTCATAAAATTAAATAATAATACATAGTCGCCACTAAAAGACAATAAAACTAATGAGTAGTCTTAATTCTTCTTGTGTTCTGTGAATAATATGCAGAAACCAGATGTAGTTGTTCCTTTTTAATATAATTAATAATACTAGTTAGTATTATTATTTTTATTATTATTAAGTCTGCTTGAATACATCATACAGCAATATTTGCTGACTACAATATTAATTTGATTAATATTGCAAATATGGCATCATATGTTAAGACTTACCTAATCCAGGAATAAATAGCCTAGTTATAGCCAGTAATATACCATTCCTATTTGATATAAAAAAATTACTTTTATATGTAGAACATGTAGATGTACCACTGATGGCAGAAAATCTAGAAGAAAAAATTCACTTTCATATTCTCAAGTCCAATTTTCATATCATTAGGCCAAGGGACTATTAACAGATGTCAGTATCTGATAACATTTACACGGGGTGTGGCACAGTGTCATGGAAAGTGATTTCTTACTTGTGTAGGCCTACTGTGTATCAACTCAATGAACCACATCTGGTAGTACCTAACTTCATAAATAAGAAAGAATATTTTGTAAAGCCTGTCTACACTACTGTAGTACCCGTTTGATCATATAAAAGAACATGCTATTTTAATCTGATAAAACATTTTCTGTACATACATAAAAACTTTGAAGTTTACCAGACACTGCCTTTTATATTATGCACAAATGTAATGTAAATAAGTGACAGCACTTATTACACCTTGTTAAATTTAACAAAAATCTTCAAGATCTGTAAAGTGTGTCATAACAACTTTTTCAGTCAAACTGTTAGCCTACAACAGATTTCAATATTACTGTGGTTTGTATCAGCTTGGTTGAATTGGATAATTTATGTATTTATATAAAATACACTATTTACTTGCTTAAAAATAAAAATCACGTGTCAATATAATTAAGTATGCACTTTTCAGTATATATTAGAGGCTGGTAACAATCAAAAGCCAGAAAATTTACCTGACTATAATAACAGGCGTTCAGAATTGCTAAAGATTGTACTTTGGTAGCACATATACATAACCTCAAAAATGGATACACTGGCTTAAAATTTATGAAATGACACTAAAGTCACGTGTAGTGCTTGACATAATCACTGATAGTAATGGTAATGAAAATGTCCATTATCGTATAGGAACAATCAAACAGTTAACATAAGCTCCTACAGTATCTACTAGGCCTATATAGTTAACCCCAGAAGATTATTAATCTTTAATAGATGACTAATGCTCTGACAAAAATGACATAATGTCAAGCATATACACACAACACAATTAAAAGAAAGCAATTCAAAACTATCTAGTTATATCAGACTAATACGTAGCTTTACTGAAGTATAAAGGAGAAATAGGCCGACTATGAGAGGCATTCAGCACAAAATACAAAAGTATTGTAGCACTGTGGTAGCACACCTGCCCCTGGACTCACTAGTACATACTTATGGACATAAATTGACAAATGTCCAGAAAAAACATGGACATTATATTATATCATTCTCCAATGCAACACCACACGAGCATATGCAAAGACAATGAATGATGATACATAATGCATATGAACATACAATCAATAAATGCATGACCATAACGCCACTAAGTTAAAAGTTAAATGGGAACATACAATTTATAATTTCTTTAAATTATTAAAATCACTATTTATTTCAATACGTTACAGAATAAATACACTTATATTTCAATAACAAACAATATACCAGGTTTATTATTGATTTGCATATTTTAATCTATTTTAACCTATGATTACAACAATTTACAAAAAACAAGTACCTAAAACCAGAAACCTTTACAAAGTTTCGACATACTAAGGTATTTAAAAATATTTCCCTAAAACTGTAGTCACTCGTTTACGTTATGGAAGTCTTAACAAATGCACCAGAATATATGTGTCACTAATATACCATTCACGTGATTCACACTAACCTACACTAACTTCGATCATTCTAAAATCAAAAACTAGTTAAAAAGGCAATGACGATACGACAGGTATCAATTATTAACTGATACTAAGTGTGTAATAACATTACAATGTACACGGTGGTAATAATTTTTTTTTGCACAAAATTTCATGTATTTTTACTCATTTTTTTAAATCAATTAATTATTTGATTGATTGTTTATTTTCATTTATGACACAAGATAAATAGACTCAACTATAAAATTTCTAGTAATAAGATAATGTACCCTTCGTTAGGCTACATTTAATTCGCTGTGACCACACCAAGAGCATGATAAGAACAAATAAGCATTTTATTATTTAACCTTAATATACTTTCTAAGCAATAGTTATGCATTAGTCATATACAAAATTAATCTCAAAGCCAATTTAAACTCATTTATAAAATAAATCAGTCCATTTTACAAAGAAACTATTAACTAACCTATCAGAGCTACATTTCTCCTCGCAACTACGAACTCATACTTCTTTACTCTTGTACTTGACAAATTGGGAAGATACTGAACTAAACTTGCAACAGGGAGGTTAGAACAAATAGGTTGGTCACTTATATTTATACTAACGATGTATTCTAACATAAACAGTAAATATTATCCTCAATACTTATATTTATTAGCAGAGGGAATGTAAAAGTACGTTTAATTATTAACACTACATAATAAACAACGTTGTTTCTGTAACTTGCTGAGCGTACAAATACAATCCTGAATAACAGTGTGTAAAATATTAATTACAGTAGCTAGACCAAAACCCTAAACAGAATCTAATATGCTGTCTGATAATAATTTCAAGGGATTACATGATACTACATAATACATAAAGTAAAATTCACTTGGGGATCTCTTTACATTTGAAGAAAATATTTATTTGGCATTGTATAATCCTAACAACTGGCGATCGTAGGTTTTAGTGCTGTCGAAGCAGAAAAAGTTGTTCGATTAGTTTAGTTTAGGAATTTTATGTATTTAAATGAATACCATTGTTTACTGAAGAATAAGCAAGTCATATGCTTGCGTAGAATCAGTGTACTTGTTAATAATTTGACAGTTAGTTCAGTGGTGTTGTTAGAATATCTGTAAGTATTGTTCAGTCTTGTGAATCTAGGTTAATGTGAAGTGAATTGCAACATCTTTCAGTTTCAGCTCTATTTTGTGGATATACAAGTTAATTGTTTAAAAGGTTTTTGTTTTGTTTAAAAATTGATGTTTTTTAAGTAATACTATAATAATATGTTTAACCTTCGCGTATTTATTGAGTTTTTGTAACAGTCCTTATATTTTATTTCAAAATTTGATTATTGTTCCATATAAATCCTAGCCGATTTTATTTACTCAAAATGTGGCAATGCAAATCCTATCAAAGATTTATTCATAACACAATTATATCTTCGGTAAATATTTACCATTTGTTTTTTGTAATACAGTGGAACCCCGCTGGTCCGAACTAATTGGGACCAAGTCCTGTTCGGATTGGCGTAAATTCGGATTAACCGGGTTATAGGTTATACAGTACTGTATATTATAAATATAAATTGTATAACGTGTATAAACAGTAGACCCTACCACATTCGTGCGTACAATCAAAGTACTGTACTATTTTTTGATAGTTGTCTTGTTTGTTCATCATCTTTTTTAACAGCACTACACTTTATATAATAATGGAACTTTCTCTTGTGAAACTTACTTGTCTTTTTCGTAGAACGCGTTTCGGCGTCATGTTCTCCTTCTTCAGCTTAGAAACAGTCTGTAACACGACGCCGAAACGCGTTCTACGAAAAAGACAAGTAAGTTTCACAAGAGAAAGTTTCATTATTATATAAAGTATTTTTTGATCTTGCAATGTCTCTTTTATACTATAAAAATACAGTGAATACCAGTTAAATATTGCATTGGCTACTGTTAATTCCGATACAATACGTGACTCGCTTCAGTGAACGACACTGAACAACTATAGAGACAGTGCAGGGTGCAGTGACAGTGGCAGGCGGGCGTCGAGTATGACACAATAAGAGACTTGCGTCTGTGTATGAGCCATAGGTGTTGCGGAGCCTGTAATCTGGCGGCATGGTGGGGCGATGACCAAACCGCGAATCTGGCATGGTGGGGAGCTTAGCTGATTATGGTACGAATTTTAACGAATATTTCGTATGGCACTGTCCATACACGAACACACAAACTCATGAAAGCAAGAGTTACAGTGTATGCACTGTAAATGACATGATTTGCAGTGTTTTATCCGTTTAACAGTATAAAATTCTGTTTGTGTGGATGACAGGACCTGCCACTTGTCATCTAAAGTTGTCAAAACTTTCTCTGCGTCCAACAACATACTAGCTTTGTGACGATTTCTTAATACTTGCAATTTTTTCACAAGTTTTCCTTTTCATTTTAATTATCAGATCAAAAATTTTATCTCTGAGCAAATGTAATATGGCACAGATTGTTTTATCCAGTCTTTTAATCCATTTTCCTTTTAGATAACAATATTTTAATATTTTATTAAAATTTTCTATTGACATGTTAGTGTTTATGCCTAAATGAATCCGATAACAGTAGGCCCATGATCTGTATTGTTTCTTATTAATATGTTGTTTTATAAAATATTCATAAAATGAATGTGTTTCTTCATCATTAAACAGTCTTTTTAAAACTTCATGGAGCGTTTATAAAAAATCATTGTTCCTAATCAGTAGTGATATATTTATAATCAGTGGACAACAAAATCCAGGAATTCAAATTATATTAAGGTATTACATTATATTGACATTTTTATTATTAAATAGAATAATATAATAAATGTTAAAATATGATTACGTTAAGGTAATATTTATTATTAAGAAAAATCGTTACAAGAAAAATCGCTGCATGTGCCAACCAACTAAATTTCTTATAAAACCGCCAATATCTCGAAAACGAAAAAGCCGATTTTATTGAAACAAAAGCAAAATAAAATTTGGAATTTTCTATAATTTTCACTCGCTGACACCATATAGCTATCTCTCATAAAACGAAAGTTTGTCACATGCCGAAAATTTCACTACATGAAAATTAAAAAAAGAAAATTCATGACGTGGAACCGTCTGAAGACTCTATTTTTGAACATTGTTAAAACTATCGGTTAAAATTTATGCCTAAAACCATCTTCAAACTTCAAGGAACACGGTGGTGAAAGAATTTTAAAAATCAGATCAGCTGTTACTGAAGTTATGTCGAGCAATGAAACACATCGCATTCTCTCGCGCTCTCCGCCCCACCATGCGGCTCGGTCAGGCTCGGTTATCGCCCCATCAGCCGCCAGATTACGGGCTCCACAACACCTATGGCTCATACACAGACGCAAGTCAATAAGATTACTCACCCCTTGCCCCCTCTCACCCCTCCATCGCTAACCGCTCCATTCCTAGAAGTCTATTCGCTACTGGCTTATGTCTATTTTTGGGTAAAACAAATCGGCATTATCTTTTCAGCTTAGTCTGGAAGTATTCACCGACGTGAGTGGATGTGTGTTAGATTTGTGTGATCTATGTTTATTTGTTGTTTGTGGTTTATACTGTAGCAAGACGTATTTTTTTAAGTCTGTACATTAATTTTACGTGTTTCATTTATAAATGAATAGTGGGAAAGTGAAAACATAATTCGTGTACTTTGAAAGACAAACTTGAAGTGTTAAAGCGGCTAGATAAGGGCGAGAGTAGTACAAAATTAGCAGCTGAATTTGGTGTTGGTAAGGCGATAATAAGTGATTGAAAAAAAATCGCACTAAGATTGAGCAGTTTTGTGTTACGGCAACAGAGAAGGTTCTCGAGGAAAGCCATTACATCAAAGGTGTCAGACTTAAAGAAAATCGACGAAGCCCTATTTACGTTATTTTCTCAAGAAAGACAGAGGTGTTCCCCTTAGTGGCCCCTGAATCCAGGAAAAGGCAGTTTATCTTAATAAACTTATGAATGGTGACCCAAAATTTATCGCCAGCAATGGTTGGCTGGACAGGTGGAAGAGAAGGCACGGTGTACGAATGTTATCCATAACTGGGGAATCTCTGTCTGCGGATCATTATGCAACAAAAGAATATGTATCTAAATTTGCAGACATAATTGCGTCAGAAAATTATTCACCTCAAGAAGTATATAACTGCGACGAGACAGGATTAAATTTTAAGGCATTGCCTTGCTGCTAAACAAGAACTTAGTGCTCCTGGCTTTAAAGTGTCCAAAGAACGACTCACTGTCTTAGCTTGCAGTAATGCAGCTGGGACTAATAAGTTGTCTCTCATGGTTATAGGCAAATGTAAAAAACCGAGGGCATTCAAAAACATCAACGTCAACTCACTACCTGTACACTACAAGAGCCAAAGAAAAGCATGGATAACCAGCGAATTATTCAAGGAGTGGTTTCATGAACAATTTGTGCCCGCTGTTAAAAAGTTCAGTAGAGAAAACGTCCTACAACCCAGAGCTTTACTTGTCTTAGACAATGCTACAGCACACCCCCCAGAAGAAGAACTTATCAATGGAGATATCAAGTAATTAGACAATGCTACAGCACACCCCCCAGAAGAAGAACTTATCAACGGAGATATCAAGCAATTTTTTTACCTCCAAACGTCACTCCATTACTGCAGCCAATGGATCAACAGGTTCTTCAGAACATGAAGTGTCAGGGACGTAGCCAGGGGGGTCCGGACCCCCTCCCCCCCAAAAAATTGAAAATGTCTAACCATAAATACTAAAATCTCAAGCTAGACTAAGTATCAATGGTCCAGTTACACTCAAGTTCTTAATACACTGTTGGTGGCGTGAGTTACGCTAATTCTCGCGCGCATGAAACTAAGTCGTGATTTAACGAGATCTTCGTCCACCGAATCCCAAAAAAATTTTAATTCTAAGGCAAGAAAATAATCATTTGCAATATTACATCTCTGATGATGTAAGGCCTGAGTTAAGAGAGGATTTTATTACCTTTATCCAGAGAAAAGAATTATCTGCTGAATATATTTTTAATGTGATTCTAAAAACATGCAAAAATTTGGGACTTGATATGGACAACCTTGTAGGCCAAGGGTATGATGGTGTTTCAACCTTTAGTGGTCACATCACTGGTGTTCATAAGAGAATAAAGGAGCTTTATCCAAAAGCTGTATACATACACTGTGCTTCTCATAGGTTGAATTTGGTACTTAGTGATTCTCTTTCAGTGCCTTCTATCAGGAATTGCCTTGGTGTCTTTAATTAAATTTCTATTTTGTTTAGAAATAATTCTCAAGCAAATGAATTATTAAAAACAAACATTATCAAACTAGTACCTGATACCAAAAAAACTCGGTTAGTAGGGCCCTGTGAGACAAGATTCGTTGAACGTCAAGTAACTGTTAATACATTTATCGAATTATTTCCTGCCATAGTAAATAGTCTCCAGGAGTTGTCCTGTGTTAGTAGAGCGATTTCAATAAGTGCGTCGTCTCTTCTTGCATCTATTGAAAAAGAAAGTTTCTTAGTGGCTTTGATGGTTTGCGAATATGACTTTAGCTTGACGCTACCACTTTCTAACTACCTGCAAAAACCTGAGCATGACCTGTCAGCTTCCTTAAAGTATGCTGATGATATCATCAAGGCACTTTGCAAGTTGTGTGAGTCAGGAACTAGTAATTTTGATGTGCAACAGTTCTCGAATATTTTTGAAAAAGCACAATTGATGGCGCAGAAGATTTTGTTTACTACTATTGATATTCCGCCACGACAAGCAAAATGCAACAATATAGAGAAAACCATCCGCATAATTCCGCAGAGGAATATTTTCGAAGGTCTATTTTTATTCCATGCATAGATGGTCTTATAAGTGCATTAGTTGCCCGTTTTGATAATAACAGAGACATTTTGTCTGCTTTTCAAGTGTTGTTACGTAGGAACAACTTTGCTAATCCCCAAAGTGTGGATGCTATATTAAAATTAAAAATGTATTATGAGCATAAAACATCAGAATCGGGTAGTCAAAGCAGAAAAATGTTCTACTTGCTGTGGTGTGAAAAATGGAAGAGCGAAGAGGAAAAACCAGTTAAACTACTGACGATTCTAGATGAATGTGATAAAAATTGTTATCCAAATATCCGAATGCTATTATCTGTGTTAGCGACCCTGCCTGTATCAACAGCTGAAGTAGAAAGATCATTCTTGTCACTTAAGAGGATTAAGAGTTTCTACAAAATAAAATGGAAAATGAACGACTTACAGGACTGGCTCTGATGACCATTCACTACCCTGCACCTTTTACTGCTGAAGACGTTTTATTAAATTTTATGGCAGTTAATGGAAAGAGAAGGCTGCTATTGTAAAAAAATGGCTATTTCATTCATATTTTTTTTAAACAACTACTAGTGTATATTGTGCATTATTCCAGTAATCTGGTAGTATAGGCTATTATTGAGTTTTATTTTGTTTGTATACTATTACGTTCCATATGAGTATAATTTTCATTTTATTTGCTATTTTATTCAAAACTACGTATGAACTGTATGCATGTCTATTTAATTTAGAAATTATAATATAATAATTTAAATCTTGGAATCGTACAAAACTGGGTTAATCAGTTTTATACTTAAAAATATTTTATTTAGAAATATCACACTTAAGATTATGTACCGTATATTTTTTGTTATTTTACCAATATCTTCTGCCATTAGACAAATATATGTTGTAGGTTTTATAAGAATTTTTGTATTGTGTAGCAATATTTATTATAAATTCCAGGTACTGAATTTGTTAAGATTAAATTTTAACCACTTAATGCTTGATAATATGTGTATAAACATTATATTTTTAAATAATTTACATTAATATATGTTATATTTAAGGTAACCACACACACACATCTGGACCCCCCCCCAAACAGAATCCTGGCTACGTCCCTGTGAAGTGTGTATATAAGAAATTGCTTCTAAGGTTTCTAATTGAAAACGAGGACCCTACACAAACAGTTCTTCAAGTCCTCAACAAAGTCAACAAGAAAAACGTAATATACTGGATAGCCGAAGGATGGGAAAATGTCAAGCAACAACTCATCAGAAAGCTTGGTCTAAGTTATGGCCAGACCTTACCTACATTGACAGCCCTGAACAAGCCGATGAGAGAAGTGAAGTCTTGCAGCTCGTACAACAAAACCCAGGCTGTGAAGAAGCAGACGACAGACGTCAACGAATGGCTGGCAGCTGACATCGAAGACCATCAAGTTTTAACTGATGAAGAAATTGTATCTTTAATACAACAAACATGTGATGATGATTCCAATGAAAATGAAGAAGCAGATGATCCTGTGCCACAGATCTCACACGCCGAAGCAGCGAGAGCTGAGTCATTCCATATCAAATCAACACAGTGATTTTCCTTAACATCTCAGATTTTGATGAAATTTGGTGTACAGGTATTATTCGTATAGGATAAGAAAAATACCAAATATTTTTGAAATATATCAACCGGTTTTTGAATTACAGCTACCTAAAGTTCCCCAAAACCGCTCAAAATGGTGCGTCCGGATAAGTTTCAAATTGCAATTGTGGCTCTCCTAATTAACCTAAAGAGCTGTGAAAGGTGTCATTTTAAAGCTTTATTGAAGGACCTTTCATATGACATGCAACACTATACAGGTTAAGAGGAAAATGTTTTTCAAATTCAAAATCAAAATTTTGATTTTGAATTTTTCAAAATGCGTACCTTTGAAAATTTTCAAAAAAATATATGTTGTTCTTTGTAATATTGATAACTGATCCTGAAAGTTTCATGATGGGATTCCAATGGGTTCCCTAAATTTTTACTTTTTTTCTAAACACTGTTTCAAGTAAAATGCACAAAAACTGTGTTTTTATTTCATATTTATTTTTTATGTAGGCTATGTCAAAAGTATTTTAAAAAACAAGAATAGTAATTGTAGAATTGTGTAAGAAACAATAGTAAAATTAGTTTTATGTAAATTAGTTAATAAAATGTTTAAATAAAATAGGTGGATAATGGGAAAAATAATAAAGTACACTGAGAGAAATTTTTGAGAGTAAAAGTTACTGAGAGTAACAAATTTGTTGTTCAGTGGACCAGTGGTGGTGATTTACAACGAAAAATTTATTACTTAACGTAAATATTTATTACATAACTTAAAGGAAGCATATATTATTTTTAAAGAAAAGTATCCTTAGATGAAAGTTGGATTCTCTAAATTTGCAGAGTTGAGGCCAAAACACTGTGTCTTGGTTGGAAAAAGTGGCACACATTCAGTTTGTGTTTGTACCACCCATCAAAATATCAAATTAATGATTGAAAATTCTCAATTAGGAAAATTAACTAATGGAGAATTTGCAACCTATAAAAATTTTCTTGCAAAGGTTTTATGCAACCCTCCATCTATTGATTGCATTATGGAAGATTGCACTTCTTGCCCAGGAACCGAAGAACTAAAAAATACTTTAGAAAATGTTTTAGAGGAAAACATGATTGAAAACGTAACCTTTCGTCAGTGGGTTACTGTAGATAGATGTAATCTTGAAACTCTACAGAAAAGTTCACCCGAGTTTGTTGAGGTGTTATGTGAAAAAATTGTTTTGTTATTTCGCCATGACTTCATAGCAAAACAGCAAAGTTCGTTTATGAATGAAGTAAAAGAAACACTGAAAGAAAATGAATATGCTGTCACATTGGATTTTTCAGAAAACTACACTTTCGTGGTTCAAGATGAGGCCCAAAGTTACCATTGGTCAAGTGACTCTGTAACAATTCACCCTTTGTAATTTATTACAGAGATGAAGATAAAGTAAAACACATCAGTTATGTAATCATTTCTGAATGTTTAGAACATAATACAACACCAGTATATTGTTTTCAAAATAAACTTGTGCAGTTTTTATAAAAAGTTATTTTCAATGTGCTGTTAAGAAAATTTATTACTTTTCCGATGGAAGTGCTGCCCAATACAAGAACAATAAGAATTTTTCTAACCTATGTTTCCATAAACGTGATTTTGGAATAGACGCAGAGTGGCACTTTTCAGCAACTGCCCATGGAAAGGGACCATGCGATGGTGTTGGTGGCACGGTTAAAAGACTGGCAGCAAGGGCAAGTTTACAAAGACCTTACGAAAACCAAATTCTCACACCACAGCAGCTTTTTGAGTGGTCAGTGCAAAATATCAAAACTGTTAACTTTGAATTTGTTAAACAAGAAGAGTATGTAGAGACTGAAAAACTCTTGAATGATCGGTTTGGAAGAGCGGTGACCATTAAAGGAACACAATTCCATGCCTACTTGCCAGTTAACAAAAATCCATCACAAATTAAAGTAAAAGTATTTTCCTATGACACAAATTACAGCATTATGCGCACCACAAGATTAGAAAATAATGAGATATTATTAAATTCATGAAATATATAAAAACATAAATTTGCTTCCACCTACCTGCAAAGCTTCTATCTGGGTCCAGGATTCTCGCACGAACGTAAGATGTTAGCGTGATTTATAGGTTTTTGAAATAAGTGACTCAACTCATTTTTGAATGAAGAGAATTGATATTTTAATTTTTTTAAATGCATTTAAATTCCAACAAATTTTATCATGCTTTTGCATATGACATAGCTTCTTAATGATTTTTTTCTTTGCTTGAGTTCATGAGTACCACTCCTATTCTATCTTATTCTAGTGCTTACCTTAATTATCACACATCAACATAAACAGCCCATTCTGCTCACACACACTCTCACACAACTTAATACTTTACCCCTTTAATATTTTACAAATTCCTTTACTATTCAAACTGTTCACAATCGCGATTCCGTACACCACATGGTCTGTTCCCCGATTTGATTTCCCGTTAATTCATTTTGCCGGTTCACTCCGCGTCACCCGTATACACTTGTTAAGTCCGTTAATTTCCCGGGTCCCGGTCGGTATGAAGGCGTTATTTTATTTAGTTATCCATATTTAAAAGTTCGACCCGACCAGGCCTGCACAACGCGATCAGTGTCTGTTAGCGAATTCAGTTTCTCGTGGACTGGGGAGAGCGGCCTGGCGTCCGCCGCTAACTTGATTGTGTCCTTTTGTGTGGAAATCAATGCCTCACAGTTAGTCGTCACAGCTTTGTCTCATTTAAACCATGTAGTTGTTGGTGTGCCGATCATACAAGGTATTCGCTAGGCACTGGCCGACGTCACAAAATAGGCGTGACTTAAATTTTATATCCGTCACCTTAGTAAAGGAGGCGAACAGAAAATGTGCTCTTCACCATCTGTGCTGGTTCACAGCGGCGTGGGTCCGCGCGCATGCTCGTGTGATGTATACGAGCGCACGGCCACACACAATTACAAAGTTCTTGGAAATGAAGGCTGGGCGAATTCCTGGTTCACGATTACACAACGGTGGGCACGTATTACTGCTTCGTTACAACACTGTTCTGACAATTTTAACACGTGGTCTGGACACGGTTGAAAATAAAATTTACAAATATTTTAATAAAGCCCCAAATTTAATAAAATAAAATAACCCGCAAATTTGGCCCATTACAATACCCCCCCAATGAGAGGTCTTCTGTCAAAACAGAAGAAATCTCATTGCTAAAACCCGTAAGAGGACTGGTGAGGAACTGGTGCCAACAACCCCCTTTTGTTCTTACACTTCATGGGTAAACGACCCCCCTGGCTCGGCGACTATGGGCGCATCTGAACGAGATCACTGGACTTCTCTGTAAGAGATCCCAACACCGAAAAAGCGAACAGATACGCACCACAGCGCACCTCACCTTCTATCATGCTACCCCAAAAATCCTAAATCCCTGGCTTAGATCATGCCAGATCCTCAACCGATATGTTTCCCCTTATATGCAAACTGGGCTGCCTTTAGCAGATACTGGGCTCACACACACACTTATACTATATACTGTAAAATTAAAATATTCTTCGAAAATTTATTTAAGTCAAAATTCATTAGCTGTTTTCCTTGAAAATCAAAACACAAATTTTGCAGCTATACTGAATAATTTTCTTCATCAGTTTTTTGTTATAAAAAAATAAATCAATTGAACATTTCTTAAAAATGGAACATCCTTAACCTATACATGTGATTACACCTATATTCTAACAATACAATTCAATAAAATACTTCAATAATAATAAACACGATTAGTACACAAACAATAACATCATCAAAGTTTACAAACATCAATTAGATGGCAGGCGGAAAATCAAGAAACTTTTTTTTTTTTCAAAAAATTTTTAAATTCAAAAAATTTAAATTTATTAAAATATTTTCTTTCCATATTGAAATTATTTAAAATTTGTTCACATCAATTAAAGGCAAAATTGGCTTTACTTCCTTGCTAAACATGCTTAGTATATGACCTCACCTATCAGCTGATCAAAACTGGGTCAAGTCAATAACCTTGACCTACATACGTTATACATAAGTTACATCTGAAAACACCTTAAACATCTGTAAAATTCTATCTTGAAACACAAAAACATAATAAAATAAAACATTTAAAATAACAAAATATTATTATAAATAACAATTAAATTGATATTTAAATTATTCAAATAACACTTTATAGCTTTACATTATTTTCAAACTCTATCAAAAATTTGTCACTGATTTCAATCAAATTTTATATTTTCTTTATTTAAACATCTTATTCTCCATTACTGTTGGTGATTTAATCATTTATAATAACTCGATATGCATACATACAATCTTTCCCTCTTTGACTCTAATAGCCTTAACAACTTTAACTATCAGGACACCCATCTCTATCAAAATATCTATCAAACAATCTCTAAACCCAACTTACTATTAAACTCAAACTGTATCATTCTCTCAATATATATAAAAAAATATTCTCTAACCCTTTGTACTCAGGATAAGTGTTTCCCCCCCCAAAAGCTCATTCCCTTATGTTGGTTCCTGGATTCTACCTAAGGTAACCCTTTCCGGCGACAAACGGTCCCTTCTTGTCCCAACCCTTTTGTTGCGGACTCCCCCAATACACTATCCCCTATTACAAAATTACCATCCCCAAATTAACACTCTTATTACCTCACTTCAACTACAAAATAACATCATCATTTATAAACATCAATATATCAATCATTACTTTACATATATTCCACATTTCTACTGTGTCAACATCAATACTCCTCAAATTTTATTACATTACCTCACAACAACATTGCATTACTTCAAAACAATATTTTCATCTCTCAGTTACCCCTTTAACTTTAACTTGGACTGATCTATAGGTCCCAATAAAATATTAATCACCCACGATCTGTCTCTTATTATTTTACAAATCGTTTAACATCTTAACTCTATAAAATTACTTTACTCATCATTTGAAACAGCATCTTTAACACATTAAAACATTGTATTTAACATTAACTACCTTGGACATTAATAAGCAATTTAACAGTGACATTAACAGTGACTACTGATCAGCTGACATTCCTAGCCAAGTGAAAACACATTTCAAAATTGTGCAAATTGCATGAAATACATATTTTTAGCAATCCTTACATCTACCATACTACACATCATTGTTTCCCCTCTTTCTGACTCTGGTACTATGGTGTAAACCGCCTGCTGGTCGGTCTAGTTATTTACTTGGTTATACTCATTTCAAAATTACACAAATTATATAGAACACATATTTTTTATCAATTCTTACCTCTAACAAAATAAAATAACACATTAATAAAATATAGAATGAACACATTATACTGAATGCATGAACCCCTATTTATCAAAGCAGAATACAAGCGTTTTATTAAAGCAAAATTTATTTAGCATTTTTAATTTACAAAATTTAAGCCCGTTGCTCATCTGAGCAACCCCCTGATCCACACACACTATTGTAATTTATGTAGGACTGTAGCGCCCATTTGCTTTCACAAAGACTGCATAGTTGGAGGAATTGGACATCTCCGTGTCTTTGCTTCGGCTTGACATTTTAAAGATTTTGGATATCGACATATCCTCGTTTTATATTTAAAAGCCCTTAAAACGGGTCTACCACCTGGCTATGCTGTCCCCACGTGGACAGAGTGGCAGCCGCTGTTCCATAGCTCTGGGATTTCCCCTAGTTTCATCCCCCATTTAATTTCTACTATCAACCAATTTCAAGTCAGCTATGGTCAAGGGACTTGATATGGCCATAGCTGACCGCTAGCCAAATCCACGATTAGTGCTGGTAAGGCAGTAATCGCCCGAAAAGTCGGGGAAATCTAACTTCATTTCAATGCCAGTTCTATGCATCATCTATTATTATGTACGGCACGAAAGTCTATCATGGTACAATTGTACAAAAAAGGTGTGCCGCACATTTTCGCCATGTTGGCCTCCGATGGAGGTAACACTCACGGTTACCTCCAACCCATTCCACTATCTACTGGGGCACAGGCCACCCCAGCAATAGCGCCTTAATACCTAATTAATAAAATTTTATATACAACATCCTAATATGACATTCTCATCAATCATTAATCATTTAACTCATTCATCACCTTAAAATTTTCAAATTTATTATTAATAATTATTATATATCATCTTTCAGTTATTATTAAATTTTTTAATTATCATTTTTATTTCACATAATTATTTCAAATCATCTCATTATTGAATTTAAATCTTTTCATCTGAGTTACACCTGTAAACATTTTTATTATACTTGATTCGTACTATAAAATTTTTATACTTACAGTCCATTTAAACTGACATACACAAAATATATTCACCATATACCCCAATACTTTCACGTAACCTCTGAAACATTTAACAAAAATGTTATTTCAAATCAAACAATTTAACAATTAATTACCCAATTCACCTCTCGTAAAATAATTTAAATCCATTAGAAAATTTAATTATATCATCTTTGAATTAATCAAAAATATTTAAACATTTTAATTGTTTTAATTAAATTAATTATTGAAAATACAAATTCCATTGCTATTAAAACAATTACAATTCTCCAATTACTGTTTTCAAAATTAATTCGGTTATTTATTTAAATTGCAAAATATTAATATTATTATTATCACAATTACCTACTACCTATACACATTGTTTATCTGACATTCTACAATACACACAAATAAATTTACTAAACATTTATTTACAATTCTTCATCCTTATTTATTCAGTTATATCACACTTCAATGTCCCAGGTTGTGAGGTCAAAAGCCATAAAACAATACATTTATAATTGTCCATTAATTGTTTTCTGGTTTAGCCTCCATCGTCAAAGATTAACCTCTGTTTCAAATAACACTTTTCGATTTTATTGGCACACATACTATTGTCTTGTGTGTCATAACCAAACAATTTCAATTTATTCGTTATATCATAATAATCATGCACCAAGTCTACATTAAATATTTCTGTCAAGTCTCCAGTAGTAATTATATTCGTTATCGGGTTATTTACTTTTTTATAAAAAATAAAATCATTATTGTTTAGACACACTTCTAACCTTTCTTTCCACTCATCATAATCTCTATTTAATTCATACAATTCTGTTTCTCTCTCAACATACAATTCGCTATCTAATTCTCTCTCATTATAATACCATATCACACTCTCAATATTACTCCAGACAGAGGGTACAAACTTATACAACAACAATAAACAACTCAAATCTTCTACTAACATGGGACTCTTGCCCTTCAAAAACAACACTGGTGAACACTCTGGTTCATCATAAATAATAAGGGGAAAATTTACCCTCTGCCCCCATTCTACCACTATATTATCTTTCCACTCTCTCTCTAACTCATAAACACACATGAACATTTCATTATCACATTCTACAAAATCATCAGTACTCTCCTTATTTATTTTTAACGTATCACTCTCTGATACTATCTTTTCAATTGCATTACTATTCTCAGTATTATTTTTATTATTTTCGACATCATCACTATCATTTGTTAACTCTTTATCTGGTACCACATTTTTACACATGTCATTACAATTTTCATTTGTATTACTCTTACTCTGTTCTACTTTATTCAAACTATTTTTTATTTCATTGGTATTTTCTAAACGTTTATTCTTTTCTTGTACATCATTTATTAATTCATCAAATTTTACACTTATACTTTGCTGCAACTGAATATTCTGTTCTTCAAATTTTTTATTAAAATTGCTATTTTGAGCGTCAAAACGACTCTCAAATTTTTCGTCAGTTGCATCTAAACGTTTACTTAAATCACTATTTTTTACCATGTTTTCAGACATAGTTTGTATCAGGTTGAATATATCGTTCATTGATAATTCTTTTGCTTTATTTATTACCGGAGTAGATTCCGCTTTTGCTCCACTCATTATTACCGATTGTGTCAAATTATTCTCTTCTATCAGGTTTGGAGTTGTCTCCAATCCTGAATCATTTATATTATCTGATTCATTTAAAACGCTTTCTTTGACCACATTAGGGTCTGAATTAATTTCTCCCTCCCCCGTGACAGTTACATCACTCATACTAACTTTATCTCCGTCTTCCATTTTTGTCTTATTTATGAGATTTTGCTCTACATAAAATTTCAATTTTAAATATTTTCTGTATTATTCAGTATAGTATAATCTAAGTATCGCTTAACTACATCTTAACATCATTTATATGTAATTGGTTCTCATTTCTACTTAACCTCTAAATCCCGCTTGCATCCTATTTGTAGGTGCGGTTTTTACTTTATTTTTATTTCCTCATAAAAACTGTCCCTGTTCGGGCGCCATTGAGATATTATTAAATTCATGAAATATATAAAAACATAAATTTGCTTCCACCTACCTGCAAAGCTTCTATCTGGGTCCAGGATTCTTGCACGAACGTAAGATGTTAGCGTGATTTATAGGTTTTTGAAATAAGTGACTCAACTCATTTTTGAATGAAGAGAATTGATATTTTAATTTTTTAAAATGCATTTAAATTCCAACAAATTTTACCATGCTTTTGCATATGACATAGCTTCTTAATGATTTTTTTCTTTGCTTGAGTTACATGAGTACCACTCCTATTCTATCTTATTCTAGTGCTTACCTTAATTATCACACATCAACATAAACAGCCCATTCTGCTCACACACACTCTCACACGACTTAATACTTTACCCCTTTAATATTTTACAAATTCCTTTACTATTCAATCTGTTCACAATCGCGATTCCGTACACCACATGGTCTGTTCCCCGATTTGATTTCCCGTTAATTCATTTTGCCGTCGCTTCACTCCACGTCACCCGTATACACTTGTTAAGTCCGTTAATTTCCCGGGTCCCGGTCGGTATGAAGGCGTTATTTTATTTAGTTATCCATATTTAAAAGTTCGACCCGACCGGGCCCGCACAACGCGATCAGTGTCTGTTAGCGAACTCGGTTTCTCGTGGACTGGGGAGAGCGGCCTGGTGTCCGCCGCTAACTTGATTGTGTCCTTTTGTGTGGAAATCAATGCCTCACAGTTAGTCGTCACACCTTTGTCTCATTTAAACCATGTAGTTGTTGGTGTGCCGATCATACAAGGTATTCGCTAGGCACTGGCCGACGTCACAAAATAGGCGTGACTTAAATTTTATATCCGTCACCTTAGTAAAGGAGGCGAACAGAAAATGTGCTCTTCACCATCTTTGCTGGTTCACAGCGGCGTGGGTCCGCGCGCATGCTCGTGTGATGTATACGAGCGCACGGCCACACACAATTACAAAGTTCTTGGAAATGAAGGCTGGGCGAATTCCTGGTTCACGATTACACAACGGTGGGCACGTATTACTGCTTCATTACAACACTGTTCTGACAATTTAACACGTGGTCTGGACACGGTTGAAAATAAAATTTACAAATATTTTAATAAAGCCCCAAATTTAATAAAATAAAATAACCCGCAAATTTGGCCCGTTACAATTGCCAATGAGGAAGTTAATGGCTATGTAACTGTGACGTATGACAGAAAATGGTGGTTGGCATATGTTCTAGACAAAAATGAAAGTGAAGATGAAATAAAAGTAACATTTCTGCATCCTGCTGGTCCTTCCCCCTCTTATTCTTACCCTCAGAGAGCTGACAATCTTTGTGTATCACTGAATGACATTTTGTTCAAAGTTAACCCAATCACACCCACTGGAAGAGTATACAGACTTTCAGAAAAAGACACTCAGAAATCAAGTGACGCTTTGCAGCGCTAAATAAATAATGTACCGCACCACACATACTGGGTGAGTTTATGTCATTTAAACTTTTTTAGTAGTAAAATTTATAAAATACTTAGGTACTATTTTAATAGTTTGAAGTATTTCTAGAAAATTCCTTCAAAAGAATTATTAAACTTATATGATAAGTACTTGTACCACACACGACTAGATGCACTAGTAAAGGACAGTTAAATAAAAAAATAAGTTTAAAAATTTTTAATATTTTGCCTTTATCTCCACTGTAGCCTACATACATATTGAATATCAGATTCTGTGTAATTACGACTACTAAAGTTGCCATTGTAAATGAATGCAAGGGTGTAGTCCTATTTTGGAAAAAACATCTGATTGAAAAACAATTTTTTGAATGTAAACCCATACGAATCCCATCATGAAACTTTCAGGATCAGTTATCAATATTACAAAGAACAACATACATTTTTTTGAAATATTTCGAAGGTACGCATTTTGAAAAATTCAAAATCAAAATTTTGATTTTGAATTTGAAAAATATTTTCCTCTTAACCTGTATAGTGTTGCATGTCATATGAAAGGTCCTTCAATAAAGCTTTAAAATGACACCTTTCCCAGCTCTTTAGGTTAATTAGGAGAGCCACAATTGCAATTTGAAAATTATCCAGACGCACCATTTTTAGCGGTTTTTGGGAACTTTAGGTAGCTGTAATTCGAAAACCAGTTGATATATTTCAAAAATATTTGGTATTTTTCTTATCCTATATGAATAATACCTGTGTACCAGATTTCATAAAAATCTGACATGGTAAAGTATAAAACTAATTAAAACTGTGTTGATTTGACATGGAATGACTCAGCGTTGAACTATCGTTAGCCTATGTAGAGCAACACATCAATGCTACACCGGCAGACGTCTTATTTTTGAGGCGCTGCTGGAACATCGCGGTGTCTGCTGCATTTACAGCTTTGCATCAGAGAAAAATGACTGATTTTGTGCAACACCTTAAGTAGTGTCTAGTTATGTAGTGTGTATTTATTGTAGTTTTTTGTGTTTTATATAGGCCTACTTTTACTGGCACTAAACTGTAAGTACCAATATGTTTTTCCATTCATTTTACAGACGCTAATTTCTTGATAATGTAATTCAAAACTTTATTTTGCCATATATTTAAAACAATCTTAAGTTACTTAGTTTTAATAAAAATTTCACTAAAAATGCATTAGTGTGTATTTATCTAAGCTTTTTATGTACAAATTATATTGATGTTCCAGTTATTTTGTCGTATTTTTTTATTTCTTTGTCCAATTTTTAGACGCTTTTTTCAAACTACCGGTTCGGATTAAGCGGGTTTTTGGACTAGCGGGGTTCCACTGTAGTTTTTTTTTTTGTGACTCAGTACATGTAACACTGTTGTAGTTTACCATTTAACTCGCTACAAACAGCAAGCCCACAGATGATTTTATAAACAGAGTGGATTTCTTATTTTTGCATAGAATCAAGTAACTGACATCAAAAGCACATACATATGCTTCCTTACCCCTTTTCACAGAAAAGTAAATCATTCTGGTGTGGAATATACAGTCTCCATCCTTTTTCCGATTCCTATATATAAGTATTGGGATCTAATATAAAATCAGTTCATATAGCCCTAAATTAAATTGTGTCCACTTATCGCAAGTAGCTGCTGCAAAAGCCATGTGTGAGGGGATGAAATAATTTTGGTTGTACCACAAGTCCTGTGATACCTCAGCAGTTAAATCTGTTTCTGAATCACTAAATAGGCCTATATAAGAAAAGTTGACATTTATTAATAAACGTGTATATAGTGATCAGGTATTTACTATATATCAATTGATAAAACATACTGCTTCCTTTTGATAAACGATGCCAGTTTGGAAGTACATCACTAAAAAGCTTCCTTTGTGATCAAAACCTACAATGTAAGTAAAAACATTTCTAAATAAGACAGGTTACAAACTACTGGATAGGGGTTTGGATGAAGAATATTTCAAATAATTGAATTGTAGATTACCAGTTTTCTACTATAGTGTTATCCTGAGTGAAATCACTATAGAATGACAAAGTCATTCACATGTAGGACTCTTCTCATTGGTTTGTGCTTGGTTCTGTTGCAATTGGTGTACTTCCTGTCAGCTGTTAGGATCAGTCCATGTCAAGTCAACACAGCACACAGCCCAACATATACATGAAACATCGTGTATTTGATCAGCTAATTTCTGGAGATATGACCTTCTGAAATTAAAAAAAAAGTCAAAATTTCTTAAGTTTTTGGATCACTAAAAGTAAGATTACTCAGCACATAATAAAGATATAAAACATTCAATTAGTGTCAAATTAAAGTTGATCAACTCAGCTTTAATTTGATATGCAACATAAGTTCCTTTTTAAAAATTTTTATGTTTTTACCCAAGAAATTCAATTCTTCAAATTTTTTGCAGTATAAAATTTTTCAAAAAGCTACCTTTTTAATATTTTTAAAAAATTACATGGCTACCATTCATCCTGTAGTTTTATATAACAAAAATGTAGATAAAAATCAACACAGGAGTATTATAGTAATTTCATAATGCCTCTAACAACACAATGCAGTTCCTGTACATATGTTTGAAAAACGCCTTGTGAAATATTTTTAAAATACATTCAAACAGAAACCTAAGAGACAATATAATTTTATGGATAGTTGTGCAGCACAATACAAGAAAAAAACTTCATCATTGTATCACCAGAACAAAGATTTAGGAATTCTTGCTGAATGGCATTTTTTTACCACATCTTACAGCAAAGGTCCAAATGAATGAGTAGGCGGCAGTACAGTCAAATGACTAGTTTCAAAAGCTAGTTTACAGTGATATTACACCACATCTCACTCCTTTTCAGCTGTACAGTAGAGTAGAGCCAGTACTGAAACATATTCTGCCAATAGCAATCACATCATAAAACGTGGTAATTTAAATATATTTGTGTGTTCCACATACGAAGTGTTATAGTCTGCATAGAGTAGTTCTTTTATTTCAGGTTCATATTCATTGTCGACACTTTTATTGTCGACTTTATAGGCTAATTAATTTTCTTAAATTGTGGTTGCCATAAATATCTGAACGTAGATTAATTTTTATTAAAAACTTGGTAAATGTTTCCCAAGAATTTTATTTTATAAAACGGACAATATTTTTATTTTTTTAAATCATCTTCAGAGAATATACAGTATTATGAGCATGTATTGTATAAAAATTATACAATATTATATTGTAATATTATATTCTCTGACAGTCTTCTGCAATCTCATAAGATTGTATACTCTCTAAAGGTGAACTAAAAGATCAAAACAGTTGTCTAGTTTTATAAAAATAAAATTATTTGAGACACTTATTAAGGTATTTATTATTTTAATAATTGTTATAATGTTTTAGTAAGTGTTGTACAAATCAACTATAAATGAGATTAATTTTTACTTTAGGATCATTCTGACTGAGGAAGGCCTCCTGAAAACGTAATAAATGGTATGAAACTTGCAAAAAACTTTAATGGGTAGCTTTAAGAAATCTGTATCACTTGCAGTGTACCAAAAAATGTATAATTAAAAGCGATACTTATTTTTAATCGTATTTGGTAATTTCTTCTCACAACTGAGGAAGGCCTCCTGAATACATAATAAATGGTATGAAACTTGCAAAAAATTTTAATGGGTAGCTTTAAGAAATCTGTAGGCCTATCATTTGCATTGTACCGAAAAATGTATAATTAAATGCAATACTTATTTTTAATCGTATTTGGTAATTTCTTCTCACAACTATAATTACCACACATTATGCAATGTGTTGCTTGTACATATTATGTCTAACATTAATTTACAGTTTCATATCCTTAGTCATATTTTAAATGTTTTGGTACATTTTGTTCTAAAAAAAAACTTCATATTAAACATAGGTATTAAACATTTAAGGTCACCTTAGAATTTATATATTATAATCATATACAGTATACTTCTCATTACTTGGCAGGTGTTGCTCAAGATTACGAATGTCTACATCCAAAGACAGACACAACTATGATAGAGATAGCAGTAGTGATACTGAAGACTATCATGACCCAGAAGATCGTAGAAGACGAGTTTACAAAAATAGATTAAGGTAACTTATCATAGTAATAACCATATTATATCATTTGATAACAGCACATGTTTGTTGTTATAAAACTAAATTCTTATTTTAGCATGAAATTTTTTATATATATTTGAATATATGTACCACAAAGAGTATAATTCATACAGAGTTGTACAAATGTATGCAGTGGCAGCTCGTCAGGTGATGCAGGTGAAGCTCTGTTTCACCTAAAATAACTGGTTGAAGGTGTTTTCATAAGTGTAAATTATTAGTCAATTTAGAGCTATAAAAATGACAATTTTTAGTTAATTTTATGTTTTAAATTAAATTTTGTCTGTACTCGTGAAACCTGCCTCAATTTGACATCACTAAGATCACTGGTTTATGATGGTTGCCATGACAATGCATGCCTCTCCTACACATCGCTTCTCCTTCGAGTCGAAGTGGTATGTCTTAGTAGTGTACACTGCTTACCTAGCCAGCACATTTGTTTTGTTCATTGTTCATCATATTTGGTATGTTTTTTCACAGTGTTTCCTTTATATGATCAGGTATGTGTTTTGTTCGAAACACAATTTTCAAAATGGAATATTGATGACAGGAAAGACTTTTTAAGCTGTGAAAACCCTATGCCTATATTGCAAGTAAATAAGTTGCAAAAATTAAGGACAAGGTGCACAATTAAAACTTTAAACAAAATTGGTATTGAACATTCAAATGGTTCCAATCAAGTTAGTTTTATTAGCAGCCATCTTAACACCACGTATTGCAAAGCTGCTAATCAAGAGTGAAGCGACTAGCAGTTTTGCAATAAGTGGTGACAAAGTTAGAAATGGTTGTGTGGCAGTTATTATTTAAATAAACTTTTTTGTGTACCCTGCTTAATTATTAGTGTTAAATCAAGTGCATGGAATAAGAATGGTTGTGATGATTTTGGTAACATGACTCGTGCACTTTACAAACATGAAGGTTCTGAGTACATGTGTTGTCAAATGAGTTTTTCAAAATTGAGGAAAAATTTAAGTACTATCGAGGATTACTTATTTTTTGCATACCGTATCACTTATTATATAATTATATAATTACCTTATTATCCACTATAGTGATACAAAGTTTCGTCAGTTATGACGCGTTTCGGGACTAAGTCCCATCCTCAGATAACACTTATTTCAATATAATAAACTAATACAATAAAAATCGCAACCATGATACTGGTCATGTCAATCAAATTTTTATTTTATTTGATTGACATGACCAGTATCATGGTTGCGTTTTTTATTGTATTAGTTTATTATATTGAAATAAGTGTTATCTGAGGATGGGACTTAGTCCCGAAACGCGTCATAACTGACGAAACTTTGTATCACTAGAGTGGATAATAAGGTAATTATATAATTACTATCGAGGATGCTTTGAAGGAAAAGTCTAGGGTGTTAATTAAACTCTTCACTGACATGTTCAGCTTAACAGACATTTCATGCAGTTCTTTACTTGGGTAAACAAGAATTAGCATTTTGTGGTCATCATGAAGATATATCATCTATTAGTTGCGGGAACTTTAAATAACTGTTACAAACCTTTGTATCGATAAGCCCCATAGACATTTAAGAACATTATAAAAAATCTCACCCTTCTTTGCCTGCAATTGTAAGACTATCCAAAATAAAATAATTGACTGCATTTCATAATATATTGATGAGCGTGTCTAGAAGGAAATGGACTGTACATTTTGTTCTGTTAAACTGGATGATTCCACTGACGCTGTCCACACATCTCAATGTAGCATCATAATTCCTGAAGGAAACCTGGTGGAAAGATTTTTGAGATTTTATGATGTTGGTTCCATTCGGGCTGCTGAAACACTGTTTAACATTGTGCCAAAGGTCCCTCAAAAATGTGACTATAAATCAAAACTTATTGTCCAGTAGTTTGGTGGTGCAAGCTTTATATCAGAGGAATTAAATTGGTTTAGTAAAAATCAAAGCAGTAGCGCCACCAGCAGTTTTTGTTCATTGCATGGCGCATCTTTTAAATTTGGTGCTACAACAAAGTTGCAACAGCATTTCAAAGTATCAGAGATTTTTTCCAATTGTTACTGGGTTGTCCTCTTTTCCCACAGTTCTGTTAAGCGAACTTGTACAGTCGACACAGTTGTTGGAAGACGGATACTTCTTCCATTATTATGCAATGACTATCTAATACCAAAATTGTGAATTATTCAAAATACAATCAAGATAAATTAACAAGAGTGGCTTCTTAAATAAATTTAATGATTTTTAATTTATGCTTTTGGTTGTTGTTTTAATGACATATTTGGAGCCACGAATGGTCTCTTTGATGTACTATAGAAGAAGAGATTTGATTTTAGTTTCTGTATCTCATGATATAGAATATGCAAAACCTCATAAACAGCAAAAGCACTGAGCATGCATTTATAAAAATTTTCAATTTAGGTACTTCAAAAACAACAGTTCAAAATGAATACCATAAGTGGCGAAAAGAGTTACACTCACATGAGATCAAGTTTTTGAAAAATACAAAATTTTGTATTATGAAATTTTAGATATCATGCCACTATAAATAACCATATGTTTTTGAGATATGGAATAGCTTCAGCTTGTTACATTAATGGATACTTCGAAGTTCGCAGCATATTCTGAAAATGTTCTCACAGATGCAATATCTAACCTGAAAACTACATTCTGTAGTTTCGTTAGGTAATTTTACATCATTCTTTTTTCTTATCACAGTCAAACAGGCTGCAAAGACCAACTTACTGTAAGAGGCAAAATTTACTTCTTACTAGAATTTTGACCTTATGAGTCCCATAAAATAAATATAATTCTAATCAATGCACATTGACTAATTAATGGGTACATTATTGCAACAAACAAGCAGGCAACTCTCCAAATATTTATTTACTTTAATTTATACAGGAATCCATACAACACGCTTTTACAATTTGTATAAAATAACTACTAATTAATAAACAAAATTTTGTCAAATGAAATCTTTAATCAAAGAATTAATTACAGCTTTGTCACACTACACAAGGATTACAGCTTTCGAAGTCTCCTCTTCTTTAGAATTAAGAACTCTTCAACTATTACACTTAGATTAATGTTTTGCATCAGTTCATTTTCAATACATAAAATGGCTAAATCACTTAGTCACATCTGCACCATTGTGCTCTGTAGGTATGACTTGATGAGTTCTAGTTAAGAAAAACTTATCTCTGCTGAAGCTGTTGTTTTACTGACAGTGTTAGGTAGAGGTGTAAGATGGTGATCAAATCTGGTAAGCTGCTTATCAAACAATTGTTTTCCTCTATAAGCAGTGTTGCAATTTCACAAACAATTTTTTCATCTCAGTGTGTTTAGACAGCAAAGACCTTAATGATATCACTTGAGGTATCAGAGTTTAGGAGAGGTCAGATGAATAAAAGTTAATAAGGGCTTGATCCTTTTCTGATATTTCTTCATTCGTTAGACTTGTCAAATTCATTGGCTTCAGAAATGAAAACTTTTCAGCAATGGTATACAGATTTGTAAACCTACATTCTAGTTGACTAATTGTGATGTCCAGTGATGTGTTGAATACTTTTATTTCGAAAGACTTCAATGGATCATTGATCTGGTAACACTGGTCTACAAAAAAAAACCTTTTGTTTTGTCCCAAAGACTTTATTGGCTGATCTATATATAGTATTTTTTGAGCTGAATTCAAAAATACCAACCATTTTTCTCTATCACGTAAGGGTTTCATGTGACAGCTAGGTAAATATTTTACATTACTAACATCCAGTAAAGAAATTAATCAATGTTCAACGTACCTAAAAGGTGTTAGTTGAAGAGTTCCTGGAGTACTTTGCATCAGGAACATCCCTTTTGAGAGTCCAGCAGTAATCTGCTAACATATTTGAGCTCCACTTCCCTTGATACCTTTTTTCCATGCTTAAAATGTCTTGATGAAAGCGTTCACCGTGTTCATCGCTTACAGCTCCCAGGTTTTCCGGAAAGAAATCCAAGTGAGAGTAAAGAAAGTGGATCTTGAGAGATATATTGCAGCCTAAATGTTCATATGCTTTCAGCAGCTGATTTACTAGATCCCTGTAGTTGTCAGACTTGTTGTTGCCTAAAAATTGCATCACTACATTCTTGAAAGAAATCCATGCACGTTTTTCTAAGTCATTCAACCGTCCTTCAAAATTTTCATCTTTTATTAGTTCTCTTATTTGTGGTCCTACGAAAATTCCTTCTTTAATTTTTGCATCACTAATTCTCGGAACTTTTCCTTCAAATACATAAAATCTCTTCCATTTCTGTCCAGTGCCTTCACGAAATTTTTCATCAAACCTAATTTGATATGAAGAGGTGGAAGATAGATCTTTTTGGGATCAACTAAATGAGCATTCATAACATTTTTTTCACCAGGTGTGAGAGATTTACGTGAAGGCCATATCTTCTTTTTGAAATGACTTTTGCGATCTCTGCTGTCCCACTCACATAAAAAGCAGCAAAATTTTGTGTATCCAGTCTGTAAACCTAGCAGCATAGCGATCACCTTAAGGTCTCCACATATGTTCCAATTGAATTTTTCATACATTGTCTTGTCTAGAATAATCTTCATAAGTTTCTTTCATATTAATAGCATGTGCTAGTGGAACTGATGGAAATTTGTTTTCATTGTGAAGAAGGACAGCTTTTAGGCTAGCTTTAGACGAATCAATAAACAAACGACATTCCTCTGGGTTATGAGAATGTCCTAGAGTATCCATCACTGATCAAATATCATTACAGTACACAAAATCCCCTTCTTGAGAAAAAAAGTTCTTGAAATCCTCTTGACGATTTCGAAAGTAGCATACCTTAGTTCCGCGATCAAGAAGGTTCCACCCTTTTAGTCGTGATCCCAAAAGTTTTCCTGATTTTTGGATAAATGTAAATCACGCACTAAATCATTTAGGTCTCCTTGTGTCAATAAATGAGGCTCGTTAGAAACTTCAAAACTTGGATCATGTCGATCAGAGTGGTCTTCATTCTGATCCTCTTCATAGCTTGGATTTTCATTTATATCGATTGATACCGTGTGAATTGGTATTGGGAGATCATCACTGTGGAGAACAGGTCGAATCGCTGAAGGTATATTGGGATATTTCAAAGTGTGTTTCGACTTACTTGTTATGTTTAAAAGGAATAAATCCCAAATGTTTAGTACCAAGCCACGTGTTGTTCAATCAAATATATTGGAACTTACCGTCTGCGGCTTTTCAGAAACAGCGTCTTTAAAGAATAAATAAAGACGCTGTTTCTGAAAAGCCGCAGACGGTAAGTTCCAATATATTTGATTACTTGTTATTCCCGTTGTATTTGTTAAACAAAAATAACAGTCGGAAGAATGATCTTTTGGCTCTCTTCACACCTTGGGAACTGCAAATGGCATATGGTGAGAGCCGTTTGCCCACCCCGTTAAAAGCCTTGAACAAGTAACACAACAAATATGGGGGGCCCAACTGTTGTCCTGATCTCCTACCTTGCAACCAAAATAAAGTTGATAGCACTTTTTTATTAAAGGGGTAAAGTTTTTTGAAGTTTAAAAGTCAACTCACCACACACATAACAAAACGTGTCCGGATGGTTTAGGCACTTGCGCGGCATTTTTGAGTTTTCACACAAATAAAAGCTACTAATACAGAACAATAACACAGTGTTTAAGATAAGATAAACAATACGAGTTGTTTATAAAAGAATACACTTGCACGCCTCTGTATGTTCGTAAACTAAACACAACATAACCTCCAAGTACACTTCTGCACAAATGTTCACCACAGCCACACATATTACATCACAGCAAGAATCAACGAATATCAAATGTTTAAAAAACAATCTACCAGAGTGCAGCATATTGTGACAGCAGCGGTATGCGAACATCTGCTCTCCGTTACCAGCAGCGGACACAGCGAGCCAATCAGGGATCAGCAGCCGAGACGTGACCAACTACGTGCTCGGAGCAAGGCAATCAGTGATCCTGGTTAGTGCATAAAACCCGGGCCGGCAGACAATTTTGAAGCACTCTTTCACCACGCCATCGGACGCACTTCATCTCCTCTCCTCTCTCGGACATCGGCGCAGAGTCAGCCGGAAGGAACGGCGGAAGAATAGAACCGGCGTTCTTGCGTCTTCACCCTCCAGTTCCGCGCCAGCGATAGGATGTCGCTGGGCCGGCAGCCGACTCTACAACCGATGCCGAAAGAAGAGGACTGCAGTACGCCACGAACAGTGTGCGCTGCCGCCGAACATCTCAGCGCGGCACGACCAACACCACCGTTCTCGCCACCAGGTCCTTTTTAGGGCCACCAAAAACACTGACTAGAGTGTATGATTGGCGCCATTTGTCATGCGGCAAGCCTTTTGTCCGGTGACAATGTATAACTTCGCAACTAATGTTGTATATCGGCAATACTGAGGCAGCGGAAGTTGAAAACGTACATATACGTGATTACTGAATTTGGTCCCTCAGAGAAAAAACGTATATATACGTGATTACTGATCAAAGGGTTAACCGAAGTCTATATGTCACATGTAGCTTTTGTTTTCATTTCCTCAAATAAATAAACAATACGTGCTCCAAGTCAATACTGTAGTAATATTTATTGCAAAATAATACAATTTCCAACATAGAAAATTGAAAAAACGTTATTCTTATATCTATAAAACTATACGTGATAGCAAAATGTTGATAGCAAAACTGGATTCCTCGTATGAAAATACATAAGAATCACATAAAATTTTATCTGGGGGGACAAAACATGTGTTGACCAGTGTAATCGGAAGCTACTTCATTCAAAAAAGTTTTAAAATGTGCTCACATTTCTTAGGAAGGTCCGTTGTAATATTCCAGAACTCAGCCAAAATTCTTGCCTAAGAATTCAGGAAAATGCGATCTTAAAGTTTTTAATTCATCACGAGCATGATTAAAAAAAAAGAACATGGAGCTTTGTCAAGATCACTTTGTAAAATTTGTGATAGAATGTGAACACTTTCTAGAACTTTGTACCTTGAAGAGTAAGGAACATGATGAATTCAGACATGCCCGGATGGTTTCTGATAGCTGATGTTTTTACTGTTCCTGATTTTTTTAGCTAAGTAGTATTAATTTGTTCAAGGACTTCATCACTGACCGAAAATTATTACTCAGCACTAAGAGGCAATCACAATGAGAAGACCATCTTGTGGAGTGTGGTCAGCCTTAACTGTTTCTTCATGCTATCTTCTTGCAGTCCTTGGTTCAGTTCTTGCCATCATGGTAAACTTTTGTCTGAAGCAAATGTATGTCTCTTGAACAATGTCATAAAATTGGCTTGCCTGAGGGAGGTTAACAGGGTGATTCAAAATGAAGTTCAGGTTGTGAGCTGCGCAATGCACAAAGTTAGCATTTGGCAAAGGTTCTTGCTCCTCTTCTGGAAACCACTATACTGCCCACTCATGTTCATGCTCTGTTGTATCCTTGACATCGACATTTGTTTATGTCTATCCTATTTTTGTTTAGAATTTCTACATTCGTTCACCACTTGGATCAATAATTTCATAAAAATCCACAAATGATTCATTTATTTGTAGGTGAATAGGTTTATTCGCCAATAACATGACATTTTGGATTTTGAATTTTTTGGAAAAGAACCCAAAGGCCTACAAGGTTTTGAAGCTAAAATAAAGTCGTTTGCATTTGCAGTTAAACACCCAGCGAACATACCAATATCTGTCTGGCTGATATTCAGTTCTGATGTAGACTCCCCAACATCATTTTTACAGCAACATTTAGGAGCATTTTCCTCATTTTTCTTTCAGGATCAATTCTGCTTTTCTGCCAGTAATTCGGCAACAATGGTCGTTGAAGTCACGAGCCACCACTGGTGTGTTGTCCCACAACAATAACCGGTTGTAATGTAACAATTTTTGTACATTCTCACATTTGTGATAACTGTTTTAAACATGAATCCATGATTTTAATTCGTAAGTCAGACTGTGCCCTACTGAGTGTGTTATACTTTTTCTGTTCATAGTTCAGTCCTGATGTAAAAAAAACCCATCTGGCCCATCTGAAATGTTAAAAATCACACAGTAATACATTTTGTGCATGTGCAGAGTGTCTGTACAGTCATGTGAGACTTGTCTGATTATTTAGAGTGACTGTGACAAGTGTTTTTTAATTATCACATTTAATCGTCCTTGTTCATGACTGTAGTTTCATCTTTTTAACTACGAATTGAAAATGTTGATTGTGAGCCAGCAGTTCAGTGTACAAGTTAAAGTCTATGACTGTCTCAGTGGATTGATGTGTTGCATGTACAGGTATATGCGACATTTAGTGTTTAGTAAAACGTTTGTGACACACACACACACACACACACACACACACACACACACACACACACACACACACACACACACACACACACGCGCGTATATATATATATATATATATTTTTTTTAGAGTCATTGTTTCTAATATTTTGAGAACAAAGATGGGTGGCACAGATGACCCATCAAATGTGTCTGTTACAAAACACAAACAGGGTAAACCATTATAAAGTGGTAAAAAATAAATAGTACTTTACGTTTTTAACAAGTTAAATGAAAGTTGTTAAAACTTTAACAAACCCCTACTCTTACTGTCAAAAACTTGTAGAATTTTACTTCCAAATTTACTGGTTTTTCAGAAAATAGTGGTCAAGGCATTAGCAATGAGATTAAAAAAAAAAAAAAACTCGTTATACCAAGAAAGAAAAGAAAATGGAAAAACTGCTATGAGGAAATGCAGTGACTTTGTTAATATCGGTATAAGTTGTAAAATCCATAACTTTTTCTGTTAATGAAGCTCTAATCCCCCCCCCCAAAAAAAACTTATTAGAAGTAAATAATGACTACAATTTACCTCATATAGGATATACCGATCTTCATGAACTACTGGCTTTGAATTAAAAAAAAAAAATTAATTTTCTGTAATTTTAGGTAGACACTATATTTCGATATGTTGAAGAACTTATTTGAAGTCAATCAAAAGTTCAGAACGGACAGTCACCATATTTTGTACCTTCACAAGACGTGGGTTCACAAGTATGGAGTGATTCCACAATTTAAAAAAAAAAAACCCGGTACATTTATCTGTCAGGTCTATCAACTGTAATAAAACCACGTAAAAACGCAAGCGTGCAATATTACATCATGTTGGTAATAAACGTGGGTTTTTAGGTGGGGGCTTATTACTGTTTGAGTCTACAAAAGTGGAGTTTATTATACCAAAATGAATGGAGACGTGTTTAAAAAGTGGTTTTAAAAGACTATCGCTCTATTATTAAACAATATTGTAATAATCATGGATAACACCCCGTATGATGATGATGACTATGATGACTGAACATATTCCGAATAGTGTTTGGCAGAAAGCTGATATTGACACATGGCGCAACTTAAAAAATATACATTCTGAAGAAAGTTAGGTGAAAACTGAACTTTTATAGAGTTAGTAAAACAAAATTAATACAAATTTAAAAAGTTTGTAGTAGATGACATTGTAGGAAGAATGAGGCACACTGTTTTTTAAGATTTACTCTTTATCACTGTGTTCTGAATCTCATTGAATGAATATTGAACCAGTTGCTTGTCACAACACAACATATTAGCTGCCTGATATCAGACAATTGATTGATGAGATAGTAAATGAAATAACGGAAGACAGTGGTATCATTGTGTTGAGCATGTAATTAAGGAAGAAGTGTTATGGCAACTGAGCAACATTGTAAGACATTTTGTGGACAGTCTTTATCATTAATACTGTTGATCAAGTAGTGATTCAAGTTCCAAAACAGATATGGAAGGAATCAAGTTACTCCACAACAGCAACTGATAACACACATTACACTGGTAAATAATTATCACAACTTCTATTTTCATTTTAACTAAACTTTACTACAATTACTACAGTATTTACTGCAAAATAATGATTTAAAGTATTCACTAAAACTCAAAGCCTTAATTTTGGCTCCAAACAATAGCTTGCAGTTGGAAATAGATTTTGTAAGTTTGCAGTCTGTCCCTAAACTGAAAGGTTATAATTAGGCATAGGATTCTGAAACTAATAAAAAAAAAAGTGTCATGGATGTAATAGGTAATGTTGTATTTGTTTATTGCGTGTGTGTTTCCTTTAACATTTGTCATGTGTTGAAATAATGAACATTTGTTTTTTAGTTATGGCTCATCACTGAAACCAAAACCTTGCCTCGTCCAAAGACAGTCTGGAAGTCCTTCAGAGCAAAGGCAAATGATGGACCGCTCTCATTCTGCTTCCACTCCAAAACAGGCATTTAATTCTACACCAAGAAATAGGTATGTGTGTGTGTGTGTGTGTGCACGCAGGCTCGCGCGTGCACACAAAGGATTTTGCAATGAATATGTGTTGTAGTAGATATTTTGGTACATGATGATGATGATGATGATGATGACCCTCGCGCTACAGTCCGTGCAGACCCCAGGCCTCCAACACCTCTCATCTCTGTTCTGTGCTTGTCTGCACCATTGCCCTATTTCCATGCAGTGCAGGTCTTCTTCAACATCTACTCATCTTTTCTGGAGTATCTATCTTCTTCTTCTACTACCTGGATTCCCAGTGAATACTTTCTTCACAGCTCTATTGTCCATCATCCACTGTACATGATCTGGCCACCTAACTCTATTTATTTTAATCTCTAGAACTATATCTAGCTCCTTGAAAATTCTCTCCAGCCCTTCATTTGTGCATATTCTCCATCTGTCTCCATTCTTCCTGGCATCATAAATCCTTCACAATATCTTTCTTTCCCATCCCTTAAGCCATCTCTCTTCCCTAACTGTCAACGTCCATGCCTCACTGCTGTATATTGTAACATGACATAAGGTAGTGAAGATCCAATGATATTTAACTATAAAAATAAAAAGCTGAAGACAAGAATAAGAGGCAAAAACTTATAAACTCAGAGAACAATAACCCAAAAACCCAAATGACAAATGACTGATAAACTGACAATGACCTGACACAATAGATCGGATAAATACAAAAGGAACCACGGAACAATGAAGAAGAAGCTAAGAACTAAATGTAACCAAGACAGTAAGAATGAACATTGTAAATCCCGAATAATGACCATTATTCTGTAGGTTAACAAATGAACTAATGTAATTAGAGTGGAGATGAGATTTACTTAGGTTAATAATGTTAATGAAATATAATAATGTCATGTATATTTTATTGATGAAGGAATGTGTTTATAAGTATAAGTTAGGGAATTAATAATCCACACACCCTAATAAATAGTGATTAATATAATCAAAATTAGTAAACATACCCTAAGGCAAATCAAGGCCACAGTTAATTACCAAAAGTGATCATTTGTGAAGGGAAAATAAAATAAACAATTGTAATCAGTAACCCCATAATGATACCAACATCAAAAACAACCCAGTGAATAATTAAGTGAGTGGAAGAAGGAGTATATTAAAATAAAGTGGTGACATGTAGTGAGAGCATGTTGCACATAGTAAGTGAAAGTGTATAAGTCAAAAACCTTCTATGAAGGAAAAAGTGTAGTTGGTGAACTTCAAAAGGTATTCTAATTAGTAAACTGTGTTAGAATAACAGGAAGACCAGTGATAAACTTTGTATTAGTAAATAAGAGGAACGTATTATAATGTAATTAAAGTAAGCCATAGGTAATAAGGATTATAGGATAAGATAGAAATTAAGGCATTGGAATGAAGGACAAACAAGAACGATAGACACTTTTTTCTAGTGAAGGAATGGAGGAATAGTATATATTGTGCAAGGTATAAATTAATGTTAGTATAATAAGGATGTTGTTACTGTTTTAAAAGAACCAATATAATGTAATGAATTATTAATTGAACCAGATAGTAGAAGGGGGCAGAAAGGTAGTTAGAAGTTATTTCAGGCTTGAACCTGTAAAGAAAATGTTTATTACTATAATAAGAGGTGGAGTTAGGAACACCAATGTTTATTGCTTGTTTTGTTAAAAAATTGTGGTAGAAATACCAAATGTAAGGGTAAGAAGCTACTAAGAAATGTTAGATAGTAGTATAGTAAAATCTAGGCTCTAGGCCTAACTGTTAAATAAGAATTTAGTAAATTTGAGAACAAATAATAGTCCAATATTAAAGCAGAGTATACCAAATGTTTAAACAAATTAAGTGAGTATCCCTAATACCAAAAGGTATGAATAACAGCCTATTTTGAATAAAATATATGTAAAATATAAATATGAAAAATAATAAAAATGTAATTAGCTACTCAAAAGTGACCATGAGGGATATCAAAATGACCCTTATCAAAATTATGAACAATGGTACTCATGTAATAAACCTAGTTATTAAAATAAGATAGAGATCTTCATTAGAAGATATTTTGTAAAATTAAACTAAAATAAGACGTTAAAACATAACAATGACTTAAATTAATGACCAATGAGAATTAGCATAATTTATTAGGTAACCATAGCAACCGAAATTTATTGCCAAAAAACCGTTAGATTTTCGATAGTCCATTATTGACCGACGCTGAGAGCGGATTGAGTAGCTCTCACCCCAAAATTTAATTCCAAATAAGTGAATTTTAACCAAAATCAAAGGAAAGGAAGATTATGATAGCATCCCAGGGAATCCTGGATAATATATTATTTATTAAATTTGTTCACAACCTATAATTACCCAAAGAAATCAAGAAGACGCCGCGAAGAATAGATGACAACTAATCCCGAAGGAAGATCATAAGGACCTACATCAACTCAAGAAGACGGACGATCGCAGAAGGAGTACGAGGCCGAAGTCTACGAGAAAAACCGTCTGGACGAGATTAATGAGATTCCGAAGAATAGAAGACGACTGGATCCATCCGGAAGAAGAAGATGGCATCGCAGAAGCTCCATCGAAAGTTGATGAGTATAAACAATAATCCCATTAAACGAATTCCAAATTTTTCTATCAAAAATAATAAACAACAATTTTCACTTCACTGATCACTATTCTGATTTAGAACTGAAGGTATTGGTAATATCACTATTTGAACTTTAATCAGTTGATAATTATTAAAATCTAAAATATAATAAATAGTTAACAAACATTTCTAATAGACAAATCCTAACCAAAAATTTTACTAAATCTCATTGATAATTACTTACTCGAATGTGTTAAAATATTGATTTTTTTGTGTACCTAGTATTAAGGATTATTATAAATTTGTGTATTTTAGCCGTAGTCAAATATTTCTGTAGCCAAAAGGACTTATTAACACCCCTGAGTAAAACCATTTTAATTGTAAACCAGCGTTAACCATCAAGACGGTTTGTGTACAAAACATTGGAACTGAGCATACCAACTGAACAACTGTAATAGCCGGTGCTAAAAATAAAATTAATGTACTACAAAATAATTGAAACCTACCAAAGGGTTAATAAATATTCTCATTCTGCAACACTGTATGTTTGATTCGAGTAAATTAAGATAATAGATAAAAATTTATTGAAGTGAAAACCTCAAAACAAGACGTTAGCCAAGTCGACACTGCAGAAAGGCGTGCGCCAATCAGGTGGCGAGGTGGCAATATTCAAACCAAACGGTGAGAGATACGGTTTACCCGTAAATGGTAAGAGAAGGCACATTCGACTTGCTACACGCAAATAACAGTGACAGAATTTATTGAATTTATTAATAACATCAATCACACACCCACACCATACCACGAACCCAACGAACGAGTTAACAAATGCTCAACACTCACACATATACTATACGAAGATAGAATGACTTACAGAAATACATTATATTTAAAAATTACACCCTAGGTAAAGGTATATTACAAAGTGACGCATTCCAAAGTGGGACTACAGAATAACACGCATTACAACATTATTAAATACCCCGCACAAGAGTTCTCTTACAAAGTGGCGCGCCAACTAGTAGGGCTAGGATAACTAAAAAATCCTACCAGTAAACTTTACAGATCCTAGCGGCGACTACAGAAATGGAACCGGCAAAGCACGGTACGAGATACCAGGCGAGAAGGAGGCGGAAAAGGGAGACAAAAGATCTGAAACGGAGATCGAGAAAGGCGCCGGAATGGAAGAAAGAGAAAGAACTTCAGTGGAAGAATTATTAGCCCCAGCAGAGCCAACTAGAACCACGGAAGAAACGAAGATGGATAGATTGATGGAAATGTTTCAAAGAATGGAGAAGAATATGGAAGAACGAAGGAAGGAGGACAAGCAGGAAGGAAGAGAAACATTAAAACAAGAATTAAAACGAAATAACGAAGAATTGAATAAGAAGTTTGAGTCCTTGAACGAAAAATTCGACAGGAATGAGGAGAGTAACAAAAAGAATATCGAAACTTTAGAACGGAAAATGAAGGAGGAGAATAAGCTGATAGGTGAAAGGATAGAGAGAAGTAATGAGAAAACCAGTGAAACCTTGAGACTCATGAAGGAGGACATTGAAACGTTGAACGACAAAATTGAATACAACCAGGATACATTACAGCAACAGTTGATGGAATACAGAGAAGAACTGAAACAAACTGTAATGGAAACGGAAGAGAAGATAGAGAAAACCAGCAAAGTAGTGATGCAAGTCCGAGAAGAAATTTTGATCAAGGTGAACGAAGTGGAAGGCGAAGGTAAGAGGAGGGTTGAAGGACTCCAAAAAGAAACCAACAACAAATTAGAACAAATACAGACCAGAGTCGAAGAGAACTATAGCAGATTGGATGCATCAGTAAGTGAAGTGAAGGACACCACAACCGCCCAAGAAGGGAAAATAGCTGAATTTAGGGCAAGAGAACTACGCCTACAGGAAGAGATTAATGCATTGAAGGACCGACCAATCATGAGATCACACATATCATGTAGCGAAAATAGAGAAACAATAAACTTTAAAAATTACAAACGCAACCCAATTGAATTCATAGAACGAGTAGAGGAGAACTTAGCCCGAACCAGAGAGACACGGTGGACAGTAATCAAGGGCATGATCGACGATATGTTCAAAGAAGTTCACGGCAATTGGTGGACGGCTGTGAGACCAGATATACACAATTTTAGTGAGTTTAAAAAATTATTCAAGGACAAATACTGGTCTAATCAAGGGCATGATCGACGATATGTTCAAAGAAGTTCACGACAATTGGTGGACGGCTGTGAGACCAGATATACACAATTTTAGTGAGTTTAAAAAATTATTCAAGGACAAATACTGGTCGGAGGCGACACAGCACGTGGTAAGAAATAACATCAACGGCCGATTCGACCCTTACCTGGGACAGTCCCCAACCGCTTACTTTTTAGGTAAGGTAAGCATAGCGAGGAACCTCGAACCTAACATCCCTGAAGAGTGCCTGGTGACACAGTTAGCATACCACTATGACGGGAAAATCACAAAAAGCCGTTTGAGTGGAAGAATCAAGACGATTCAAGAGATGGCCACGTTATTGGGGGAATATGAGCGGGAGAAACATTATGTGTTGAACCGACAAAAGAACACGCCAAACTACAGAAATTACGATAACAGAAATCAACCAAGTGGGCCGCAAGGAAACCACACACCGGCCAATCATCCGCCAGCCAACCCCAATAATTATCAAGGTTTTAATAACAATAATAACAACAATAATTACCCGAGAAACTATAACCAGAATTACCCCAACAACAATAACAATCCAAACCATTCTTACAACAGGGGATATAACCAAAACGGAGGCGGTTATAACAGGCCCAATAATCAATACCACAATAATAACCAGTCGATACCGAATCAAACATACAGGCGACGGGTAAACTATATAAATGCAGAGAGTAGAAACGACGGGAGACGTGGTTATAGAAGACCGAGGAGCCGGAGTGCTGAAGAAAACAGAAGGAGTCGAGAACAAAATAACTCGCAATGACCACTCGATCGAGAGAAGGCAAAACACTGAGGATAATCACCCCATCAGATCAGAGGACCGCGCCGAAGGCAACGCCCAACATTTAAACGAGCAGCGGCAGTGAGAATACCACAGGACCCGTCACTGATCCGATCTATTGGGTTATTAACAAGACAGACAAACGAGACTAATGACGACACAATAATAATAATTCAGAACCATTATCTGAAGAACATCCGAGAGGAGCTAATGGAAGAAAATTCCACATTAATCAAGCACCCGGATAACGAAATTGCCTATGTTACCGCCAAGGTATATAATGTAAATGTAAAATTTATGATTGACACAGGTGCAGACGTGTCTTTAATTGATATAAACATGTATGAGAAAATTCAAAAAGAGAGTAAGATCAGCTTACCCACGTTACCAGTAAGTAACATTGTTTTAATTGGAGCCACTGGGAGGCAGAACAAAACCATTAAGAGACAAGTGTCTCTAGAAGTCATAAGTAATGGTGAAACACTGCCAATGATATTTTTAATTGCTCATAACTTACCATTCAACATTCTGATTGGTTGTGATATACTGAAAAGTACTCTGCAGTTATCGATATGAGACCGTCAAAGGTAACCATGAAATGTGAAGACAGAGAATGGGTAGCAGAATTAACTGGCAGCAAGGGGGTCATACCAATCAGTACAATATATAACATAAGAACGATTTGTGATTCACCAGACCGGAGGTGGGAAGTGAAACCAGACAGTCAAATAAACAATGACATCCTATGGAATCGGAAATTGGAGGAAATCCGACAGTTTCGAGGAACCCAAGACGGGAATCCATTAACGGATCAAGAGGTGGAGAAATTAATAAGAATTTATAACAAATACCGACATGTATTTTCCGACCAACCAGGAAAGGTACGGGGGTATCAGTGCGAGTTGAAATTCAAAGAAGTGGCCAACTTTAATAAAAAATCCTACCCGATAGCGTATGCAGCAAAGGAAGCAGTGCGCACAGAAATTAGTAAAATGCTGGAGGAAGATATAATTGAATATAGTTGTTCGCAGTACACCAGTCCTATAGTAGCTGTTACCAAAAAGGATGGAAGGGTACGCCTATGTCTCGACGCCCGAGAAATAAATAAGATACTAATCAACGACAGGACATCTGGTGAAATTGAGGAGATCCTCAAAAAGTTTCATGGGACTCAATTTATCAGTACCTGGGATACAGTTTGCGGGTACTGGCAAGTAGAATTTCACCCAGCCAGTAGAAAATACGTAGCGTTCATATTTGAAGGCAGGAACTACCAGTTCAAGCGACTACCTTTTGGGCTGGTAAACTCGGTAGCAATATTTGTCCGCTGCATGGACCAGATACTGGGTCCTGAAACTATGAACTATACAACGGTGTACGTCGATGATCTGCTGATCACTTCATCCAATTGGGAGGAGCATTGTATGAGAGTAGAGAGAGTACTAGAAAAATTATCCATCAACAATGTAACATTAAAATTAGAAAAGTCAAAGCTGATAGCAGCAGAAGTCCAATTCCTTGGATTCAACCTGTCACGACAAGGAATAACACCATCAATCGACAAAGTAGATGCTATTCAACGTTTCCCTACCCCTAAAAATAAGAAACAGTTACAGTCGTTCCTGGGCATCTGTAACTACTACAGAAAATTTCAGCAAAATTATTCTGAGCTGACTACTAAACTATCACCACAGCTATCATCCAAGAACAAGTGGATGTGGGGCCCAGAACAGGAAACGATTTTCAACACCATTAAAAGACACTTCCTCAACACAATCATGTTAAACCACCCCGATTTCAATAGACCCTTTTATATGAACTGCGACGCAAGCGACATTAGCTTGGGATCGGTGCTTTACCAAGAGGACAAAGATGGAAACCACCAAGTAATAAGTTTCGCCAGCAGAACGTTGAACCAGTGTGAGCGCAATTATCATGTAACCGAAAAAGAACTGTTGAGTGTGGTCTTTTCTTGTGGAAAATTTCGAACTTATATCCTTGGATATCCTATCACAGTGCGCACCGACCATAAGTCTATTTCCTTCTTGAAGAACTGCAAGCTCAGCCATGGTCGATTAACCAGATGGATTCTTGCTCTCCAAGAATATCACATCAACTGGGAGTATATCCCTGGCAGTAAGAACACAGCAGCTGATGTACTATCTCGAATTAATACAGAACAGCAAACCTTCGATGGAGAGAAGGAGACCATAGTAAAAGTATTTAATATTATGAAAAGTAGATCCGACCTAGAAGTGATATTGAATAAAGTGAAACAACGCCAGAAGGAGGATAAGAAATTAAATCAAATCCGAGAGAGGCTGGACCAACAAGAAGAAAAAGCCACACATTTCTATTGTTTACATAAAGATATTTTATTTATTAAAACTAAACCCAACCAGAGTACATGGAAACTGATAATACCTCAAGGAACCGAAGCTGAGATTATAATGGAATACCACCTCAGATACGGACACATAGGAGCACTGAAGGTGACAAAAGCATTAGAAGAGCACACATATCTGAAAGACATTAACCGGAGGGTAAGGAAGACCATAAGAAGCTGTCACATATGCCAAATTGTTAAGTGCAACAACGACAAGAAAGAAGGGGTAATGCAACCAATAACCTCTGCTAATAAACTGGAACGAGTCTTCTTAGACATATGTGGACCTATGCCACGAAGTGGAGGGAGAAAGCAGCACAAGTTCATAGTCATTATCATGGACCATTACTCAAAATTTATAAAATTATACCCTATCAACCGTGCTACTACAAACAAAGTATTGAACATTATCACACACAGGTACATTACAGCGGTGGGGAGTCCCACGAATATTATCACTGACCATGGTACTCAATTCCGAGGAAGGCGATGGAAAGACACATTGATGGATCTGGGCATCCGAACATACAAGACTTCAATTTATCACCCGAACAGCAATCCCAGCGGAAAGAGTGCTCCGTGAAGTGGGGAGGATTCTTCGTACATACTGCCACGATCAGCAACGTAAGTGGAGTGAATACCTCGAAGCCACAGAAAATTTCATAAATCTCGCTTATCACGAATCCATTAAGGATACCCCTTACACCATCATGTACGGAAAACCACCACCTCGAGCCATAGAAGAGCTTGTCAATTTCCCCACCAATCCAGTATACCAATTCGATAATGCTAGATTCTATAGCAAGATAGCGGAACAAACAGAAAAGAAAAAGGCCAAATATCACAAAATTCAACCGAAAGCAATCCGGTATCATGAAGGAGAAAAGGTGCTAATACGGAACCGAGAGTTACCAAGCTCCAGAGAGGGAATTACAAAGAAATTGCTTTTATTGTACAATGGGCCCTATCTCATAGTAAAAGACAACCAAAATAATACCTATGTCATAAGTGAGATAACAACCAAAAAAATAAAAGGGACTTACAACCAGTCTTCTTTGAAAAAATATTATGAAACAGTGTCAGAAAGTTGAAGAGAATTTGGAGCAGAACAATTAACAAAATTCAAAATAAATGTAAGCACAACTTACAATAAATATTTGATTGAAACTATTATATGAATGAAAGGGAATAATAAAAAATTAATGTTTCACAAAAGAAAAGACAAGACAATCAAATAAAAAATAACACTGACATATTAACTGAACAATCAATGAAAAAATAAGTGAGCCAGAAACTAGCTACAAGGTTAATTTTAAATATAAATGAGCAATAAGGTGATGACAAATAAAATCACTACCATATAAAATAAGCTAAAGAATTAATACAAAATGCCTGTTAAATATCGCCATAAGCTTAAACCAGGGAATCCAAATAAGTCACTGAGATGAAAAAGTCATGAGATGTATAAAAGAGAGAATAATTAATCCCAAAAGTGTTTTATTGTATTGATATTATGTGAGTCGGAATGAACGACTATTATTATAATTATTATGAATATTATTATGTGATGATTTTATGTTGAGATACGTCCAACAATTGTTTATGTTATTGAGCAGATAGGCAAGGCCTCTGAACTCAAAATGTGTATAAATGGATAGCAGAGTAATAGAGCCACACGTGCCCTCTGGCTAGTACCAATTTATATGAAGGGGGAGAGAAGAAAAATTTTAGGGAATAGAACATACAAGGGATAACACTCGTAATAAAATAATACCAAATACCATATTATGAACCATGACTTAATAAAAATGAATAAAGAAGAAAGTAGCGATGGATGAATTCCTGAATAATAACAACTTGATAAAATAAACTATATTGATGATTTCAGAAAAAATATAATAATCTTTGTTTCGAAATAATCAATTTTGGTGGCGATGCATTATGTAACATGACATAAGTTAGTGAAGATCCAATGATATTTAACTATAAAAATAAAAAGCTGAAGACAAGAATAAGAGGCAAAAACTTATAAACTCAGAGAACAATAACCCAAAAACCCAAATGACAAATGACTGATAAACTGACAATGACCTGACACAATAGATCGGATAAATACAAAAGGAACCACGGAACAATGAAGAAGAAGCTAAGAACTAAATGTAACCAAGACAGTAAGAATGAACATTGTAAATCCCGAATAATGACCATTATTCTGTAGGTTAACAAACCTACAACTAATCATAACTAATGTAATTAGAGTGGAGATGAGATTTACTTAGGTTCATAATGTTAATGAAATATAATAATGTCATGTATATTTTATTGATGAAGGAATGTGTTTATAAGTATAAGTTAGGGAATTAATAATCCACACACCCTAATAAATAGTGATGAATATAATCAAAATTAGTAAACATACCCTAAGGCAAATCAAGGCCACAGTTAATTACCAAAAGTGATCATTTGTGAAGGGAAAATAAAATAAACAATTGTAATCAGTAACCCCATAATGATACCAACATCAAAAACAACCCAGTGAATAATTAAGTGAGTGGAAGAAGGAGTATATTAAAATAAAGTGGTGACATGTAGTGAGAGCATGTTGCACATAGTAAGTGAAAGTGTATAAGTCAAAAACCTTCTATGAAGGAAAAAGTGTAGTTGGTGAACTTCAAAAGGTATTCTAATTAGTAAACTGTGTTAGAATAACAGGAAGACCAGTGATAAACTTTGTATTAGTAAATAAGAGGAACGTATTATAATGTAATTAAAGTAAGCCATAGGTAATAAGGATTATAGGATAAGATAGAAATTAAGGCATTGGAATGAAGGACAAACAAGAACGATAGACACTTTTTTCTAGTGAAGGAATGGAGGAATAGTATATATTGTGCAAGGTATAAATTAATGTTAGTATAATAAGGATGTTGTTACTGTTCTAAAAGAACCAATATAATGTAATGAATTATTAATTGAACCAGATAGTAGAAGGGGGCAGAAAGGTAGTTAGAAGTTATTTCAGGCTTGAACCTGTAAAGAAAATGTTTATTACTATAATAAGAGGTGGAGTTAGGAACACCAATGTTTATTGCTTGTTTTGTTAAAAAATTGTGGTAGAAATACCAAATGTAAGGGTAAGAAGCTACTAAGAAATGTTAGATAGTAGTATAGTAAAATCTAGGCTCTAGGCCTAACTGTTAAATAAGAATTTAGTAAATTTGAGAACAAATAATAGTCCAATATTAAAGCAGAGTATACCAAATGTTTAAACAAATTAAGTGAGTATCCCTAATACCAAAAGGTATGAATAACAGCCTATTTTGAATAAAATATATGTAAAATATAAATATGAAAAATAATAAAAATGTAATTAGCTACTCAAAAGTGACCATGAGGGATATCAAAATGACCCTTATCAAAAATTATGAACAATGGTACTCATGTAATAAACCTAGTTATTAAAATAAGATAGAGATCTTCATTAGAAGATATTTTGTAAAATTAAACTAAAATAAGACGTTAAAACATAACAATGACTTAAATTAATGACTAATGAGAATTAGCATAATTTATTAGGTAACCATAGCAACCGAAATTTATTGCCAAAAAACCGTTAGATTTTCGATAGTCCATTATTGACCGACGCCAAGAGCGGATTGAGTAGCTCTCACCCCAAAATTTAATTCCAAATAAGTGAATTTTAACCAAAATCAAAGGAAAGGAAGATTATGATAGCAACCCAGGGAATCCTGGATAATATATTATTTATTAAATTTGTTCACAACCCATAATTACCCAAAGAAATCAAGAAGACGCCGCGAAGAATAGATGACGACTAATCCCGAAGGAAGATCATAAGGACCTACATCAACTCAAGAAGACGGACGATCGCAGAAGGAGTACGAGGCCGAAGTCTACGAGAAAAACCGTCTGGACGAGATTAATGAGATTCCGAAGAATAGAAGACGACTGGATCCATCCGGAAGAAGAAGACGGCATCGCAGAAGCTCCATCGAAAGTTGATGAGTATAAACAATAATCCCATTAAACGAATTCCAAATTTTTCTATCAAAAATAATAAACAACAATTTTCACTTTACTGATCACTATTCTGATTTAGAACTGAAGGTATTGGTAATATCACTATTTGAACTTTAATCAGTTGATAATTATTAAAATCTAAAATATAATAAATAGTTAACAAACATTTCTAATAGACAAATCCTAACCAAAAATTTTACTAAATCTCATTGATAATTACTTACTCGAATGTGTTAAAATATTGATTTTTTTGTGTACCTAGTATTAAGGATTATTATAAATTTGTGTATTTTAGCCGTAGTCAAATATTTCTGTAGCCAAAAGGACTTATTAACACCCCTGAGTAAAACCATTTTAATTGTAAACCAGCGTTAACCATGAAGACGGTTTGTGTACAAAACATCGGAACTGAGCATACCAACTGAACAACTGTAATAGCCGGTGCTAAAAATAAAATTAATGTACTACAAAATAATTGAAACCTACCAAAGGGTTAATAAATATTCTCATTCTGCAACACTGTATGTTTGATTCGAGTAAATTAAGATAATAGATAAAAATTTATTGAAGTGAAAACCTCAAAACAAGACGTTAGCCAAGTCGACACTGCAGAAAGGCGTGCGCCAATCAGGTGGCGAGGTGGCAATATTCAAACCAAACGGTAGAGATACGGTTTACCCGTAAATGGTAAGAGAAGGCACAATTCGACTTGCTACACGCAAATAACAGTGACAGAATTTATTGAATTTATTAATAACATCAATCACACACCCACACCATACCACGAACCCAACGAACGAGTTAACAAATGCTCAACACTCACACATATACTATACGAAGATAGAATGACTTACAGAAATACATTATATTTAAAAATTACACCCTAGGTAAAGGTATATTACAAAGTGACGCATTCCAAAGTGGGACTACAGAATAACACGCATTACAACATTATTAAATACCCCGCACAAGAGTTCTCTTACAATATTACAGTGGGTTTTAAGATGATCTTATAGATCATAATTTTAACTTTCTATGTACATTTCTTGGCCTCAGGACATTGCTCAAAATGCTCAATATAAAGGATTTCGAGACATAGTCAGATAAAAGTTTTAGGATTGGCGTATGATTTCCCATCATGATGCACAGTACTTCCATATAAGCTCTGTGATAATTAATTACAAATTTCACAAAAAATATGTAGCAACCTTTTAGGATACTACTGTCAAACAGACCAGTTGTTGTTATATCAATCATTGCACTCTTCGAATGTTGTTAAAATAAATTTAAAAATTATGAATTTTAGAAAACAAATGATTCACATGTGGTGAAGGTGTGTATAATATCATCTCTGGATGTCTGACTCTGGGTCATCTCCACAAATAATGCTCATTTGTCACAAAAGGTCATTGAACCCAGTAATTTAAAAAAATCAAATACATCTTGTCTAATTTATTTGTATTTTTCCAGTTATTGGTGATGCAGGTAATTCATGAATATAGAAATAACTCTAGAAGTATTAACACATCATGAAAAGCAATATATTATGCCCTCTCAACATTTCCTGTGCAGACTATTGATTTCACATCATTCAGACGAATCGTAACTTATGTTACAGTAATAGTGGTGACATCTGTCTAAAACCATTGATGTGCTCAGCACAAAGTCAATAAAACTGACTGAATATTCAGATCAAATAGATTCTGCAAAATTTAAAAAATCATTCAGATGAGTTTTTAGCAGTAATCATTGTCAGAGGATTGATTTTTCAATGAAGATACAGATGCGTACATCCAAAGATGTTGACGCAGAAAATCTTTGGTTGGATTTTATGAGTAGATTAAAAATATGACCTCACTTTAGTGACTTCTGACACTATTACTACACAGCCAGTTTCTGCTGTTACCAGTGTCCAATAATTTCTTATATTAGTTCTTCTGTTTACACAACAGCTCTTACATGCAAATAATGTTGAAATTTATGTCTTCCTGAAGAAGAGTGTTCATGTAGATGGTAGACATATTTATCATATTAAAAATTAAAGAATAAATAGTTAAGACAGTTTTACTATGTGGAATGCACTTTACTAGATGTCAAATGTCTATTTAAGATTAAAAAAGTTGAGAGGTGTCAAGGGACACCCGGATGGAACGAAGTTCCTTTCGATTAATTAGTGAAGGAATTGTAATAAAATTTTATTTTTTTTAAGTTATAATAATATTTTTTTTATTATTAACAAATATAATGTAATATAAACTTAATCAGTAGGCTCAATTTTAGTAATAATTGGCTTGTGGTAACTGAAGTAGGAAACATATGTTTGGGATTCTATTTTATTTAAATGTCTTGAAAAAACTGCATCAATGGTAGTATTATATTTTGTTGTTGATTCTGCTGGATTATTGTTAATTCTTAAATCAAATTCTTCCTCTAGAAACTGTAGCAATGGTTTTGATTTTTCATTACTGAAGTTGATGTTAAAATCACCGGCTAAAATGAGTGGAACTTTATCTAAATTTTTGTTGTATCTGCTAAGCGTTCGAGATACATCTTTAGAATACTCTAGCAGTGCTCGACGAATGAACTCCTGAATATCTATTAATTTGTTATTTGGTGAGACATATATGACTGCCATGATTAAGGTAACACCGTTTTCCATTACACACTCTGCTGCACATAAATCTGCAACACTTGTACGTCTTACGTGCAAGTCCTGAATATTGTTCATTATGACCGACATATTTGGTGTTACAAGATTGGTCGTATCATTTGTGTTGTGATATATCGCAACTCCACCTGAACGAACAAAATCACGTTTAAAGTGGGTTATACAATTAAAATTCGGTATATCACATTCTTCTCGATTGTCCAACCATGTCTCTGATAATAACAAAATGTTCGTTTTTTCTGTAACAGAGTCGATTAAATCAACTGAATGTTTACGAAGGCTTTGGACGTTGAACGTACACAATGAAATGCCTTTATCTCTAGTAATGAAATCAATGACAGATTTTGCCTTCGTTTCAAGCTTATTTAATGAAAATCTCTGAAACTCTTGTACTAGAGATATTGTTGATGAAGCTTGTACTCGATTATGATGAAATCGAAATTTAGTTTCATCATCATCAAATGTAACGATAAATAAACCTTCGATGCTTGTTACACGAGAGAGAGCAACATAAACAAGTTGTTGTGGATGTATTTTGTCATACTCGTAAACAATTTGATCAAATGTTCCACCTTGTGACTTATGAATAGTCATAGCACAAGCAGAAATTATGGGAAAGTGTTTACGTTTAACAGTAACTGCTTTATTCCTTGTCATGGTAATGTTGGATGTTCGCCATTCAATAGGTACAGCAGCATTATTAATTTTGCTTTGGACAGCTAGTAAAGCAGCTTTTTTTCTTGCTTTTTGCCCAACCTTTGCTGATCCACAGAATTCGAGCCAAACTCTGCAAACTACGTTGTCCTCATTGAAGTCTAGGTGAATTAATTTACCAACGGCACCATTAACTAATCCATCACTTACATCAATGTTTGTTGTGATAAGATAATACTTTCCTTTTACAAAAGTGATTTGGTAAGGTAATCCCCCAGTATCGATGACAGATTTTTTGTGTAGTTGTAATCTAAAAGAAGCTTCTTGTTCTTGATTTTTAGTTCCAGTTATTATATCCTTTGCTATTGAGATGACTTTATCTGGAGCTTCTTGCAAAATTGAATTGTTGTAACTGTCTACAGCGACATTAGTATAAAATAAACGAACACCATGAGGACTTAATTGTCGAGTTTCTTCTTTTTTGAAAAATCTTGATTCGATAATTTCTAATTGAAACTGTTCCAAAACTTCACCATTGCCAATCTTTGTAAGTATCAATGAAAATGCAGCATTAGCCTGTCTCATGACTTGCGTTAGTTCAAAAAATTTAAGACCTCGCCATAAATGTGGACCAACCATTCTCGTTTTAATAGGTTTATATATCAATGTTGCCCTTACTGGTGGAGCCTGGCGTAAATCACCAATTAAAATGACGTCAATGCCGCCAAAATCAACATTATGATTTGCAGTAATTTGTTTTAAGCGCAAATCAATTTTGGCTAACAGTTCTGCACTGATCATGCTGATTTCATCAATAATCAATACTTTGACGTATCTAAAAAGAGATCTGTACAAATGTAACATTTCAGATGATAATGGCAATAGTTTAGAAATCGAAATTTTAAGAGCACCATCATTGTCAGTATATCTATTGTAGATTTCCATTATAAGTTTAATAACAAAAGTCTTGCCACTGCCTGCTGGACCAGTGAAAAAAACTTGAAATGGTTGCTGATTTTGAGTTTGAAGATGAGATATAATATGCATTAAAAGTTCTTTTTGCTCACTGTTAGCCGACCTCATTAAGTCGTAGAATTGTTGAGTATCCATTGTATTTTCTCTTTTTTTTGCAATAGCACCAAGTTTGCTGAGTGTAGCATTTCGTATATCAGCATTAACGACAGAATTAACATCCTGTAGTAATCTTGCATATGGTTCTTCTTCAAATATGACATTAGCTTCGTTTCGCAACTGTTCGTCTTCATTGTCATCATCTCTACCTAACTGTCTACAAATTTCAAGTGTTTTTTCTAGGTCTAAATTACATTCAAACTCTTTTCTGCGTTCTAAAATCAAGTTTTTATTATCTTCATAAATTTGAATGAATTTATTTTCAGCAAGAACTTCATTATCTTCACTTCTAAAAGGAATGTGTAGTAACACCATTTCTCGTCTATAATCGTTGAAATTGTTAGCCATATCATAGTTACGGTATCTAATAACTCTAGACATTTTTCTTTTGTAGTACTCTCCGTGTTTTCTCATACTATAATTAGCAACAAATTGAGCTAATGTTACATTTTCAAGAATTTCAGGCCTTTTTTCGTACTTATCGAACCAATTTTCCTTCCATATATTTGTACAGTCATCATCTAAATCACTTAGCTCTTTTAAAGTTTTTCTTATTCTCTGACGTTCTGTTGGGTATATCGTTGGTATGTAAACTGTTGCTACAGATGATTTAGCCATTGGTTCGCGTAATAAATACCAAGCTGCTTCTTGTGCAGGCATTTCCACAGCATGAAGTACATCAATACTTAATTTCTTTGTAATATCTACGATATCAAATTCGGGATTCTCGTCCATAGTTTGAATAATCATCCGTTGTAAATTACTTATGCCTCTATTATGTTTATTAACATACTCAACTACATAAGCAGCACAGGCATATTCGTCTTGAATTATTTGAAAATCCATGTTAGATTGTAAGCAACGAAATACAAATGGGTTAAAAGTATTATGCCATTTTTCAGATGGCGTCCTCCGGTAAAGCAACTTTGGTCGAACTATACCAGCACGGATAATGTTATAATAATGTTCATCAGAAACAATATTATTATGAGTACAGTAATGTTCAAAATTGTCGTAATCAAAATTTTCTAAATTAGTTTTAAGTAACTGGTAATGTCTTTTATACTCTTTAAACTTTAATAAAGAGAGGTTATAATGCGTACTTGCTAAAAATACAAAAGCATTTATTATTGTCTGTATAAAATCTCTACTTACCTAACTCCATCAGCAATATCCGGAACTTGTGCAGAAACACTGTCAGGATTCATTATTATTATTATTTTTTATTATTTATTATGTACAAAAAACCTGTATACACTCAACAAAAATAATCGTCGCGACACCACACTGTTCAATGCGAAATAGAAACGAAAATATCTGGCTTGCTTTCTATAAGAGAGAGAGAGAGACAGACAGAGAAACATGCGCACGCCGCACAGCTTACAATAGCTTACTATAGCAAAAAGTGTCGTTACAACGAGTGTGTATATATATAAATATATATATATACTCTCTCGACTTCGTAAACACAACAGCGTATAGGTTAGAACACGCACGGCTTGCTAAATACATACGTTCTGATATTGTAATATTAAAATATGATTTGCTTTTGAATTTATTAAAATTATGACGCGTACACTTGCTAAACACACAATAATGGAGAGATTATAATGCGTATGACTTGGTTAGCACAATAATAAAGAGAGGTTATAATGCGTACTTGCTAAAAATACAAAAGCATTTATTATTGTCTGTATAAAATCTCTACTTACCTAACTCCATCAGCAATATCCGGAACTTGTGCAGAAACACTGTCAGGATTCATTATTATTATTATTTTTTATTATTTATTATGTACAAAAAACCTGTATACACTCAACAAAAATAATCGTCGCGACACCACACTGTTCAATGCGAAATAGAAATGAAAATATCTGGCTTGCTTTCTATAAGAGAGAGAGAGAGACAGACAGAGAAACATGCGCACACCGCACAGCTTAAAATAGCTTACTATAGCAAAAAGTGTCGTTACAACGAGTGTGTATATATATAAATATATATATATATACTCTCTCGACTTCGTAAACACAACAGCGTATAGGTTAGAACACGCACGGCTTGCTAAATACATACGTTCTGATATTGTAATATTAAAATATGATTTGCTTTTGAATTTATTAAAATTATGACGCGTACACTTGCTAAACACACAATAATGGAGAGATTATAATGCGTATGACTTGGTTAGCACAATAATAAAGAGAGGTTAACTAAAAATACAAAAGCATTTATTATTGTCTGTATAAAATCTCTACTTACCTAACTCCATCAGCAATATCCGGAACTTGTGCAGAAACACTGTCAGGATTCATTATTATTATTATTTTTTATTATTTATTATGTACAAAAAACCTGTATACACTCAACAAAAATAATCGTCGCGACACCACACTGTTCAATGCGAAATAGAAATGAAAATATCTGGCTTGCTTTCTATAAGAGAGAGAGAGAGACAGACAGAGAAACATGCGCACGCCGCACAGCTTACAATAGCTTACTATAGCAAAAAGTGTCGTTACAACTTTTCGTGAGAATTTTTTCCGTCTAGCCCCCTTTCACAACACGCGATAAGGAACTTCGTTCCAAAAAAAAAGCAATTACCTTGAGTCCTCTACAATTTAGGGATGTATGCAAAAAATTATTTGATTCTGTTTGAATTTGTGGCAGTTATGGTTTGGCATAGAAAAAATTCTACACACAGACACTTTTCGAAAAATGACTGTTCTTCATGTTTTGAGGGTAGTACAATTAGAATCAGCCGTTGTCTCGAACACAGTTTTTTCGCCATGACCATACTTCCATTTCCATATGGAACATGGAAGTAATTATAAAAGAATACATATTGGTGTACATTTGTTTGTGTATATCTGTTATATTTATTCTGTTGTATAGGTCTCGTACACAGCATCATTCTCTGGGACCAGCCAAGAACCAACAGAATGGAGGTTCCAGCTCTGGTAGCACTCCAGCTAGTGATGAACGTGTAACATTGGTTGTTGACAACACTCGTTTCATTTTAGATCCTGCAATTTTTACTGCCCATCCAAACACCATGCTTGGAAGGCAAGTATTCTGAACAGTATTTTATTTGCACTTCAAATGTTAACAAAATTAGTTGTAGTAAAATACTGGTGAATTATTTTTAAAGGAAAGCTAAAGGGGCAAATAGCACAAAAATCACAGTTGTGGAAAATTTTTAAAAAGAGCAGAAACTAAACAATCAATGTTTAGTACTTTTTGTTATTACAAGAGACCGTCAAATTTGGGAAACTCCTAAATAGTGAAATTAAAAGTATGTGTATAATATTCATGTTATATTTTTTTATATGTATGTTTTGTATGATACAGAAATGTAGTGTAGGTAATTTTTCCAGTAAAATTATGACACTTGGAATATTCAGTAAGTCATTTTAAAATGAAAAGTAAGATGAGATACTTCAGATGGGATTTTATACTTGCTGTGTGATACACCACTACAACAAGCATAAGGCAGCAAACCTTTTTATAGTTCCAGATCAGTAGTGCATATAATATGTCAACATTTACAATGAAAGTGTCACCCAGTATTATAACAGTGTAACAGTGTATTATACAGTGTTGCTTATCTGCATAATATCGTTACAAAGAGAAATACCGGTTTGGCCCGAATATAAGACGACCCTAGATTTTCGAATGTGTTTTACAGGAAAAAAAGGGCCTGCTTATAAGATGACACTGAATTTTTTGAAATGTTGTATGAGAAAGACAATTAAATGGTCTAAATATCATACTTTGAAGTTACACTAAGTAAATATGGTGCACTAAGTAATGTACACTAAGTACATTAAAGGTGAAATCATAAGTGTTAAAGTACCTTACTGTTTTTAGTTCCAGTTATCATCCTCGTTTTCTTCTTCTCCAAGTTCATATTCAGAATTGGTACGGGATTCAGATTCATAACTGGAGTAGTCTTTCCACAAAATGTCATCCTCACTCCCATCCATGTTATTAGAAACACAACATTTTTTTAAACCCCTTTACAATGGATTCACTTTTCATTTTTCAGTGTGATCTGGGCCAGTAACTGTATGCTTGGTTTCTTCAACTTGTCTGTCGGAGTCAATGCATGGTTTCCATTAATTAACCAGTCACTATAGTTCTTCCGTAAGTAGTCCTTAAATGGTTTATTTACAACATCTAAAACTTGAAGCTGAGAACAAGGATTATAACAAGATCAGTGTTCATTTCTGTAACCAGCTTCTTTATTTTCTCACTTGTGTGACCATGAAAGAACTACCTCTCTGCCCTAGTAAAGCACCTGGTCGACGTCCCCAAACAACCTTAAGCCAATCTGCCATAAGCGCTTCAGTCATCCACCCCATTTCCTGTGCTCCGAAAACAATTCCAGCTGGTAACTGCTCCTTCGGAAGCATTTTTGTCTTCAAAATAACGTATGGCAGAAGTTTTCTTGTATCGGCAGTAACTCCTAGCATCACAGTATTGCATGACTTTTCGTTGCCTATAGATTGAATTATAACTGATTTTGCACCCTCTCTGTCCACAGTAACATATCGAAAAACACTGGTGTTTGGTCAGCATTTGCCATTTGGCCAAGCAGGTAATTGTGGGCTTTCCTCAGTTTTATAATATATAGCTGATAAGCGATCAATTTGTTAGTATAATCTGCAGGTAGGCGTTGCACAAGTGTAGTCCGACATTGTAAACACAGTCCTGGACACCGCATCATACGTTTACACCAGCCCAAGTACGTCATGTAGAACAACAGAACAAATGGGCTGTTATATGCACTGTCGTATGATAAATTTATCGTTCTGTACTCAAAAACATATCGGGGTGTCCTAGGAAACGCATCCGATAAAATTGGGTGAGTTGTTTAGATAGATGGGTCGTAATGGTTTCGTTTATGCACTCGTGTGAGTTTTTATCGTATGACTTTTAGACATCAGTGCTGGCAACCTTCCTGCCTAGAGTCCACGAAGCCAGTTATGCCAAGTAATCAGTGTATTCACGTCGTGGTGTGATTTTATTAATTTGTTTTGTAAATACGGAAGCCATTAATACAGAAAGGCTCATTGACAAAATCCAGAACAGGAGAGCACTATGGGATCCTGCTTCCGAAGCTTACAAAAACAAATCGATAAGCGGCATACAACACTCACGGATTCATTTTCAGTACTGATGAAGGCAACACTGAGTTTGTTCACACCCACTTCTGATATTTTTGGCGCACGATAAAAATCGGAGTAAACTCGGATGCAAAACTCATCGTACGATTTAAATCGGATGCATAAAAGGGGCCTTAAAGTGAACAACTTTTAACGTCTGTGACACAATAAGGTACTTCAGCCGCGCAGTGGTGAAAGTGTGCTTGGGATTTTCACCTTGAGCTTGACCTTGAGCTCATTATAAAAAGGGCGTGTTGATTCACGCTACGCACATGGCAGAACTGTCCGCTACAAAATACGCTAGGCACTTAACACGAAATCTTTTAATATTAGGTTGCACATATAAGACAAGTGTGGTTTTCAGAAGGGTATTTTATGGAAAAAATCATTGTCTTATATTCGGGCCAATACGGTATGTGCTATTGTATCTATCCTACCAATATACAAAAGAGGCTTCAAAGGAACATTTGAATTCCTTTATGTGAATTTGCATGAGGACGATGGTCGTTTTTTCTGTTATTGTGGGTGAGCCATAAAATATTCAGTCAACTGTTTACAAAAGTAGAAACATGATCATCATTAGACCTACATGATTTACATCATTCATGTGTGTTCCAACTGAGAGGCTTTGTTTAAATGTGTAGTAAGTGTATTTTAGTTAAAACACATTACACATGAATTAAGTTTGAACATAGGTACATTGATTAATTTTAGTCAACACTCACATTACAAGCAACTCATCATTAACACTGTTGTAATATTAAAACTAGTTTGGTACTGACAGATGGAACTGTTGCGTAAACAGACTGCTACGTGCCTCTTAACCAATTGCCATACTCAAAACTGTAAACAGTAACCACAGCAACGCACACTGTTGCCAAGATGTCCCACATATGCTATTATGAAAATATCGGTATGGAGAACCATACATGACTTCCATATTCTAAGATTTATATTTAAAATCATTTTCGAAATGAAATATTACCATAGAAACTACTTCTTTCTACTTACTGCTTCAGCCTTAACCACAGTACTGTGGTCACTAACGTATACCACCTCACGTTATCGCACTCGATTTTCACTGATGATGGAAGTCGATGGCATTTCCGACACGTCTGGTTTTGTAGAAAACATGGACTACGGCCAAATATCCCGGGAAGGAATTTTAACAAAAACTACTTCTTTGTTGCCGATAACATTGTACACACATATATATATAATATGCATAAAATTAATGGCTTGTATAAGTTAATGATTGATCTCCATTAAGTAGTGCTCAAGTTTCCAAAGTTTTAATATTATGATGTCCGTAATTAAAACATCAGAGCAGGTTTAGTGTGAATGAGGGTACACCGTGGACAAAAATTTTCAACATTTCCTATTGAGCGTTGCTTAGAGTAAAGCTGCGAATCTACAGCGTATGTTTCACAGAACAAACACGCGAAAAAGAAGGAGCGCTCCGAAGTCACTCATTGACCCTCAGCATCTTGCAGAGGGTTCATTCCCTAAAGACGAAAAGTCTGTCTATGAATCGTTCCTCTGTAAACACGTGCAGTTACACTTCCCAGCGATCCACAGGAAGCAAATTGATGTCCGTTTTTTCGGCTTGCACGCGTTATGTTGGTGTGGGTTTCGGCACTTTCCATTTAAAAAGCGTGCAAATGTAAGAAAATAAACATGAGTGAGGCCAGAAATAACGCGAATTTTGTGTGTGTGTGTGTGTGTGTGTGTGTGTGTGTGTGTGTGTGTGTGTGTGTGTGTGTGTGTGTGTGTGTGTGTGTGTGTGTGTGTGTGTGTGTGTGTGTGTGTGTGTGTGTGTGTGTGTGTGTGTGTGTCTTCCCTGCCTTTTTATTGCTGTAGTCATAATAATAAAATGGAAATGTAAACATTACATAACTGAGATATGCTTACCTGCCACGAACGATATATTATTTTATACATGTATATTAACTCATACATAATTTACATTAAAATGAAAACATTATAATTTGATTGCCTGGCAACAAAATTATTTTATTTTTAACAATTATCATTGTTTGAAAAAGTTTAAATGAATTTTCAAGTACTTTACTGTTGTTAAAATGTAAAAGGTTGCAGGTAAACTACCCCTTCCCCTTAACCGATCTTCACCAAAATCGAAAGTCCTTGAGATCTCTACAATTCAGGGACGTGTGCAAAAAATTATTTGATTCTGTTTGAATTTGCGGCTGTTATCGTTTGCCATAGAAAATACCCTTGTTAAAAAAACGTTGCAGGTAAACTACCCCTTTTCCTTAACCGATCTTCACCAAAAACAATAGGTCTTGAGAACTCTACAATTTAGGGCTGTATGCAAAAATCTTTTGATTCTGTTTGAATTTGCGGCTGTTATCGTTTGCCAAAAAAAAAAAATTTCCCTTGATAAAAAAAACCGTTGCAGGTAAACTACCCCTTTCCCTCAACCGATCTTGACCAAAAACAATAGGTCGTGAGTACTCTACAAATCAGGGCTGTTTGCAAAAAATTATTTGATTCTGTTTGAATTTGCGGCTGTTATCGTTTGCCATAGAAAAAAATTTCCTTTGATAAAAAAAAACCATTGCAGGTAAACTACCCCTTTCCCTCAACCGATCTTCACCAAAAACAATAGGTCGTGAGTACTCTACAAATCAGGGCTGTATGCAAAAAATTATTTGATTCTGTTTGAATTTGCGGCTGTTATCGTTTGCCATAGAAAAAAATCTACACACACACACACACACACACAGACACTTTTCGGAAAACGACTTTTTTTCATGTTTTGAGTGTAGTACAGTCAGAATCTGCAATAATCTCGAACACGATTTTTTTTGCCATCACCATACTTCCATTTCCTTAAGGAATATGGAACTAAAACAGTGTAGAATGTCGCACCACGGAGTGAACTGTTAGGTTCTATGTAATGAAGTCTGTTTGTTAAGAGTGTTGTTTTCGATTACACTTTGTGATTATTTGTGGGAATATGTTAGTTTAATACTTAAATAGTAGTCTTGCAGATACAAATTTGGAAGTGAATTTGCAGTGATTTGGAAGTCCAATCTTAAAGCTTGGGTGACACCTTCCGTTTTTGAGAACTGTTTTTTCCCACTTCATACCCAGAGTCGAACGTTATTGCCAGTGTAAACAAATTCTATTTAAAGTGATCCTTCGTATTGACATGTCACCCGGTCACCCTCCTGCCACTCTAATTGATTTCGACCCACTGTGAAAGTTATTTTTTTACCTCCAAACACAGCCTGCTTGCTTCAGCTGATGGACCAAGGTGTTATCAAAACATTCAAGGCTTACTACATAAGGCGTTCATTTGCTATCTGAATGAAGCTATGAGGCAAAACAGTCAGCTGTCTGTTAAAGATTTTTGGCGACAATTCAATATTTTAGATGCCGTAAGAATCATAGGAGAATCTTGGGATAAAATTTCTCAAAAAAACCTTGAATGCTGAAAAGAAAATGTGTTCATTCTTTTTCAAAAGGAAAACGAAAATAACACCTGAAACTCATCAAGTCACTCGTACAGTAGAAGAAGTTTTCAATCTTGCCAGGCAGTTAGACTTGGAAACTTGGAAGTCGATAGTGATGATGTCAATGAGCTATTGAACTCACATAGCCAGGAGCTGACAATTGACGAGCCCATAGAAATGCGTGAGCAAAATGCTGCTGAAGAAGCCGACACCTCAGACGCAGTTCTACCAGAAAAGGACATGGCAATTGCAAGCTTGACACAAGGTCTCAACTCAGTTGAAAAAGGATTACAAATATTAAAGGATAGACTCTAATGAAGAGCGTGTTACATCTACAAGGCAAGAATTAAAAAAATTAATAGCTTGCCACGAAGACGTTTTGTGTGAAAAAAGGAGACATTGTGTCGTCAGACAAGTCTGTTAGGTTTTATGAAGCCATCGACATCTAAATAACTTCGTTTTATGTAACATTCTTATTTTAATACTATTTTGTATCAATATGTATGAAAAACTATAATTTTTATTACACACTTTTCTTTTAAATAAGTGTTTGTGTTAGCCTTTGATACTAATTAACTAAAATTGATATGTATTTATATGCAAAGTTGTACCCCGGCTTGTGTGCTCTTTGTCAGTCCTACCTATCGCGTAACTCCGGGGTGTTACTGTAAATGCAACCATTTGTCCTTCGGATCATCTGTCTGTCATAGATGTGTGAGGTGTAGTGGCCATGCTCTCCACCATGCTTTTTGCCCTACACAAGCAGTAAAAACTACTGTTTGAATAGTGCGTCACCTAGTATAAAAGGGTCCCAGTTAAACACTGTTGGGTCATATGTTTGCATAATACATAGCAATTGCAATGCAGCCCAAAGTGTATGTTTTAGCTTCAGTAATATTTATTAATCTGAACACTTACATTATAATTTATCTTTGTTTCTTTACTAGTAATTTGTTGTGTTCTGTAGGTGTTTTTTTGCTGTTGTACAATATGGAATTTCTAAATTTGACGCACATTTCACATTATAGTAGGAACCTTTAAAGTTCTGTGTATGCATAAGAGTAAGATACATTCATACAGTCTATATTTAATAATAATTTTTTATGTATACAGGTTTAATGGTAGTAATTTTATGCTAACTTTATAACAGCCAGGTGATGCTGCACATTGAGGTTAGATTGAAGTTATAAGTGCATCTCCTCAAGTTTCAGTCAGCTAACTGTTAGATAAATACACACAAGATATCTTGGTTTCAGTGAGATATGAAATTGTTAATGATTGTGTGTGTGTGTGTGTGTCCACTCATATGCACACAAAAACACTTGATATGTATGATCCAAATTTACATATCTGTATATGACTTTTTAATACGTGTTGTTTAATTTCAGAATGTTCAGCTCAGGCCTTGATTTCACTCGACCAAACGAAAGAGGTGAATATGAAGTAGCTGATGGAATTTCCGCAATGATATTTCGTGCTATTTTAGAATATTATAAAGGAAATGTTATCCGTTGTCCACCTACCGTTTCAGTGCAAGAACTGCGTGAAGCTTGTGATTATTTGCTAGTGCCGTTTGATGCAAGCACAGTAAAATGTCAAAATCTCCGTAAGTTAATCAGCTGATTCTGAAATAGTGTGCTTAATGATATTTGATGCATTTCAGAACTTGGTGACATGATGTCAATTTCAGATGTAACCTAAATTGTATTGATCTTAACGGGCATGCTGTATTGTTTATATGTTTTTATACCTGTATTTTTATTGCATATATTGTATGTTTTGTATTTGTTTATAACCTTAGTTTTTATCATACAAGTTTCGTTTGTATACATAGAAACCACATGTTTTGTATGCCTTTCTTTAATTTGGATATTAGTGGAGTGAAATTATACATAAATGTAAAATATAATTGTTTGACCCAAACTTACAGTTAAAGTTTTACAGGAGAGGGATTGACAGTTGTCTGCAAGTGAGTGGGGAAGTGGTGTTTAGTGTGGTCTGATTGGATGGAACTGTACAGCACAGTGTTGTCGACTCATACTTGTTCCGCTGTTTATGCTTTACAACGTGTGCATACTAAATTAAATACAGTAGTAGGCCTAGTGCGTTTACTTTTGTTTGATGTGATTGAAATTGAACAGTTTTAAAATTTACAATATTGTCATATTTTAGTGTGTGTTGTATGATTTAGTGATATTTTTTAATTTTACTGATTATTAGTCTAATATTCAGAAGTGATTTTGTGGTAAAATTTAAATATTTTGCGTATTAAGTAATAGTGATAGTGATAGTTACTATTATCCGTTTAGCTATGTTCATTGCCAGTATGAGTGGTTTTAGCTATATGCGAGACACAATAAAAATGGACAAGCAAGACAACTTATGTGTTCAGTACGTGAATATTTAGAAAAAGAAAAACCAAGTGAGGCCGTAATTTCTGTGAATAAAGTTTTAGAGTGTACAGCTGCCACATGCAAAGTAGGGGAGAACCTGATAGTACGTGTAGGAAAAGAGAAAGACGATCTCACTGATTTTAGTGATACAGAACCCAAGTTTCAGACCCCCTAATTAAAAAAGATATATATATATATATATATATATATATAGAGAGAGAGAGAGAGAGAGTGTGAGAGGGGGGACAAAGAGTTACGAAGTTAGAATCTTTCCAAGAGAATGCAAGTCAACAGCACATTTATAGCTACTATTGTAGAAAAGAGCACCAACAATAAATAAACTTCATAAGTCATTGGCTGCAGCTGATCTTTTTACTGGTAGTAAATCATCTGTTAGAAAAGTAACACAAAATATTGGTTTTAAATTTACAAACATTTCGGGCAGAAAAGTTCTAATGGAAAGTGAAAGTGTAGTTGCTTTACATTGTAGATTTTAAGAGAAATTCAAACTAAATCTATTGAACATATAGTCTGGTTAGAAGAAACATGGGTCACAGTCACACAAACGAAAAGGCTGGAAAAATATACTGTGGAAGGAACAATGAAAGTACCTTTAGGACGAAGGGGTAGATATTGTACATGCTGGAACATCCAAATGTTTCATACTTAACTGTTTTTATGGCTTGAAATCAAAGAAAACAAGTGACTTACATGAAGAAATTAACTCTTGAGAACTTTACCAAGTGGTTCACAGACTCGTTATTAAAAAACCGTGCCATCAACTGTTGTAATGGATAACACCCCTTATCACTCAGTTATATACAACAAAGTGCCGACATTGGCTACACATAAAGAAGAAATTATTCACGGCTTCACGAACATAACATTTCTACCACTGTTAGCATGAAAAAGCAGAGCTGTTAGAGCTGGTGTCAGGTTGTAAACCCCGATTTCTGGAATACGTAATTGACAAAGTAGCGGAAGGGCATGACCATAAAGTAGTGAGTTTGCCACCGTATCACTGTCATTTTAACCCATTGAGTTAATTTGGGTACAAGTAAAGGGATATGTAGCAAGAAATAATAAGACTCCTACAGGAATAGAAGTAGAAAAATTGATACGTGAGGGTATTACGAATGTTACTGCAGACTACTAGCGAAAAAGTATGATGCATTTAAAGACAGTGACTGTTGAAGGATTGAGCAAAGAAGGAATATTAGAAGACGCTATGGAACAACTGTTAATAAATTTTGGCACAGATTCAGTGACTCTGGTAGGACATAAGTGGCATAACACCTTTGGATTAATGGTACAGGCAGAAAACTGCAGACATGTAACAATAATTGTATTTTTAGTTTTTATTTTGTGGTGAAAGTAACAAAAACAAACAGTTTACTTACTAAAATTAAACAGATATTTTCTCTTATTGTTAATTTTTTCTAATTCCTACACAGCCGGAGTCAGTGTTGTTAAATTCGAATTTTTATTTTATTTACAGATATTTATACACTAAGTTGATGATTGCACATTATCACATTTATCAATAAATCAAAAAATTAAAAATACTGTACATGTGAAGTTAATTAAAAAAACTGAAATTTTAAGTTCTAGTTTATTATTCACGTAAGAATTCAAATTTTAATTTATGAATTATCTTTAGTTATAACTAGATAAATATTCATTTTTAAATAGGCCAATACGTATATAGTACTGGATATATTTTGTCTGCGAAATACGTTGTGAGTGAATGAAGTAACAATTTACGCTTGGCTACATTCGACAGAAACACGTGGTTACGAAGTGGCAACATGGTGAAGATGTCACCACAACTGTCAATCCCTCTCCTGTAAAACTTCCAGTATAATTGACCTGCACTGCATTTGCATAAAATATTTTACAATTTGTTTAAGTGTGAAGAAACCAAAACATGTAATTTCAATGTTAATATGTTTTTTAAAAATCACTTTTTGAAAAACGTCAAAACACATTTATTTTCTGGTGTCACTCAACTTTTTTTTAATTGTCATAACTTAAAATGTTTTGGGTATTTTATCACAAAACTTTATACATGTAGACTTTTCAGGTCACTAATACTCAAACTACAGATTTGTGTATCCAGTATGGTCTACTGTCATGAATAACAAAAAATATGTTTGCATTTTTGGATTTCTGATTTTAAGTCCAGTATTAAAAATTGAAAATGCCAGATTCGGGTTTCATACTTAGAAAGCAAACATATGTAACTAAATGATATGATAATAAATAAAAATTGATGAATTTCATTTAACTTTATTTTAGGTAGGTTATTTGAGGTACAAATTTTTATTATCAATCACAAGTTTTGTTACATTAATATCATCAAGTTCACAATTAAATCTCCGTTTCTGACTTCAGATGGGCAAAGTAATGAAACATTGGTCTTTAGAATTAAGAGTGTGATGCAGTGCAGTAATGATAGTCACAGCAGTTAAAAGATGTATAAATAATATACATCCATCCATCCTCGGCGCTACAGCCCAGTCCGGACCCTGGCCTCCAAAAGAAATCTTCCCCACTGGTCTCTACTCCCGGCCAATGTCCACCAGTTTGCTGCACCCAGCCTCACTGCCTCCTTACCAACCTGGTCCAGCCATCTTGTACGCGGTCTTCCCCTCCTTCTCCTTCCCATCGGCAAATAATTCATCACTCTTTTTGGGATTCTATCCTCCGCCATTCTCTGCACATGACCAGCCCAACGCAATCTGTTAATTTGTATGAGTTGCACGATTGGAAGATCTTTAAAACTTTCGTACAACTCTCGATTATGCAGTCGCCTCCAAATGTTGTTTTCCCTCACAGGGCCATAGATTCTCCTCAGTACCCTCCTCTCAAAAACGGATAGTCTCTGCTCATCTAGTTTTTTTAACACCCAGCATTCCGAGCCATACATCAGGACTGGTCTAATCAAGGTCTTGTATAGGGAGGCTTTTGTATCTTTAGTTATTAATTTTGATTTAAAATGTTTCACCAGTCCGTAGTAACACCTATTAGCAGATAATATTCGTCTTTCAATATCTCTAGAGGAGTCATTTCCAGAGTCCACATATGACCCGAGATATGGAAAACCCTGAACCTTTTCAAATTCATAATCGTTAATGCGCAGGGACAGGGTACGAGTATTGGCACCTACAACCATATATTTGGTTTTGCTTTGGTTTATAACCAAGCCCATAGCCTTAGCGGACAACTCCAGTTCCTGAAAGGCTTCCTTTAAGCCAGATTCAGACCTACTTATGACGTCAATGTCATCGGCATAGGCCAGAAGCTGTACCTCCTTGTGAAATATGTGTCCGCTAGTTTGAATTCCTGAATCCCTGATGACCTTTTCTAGAGCTATGTTGAACAACAGACATGCTAAGGCATCTCCTTGTTTCAACCCATTCAATGTTTTTAAGGAGTTAGATAGATTTGATTGTATTCTGATTTGGCACTTAGAATTGGACATAACTACTCCAACCATACGCACCAACTTAGATGGTGTATGCAACTCCTTCATAGCTCTATATAGCATTTTCCGGTTGATTGAATCATATGCCGACTGGAAATCCACAAAGAGATGGTGAGTGGGCACTCCATATTCCAACGTTTTTTCCAGGATTTGCCTTAGTGTAAATATTTGGTCTGTTGTTGACCTATTCCTAGTGAATCCACACTGATATTCTTTTATGTTTTCCTCAGCGTAGGGAAGCAGCCTAGAAAATATGATGTTGGACAATACCTTATATGCTGTATTAAGTAGAGATATGCCCCTATAATTTTTACATATAAGCGGATCACCCTTTTTATGTATTAAACACACCACCCCATTGTTCCACTCATCAGGCATTACCTCCTCCAGCCATATTCGCTCTATAAGATGGGCAAATTCCTTTATGAAATCTCCTCCTGCGCTCTTTAATAGTTCCCCTGGTAAACCATCGGAACCTGCTGCCTTGTTAATTTTAAGCTTTTCTAGAGCTTCATACACCTCGTCATAGGATGGCACCAGCTCCTCTCTATCATCCTCGAATTCTCTTACCTCCTCTTCATTCTCAGATGCCTCCATCGAAGCCTCCCCAACTGAGCCTAGCAACTCTTCGAAGTGTTCTGTCCATCTCCTGATCACGCCAGCATTATCACTCACAAGGCCACCATTATTATCCCTACAGGCATTTGTTCTAGGCTGAAATTCCTGTCTCATATCATTCACCTTCCTGTACATATCTTGGCTCAGCCTTTTACTCTTATATTCCTCTATCTTTTCCATCTGTCTCATAAATAATATACATTTTCTACAATTCAAAGAAAATGTCAATTGACGTTGAAAAAAAATTTTCTCATAAGGTAAAATTTCTTTTGTATGGAGTTAAAGATGGAAGGAGGAAAAGGAATATAAATTTCTTCAGTAATAGCTACAGAATGTTTGTCAGATTACTTTATAGCATTTGGACAATTGTAACATCAGCATTATCATTGGATTGATCAGTTAAAATATTACTTTTTAAATTAAGGTAGATCATTGTATTTAAAAAAAAAAATCAGAGTACACTAAATTTTCTGTAGCATTGTTAAAAACCATATCTGGTACTAGTGGTAGTTCCACAAATTTTATATAAAAAGAAAAAATTAAACAATTTTGTTACCATAGTAACCATAAGAACAAATTCTGTTGTCAACTATATAATCATATAAATGTTATTAATATCATAAATGTTATCATATACCGTCTTCCTTCTTATATAGTGGGGTAGTAATTAGTTAAAAACAGTTTTTTGTAATTATATTTTTGTACAACTAATTAATATGATTATTATAATTATAGTATAATTAATGTGATACCAAACTTATCAGGTTCCCCACATTTTACACAGATGTGATGTATAATGTCCATCATTTTGCTTTTTATAAAATTTATTATCTTGGTTGACACTCCTAACATCAAGACAAGTGACTTGACACTTCTTTTACACCCTTTAGAGGTATAAGGAAACAAACTAACAGACACGCCTAAACACACGATTTGCAAAGGAGAGTCATTAAATACAGGTAGTTAACAGAGTATATAATTACTTAATGATTTAAAGTACACATTATAATGTAAAACATACTATCATGAACATTATTGTAACACTAACAGCAGCACTTGAGTTACAAACGCAGAACTCACATTATACTTAGTGTTCAATACAAACCTTTTTGGTGTTCTACCAATATCCTCCTCTTAAATACTTCAAGCATACCAGTGCTCTTTTAGTTAGTGTCCATGTTTCACTACCATAGCATCATTCTTCTTATCTCTGCCTCTTCATTCACATCTTTGGATATTGTTTCTCTTAGACTGTTTCCATGCCAACAGCGCATGTTACTTAATGCTCATGTGTCAGCAGAGAAATACGCCTCAGTTTTCTCCAAGAGGTCGTGGTGGTTATTGTGTTCATACTTTTTACAAAATGTAAGTTTTTTTGTCAAAAGTGCAGCATCTAGAATTGTTTAGTTTATTGCCTTATTTTCCAGTTTATTCCTAAAAAACATCCAAGAAAGAAAATACGATCCAAAACATCCAACATTGAAAACTTAAGACGATTTTAACAAATGTACTTGTTGAACTATTTACTAACAATGAATTATTTACAAACTGAATTACAATGGAAAAGTGATGAAAAAAGTAGGAAATCTACTAGAAATGCATGACATTAGAAACTTAAAAGTTTATTATATAAAACAGTACACTAATAGAGAGAAGAATGGTGGCCCATGGTGTATACAAGCAAGACGTATTTTTGCAGTTCAATATCAGTTACAAAAACGTGGACAGACAATGATAAAATTAGCCTGAAAATCCCAATAGGCAAAGGACAGTTGTTGGGTTGTAGTTCATGCTGGTGCGGAAAATGGGTGTGTGCCAAAAACATTCTTCTTAACATTTAAATCAGGTTCCATAAAAAGCGATTATCACAGCTACTTGAATTTTGAAAGTTACAAAAGTGAATTACTGAAATGCTTATTCCATTCTTGAATTATAGAAGAGTAGTAGTAATAGATAATGTCTCCTGTTATAATATACTAATAAATTCACTTCCAACACCATTAACAAAAAACCAGACATGATTAACTGGTTAGTGAACCATTATGCACTAATAAAATAAAATAAACCTGCACACAAAACCTTTCATATGGATGCTATTTTGGCGAAACATAGACATTCGCTTTTATGACTTCTACCCTGTCACCCCAATCTTAATCCTATAGAAATGATTTGGCCCATCGCGAAGGAATCACTAAAAAAATCTGTTGACAGTGTTATGATTTTAGGAACATGTCATGGAAATTGAAAATAACCAAACAATGGATAATGTAACAAACTTTTGTATAGTTCATATTGGACAGTATAGTAGCAATAACGATGATCAGAATCATATGAAGCGATAGTATCAGTGGTAGTAGTAAAGAAAACATTGCCTAGTGGGTCAAAGAACTGAGCTAAATATTTTAAGTATTTGTAATTACGTTATTAAATCATGTGATACATGTTACTTATATTGTTGTAGTCTAATTGTTGCATTAATATTGTGCGCGCGCGTGCGCGCACACACACACACAATCATTTCACATACTAGGCTGTTATTGTTTTTACTTATTTGTAAAATTAGATGCAAATGTGTCTTGATAACTATGTATTACTGTTTTCCTGAATTGTAACATGTACACAAAGCATTAGGTCTACATACTCCAAAATGCACAAAGTTGGCTGATGTTTGATTTCCGTTTAGTGGAAACATATTACATAACAGATCACCAACCCACAGGCTTGTTATAGACACAACATTGCTAAGTCACTGTTTATAAAACTATAGCAGTAGGCGTACTAAACACTTTAGTACTTGGTGAAATGTTTATATTGTTCCCTTCCTGTTGTGTCTAGTGCTTATTTGGTCTTATAACACTATGTGTACTGTATTTGGTCTTGTATGTAACTACCATTAATTCAGAGTTTCCTGGTTTCCTTAACACTATGTGGTGTAAAATTAAAGTATCTTTTATCAGAGATTTTGGTATCTGAACCAATTTCATGCCCAGTTATTCTCGTTAAAGTGCCTCCCACACTGTAGTTTTGCACAAGTATTAACACTTTAGCGAACATGGTAAAATTCATTTTTCTCCCCAGGGGACCAAGTCTACTTTTAAACTGCTTCAGCCTTTAATAAAAGAAAAAATAGCAATCAGTCACTCATTTTCCTTTTTGAGTCTAATAACATAAGAAAATGTGAAGTGGTCGTATATGTCCGCTGTGGTCCCTCGTAGCGGGTTGATATAACGTTTGCCATGTATGGACCATCCCCGGGCATATACGACTGCTTCGTTTGTGTCGATGTCTAATGGCTATCCTACCCAAGCTCTTGCCCAGTCATGGGAACCTACTGAAGGAATATGCAATGAATAATATTTGATTACTCATAGTTGTGTGTGTGTGTGTTTGCCTCATGGTTAACCTTTTGAAAAATGATAGGTGGCAGATGCTGCCCGATATTTTTACACAATGTCAGTAACATGTAAGTCCATTGACAACACACTGATTCAGATTGTGGTAAAAAAAAAAATAATAATAATACAGTCATTTTCTGTACATGTTTCCATTTTTCGCTTTTTGAATGTTGCCACATTCACTTCATTGTGAAAAAGAAACTGTTCACTCAGTCATGGAATGTTTTGTTTATCACTGCAGTTATGAGATCATAGTTCAAAATTGTCATATGTTTTTCTTCATCATAGTTTGTTGTTTGCGTAGTTTCATAAATCAAACCAACGAATTAATCTTCTTGCACTCAAAGACTGATACATATGGCATTCAGAAAAGGAAATCGCCTTTAATTTCAGGTGAAGCTATTGCCTTACTTATGATTATTAAAACTTATAAATAAAGATATGACTTGATCATTATACTTGAATATATAAAGACATGTCTTTATACTTAACGATATTTATAATGAGAGATAAAGAAAATACTATTCAGAAATTAAAAACAACCTGTTACCAACAAACATCTAAAATACGAATTTTATACAGATCGAAAATGTAAACCCAAATACATTTTTGTGTTCACAGTGATTATAGTGGTCACGTCGTACAGAAAACTCGGCCATGAAGTGGTAGTCTTGGCTAAAAAGACAATTTTTCTGTACATTTGAGAGGTTGTATACGCCTGCTGCAGTCCCTACAGAGAGACGAGAAGCAGGCATATATGCACACCATGGTCGTTAAAGTGTTAAATATATAGTATATTATGATTCATTTTAAATCATTTGAAATGAATTCTGAAAACAGTTTGAGTTAAATGTATATTATGATTCATTTTAAATCATTTGAAATGAATTCTGAAAACAGTTTGAGTACTCCGTGCCAGTATATTAGCACCCGCTGAAAGTATGGTGCATTGGCTACTGCACACTGGATACATAGGCAGTCATTGAGCTAGTAGGATAATATTTTCAACTGTGATAGGCCTAGTAGCCATTTTCCTCTCATGTGGCTTCCACAGTTCCTGTCTTCTCCCCACTACACCCTGCACACTGCTTCATGCCTGTTTATATTACCTATATGTGAAACACATGACTGCACTATTATTGTTCCATCTTCTCTAACATGGTTTTGCCTGGGTTGGGTAGACCTTGTCAGACTTGATCATTTTGGTTTTATCCACATTTTTTGGTAATCTTACCCATTTTGTATTTGTTTTGAGGCTTGAACATGTTTGTATTGACTTTTTTTAGAATATTCCTGAGCATTTTCTTATTGGATATTCTAGAGTCATGTTAACACATTCTCTTTGGCACCCCTGCTGGGGGGGGGGGGAGCAGAACATAGCCCGAGGAGCTGACCACTTGCCGGCTGTGGCTGCAACATCATTCAGTCTGACTGGCAGTGTGAGTTTAGTTTTTGAGATGGTGCTTTGTTCTGTTATTCAGTGTGCTGTGCCATATTTTTTTGTACATTGTACAACGTGGTTTCTTGATCGGAAATTTTCGGTAGTTTGTGCATTCGTTGGAACTTTTAAACGATTTTTTCTTAATATTTAGTAACGTTAGTGTTTAGTTATTATGTATTTTCGTTATTTCATCTTTTATTTGTTAACAATGTGTGGCCTAATATTATTTCCTTTGTGAACTTGACCTTTTGCAAACGACTTGTGGGTATTGTGCTGTGTTAAGGTATCATGAGTGTGTGAGTGTATTGTGACATCAGGTTGTGCAACATGACATTGCAATTTGAGTATTTATCTTTTCTTTATTTTAGTTGTTGTTTACACAATGGCATTATTTTGAGAGTTCATGTGGCAGATGACGATTTCTGATAGTGATGAGTGCATTTCCTCCGATGAAAGCGAGGAGGAGGGTGATATGGAACTGAACCCTGTGTGGTGCAACATGATTGTGGGACTGAAGGACATTCTGTTTATGGGGAAATACAAAATAAAATACAATTTTACACTGGATGCAAAACCAGTTGACTTTATTTTTTGCAATTATGAACTTTATTTCTTTAGAAAGTATATAGTAACAGAAACCAATAGGTATGCAGAAAATAACCAAACTTCATCAAAAAGGCTGGGTATGTGTTATGAAACCAATACCCATCGATAACTAAAAATGTTTCTCGGACTTCTAATGCATATGAGTGTCATTCATATGAATAGAATCCAGGATTACTGGAGAACCCATCATCTGTACAATGTGCCATTCTTCCGCAGGTATATGAGCCGCGACTGCTTCTTCTACATTTTGAGGTGTCTGCATTTAAATGATGACCTCGACAACCTGTTTGATCTTTTACACAAAGTACGACCGCTAATTGATGACTTCAATAATACAATGCAAGCAATTTACTCTCCAGATAAGAATCTTTCCCTTGACGAAGCAACGGTGCTGTGGAGGGGTCGCCTGCAATTCTGCCAGTCCGTGAAAGGCAAACACCACAGGTATAGAGTTAAATTCTACACCTTTTCAGAGCCTGATGGACTGAATTTAAAATTTGTTATTTATGCAGAGAAGGATGATATACTTAGCGGTAAAGACCACATGGTGAAAGTTGTCATGCACCTGATGGAAGGCAAACTAAACCGAGGCCATGCAATCTACATGGACAACTTCTACAACAGCTTTGCGTTTGCCTCTCAAGTACTGGCCAACAATACATACTGCATGGGGACTATTCAGGCAAACAGGAAATACAATCCACCCGATATGGTGAGAAAAAACTAAATAAAGGGAAAACCATTGCAGAGTATGGAGATTGAGTTATGATTGGGAAGTGGAGAGACAGGCAGATGGTCATGTATATCTCGATGGAGCACAAAAATACTATCTCGCTGCACATCAATCCCAGGCTTAACAATGAGATAAATAAACCACTACCTATCTTAAAATATAACGTTTTTATGACGGGGGCAGATTGTGGAGACCAACTTATGTCGTATTGCCCTTTTGAGTGAAAACTCTGAGGTGGTGTAAAAAAATATTTGTACATATCCTCGAAATGAAAATTTTGAACAGCCACTGTTTATATCATATGTACAATACTGAAGGCAAAAAACTCAGTATGACTTCAGGCATCAGGTAATAGAGGCTCTTCTTCCACCAAAACTAGCTTCACTGAGCACCCCTTTATCAGCATCACGGAAACAGAAAAGTAACGAAATGGGACATAGTATAAAGAAATCGGAATCACACGATAATAGGATTTGTCTACGCAGAAAAGACTGTTGGATGTGCAGGAAAGCTGGTAACAAAATAGTGCGAACTCTATATTATTGTGACAGTTGCCCAGACAAACCCAGTCTACACCCAGGCGAATGGTTCGCTGATTATCACAAAAAATAACAATAATATAGTGCACCATAAAATAGTTTAGTGATAATACTGTGTAAATATATCAAAGTAAGTAATAGACAGCATAATTTAGGATCAAGACAATTCTAGTTAGACAGAAACATTCCCGAGACACTGGAGTACAGCAGGAAGTAACGTCACTTTCTCACTGAACAACGGTTGGAAACACTTTTTCATATCTTATATGGATTTCAAGCAAAAGGGAAGATTTTCAGCAACAATAATTTTCAGCTTCTTAGTTGAATATCATCGATTAAGGCCCCACAGCGAATGTGTTAAAGGGGATAGGAGCTGGTCAATTGTCCTGGTTTAGATTGTGCAAGTGTTTCAGTCATTGGCATTTTTGTTAGTTCGACTAGTTTTGTTGGTACTCAAAATACCAGAATTATACTATATAATTTTCCTCTTAATATAAGACCAATATACAAACTTCAATGCTGGTGAACGATTATGTGGGACAGTGGATCTTCAAAGCAGGGGGCCTCCTGTATTCTAACGTCATGTTCATTGTAAATATTTAGAATTAATATTAGGCAATTACCTGTATGAACTTCCATCTTGTGACTTATTTGGTTTTTTCTTAAAACGACGCGTTTCGAGAATAAATTCTCATCATCAGGTTTCAATACTATAAAAACATCAAATTCACCCAAAAGGGGTCATCAACTAGTTAAAACACACAAACACAAAAACACCACACATAATTTAACACCGACACAGTCGCGGCACAGTCCGATGCGCATCGCCTTGTTGCCAACGACCAACTGTTGCACTTTGTCTTATATGACCGTTATCATTGCCCGCTGACCCATCGATATCGATGGCCATGTTGTACAGCAGATTCGATCGGAACGAAACTTTGTCATTAAGTAGCTGGTCCGTTTGTAACTTAGAAGCCCTGTATATCTCATATTCCTCTACAGCGTTCATGTATGCACCATTTTTACAATTATGAAGCAGTTTAAAGTTTGTGTGGAAGTCTGAGTACTTATGATTATACAGCATTAAATGCTGAGCGTAACTGGATCTAGTTTTCGAGATATCACTTTTGGGCAGGTGTTCTTTAAAACGTTCGGCTGACGGCCTGCCCATTTGTCCTATGTAGAATTTGTCACAGTCATCGCATTCAAGCTTGTACACTCCAGTTTTCTCTTCAGCCGGGATATGAGTTCTTTGTCCCAAACGTTTTTTGATGTTATTTGTGGTTTTAAAGGTCACTGTTATTTTACGTTTTTTCAGCTCATTCTTTACAATGACTGGTAGTACATTCGTGTACTCAGTTACTATAAACTTAGTATCTTCTTTAGATGGGCCGGTTAATCTGCTTTTACTATTGATTTTTACCTAGTGTTTTCTTATAAGCTTGTCTACGATTCCACTGTTATACCCATTAGCGATAGCTATACTTTTGATTATATTAGTCTCTTCCACTCTGTCTTTTTGCTCAAGGGGAATAGCAAGCATTCTATGAACGAACGCGTTGAAGGCTGCCATTTTTTGGGAATATGGATGGTACGAATCAGCATGAATAGTAATATTCATTGTGGTGGGCTTTCTATAAATTTTGAATCTAAAACGGTCATTATATTTGCTGATAGTGAGAGCAAGAAAGTTCAGGCAGCTATGATTCTCCATTTCTAGGGTATATTAGATTTTCATGTTTATGCTGTTCATATATCCTTTCAAATTTTCTATTTGTCTACTCGTTCTATTGAATATCATAAAAGTGTCATCAACGTAGCGTACGTAAAATTTAATTTTGTCTCGCTGTTTATTAAGACTAGACATTAAAAATGTATTCTCAAAGTGGTTCAAGTATAGGTCCACTAAAATTCCCGATAAAGGTGACCCCATTGCCAGACCATCCTCCTGCATGAAATATTCATTATCATAAGAGAAATAATTTTGTTTGAGTATTGTTTTTAGCAATTGCATAAGTTCATCGATTTCATTTCTACCTAACCTATTCGTATTAATTAAGCTATTTCTGAGAATTGTCATTGTCTCATCTACCGGCACATTGGTGTGCAGATTAGTTACGTCAAATGAAGCCAACCTATAATGTGGTGCTGATTTAATAGTTTTAATTTTTTCAACGAGATCGTAGCTGTTTTTTATGCTGTAGTTATTTACTATGTCAATGTTCTCTTTTATGATTTTTACTAATCTTTTTGCCGTCCTATAACCAGGGGCAGTCGTGTAATTTACAACCGGGCGTATTGGCATATCTTCTTTATGTATTTTGGGTAAACCCGTAAGTTCTGGGGCCCTGGCATTTATGGGTTTTAAATAACGTCTAGTGCTTTCATTGAGGAGATTGGGGCATTTATTTATAGCGTTGTTTAATTCCTTGACATAGGCGCTGGTTGGATCCTTGTGTAGCTTTTTAATATTATTGTTTTTTATGAATTCCTGTACTTTATTGGTATATATATTTTTGTTAATAATAACTACCGTATTACCCTTATCAGCTGTCGTGACGATAGCGTTATCATGTCGAAGTTTTTCGTAAACATTCCGTGCAATACGCGCGTCACGTTTGTACTTATTTTGCAGGTTAGCGATGTGGGTATCCTTCTTAATAACTTTGTTTATTTTGTTATTTATGATGGCACGTGTTTCCTCCTGATGCGAAATATTACAGTAGTTTTTATGGCAGCTTCCGCGCATATTATTTCACGGATCATAAAGTTCTTATTAAACGAGGGAATGTTATACATCAAACCTTTGTTCAATAATGTCATTTCGTTATGTTCAAATTTAATTCCGGTGTAATTTGCAACCCGCTGATGAAATACGTGGCTATGTTCTACTGTATTATTATCGTCATTTTGTTGTTTTTTATACAGGTTTTGAAACTTTCTTAGCTGTTTACATTTAAGAGAACTGACGACTTTGTTTATCTGTCTATTGACAATGTCGAGAATGCTGTTTATTACTGCCGGGTGAAACTCGTTTAAAATTTCCAGGTGGGCTAGATAAAGCTTAGTATTTAGACCACTTTTTAAAATATAAAGTCGTTTGATCTCTTCCTTAATCCAGATTGATTTTATTTTTTCGGAACAATGTCTGCTGCTGATGTTGGAACTTATGTACTTCGGTGTGATGTTGTAGTGAAGGCATCTTTTGTTATACTTGATGTTCTGCGATGCCTTAATCAATTTTAATTTGATGTTTTTAAATTTATAGACATACGTGCCTGACTGGCTTCTAGATTCATTTTGTTTTAATTGTCTCCAAGTCACGTTACTAAATATTTAGAATTAATATTAGGCAATTACCTGTATTAACTTCCGTCTTGTGACTTATTTGGTTTTTTCTTAAAACGACGCGTTTCGAGAATAAACCCGTATTTCATCAGCGGGTTGCAAATTACACCGGAATTAAATTTGAACATAACGAAATGACGTTATTGAACAAAGGTTTGATGTATAACATTCCATTGTTTAATAAGAACTTTATGATCCGTGAAATAATATGCGCGGAAGCTGCCATAAAAACTATTGATAATATTTCGCATCAGGAGGAAACGCGTGCCATCATAAATAACAAAATAAACAAAGTTATTAAGAAGGATACCCACATCGCTAACCTGCAAAATAAGTACAAACGTGACGTGCGTATTGCACGGAATGTTTACGAAAAACTTCGACATGACAACGCTATCATCACGACAGCTGATAAGGGTAATACGGTAGTTATTATTAACAAAAATATATATACCAATAAAGTACAGGAATTCATAAAAAACAATAATATTAAAAAGCTACACAAGGATCCAACCAGCGCCTATGTCAAGGAATTAAACAACGCTATAAATAAATGCCCCAATCTCCTCAATGAAAGCACTAGACATTATTTAAAACCATAAATGCCAGGGCCCCAGAACTTACGGGTTTACCCAAAATACATAAAGAAGATATGCCAATACGCCCGGTTGTAAATTACACGACTGCCCCTGGTTATAGGACGGCTAAAAGATTAGTAAAAATCATAAAAGAGAACATTGACATAGTAAATAACTACAGCATAAAAAACAGCTACGATCTCGTTGAAAAAATTAAAACTATTAAATCAGCACCACATTATAGGTTGGCTTCATTTGACGTAACTAATCTGTACACCAATGTGCCGGTAGATGAGACAATGACAATTCTCAGAAATAGCTTAATTAATACAAATAGGTTAGGTAGAAATGAAATCGATGAACTTATGCAATTGCTAAAAACAATACTCAAACAAAATTATTTCTCTTATGATAATGAATATTTCATGCAGGAGGATGGTCTGGCAATGGGGTCACCTTTATCGGGAATTTTAGCGGACCTATACTTGAACCACTTTGAGAATACATTTTTAATGTCTAGTCTTAATAAACAGCGAGACAAAATTAAATTTTACGTACGCTACGTTGATGACACTTTTATGATATTCAATGGAACGAGTAGACAAATAGAAAATTTGAAAGGATATATGAACAGCATAAACATGAAAATCCAATTTACCCTAGAAATGGAGAATAATAGCTGCCTGAACTTTCTTGATCTCACTATCAGCAAATATAATGACCGTTTTAGATTCAAAATTTATAGAAAGCCCACCACAATGAATATTACTATTCATGCTGATTCGTACCATCCATATTCCCAAAAAATGGCAGCCTTCAACGCGTTCATTCATAGAATGCTTGCTATTCCCCTTGAGCAAAAAGACAGAGTGGAAGAGACTAATATAATCAAAGTATAGCTATCGCTAATGGGTATAACAGTGGAATCGTAGACAAGCTTATAAGAAAACACTAGGTAAAAATCAATAGTAAAAGCAGATTAACCAGCCCATCTAAAGAAGATACTAAGTTTATAGTAACTGAGTACACGAATGTACTACCAGTCATTGTAAAGAATGAGCTGAAAAAACGTAAAATAACAGTGACCTTTAAAACCACAAATAACATCAAAAAACGTTTGGGACAAAAAACTCATATCCCAGCTGAAGAGAAAACTGGAGTGTACAAGCTTGAATGCGATGACTGTGACAAATTCTATATAGGACAAACGGGCAGGCCGTTAGCCGAACGTTTTAAAGAACACCTGCCCAAAAGTGATATCTCGAAAACTAGATCCAGTTACGCTCAGCATTTAATGCTGTATAATCATAAGTACTCAGACTTCCACACAAACTTTAAACTGCTTCATAATTGTAAAAAGGGTGCATACATGAACGCTGTGGAGGAATATGAGATATACAGGGCTTCTAAGTTACAAACGGACCAGCTACTTAATGACAAAGTTTCGTTCCGATCGAATCTGCTGTACAACATGGCCATCGATATCAATGGGTCAGCGGGCAATGATAACGGTCATATAAGACAAAGTGCAACAGTTGGTCGTTGGCAACGAGACGATGCGCATCGGACTGTGTCGTGACTGTGTCGGTGTTAAATTATGTGTGGTGTTTTTGTGTTTGTGTGTTTTAACTAGTTGACAACCCCTTTTGGGTGAATTTGATGTTTTTATAGTATTGAAACCTGATGATGAGAATTTATTCTCGAAACGCGTCGTTTTAAGAAAAAACCAAATAAGTCACAAGATTAATACAGGTAATTGTCTAATATTAATTCTAAATATTTAGTAACGTGACTTGGAGACATTAAAACAAAATGAATGTTCATTGTAAGGACAACAGACAGCTGCAGATAAGAGTTATAAGAACATCTGATAGAATGGTTCATGCTCAGTAGCTTGATTTACCTACTTTTAAAATTATACCAAATTATTGTTTCTTATGTTATCTGTGTTTTTCTTGTTTTATGAGACTTTTCATTATTTGTGCCTACTTGAACTTACAAGTAGTTAGGGGGCAGGGGATTTAAGTTATATATTAATTAGCTGATTCATGTAAACACTGTAAAGTAAGATTTTACTTGTTCTCTCTCAATATTATGTATTATAAGCATACCTCAAATATGTTTTATTGTGCTTCAGTTTATAAAAAATATAAAGTGTTATCAGCAATAATCTGAGTTTACGTTATTTTGTTTACAGCAAACTCAGATTGTTGCTTAAGTAATTTGTTTGTTGTAAAGAATACCTTCTCGCTAATAAGAAATAATGCTTTGATATATATATATTTTTCTTTCAAGTGAAGTTTATATAGTATATTTTAGTTGAGTTTCAACATTTCATTGATTTAATTACATTACTATCTGCAATAAATTTTGTTTGCATATTTGTATACTACAGATTTATAAATTATGTTTGTTAGTAATTATTTATGTTCATGTTATTGTTAATATTTATCCATGTATTATCATTCATTTGGATTGATATAATACTTTTTTAGTAAATAAGTCCCAAGTCATTTGGCTTATTTACACAATAAGTTTTTTGTAAATTAGATTACTAGTAAATCTTTTTTTTTTTTATCACATAATCACTGTAGTGTTTGATTACAGGTGGTTTATTACACGAATTGTCTAATGAAGGAGCCAGATGTCAGTTTGAGGTATTCCTGGAAGAACTTATATTACCATTGATGGTTAACTCTGCACAGAGAGGAGATAGAGAGTGCCATGTTGTTGTATTATTAGATGATGATTCTGTGGACTGGGATGAAGAATATCCACCACAAATGGGCGAAGAATATTCACAGAGTATGTAACACTTACAAAAATGTTTATTATCGCATGTTTACAGACCCCAAAGCCAGATGTTCACTGGAGGAATTGTTATTGTCATGAAATGCCAGTGTAACTTGTCTTTCTCACTAGTGATCCTACTTACTATAAAAGAATTTTACTGAGGGAACCTGAGACTAGAAATATGTGAATTTTTTTCTTTTCTGGTAAGTCTTTTATTGTCTCTGACCTTTCAGCTGTTGAAATTAGTCACACTGGCAGTTGTATCCTTAATCTGCAATAGTTACATGACTATTTAAACTAAATCCAAAGGTCAAACAAAGTTCAGCTTTTATGTGCTCAAACAAATCATTTTGTGCTTACAGAACTTAATTACATAACTTAATTAGTATAATTATAATAACCATAAATAAAATTAACCATTAATTAAACATTTTTTTATATGTTTGGATAATTTGTTGAATTGTGCTTGTATTCAAGTTATACTTACTTTTGTCACTGTGAAGATAAATGGTGTGAACTCAGATATAAATCCGTGCTTACTAGACGATACGAGTGTGGGGTAAAAAGTTCCGGGCCTGAATAAGAAAACAACATTTTTTGTATTAATTTGCTTTTATTTCTCAACATAATCTCCATTTAGCTCAATACACTTTTCCCAACGATGTTCTAGAACAGTTGTGCCAGACTGATAAGCTGATTTGTCGAGATCCTCAAAATAGCCATTTACAGCATCGCTGACTTGATTGTTGTCCCCAAATCTTTTTCCTCCGAGCCATTTTTTATGGTTAGGAAAGAGATAAAAGTTGCTCAGGGCTAAATCTGGCGAGTATGGTGGGTGAGGAAGCAATTTGAACTTTAATTCATTTATTTTAGCCATTGTCACACACACAACAATTGATGTGTTAGCCGGTGCATTGTCTTGGTGAAACAGCACTTTCTTTTTCCCTAAATGTGGCCGTTTTTTCTTGATTTCATCATTTAAATGCTGCAGTAAGTTCACATAATACTCGCCAGTAATTGTTTTTCCCTTTTCAAGGTAGTCAATGAAGAGTATTCCACGCGCGTCCCAAAAAACAGTCGCCATTACCCTACCAGCACATGGATTTCTCTTTGCCTTCTTTGAAGTTGGTGTACCTTTAGCAGTCCATTTTTTTGACTGTTGTTTGGGCTCAGGAGTGTTGTGGTTAGGCTGGCCATACGTCCCATTTTGAACGGGACGGTCCCGTTTTCGTGAAGTTTTAAAAGCGTCCCATCGGTTTGCCTGTTTGTCCCGTTTTTTCGGATTTTCCCCACTTCAAGAAACTTTTTACGTTAAAATACGTGATTTAGTGCTTCAAATAACAGTGGTGAAATAAATAGCGTTGTTAAAGTCAATAACAATAATACAGTATTTGTATTCTGCTTGATGCAGACAAAAATAGCTCAGTTCATCACTCGTTGGTATTCGCCGCCGTCAGTTGTTTGTTGCCATTCGTCAGGTACACAAGCGCTACACCGACCATTACAGCCCTAAGTTAGCGAAAGTGAAGTTGTGTGTGTTTGATTTATATCCGAACAAAGTACAAATGTAAATCACAGAATAGTGCTTAATTCTTCAATGGAAAAGTTTTGCAGAAATATTTATAAAAACTTCAGTTAATTTTAAGTGAAGTGGGATTGTTTTGAGGTTATTTTAGTATATGTTTAGATTGTTACTAATGGCCAAATCACAGAAACGTTCCTGCGTATTTAGTGAAGACCTTCAAAGGGAATTTAAATTTATTAAAACGGACCCATCAACTTCAGACAAATCACGTGTTCTTTGCAAGACATGTGGGGTCCATTTCTCTGTTGCACATGGAGGAAGAAGTGACATTGCGCAACACACCAGATCTCAGAAACATAAAGACGCTGAAAAATCCAAGAGTAGTTCATCCAATCTGGAAACTTTTTTTACAAAGAAGGAAGATAATGATAAAGTGTCAGCCCAAGAAGGGTTATTTGCTTACCACTCTATTGCACACGGGCATAGTTTTAGATCAAATAATTGCTTATCTAAACTTATAAAAAAACTGTATGAGCCTAAGCACTCTTCAAGGCAAAACTAAAAGTGAAGCGATTGTGTGTAGTGTTTTGGCACCATTTTCCTTAAGTGAAGTGGAAGTGGACTTAAAACAATGCAGTAGCGTCTCTTTAAGCTTAGATGCATCTAATAGGAAGGCAGACAAATTATTTCCCATTCTGGTCCGCTACTTTTTACCGCTTTCTGGTGTTCATGTCAAAATGATTCAGTTCACATCTTTGCCAGGGGAAACTTCCGAAATTCAGAGCAACATGCTTGAGGAATTAATCAGAAAAAAAAATTAGGAGAAAAGGTGGTAGCACTGTGCGCCGATAATACTAACACTAACTTTGGGGGTGTTAAAAGAAGAGGACAAAATAATGTTTGGCGTCGTATGCAAGCAAGCCTTGGGAAAGAAATAATTGGTATCGGGTGTGGGGCACATATTGTGCATAACTGTTTACAAACTGCTGTAGACTGTCTTCCCTTTGACATCGAGAGTTTTTCTGTGAAAGTGTACAAGTACTTTCATATTTACACCGTGAGGACGGAAGAGCTGAAGGACTTCTGCGAATTTGCTGGTGTGGAATATGCCAAATTGTTGGAACATGGAAACACCCGTTTTTTGTCTCTTGATCCAGCAATTGACCGAATTCTAAAGATATTTGGTGGCCTTAAGTCTTACTTTTCATCACAAGAAAAGTGTCCTGCTGTGCTAAAACAGTTATTCGAGGATCCGTGTTTTGAGTTATGGCTGATGTTTTCCTCAGCACAGATTCAGACCTTTGAAGAGGTCATTCTGAAAATTGAGAAAGACAACATCTCCGCAACTGAAGCGGCATGGCGTATTGACTCCCTGAAGAAACTGTTGCAGGGAAGGCAAACTGAGGGCTTTATCCCTACTGTTGTCAAAGAGAAACTGTTTAGTTTACAAGAAAGTGGAGAAGTCACACAAAAACATTTTATTGCTACAGTGAAAACCTTTTTTAAAAACTGTGTAGACTATCTTCAAAATTGGGAAACCAGCTGTGGTGGAGCTGAAAAACTTCAATGGGTTTTGCTGCAAACAATTCCGTCATGGAATGAGGTTCAAAATAGCCTAGCTTCGTTTTCGGCTAGTCAAATCAAACAGAAAACCCCATTGAAGAAACCAAGCTGTTTGACCAGTGGCAGTGTGTAAAAGAAATAGTTTCTGAGAACCTACCAGAGTGGAATCGGGTCGCAGTTGACAAGACAAACGTACCAGTTGAAGAAAGATGGAAACAGATTTTCCACAAGATGCACAGCCAGAACATTCAGTTTGACGTTATTTTGAAGGTTCTAGAATTCACTATATGCCTACCTGGAACATCAGTTCCAGTGGAACGAGTTTTTTCAATAATGAACAACATGTGGTCAACAGAAAAATCTCGGCTCCATATTTCAACTCTAAGTGCAATGTTGATGGTAAAAATAAACTTTGACCACTCATGTGTAGAGTTTTATCAAATATTATTGAAAAACAAAAATATTCTACAAAAGATAAGCAGTTCCCAAAAGTATTTCTGGTATGAGGAGGCGTCAACATCATCGTCATCAAGTGCAGGACCATCAAAACCATAAATATTTGTTAAAATACATATACAGTAGAGTCTCGGTTATCCGCCCTTCGATTATCCGCCGTTGCGTGTTATCCGCCGGGCATAAAAAAACGTAAACGTAAAAAATATTTTCTTTAATTACTGCAACGAAAATAGTGTGCCAATAGTTTGCGGGCATGAGTGTACATGCTCTCTTTGTGATTGCTCCTGACTGTAGGAATTTGGCCTACTGCCCATCGCCTATTATAGCCTAGCTGTGACTCATGTGTCATTCACCCCACCCCACCCCCAACATCCAACGCTATCGCTCACATGCTCATCGCTTAGTAGATTGCAGTTTCTTGTTGTGTGCTGTAGTGAGCAGTGAGGCTATTTTTATGCGGTGTGTCCGTGAGTGACTAGTGCAGTTTTGGTGAAAGTGTCGTAGTGTAGTCTTGTTAATAGTGTTGCGATTATGGCTACGAAAAGGAAGAAAGTTGTTTTCTCAATAAAAGACAAGCTTGAGGCATTAAAAAGACCGGATAAAGGGGAAACGCTGCTGAAGGTGGCTGACCACTATGGAGTCGGTCATCGCACAGTTGGAGATTGGAAGAAGAGACGATTATAATTAGAAAAATGGTGTTCCTCACGAGTTACTGAGACTGCTTTTAAAGATAGAAAAACTATGAAAAATAGTGATTATGAAAAAGTTAGCGAAGCATTGTACATTTGGTTTACACAGTTCAGGGAGAAAGGGGTGCCTATTTTGGGACCTATCTTAAAAGAAAAGGCGTTGCAGTTTCAAAAAGAATTTAACGAAGGTGATGCAGATTTTACAGCAAATGTTGGCTGGCTTGATAGATGGAAGAAGCGTTATGGAATCCGTCAGTTGAATATTTGCGGCGAGAAACTGTCATCAAACTTTCAAGAAATGGAGCAGTTTAAGAAAAAATTTCAAGACTTTGTTGAAACTGAAAGCTTAACAGGAGATCAAGTATTTAATTGTGATGAAACAGGCCTTAATTTCAAAATGTTACCGAGTAAGAGCCTTGCAGCTAGAACTGAAGCTGCAGCCCCTGGCTATAAACGTAGTAAAGAGAGAGTGACTATTTTAGCATGCAGTAATGCCACAGCAAACCATAAAATGGACCTGGCAGTGATTGGAAAGTCCAAAAACCCTAGGGCTTTTAAAACCATTTCAAAACATGCTCTTCCAGTAAAATATTTCAATCAAAAAAGTGCATGGATGACTAGTGAAATTTTTAAGGAATGGTTTTTTAAAGAGTTTGTTCCTTCTACAGAGAAGTTTTTAAAAGACAACAACCTACCCAGAAAAGCAGTTTTACTGCTAGACAATGCCCCAACTCACCCTGATCCAGACGAACTTAGAGATGGGGACATAAAGGCTATGTTTTTGCCACCAAATGTGACTGCCATTTGTCAGCCTATGGACCAGGGTGTTTTGGAAACACCTAAACGAAACTATCGAAGAAAGCTTCTGTCAACAGTCATACAAGAAATTGAAGATGGGCAAAACTTGATTAAGAAGTTGAAAAGTATAAATTTGAAGGATGTCGCTTATTGGGTCGCAAGGGCCTGGGCCGACGTCGGGGCACAAACAATTGCGAAGTCGTGGCATAAGCTGTTGGGTGAGGACGAAAATATGGCTGAAAGCATGCTGGATAAACTTCATGAAAGTATTTTGCCCTTGGTGCAACGTATCCCTAGATGTGAGGATGCATCATTGGATGAAATAAAGAATTGGCTTTCAGGAGACGACCAATATGAAATAACTGACGAAGAAATTGTAACACTTGTTAATAGCGATGATGTTGTTGAAGATCAAGACTCTGAAACTGTTGAGCCCCAAAAGATCACACACAAAGAAGGGGTTAAAGCTCTTGAAGCAGCCATTCAGTACATTGAGTAGCAAGAGGAAGCCAGGGTTGTCGACATAATGATGCTCCAAAGATGGCAAGACTTGGCAGCAAAGAAGCGGGAATCATCAGGGAGGCAGTCGAAGATCACTAATTTTTTTCACTCATCATGATCTGAACTCTCACTTCCAACGTTTCTGACAGTGTAAGTCAATTTTATTATGTACACATTAGTCTGATTCTATATTTATTTTTAGTAAATTTTTCTTGTTAAAATTTACTGAATTCTTAAACTTGAAGCGTGAAGTACTAAAGTAGGCGTAATTGTTTTCTCTTTTTTTGTAAGTGTATAACTTTAATATTGTTGCTTGTTCTCTAAAATGTTTTACTATAATTTTGTAATATAATTGTACAGTACTGTATTGTTTTCTTTATTGATTTGTTGTAAAACGTGATGTTTATTAATTACATTTACAAAATTACAACGTAATTTTATGATAAATTTGCGTTTTATTTAACTCTCCCTATTATCCGCCATTCCAGCTTATCCGCCCTTCCGCCAGCCCGTTTATGGCGGATAACCGGGACTCTACTGTAGTACAACTGAAAAAGAACTTATGTTAATTTGAGCAGGCCATTCACTATACATGTTACATTTGATTAAAAATATGATGTTTACGTTTACTGTGTATTAAAATGTGTTTATTACAAATAAAAAAAATATAGGTAGTAAACATTTTCTGCTAATTGTACATAATGTATGATTACTACATGTTTCATAAATTGTAACTCTATAAATTTTACGACCATATATAATATCTTACTCTTACCTTCGGGTTCGGGTCCAGAGTCGTTCAGACGAAACTAGCTGCAGACAGGTTACTTGGGTTTGAGTTACGAAATATAATAACACAGTTTATTCTGGCTAAAACAACTTATTTGGATTTTATTTAATGTAATGTTTTACAGTTATGCAATAATGAATCAAATTTTATGCTGGTTGGTTACTACATTGATTAAAAGTTTTTTTGTTTTTTTTGTTTTGTTGAGCGAAAACAACATATAAAGTTATCAGTACGGGTATATCAAACAATAATGAAACAATTCTTATGATTATTATTCTTAAATAGCTATAACAATTCTCTTAATCTTAATAAAGACCCAGTACTTTGTCGCACTCACTCTTTCATTCTTTTTTACATTTTTTTATTTTCTAACCCCTGTTAATAGAGCTCTGTATCTGTAAGTGTTTTGTATAGTTATAAAATTGACTTAGTTGTTTCTGAAGGGTACTTAACCAATCCCCGGCGTTCCAGACCGCTTCACCACCGTCACGTGTTACTCACGGTATCACTCATCACTCCGAACAGTTATTTCAGCAATTTATGACTATATTCACTGTCACGGTATACTCCGCCTTATTTAGTTTAACATGGTTTTAAATTACACTTTTGTAACATTTTGTCGGCCGACTTTATTTTGCTCGAGCACTTAGGTGTTGACCGTGCTGCCATAAATTGCAGCAGACACTTATTATGTTTTACTAGATAGGCCCTTTTACTCGAGGCCTATCTTGCACGCCCGAGGCCACTATTTGTTAATGCACGAACTGTACTGTATGCTGCTGCTGGCTGTGTGTTGTTCACTCTCTGATGACAAACTGCATACTGTAATTCACAAAAAGCCTGCTGCTTACTGGGGCAGTTACGCAATGCGTCTAGACTGTTGTTTAGACTAACAGTGTATGTTGTACTGGGGCTCCTCACAGGTGAAGTCTGGCAATTTGAAAAGTGACTGAATTGATGCAATATAAAATTAAACTGGGGAAGCTCACCATTCTGTACCGTTACAGTACCCCCCACCCCAATAAGAGGTTGAAGGCCGAAGCGTTCAAACTCTTATTGCCTAAACCCTAAGAGGATCAGTGAGGATATGGCGCCGCAACCCCCCTGATCACTCTACTAAAATCATGGGTTCTTACCCCCCTAGTCTGGCGGCTGTGACAGCACCCATCCGATCTTACTGGACTTCTCTATTCGAGATCCCAACACCATAATCTCGGACAGATACCCGCCACAGTATCACCTGGCTTTATAACATATAATTAAAAAATTAACAAAAAGGCCTTCCATCACTCCATATCCCACAACTGATTTGTTTCCTCTTAGCCGTACTGGTTCATTGACAACGTACTGGCTCATTTTATATTATAGAATATCTCTTAACCCTAGAAAGTAGTGTGAATAAAACAATATAGGATATATACAATACAACAGTACATATAAGTTCCAGTCAAAATGACACATTAATTATACAGAATTGCATTTACACAAAATTTCCTTCAGTTTTCAATTTTAAATGAATATTTTAATCATTATGTTTTTTATCAATTATTTATTTTACCATTACCTTTGAAATTTAGTCCAAAATAAATTTAACTTTATTATTAAAAATCATCTTTTCAATTAATTTAATTACCAAATTAATTTACTTTAATTCATATTGTTTTAATTAACAATTTCAAAATTAATTACATTTTTCAAAATGATCCGACATAAAAATATTACCTACATTATTCAAAATAATTTACATTCCTTTCTTCACACCTGGCATTTCTTTTTATTTCATTATAGAATTTTGCTACTGGCAGTGATTCAGCAGACTACAACATTTTTGTTATTGTCAACTCAGCTTCAACACCTCTGGCTGTAAACATTGGTCACAACAGACCATCTACCTGTTTACATAAACACTTGTGTGCCAGACTTGTTTTTATAAACACTCTCAGTCTCAACACTCAAAATTACATCACCTCTCATACCTGTACTTTTCTATAAATCTTTTAGTTAACATATTTATCTCTTAAAATTTTTATTCCAATTCAAATCAGATATAATTTCAATTCACCACAATTCCTTTAATAACATTTTACTAAAAACAATTTGGTTCTAGTTACTCATGGTTTTGGTTAACATAGTTAAAACACTTTTAATACAAACACAATTCAAAATTACTTCATTCATTATTAATTATTTTAGTGGAATAAAATATTATTATTTATTATTATACCTTTCCGTCTCATTACAAACATATGTTACACATAAGCTATAATATACGTTGCAACAAAATACTATTAACACAATACATTTAACATTAACACATTTATTAATTTACAAATTTTCGTCATATCCAATTATTATTTGCCGTACTTCAATATCTATATCAGCCGGGTCATTACCATATACTAAAGTATTTAAAAATTGTCCATTTATGAATTTCAGCCTCCATCGTCAAAAATTAGTCTGGGTTCCACTAACAATTTTCAATTTTATTTCCACACATACGGCTGTCTTGTGTGTAGTAATCATAAAATTTCATTTTTTCCATTATACTAAAATAATAATCTATACGGTTACCCCCCAAAATTATCTTATCATAAATCAAATCGACATTAGTATTATTTGTAAAGTCTCCATCAGTGTTTATTACCATTACATCATTGTTACCATATTCTGCTACTATAGGTTCATTAACAGGCAAATATTTGTCATCAATATACACATTGTTTATCACACAAGGTATGTTTTTAATTCTACCAGTTCTCTCACTATTTAAACTCTGTATTAACTCTTTATAATCTCTCTTCACCTTAAATATTTCTACCACTCTCTCTCTCTCTCATAATCACTTTCATTACAATACTTCTCACAACATGTGGCATTCTCATTCCACACAGAGGGCAACACAACATTATTACAACGTCTGGCTTTACCAGATACACAAAAACTAACGAGGAACCTTTGTCCTCCAACAATACTGGTGAAACTTTTTCTTCACCTGTCTCACAAGAAAAATTTGCCCTCTTTTCACCCTCTACACTTAAACTGTCTTCACACTCTCTCTCATTCTCATCGGCATTTGCTAACAACACTTCATTACTAAACTTTACTTCAACAAAATCTTCCTTCTCACTCTCAACATTAATCTCCTTGTTCTCTACTACCACGTTTTTACACATATCATTATAATTCTCGTTTGTTTTACATTCAAAATTTTCGATTACCTTTTGTATTTGTCTCTCAATTTTTTCTACCACTTGTACTTTAATAGTGTTAAAGCATTCATTCATCTCATTTAAACGTTTATTAATATTATCGGTATTATCTTCTAACTTGGCATTCTGCTTGTTTATTTCATCAAACCGACAATCTATAATGTCAAATTTTGTGTTGAAATTGCTCATTTAATTTTACTCTCTGTTCGCTGAAATTGCTACTTAATTCATTTAATTTTACACTCTGTTCGCTAAAAACCAATTGCATCATTTTTATCATATCATTATCCTCAGATTGTTTACTTTTATTCATTACAGGTGGGGTTACCTGAATCCCTGAGTCATCTATGTCAGCTGACTTACTTGATTCTCTATTTTGAACTGGGATTGGGGTCGAATGGACCTCCAACCCACTCGTGACTGTTGATTCGGTCAAACTATTACTTTCCATTTTTATTTTATTATTAAACAAATATGCCTTGTTTTGCTTTACGCCTTTGTCATCAGTCTACAATTTACAACCTCACCCCACTCCCAAATAACCCGTTCTGCAGCTTATTTAGGTGTGGCGAATGTAAGTTGTAACCTACACTCGCGTCACTGTTACGGGAGCCAATGTAACTCTCTTAAATTAATTCAGATATACAATAATCGGGTCCCTGTTCGGGCGCCAATGTAACTCTATAAATTTTACGACCATATATAATATCTTACTCTTACCTTCGGGTTCGAGTCCAGAGTCGTTCAGACGAAACTAGCTGCAGACAGGTTACTTGGGTTTGAGTTACAAAATATAATAACACAGTTTATTCTGGCTAAAGCAACTTATTTGGATTTTATTTAATGTAATGTTTTACAGTTATGCAATAACGAATCAAATTTTATGCTGGTTGGTTACTACATTGATTAAAAGTTTTTTTTTTTTTTTTTTTTGTTGAGCGAAAACAACATATAAAGTTATCAGTACGGGTATATCAAACAATAATGAAACAATTCTTATGATTATTATTCTTAAATAGCTATAACAATTCTCTTAATCTTAATAAATACCCAGTACTTTGTCGCACTCACTCTTTCATTCTTTTTTACATTTTTTTATTTTCTAACCCCTGTTAATAGAGCTCTGTATCTGTAAGTGTTTTGTATAGTTATAAAATTGACTTAGTTGTTTCTGAAGGGTACTTAACCAATCCCCGGCGTTCCAGACCGCTTCACCACCGTCACGTGTTACTCACGGTATCACTCATCACTCCGAACAGTTATTTCAGCAATTTATGACTATATTCACTGTCACGGTATACTCCGCCTTATTTAGTTTAACATGGTTTTAAATTACACTTTTGTAACATTTTGTCGGCCGACTTTATTTTGCTCGAGCACTTAGGTGTTGACCATGCTGCCATAAATTGCAGCAGACACTTATTATGTTTTACTAGATAGGCCCTTTTACTCGAGGCCTATCTTGCACGCCCGAGGCCACTATTTTTTAATGCACGAACTGTACTGTATGCTGCTGCTGGCTGTGTGTTGTTCACTCTCTGATGACAAACTGCATACTGTAATTCACAAAAAGCCTGCTGCTTACTGGGGCAGTTACGCAATGCGTCTAGACTGTTGTTTAGACTAACAGTGTATGTTGTACTGGGGCTCCTCACAGGTGAAGTCTGGCAATTTGAAAAGTGACTGAATTGATGCAATATAAAATTAAACTGGGGTAGCTCACCATTCTGTACCGTTACAAAATAAAAAAAAATAATGAAAGAGTGTTTTACTTTTATTTCATCATTTTAAACTTCTTGAATGAAAAAAGTGCACTTTCATGAAGTTGATTTCTAAATATTTATGGGACCCCCACCCCCACCCCCGCCACCGGTTAAGTCACGGCTGTCCCGTTTTGGGCAAACTAAATTATGGCCAGCCTAGTTGTGGTGGACCCAAGTCTCATCAACAGTTATGAATCAACACAAAAATTCGGTTTTATTGCACTTGTAGAGTGCCAAACAATCAGTTGAAATGTCCTTTCGACCTTGTTTTTGGTCAGGTGCAAGCAAACGCAGCACCCATCTAGTGCGCAGCTATGTCATACTCAAATGTTCATGTAAGATATTCTACACACATTACACTGATGTCCCAACAGTCTCTGCTATCTCACTCACTTTCACTCTATGGTCTGCCAAAACGATTTTGTGGATTTTTTCGTTTGTTTCTGGCGTAGTCACTTCAGTGGAATGTCCACTGCATGGTTCATCAGTTGTGCTCGTCCAACCCATTTTAAATTCAGCAATCCAGCGCTCAACTGTTGTATTCGATGGAGAAGAGTCCCGCAACATTCAATCCAGCTCCTTTTTTATATCGGTTGCAGTTAAGCCTTTAAAAAAAAATGTTTAATCACGGCACAAATTTCCAATTTGTCCATTGTTAAAACAATGCTTGAGGTGCTTACTTCGGTGGACTGTCAAACTAATACTAAACAGCTGATTGACTTAAAGATGAACTTCAGCCTACAAGGTATGGAACCATACAACACGATTTAAATAATGAGCATAGCAGCACCATCTCTGGGTGAGGCCCGGAACTTTTCACCCCACCCTCGTAGGTTAATTAATAACAGAACAACCTTGAAAACTCATAATTTAAATTAAAATAATAAATTGTTCGAAGATTAACTGAAAGTCTTCATCATAGAATAAAAAATGTAGTACAAGGACTATTACAAAATAAGAACAGAAGGTAGTATTGTGAGGGACCCCAAGAAGTGGTAAATAAATTTGTGTGGGATAGAGATATAATAATCATAATCATAGTGGGTTAAAAATCAAACTCTTTAGACTGTAACAGCAAATAAAATGTCAGTATGGAGAACAATACGACTTCCATGTTCTAAGATTTATGTTTAAAATCATTTACTTGAATTCGGTTCGATAATTTCTAGAAAATGTCCTCCACCCTCAAACTAATTGAACTATTTATAGATATGGGGTATTATTTACTATTTACTTTTTGTTATAATGGGGTAGTCGTTTAATATATGTTATTTTCAAGTCACTTTATTACAAAAATTATAGGTTCTTTATTCTTATAAAGAAACTGAATTACACAGATCCCTCCTCCTCAACTGATCACCACAATTAATGATATTTACACTTTCATAGAGTAATAGTTTTATCTTATGTAATTGCTAAGGTATCTTATCCTTCAAAATTAAATACTGGTACTTTACTTGATATCGGCAAAGTAAATTAAGTACTCTACTCTTGTTAAAACACAAAACAACGCAGGTAAACTACCCCTCTCCCTTAACCAAACAACCACATTTTTTATATTTACACTTTTATTGAGTAATAGTTTCATTATATGTAATTACTAAGGAATCTTATCCTTCAAAATCAAGTAGTTTATTCAACATCAGAAAGGTAATTTTCAAAAAAATTACCCCCTCTTCAAACACCCTTTTCGTTTATAGATATTTCATCAACCTTTCTACAGTGGATTACTATGAAATTTTTTCAGGATACTTTGGTTATCAAAAATAAGTACTTTACTCTTGTTAAAACATAAAACGTTGCAGGTAACTTACCCCTCCCCCTTAAACGATCTTCACCAAAATCAGTAGACCTTGAGTCTCCTACAACTCGGGTACGTATGCAAAAAATTATTTGATTCTGTTCGAATTTGTGGCAGTTATTGTTCAACCATAGAAAAAATTCTACTTACAGACACATGCACACTTTTTGGAAAATGACTTTTCTTTATGTTTTGGGGGTAGTACATTCAGAATCAGCCCTTATCTCGAACACGATTTTTTCCGTGATCACAATACAGTACTTCCATTTCCGTACGGAATGTGGAAGTAAAAAGTAGGTATGGAGAACCATACATGACTTGATGTTCTAAGATTTATATTTAAAATCATGTACTTGAATTCAGTTTGATAATTTCAAAAAATATCCCCTACTCTCAAAATGTTTTCACTATTTATAGATATTTTTGTTATTATGGAGTAGTCGTGTAATATAATGTTATTTTCGAGTCACTTTATCTATAAAAATTAGGCACTTTATTCTTATAAAGAAACTGAACTACGCACATATCATCCCTCCCCCTCAAACGATCACCAAAATTACTGTATTTGCCCAAATATAAGACGATGATTTTTTCCTTAAAATGCCCTTCCAATAATCATACTCGTCTTATATGTGCAACCTAACATTTAAAAATTTCGTGTTAATTGCCTAGCGTATTTTGTAACACTCGCCAGATGCACAGGTTTGCCATAGCGTAAATCAACACGCGCGTTTTATAATGAGCTCAAGGTGAAAATCGTAAGCACACTTTCACCACTGCGCTGAAGTACTGTATTTTGTCACAGACGTTATAAGTTGTTCACTTTAAGGCCCCTTTTATGCATCCGATTCAAATTGTACAATAAAATATTGTACAATAAGTTTTGCATCCGAGTTGACTCCGATTTTATCGGGCATCAAAAATATCGTAAGTGGGCGTGAACAAACTCTTTCAGTGTTGCCATCATCAGTACGGAAAATGCTCCGTGCGTGTTGTATGGCGCGTATCGGTTTGTTTTTATAAGCTTCGAAAGCGGGATCCCATAGTGCTCTCCTGTTCTGAATTTCGTCAGTGAGCCTTTCTATAGTAACGTCTTCCATATTTATAAAACAAATTAATAAAATCACACCACGACGTGAATACCACTAATTACTTGGCATAACTGGGCTCGCCCACGCTAGGCAGGAAGGTTGGCAGCACTGATGTCTGAAAGTCAAACGATAAAAAACTCGCACGCGAGTGCATAAACGAATCAATTATGGTCCACATATTTAAACAACTCGTCCGATATTTTATCGGATACGTTTCCTAGCACACCGCTGTATGTTTTTGAATACGGAACGATAAATTTATCGTACAACAGTCCATAAAAAGGCCCATTTGTTTAGCAAACTTGGGCTGGTATAAATGCATGATATGGAGTTCGGGTCTGTGTTTACGACGTCGCAACACCTACCTGCAGATCATACTGACAAATTGATCGCTTATCAGCGATATATTATAAAACTGGGCCGACAATTACCTGCTTGGCCAAATGGCAAATGCTGACCAAACACTAGTGTTTTTAGATATGCCGTCAAATGTTACTGTGGACAGAATTGGTGCAAAATCAGTTATAATTAAATCTACAAGCAACGAAAAGTCACGCATTACTGTGATGCTAGGAGTAACTGCCGATAGAAGAAAACTTCCGCTGTATGTTATTTTGAAGAGAAAAATGCTTCCGCAGGAACAATTACCAGCTGGAATTCTTTTAGAGCACAGGAAAAGGGGCGGATGACTGAAGAACGTATGGCAGATTGGCTTAAGGTTGTTTGGGGACGTTGGCCAGGCGCTTTACTAGGGCAGAGAGGTAGTTCCTTCATGGTCACGCAAGTGAGAAAATAAAGAAGCTGGTTGCAGAAATGACCACTGATCTTGTTATAATCCTGGGGGAATGACTTCTCAGCTTCAAATTTTAGATGTGGTTGTTATAAACCATTTAAGGACTACTTACGGAAGAACTATAGTGACTGGTTAATTAATGGAAACCATGCACTGACTTCGACAGGCAAGTTGAAGAAACGGTTACTGGCCCAGTGAATAATCACAGCCTGGGAAAAAATCAAAAGCGAATCCATTGTAAAGGGGTTTAAAAAATGTTGTGTTTCTAATAACATGGATGAGAGTGAGGATGACATTTTGTGGAAAGACTACTCCAGTTATGAATCTGATTCTAATACCAATTCTGTAGATGAACTTGAAGAAGAAGAAGAAGAAGAAGAAGAAGAAGAAAACGAGGATGATGACTGGAACTGAAAACAGTAAGGTACTTTAACACTTATAATTTCACCTTTAATGTAAAATAGCCATATTTACTTAATATGACTTCAGCGTATGATAATATTTAGACCATTAATTGTCTTTCTCATACAACACCTCAAAAAGTTCAGTGTCGTCTTATATGCAGGCCCTTTTTTTCCTGTAAAACACCATAAAAAATCTAGAGTTGTCTTATATGTGAGGCCGTCTTATATTCGGCCCAAACTGGTAATTATATTTACACTTTCATAGAGTAAGGTATCTTATCCTTCAAAATTAAATACTCGTACTTTACTTGATATCAGCAAAGTAATAGTCAAAAGATCACCCCCTCCCTGTTCAACAACCTCCTCCATTTATAGATATTTCATTTACCATTTCACAGTGGATTAATATGACTTTATTTTCTGGGCACTTATTTATTAAAATTAAGTACTTTTCTCTTGTTAAAACACAAAACAACGCAGGTAAACTACCCCTCTCCCTTAACTGAACAACCCCATTTTGTATATTTACACTTTTATTGAGTAATAGTTTCATTATATGTAATTACTAAGGTATGTTATCCTCCTTCAAAATGAAGTAGTTTATTCAACATCAGAAAGGTAATTTTCAAAAAAATTACCCCCTCCCTCTTCAACTACCCTTTTCATTTATAGATATTTCATCTATCTTTTTACAGTGGATTACTATGACCTTCTTTTAAGGATACTTTATTTATCAAAATTAAGTACTTTACTCTTGTTAAAACATTAAACCACCCCTTCCCTTCAACCAATCTTCACAAAATCAATAGGCCTTGAGTCCTCTACAACTCGGGCACATGCGGCAGTTTTCATTCACCATAGGAAAAATTCTACACACAGACACTTTTTGGAAAATGACTTTTCTCATGTTTTGAGGGTAGTACAATCAGAATCAGCCCGTATCCCGAACACAATTTTTTTCGCAATCACCAACTTCCATTTCCTTATCGAACATGGAAGTAAAATGAATCTGATTCATTGCACTGGGTATGATTTGGTTTATTCTTTGCTTTGTAATGCTTATCTTGTTTATATTACGCATATTCTGCTATTGTCTGAGATACAGTTTACATTTATGTACTAATGATCTAATTGTGTTGTGTTCTATTAACATTTTAAAATAAACAAAATTGTAATACGCATTCTTATACAGAATTCAGTAAAGCAAAGAAGCACAAAATTTGTTAATTTGGTAAAACATTTGGAATTGTACAAATTTTTTCACTGGGATCTCATTACAATTATTTAGTGTTTGATGACTGCAAACAGTTTTGTTTTGATTTTTTTGTCTCCACAATAAATTCATCCCTGGCATTTACCCATTGTGAACATACTCTGGTTGGATAGTTTTACTATTATGTTTGCCACAATTAGAACAGTGAAGCATGTGTGTACACTGCAGTGAAACATGCGCGTGGATGCTGGCGTCAATGCAAGCCACGTGCAACTTGCACTGGCCCCCAACACGCAGACTGCAACACAAATCATGTCAGCTCAAGTGGTGTGGTGTGAGTCTGTATGCGAGGGTGTCGCTTGCATGAGCATACGAGAATGTGTGCTGGAGTCAATGCAAGTCGTGCGCTTGCACTGGTCCCAACACACAATCTGTATGCCATCATGTGTCCACCAAATGGGTGTATGTGAGTGTCAGTGGCGCAACCAAGGGGGGGTTTTGGGGGTTAGACCCCCCCCCCCCCCCCGAAAGTTTGGAAAAAATTTTGTACTCAATGTACGTACAAACAGTAAGGACATAATGTATAAAGTATCTTATTTATATGTTAATTACTATATTCTTACAAAGTAACCTTTTTACTATTACTAAATGATAGACTAAAATGCAGCATAGGTAAGTTTACCAGAAGTGAATAAATTGTTCTTTTGCCAACGGCGCATGATATGTAATTGTGTTCGAACTTTTCAAAAAACACCAGTTTTCATCAAAAGCGTAGCGTTTAGTTTATTGCTATATTTTCCGGTTTTGGAGAGTGAACTAGATCAATCTGGGTGCCCTGTCAATTTCAGTGCAAAGGAAAGTCATGCATAGTTAGAGTTGGAAAATAATATATAGAATATTGAAACTTTCAACTTGTGAAACTTACTTGTCTTTTCTTCTCATACTTGTTTCGGCTTGGTGTTCGCCTTGCTGACGAAGGCGAAAAGAAAAGACAAGTAAGTTTCACAAGTTGAAAGTGTCAATATTCTATATAGTGTAGTGATGTGAAAAAAGATGATGAACAATCAAAACATCTATTATACCGTGGAAAATAATGTATAACGTGTATAATTTTATTAAATCGGAAGATAAGGGAATATCAGAAAGAAAGTTGCAGGAAAGGGTAGCTCAGGCGTGCGGTGTGTCTCTAAGTAGTGTTTTTAGAATTATTAAAGAAGCAGCCACGTATATGGGTGACATAAAATCTTTCAGTACTTCCTATAAAAAATGCTCCACAAAGGCAATAAAAACTGATGTAGACGATTTTGACCTGTGTACTATTTGATTAAGTATTTACGAATATCAATTCATAGAAGGGGAAACACCAACATTCGAAGTAATTTAAACAATTTTTAAAAGGTAAATTAATTATAATGATAGTGCATCTAGTCTAAGCCACATTATTCGTCAAATGAGATTTTGATGAAAACATGCCAAAAGCAATAGCAAATTTTTAAGAGAATAACTCATTAGAAAGTTAAGAGAAAATATATAAGAAAATTACGGCAATTCAGAGAAGACGGCGGCCTATAGTTTACATAGACGAAACTGAATTCAACATCAGTTAAAATAAACATGGATAGACGCCGTTCTTCTCTGAATTCCCGTAATTTTCTTATATATTTTCTCTTAACTTCCTATTGTGTTATTCTATTAAAAGGTTCCTATTGCTTTTGGCACGTTTTCATCGATAAATGTGGCTGAAAATTTCAATGAATAAATAAATCCACCTGCAACATCATTAACGGCAAACACGATTAACTGGTTAGTGAATAATGGGATTTCTTTAGTCCATTTATCTTAACCTGAGTTCTGTTCACTAATTAGACAAAGTAAACCAACATACAGAACTCTTATAATAACCACTGTTTTGGCAAACCATGGACATTACATTTTACGACTTCCACTCTATCATCCTGGCTTCCTGATCTTAATCCTGGAACTGATTTAGGCAATCGTGAAGAAGCGTGCTAAAAAAACGTGCGTTTTCCGTAGACAGTGTTAGAAACTTAGCAAAAAAGGAATCAGTGTATTTCTTTCATAGATTGCACATCAAGATGTGACCATGTCATGAAAATTGAAAAGATTACGTGAGATCAGACCAAAGAGTGTATAATGTGACAGTTCGTTTCAAAATTAATAAATAACGGGTTAGCAGCAGTGAAGTTGATTTGAGTTATAATAACAGCGAAGGAAACATTAGTGGGATGGAAGAATTTAGCTAAATATTTGTGATTGGTTGTAAGTAATTAAATGCTATATTACTTAAACAATTTTAATATATTTTTTTCATTAATATTGTCTTTCCTGTTCTTTATGGACAATTTACATCTGTTGTTTTTTCAAAACACACAGTCATTTCACATTCGAGTCTGTTATTGATGTTATTTATTCAAACAAATTAAGTTGCCAGGGTAATGTTGACTATATTCCTGGATTTTGTTGACCATGACATGTCCATTGATATAAATTAAATGTCCATTGATTTAACTAATTATAAATATATAACTACTTACTCGGAACACTAATTTTTGTATTGGTAAAAATGTTAAACTTTCACCTTGTAGCTTGAACTAGTTTTCATCAGCTTCATCAGAGGCTCATTTTTACCAATATTACTACATTTTTTCCTGAATCGTAATGTGTACACAAACTATTATGTTCTTCAAAATATACAATGTTTGTTAATGTCTAGGCTCGACTAGAAGATCTGGAGAAAGACTGCAATAGACACAACATGCCAAATCACTGTTTACAAAATACTTTTAGTAGAGCTACTAAATGTTAAACATTTTCTAACTCGTGAAATCTTTGTATGGTACCTCTGTTGTATCTATTGTATGTTTTGTCTTACAAAACGTCCATATGTACTGTTTAGTAGTGTCGAAATAGAAATCAAAATCAAAACCTCCGTACATAGACTCTTCATTGAGGGAGATGGCTAATATTTTCAAAAGGCCTTTTTCTACTCACATGTATAACATTCTTACGGCCTTATCCCTACTACAAAGTGCGCAACTGCTTTATATCTGATTATTTTACTTATATTATTGTATTATTATTTCAATAAAGTCGGCGTCTACTGATTAAGTAATTTAAATTATTCAGTAAGCATATGCAAATTAATAAGCCTGTGCTTAACATGATTTTTAACTCATAATTCTTACAAACATTGTGTGTGTGATTCTTACACGTGCATTATGCCTTTGCAGCATTTTAGGTGGAACGTACATGAGTGAAATTCTATGAAGTAAAGTTAATTTTTACCTGTTCATGCGACATTGGCTCCTTATAAGTTGCATATTGTCGTTTCTCCAGGAAAAGCCCTCCTTGTAAAGAAAAGAATGAGAAAAACGAAAATTGTACACCTTGTTTCTAAATTTTCAAACATGACTTCCATCTTCTAAGATTTATATTTAAAATCATTTACGAAATGAAATGTTTCCATAGAAACTACTTCTTTCTACTTACTGCTTCAGCCTTAACCACAGTACTGTGGTCACTAATGTATACCACCTCACGTTTTCACACTCGATTTTCACTGATGATGGCAGTCGACGGCACTGTCGAAACGTCTGGTTTTGCAGAAAACATTGGACTACGGCCAAACAGCCCGGGAAGGAATTTTAACAACAAACTACTACTTTGTTGCCAATAACGTAGTACACATATAAAAATGATCCCCCCCCTTTCAACTATAATTTTCATTTATAGAAAATTACCCCCACCCCGTTCAACTAGCCTCTTCATTTATAGATATTTCATCTACGTTTCTACAGTGGATTATTAACATCTTCTTATCAGGATACTTTATTTATCAAAATTAAGTACTTTACTCTTGTTACAACAAAAAATGTTTCAGGTAAACTACCCTTTCCCCATAACTGATCTTCACCAAAATCAACAGGCCTTGCGTTCTCTACAATTTAGGGACGTATGCAAAAAATTATTTGATTATGATTGAATTTACGGCAGTTATCATTCGTCAAAGACAAAATTAACCTTGTTATCACATAAACGTTGCAGGTAAACTGCCCCTTTCTCTTAACTGATCTTCACCAAAATCAATAGGTCTTGAGTCCTTTACAATTCAGGGATGCATGCAAAATGTTATTTGATTCTGTTTGAATGTGCGGCAGTTATCGTTCGTCATAGAAACAATTACTCTTGTTAAAACATTAAAGGTGGCAGGTAAACTACACCTTTCCCTTAACCGAACTTCACCAAAATCAATAAACCTTCAGTTCTTTACAAGTCAGGAACGTATACAAAATATTGTTTGATTCCCTTTGAATTCAAGGCAGTTATCGTTCGTCATAGAAAAAATTACCCTTGTTAAAACATAAAACGTTGGAAGTAAACTACCCCTTTCCCTTAACCGATCTTCACCAAAATCAACAGACCTTGAGTACTTAAAACTTCAGGAAAGTATGCAAAAAATTATTTGATTCTCTTTTAATATGCGGCAGTTATCATGCGTCATAAAAATAAAAATTACCCTTTTAAAACATAAAACATTGCCAGCAAACTACCCTTTTCCCTTAACCGATCTTTACCAAAATGAATAGACCTTGAGTACTCTATAATTCAGGAAGGTGTGCAAAAAAGCATTTGATTCTGTTTGAATTTGCGGCTCTTATCGTTTGCCATAGAAAAAAATTACCCTTGATAAAAAAACCGTTGCAGGTAAACTACCCCTTTCCCTTAACCGATCTTCACCAAAAACAATAGGTCTTGAGTACTCTACAAATCAGGGCTGTATGCAAAAAATTATTTGATTCTGTTTGAATTTGCGGCTGTTATCATTTGCCATAGAAAAACATTACCCTTGATTTAAAAAAAAGTCAGTAAAATACCCCTTTCCCTTAACCGATCTTCACCAAAAACAATAGGTCTGGAGTACTCTACAAATAAGGGCTGTATGCAAAAAATTATTTGATTCTGTTTGAATTTGCGGCTGTTATCGTTTGCCATAGAAAAAAATCTGTAGACAGACACACAGACAGACACACACACAGACACTTTTTGAAAAATGACTTTTTTTCATGTTTTGAGTGTAGTACAATCAGAATCTGCAATAATCTCGAACACGATTTTTTTTGCCATTACCATACTTCCATTTCCTTAAGGAACATGGAAGTAAAAATGCAGTTTTTTTTCCATGTTTGATTTCATAAAAGTTGCTTTTTTCAAATATTTCTTTTTGCAGATTTCACATATCACACCTATTGTAGGCCAATAATATAAGTAGAAACATAAAAATGCAGTTTATGGAAGTTTCATAAATACCAAGAAATAGTTGTAACATTAAGTATTAATGTTTTTTACTTTTTAGCAAATAACATCATACAGCGTTAATATTTATGCATATTTAATTAATTGGATAAATTAATTGAATTTTAATTGTATAAAATTTTCTCTTGGTTACAATTATCTACTAGAACATGTTTCCTTGTGCCCCATGTTGGGCGCCATATACAACGTTAATATTTATGCATATTTAATTAATTGCATAAATTAATTGAATTTTAACTGTATAAATTTTTCTCTTCGTTACAATTATCTACTTGAACATGTTTCCTTGTACCACGCATTGGGCAGCCATATACAACGTTATTAATTATTCAAATTAGTTGCATAAATTAAATTAATTGTTGATTTATAAATCTTGATCAAATTTCTCAAATGGGTAATCGGCAATGCTATCAATTAAGTGGTCTAATTGTCAATAAAGAGTAATTAGTCGTGTCTTCTACTACTAAATAAAACTTCAAGAATTAAAACATTTATGAACATGGTACTTGTTAAATCATATTGAATCTAAATCATTAATTGTGGATTTTACTTTTAAAGAATTGTCTTGTATGCCAGGTCTCAAAATAAATTAACTCAACACTGTCGAATCCATTATAAATTACATTTATTATAATATTGTATGTTGCATGTATTCATTGCATAAAAGAAATCATGTAACAAGAGTATATACAACTATTTCCAAAAGATAATTAAATTCTATAACATATTTAAAGTATCTGAAAGGAACAATCAAATGCTTACACATACTCGTGTGTAGTGACGTTAATAACTATCAATGTTGCGTGCTTGAGATTTGCACTAAGTGATATACGTCGTAACATATTTAAACACCTATACACATGAAATACTCATATACCTGCAGTAAACATATTAAACACATACATATTTAAAATACTCATATACCTGCAGTAAACATATTAAACACATACATATTTAAAATACTCATATACCTGCAGTAACATATTAAACACATACATATTTGAAATACTCATATACTTACACTAATAAGATAATACATGTGTAATATTCTATAATATTATTTATTCCTAACCATGGATTCGTATTTATAATGACTCTATTTTGAAATATCTCAGGCAGTTAGTTCTAAGTGACAGGTCAGTGGTATTACGATAAACTAGGAATTATAATAAATGGTTATTTTGGTACATTACTCAAGTCGTCGTAGTGTCTCGCTCCCGTTGCATGTGTCCATTTGGATCCATTGGGTGACGATTGATGCTAGTCCTGGAAACACTCGTAACTCGCACTTCCAATTGTCATACGTACATCGTTTCGGAACGCTAGTTCGCACTTCATGACATCCGTTATAAGTTTTATAATATTATTACAGTTTAATTCTATGTATTGTTTAAATTAGCAGCCATCCTTACTATTACTTTTATGAAATTGCTAACTGCTACAATTTTTATTGTTTAGACAAAGCTTTTCGTCATCACTGACATTGTTTTAGACCTGATGATGTCAGTGATGACGAAAAGCTTTGTCTAAACAATAAAAATTGTAGCAGTTAGCAATTTCATAAAAGTAATATTACAGTTTAAGTCGCGGTACTTGCACTAAGGATTCATTGACTATTCGTATCGCGTCAGTCTAATTATGCGCATTTTAGTTCGATACCTCCACGCACTTAATTATCTTTCAAATTACGTGTTCGACTCTTCCGTAACGCCTAGATTGATTTCAAGTTCATTAGACGCATATAAAACATCACCGGCACTTGTCTCTATTCTACGAAATAATTTTGTCTCACAAATTAAGTCTTATGTTGTATACCGATTCATTCCGTTGATAAAGAGTTCATGTATATTACTACTGTATCATACCACTTCTTACAGCACTAATTGTACTAGTTTATTACTTAGAGTTTTACAAAGTTCGTTAGTCGTGCATCGTCGCGAATACCACTCTTTCGGCTTAACACTCCAAGTCTTACTCCGGAATTTCCACTAATACCGAACACCACTTTGAATATCTCGAAACAAAATCTTTATGAAAACTGAGAGAAGATTAGAATAATACTGAGCAAAAATTTGAATGATACTGAGCAAAATTTAGAATGATACTGAGATAAAATTTTAGTAATACTGAGAGCGTGTCTCCTCTTGCATATAGTTTTTATGCCCTTCGCTTTCCCACTCTCGCTACTCCTACGAACGCTTCATTTTCCTACCAAAATAGTTCTGATAGGACAGTTGTTCGGATTTCCCTCTGTCCTCATGCCTCTAGTCTGTGATTCTTGTTAATTCTCCACCCAGCGCCGTTTGGAGAGGGATGTTCTTCTTCGGGATTTGTTCTCTGGTCGTCGGTTCTCGTCGAGACCATCCCTTACAGTTACTCCCTTCTGAATTCTCGTTGCTAATTGGCTGGTTGGCTTCTCTACTTGAATCTCACATAGTCCACGTTGACACGACGAGTTGCTGTCATCAGGACGTTGCCACTTTCTCGGAATCTGCATCAAGACCTTGCTACTGAAGTCACATCTGTCCCTTTTGGTATAGCGTGTCGAAATGATGTATTGTTCGGACACTGTCGACTTCCTCTAGCGAACTTATGGATGGCAAACATCTGTGTACGTCGCAGACGCCTCCTCGTCTCCTGCTCCATTGTCCGTGCTCCAGCTATTGTTTTTCTGTAAGTTTCACATATGCTTGGAACAATGCTCTTAGCGATGCCAATCTATTCTCTCGCTACTGAAATGGATGCAAGGGTAATGTTCCTTTGTCATATTTGTAATGTCAAGTGTTTCCATGCATGGCCCTTTTCGTCGTAACATGTGTTGCAGCACACATTGTCTCTTAACGACTTTTATGTCATTTAAGTAGAAAGGAAAGGTTTGTTCCTTCCGTCGCTCACCCTCAAACAATGCTAACTCGTGTCACTCTTGACGGGCTCTAATTGCTGGCGTAACTCCCTCGGAATATCCAAAAAATCAAAAAAAAAAATCTCAAAGCAATAAGTATGTTATAGAGTCCCCAATCTGGGTGTGTCGTGAAGACTCGCGAAACGACGGAGCCAGATTCACGCCCTTGCTTGCATACTATCATCGAGTGTGTTGGTCATCTCCCATTGGAGCAAGTATAGTGACCTACATGTTCCTTCCGTCTGACCTACTGTCCTAACTAACCGTTTTGTTGGTTTACCCTGAGTATTGAATTTATTGCTTTTTAAATTGAAATACGAATCCATTCACAATGATATATATAGTTATGGAATGACCTTATGCTTTAGTGTGTTAATTGATTAACCCCTACATACATCAAAGAAATAAATAGCAATTAACTTACCTACAGGCTATTCTTTATGTGTATACGATCATTACTTATATACAATGTGAATATTTATTGTTATTAGCTACTTACGAACATTACTAAAATGTATTGCTCCTTTCACAATTACTCATTATTAATTCTAAAACATGATACATTTAGATTACAAATATTCATTGCTATTCTTATCATCAGGTGATTCGAAACCTAGTTTTGTTGAATACATGTATAAAATATTTACAACAAATTAAATTAAATGTGTACAATTGTAAAATTCAAACTAGTTCACTTCGTAATCATTCCGTGTATGCTTATAATAATTTTTCTTTACAAAATTTAATGTTAGCAATTTATTGCTGCTACTCTACTGCTATTACGCAACCCAGTTGCTCGGACTTGTCCTTCAAACGCTACTTTTTAGTTTCACCACAATGATATAACAAATACATTTATCAGTTAACATACAATTTCTATATTACACAGTATCATACTTTGTATTGCTAGTTATTATCAGTACAAGTTCAAATTGACCAAGACAACTCTGAATGAACCACTCAGTAGGTTGCGTTCGCGCCTACTACAAATACCTTCTTCATTCAGGTTTGCCACTCTTCTTGTCATTGTGACGTTTTGATTACTGCTCCCATAGTTGTATAGTAATGAAGTTTATATATATATATTGTAACGTTACATAACCCATGCCCAAATATGATAACAATCACCATCGTTAAAACCAGTAATCACCCCATTCTAAAAGTCAGAAATGAGTATTATGTACCAAGCTATAAAAAAACTTTGTACTACAAAACACTGTAAACAATATAATAAAAGTGCAGTGTATCAAGTGAAATATAGTGTACTTGGTGAGAGTATAAACTTTTAAAAAGAGCATCTCACAGATTGGTACTGGAGATGAAAAACTATTAATATTGTAGCAGTGGACTATATTGCTGCTGACAAGTTTTGTATTTTTTGTATTTTGTGTAATTTTGTATTGTGTAGGCCACAAAGGTCTTGTACCTAGGAATAATCTTTGTGTTTAATATAATGATTTTGTTTAAATATAAGATAACCCAGGGTTAAATATAAAATAATAATAAAATAAAATAATACTATGTTAGCAAGATAGCATAGGAAAAATAGTTTAGAGTAAGGATACATTCAGTAAATGATAAATCATAAATAAATCAAATTAAAGGAGATTAAAATAAAAAATACCAATGTACAAGCTTAAGGAAAAATATAAAGAAAAACCTTAAATAAATAAAATTCGATTATAAATAAAATCTAAAAAGGATTATTTTTATAAAAAGAAGAAATAAATTTATAAGAATTAATAATAGCCTATATACTAAAAAGTATATAGATTCACCAATAAAAAACCATAAAAATTCTTGGTTACTAACAGTAACCAACTAACAAGATTGAAAATTAATTGTTAAACGAATTTGGAAGTGAACGTTTTGCAAAAGTGTAATGCATATAAAAAGTCAAGAAATTAACAAATACCATTTGGAATAAGTAGTGCAAAATTAATAAAAAATTAACGAGTGATGTCCACTACATACTAGAACTCCTTTGAATAGAACAATTCACGCCCGTAATTTGATGAAACCTTGAAAAATCAACCTTCGATGTCCAGGCCTAGATCACAGAACTTCGACATTTTGGTGAGATCGTTACCGAGTAAAATTTAACTAAATTACTCCTCAACTATAACTTTATAACACTATAAACAGCACCATATCCTTAAATACTTCAGGAAAAGAGGTGAACATAAACTTTATTTTTTTAGTTAACCTAAAGAAACCAGCAGTACGGGTTCCTGTGAACATTCGGCCGCCATTAAATAATTTTCGTGTTTTCAGTGAAGACGTAATCTGCTCTCTAGCGGTAAACCAAGCAACTACATAACATAAATAATACAAATTATAAAACTGTATTTTTGTAAAGCTTGGTATTAACCCATATTCATTTCTGACCTTTTCATAGTACAAAGAACTCTATAATAACCCTGGGAAATTAATAAATTGTCTCTTTAGTGTTTTTTTTTTAAATAAAAAATAAAAATATTTGTTATATATTATATGTTTGAAAATAAGATCGAACTAATTCTGTGTTGTCAATAAGAATCGATTATCCCTTTCTGTTTTTGGTAAAAGATAAAAAAATGCTAAATAAATCCAATGAATACTTTGTTGTTTGAATAAAAATGTGTATTTTTTTTCAGTAGATAGTAGTTGGTTACAGATTGTCAGAAGACTGAGAATAGAACGGACAACCAAAAAATATTACTTACCATTTGGAGTTAATTTAACCTCAAATGTGTTTGTAAACGTCACAGTCAGCTGGTCTCATGAGCGGAGAAATTTGAATTAATTAATCGTGTACTAAGAGAGTAATTCTCTTTGCACTCTCTCTCCTAACTACTGTCAAACAACGGAATTGATTTCACTCAAATAAAATCTCAGGAAATATTTGCATAATCACACACACTCGATTTTTGGAAACATTGAATATAAAATATAACAAATTCTGTGACTCTTAATAAAGCGAGATTTTCGAAGAGTATAAATAGACGTAAAATTACTACTACTCAGAGAAATAAACCGCGAAACGTTACAAGATGACGTACAAACGTGAGTGAAAGTAGGAAAGTATATAGGTAAGACGTTTGATAGACTCGGAGAGAACCGCGAGACGTTACAAGATGGCGCCCAACGTGGGGCTTTTGAACATTCTCAAATATAATCAATAAGTAACAGAAAAGAGAATTACGTTACAAGATGGCGCTCAACTTAAAAGGGCTTTAATTAGTAAAGAAATTTTGAGATATACGAAAGATAATATAACAAAAAACCTAATTTTTGTCGGCAACTATGAGAAAACAAGAAATGCATTATACCAGAGGCAGATCAAAGAAAAGGGCAGAAGACAAGGAGAAGGAAGAAGGTGGACAGGAACGAGAGATAGAAGTAGTCATGGACAGTGAAATGGAACAACCAACGGGTGATAAAATAGAAACCGAAGTAGTCACAAACACGGAAAAAGAAAGAGTTGAAGAGGATGCCCAAGGGGCCAACCAGATAAAGCGGTAGCCAGAGAAGAACCAAATTGGCAGGAAATAATGAAATTTATGGCAGAACAAAGTAGACAAACTAACGAAAATTTGAATAAAATAAACGAGAAATTTGACAGGATAGATGAAAACTCAAGGAAACAAAATGAAATCTTGAGTGAAAAATTTGACAAAATAGATGAAAACTTTAGGAAACAGGAGGAGAACTCAAGGAAGCAAAATGAAACCTTGAGGGACAGTTTAAAACAAATGGAGAAAATAAACGAAGAAAATTTAAAACAATTTGAGGGTTAAATAGAGAATTTCAATAAGGAGTTAAGGGAAAATCTTGAGAGTAAAATTGAAAATGTTAACAAAACACTTAGCCAAAGAGTAGATGAATACAAGGAAGACGCCGAAAAGAAAATAATTGAAACTAATCAAAGATTAGATAGAACAGAAGAAAAGATGGAACAAATTAAAACAGGAATAGATGCCCGAATGGACCGTGAGGAACAAAGTAATCAAGTTCGTATAATGGCCATACGCCAGGAAAATAATGATCAGTTGGATGGTATAAAAAGCAACATAAACAGTAAATTCACAGATTTTAATGAGACAATAGAAAATGTCAAGAACCAGTTCCATAACCAAGGAGAAAAATGAAACAATTTACAACAACTACAAACAAACTTACAAGGGGAGGTAGATAGAATGGGTTCCAGATCTACATGCAACACTCAACATACTATCCAAGATAGTAGGGAAAGTGTAAACTTTCGAGATTATCGAAGAAACCGACTCGAATTTTTAGGAAGAGTTGATGAAATTTTAAATAGGTCGAAGGAGAACCGATGGAACATGATTAAAGGAATACTAGATGAATGTTTCAAAAACATTAACGATAATTGGTGGACTGTAATCCAGAACGAGGTGTGTGATTATGGGAATTTTAAGATGATGTTCAAGCTTAAGTACTGGTCTGAGTCAGTGCAAAACATTATTAGAGACGATATCTGTCATGGGAGGTATGACCGCAGTACAGGACAGACACCTACTGCTTATTTTTTGGGGAAGGTATGTGTGGCAAAATATTTAGACCCAAAGATCCCTGAAGAGTTTTTGGTGACCAAAATCGCATATCACTTCGAGGAAAAGATTATCAGTGCTCGACTAAGCGGACAAATAAAGACCATTGGAGGTATGGAAACACTATTAGAGAACTATGAGCAAGAATCATATTACAGGAGGAGTAGATGGAGGTCAGGAAATACAGAGGAGCGGAAAAACGAACCACCAGAGATAATCGACCAAGGGTAAATTATGTCCGTGCCAACAATAATTATTATAATAACAGGTATCGAGGAAGAGGGCAAAATTATAATAATCAAAATTATCGAAATGATTCATATCAGAGAGAAGAAGGTCCACAAAGAAGTAGGAGTGAAGAACAACCTAGATTCAGAGCCAGTGAGGAAGAAAGAAGGCCACTAAACAATCCTCAACATAGTGAGAATGTTGAAACAAATAATAATAATGACGGAAATCAGGAAACGGGTACCAGCAGTGAGAAGATGTGACTGCCCGTCACTGCTAGAAATAACCGGGCACAGAATTTACCACAGGCTTAATAATAATAGTAAATTAACAAAACCAATAACAATTATCAGAAACCATTATTTAAAGAATATACAGGCGGAATTAATGGAAGAAAGATCAATTAAAGAGTCATCACAAAACAATGATATAGTTTATATACGAATCAAATTAAATGGAGTATTAGCAGAAGCCATGATTGATACCGGAGCAAATGTTTCAATTATTGATCAATTAGAGCTTGACCGGATTACTGAACTAACTACTGAGAGAATACCTACTTTACCAATTAATAACTTAACAATTATTGGTGCCACCGGGAAACAAAATAAAACAATCAGAAAACAAGTGTCTTTGAATGTTACTAACAGTGGGATAGGAATACCTATGGGATTTTTAGTAGCCAAAGGGCTACATTTTAGGGTGTTAATAGGGTGTGATATGCTACGGCGACACACTGCAGTTATAAATCTGGCCAGTGGTATAGTAACACTGAGCGCAGAAGAAGGTGAGTTATCGGCTGAGATAATTGGTAGCCAAAGTGCCCCTCAGTGTCTGAGCTCGTTCTATATTAGGGAGAAGAATAGATTAACCCTAGGTAAAAATACAGAAGTAACAGAATCAAAGATTTGGCAAGAGAAGATAGAAGAAATCATAGAGTTTCAAGATAGTCAGGCCCAGGAAATAATCAGTGTAGAACAAAAACAACAACTTATAAAAATTTATAATAAATATAGATCAGTATTCTCGGATTCACCTGGAAAAGCAAAAAAACTTCCTGTGTGAATTAAAGTTCAAAGAAAATGTCAATTTTAATAAACGGTCATATCCCATCGCTCAAGCCTTGAAAGAATCAGCAAGAAAGGAAATTCAGAGGATGATATTAGAAGATATAATTGAAAGAAGCAATTCTCCATATACCAGCCCATTGGTAGCTATACCAAAGAAAGATGGTCAAGTAAGACTATGCCTCGATGCTCGGGTGCTGAATAAAATGCTCATTAACGACCGCACGTCTCCAGGTGAGATGATGAAATAATGAAAAAGTTCTATGGATGTAAGTACATGAGTACTTGGGATGCAGTCTGTGGATATTGGCAAATAGAGTTGCACCCTAACAGCAGACAATATGTTGCTTTCATATTTGAAGTACGAAATTATCATTTTAAACGTTTGCCTTTTGGATTGGTAAATTCTGTGGCCGTGTTCATCCAATGCATGGATCAAATTTTGGGTAAAGAAGTTTTAGACTTCACTACGATATATGTGGATGACATATTAATTACTTCTTGTACATGGGAGGAGCATTGTAAACAGTGTTAAACAGTAAACAGAGTGGAAACAGTGTTAAATAAGCTGTTACAACATAATATAACTTTGAAACTAGATAAATCTAAATTTATCACACATGAATTATCATTTTTAGGATTCATTCTGTCAGATACTGGAATTAAACCATCTCCTGAGAAAGTAAAGGCTATCCAAGATTTCCCTAAACCAAAAAACTTAAAACAATTACAATCCTTTTTGGGGATATGCAACTATTATAGGAAATTTCAACAGGGTTATTCAGAAGTAACAGCCAATTTCCAATATTTACTTTCGAAGAAAAACAAGTGGAAATGGGAAGAAAATGAAGACAATAATTTTAAGATAATAAAAAATAAATTTCTGGATAGCATAATGCTACACCACCCAAATTTCAATAAACGTTTTTTCATAAATTGTGATGCCAGCAACCTTAGTCTTGGAAGTGAACTATATCAGGAAGATGAGGAAGGAAATCAGTGGGTCATCAGTTTTGCAAGCAGAGTACTGAGTAGTTGTGAGCGGAATTATACAGTAACTGAAAAGGAACTGCTGAGTGTTGTGTTCTCATGTATAAAATTCCGAACATTTATATTGGGATACCCAGTAACCATAAGGACCGACCATAGGTCAATCTCATTTTTAAAAAACTGTAAACTTAACCACGGTAGGTTCACAAGATTGGTGTTAATATTTCAAGAGTATAATTTAGATTGGGAATATATCCCGGGGAAGAAGAATATAATAGCAGACCGACTGTCACGGATTGATATAGAAAAAGGAACATTTGAAGTAGAACCGGAGAGTATTGGGAAGATATATTACATTATCAAATTGAAGAAAGATATTGATTTAAATGGAATAAATCCTATTGTAGTCCCAAGCCACGTGTTTGTTAACCAAATACACTGTACTCACCGTCTATGGCTTTTTTCCTTGACGTTTTTTCCAGTTTACATGTTTCAAGGCACTTGCCTCATCATCAGAACTTATAAAATCAATCTATGTCATAAATAATGACATTTGTCAAAATATTAAAAACACAATACGGCAATTAAACTATGTACATAAATTCGCTTTAAAAATGTTCGGTGTGCCTTGCAAGAGTACGGCGCGTGTTGTCTTGCAAGGCACACCGAACATTTTTAAAGCGAATTTATGTACATAGTTTAATTGCCGTATTGTGTTTTTAATATTTTGACAAATGTCATTATTTATGACATAGATTGATTTTATAAGTTCTGATGATGAGGCAAGTGCCTTGAAACATGTAAACTGGAAAAACATCAAGGAAAAAAGCCATAGACGGTGAGTACAGTGTATTTGGGTGAAGAAAGAGTTACAGGATATAATTAGTAAACTAAAAATAGATCAGGAAATGGACGCCAAATTAATAAAAATTAGAGACAGGATATCACAAAAGGATCCTATAATAACAAAATTTGTCTGTGTTCATGAAAAAATCCTTTTTATCCGTCCAACCATTGAGGATCATGTGTGGAAAATGTATGTACCAGAAGCAACTGAAGTAGCCCTAATAAAGGACTACCATGAAAGATATGGTCACATGGGACCACTCAAAGTTATTAAAGCTTTGTCTGAACAGTGTTATATAAAAGCAATATATAAGAGAGTAAGATTAATATTGAAAAACTGCAACATATGCCAGTTAGTAAAAATAAATAATGAGAAGAGAACTGGAGCTATGATTACAATAAAATCTAACGGTAAATTTGAGAAGACCTTCTTAGATATATGTGGACCTTTTCCCAGAAATGGAGGGAGACATAAATTTAAATATATAATAATTATGTTTGACCATTACACCAAATATACAAAACTCTACCCAATCAGTAGAGCTACTACAAAGAAAATTTTGGAGGTAATTATTCAAAAATACTTACCAGAAGTGGGAAGACCTGAAACCATAGTAACGGATCATGGGACGCAGTTAAGAGGTAAAAAGTGGAAATTGCAAATAAGAACATAGAAAACGTCAGTATACCACCCTAGTAGTAATCCTGCCGAACGCGTCTTAAGGGAAGTTGGTAGAATTTTGCGTACCTACTGTCACCAAGAACATGGAAAATGGAGCCAGTACCTTGAACCAGCAGAAACCTTCCTTAATTGGTCATACCATGACACTATCGGAACCAGCCCTTATCAAGTAATGTTTCAAAGACCACCACCCAGAGAAATCACATCATTAATAAATTTTCCTCCAGGAGAGAGAGTAGTGTTCAACAAGATCGAAATGCACAACAGGTTGTTGCATAAAGCTGAACTTCAAAATAAAAAGGAAACGGAGAAGAAGAAAAGAATAAATCCATACCAAGTAGGAGATAAGGTGTTGATAAACAACAGCCAATTACCCAGTTCTATAGAGGGTATTGCAAGAAAATTACTTTTACTTTATACCAGACCATACATAGTAACCCAGGCAAAAGGAAATAATACATATGAGATCAAATCTGTTAACAATAACAAAGTAAAAGGAGTATATAACCAATCAGAAATAAAAAGATATTATGAAGAATAATGAAAGAATCCGAAGACAGAAGAGTTCAACGATTATTTTTTTAAAAAAGTAAACAAAAATAAATCTATTCTAGTAGGGGGGCTCTATGTAACGTTACATAACCCATGCCCAAATATGATAACAATCACCATCGTTAAAACCAGTAATCACCCCATTCTAAAAGTCAGAAATGGGTATTATGTACCAAGCTATAAAAAAACGTAGTACTACAAAACACTGTATACAATATAATAAAAGTGCAGTGTATCAAGTGAAATATAGCGTACTTGGTGAGAGTGTAAACTTTTAAAAAGAGCATCTCACAGATTGGTACTGAAGATGAAAAACTATTAATATTGTAGCAGTTTTAATGTATATAAATGGAATTGGCAACTAATTATTTAATTGTGTTTGCCGTGCCCCACGATCTTGGACCGCCATTTATATATAATGCAATTATGCTAATTATTATGAATTATTAAATCATCCAATTATAAATTAATGAATTGTGTCTAATTAAATTCGTATGCTATTTATGTTTAACTAAATGGGGTTGTAATTGACATTTATAAAGCCCCACTTTCCTTGGGTATCATTTATATTTAACACACATATGGAAAAGTAAATTATATTTGTCGGATTTGACTCAATATAGTTATCAAATCAATATGATTTACATGAGCATGTTAATCTGACATTTCAATGGTCGATTTGGGTGTGTCCATTGATAATTAGCATAACTCTTGAGACTCTTTATAGGTAACAAGATAAAATCACTTGGAACGTGATAAATTAGTTGTCAAGGTTAATCGCAATAATGAACGCAAGATATATGTATATAGGTAATAATTACTTATTTATTATATCATTGAGTAAGTAAATTACTGAACCACAAATGAAATTATGTCCTGCAAATAGATAACAAAACACATAATAACAAAATCACAATAATATTCGTTCGTTGTTTCCTGAAAAACAAGACATATAGTACAATGAAATACAACACTATAATATACATATACAAACAATGAGCAATCAAATATATTTTATTCTAGCTAAATGCGTTCATTATGCTCAGATGAATGACTTTAATATTAACATTATTAGATTTATGATTTATATAGATTTACAGATCTCTTGGGGGTAGTTCTTTGAAAAGAAGAGACAGTGCAGTAGTATGTATCAACTAGCATTTAAGAAACATGAAGACTTATCTTGCAAAAGGCTTATCCACAAATTCCATCGGTGTAAGATTACATCCGTTGGTGGGTTCCTTGTGCATCCCAATCTCTGTTGATCGAAGAACACTTCACTTTCACTTCACTGAATTTCCCCACTCTCGTTATGTATAGTGTGGTGTTGGACTCTCTGCTGGCGTTAAGTGTTTTATGGCTTCAAGTGTTAAGATGCAATCATCGTCATTGAAGTGGTTTGCTTTTAGAGTTTGCTGTGTGCGTGTTCATGTAGCTAACTATTTCGTCTACCTTGGACGTAATGTATGCAATGTGCGTAATAGTGTTCGTGTTAATTCACTCAGTTCAGATGCCCAAAATTGAGAATCATTATGGTTGAATAGTGTCTGAAATCGTCACCCACTGTTTTACTCTCGGATTGTTGCTCACTCGTATTGCATTATGTTGCGTGTCGGTCGTAGTTTAGAGTCACGTATACACTGGTATTTAACGATTGTTATGTCTATTCGCACTGTTGATTATCGGTAACTCAGATAAACTATCGAACATACGTTTTGTAGAATTGCGATTGAATTGAATGTCTAAGTTCACTTAAGACCGCGACTTGGTTACAATTTCACTGATTGATTAACCGAGTTAAAAGTTGAGTAAGTCGCGTAAACTATTTCAATTACTACTACTCCTACTCCATTACTACTGTTATTCAATTACTACTGTATTACTGCATTACCCGTATTACTACTGGGCTCCGCGTCCTCGCAAACAGTTTTTATCAATCATACTCTCCCAGAAGGCAATATTCTCATCTCCACGCCTTCGGCCGTTGTTGATAGGTTCCTAAATTCCTACCACCTTGTAGATTTTTGTCATCGGTTTCCTGATTCATCGTTCAAGTCGTTACTACTCTCTGCACCAGTTCCTTTGGAAGATGCCAAACGCTGGTTGGTCGTCGGCATCCCCGAAATATTCCAGCGACGAACGTTGTGCTGATTCTCAGAAACTAGAGTAATTTCCCGCCTGTCTATCAACCTTTGTTTCCACGTTGTCGAGGCACTCCGATATAGCTTTTGTTAAGAGTCTGCAGTGTCTTGGTCAATTGTTCATTTACCCTTCGCTCGTTTCGCCAATTATCAACTCTTCGTTGGGTGTCATCCCTGGACGGGTCCCACGCTTTCTAGTTGTAAATCTGACTTGACGTCAGGGCGTGCTTTCCTGCTGGGCTGTGTATATCTCTAGTATTCATTAAATATCCGTCCTATTGTCTACATATTTGTCAAGATTTCTCTGCACCCTTTGTTACTGGGTGTTGCGTTCATACGTGTGCTCGTTACAACTTAACCCCACAGCATGTGTTCCATGTCACTTCTGCGTAACCAGGCTACTGGACTATGCCTTTTTTTGTTTGGTTTGTTTGGTGTTGTAAATCGTAGCTAACTTTGTGCTGTCAACGACGTTTCCTGTTTTCTATTGTTGCGTGTACTCAGACGTTTCTTCATTGTTTTCCCACTGGCGTCGGGTCTGACGTGTGTCTGATCGTTCTTATTTACGACTCGGGCCTGGGTTTGTCAACTCGAGTGTGCGAGCGTGTCTCTTGATCATGAAATTATAAATTTTTAAAATTTTGATCACTATATTGTCCCCAAATTGGATTGGATGTTGGATTAACAGGAGACATCTGATCCAGTTTCTGCGCTCTGTCCCAGTTGTGGATGTCTGCCTAGGAATGGCCATGGTTGGATGACCTATATCTCTCATATGGTGCAATTAATAGTTATTCCCTATCTTGGGGTCTTACATGATTATATGAATTTATTGCCGCCCATCTGAGTGAAATGAACGCATTTTTTACATTCTATCCGTCTATAAGCGGATTATACAATATTATGTCATGTTGATACTTAAAAAATACTTACATCTACTCATTAGATAGTTTGTTTCGTTTTTTAAGCTACCTTCTTTCGCTATACATCTATAACATAATAAATTATCTGAAGATTAGCTGGCAATTAAATCAATCGATCGTACATTGATGAGTCACATAACAACAAAATACTTTTAATTTACTACTAGCGTCTCATAACTATAGTCGCTAAACAAATAAATACATACATAAAATTAACTTGTGACACATTATAAATGATTACATTAATAAATGATATATGCATAATAAGTAAACAATTAAGGATTCATCATACCTCATGATGTATACCTAGACGCTTATTCCTAAAGTTACAAAACGATTGTCTCATATTTAAATTATTAATTGTATAAGCAAATTACTCGATTCACTACATCTTTATCAAGTTATTATTTCACAATCATTTAATGTCCTGTATCATTGTATCATAATGTCCCTTTGATACATGGTACACATTATCAAATTACTCTATACACATTGATGTTTAGATACCTAATTAACATTGTAAATAAAGAATACATTGTGATCACAAACACAATTGACATTAAAGTTTGAATTAAACACAGTATAGTAAAACCTACATTATTCTTTGGCTAGCTGGACTGGTCTCGCGAGCAAATTACCTGATTTATGTATTCCGCTTTGTAGTCATCTAGCAGCCGGAGTCATTATTACTTTCTTGTATAATCCGTACCTCTTTCGCCAGCTCATGATATGCCTTAATTTGTCGCACGTTGAATCTTCCGCGTACCTTGCCGCTGTCGCATTCCACGAGCTCGTACGTGGCCTCGCCGATGATACGGTTGATCTTATAAGGTCCTGAAAATAGTTCAAAGAACTTGTCGATTTTTCTCAACATAGCGTCTGATTGATGGTATGTTCTTACCAATACCTTGTCGCCTATTGCGAACTTCATTATCTTCTTACTCTCGTTGCAACGCTTCGCGTGCTTCTCTCTCTTCTCCTTGATTTTTACAAATATATTATTCTCGCGCTTTCCTTCACTGTTAATGATCCCTTTGTCCAAGCATTGTTCCCATGCTCGTGTAGGTCTTGTACCGAGGTGTGCTTCATGAGGGGTAATTTCAATTGTCTCGTGGTACACCTCGTTCAGACACGCTTCGATTGTCTTTATGTCGGTCACTCACGAAAATTCGGAACAAGTTCCCAAGTTGCCGGTTAATCCTCTCGGCAAGATTAGTACAAGGGTTTCGTATTGCGGTAAACTTCGGTTGGATGTTCAACTCCTTTAAACCATTGATCCACTTTCTGGAAGTGAACTGGGTCCCGTTGTCCGTCAAAATGGCCCGTGGTTGTCCGAGCTCTTCACAATAAGCTTTTATTCTCCGCAACGTCATGGTGGTTGTTGCTCTTCGGAGGGTGAATAACTTAACGTATTTTGTAAAATTATCCACTATTACGAGTAAAAGTTTAACGCCACCTGCTCCTGTTGGTAGGGGTCCATAGTAGTCCGCGCTTACCAGATCTCCTCTTGCTGTAGGTAGCACAGCGCGTGTGCCACCAAACAGCTCTTTGTTGTTGGTGTCCTTACACTTCTGGCAAACGTCGCATGCTTGGATATAAGCTTTGACCCTCTTCAACATCCGGTCGAACGTGAAATGTTCCTGGACTTCATGCACTTTTTCGTCCCTAAATGTCCAAACATCTGGTGAATTTCAGCGATTATGTCCCCTGATACGTTGTTAGGAATATATAGCTTCCATTCGTTCCGCTGCCTCCTATATAATTTGTTATTGACATATTTATAAAATTTATTTAAATTTTGGTCTAAACTTCCATCCTTAATTTTATTAATAATTGTTTTAAGCTTGTTATCTTCTATTTGGTGTTTTCCAATATTTTTGATCAATTTTCGTACTTCGAGTTTCATCTTAACGGTGAAGTGATTGACCAAATATTCATGCGTATTGTCTTGAACTTCGTCTAGTTTCGTATCGTGTGGGTACCTGCTTAAGATGTCGGCTACGATGTTGTCTTTGCCCTTGCAATGGATGATATCGAATTTATATTCTTGTACAGCGAGAATCCATCGCGTAATCCTCGAATTATTCAAATGGCATTTGTTCAGGAATGTCAACGCCTTGTTGTCAGTTATTATCGTCAACGGTTGACCGAGAACATACATGCGGAATTTTTCTAAGCATCTAACGATACTTAAGAGCTCCTTTTCTGTGGTATAGTAGTTCCGCTTGGCACCCTTGAATCTTTTACTCGTGAAGGCAATCATGCCAATCTCCCCTTCTTCATCAAGCTGATAAAGTTGTCCTCCGTATGCGTAATCGCTAGCATCATATTTTATGTAGTACCTCTGGTTTGGGCGCGGAAATCTTAAAACTACAGCATCCACAAATAAGTTCTTGACCCTCACAAAACAATCGTCTAATTCAGCTGTCCATGAAAACTTACGATCTTTCTTCAATATTTCATGTAGAGGTTGCGTGGTCTCCGCATATTTACTTGTGAAGCGGTTATAGAAATTAGTGAGGCCTAAGAAACCTTTTAACTGTTTCTGATTCTTGGGCTTCGGGAAATCCATAATGGCTTTTACTTTCTCTTCCGTAGCTTGGATGCCGCATGTTGTCAGTTGGTATCCAAGATACGAGATTTCTTTTCTGAAAAACTGTGATTTATTGAGGTTAACGGTCAAGTTTGTTTTGTTGAGATTGTTTAACAGTGCCTCTAAATGTGCTAGGTGCGTCTGAACGTCGTTAGAATAGCATAAGCAATCATCAACGTATATTAGCGTGTTTCTTTTGACATCTTCATCCAAGGCTGTATCCAATCCGCGTGTCAGAGCCGCCGAACTGGTACTGAGGCCGAATGGTGTTACGGTGAATTGGTAGCACCTTCCCTCATACATGAACGCGGTATACTTTCTACATTCTTGCTTCAATGGCACCTGCCAAAAGCTACTGGACAAATCAACGGTAGATAGGTAGCGCATCTCACTACATCTTGCCAAAATTTCGTTGATCAGGGAAACGCCTTCATAATCGGGAATCGTAACGCCTTTTATCTTTCTTGCATCGAGGCATAAGCGGACCCTTCCATCTCTCTTGATGACTGTGACGAGTGGATTTATGAACGGACTCGTGCATCGTTCTATCACTCTGTACCGCAGCATCCTGTCAATCTCATCCTTTACCTTTTCCTTATATGCAAGTTGTACAGGCCAACCCCGTTGAAAGTAGGGCATCCTGTCCGTGACTTGAAATTCATGCTCGTATCCTTCTATCCTCCCCGGGCATTCCGTGAACACTCTGCTATTCTTTATAAGTATTTCCCTCAATCGTTCCAATATCTCTTCATCTTGACAATCCATGCTTGCTATCTTCTCGTTGATATTCCTCAGGATCTCTTCTTCCTCTCCATTATTTAGTAGTTTGATGTTCATGATGGGTACGGCGCGCACCTCTTCATCAGCTGCATTCATTAATTCTATCTTATTATTTCCGATGTCGATGCGACATCCCACCTCCTGTAAAAAACATTCCTAATATGCACGGCTTAATGAGATCAGGTATAACTAAGAAAACACATTCATTCTTGATTCCGTCAATTTCAATATCGCACAGTATCTGCTTTCTGATTAATTTGGATTTATTCCCAACAGCACTAATGATGAGGGAATTTGTCATTGGTAAATTTCATATGGTTCAATGTCCTTATTTACGTTGAACCACTCTTCTGATAGTCCGTTAATAACAGAGCCTGTGTCAATAAGTGCCGACACCGTAATGCCGTTGTTGAATTTAATAAGTACTTCGGGACACTTTAATATTTGTTTATTAATTTCCTCATCATATTCTTGTAGCAGGTCATCCCTCCGGTCCGGTAATAAAATGTTGAGATTATGGGTGAAGTTGTGTTTGTTGACAAAAACTAAGTCGTTCGCTGTGCAGGGGTGTTTTTTTTTTTTTACCATTATTGTCGGTATTCGTCCTTGGGGTGGTGTTGTCAGTCACCCTGCTCGTACTTGGTGTACTGTTAACGAAATCAACAGTGTTTATTCCATTGTACTGCTTGTCCCCGAAACGAGTTCCGTGTGGCCTTCCCTGCCAAACTTGTTTTTTGTCACTTTCGCTTTTATTTGCAAAGCTACCCTTCGGTCAGTTGTTAGCTCCGCTTTCCTTTTCATTAGCTAACCGATAATGCGTCCGCCTGTTATTTCCATTGTTCAGCTGAATACTTGTGTATTCAGTGATTAAAGCTTCAAAGTTAGGTATCGTGGTGATCCCGCGTGTGATTACAGCAATCTGCAGGTCTCTACCAAAATGCCTAGAAATTTTTCTTATCACCTGTCTGTCGGTCAATGCGGGAGTTAATTGCGGCTTTCTAATAGGATCCTTTCTATATACTGGATAGCCGTAATCGGTCCGTGCCACTCAAATTTCCCGTATTCGAAGTTATCACGAATGATGTCTTGTTGCTCTAATCCCCAATACTTTAACGTGAACTCTCCTTGAACTCTTCAAATGTAGATATCTGGTCCCTGATTACGCGCCACCATATACTCGCGTCCTTTTCTAAGTGCCTCCCGATCCATTTAATGTCACTATTCGAGTAATACAATTCTTGGAACTCCGACAATTCTTTCAGGAACTCCATCGGGAATCTGTCGGTTCCATCGTATTTAAGTTCCACCTGTACTTGCCCGTTGACTGTCCTACTTGGCCCAGACTCCCCTTCGGTTATCTGTCGCCGCAGTCTTTCTAATTGACACCTCAGTTCTTGCATGTGGGTTGTCCTCTCTTTGACGTTTTCGTCCAGTTTCTGTTCAGTCGTCTTCTGTCTGCCGTCCACTTCTTCAATTTTTTGTTGTAGTGTGTTGTTTGTTTCTCCTAGTTCTTGTTGTTGCTGCCTAAGTGTGTGGTATATTTCGGTTTTTAATTCTTCTTGTTTCTTTTGGTTATTGTTGATGTGTGATTCTAATTTATTGTGGACCTTCTTAATACTGGTTTGTGTGTTCTGTGCAAGGTTCTTTACTTCTTGACGATCTGACTCCCTGGTTTCCCACACTGCTTCGAACCTTTTTGTAGTGTCGTCCTTTAATTCTTTTGTAGTGTCCTCCTGTTTCTTCAGGACTTCACTTATTTTGTCGTCCCAAATGGTCTTGTAGTCACGCATTTCCGCTTGTATTTGCGCGAGCTGTTCGGCCATCTGTCGTCTGACATCTTCTTTATGACTGTCTAGTTTTTCTTCTAGTTTGTCGAGTTTCTCACTCTGTCTGTCGAATTTCTCATTAATTATAGCGATATTTTCGTTCTGTTTGTCGAACTGTTTGTCGAACTTCTCATTAATTACTTTGAGATTATTCTCATTAATGGTTTTGAGGTTTTCACTTTGTGTACGCATGAAATCCATCAGTAGTGAACGCAGTGACGCCTCTTCTTGTGGTTGTTGGGACTCCTGTCCCCACGCTCTGACCTCTGACGTCTCCTCAGTCATATTTAGTTCGACCGTTGAGTTTTCTTCTCCGTTGTCGGGTACACCTAACTGGTTGTTGATGTCGAAGTTCATGCTGTCTGAACTACTGCTGGCCATTTTAGCTTTACTCCTTGTTAACATCCAGTCACCAGTCAAGCTAACCTTACACTATGAATATCTTATTGTATTATATTATTTTACTTAATCTAACTATAACTACTGCCTCCTCTCTTTTGCCATGCGATGGGCGCCATTTATATTTAATGTATATAAATGGAATTGGCAAATAATTATTTAATTGTGTTTGCCGTGCCCCACGATCTTGGAGCGCCATTTATATTTAATGCAATTATGCTAATTATTATGAATTATTAAATCATCCAATTATAAATTAACGAATTGGGTCTAATTAAATTCATATGCTATTTATGTTTAACTAAATGGGGTTGTAATTGACATTTATAAAGCCCCACTTTCCTTGGGTATCATTTATATTTAACATACATATGGAAAAGTAAATTATATTTTTCGGATTTGACTCAATGTAGTTATCAAATCAATATGATTTACATGAGCATGTTAATCTGACATTTCAATGGTCGATTTGGGTGTGTCCATTGATAATTAGCATAACTCTGAGACTCTTTATAGGTAACAAGATAAAATCACTTGGAACGTGATAAATTAGTTGTCAAGGGTAATCGCAATAATGAACGCAAGATATATGTATATAGGTAATAATTACTTATTTATTATATCATTGATTAAGTAAATTACTGAACCACAAATGAAATTATGTCCTGCAAATACATAACAAAACACATAATAACAAAATCACAATAATATTCGTTCGTTGTTTCCTGAAAAACAAGACATATAGTACAATGAAATACAACACTATAATATACATATACAAACAATGAGCAATCAAATATATTTTATTCTGGCTAAATGCGTTCATTATACTCAGATGAATGACTTTTTAATATTAACATTATTAGATTTATGATTTATATAGATTTACAGATCTCTTGGGGGTAGTTCTTTGAAAAAAAGAGACAGTGCAGTAGTATGTATCAACTAGCATGTAATAAACATAAAGACTTATCTTGCAAAAGGCTTATCCACAAATTCCATCGGTGTAAGATTACATCCGTTGGTGGGTTCCTTGTACATCGCAATCTCTGTTGATCGAAGAACACTTCACTTTCACTTCACTGAATTTCCCCACTCTCATTATGTATAGTGTGGTGTTGGACTCTCTGCTGGCGTTAAGTGCTTTATGGCTTCAAGTGTTAAGATGCAATCATCGTCATTGAAGTGGTTTGCTTTTAGAGTTTGCTGTGTGCGTGTTCATGTAGCTAACTATTTCGTCTACCTTGGACGTAATGTATGCAATGTGCGTAATAGTGTTCGTGTTAATTCACTCAGTTCAGATGCCCAAAATTGAGAATCATTATGGTTGAATAGTGTCTGAAATCGTCACCCACTGTTTTACTCTCGGATTGTTACTCACTCGTATTGCATTATGTTGCATGTCGGTCATAGTTTAGAGTCACGTATACACTGGTATTTAACGATTGTTATGTCTATTCGCACTGTTGATTATCGGTAACTCAGATAAACTATCGAACATACGTTTTGTAGAATTGCGATTGAATTGAATGTCTAAGTTCACTTAAGACCGCGACTTGGTTACAATTTCACTGATTGATTAACCAAGTTAAAAGTTGAGTAAGTCGCGTAAACTATTTCAATTACTACTACTCCTACTCCATTACTACTGTTATTCAATTACTACTGTATTACTGCATTACCCATATTACTACTGGGCTCCGCGTCCTCGCAAACAGTTTTTATCAATCATACTCTCCCAGAAGGCAATATTCTCATCTCCACGCCTTCGGCCGTTGTTGATAGGTTCCTAAATTCCTACCACCTTGTAGATTTTTGTCATCGGTTTCCTGATTCGTCGTTCAAGTCGTTACTACTCTCTGCACCAGTTCCTTTGGAAGATGCCAAACGCTGGTTGGTCGTCGGCATCCCCGGAATATTCCAGCGACGAACGTTGTGCTGATTCTCAGAAACTAGAGTAATTTCCCGCCTGTCTATCAACCTTTGTTTCCACGTTGTCGAGGCACTCCGATATAGCTTTTGTTAAGAGTCTGCAGTGTCTTGGTCAATTGTTCATTTACCCTTCGCTCGTTTCGCCAATTATCAACTCTTCGTTGGGTGTCATCCCTGGACGGGTCCCACGCTTTCTAGTTGTAAATCTGGCTGGACGTCACGGCGTGCTTTCCTGCTGGGCTGTGTATATCTCTAGTATTCATTGAGTATCCGTTCTATTGTTTACATATTTGTCAAGATTTCTCTGCACCCATTGTTATTGGGTGTAGCGTTCATACGTGTGCTCGTTACAACTTAACCCCACAGCATGTGTTCCATGTCACTTCTGCGTAACCAGGCTGCTGGACTATGCCCCCCTTTTGTCCGGTTTGTTTAGCGCTATAAATCGTAGCTAACTTCGTGCTGTCAACGACGTTTCCTGATTTTCTATTGTAGCGTGTACTCAGGCGTTTTTTCATTTCTTCCTACTGGTGTTGGGTCTGACATGTCCCTAATTCGTTCTTATTTACGACTCGGGCCTGGGTTTGTCAACTCGAGTGTGTGAGCGTGCCACTTGATCAAGAAATTATAAATTTTTAAAATTTTGATCACTATATTGTCCCCAAATTGGATTGGATGTTGGATTAACAGGAGACATCTGATCCAGTTTCTGCGCTCTGTCCCAGTTGTGGATGTCTGCCTAGGAATGGTCATGGTTGGATGACCTATATCTCTCATATGGTGCAGTTAATAGTTATTCCCTATCTTGGGGTCTTACAGGATTATATGAATTTATTGCCGCCCATCTGAGTGAAATGAACGCATTTTTTACATTCTATCCTTCTATAAGCGGATTATACAATATTATTTCATGTTGATACTTAAAAAATACTTACATCTACTCATTAGATAGTTTGTTTCGTTTTTTAAGCTACCTTCTTTCGCTATACATCTATAACATAATAAATTATCTGAAGATTAGCTGGCAATTAAATCAATCGATCGTACATTGATGAGTCACATAACAACAAAATACTTTTAATTTACTACTAGCGTCTCATAACTATAGTCGCGAAACAAATAAATACATACATAAGATTAACTTGTGACACATATTATAAATGATTACATTAATAAATGAAATATGCATAATAAGTAAACAATTAAGGATTCATCATACCTCATGATGTATACCTAGACGCTTATTCCTAAAGTTACAAAACAATTGTCTCATATTTAAATTATTAATTGTATAAGCAAATTACTCGATTCACTACATCTTTATCAAGTTATTATTTCACAATTATTTAATGTCCTGTATCATTGTATCATAATGTCCCTTTGATACATGGTACACGTTATCAAATCTATATCTATAAAAATGAATGTTTGTTTCTTTCTTTGTCCCGTATGCGTTCCTATACCATTCATCCAATTGCGATGAAACTTCGGTGAGTTGTTGTGCGCACGCCCGCGAAGGTTTATGAATTTTTTTCGATGGGGTCCTTTGAGGGGTTCTTGGGGTCTTCCACATCTCCTCCTAAACCACTGGACCGATTTCAACCAAACTTGGCACAAATATTTTATGCAATGGGAGAACCAACATAGGGTAGGTGTTTTTTCGATGGGGTCCTTTGGGGTCTTCCACATCTCCTCCTAAACCACTGGACCGATTTCAACCAAACTTGGCACAAATATTTTACACAGCGGGAGAACCAACATAGGATAGGTGTTTTTTTCGACGGGGTCCATTGGGGGTCCTTTGGGGTCTTCCACATCTCCTCCTAAACCACTGGACCGATTTCAACCAAACTTGGCACAAATATTTTACGCAACGGGAGAACCAACATAGGATATGTGTTTTTTCGATATGATACTTCGGGGGGTCCTTTGGGGTCTTCCACATCTCCTCCTAAACCACTGGACCGATTTCAACCAAACTTGGCACAAATATTTTACACAAAGGGAGAACCAACATAGGATAGGTGTTTTTTCGATGGGGTTCTTTGGGGTCTTCCACATCTCCTCCTAAACCACTGGACCGATTTCAACCAAACTTGGCACAAATATTTTACGCAACAGGAGAACCAACATAGGATATGTGTTTTTTCGATATGATACTTCGGGGGGTCCTTTGGGGTCTTCCACATCTCTTCCTAAACCACTGGACCGATTTCAACCAAACTTGGCACAAATATTTTACGCAAAGGGAGAACCAACATAGGATAGGTGTTTTTTCGATGGGGGTCTTTGGGGTCTTCCACATCTCCTCCTAAACCACTGGACCGATTTCAACCAAACTTGGCAGAAATATTTTACGCAACGGGAGAACCAACATAGGACAGGTGTTTTTTTTTCGATACGATCCTCTGGGGGGGGGGTCCTTTGGAGTCTTAAAAAACTAACTTATTAGATCTGGTTACTATGGCAACCCAATGGAATAGATTCTGTTCTAAATATATTATCGCATTAAATTGAAGACCACGCGAACGAAGTCTTTATATATTATATATATATACAAACACTTTCTTTCTTTGAGTGGCATTGCAACGTATGCTGGGTACTCGCTAGTTACTCTATACACATTGATGTTTAGATACCTAATTAACATTGTAAATAAAGAATACATCGTGATCACAAACACAATTGACATTAAAGTTTGAATTAAACACAGTATAGTAACCCCTACATTATTCTTTGGCTAGCTGGACTGGTCTCGCGAGCAAATTACCTGATTTATGTATTCCGCTTTGTAGTCATCTAGCAGCCGGAGTCATTATTACTTTCTTGTATAATCCGTACCTCTTTCGCCAGCTCATGATATACCTTAATTTGTCACACGTTGAATCTTCCGCGTACCTTGCCGCTGTCGCATTCCACGAGCTCGTACGTGGCCTCGCCGATGATACGGTTGATCTTATAAGGTCCTGAAAATAGTTCAAAGAACTTGTCGATTTTTCTCAACATAGCGTCTGATTGATGGTATGTTCTTACCAATACCTTGTCGCCTATTGCGAACTTCATTATCTTCTTACTCTCGTTGCAACGCTTCGCGTGCTTCTCTCTCTTCTCCTTGATTTTTACAAATATATTATTCTCGCGCTTTCCTTCACTGTTAATGATCCCTTTGTCCAAGCATTGTTCCCATGCTCGTGTAGGTCTTGTACCGAGGTGTGCTTCATGAGTGGTAATTTCAATTGTCTCGTGGTACACCTCGTTCAGACACGCTTCGATTGTCTTTATGTCGGTCACTCACGAAAATTCGGAACAAGTTCCCAAGTTGCCGGTTAATCCTCTCGGCAAGATTAGTACAAGGGTTTCGTATTGCGGTAAACTTCGGTTGGATGTTCAACTCCTTTAAACCGTTGATCCACTTTCTGGAAGTGAACTGGGTCCCGTTGTCCGTCAAAATGGCCCGTGGTTGTCCGAGCTCTTCACAATAAGCTTTTATTCTCCGCAACGTCATGGTGGTTGTTGCTCTTCGGAGGGTGAATAACTTAACGTATTTTGTAAAATTATCCACTATTACGAGTAAAAGTTTAACGCCACCTGCTCCTGTTGGTAGGGGTCCATAGTAGTCCGCGCTTACCAGATCTCCTCTTGCTGTAGGTATCACAGCGCGTGTGCCACCAAACAGCTCTTTGTTGTTGGTGTCCTTACACTTCTGGCAAACGTCGCATGCTTGGATATAAGCTTTGACCCTCTTCAACATCCGGTCGAACGTGGAATGTTCCTGGACTTCATGCACTTTTTCGTCCCTAAATGTCCAAACATCTGGTGAATTTCAGCGATTATGTCCCCTGATACGTTGTTAGGAATATATAGCTTCCATTCGTTCCGCTGCCTCCTATATAATTTGTTATTGACATATTTATAAAATTTATTTAAATTTTGGTCTAAACTTCCATCCTTAATTTTATTAATAATTGTTTTAAGCTTGTTATCTTCTATTTGGTGTTTTCCAATATTTTTGATCAATTTTCGTACTTCGAGTTTCATCTTAACGGTGAAGTGATTAACCAAATATTCATGCGTATTGTCTTGAACTTCGTCTAGTTTCGTATCGTGTGGATACCTGCTTAAGATGTCGGCTACGATGTTGTCTTTGCCCTTGCAATGGATGATATCGAATTTATATTCTTGTACAGCGAGAATCCATCGCGTAATCCTCGAATTATTCAAATGGCATTTGTTCAGGAATGTCAACGCCTTGTTGTCAGTTATTATCGTCAACGGTTGACCGAGAACATACATGCGGAATTTTTCTAAGCATCTAACGATACTTAAGAGCTCCTTTTCTGTGGTATAGTAGTTCCGCTCGGCACCCTTGAATCTTTTACTCGTGAAGGCAATCACGCCAATCTCCCCTTCTTCATCAAGCTGATAAAGTTGTCCTCCGTATGCGTAATCGCTAGCATCACATTTTATGTAGTACCTCTGGTTTGGGCGCGGAAATCCTAAAACTACAGCATCCACAAATAAGTTCTTGACGCTCACAAAACAATCGTCTAATTCAGCTGTCCATGAAAACTTACGATCTTTCTTCAATATTTCATGTAGAGGTTGCGTGGTCTCCGCATATTTACTTGTGAAGCGGTTATAGAAATTAGTGAGGCCTAAGAAACCTTTTAACTGTTTCTGATTCTTGGGCTTCGGGAAATCCATAATGGCTTTTACTTTCTCTTTGTAGCTTGGATGCCGCATGTTGTCAGTTGGTATCCAAGATACGAGATTTCTTTTCTGAAAAACTGTGATTTATTGAGGTTAACGGTCAAGTTTGTTTTGTTGAGATTGTTTAACAGTGCCTCTAAATGTGCTAGGTGCGTCTGAACGTCGTTAGAATAGCATAAGCAATCATCAACGTATATTAGCGTGTTTCTTTTGACATCTTCATCCAAGGCTGTATCCAATCCGCGTGTCAGAGCCGCCGAACTGGTACTGAGGCCGAATGGTGTTACAGTGAATTGGTAGCACCTTCCCTCATACATGAACGCGGTATACTTTCTACATTCTTGCTTCAATGGCACCTGCCAAAAGCTACTGGACAAATCAACGGTAGATAGGTAGCGCATCTCACTACATCTTGCCAAAATTTCGTTGATCGGGGAAACGCCTTCATAATCGGGAATCGTAACGCCGTTTATCTTTCTTGCATCGAGGCATAACGGACCCTTCCATCTCTCTTGATGACTGTGACGAGTGGATTTATGAACGGACTCGTGCATCGTTCTATCACTCCGTACCGCAGCATCCTGTCAATCTCATCCTTTACCTTTTCCTTATATGCAAGTTGTACAGGCCAACCCCGTTGAAAGTAGGGCATCCTGTCCGTGACTTGAAATTCATGCTCGTATCCTTCTATCCTCCCCGGGCATTCCGTGAACACTCTCCTATTCTTTATAAGTATTTCCCTCAATCGTTCCAATATCTCTTCATCTTGACAATCCATGCTTGCTATCTTCTCGTTGATATTCCTCAGGATCTCTTCTTCCTCTCCATTATTTAGTAGTTCGATGTTCATGATGGGTACGGCGCGCACCTCTTCATCAGCTGCATTCATTAATTCTATCTTCTTATTTCCGATGTCGATGCGACATTCCACCTCCTGTAAAAAACATTCCTAATATGCACGGCTTAATGAGATCAGGTATAACTAAGAAAACACATTCATTCTTGATTACGTCAATTTCAATATCGCACAGTATCTGCTTTCTGATTAATTTGGATTTATTCCCAACAGCACTAATGATGAGGGAATTTGTCATTGGTAAAATTTCATATGGTTCAATGTCCTTATTTACGTTGAACCACTCTTCTGATAGTCCGTTAATAACAGAGCCTGTGTCAATAAGTGCCGACACCGTAATGCCGTTGTTGAATTTAATAAGTACTTCGGGACACTTTAATATTTGTTTATTAATTTCCTCGTCATATTCTTGTAGCAGGTCATCCCTCCGGTCCGGTAATAAAATGTTGACATTATTGGTGAAGTTGTGTTTGTTGACAAAAACTAAGTCGTTCGCTGTGCAGGGGTGTTTTTTTTTTTTTTTACCATTATTGTCGGTATTCGTCCTTGGGGTGGTGTTGTCAGTCGCCCTGCTCATACTTGGTGTACTGTTAACGAAATCAACAGTGTTTATTCCATTGTACTGCTTGTCCCCGAAACGAGTTCCGTGTGGCCTTCCCTGCCAAACTTGTTTTTTGTCACTTTCGCTTTTATTTGCAAAGCTACCCTTCGGTCAGTTGTTAGCTCCGCTTTCCTTTTCATTAGCTAACCGATAATGTGTCCGCCTGTTATTTCCATTGTTCGGCTGAATACTTGTGTATTCAGTGATTAAAGCTTCAAAGTTAGGTATCGTGGTGATCCCGCGTGTGATTACAGCGATCTGCAGGTCTCTACCAAAATGCCTAGAAATTTTTCTTATCAACTGTCTGTCGGTCAATGCGGGAGTTAATTGTCGGCTTTCTAATAGGATCCTTTCTATATACTGGATAGCCGTAATCGGTCCGTGCCACTCAAATTTCCCGTATTCGAAGTTATCACGAATGATGTCTTGTCGCTCTAATCCCCAATACTTTTACATGAACTCTCCTTGAACTCTTCAAATGTAGATATCTGGTCCCTGATTACGCGCCACCATATACTCGCGTCCTTTTCTAAGTGCCTCCCGATCCATTTAATGTCACTATTCGAGTAATACAATTCTTGGAACTCCGACAATTCTTTCAGGAATTCCATCGGGAATCTGTCGGTTCCATCGTATTTAAGTTCCACCTGTACTTGCCCGTTGACTGTCCTACTTGGCCCAGACTCCCCTTTGGTTATCTGTCGCCGCAGTCTTTCTAATTGACACCTCAGTTCTTGCATGTGGGTTGTCCTCTCTTTGACGTTTTCGTCCAGTTTCTGTTCAGTCGTCTTCTGTCTGCCGTCCACTTCTTCAATTTTTTGTTGTAGTGTGTTGTTTGTTTCTCCTAGTTCTTGTTGCTGCTGCCTAAGTGTGTGGTATATTTCGGTTTTTAATTCTTCTTGTTTCTTTTGGTTATTGTTGATGTGTGATTCTAATTTATTGTGGACCTTCTTAATACTGGTTTGTGTGTTCTGTGCAAGGTTCTTTACTTCTTGACGATCTGACTCCCTGGTTTCCCACACTGCTTCGAACCTTTTTGTAGTGTCGTCCTTTAATTCTTTTGTAGTGTCCTCCTGTTTCTTCAGGACTTCACTTATTTTGTCGTCCCAAATGGTCTTGTAGTCACGCATTTCCGCTTGTATTTGCGCGAGCTGTTCGGCCATCTGTCGTCTGACATCTTTTTTATGACTGTCTAGTTTTTCTTCTAGTTTGTCGAGTTTCTCACTCTGTCTGTCGAATTTCTCATTAATTATAGCGATAGTTTTGTTCTGTTTGTCGAACTTCTCATTAATTACTTTGAGATTGTTCTCATTAATGGTTTTGAGGTTTTCACTTTGTGTAAGCATGACATCCATCAGTAGTGAACGCAGTGACGCCTCTTCTTGTGGTTGTTGGGACTCCTGTCCCCGCGCTCTGACCTCTGACGTCTGCTCAGTCATATTTAGTTCGACCGTTGAGTTTTCTTCTCCGTTGTCGGGTACACCTAACTGGTTGTTGATGTCGAAGTTCATGCTGTCTGAACTACTGCTGGCCATTTTAGCTTTACTCCTTGTTAACATCCAGTCACCAGTCAAGCTAACCTTACACTATGAATATCTTATTGTATTATATTATTTTACTTAATCTAACTACAACTACTGCCTGCTCTCTTTTGCCATGCGATGGGCGCCATTTATATTTAATGTATATAAATGGAATTGGCAAATAATTATTTAATTGTGTTTGCCGTGCCCCACGATCTTGGAGCGCCATTTATATTTAATGCAATTATGCTAATTATTATGAATTATTAAATCATCCAATTATAAATTAATGAATTGGGTCTAATTAAATTCATATGCTATTTATGTTTAACTAAATGTGGTTGTAATTGACATTTATAAAGCCCCACTTTCCTTGGGTATCATTTATATTTAACACACATATGGAAAAGTAAATTATATTTGTCGGATTTGACTCAATATAGTTATCAAATCAATATGATTTACATGAGCATGTTAATCTGACATTTCAATGGTCGATTTGGGTGTGTCCATTGATAATTAGCATAACTCTGAGACTCTTTATAGGTAACAAGATAAAATCACTTGGAACGTGATAAATTAGTTGTCAAGGGTAATCGCAATAATGAACGCAAGATATATGTATATAGGTAATAATTACTTATTTATTATATCATTGATTAAGTAAATTACTGAACCACAAATGAAATTATGTCCTGCAAATAGATAACAAAACACATAATAACAAAATCACAATAATATTCGTTCGTTGTTTCCTGAAAAACAAGGCATATAGTACAATGAAATACAACACAATAATATACATATACAAACAATGAGCAATCAAGTATATTTTATTCGGGCTAAATGCGTTCATTATACTCAGATGAATGACTTTAATATTAACATTATTAGATTTATGATTTATATAGATTTACAGATCTCTTGGGGGTAGTTCTTTGAAAAGAAGAGACAGTGCAGTAGTATGTATCAACTAGCATTTAAGAAACATAAAGACTTATCTTGCAAAAGGCTTATCCACAAATTCCATCGGTGTAAGATTACATCCATTGGTGGGTTCCTTGTATATCGCAATCTCTGTTGATCGAAGAACACTTCACTTTCACTTCACTGAATTTCCCCACTCTCATTATGTATAGTGTGGTGTTGGACTCTCTGCTGGCGTTAAGTGTTTTATGGCTTCAAGTGTTAAGATGCAATCATCGTCATTGAAGTGGTTTGCTTTTAGAGTTTGCTGTGTGCGTGTTCATGTAGCTAACTATTTCGTCTACCTTGGACGTAATGTATGCAATGTGCGTAATAGTGTTCGTGTTAATTCACTCAGTTCAGATGCCCAAAATTGAGAATCATTATGGTTGAATAGTGTCTGAAATCGTCACCCACTGTTTTACTCTCGGATTGTTACTCACTCGTATTGCATTATGTTGCATGTCGGTCGTAGTTTAGAGTCACGTATACACTGGTATTTAACGATTGTTATGTCTATTCGCACTGTTGATTATCGGTAACTCAGATAAACTATCGAACATACGTTTTGTAGAATTGCGATTGAATTGAATGTCTAAGTTCACTTAAGACCGCGACTTGGTTACAATTTCACTGATTGATTAACCGAGTTAAAAGTTGAGTAAGTCGCGTAAACTATTTCAATTACTACTACTCCTCCATTACTACTGTTATTCAATTACTACTGTATTACTGCATTACCCGTATTACTACTGGGCTCCGCGTCCTCGCAAACAGTTTTTATCAATCATACTCTCCCAGAAGGCAATATTCTCATCTCCACGCCTTCGGCCGTTGTTGATAGGTTCCTAAATTCCTACCACCTTGTAGATTTTTGTCATCGGTTTCCTGATTCGTCGTTCAAGTCGTTACTACTCTCTCCACCAGTTTCTTTGGAAGATGCCAAACGCTGGTTGGTCGTCGGCATCCCCGGAATATTCCAGCGACGAACGTTGTGCTGATTCTCAGAAACTAGAGTAATTTCCCACCTGTCTATCAACCTTTGTTTCGACGTTGTCAAGGCACTCCGATATAGCTTTTGTTAAGAGTCTGCAGTGTCTTGGTCAATTGTTCATTTACCCTTCGCTCGTTCCGCCAATTATCAACTCTTCATTGGGTGTCATCCCTGGACGGGTCCCACGCTTTCTAGTTGTAAATCTGGCTGGACGTCAGGGCGTGCTTTCCTGCTGGGCTGTGTATATCTCTAGTATTCATTGAATATCCGTCCTATTGTATACATATTTGCCAAGATTTCTCTGCACCCTTTGTTACTGGGTGTTGCGTTCATACGTGTGCTCGTTACAACTCAACCCCACAGCATGTGTTCCATTTCACTTCTGCGTAACCAGGCTGCTGGACTATGCCCCTTTTGTCCGGTTTGTTTGGCGCTGTAAATCGTAGCTAACTTCGTGCTGTCAATGACGTTCCCTATTTTCTATTGTAGCATGTACTCAGGCGTTTTTTCATTGTCTTCCCACTGGCGTCGGGTCTGACGTGTCCCTAATTCGTTCTTATTTACGACTCGGGCCTGGGTTTGTCAACTCGAGTGTGTGAGCGTGCCACTTGATCAAGAAATTATAAATTTTTAAAATTTTGATCACTATACAGTGGACTATATTGCTGCTGACAAGTTTTGTATTTTGTGTAATTTTGTATTGTGTAGGCCACAAAGGTCTTGTACCTAGGAATAATCTTTGTGTTTAATATAATGATTTTGTTTAAATATAAGATAACCCAGGGTTAAATATAAAATAATAATAAAATAAAATAATACTATGTTAGCAAGATGGCATAGGAAAAATAGTTTAGAGTAAGGATACATTCAGTAAATGATAAATCATAAATAAATCATATTAAAGGAGATTAAAATAAAAAATACCAATGTACAAGCTTAAGGAAAAATATAAAGAAAAACCTTAAATAAATTAAATTCGATTATAAATAAAATCTAAAAAGGATTATTTTTATAAAAAGAAGAAATAAATTTATAATAATTAATAATAGCCTATATACTAAAAAGTATATAGATTCACCAATAAAAAACCATAAAAATTCTTGGTTAGTAACAGTAACCAACTAACAAGATTGAAAATTAATTGTTAAACGAATTTGGAAGTGAACGTTTTGAAAAAGTGTAATGCATATAAAAAGTTAAGAAATTAACAAATACCATTTGGAATAAGTAATGCAAAATTAATAAAAAATTAACGAGTGATGTCCACTACATATTAGAACTCCTTCGAATAGAACAATTCATGCCCGTAATGTGATGAAACCTTGAAAAATCAACCTTCAATGTCCAGGCCTAGATCACAGAACTTCGACATTTTGGTGAGATCGTTACCGAGTAAAATTTAACTAAATTACTCCTCAACTATAACTTTATAACACTATAAACAGCACCATAGCCTTAAATACTTCAGGAAAAGAGGTGAACATAAACTTTATTTTTTTAGCTAACCTAAAGAAACCAGCAGTATGGGTTCCTGTGAACATTCCAGCCGCCATTAAATAAGTTTCATGTTTTCAGTGAAGACGTAATCTGCTCTCTAGCGGTGAACCAAGCAACTACATAACATAAATAATACAAATTATAAAACTGTATTTTTGTAAAGCTTGGTATTAACCCATATTCATTTCTGACCTTTTCATAGTACAAAGAACTCTATAATAACCCTGGGAAATTAATAAATTGTCTCTTTAGTGTTTTTTTTTAAATAAAAAATAAAAATATTTTTTATATATTATATGTTTGAAAATAAGATAGAACTAATTCTGTGTTGTCAATAAGAATCGATTATCCCTTTCTGTTTTTGGAAAAAGATAAAAAAATGCTAAATAAATCCAATGAATACTTTGTTGTTTGAATAAAAATGTGTATTATTTTTCAGTAGATAGTAGTTGGTTACAGATTGTCAGAAGACTGAGAATAGAACGGACAACCAAAAAATATTACGTACCATTTGGAGTTAATTTAACCTCAAATGTGTTTGTAAACGTCACAGTCAGCTGGTCTCATGAGCGGAGAAATTTGAATTAATTAATCGTGTACTAAGAGAGTAATTCTCTTTGCACTCTCTCTCCTAACTACTGTCAAACAACGGAATTGATTTCACTCAAATAAAATCTCAGGAAATATTTGCATAATCACACACACTCGATTTTTGGAAACATTGAATATAAAATATAACAAATTCTGTGACTCTTAATAAAGCGAGATTTTCGAAGAGTATAAATAGACGTAAATTTACTACTACTCAGAGACATAAACCGCAAAACATTACAAGATGACGTACAAACGTGGGTGAAAGTAGGAAAGTATATAGGTAAGGCGTTTGATAGACTCGGAGAGAACCGCGAGACGTTACAAGATGGCGCCCAACGTGGGGCTTTTGAACATTCTCAAATATAATCAATAAGTAACAGAAAAGAGAATTACGTTACAGTATATATATAATTGGTTATTTCATACATTTATTAATATCCCATTTCCTCCTTAATTAATACCAACCTTATAATAATGTTTCATATCAAGTTTATATTTAATTTACACAACTCAGTCTGTCGACAACAGTTACGAATTGGGGTATGTTGTCATTGTAAAGCCTTGTCAACCAGTCCTATGGTGAATGACCGCTGTCACATTCTCCTCCCTTCTTCGTCCCAACCTTTAGCAGCGTTGTACATTTAAAGATGTTTACAACTTGTCTATCACCAGTAGGGGTGTTGTGTCTTCCCTCTCTCTCTCTCTCTCTCTCTGTTTGTTTACAACTCTCACTTGGTCGTCAACCCTAATTCTACCCATACACACTCTATAACAAACACTTTCATTTTGCATGTATACTAGCTCGTCGCTTCTTCACCCTTATTTTTCTTTGCGTAATATGGTTTTAATTGTCTTATATTGAATTTGCCACGGATTTTGTTTTCATTGTGGCAGTCAACCAAGACATAAGTAGATTCTCCTAGAGCTTCTTTAATTTTAAAAGGTCCAGCGTATAATTCGCAAAATTTCTCAATTTTCCTTTGCATCGCATCAGACTGGTAATGCGTATGCACTAACACTAAGTCTCCCAATTGAAATTTCGTCAGTTTACATGCTTCGTTTACTCGCTTAGCATGGCATGTTGCTCTCGTTTTTGTTTAATTCTCACAAAGATTTGGTGGCTATCTACTGACTCATCTTTTGATTCGGCGTTTCCTTTTATGAATCTTTCCCACACGCGATTCGGCTTTCTTCTGTGGTGTGCTTCGTATGGCGTTACTTCTATCATATCATGGTAAACTTCGTTGATACAGCATTCTATTGTATTTATGAGCTTAGACCACTTCGTATGTTGATCCCCAACGAATATTCTGAACAAGTTTCCTAGTTGTCTATTGACACGCTCGGCAAGGTTCGTATGTGGGTTTCTTATTGCAGTATACTTAGGTATGATCCCAAGCTCATCCAGTCCTTTGATCCATTGTTTTGATATGAATTGGTTGCCGTTGTCTGTTAGTATCGCCCTCGGCTTTCCAAATTCATTTATATATATTGTTGGAGTCTACGAAGCGTAGCTATTGTTGTGGCTCTTCTGAGTGTGTATAATTTTACGTACTTGGTGAAGTTGTGTTATATTAATTCTTTAATATCATTTTATTTATTATGGAATACTAGTAACTTTCACAAACATTTTGTTCAGGCGCCATCTTGTTATACAAGAACATTAGATTTGCTTACCTTTATGGGCAGAGTTCGTATAAGCGAACCAGAAGTAGCGGAATTTGTTATCCGAAATAATTTACTCTTGCTTGAAATGTTTACCAATGACATTACCTTTTATTGTTAAATTACGTACAAATGAATGTGACTCTACTGTGCGAAACAAGCATGCTACTGTACGCTACGAGGCGTAGTTCAATTATTCAAGTTAAAATTCCCCTCAAACATTTCACAAGCCCTCCAAAATAACATATTCAATTATATTTTTATGATATCATTATTAAAATTACTTCACAACCCAGCACTTCTAATTAAATATAGTTAGATATTCTCTCACTCACTCACGCTCTCATCCTTATGGTACAATTTTTGTTAATTTTCCTCAAATTGAGCTCATTTTTTATTAGTTATTTAGTAATTGAAAATTTTGTATTGACCCTTATTTTACATTTTGTGTACCCCCCATTTTGTCACTTAGCTGAAATCAGTCCTGCAGACGTTCCATCGCTGAACTCGCACTATGGGTGTTAAAATTTTACCAAGCATTGTGTTTACGTTTTACATGTTAATAACGTTGAACTGTTACTTCATTTTATACAAAATACTTCACTTTTACATTGTACAGGCGAACATCCGAGACTTAGTTTTATAAATTTTAGATATGCAGCCAGCCGGCTTTACTGCTGTTGCTTGACTAAGAACGATGTACAATGCTTCATTGCCGAGGTGGGGGGAGCTGCGTCACCAGTCTCTTTGTGTCGAGTCCCACGCCTTAGCTGTTTACAGGCGCGTTTATTACGTTTTGCATACTTTTGGATGACGTATACATGGGTGCAGCTTGTTGACACATTTGTATGGCAAAATGATGTTGTGTTTTCTGCGCGTATACTCCCGACCTCGACGCAATTTCTGTCCACTCGATATTGCATAGTTGCAAACCTTCATAAAACTTTACTAGTTTCTTATATATGACTTTGAATAAAAATACAATTTAAATTGATTATTCCCCAAAACACAGTAGGGCCAGAATTGTACCATTACAGTTGTCTACTATTACCAAAATATATCTTACACCTGCTGCTGCGGTTGGAAGAGGTCCATAGAAATCACCGCTAATCAAATCGCGTTTCTCCGTTGGTATAAATGGTCTAGTACCACCAAACAGGTTACGATTTTTTGTATCCTTACATCTTTGGCACTTGTCACACGTTTTTATATATCCCTGTACACGTTTTGTCATCTGGTCAAAAGTGAAATGCTCCTGTAATAGCTTTGTGCATTTTTTACTACCAACGTGACTGTACATTTTATGTATATCTTCAATGAGTCTATCCGTAACGCTTTCCGGTACGTATAGCTTCCATTTTCCCTTACATTTTCTATATAATTTATTATTAATACATCTATAAAATTTACACAACTTATTACTACCATCTGTCGTCAGATCAGTTATTATCTGTCGTAATTTCTTGTCTTCCGACTGGTACATTTCGATGTTTTTAAGTATCTTGCTCACCTCCTTACTCATCTTAATTGTTATGTGATTTATTTGATATTCAAAACTATCGTCGACTGGGTCTTCCTCTGTCATATCTTCTGGATATCGACTCAATATGTCAGCGACGATATTTTCCTTCCCCTTGCAGTGTAGGATGTCGAAGTTGTATTCCTGAATGCTGAGTATCCAGCGTCTGATCCTCGAGTTGCTCAGGTGACATTTACTCATAAAGATTAGTGCTTTATTGTCCGTTATTATAGTCAACGGCTGTCCCAGAATGTAGATTCGAAATTTTTCCAAGGACCTAACTATGCTTAGCAGCTCCCTTTCCGTCGTAAAATAATTTCGTTCAGCTCCTTTGAAAGTCTTGCTGGTATACGCTACGACGCAGATGTTTCCGTCATCATCCAGCTGATATAACTGGCCTCCATACGCGAAATTACTCTCATCACACTGTAGGAAATATCTCTTATTGATCTTTGGAAAACTCAATATGATGGTGTCGATAAATAGGTCCTTAACTTCTTGGAAACACCGGTCAAGATTGGGCGTCCAATTAAACTTCTTACCTTTTTTGAGTAAATCTAACAAAGGTCGCATGGTTTTTGCATACTTGTTAGTAAACTTATTGTAAAAATTTGTAAGACCCAGGAATCCCTTTAATTGCTTTTGATTCTTTGGGGTTGGGAACTTCCTGATCGCCGCTACCTTCTCCTCGGATGCACGTATACCGTTTGTAGTTAATTGGTACCCTAGGTATGCGATTTCTGTGCCGAAAAATTGCGACTTCTCCAAATTTATTGTTAGGTTTGCTGTTAATAGGTTTACGAGCAATGTTTCAATGTCTTCCAGATGTGTTCGTACATTATTTGAATAACACAGACAATCGTCGACGTATATGATAGTGTTTTCCTTCACTCTGTCCGTTAAGGCCATGTCCAAACCTCTCGTCAGTGCGGCGGAACTGGTGCTTAGTCCAAATGGTGTGACGGTATATCTGTAACATTTACCTTCATAGAGAAACGCTGTGTAATTTCGGCACTGTTGTTTCAACGGAACTTGCCAGAAGCTACTCGTTAGATCAATCGTTGACAAGTACTTCATATTGCTGCATCTCGCTAAAATTTCTTGAATGGGGGTCGGTCCTTTGTAATCCGGAACTGTCACGCTATTTATTCTTCGTGCATCCAAACGCAGTCGCACATTTCCATCCTTTTTGATTACTGTGACCATTTGATTAACATACAGGCTACTACATCTCTCTATCTCGCCATACCTTAACATTTTGCTGATTTCGGCGTCCACCTTTTCCTTGTATGCTATCGGGATTGGCCACCCGCGTTTGAAATATGGTGTTTCATCAGTCACCTTGAACTCATGTTCATAGCAATCCATCCATCCTGGACTCTCCCAAAATAAAATTTTACATTTTAGCAAGATTCTTCTAAGTTCCTCTCTCGTCGCTTCATCTTCACATGTCATACTGTCAACTTTCTCATTTATCCTTCTCTTGATCCCATCCAAGTCTTCTTCTACTAGTTCAATGTGTATGATAGGTAATTGCTGTTCCTGTTCACCAGTCCTCCCTCTGAATTCGACGGTTCCCTTATTCATATCAATAACACCGCCCTCTTCTTTTAAAAAACTAATACCTAGTATGCAGTCCTTAATTAAATTCGGTATTACTAAGAAAACACAATCTAACTTAACACTATCAATAATAATTTTGCACATAATTTGCTTACGGATTAATTTTGACTTCCGCCAATTGCACTTACAATTAGTGTGTTATTCATGCGGAGTTCCTCGTAAGGGCGCAAGCTTTGTTTGTTCCTCTCAAACCAATCCTCGGCTAACCCGTTGATGGCACTTCCTGTGTCTATTAAGGCATTTACCGTAACTTCATTATTGAATTTTATTACTATTTCTGGGCATTTAGAAATGCGTCTTTCTAATCGTGTCTGTTCATCAAGGATTAATTCTTGTCGCAAGTCAGGTAAAAGTATGTCAGTCTCGTAACATTGTAACGTGGGCTCGTGTGTGGCTGTCTCCCTAGACGACCCACTTAAATTTTTTTTACTTTCATCTCGCTCTCCTTACCGTTTGACGTGGAGGCGCTATTGTTAACAAATTCTATAGTATTTACAGTCGGCTTTTCACCGAATTTTTGGAATTGTCTATAATTACCACCATCACCCTTTCTGTGTTGCAGTGGGTTGGCTTCGGTTCTGTGACCTTGCTTACAGCGGTGTGTTGATTCTGCGCCACCCCTCTCGTATTTCGGTCATTCAACTTCTCTCCGTGCCGTACGAATCCGTCCTCTCTATGATTTCGCTGTCGAATCATCGCATATTCTGAAATTAATGACTCCAAGTTTACAATAGTTTGTACGTCTCTCGTCACGCAGGCAATTTCCAATTCACGTCCGTAGTGACGAGTAATTTTCCTAATTAATTGGTGATCTGTGAACGTAGGTGATAATCGTCGTCTCTCTAAGAGTTGCCGCTCCATGTATTGGACTGCCCTCATACTTCCTCTCCAATCAAAATGACCATACTCTAGATTATTCCTGACATCGTCTTGTTTCTCCGGGCCCCAATATTTTTGCGTGAAGATCTCCTTGAATTCTTCAAAGTTCTTTATTTGATCACATACTATGCGCCACCATATCGCTGCATCAGCCTCAAGATGTTTTCCGGTCCATTTAACGTTGTCTGTTGGGTAGTACATGTGTTGAAGTTCGGACAGTTCCTTCAAAAACTCAATGGGAAAACGGTCTGTTCCGTTGTACTTAAGCTCGCAGTTGTTGTTCCCGTTCACTCTCCTAGACGGTCCAATTTCAGCTTCAGCTATTCGTCGTTGCAGTCTCTCTTGTCCACTTTTAATGTGGTTGATGTGGCTTTTTAATTCTTCAATTATTACGTCTTTCTCTTTCTCCGTCATCGTGGTCTTTTGTTCTGCTGTACGCTGTCGGTCGTCAACTTCAACGATTTTCTGTTTAAGTACCTTGACGGCTTCTCCCTGTTCTTGTTGCTGTTGTGTTATGTTATTCTGTATTTCTCTTCTCCTTTCTTCGTTTCTATTATTTGTGTCTTGGATATGGTTATCTAGTTTTTGATCGATCTGTTCGACTGTTTTTTGTGTATGATTTATGGTTTCCTGCCACTCATGACGGTCCTTCTCTCTCACTTCTTTATTCTCTCTCACCTGCTTCTTCAGTTCGTTTTTCAACTCTTTTATTCCACTATCACTCTTCTTTTGTAGATCGCTGATCTTCTCGCTCAGTTCTTCCTGCATCTGTTTCAGATCATCTCTCGTCTGTTGTTTAATTTCATTCTTTTGTTGCTCAAATTTTTCTGTGATTAATTTATTCTGTTTTTCGTTTTGCTGCTCTAATTTCTCAGTCATCTTCTCATCTCGTTGTTTAAAGAATTCAAATAGCATTTCTAAATTCATTTCACCGGGTTGGGACATCTGTCCCCCCCCCCCCCCCGCCCTTATCTCTGATTCACCCGCGCTGACGTCGTCGCTTAGCGTCGTACTCTCCTGCTGTCCTTCTATATTCAATTCGTTGTTGATATAAAACTCCTGGCTTTCGGTATTATTAGTCGCCATTCTTGACTGGCTTCGCGTAATCATTCAGAGTTATTTTGGTTTATAATAATCTGTCTTATATTAGTACTTATACTATTGTTTTGTCAAACTACAAACTATTCTAGCTTACCGCTGCCTGCACTTAACCAGCTTATTAATAAGAATTGACCTTATTAATCGGCATTCAGGTTGGGCGCCATATACAACGTTAATATTTATGCATATTTAATTAATTGCATAAATTAATTGAATTTTAATTATATAAATTTTTCTCTTGGTTACAGTTATCTACTTGAACATGTTTCCTTGTGCCACGCGTTGGGCAGCCATATACAACGTTATTAATTATTCAAATTAGTTGCATAAATTAAATTAATTGTTGATTTATAAATCTTGATCAAATTTCTCAAATGGGTAATCGGCAATGCTATCAATTAAGTGTTCTAATTGTCAATAAAGAGTAATTAGTCTTGTCTTCTACTACTAAATAAAACTTCAGGAATTAAAACATTTATGAACATAGTACTTGTTAAATCATATTGAATCTAAATCATTAATTGTGGATTTTACTTTTAAAGAATTGTCTTGTATGCCAGGTCTCAAAATAAATTAACTCAACACTATCGAATCCATTATAAATTACATTTATTATAATATTGTATGTTGCATGTATTCATTGCATAAAAGAAATCATGTAACAAGAGTATATACAACTATTTCCAAAAGATAATTAAATTCTATAACATATTTAAAGTATCTGAAAGGAACAATCAAATGCTTACACATACTCGTGTGTAGTGACGTTAATAACTATCAATGTTGCGTGCTTGAGATTTGCACTAAGTGATATACTTCGTAACATATTTAAACACCTATACACATGAAATACTCATATACCTGCAGTAAACATATTAAACACATACATATTTGAAATACTCATATACCTGCAGTAACATATTAAACACATACATATTTGAAATACTCATATACTTACACTAATAAGATAATACATGTGTAATATTGTATAATATTATTTATTCCTAACCATGGATTCGTATTTATAATGACTCTATTTTGAAATATCTCAGGCAGTTAGTTCTAAGTGACAGGTCAGCGGTATTACGATAAACTAGGAATTATAATAAATGGTTATTTTGGTACATTACTCAAGTCGTCGTAGTGTCTCGCTCCCGTTGCATGTGTCCATTTGGATCCATTGGGTGACGATTGATGCTAGTCCTGGAAACACTCGTAACTCGCACTTCCAATTGTCATACATACATCGTTTCGGAACGCTAGTTCGCACTTCATGACATCCGTTATAAGTTTTATAATATTATTACAGTTTAAGTCGCGGTACTTGCACTAAGGATTCATTGACTATTCATATTGCGTCAGTCTAATTATGCGCATTTTAGTTCGATACCTCCACACACTTAGTTATCTTTCAAAAAACGTGTTCTACTCTTCCGTAACGCCTAGATTGATTTCAAGTTCATTAGACGCATATAAAACATCACCGGCACTTGTCTCTATTCTACGAAATAATGTTGTCTCACAAATTAAGTCTTATGTTGTATACCGATTCATTCCGTTGATAAAGAGTTCATGTATATTACTACTGTATCATACCACTTCTTATGGCACTATTTGTATTAGTTTATTACTTAGAGTTTTACAAAGTTCGTTAGTCGCGCATCGTCGCGAATACTACTGTTTTGGCTTAACGCTCCAAGTCTTACTCCCGAACTTCCACTAATACCGAACACCACTTTGAATATCTTGAAACAAAATCTTTATGAAAACTGAGAGAAGATTAGAATAATACTGAGCAAAAATTTGAATGATACTGAGCAAAATTTAGAATGATACCGAGATAAACTTTTAGTAATACTGAGAGCGCGTCTCCTCTTGCAAATGGTTTTTATGCCCTTCGCTTTCCCACTCTCGCTACTCCTACGAATGCTTCATTTTCCCACCAAAATAGTTCTGATAGGACAGTTGTTTGGATTTCCCTCTGTCCTCATGCCTCTAGTCTGTGATTCTTGTGAATTCTCCACCCAGCGCCGTTTGGAGAGGGATGTTCTTCTTCGGGATTTGTTCTCTGGTCGTCGGTTCTCGTCGAGACCATCCCTTACAGTTACTCCCTTCTGAATTCTCGTTGCTAATTGGCTGGTTGGCTTCTCTACTTGAATCTCACATAGTCCACGTTGACACGATGAGTTGCTGTCATCAGGACGTTGTCACTTTCTCTGAATCTGCATCAAGACCTTGCTACTGAAGTCACATCTGTCCCTTTTGGTGTAGCGTGTCGAAATGATGTATTGTTCGGACACTGTCGACTTCCTCTAGCGAACTTACGGATGGCAAACATCTGTGTACGTCGCAGACGCCTCCTCGTCTCCTGCTCCATTGTCCGTGCTCCAGCTATTGTTTTTCTGTAAGTTTCACATATGCTTGGAACAATGCTCTTAGCGATGCCTATCTATTCTCTCGCTACTGAAACGGATGCAAGGGTAATGTTCCTTTGTCATATTTGTAAAGTCAAGTGTTTCCACGCATGGCCCTTTTCGTCGTAACGTGTGTTGCAGCACGCATTGTCTCTTAACGGCTTTTATGTCATTTAAGTAGAAAGGAAAGGTTTGTTCCTTCCGTCGCTCACCCTCAAACAATGCTAACTCGTGTCACTCTTGACGGGCTCTAATTGCTGGCGTAACTCCCTCGGAATATCCAAAAAATAAAAAAAAAATCTCAAAGCAATTAGTACGTTATAATCAACCCTTCACTTTTGAACTTCTTTTGATGTCCGTATACACTTAGGGTTTTGGCATCTTATAACCATGCAAATCCTAACCATTCACAAACTGCACAACAGAACTTCATCTTGAATGTTGTCATGCTAATTGCAAGCACCATCAATATATCGATTCAATTAGTGCCATAGAAATTTAATGTAGTGATATAAATGACCGATACAATTGATCTTAGCCAAGTCTGTTGCAGCATTATGGCATCAAGTGAGGTCATGAAAAAAATCGAAAGTAATAGTATTATTTCATGTGAAGTATAGTGCAAATGACTGAAAGTTGTTAGTATCATAAAAAGTAGCATATTCGTGAAATTTTGATGAAGTTTGTGAGTGTAAAGTAGCAGTAAATATGGTTTACAATACTTTTTTCTAACCATCAGAAGAACAATTCAGACATTTAAAAAAATCAGTGCAAATATCTGTTCACGAAAGTTTCTAGGTTTTTTTTTTTTTTGAAATATAATAGCACATGAAAATGAGTTGTTGAACTGAAAAATTAATTTTGACTCATATACTGTATAGTTTATCAAACATAATATACTTGTATTTTTAATAAAGATGTATTTTTAAGTTTTTTTTAGTTTATGTCTAATTATTATGGTTTTGCAGCTGTGAATAGTACAGCGATGTATAGATTCTTCAAATATATAGAGAACCGTGATGTTGCTAAGCAAGTAATGAAAGATCGTGGACTTAAAAAAATTAGATTAGGTATAGAAGGTTATCCAACATACAAGGAGAAAATTAAGAAACGAGCTGGAGGCCGTGCAGATGTAATTTACAATTATGTGCAACGTCCATTTATACATATGTCATGGGAGAAAGAAGAAGCAAAAAGCAGACATGTTGATTTTCAGGTAATCTGATATATGAACAAATTAAGACATTTTTATACTTGTGTTTGATATTGTATAAAAATATTCTGTATACTGCCATATTGCAACCTACGTTTCTTGTTTAAATGTTTTCTTCGTCTTCTGCTGCTGCTCCTCCTCCTTCTGTTATAATCCATTCTGTGCCATTCTTTGCAGATGGCTACACCAATTCCTCGTATATCCTGTTATTTTTTCACTCAGAGATGGTACAGTTCTCTCCTTGTATAAATGTTCTTTTTCCTGTTTTTGAGTGTACAGACTAAGGTACTCTCTGATGACTGTCTTCTCATCTTGTTTAAATTTCCATCTTATATTACAATAATAAAAATAATTATTGTGTAATTATACAAAATAATACAGTCCATTCCCAATAATCTGAACAAATGTGTGACACCCAGTCTAACAAGTTTTCAGATTACATAAAACTTAATATTACAGAATAGTTAGATTAATATTTTATGTTATATAAATAAGCATGAATTGTGTACTGTACAATACTAGAAAAACACCAGTATAAAGTGACATTCCATTACTTGCAACACAGGATTCTTATCACAGAAATTTTGATTACTTTCAAATATTTTAATAGCCTTTAATACATCTCCAAAATTAATTATATACGAAGTGTGATCAAAAAGTATCAGATTGATTTTATTTATATAAATATATACAAGAGTTCCAGATTTGTAAACTTGTCTCCTTCAAAATAGTCCCCTTCCACAGCCACACACTTCTTCCAGCACTTTCCCAACTGTTCAAAGGACGTCTTAAAGTTATCTTATGTAAGAGCCTTAAGTTCTCTTTTATCTCTTCTGTCTTTTATGTCTTGAAATGATCTCCTCTTCAATTGATTTTTTATATTCGGAAAGAGAAAAAGTCACATGGAGCCATGTCTGGCGAATAAGGAGTATGCTGAAACTGTGAATATTGTGTTTAGCAAGAAAATGCTGAACAGCTTGTGATGCTTGGGCGGGTGCATTGTCATGTTGAAGCCACCATTCACCACTCTAATGAAACTGTGACCTTTTTCATCGAATTGCATCCCTCAGTCGCCTCAAAACAGAAATGTAGTAATCCTGGTTTACTGTTTGGTGTGGTGGAGCAGATTTATGATGAGCACTCCTCTTGTGATCAAAGAAAACTGTGAGCATAGTCTTGACTTTGCTTTAGCTCTGTTTTGCCATTTTTGGTCTTGGAGAATTTGGCGTCTTCTATACTGAAGATTGGGGCTTAGTTTCTGGATTGTATCCATATCCATGATTCATCACCCGTTACGATCGATTTAATGAAGTTCTCATCGTTTTTAGCACATTCAAGCAGGTCTTAAGTGACTGACACACGGGCATCTTTTTGGCCAGCTGTGAGCACTTTTGGTACAAACTTTGCAGAAACACATCTCATTCCCAACTCATCAGTAAGAATGGGCTGAACTGATCCGAAACTAATATTTAAATCATTTGCTAGCTCACAAATAGTGATTCGGCAGTTTTCTCACACAGCAGCACACACAAGTTCAACGTTGTGGTTGGTCTTACTGGTTAAAGGCCTTCCTGAATGCTCGTCACTCTCAAACTTTCACACCCATCTTTAAAACGCTTAAACCATGTATAAACCTGTGTATGACTCATACAATCTTCCTCATAAACTTTTTGTAACTTTCCAAATGTATCTTTACATGTTTTACCAACTTTTTGACAAAATCTGATACAAATACTCTGATCAATTTTTTCTGACATGGTAAATGTGCCAAATGAGATTAACATACAACACAACAATGGGTGTTTGCAAACAGACCAGATCAGCTGTTACTATAAAAATTATCCTGAGTAATTAGTATACTGTAAAGTAAACGTATGTGTCGCTTTTTTGGAGCCAAGTCAGCTGTTACTTTTTGATCACACCTCATATGTTTTGTCAGCATATATTTTCTTTCTTCTTCTTTAAAAGTTGAATATTGTAAAGGTACTGAATGTAAATTAGCTGGCAGATGAGATCAGAATTATAGTTGGAGACTAAGCAGCACGCTTCCCTAGGACAATTCTAGGGTCACAGTCTACTTCATAGTGTCTTCTCAATAGCCTTGATTTGTATCTGTAACAGCAGCAGAGCTTAAAGTGACAACATATCATTATTGACTACCCAGGCAACACATTGTTGAAAGTCAAAATTTGATCTTCACATTTCACTGTTTTTTTTTTATGTTGTCATTTTTACTGGTCACCAGTTTTTATTATGTGGTAACAATTCAGTATTTTTTTTTCTTTTCCATATATCCAGTTTTGTAGTTCTTCACTTTAATTCTCTGCTGAATTCATTAATAAATTGTTCCATCAAGTCTGTCTTGCTGAGTCATCATTTAGAGAACAACTTTACACTTAATTACAGTGAAATCCCAGTTTAGTGCATCCGCATATAACGCTATCCTGCATTTAACATTTATTTTGTGAATTCCCGACAAAATCTCAATAAGTGCAATGTTATAAGTCTCCAATAAAACACCCCACTAACCCGCATTTAGTGCGATTTTTGAGACCATGTGTTTCAAGTTTGAAAACCAGTGCATTCAAATTTGTCAGCATGCAACTTCTATTCATTATTTAACTTTGTACTGTCATGAGTGTGCATTACTCATATACAGAAAGCTCATCCTTGGCTCAAAATAAACTCAGAACTCGTTCTTATTGAATCTGTGGTAAAATTCTAGGTGGTGTTAACGATCATTAACTTTCCATACCCCATCCCTAACAACATTTAGTACCTCATTCACACTATTCAATGATTGAAAGTGGTTGTGGTAAAAACTATACGATTCTTTGGCTTAGCGTAACCTTTCTTAAGTTTAAAATAAAAGTTTACATTCATTGATTTATAAACATAAGATTTCATAAATTATGTTTACATCAATATTTAATAATTTATCAATGAGAGTTATTATTTGCAATGTATAACATTTTAAGGTGGATACTAAAAATTGTTAATCTGTTATTTTATGTAGTTGACACTGCATAAACATTGAATCGCATAATTAATTCCATAATCACGTATTACAAAAAGGCTGTCACCCGGTTGTACTGGTTATCAATTACCTATTACAAATACTCCAAATAATGCTCAGTTGTGACCTAAAAATAATTTTTACTTATATTTTACAAATTCAATGTTGCATTGCTAATTAGTACTGTAGGGTGTCAGTCGTATATGGTTACACATTTCATAATACAATTATGTATTTTATTACGTATTATAAAATACACAATTTTGTATGGTTTCATTAAGGCATTCATTTCATCAGCGTATCTAATTCAGGCAGGCTTTTTTTGACCCTGATTCTGTTGGAAAAATGATACTATAATTGTCAGTCAGTAGACTTGTATTCTTAAATATAAATGCATAATTAACTGCACATTTTACTGATGCTTTCCACTAAAGAAACAGTCGATTAATTGAAGCCAGAAAAACTGCCAAAGCTCGTAATTCTTTGCAGTACAACCAATCAACATGTAACTTTTGTATTGTCTGCTATATATAGTGTCTAGATAAAAGTTAAAACGAAAGTTGTGGGTGCTTTCTCCCTTAAGGTGTGGAAACGACTCTTAATGGTGAAAAATGATTTTTATTTAAACATTTGACGCGGCTATGTACAATTAATGTACAATAATATATGAATATCTAATTTATGAGTACTGTTTACATTAGACTTGTATGGTTTTAAAGTTATTCAAAGTCAATTCTTGTTTTAAAAAAATTCAAACACCAACTTTAAACAGTCATGTCTCTTGAAGTGTTAAGCCTACTGTAATAAAAAAGTAAGAAGATTATTTGTCATAAAATAAGCTTTATTTTATATATCTATCTTTATTTTGTGAACTTTAATATTTTTGGGGTTACTTAGTAAAATATCTTTATATTTGATGAAATCATTAAATTAATCTAAAATCAAAGTCTTATAGTATCAAAACGATAAGCTTGAGAATTCATAATAAGTTTGAGCATACTGAGAATAATGTATGGTATGATATGCAAAAGTTTTTTTTTTAATTTTCACATAGTAGCAAATTACAGCAGAAATATTTATATTATGATCCAGCAAAATAATGTTAAAGTTAATTTTATGACCTTCAATTTAGATTATATAGACACTGTTCTTCAAAACCAGTTTTTAAATTATCGAGCGTCAAAAATTGTTTTTGACGGAAATGAAAATCAAAGCACCATCTTTAAACAGTCATATCTCTTAAAGTATTAAATCTAAAGAAATAAAAATCGTCTCACCTTATTTTTAGTAAAATGAACTTTATTTTGAGTTTACATTATTTTTTTTTAACAGTTTCAATAGTTTGCGAGTTACAAAGACTGTACAGGGTAATGATTTTAAGGAAGGGGGGAATCACAAGTTTTAATTTGCAATAACTCAAAAACTATTGGCTTCTATAAAAAACGCATTACCAACTTTTTGTGTTAGAATTTCATAATCTATCGATTTTATGGGTTCTTTAAGTTATTTTAGACATCACCCTACCATATTCTTTGATGGATTTCTTTCAAGGCAGCAAGTTTGTGAAATTGAAAATAACAAAGTTTCCACAAACTGATTTGTCAAATGACATGACAACTCTTGACTTTTGTTTTATGGGGGATTTGCATGATAGATTTCAGGCCTCTTTTAAATCCTAACCATTGCAACACTATAGATAGTTTATAAAACATAAAAGTAAGAGAGTGATGCTACTTTGAACATAATGAGATAAAGGGATTCTTTGTGGAACCCACTTATGAGGGTAGACCATTGTGTTTAAAACAACCGCATGTTTGAATTTGCTAGTGACATTTTTTATAAACATTTAATGTGAGCAACAGAGACTTTAAAACTTATTACATTCTGTACTTATGATTATATAAGGTAAGGATACATTTTGTAGCTAGTTAAAACTTTTTTTTAATGTAACCTCCATTTTTGATGATACGTTGAGGAGCACTATATAGGGGTTTTACTGTACTTCTTTGCCAGCAATCATATGTACACTCTAATTTTTTGTCATTTATTCTATTTAGTACTTGTATATTGTATGGAAAATATATTGTTACAGTGTGTGAAATCTAAATCTGTAACTAATCTGGCTGAGGCAACAGCAGATCCTGTGCTAGGGCTTGATGCAGTTGGAAATCCGGTGGCAGTAACAGCAGAAGTAATGGAGGTGCTAGGAGGTTCAGAGCAAGACGAGGGTGCCGTAGGAGGTGTAGTCCCTCCTCCTCAGCAAATTGGCGAATTGCTGTCTCAGTAGCTCTCTTTTTATAACTAGCTTTAGCATTTACATATATTCTCTGTCCGACTGAAATGAAACTCATTGTGATTTATATATATACATATAATTATATAAATATACCAGATCGCATTTTCATATGAATTTTTTAGTAATAATAAAAGACATACTGTACATTAAACATCAAATTTTATCAGGAATGCCTGCTTAGATGTGCTTGTGTATAAGTTTAGTATTTCATTGTTTTTGTGTGTTTTTCCTCTAAAAATTTCATTTTATTCTACTGTTATTTAACCATGACTTTGAAAATTTTTGACATACAATTTTTCGGAAGCAAGTGATATCAGTTAAATTTTTTAAATATAATAAATTGTTGTGTGTTTTGTAATTCTTTAATAAAAGCAATTAAATACAGCAAGGTGATTTGTTTGTTATAATTTCCTGAATGTCATAACTGGAAACTTCCCAGTGTTAGATTCTTTCTTTTCCAATTTGACTCCCTTTTGTATAAGTTGTCAGTAATAAAAATCATTTTTGTTTTAGTTATGTGTAATTATATTTTTGTTGTTTTACCTTCCTGTTCCTTTTTTCTGTGATCTTCACTATCTAAAGTGTGGATGATTTCAGATTTGAAACTTAGGCCAACTATCAAGCAGTGGCGGCTGGTGTTATGGCTGCAGCGTTGCACAACCACCAAAATAGAATAACTAATCTGTAAAATAATACACGAAAACATTAAGCAGTTAACAGTGTCTCAATTTCAACAGAGAGCGTATTAGACTCCATGCAGCAATGTTTGTGTACAATTCAAATGTGGCGCGCAGGCTGGTGGTTGTAGGCCACTTGCAACTTGAACAGTAAATGGCAGAGCTTACTATACAAACATATAGGAGGACATGCGTTACTCTTCACAATTGCCCTGTATTCTCTATGTAAGCTAGGCGGTTACAAAGCTTCTGCAACACTCCACTAGTAGCAATGTAGCTCATCCTTAGTTGTGCCATGAAGTCAGCACAGCCTTCTTGATTTCTATGTTATGTCAGGTTTAGTGTTTACATTGGTTCAAGGTAAACGTTACCCATTGTTTGAATTTATAAAATTATAGTAATAATTGTGATAATAAAGTGATTGTGATTGTGATAATAAAGTGTCAATCGACTTTTTATTAATTAATTCAATTATTTTTTCTTTGTTTAGTGCTGCCGTGTCCTTTTGTGTTTGTGCTTTTTGGAGTTGCTGATTCTGCATGCTTTTAAACGTGTTTTTTTTTAGTTTAAAATGAATAGCGTTAAGAACAAATAGACTACGATGCCAAATGCCTCCCTTAACAAGAAATCAAATTGTAAAATCAGGCTGTAGGCAGTTTAATTGATCATTTAAACTAGAATATTATGAAAATACTGACTGGTTATATGGTTGTGACGAAAGAAATTCTGTACTTTGTTTTCCATGTTTATTGTTTGGGTGAGGGACCCCTGGAATGAAAGATATTAATCATCTAGCCGAAAGAAATAAGAAAACATCAGGCGTCAAGTGTACATATAAAGAATGCTTTTCAGTTTCCTCTTTTTGGTATGTATAGCACAGCAGCTGGACAGTGCATATAGACGAAATATTGTTTCACACAACGAAAGAGTATGCAATAATCAGTATGTCTTAATATAATAATAAACTGTATCTGCTTCTGTAGAGCTTGTGAATTAGCTTTGCATGGTCATGATGAGACTGAATCTTCATCAAATCCTGGTGTATTTCGAGGCTTAATTGGTTTCAGTTCTGAGCTTGATACACCAATGAAAAATCATTTAGAGGAAGCAACTGTATTTAAGGGCACCTCAAAAACCATTCAAAGTGAACTTTTAAATATAATGTTAGAAATATGCCATGAAGAAATAACAAGTAAGATACAAGAAGCGGATTATTTGGCTGTAATTGTTGACGAGACTACTGACATTGCTAATGTTTTTCAAATGGTCATAGTGTATCGTTATATAATAAAAGGTAAACAGGTTGAAAGATTTGGGGGTTTCGTTGCTCCTCCTAAACATTTGCTTGCATCATGCTTGTTAGATGAAGTGTCTCGACACAGCTTACTTGGAATTTCCCACAAATTAACTACTCAAACAATTGGAAAACAGTAACTTTCTATTTTTTTTCCATACAACAGCACTATGTATGATGCACATACGTAGTAGGTCTGCCTCCTATTTAATGTGTTCTTTTAACCCCCCCCCCTAAATTGACTACTGCAACCACCAGCCGCCACTGCTGTCGAGGGTATTGAGATTTGAATTTTTGATATTTATGTAATCCAATTTAATGAACTTATTCTTTCTTAACAAAATAAATGTTCAGTTTATTATTAATGAGCAGAGGTGTCAGTTCACCAAGGGTGCCGGGTGACAGGGTAGAAAATAACTAAAATTGTTTAAATCATTGGTGTATAGAATAAAACTCTCTTGAAATGCAATCCACATTTTGTTTTTCAAATTAAAAAAACTGAAATAATGAAAACAACTTATCCTTTTAATGATATACCGTACTTTATAAAACCCATCGCCCTCATAATTTTTAAGCATTGAAATTAATTCCTAAAAATTGTGCATTCACAGTTTAGTTAATCTTTCATGCCCTCAAAAACATATTGAGAATTTTGTAGTTGTCCCAAAATAAATTGGCATTACTGCAGCCGTGTGAAGTAGTTCTGTCTGACCAAATGTATATATCTGACTAAATGATACAGGCTATTACATGTGTAAATTTTCGTTTTTTACATTGTATTGTTTACAAGTTCAAACAGCTGAGTCTGTTATAAAATTAACATATTGTTACCACGCCGATGTATTGTACAGTGGAATACAGACACCAATGAAGTCTCTAATTATCAGCTTTAATTATTCATAAATAACAATTTGAAATTAACAAGGTAAATACAATTATTCAAGTTAAATTTGTCCACATGCAATAATAATGTCACCTTGTTACAATACCAGACTAATTATCACAATAATCACTTTCCACTAATCCGCAATAATCACTTGATCCACACTCTGCAATATCACCAGATGTAACTGACTGACTAAGACGGCCGCTGTTGCTTATATAGATCCCGCAGAGGTTCTAGAATTATTTTCCATATTCCTGGCAGCATGCCAACATAATTTGTGTAGTTACAAGAGCTGGAATAGTAAGGAGGCTACATGAGGCGACCTTGTCACAGGCGCCACACACTGAGCTAGTCAAGAAACAAGCAGAATGACACTCAAATTTTTAAGAGCGTTACATAATTGCCATAGCACTGCTCCCTCCTTAACCCTGTTCGTCCCAAACTGGCAAACCGTCTCTGCAGTAATATTTGGCCAAGCGATCTAGGCAGTTGGTCTACATAGGAAAAATAATTCTGCAGCTCTTTGAATTCAGTCTCAGGTGAACCGAACATCAAGTTTCCAGGAAGACAAATCTCCCTGGGAACATGCTGGGAATCTTCCCAGCAAACACTAGTTTTGCTGGAATCATGCTGGTTGTGTCATGTACTGATGACCTATAAGCCATTAGCTGATCTAAATCTGTTTGATTCTCGTCAACAAGCATCTCGCCTGTGGAACTTTATCTTCAGCAACTTCTCCATCGGATGCTTCCATTAACTCAGGAAGAAGCTAGAGCCTTTCCTTGACAACCATAGTTGGTTTTCCAATCACTTCCTTTGTTGTTATAGAAATTGGTACTTCCACTGCTATTTCTTCATCTATTTCTGCATGCAATAGCAAGGGGTTCTCTGGTCCACACCTGTTGACTTCTACTTTGGCTGATGTCACTTTCTTGATCAAATGCCGGATCCTGTCATTTTAACCATGCAAAGCTTTATCTTCTCTTGACCAACCCTTAGGACATTCAAAGTCCACAATGAATCTGTGGGCATTCATAATGTCTGTGCCAACAATCACTTCATCAACAATGTCTTCAACGAGCATTTGGTGGCTAAACTTGAGGAGATCCAGTCGTACACGTACATCTACCTTTCCTAACACTTTGAAGAGGCTTTCAGTCATATGCTGTATTGTACAAGAGCTAAATTGAGGCTGGCAGTCGATGACTAACTCAGGGCGCACAATGTACACTGTTGCTGCACCCATTTCGACCATAAGTGGTGTTGGTTTATGTACCGGCAACCCATTAACGATCATATTTCCACTGGACTTATGGACTGTGGAAACTGTGTGCTGTTGTGAAGCTTTATTTCTCCAATTTGTGCAATTACACCCTTCTCTCTGCATTTTATTCTCCCAACAGTCTGATTTGGCAACTTCAAACTCATGGGCATGAACAAGAGCTTCTGAGCTATTTCAGTGTCTCACCATTCATAACACTTGCTGAAGTTCAAAATCTCTGACACCATCAGTAAATGTCTGCTCCATTTAAAATTGATTTTGTTCTTCAATTTAATTTTTATCTTGTCCTCGCATCTTCAGACAGACCACAGTTTGCTTTTGTGTTTCCTTGTCTCCAAGACTATTTACCAGTGTTTTTATAACCATGTGTTCATCAAACATAAAATGTTTATTCCTGTATACAGAAAGAGCAATTGTTGAAATTTATCCGCTATAGCAAAATGCCACATAGGTTTAGCAATACCACTCCAGCCAATTAATAAACTATACTCAAGGCTTCTTGTTTTAAAACGAACGTTTATATATAGCAGTAAAAGTCACTTAAACTTTGTAATTGTCTGGTGTTGCATTCCCTCACTGTATTAATGATGAAAACTGCACATGTTTTAACAAAACTAACACTGTTGCTATTCCAAAATCAACGTACACAGCAAATCTACATTTGAAAAGATGGCTACGATTAGACATATTCTCAACAAGCTATTTGATGCACTGGTAATTCAATAATGACCCTATCTAGGCTACACAAGTTGAAGTAGCAGAAAATTTGTTTTATTTCCCTACTTTGTTTGAATTTGTAATTTTTATATTTCCCGAATTGTTAAATTAAATAAGATTTTGAAAACTGAAAATTCATGATTCGAAATGTTATAAGTGTTTTTATACAACTCTTTTGGCCGTGCAAAACTCTTTCCAGGCCGAGTGACATCTATCCAGCCCAACCTGGCTACGGGCTTGCCTTGCTCTCAACTAAGTGCAGTAGACATCTTGCAAATTTTTATCACCATACCATAATTCTAGAACTTTTATCAATTCTGCATAGGTGTTCTGGCTGTCAGGCGTCACTTTCTGTAGTATCTCTGCAGCAGGTCCTTTTAAAGTGAGTACAAGTGAAATTGCTTTCTCTTTCTCTGTCCAGTTATTTGCACATGCAGCAGCTTCAAACTGCCAAAGATATATCATCCAGCACCAATTCCATTAAGTGTTGTGGCCTTGACATAAGCTGCCTCAACCACAGGCAAAGTGACTTTCTCTACTGTCTTATTTTCTGTCTTTAAATTGGTACAGTCTTTTCACCAGTTTGTTTTGAAACACATGGTTATATTTTCATGAACTGCTTGACTTCACTCTTGATTTATTCTCTTATGTTTGCAGTTAAGTCTTCTACTGCAGATATTTTTGTTAATATTGTTCTATATTTGAGTCAGAATTTTCTACTGTAGACACTCTTACCTCTTGGCCATTCAGATCACTGCATAATTCACCCAAGACACCATGTAGGAGACCCAACTCTGAGGTAGTATGCTCTTGCGTATGTTCTTCTTTTTGTTGTCCTTTAAATTCCAAAATTAGTGTTTTCTGTCTTTCTTCTGTTTCCAGCATTAGCACTTTCTGCCTCTTATCTTTCCTGTCAGCATTCTTGTTTTTGCTGTCTTTCTGCTTCTTCCTTGTACCACCCGTTCCCTGTTTCTCATCCTGCTGTTTTTCTGCTTCTTGTGCCTCCTGTCATCATCACTCCTCTGTCTGCAACAGCAGCGCCTAGAAATTTTCCATCATCTGACTGACATCCATTGCAAAAAAAAAATTACAATGTGCACTACTCTTCTGTTTCTATAAAATACAGACACCAAAGACGTCACTAATTACCAACATTAATTATTCATAAATAGCAATTTAAAATCAACAACATACTCTCATACAACAATAATTCAAGTTAAATTTGTCCATATGCAATGATGATGTCACCGTATTACAGTATCACAGTAATTAACACAACAATAACTTTCCACTAACCCGCAAGAGGACTCTACGGATTCTACAAGTCCGCAATTTGATCCAGACTCTACAATATTGCCAGGTGTAACTGACTGACTAAGTCCGCTGCTGTTGCTTACATAGCTCCTGCAGAGGTTCCAGAATTATTTTCCATATTCCTGGAGGCATGCCTACATAATCTGTGTAGTTAGAAGAGCTCGACCAGTCTGGAGGTTACGTGAGTGCATGACCTTGACACAGATGCTGAACGCTGGGATAGTCGAGAAATGACACTGTTGAATTTTTGATAGTGTTACATAATTGTTGTACGGTAGCAATATTTCCCTTATTTTGAACCATAGCAGTTAGCAAGTGTTAAAGGTAAGAAAACTGTAATATTGACTATATATGTAATGTGTGTGGACTGATCGTAATTATGTGTGGCTACTTGTGCGACATCAGTAACATGGGCAGTCATCTGAATTCTAGAAAATGTACAATAGTGACAGCAATCTCCATAAATTCAAAACTCATAGCTCAGTACAGTAACCATCAGTTTTGGACGTATGTAATATGTGAAAGATTAATTTTTTGTTTTGTATGTTGCAAAACTAAGTTTAAAAACTTGTTTTATAAATTTAATATAAAAATTACAGAATATATTAGCAAATGGTTTATACATTAGTGCTTTAGGTAAGTTGAAAATTTCATAAAGTTATCTTAAATATTACATTTTCAAAATATTGACTTCTGTGTAAAACAATGTTTAGTGACAATCAGTTTGGAACTTTAGGAATATGCCATACAGAATCAGTGGCACTGAAAGAGTTAATTTCAATATACAACTACTCCCTGTTAATTAAGTCTTCCTGTTAAATGGAGAACACCGTTTTGTTGTTAATCATTACTTGAATGATGATGTGTCCTTTTTCCAAATATGGGTCCAAAAAATTACCTGGTAGATTGTTTAGGAAACTTAAAACATCTAGAGCTGAAACTAATAAAGCTCTTACATCATCAATATAAAATCTGAACTAAGGAACAATGTTGAGGAAAGACAAGATTGTGAAGATATTCTAGAATAACAGGATTCCCACAGACCTGGAAAGTCAGGGAAATTCACTATCTGTCAGGGATGGCCTTGTAAATTTGCTAAAAGTCAGGGTAAAACAATAAAACTAGTGAAAAGTCAGGGTAATTTTATAAACCATAAAAAATGCCATAATTGTTTATTGTTTTATAATTGTAGAAATTTATATAGAAAAAGGGTTATAAACTGGGAAACAAACTTAATTTTTTAAAGTAATATATATATACATTTTGTTAGTGTATTACATTTATATGTAAGGTAGGTTTGAACATATTTGAATTTCCCTCTCTTTTGTTAGATGTCACTGCTTAGGTTGGCAGTAATGCAGTGTCCCTCCTTCCTTCATAAGTTTCCCTTCATATTAGTTAGTTGCTTTCTTGTGAGTGTGAGCCATTCTTGAGGAGATTTCATAGTTCATCTCCACTTGGGCCATATCTGTACTAAAATTTACTTGATCTGATGAGAAGTTTAATGCAACATTGTGTTAAATCCCATTGCTTACAATCAGCAGATACTGGCAGTAAACTTGTTTCTATTGACCTGAATGGCTTAGTGGCCAGAAAGCTTAGTGAAATTATGGCCCACAAGACTCCAATAATTTTGTACATAATTTATCTAAAATAAAATGCAACTGGTTTTCTTTTGTAAAGTATTGTATTCATTAGTTAACCCTTACACATCCTAAATTTATGATACTTTTTGTCTGTCATGGTTGTAGTAATTGTAGAAAGAGAAATTAAGAGAGAAAACTGTGGATATAGTATGTTGTTTCTGGTAAAGTGGGAGGAGAAGGGGCTATATGGTGGGAGAAGGGGTGGAGTTGGGACGTTTGCCTGGGGCGATGTAATCTGATAGGTTATGTCTCTGATTAAAAGATCTTGTAATGGAACAACTGTCAGAAGAAAGTACCGTAAACAATGCAGTGATCTGAGAAAAGAAGGTAACAAAGACTGAATCGCAACAGACAAATCAGAAAGTGGCAATTGTTCTTGCAGATAAACTCACAGAACAAGACATGTGTGAGCCAATCACTTCAACTTTGAAAGTAACAGCCCCAACCACAAGACAAGATTACAAAGTAAATGCCAGGAATAAAAAATGAATACCATTGAGATCCATAAAGAAAGTTTGCTGAGCTCTGGAAATTTTACAATTTATTCAGCACAGAACAGTGTTCATAAACATTATAAAATGAATATAAGTATAGAAAATAAAACTTAGAAAAAACTGTAGAAATCTAAAATAGAGAAATTTGTTATAAAATAACTTTCAATAATCGGATAATTCAATAGCAAGTAAAAAAATAATTTTCAGATAAAAGGTTTTATTCATTTTAATATTATATTAAAACTTGATATAATATACTGTTTAATAAATTTACTGATTTTTGAATTTTTTTATGTATGTAATTTTGTATATTTTTAATTTCTATACTGTATATTTTGTGCATTTTTCAATAAAAGTTATGTGTTTTTCATGGATTCATTGTGTGTTTTACATGTTTATTTTGCAATAAATTGTCCAGTACAAAGTGCATCACTTAATTATAAATGATTACATGTTTTGAGTACTGTTTTGGTAAGTTTCAGTATAAAACATCTTATTGTGTTTTATACACAATAAGACTGTACCTACTGTAGTTACAAGAATGGAAGTATGCCATGAATCTATATCATGATTACAGAATTATTGTCATTTAGTTGTTATCAAATCCACACTAGCTGAAAATGATCACAATATGTGGCATTCATTTACTCTTTTCCTCTTCCGAGTCTTGTCAGTGGCCTACTAAATTTTTCAATTCACTTTTGTCATGAAATGTATGAAGCTATTTAAGGAACTTTCCTTTCCAAAGCTTTTACAACTCATGATAAACATCCTTGTCTTAGAAGGATACCAATTTCAATTTCCTTTAGTAAAATCATTTTTAGAGACTGGGGCACTTTTTGAGTTTGTCTGATGGTTATTCCCAATCTTCTCAGGTATTCTTCTTTTAAAGTTGAGTTCAGAGATTAAAAAGTAAGACAAGAGTTTCTTTGTTTATTGTTCCCTAGACTTTTTATATTGAAAAAAAAAACTTCACAATTTGGGTTTCTTTGAAAGATTCATACCATCATCTGGTCTTTTTCTAATAGATGGCAGTAAATTGTTGGTCAGCGTCTTTTTTGGATCTCACTTTGCTTCAACTTGTCTTGGGTGAGACCTTTCTGGTCTTTAATATTTCCTATCAGCCTCCCTTGGCTAACTCTTGTTCTTTTCGACCCCAATGCTATTAGAGTATTTGAGGGCTAGGGTGTCTTTCATGTTTTTCATTCTATTTCTTGACACCTGCTGCCTTGCAGTAAGGCATTGGATCGTCAAAGGCTAAGGGAGATAATCCCTACAGAAAATCAGGTTTGTCAGGAAACCTTAGGGTGGCAGCCCCATCGCCTAACTACCTAGTTAGAGGCTGGTAACCTCTGCTAGGGAATCTTATTGTACTGCCTTGTATGGTTGGGGGTTGGCATCTCAAAGGCTAGGAGAAGGATACTCCGAGGTAAAACCAGGGTCAGGCCAAGGTCTTTAGCTGTGGTGATAGCAGTTGGCCTAGGAGAAGAAGACTCCGAAATCAAACTCCTGGTCCTCCAGGTTGGGGGTTTTACAGTGGGCTAGTAACCTGCTTAAGTAAAACAATATTTACTTGCAGAACTCAACTGAGCCTCGGAAATCGGACGGGAAACGTGGATAATCGACCTAAGCTAACGGAAAAGGACAAACGTAAATGGATAATGGATAATTTAAAGGTGGCTACATGGAATGTTAGAGGAATAGCTGGTAAGGAAGCGGAACTACTAAGAATATTTGAGGAGAACAAAGTAAATATCGCAGTAGTAACGGAAACGAAAAAGAAAAATAAATGTTCAAAACATGTAGGAGATTATGCAATGTTTTATAGTGGCGTGGATGAGAAATCTAGTAGGGCAGCAGGAGGAGTGGCAGTATTTATCGATAAAAGATGGCAACAAGGTATACAAAAAGAATATCATTTTGAAAGTGAGAGGATACTATATTTAAAAATAAAATATGGATGTGGTCATATAATTGTCATAGGTGCTTACACCCCCGTAGAGGGTGAAGCAGACGAAACTGTAGATTTTTACAACAGGATTCAGAAAATAATCGACAAAAATAAAAACCATGAAATATTATTGATGGGTGATATGCATGCCAGGGTTGGTAATGTTCCAATCCCAAATATAGTAGGAGTTTTCGGGGAAGATACGTTAAATGATAATGGAGAGGTTTTGAGAGAATTTGCTACATTTAACGAGTTAAAAATAACTAACACCTTTTTCCGTAAGAAAGAAATTCATAAATATACGTGGTCATCAAGGGGACTTAGATCCTTAATAGATTATATCATCATCAGCAAAAAATTGGCAAAACAGGTTAGTGACACGAGAGTGTATAGAGGCTATGATGTTTTCTCTGATCACTACTTGGTAATCTCACAAATAAGGTTATACACGAAATGGAAGAAAATTAAAATATCTACAAGACAGGAGAATAAAGAGGTTTTTAAAGTATATTTACTCAAACAGGAAAGTATTCGACGACTTTATCAAGATAGGTTAAATAGGCACTTGAATAGCATACCTTCAGGCAACAGTATAGAAGAAGAGTGGAGAAATATGAAACGGATAATAGTGCAAGCAGCCAATGAAGCAATAGGTGTAAAGAAAAGGTTTAGAAAAAGGAAAGGTTTAAAAATATGGACAGAGGAAATAGAAGAAGCAGTAGCTGAAAAACAAAAAGTATATCTTAAATATCTAAATTCCCCATCTCCTACGAATGCGGAAACATATAAGGAAGTCAGAAATAGAGCAAAAACGATTGTTAGGCAAGCGCACAGACAATCCTGGGAGAGATTCATTTCCAATATTGAACATGATGTTCATGGTAGACAGGTTATGGCATACAAAATAATGAAGATGTTGAATGGAAAGGAAAGAGAAGAGGTGTCTGTCAACCCAATTACAGTGGAATTATGGAAGAAACATTATACTCAACTTTGATATAGTGAGGATGAGGAAGAAGTTGTGATCACGGAATGTGATGCAGAGGGTATTGATGCAATAACTGTAGAGGAATTACTGCAGGCATTGAGAGAATCTAAGAATCGCACTTCACCAGGATTGAATGGCATTAATATAGAGCTTTTGAAATACAGAGGCATTTTATTGCAGTTATGTCTGTTACATTTCCTGAATATGTGCTGGAAGGAGGACTCAGTTCCAAAAGAATGGTTAAGAGCAAGAGTTATCTCATTATTTAAGAGAGGGGATCGAACAAGGACAGATAATTATAGAGGAATATCCATCCTCGACACAACATATAAGCTTTACGCCAGAAAGCAAATGGAAGATTGAAACCAATGACAGAGGTATTATTGTTAGAAGAACAGAACGGCTTTTGAAAAGGAAGATAGTGTATAGATGCAATTTTTACTCTTAAGTTGATAATTGAAAAAAGAAGAGAGTTCAACCAGGAAACGCATCTTGCTTTTGTAGATATAGCAAAGGCTTTTGATAATGTTAGGCGATCACTACTATGGAATATCATGGAACGAAGAGGTTTTCCCACACAATTAATTGCAGTGCTCCAAAGCCTATATAACAGAACTTCCATTACCCTAGATTTAAATGGTAGGTTGACAGAGGATATTCCTACAAATAAAGGTGTTAGACAAGGGTGTCCTATTTCACCAACACTTTTTAATATTTATATCGATGACGTATTATGACTATGGAAGACTAAGGTTGACTCAGGAATACAACTTCAAGGAAATATTTATGTGAATTCCCTACTGTATGCAGATGATAAGGTAATAATACAAGAAACGGAAGACCAGTTACAAAAAGCGATATTTACATTTAATACTATTTTGCGAAATTATAGGCTGAGGATCTCTGCCGCTAAATCAAAAACCATGGTGTTTCTAGGTAAACGTCCCATTAGAACAAAAATTGTGGTAGACAATCAAACTTTGGAACAAGTTAGTGATTTTAATTATCTGGGACTTAACATCTCATACAACATTGATACCGATTGGGTTAATAAACTATCAAAGTTTAGATCCATCTGTGGGACAATTCATAGAAATTTATGAAATAAAACTCGGAAGGAAACCCGTATGAAATTTTATAAAACAGTAGCTGTTCCGACATTCATTTACGCAAGTGAGACATGGACCCTTGCTAAAGGGGAAGAAAAGAAACCTCAGGCTGCCGAAATGAGATTTATGAGAAGTGTCCACAGATTCTCCCTTCTGGATAGGAGAAGAAACATAGACATTAGACAAGACTTAAAGATCCAGTCTTTAAATGAGACGATTAAGGAGTATAAGAGGAGATGGTGTGGACATGTGACCTGAATGCCAGATACCAGATTGCCAGTGGCAGCTCTCAAGTACAAGCCGAGTGGAAAGAGGGATGTTGATGGACCGAGTAGGAGATGGGTTCCGGAACAGGCCAACTAGGGCCTAATCCCTGTAGTGAAGATGATGATGATGAAATTGTGTATAAAAATTAATATTATTTACGTATAACAATACGCATAACTTTCCTCTGAATAAGCATGCATTCACTGTGTACTATAAACTTGTGTCAGTGAGAAAGCAAACATCATTTGTGCCAAAAATTACAAACAAGATATGATTTACATTTGTCAAGATAGCCTAATAAGAGTGCCTATTAGGAAAACCAATAGTTTCCTTTTTTTTAGCTGATAATTTTATGGTGGAGCAACTTTATTGCATATGAACTATGTTTGTAGCAGTAAGGTGGTTCAGCTAAACATCACTGTTGCCAATTCTTTTTTGGTATACCAGCATGAAACAACCAATTTGAACTGCAACAGGGTCTTGGAGTATGGGATTTGCATGTTTGCCTTAATAATTCATGCATATTTCCTGAGTGTAACATAGCACAAAAATCTGTTATAGATAGTGGTCAGATTGGCTTTTGTAGGGAATTTCCCTAATATTAGATATTACCATAACTAGAAATTCTGTTTGACTTGATTAGCTTTATTGCTTTGTGAATTTCCATTAATGAAACAAAATTTGGGGGGGGGTGTTATCAATAACAACATGGTAAATAAATATGTTAGTTAGGTGTTCAGCAAAACATTTACATTACTTACATGTAACAGCACCCAATTTCCATTAAGCTTCTTATCCATTGATTAGTGACTATCAGTACTTTGAATGTTTTGTGGTTTCCCATAAACAGTGGCTTCCAGAGGATAGCTTAAATACGTATTATTGGACTGTATTTATTTTTAGTTCCTTGTGTTCTCAACCACAGTTTATGAATAATCTGTTGTACAATAACCATGTCTTATATAAGGGGTTTCTGGTTTGTCACAGTCGGTGTCCTTGGTTCTACACTATCCAAGTCTTAGTTCCTTAATTTGTAGATGAATATTCTGGTTTATCAATGTGGATACCCAATGCTCATAGCCAAGGGTGGAAAGGATATTCAATGCCAACCAGTATAAAATTTTGTCTGATCAGGCAAAAAGTTTTTTCAAGGTCTACGTCAATTTTAAATTCAAAATTTTTATTTGTTAATGAATTCCTTATTATTCATTGAATTAATAAGGAAAAATTATGAAAAACTTTGAATTAAAAAGCATGTTGATTTAAACAGCAAAATAAATGAAGGTTCCACTGCTTGAACTTGTGCCTCTTGAGGCTTGCTATTGTAGCCATCATTTTAAACATGGATTTGATATACATGTTGTGTGCGGAATATGAATAAGAATAGTGTGGTAAGTGAATGAGACATCAGGCAATTGCGACGTTGAAGTGATGTTTACTGTAATATTTGTTTTTAAATAAGAAGTGTCGAGTAGAACATGAAACAGGTAGTCCTGAATCTGGTAGACCTAAATAACAAACAGTACTTGTCCTGCCTGTGTAAGATCATGATCATTACAGGGTGTCTACTGAAAACTTTATATAAAATTCCCTGACTTTTCCAGGTTTTCCAGGTCATTTCGGAAAAAATTACAGGTATTGACGCGATCACTTAAACTCATAATATTCTAGTGGTAATTTTAGGTTGTTTTATAGTCGGTCATTCATTTCTTGCATCTTTACCCTTAAAATGTACTACCTCATACATACAAATATACAGTATAACTTTCAAAAATTTCATAGGTATCTCCCGGAAATGAATACTGGACTTTTGACGAAAATTTAACATTTTATCTACTGAACCATCGAGAGTTTAAGATTAAATATACTGTATGAATTAAAATGTCCATGGAAACAGACTTTATCGCAAAAACTTCATTTAATAAAATCATTTGAAAAACGGGCAAATAAAATTATTTTTGAGTTTCTTAATATGGATGTCAGAATCATTGATCATTAAGGATTGTCCCTGCCAAAATTAAAAATGCAGACAGGTTTATGAAAATTTGGTAAAATGTTGTTCAACTAAAAAAATCGTCTCCTGATTTCTTTTAGAATTTTTCACTGCATAGTATCTTTATAAATAATACAAAAAGTAGTAGAAATTAATACGTGTTCTTATGGAGAGGTGTATAATTTTTGTTACTTTATGATGAAAAAATGCAGAGAAAAATTTAATTCTTGGCATACGTGTAAAAAATAGAAAGAACGCAATATTTTTAAACAAGAATAATTTAATGGCTATTTATTGTGTAATTAATTGTTAAAGTCACTTTCTTGTCTAATAATAATAATGATAATAGGTGTGTACACGTAAGTGCGGCAAGATCGGAAAGCGCGGGCATTAAAAAGTAAGATTAGCCAACTTAAGGGGATTGACGGTAGGGTCAAAAAATATTTTTTTATCGATTTTCGGATTTTGATGTTTTCTTATAGTTTGAAACATTCTCTATCAGAATATGTTATTGGTTTTCGCCATAAAAATTAGAAAGGGCCATAAAAAGACCAGAGGGTGTGCTTAAGAGCAAGAAAAATTTAACTTTGAAGTCCGTTTTCCGTAAATAGCATTTTATTCTTGGATTTCGTTGTCCATGACATGTCCGTTACTTAACTGAATATCACTATAATATTGACGACTCGGAACACTAAGTTTTTTATAAGTAAAAACGTAAAGTTTTACCTTACAGCCTAAACCGGTTTTCACCTATAGAAGGCTTCACCAGAGCATTTTATTAGTGCATAGGTACATTTTTCTCAGTATATTTAAGTCAGAGCCTTGAAATATTTGTGGATACTCCTAGTACTATCTCTATTATATAGCACTAGAATTATTCTTTTATCACTTTAGGAAATGAAAATAAAAATTATTATTTTTTAAAAAATTAGGAAAAAATATTGAGATTTTTCAAAAATTCCTAAAATTGTATTTTTGAATATAACAAGTTAATTCTAGTGACAGAGCCTTACAATGAGTATAACAGTATGTGCAAAAAATTTCAGCCCCATAGCTTAAATAGTTTCTGAGAAAAGTGTACCTAAATATGAGGTATTTAGCAATGCAGAGATAGGACCTACCGGCTCCCCTTAAGATATTGCGACAGTACAGATAAGTGCTGTACTGAGCATTGAATATAAAAATTTAAATATACATAATAAATTGTAAAATAATTAATAATGTATTAGAAGTAAGCATGTCAGGGATTGCAAGCTTGGCTCAGACAAAAATATGGACAGGTGTTTCGACCTGAATCGACTTGTAAACACACACAGATGTAACTGAAAGTGTGTACAACAGTGTTTTGCATGTGTGTGTGACGCAGGTCTCTGAAGGCGATTTTGCCACCCCAGTGTGAATAATTGCGTAATTACTGTTTTTCCGTAATTATTCATAAACTATAAATAAGGAGTAAAATCCAAAGACACAATAAAATGTAATAAAATTAACTACATACTGTGTACGAAAACCATGTGAAAGGGACACACTGTACGAGTGTAGTGGCGAAATAACTGTGTACAGATCAAAAGGGTTAAGCTACAATGTCCAAAAGTACAGTGAACATGTGTATTGAAAATAGTTATAAGATGGGTATAAGAGTATACTTACAGGACTCTGCAATTCGCAGAAATATAAGAAATAGCGAAATTGACGCTGGACAAGAGGAACATTACTGAAGTCTGGAAACGACGCTGGACAAGAGAAGCGACGCTGGACAAGAGGAATTGATGCTGGAGTTCGAGACGAGGACGATTACAAATGGATCGATTGCGATTGAGTATGATTGACAACAATAAGGTGATAAACAACTTATTTATCTCTTAGTCGAACAATTAACTCAAAGACAATTAAAGACATTATTGTTTTATTTTAAAGTTAAGAGCCAATGTTTCTTGTAAATATAGAGTTAAAATGGTAGATGTTATCGAAGTAAGATTAACGTAAACAAGAGCTCAAATTAGTATTGAAATGAAAAGAATGCAAAGCATTTAAGTAAAAAAAAGTAGAGTTTTATAAATCAGTACTGAAAAAGAAAGATAAATTCAGTAGCTATTAATATGTTGAATTTCGTTACAATATCTAAAAAAAAAAGATATTTAAGCACTGATATTTAAAAGCACACTAATTGTCTGAGTAGTCAGGAAATGATATTTTTAATAAAATAATTATTAGAATAGAATATTTAGTCAGTAAGGATGTATACAGCGTAAGCCTTATGGCATAGTAACAAAGCAATAATGAATGTTTTTAAGTCGAATCAAGTGCCTTGCGCACAATTTCATTATTACTAAATAAATTTGAAATACCGTTACAAGTTACATAGAGTTATTATTACAGATACACCTGAACCCCAAATACACATACACGCCATTATAGGAATGTTATATAAAGAGTATGAGTTAAATTAATGTACAGATTAAAATACACAAAGAAGGGTAATTTGTCGCCTTTTGGCGTCCCAAAGAACGTGGGACTCCACAAATTTAAAATGCACTTAAATGTTAGTATTTAAAATGTTACAATATAGAACAAGATATTTGTGCAATGTTGCTACGCTGTTCGTCTAGCTTCCTATCACACTTCACTACAGCAGGGACAATCCTTATAACAGGAAATTATTGAAAAATGTGATAGTGTAAATTATTTTTTATATGAATTGGGAAGATAAGTTACATCCGATGAATGAAAGCGTAAATAATAATAGAATGAACACACAGATATAATAGAATGAACAGATGAACACTATAAAAAATTTTGCGCCAAAAGGAGTAAAATAAAAATGTACTTCTTGCTAAGTTTTTTTTTTCTTTTTAATTAATTTCTAATAATGAACTTGTTAATTTACTTACAAATAGATTATAAATTGTAGAGTAAAAAAGAGAGACTATTTAAAAATTAAAACATTTTACTTCGCTATGTACTATATAGTATGCACATATATTATATACTATACACTATATACAGTGTACATAAATTATGTATTTTCATTTTTAATTTCCTTTGTAATACAAAAACTAAGTGACCAGTGTTGTGAACAAAAACAACGAATTATAAAGTTATTCGTATTATATTTATAAGTTATGTTATGTATAAAGAAAAGCTTCTTTTTTTAATAAAACCAAAGAAAGTGAAATAAATAAAGAATACTTCACACTTAAATAATAATAATACTATAGGGATAAGAGCATAAATATCTAGGGATATTAGAAACAATCTAATATAAGCATAGGAAAATAAAATAATAACTATTCCAAAAATAACTACAGGTAGACTAGTTTGTTGATTTGGTACTAATCAGAGTTCTACACTATATTTTAGAAAGGAAACTTAGGATTCCTTTGCAGTTTCTTCTAAGATTCTAAGCATTTAATTTTGTCTTCAAGGGCCTTTATTGAAGAGAAATTGTCATCAATCATTCGTCTTCTCTTCTGCTTCAATTATTTTCAAGTTTCTTTTCCTTTTACTCATTTCTTCTATTTTTTTTTCATTTATGGTATTCTTTTTTTTAAGAGCAGTCATCCACCTTACATGTGCTTGCGAAGCATAAAAAAGCATTTCTTTGGTTACTTCTATTTGTTCAATTCCTCCAGCATCTAAGATTGCGTCGTATACAGTTCTCTGAGCAACTAATGACTCTTTAGAGAGATTTTCGATCAAGACATTCGAATTTACTGAAAAGCCCCTCTCGACTGCTGCATTCCCATTAAAAAGAACTAAAAGCATTTGTACAAACTGCACAAATTCTGATTATATTCTTTGTTTAAAAACGGAACGAGTGAAGAATCTAATCTATTGTTTTCTTATCGAAAGTCATACACATGTCCCGCACTGCAGGGTTATTAAAAATTGAAATGTACGCTTTTTCAATGCTTTCACATTTGCTACCTGAAAACCAGTTATATTCAGTCATCACCTCCAAAGCTTTCTGTAAGCATTGGGTACCATACTTCTGATTAAGCACATTTTCAGGATTGATGCATGCAGCACCCATTGTCAATTTGTACTTCGGTGGCGAATTTTCCAATATTTTCTGTGTGCATTCAACTAAACATATTTTGCACTGTTCTCGAAATTTTAAGATAGTAATATCAGAAATTGATTTCGTACTTTTAATTTTTCTTATTGCTGAGTCGGCTTGATAACCGATTTTGATGTTCTTAGCCATTTTGATATTATTAGATTTCAGAATGTCAATTCTCACTAGTTTTTTGGGAGAATTTACAGTGTTCATTATTTCATCTTTAACGAACCTTGACATTAGATGTTTTAAAAGATGGTATAGTGATGAATGGAGAAATGGTGCCAAAGGATCATTGGATTGATACTCTGTCAAGAAAGGTTCAATGTCGCTAGCTAAAGATTGGAAAAACGCAACTTGGGCTAGGAACATATCATCTTGAACTATGTTTTTAATTTTGTTAACACTCGAACAAGTGGGTAAACAGTTTTCTTTTTCTGCAGTTTTTTGGTATTTCAACAAGTAAGGCAACATTTCATAACCTCTTTCAGCCACATTGGCATTGTTTAGCCATCTAACAGAACAAAATTTTTTGGGAAAAATTTCAGTATCAGCGAATTTCATGTAATCTGCATGTCTAGGAGGCACATTTTTGAATAGATCATATATCACTCTTAAATAGGTAACAACTTTCCAACCAGAAGCTGTTATCCCGGTTTTAAAGGCACCATGAATTACATGGAGTCCACAACTTCCCATGTCAACGAAGCACTGGGGGCTGATGGTAAACACTGAAACTCGTCCTTCAGTTCTCGAAGAAACTTCCAATTCACTGCAGGTCCATCCATTGATATTTGAAATATCTTGTGTAAACTGATTCCATTTAATGCTTCTTTAAAAGCTTTCATAAGATCTTGTGAAGTGCTATGGCCTAAGAACACTGAATTCAAAAATCGTGTGCGTACTTGGGACTTTTCTGAACACCAGTATCTAATAATAATGTCCATTTGTTTGGATTGGGTAACTTTGTTCAGAGACTCATCAAAACTAACTGTAAAAAAACGTAACTGTCTCAAGTAATTCAAAAGTTTGTCTTGAAAAAAAAGGAGTAAGGCCAAAACAAATAGTGTAGGAAACTTTATCTTTGTTCAGCTGTATATTTCTTGCAACATTTGAATCTGAAAACAGCCTTGAAAATAATTTGACAGCATTAGCGGCAGTTCGAAGAGACATGTGTGTCATCACTACAAACATGCACCACAATATTTCACTTTTTTTAACTTCATCTTTCTTAACGAAATTATGTAGGGTCACTCTAGAAGTGGAGGTACTAGATGGAGTAATAATATCAGTTTTATTGGAATGTAGAGGTCGTGGTTCTTCTACAGTAGCTGTAGTTGACGATTGATTAGGACAAGTTACAAATGCTCTAATATCTACAGTCTTACTTAAATTAGCCACAGCTCTTTTATGTTTTACACCTTTCTCATGACTTTTTAAAGCCTGAACCCCCATATTGCTAAGGGTAAATATTGTAACTAGATGTCATCCGCCTAATTGTAAAAGTGTAAGAGTGTAATGTGTACTCTCAAGTCTTACCCAGTCGTTGTCGCTCTTGAACGTACCTCATGCAGACTGCGTCCGTCGTGAACGTACAAATAACCAGTACCGAAGTCCTTACCTGTCCTATTTTGTATTTTTAATTCCAAAAAGGCGCCAAATTGTTTTTCATAAAACAAATAAAAGGTTCACAGTTAGATGGTCTCCTGTACGGTAAAAAATAATTCGAATTACCTCGCTGACTGGAGGGAACTCGACTTTCGCTTGTCTTTGGACGTGTTGCCAACATAAAATTTGAGCAAAAGAACCACCTTACAATTGTGGTACTTAAATACTAAAAAGGTTTACATGAAAATTCAACTCTGTTGTTCAAAAGTGTATGTCAGTTTTATCAGTTTCGGACATAGGTTATCTTACATTTACATACAGTGTTATTAAATATGATTCATTAATCCTTGAAAGAAATTGGTGTTCAAAGTTTAGAGTGAGATTTATATATTGTGAAAAAAGTTAATTAGTTTTAGTTCGTAATTATTTATAATTTACTTCATACTTAACAAAACCATGTTGTTAGTGTTATGGATCGTCAAGGTGTCTTCACTATTGGGTTAGTACTTTCGATTATTTTCAAAGATAGGGATGCCGTCTCCTTCTGGCGTCTGTTTCTTTTATTCAATTTTGTAGTTAATTATTGTAGAATAATCGTATCGTTCCAAGATTTATTAATGTCACCCGTTGTAAGCTTCAATTTGTAACATAACGTATTCGACGGGATTTTTAATTTTTTCTGGATGTGTTATTTATTTACTTTTGTATTTAATAGTGTGTAGCGAGCCCTTTTATACTTTTTCTTATCACTTACCAAGTCGACCGTATTCTCGTCGCTCAGTTCAAATTTTTCCGCCTCGCCACCTGATTGGTTCCCGCTGTCTGGCCGAGTCGAATTCGTTAACTGCAGTATTTTATTGTTTATGTCCCAAATTCTTATATTACCTTTTTGATTTTTGAAATTAATAAAACATACAGCAATTGAGAAATATGAAAATTTATTGGACCCTTTATTTATATTATCTGGTCAATTACAGTTGATAAATGAAACATATATTTATTTTAACTCTGGTGTTTACAAGTTGCTCAGTTGGCAGCGTTCGGCTCCGTCCAGTTCATACGTAAAAGCCACAATGGCGTACAGTTTATGTTTTATAAAAATAATCTCAGGGATAAGTCCTTTGGACTACAGAAGTTGGATTACAGACTAATAAATGCACATAACTTTATAATATTCCTTATAACTAATATATAATAGTGGATATTTTAAAACATGAAAATTAAGATATTGGTAATGAGAAATAGTGCACGCTAGGTTAACATTTGTTAACAAGTTATGTTTTTAAAATTATTTTAATATAAAATCAATATTCAGTGGTCGATATGGTTTATCGAAAGTGATTATTTAATCAAGTTTAGTTCAAAAGTTAATTTAGTGATTTGTGAAGTGAAAATAAGATTGTTCGTTTACTATGGGTAATTGAAGGTTTAATTTTGGGGTGAAGTATTTAATTTATACTCATAGATTCCTTAATGTAGCTTCTCTTGCGATCCTCTTCTTCTCCTGGAACACGTCTAAGAGTCCTTTCTTCTTTGGATTTGCTGAGATCCCAGTTCAAACGATTGAAATTCAATGTCCAGCTTCCATCAGTTCTTGTAGATGATCTTCTTCCTCAGGTTGAGTTAGGTATTTTCAGTTCTTCCTCCAGAATTGGTCATTTATTAATTTAATTTACTTCTTCCCAGTTTTGGCCATAATATTTTTTATATAAATGTTTTTAAATAATGATCATCTCATCAATGGTTCCTTCAAATATTCTTTTTGTACTTCTTCATTTGAATTTAGATAAACTTAAAGATTTTAAAATTAATTTGTCATCAAGGGCTCCATACGTCCACCCTCTGTTAGTCAATAATGAAGTAACTAGATTTCAACGGTCATAATGTGTAACAAGCTTGAGTTGTCATGGTAACTCTTCAAGTTTTGCTAGTTCTCATTGGTCAACATCTTATAACATTGTTATATTCTAACGTTTTATTTCTGTTAAAATATGTAAAAATCCTTTAAATTATAATTACTTTCTTATGCTAGTAGTAATATGAATTATACTAACACCATTGTTTTGCTTTTTTACTAAAGATTATTTTGATATCCCTCATGGTTACTTTTGATTAGTTAATAACATTTTTCTTATTTTCTTAATGATATTTCCTTTGTAATTATCTTTAAACTGAATATTATTTATACATTTTTATATCTGAGATTCTTACTTAAGTACTTAAACATTTTATATACTCTAATTGACCCTTGGTTATTGTTTTCTCTTTAAACTTACAAAATTCTTTCCTTCATGCTAGGCCTTAAACCTAGGTTTCACATTACTCCTATTCAACATTCTTTACAATTCATTAACTTTATTTAGTGGTTCATTAAACATTTCCTATAGAAACTATAATTAACAAAAAACATTGGTGCTTTTAACAACACACCTTTTATTATTAAAATATTTTCTTACCAGGTCCAAGCCTGTAATTAAACTTCTAATTATTATTGGTTTCTTACGTCTATCTCACCTATCTTCTAAGTTTATTAATACTATGGTTCTTATAATAACAAAACTCTTATAATAATAATTTTTCACACTAATCTAAACAATAAAACTCATTCACAAATTCCTTCACTAAACCTAGTGTCTCCTTCTCCTATCTTCCACTCTAATATTTTAACTTTTACCTTATTTTTTGTAATTCTTACTTTCTATCACTTAAATTAATAATGGTACAATTAGTTTAGTATTCTTACTATCTTACTTGTTTTTTAAAAATTGTTTTGCTATATCAATATAGTCTGCTTTTTTACTAATTCTACACTGTATGCACTCACACTGCACTTTTCCTTTCACATGAGGTTTCTTTATCTATTATCACTGGGTGGTTATTAGTCAGTAATATTTGTTTTATTCTCATTTCACATTGGTCACTTTTGGTATTAATTATTGTTTTTACTCAGCTCAATTATATTTTACTTGCTTTTGGCTAGTTTATTGAAGTGAAACTTCTTTATCGACGTATGAGAGAAATTTTATAGCAATGTAAAAAAAAATCGTCACGATTTTCGGTTACGCGCCATGTTGTTTTTTTTTTATCAAAGTTCAGTATAGTGACGTAAAGAATAATATATTAGTTTGAAAGTGATAAAATAAAAAGACTTATTATTTGTTATGTGAGAGCAAATGAGATTTTTCATAAAAATTCAAGTAAACGTCGGCCAATAGACGAGAGAGAGGTGAACCCATGGCCAATCCATCATCCTCAATGAAAAATTGGTTATTGAAAGCAAAGTAATTCAAATTCAAGTGAATTTATAGTAAAAGTGAGAGTGATTATATATTTCGTTTGATAAATCCAACACGTGAGCGTGATTTTAATATTTATTTGAGGTTAACCTCACTTTTTGATTGTAAGTATCAGTAAATGTATATAAATCTATTAAAATTAGCAAGTATTAAAAATCCAACACGTGAGCGTGATTTTAATATTTATTTGAGGTTAACCTCACTTTTTGATTGTAAGTATCAGTAAATGTATATAAATCTATTAAAATTAGCAAGTATTAATAAATATGACTGTAAATCTAGTAAACATTATTAATTCTAAAAACAATAAAAAAAACAAATTAAATAATAATTTAAAAATAAAACAAAACACAATTAGAAAATAAAAATATGTATACGTACATCTTTTTTAATTATTCGTTTTTAATGATTTATTTATTCATTTTGAATTCTATAAAATCATTGCATGTCTACAAGATTAACTGTCATCATATAATTGTATTACTTTGAATAGATAATTCCAATTATTTACTCATAACTTGTGTAATTGAGTAAGTTATTAAATATCTGCTTTGAATTATTTTTATTAAGTTATGACATGAAATATGAATATTAAAGTTCGTTATATAATTTTTGTAAACTGATTAACTAATTTTTAGATTAAATAATGGCAGAGTCCGAAAACTCTATTGAGTATCCAAATGCAATAGTTGTACAAGTAGATGTTCATCATCGTAATTGTTCACAAATCAGTACATCAGCTGAGCGATCGAGAGAGTACAGAGATAAGAAAAATAATGAAACTCAAGCAGCGAGTGATCTTTATTCAGTCCAACGGGGATATCCAAAAACAGCTGCAGAGCGAATGAGAGCGTATAGAGCCCGGAAAAAGAAAGAAATTCCGATAGAGAATCATCGAAAACGTAAAAAATCAGATGCAGAGCGTGCGCGAGAGTACAGAGCCCGAAAAAAGGGTAAAACCCAGTCAACAGGTGAGATTTTCTCAGTTATATACGATAAAAATCACAATACATTATATTCATGACATTAATAACATACTTTTTATAATTACAGCTAATAACATTAGAAATGTGCCCGATCCTAATGAATCCAGAATCTTAAGAGAAAATCAAACAATAAGAGAACAAATTCAAGAACACCGAAATCAAAGTCAGAACTTGGTTGAGTCAAGATTAATTCAAGAATCACAAAATGAAACTAATCATCTGGTTTACACAGATTTTTATCGTCATCATCTGGCTCATGACGAATTAAAAAAAAAATTTGTTCGAAATTCGTTTGGTCATGTTTGCTCAGTTTGTGAAAGACTGTGGTTTAAAGATGACTTACGATCTGCATCCCTTCAACATGATACGATCTTAAGAACAATAGTTCCTCATCTTGATATAAAAGACATTGTTCTATGTAACACCTGTGCACAATCTGTGAATAAAAATAGTATCCCTGTGATGGCTTCTTATAATGGATTTAAATTTCCAACGAAACCTGATTATTTACCGCCATTAGACTTAGTATCTGAACGATTGATTTCTCCGCGAATTCCATTCATGCAAATTAGGAGATTAAGACACGTTAACGGTCAATATGGTATTTATGGCCAAATAATCAATGTTCCAGTATCTATTGATTCAATGGTTCGTACTCTCCCTAGAAATCTATCTGATGATCACTGCATTAATGTGCACATTAAACGCAAGAAAATCCATAAGTCAAGTTATTTACATGGCATAATAAACAAAGGTACGATAAAAACTTGGCTTCAATTTTTACTAAAGTCGCCATTATATACTATGTATGACATTAAAATTGATGAATCTTTTTTCGAAACCAATAACACTGATATTTTACCTCAAGATGAAATAAGTGAACACATACCAATCGAAGAAAGTCTGGTATCTCAGCAGCAAACATTGTTGTGGAATGAAGAAAAATATTTAAGATTAGCTCCAGGAGAGAAAAATCTTCCACATAGTTTACTTTTTGATGAACACGCGGAAGAATTGTCTTTTCCCGCAATTTATTTGGGTCAATTTCGTACACTTCGCGATGGAGTACGAGTAACACCATATGCAATGGCAACAAGTGAACTCAGACGTTCAGATCGTCGTGCTGTTACACCTCAACATGTATTATACGTGGCGATGAAAATTATGAGACTTCGAGTTCGTGATTCATTAACAGTTGCCTTCAAACATATAGGAAAAGATACAAAAATTACACGAGAACAAATTGAAAATGATGATTATGTCAACAGTTGCATTGAAACTAATTTTGCGTTTTTGAAATCAATTCCTAATTCATTATGGTACTGGGCTGATAAAAAAAAAAATTTATTTGCAATGATTAGACAATTGGGTAAACCAACAATATTTCTCACCATTAGTGCAAATGAAATTGGATGGACTGATTTACTTCAATTATTATATAAGTTTAAAAATAATGGAGCTGAATTGTCAAAAAAAAAATGCTGAAGAATTGCACTATCTAGAAAAAGTTACTCTGATTAACGAAGATTCTGTAACGTGCGCAATCTATTTCAATAAATTAGTGAACGTACTGTTGAATATTTTACAATCTCCTAAGAAGAGTCCGTTTGGGAAATATTATGTGATGCATTATTTCAAAAGAATAGAATTTCAGCATCGAGGTAGTCCGCATGCTCATACATTACTGTGGCTTGCAAATGCACCAAATGATGCTTTAAGTAAGAAGAATAAAATGGATGCAATTTCACTGATTAACCATCTCATCTCGATTTCATCTAAAGAAGCATCAGGGCAAATTAAATTACAAACACATAAACACTCATTTACTTGTTACAAAAGAATATCGGCTCATAGACCTCAAAAATGTAGTTTTGAAGCACCGTTTATGCCTTCTCGTTCTACAGAGATTTTATTACCTATGCAACAAGACGAAATTGGTTTTGATCGTTATGTGCAATGTTACAAAAATATTCGAATTAATCTCGAAAATAATGACTATGAGAATATTGATAGTTTCTATCAGCATAATAATATTTCATCAGATGATGAATATCGCAGTATACTTCGAGCGGGAATAAAGAGACCAAGAGTTTTTATAAAACGTGAACCCAGTGAGAAATGGCATAATCCATTTAATCCATTTGTTCTTAATCTGGTAAAATCCAACATGGACATTCAGTTTATAACCGAAGAATATTCGTGTGCCCAGTATGTAGCTGAATATGTCAATAAAACGAAACGCGGAATAAGTAATTTACAACGTGAAATCATTAAATGTATGGATGAACACCCGGAGTTTGACGTTGTGGAAATCACAAGAAAATTAGGAGTTGAAATGCTGAACAGTTTGTGAAATATCGAATCAAGAAGCTGCCTGGTATCTTTTAAGAGAACCGATGTCAAAAAGCTCATCTGTTATAGTATATATTCCAACAATGTGGCCGGATGAGCGGCAAAAACTCAAAAAGACCACTGAAGAGCTAGATGAAATGGGAATTGATGATGATTCAACTGACATTTGGAAAGAAAACTGGTTCACAAAGTATGAAAAAAGGCCTGAAGAATTAAGTAATGTAACGCTTGCTCAATTTGTCGCTTATTATAATGTTCACAGCGATGGAAACTCTACGAAACGACAAACACCTCGCATACTTCGTTATCGCAATTATGACATGTCTCAAAATTTGACAGATTACAAACGGGAAATGGTAACTTTACATATTCCGTTTAGGAATGAAAATGAAGAAATCTTAGCAGAAATGAAGTTTACTGAAATTTACACTAGCAATGAGAATCTAATTTTACAACGCAGGCAAGAATTTGAATCTAACTTAGATATTCAAAAAACTATAGAGATTTGTCGTGATTTATGTCGCGAAGACGGAATTGACGATAATGATGAACCGGAAGAAAATATTATTGCTGAGCAAAATCCATTTCAGCATTTGTATAATAATCCAAATGCAATCGTTAATGATGACATTCGTTTAGCGACGTTACATAAACTGGGGCTTATTGCAAAAAGAAGAGAAAATTTAATGGCCAATGAGGATTTTTATAATTTGATGAGAACGGCTAATGAGAAACAAAAAAGACTATTGCTTCATGTTATTTCTCATCTTTTATCACCAGATGATGTTCCTTTTCAAATATTTTTTACGGGCCCTGCTGGATGTGGTAAAACATTCGTAATTAAACTTCTAATGGAAATTTATAATCGTTATACTGACAATGACGGATACTGTAATGCATATATAACTTGTGCTTCAACTGGTAAAGCTGCAGTGGCGATTGAAGGAACAACTGTTCATACAGCGTTAAAAATATCATTATCAAGGTTACTTCCTTTAAGTAACGAAACTGCCCAGCAATACAGAACATTGTTTAAATATGTTAAAGTTATTATTATCGATGAGATAAGCATGATCAGCGCTCAATTACTGATAAAAATTGATTGTAGATTGAAACAAATAACTGGTAATTTTCAGACGAATTTCGGAGGATTAGATATTATTTTCATCGGGGATTTACGTCAATTACCTCCAGTTCGTGCTACTCCTATCTATAAGCAACCTAAACAGACTATTGTTGGACCAGTATTATGGCGAAATCTTAAATTTTATGAACTAGATCAAGTTATGCGTCAAGCAAATCAACAGTTTTCGTCAATACTTACTAAAATTGTAAATGGTGAACGCCTTGATGAAATTGAAATAGCTCTCATTGAGTCTCGTTTTTGTTCTGTAGAAGAAGCCACAACTAAGTGTCCTCAAGGTATACGGTTATTTAATACAAATCACGCAGTCACTAAGTACAATAATCAAATATTGAACTCGTATTCAGAAAAAATAATTTCAACTGCAAAAGATGTTTATAGTGGAATAGTGGATGTACTTCTAAGGAACAAGAGACTTTTGTGCACCAAAAACTGCATAAAATGTCCTTAATTGATACAAATGGATTACCTTATCAAACAACATTTGTAATAAATATTTATTACATGATTACTACAAACATTGATGTATCTGACGGATTAGCGAATGGTGCTGTTGGAAAGTTAGTGCATGTAGAAACCGATAACGATGGAGTAGTTAAAATAGCATGGCTTGAGTTTCCAGAATTACCTCGAATTGGTGAAAAATTAAGACGTAAAGCAGCAGGTCACGCAGCAGAAAATAATATCAGTCGAATGGCTGTACCAATTGTACAAAGATCTTCCACCATTCCTCTTAATAATAATAAAACTATTGTTGTAAAGCGCTCTCATATTCCGCTGGTTTGTGCTTGTGCTACTACTATTCATAAATCACAAGGCAGCACATTTCCGGAAATTGTTTATGAATATGGGAAACATCACAGTCAATCGTTGCTATATGTTGCTTTATCGCGTGTAACGAGTATTGAAGGATTGTATATAACAACTACAAATGATGATAAAATATTTTACCATGGTCGAAGAACGTCAACATCCACCATCGATTTTCAAACAGAATTTAAACGATTGTCTCTGAATAAATTAGAAACTATAAATGAACATTTGATTGGGTTCATGAACAGCAGAAAAGGTTTGTCACTTTTTACTTTCAATTGTCAAAGCCTTAGAGCTCATACCGATGACCTGAATGATTCAATTGTAAAAAATTCAAATGTTTTAGTTTTATCTGAAACTTGGCTAAACAATGAAAGTGAAATAAACATTCCTAACTTCAGTTGCATCGCAAAATTTAAACGGTCGAATACTAGAGCAGGAGGTGTAGGGATATTTCATAACTCTAATGATGTTGTCAACATTGTAACTTCAATGATAGATTTCTCTGTATCCTGTCCTGACTTTCATGGGTCACTAGCATCAGCAGTTGGTGATTTATGTATGGCTCAATGCCAAATGGAAAATGGAAAAAAAATTTTAATAGTTGCATTATATATATCTCCTAATCAGAAGTTAGATGATATTATTGATTTTCTTCACCATTCATTGTTGCCATACACCAAAGGAGGTGCCACCTTACTCCGTAACAGTAATGATAAAATACCTATGATTTTAATGTCAATTTCGCATTAGATAAATCTTTGAAGCTAATTGAATTTTTAAGAGACAATTTAAATTTATGTCTACAAAACAGTCCACAAACATCAACAACAAGATCTGGTACTACAATTGACGCAGTTTTTACAAGGCTACTAGAATCCGTAGAATGTAAAACATATATTTCATATTTTAGCTACCATAAGCCATTAATTACAAAAATATTTAATAATGACAACAATGGTAATAATGATGCGATCATAATTGATGAAATACAATAATTATAATAAGAGCAATGATAAAATGAATTACTCATATTATTTGTATGCATGTCTATAATAATAAAATAGCTTTAATTTAATACGGAAAAAATTTTTTTTCTTAAGCTTTATCTACCCAATTTCTGTGAAGTTGTAAATAGTAGAAAAATGATGTCATAAAGAAGTTTCGCTTCTTACCTGTGTACTCTGGTACACACACATACTTTTTTTTTTTAATAGGGTATTTTTTATTTCTAACGTCCTATCTTATATTTATAAATTCATGTTTCATTTCTTTTTTGTTTAACATACATAATATCTATATTGCTACGACAGCACAGAACAATCTACGCGTTTATCGAATGCGCCAGAAAGATCTCGACGTAAGCGTGTGGTGTACGTGCTACTAAACGCATTTTGCGAGAATTTTCTCGACTGTGCCAGGCTCCGCTCGGGCGCTCGGACTGTGTCAAGGCCGTAGCAATTTACGTAGTTCGCGAGAGATAAGACGCAGTTTGGAAGCTTCTGGTGTGTGAGCGTAAATATAAATACATCGCGTCGCGGCCTTAGTTTTCAGTTCAATGCGAGATTTTTGACTGTGCGGTTCGAGAGTATTAGTGCGATATATTTACAGAGCGGTTCGAGTTATTACGGTGTACGTTCAAGTAGTTATTAGTGAAGTGTTGCGTTTTATATTCGGACGGTATAATTGTAATACAGTTGAGTTTTAATATTAGTGGACATTTTATTGCGTATGAACAATTTTCATTTGATTTGTTGTAGACACTGAGTTGTTAATTACAAACTGTTTTACTATAACAATTAAAGGTGTGATTAGTGACTTGATTGGTGTCTTGTAATTATTGTGTTTCCACTGTACCTACGACGATCGAGTAGACCGTCGTAACAGTGGTGTCAGAACTGGGATAGAACGGTTAACAGTGGGAACAGTGTACTTTGTACAAGACGAGTGTAATTCGTAATTAATCGATAAACAATGGATGCCAGTCAATTGATGGAAAATTTACAGGCGCTGCTGTTGCAAGCAGAAAGACGACAAAAAGAAGAACGAAGACAAGAAAGAGAAGAAGCAGAACAACGACAGGATGAAAAACGTAAGCAAGAAGCAGATAAAACGGAAGCTCTCTTCGATGTTATGCAGAAACAGTTGCAAGAACACAGTACCGCAGAATTGGGTATCCTACGAGGTGAGCTTAATAAACAAGTTACTAAAATATCGGAGGTACAAGAATCAATGACATTAAAAATAGCTGAAGTAGAAAAATCTGTCTTGACTGTGGAAGAAACAATGTTAACAAAAATATCTGCAGTAGAAGACTCGATTACAAATATAAAAGAGCAGATTAAAAATGAAGTCGAGGAGTGTCTGAAATTATAACCAAAACAACTTTGTGACCAGACTGTACCAGTGATAAAGACAGAAAAAGACACAGAAAATAAGAACAGAGAAAGTCACTTTGCCTGCAGTAGGGACAGTTCATGTCAAAGCTCCAACCTTTGACGGAAGCACTCACTCGGCAACGTACCTCCGCCAATTTGAAGCTGCTGCTTACGCAAATAATTGGACAGAAAAAGACAAGGCTGTTTCACTTGTTCTTGCATTAAAAGGACCCGCGGCAGAATTACTACAGAAAGTGCCACCTGACAGCCAGAACATCTATGCCGAGTTGATAAAAGCTCTAGAATTACGGTATGGTGATAAACATTTGCGAGATGTGTACTGCACCCAGTTGAGAGCAAGGCGACAGCATTCCTGGGAGAGTCTTCAAGAGTTTGAAGCAAGTATCGACAGACTAATTAGACTGGCCTATCCTGAAGCGCCAGAAGATTTTCGAACGCGTTTTGCGATGCAGACATTTACTGCCGGTGTCCGAGATAACGAACTACAGCAAGTGTTACGAATGGCAAGACACCAGAACAGTGCGGACGCCCTGGTACATGCTTTGTAATTTGAGGCCGCCAAATCAGCGTCTGGTTGGACAAGTCATAAAGTGCGCGAGCTAAAAGATCGAGACGGCACAGACGATGAGGAAGAAGAACAAGGAACAGAGACTCGACGGTCGGCGCCACAGAATAAAATAAGAAAGGATGGAAGACCGAAGTGTTATCGATGTGGGAAACCTGGACATCTACAACGAGATTGTCGGGTTAGAATTCAGCAGCAGGGAAACGAGCAATAGTCGGTGCAACGGGGCGTGTGCTGACTAACTGGAGGAACGAAGCCCCTAGAGAATACGCAATTTCTACGCTTCAGAAAAACACCGGGAGCTTGGTAGTTACCGGATTTGTTCAAGAAAGGCCAACCTCGATTACAGTTGACACAGGCGCAACAGTTTCTATTGTGCGCCCCGACGTGGTGAAAGATCTCAAGCCAATCTGGTGCTCTTGCAGCTTGCGAACAGCTACTGGACGGCCTGTAAAAGTGTATGGAAAAGTGGAGATACACCTACGCCTCGGTAGACTTGAGTTTAATCATCAAGTACTTGTTGCAGACATTGTGGATGAAGCAATTCTTGGTGTGGACGTTATGAACGCATACGGATTTATAGTCGACTTCAAAAACAATGTCTTGAGAATCGGAGGCGAAGAGGTAATGCTATCAACAATGACGACAGCAGAAAAATCGATGGACGTCATAAACCAAGTGGCCGTAACTGTTCCGCCAAACTCCGAAAAGATCATCATGGTTAGAACTGCGGTAGATACTAGGGGCAATCACTGCTCTATATTCGAACCCCAGGTAGTCGGCACATCGGGCATACTAATTGCCAGAAGTTTAGTAAAACCTGACGAAACCGGAAATGTACCTATTAGAGTGGCGAATATTTTGGATCAAGCTATCACTTTACAAAGCAATACGCTCCTAGGCAAATTGACTCCTGTGGCCTGGGTAGCCGGAATAACGCAACGAAGACCCAGTTCTTCGGATACTTCTAAATTACCAGAGGAACTGCAAGAATTATTGAACAGATCTTCTAACGACCTCTCAAGTGGTGAGGTAAAAGAACTCGGACAGTTTTTACACGAATTCAAAGATTGTTTTGCAGTTCGGGGACAGTCACTGGGAAGAACCTCTCTTGTGCAATATTGCATCAATACCGGGGGCACAACACCGATACGCCAACCTCCTCGAAGGCCTCCATTATCTAAACAAGAGGAGATGTCTCGGTTAGTACAGGACATGTTGACAGAGGGAGTAATTGAACCTTCGTCAAGTGCTTGGTCTTCCTCTGTAGTGCTGGTAGCGAAGAAGGATGGTGGATTGCGTTTCTGCGTAGACTACCGGCGGTTAAATGACGTTACAAAGAAAGACTGCTATCCATTACCTCGCGTTGACGATACACTCGACACGTTGTCCGGAGCACAGTGGTTTTCCACATTGGACCTGAAGAGTGGATATTGGCAAGTGGGTCTTCATCAAGAAGACAAGGAAAAGACCGCTTTCTCGACCCCAAGTGGCTTATTCCAATTTAACGTCATGCCATTTGGACTCTGTAATGCACCGGCAACATTTGAGAGATTGATGGACCTGATACTCCGAGGCCTGACGTGGAAAACTTGCCTTGTTTACTTAGACGATGTCATAGTGATCGGGAAGACTTTCAAAGATCATTTGGAAAACCTTAAGGAAGTTCTAACTAGAATTCACGGTGCACAACTGAAGCTGAGCCCGAAGAAGTTTTCTCTATTGCAGAAGGAAGTACAGTATTTGGGCCATCTGGTTTCGGCAGCGGGCGTTAGCATGGATCCTAATAAAGTATACACCGTAAGAGACTGGCCAGTTCCGAAGAATAAACACGAAGTTCGGAGTTTCCTGGGGTTATGCTCATATTACCGACGTTTTGTGAAAGGCTTCGCTACTATTGCTAAACCACTACATGAGCTAACGGAAAATAAACGAAACTTGCAATGGTCGAGAGAGTGTGAACAAGCATTTAGAACGTTGAAGATTGCATTATGTTCGCAGCCAATTCTCGCTTTTCCAGCTTCCGAAGTGAAGTACATCGTAGACACAGACGCAAGCAATACTGGTCTAGGAGCAGTTTTGTCTCAAGTGCAGAACGGTGAAGAACGAGTAATAGCGTATTACAGCAAGACGCTTTCTAAACCAGAGAGAAATTATTGTGTTACAAGAAGAGAGTTGTTGGCAATTGTCCGAGCTTTGGAGCACTTCCATAAATACCTCTATGGGAGAGAGTTTTCACTACGTACCGACCATGCTGCACTTGCATGGCTCTTGAGATTTAAAAATCCGGAAGGACAGTTGGCAAGGTGGCTCGAACGTCTGCAAGAGTACAACTTCAAGGTACAACATCGGCGGGGGCGCCTGCACGGTAATGCAGATGGCTTATCACGAAGACCGTGCCCGGAAGACTGCCGACATTGCCACAGAAAGGAAGCACAAAACTCAAGCGAACATGTTCAAGCCATCACTGTAGATTTCCTGGCTGATGGCTGGCCAACACAAGACTGTCGACAAGAACAGATGACTGATGAAGACATTGGACCGATCTTGACAGCAAAAGAGGAAGGTCGCCGCCCGGATTGGCAAGATATCTGCCATGGTTCCGAAGTGCTGAAGGGCTACTGGGCACAATGGGAATCTCTCACCTTAGAAAACGGATTGCTGAAAAGGGCTTGGGAAAGTGCAGATGGACGAGACGTGGTCATGCAGTTGATAGTTCCCCGAAGTAAAGTGCAGTCTGTTTTGAAGGAGATGCATGATGGAACATCTGGAGGCCATCTTGGCGTTAACAAAACCCTTGACAAAATACGGAAGCGATTCTATTGGCTTCATCTTCGCCACGACGTAGAGGAATGGGTTCGGACGTGTGAAATATGTGCTGCAAGCAAGGGCCCACAAACCAGAAGCAGGGGAAAAATGAGACAGTATAACGTTGGACAACATTTTGAAAGAATTGCCATAGACATTGCTGGACCATTCCCAGTTACTGATGATGGAAACCGGTTCATCATGGTTGTAGGTGACTACTTTACTAAGTGGGTGGAAGCCTACGCAATTCCAAATCAGGAGGTTACCACTGTGGCAAAGCAGTTAGTTCACAACTTCTGTTGCCGTTATGGAGCCCCTATGGAAATCCATACGGATCAAGGGAGAAATTTCGAATAAGGAGTGTTTAAAGAATTATGCCGTCTACTGGGAATTCGAAAGACCAGGACAACGCCTCTGCATCCTCAGTCGGACGGGATGGTTGAGAGATTCAACAGGACACTTGAGCAGCATCTTTCGAAAGTTGTTGACGAGAACCAAACAGACTGGGACCAACGTATACCACTATTCCTTATGGCGTATAGGTCATCAGTACATGACACAACCGGCATGACTCCAGCAAAATTGGTGTTTGGGCGGGAGATTCGTCTTCCTGGGGACTTGATGTTTGGATCACCTGAGACTCAGTCCCAAGAGCCAAAGAACTATTCCTCGCAATTAGAAAACCAACTGCGAGAAATGAATCGCTTGGTAAGAGGACGGCTCAAGATTGCCAGTGATAAAATGAAAACTCGGTATGACATTCGCAGCAATAGTGTGGGTTTCCAAGAAGGAGATCAGGTCTGGTTGTTCAATCCAAAGCGCCGTCGTGGTCGCTCACCTAAGCTTCAGTCTAACTGGGAAGGACCCTACACTGTAAAAAAAAGGATTAACGATGTTGTTTATCGGATTCAACAGGAAAAACGGCGAAAGTTCAAAGTCGTCCACCTAGATCGCCTGGCTAAATACAAATTTAGAGACGCTTTTCCAGTTCGGGACGAACAGGCTTAAGGAGGGGGCAGTGCTACGACAGCACTGAACAATCTACGCGTTTATCGAATGCGCCAGAAAGATCTCGACGTAAGCGTGTGGTGTACGTGCTACTAAACGCATTTTGCGAGAATTTTCTCGACTGTGCCAGGCTCCGCTCGGGCGCTCGGACTGTGTCAAGGCCGTAGCAATTTACGTAGTTCGCGAGAGATAAGACGCAGTTTGGAAGCTTCTGGTGTGTGAGCGTAACTATAAATACATCGCGTCGCGGCCTTCGTTTTCAGTTCAATGCGAGATTTTTGACTGTGCGGTTCGAGAGTATTAGTGCGATATATTTACAGAGCGGTTCGAGTTATTACGGTGTACGTTCAAGTAGTTATTAGTGAAGTGTTGCGTTTTATATTCGGACGGTATAATTGTAATACAGTTGAGTTTTAATATTAGTGGACATTTTATTGCGTATGAACAATTTTCATTTGATTTGTTGTAGACACTGAGTTGTTAATTACGAACTGTTTTACTATAACAATTAAAGGTGTGATTAGTGACTTGATTGGTGTCTTGTAATTATTGTGTTTCCACTGTACCTACGACGATCGAGTAGACCGTCGTAACAGTGGTGTCAGAACTGGGATAGAACGGTTAACAGTGGGAACAGTGTACTTTGTACTAGACGAGTGTAATTCGTAATTAATCGATAAACAATGGATGCCAGTCAGATGATGGAAAATTTACAGGCGCTGCTGTTGCAAACAGAAAGACGACAAAAAGAAGAACGAAGACAAGAAAGAGAAGAAGAAGAACACCGACAGGATGAGAAACGCAGGCAGGAGGCGGAAGAAGCAGAAAAACGACAGGATGAAAAACGTAAGCTAGAAGCAGATAAAACGGAAGCTCTCTTCGATGTTATGCAGAAACAGTTGCAAGAACACAGTACCGCAGAATTGGGTATCCTACGAGGTGAGCTTAATAAACAAGTTACTAAAATATCGGAGGTACAAGAATCAATGACATTAAAAATAGCTGAAGTAGAAAAATCTGTCTTGACTGTGGAAGAAACAATGTTAACAAAAATATCTGCAGTAGAAGACTCGATTACAAATATAAAAGAGCAGATTAAAAATGAAGTCGAGGAGTGTCTGAAATTACAACCAAAACAACTTTGTGACCAGACTGTACCAGTGATAAAGACAGAAAAAGACACAGAAAATAAGTTAACAGAGAAAGTCACTTTGCCTGCAGTAGGGACAGTTCATGTCAAAGCTCCAACCTTTGACGGAAGCACTCACTGGTCAACGTACCTCCGCCAATTTGAAGCTGCTGCATGCGCAAATAATTAGACAGAAAAAGACAAGGCTGTTTCACTTGTTCTTGCATTAAAAGGACCCGCGGCAGAGTTACTACAGAAAGTGCCACCTGACAGCCAGAACATCTATGCCGAGTTGGTAAAAGCTCTAGAATTACGGTATGGTGATAAACATTTGCGAGATGTGTACTGCACCCAGTTGAGAGCAAGGCGACAGCATTCCGGGGAGAGTCTTCAAGAGTTTGAAGCAAGTATCGACAGACTAATTAGACTGGCCTATCCTGAAGCGCCAGAAGATTTTCGAACGCGTTTTGCGATGCAGACATTTACTGCCGGTGTCCGAGATAACGAACTACAGCAAGTGTTACGAATGGCAAGACACCAGAACAGTGCGGACGCCCTGGTACATGCTTTGCAATTTGAGGCCGCCAAATCAGCGTCTGGTTGGACAAGTCATAAAGTGCGCGAGCTAAAAGATCGAGACGGCACAGACGATGAGGAAGAAGAACAAGGAACAGAGACTCGACGGTCGGCGCCACAGAATAAAATAAGAAAGGATGGAAGACCGAAGTGTTATCGATGTGGGAAACCTGGACATCTACAACGAGATTGTCGGGTTAGAATTCAGCAGCAGGGAAACGAGCAATAGTCGGTGCAACGGGGCGTGTGCTGACTAACTGGAGGAACGAAGCCCCTAGAGAATGCGCAATTTCTACGCTTCAGAAAAACACCGGGAGCTTGGTAGTTACCGGATTTGTTCAAGAAAGGCCAACCTCGATTACAGTTGACACAGGCGCAAAAGTTTCTATTGTGCGCCCCGACGTGGTGAAAGATCTCAAGCCAATCTGGTGCTCTTGCAGCTTGCGAACAGCTACTGGACGGCCTGTAAAAGTGTATGGAAAAGTGGAGATACACCTACGCCTCGGTAGACTTGAGTTTAATTATCAAGTACTTGTTGCAGACATTGTGGATGAAGCAATTCTTGGTGTGGACGTTATGAACGCATACGGATTTATAGTCGACTTCAAAAACAATGTCTTGAGAATCGGAGGCGAAGAGGTAATGCTATCAACAATGACGACAGCAGAAAAATCGATGGACGTCATAAACCAAGTGGCCGTAACTGTTCCGCCAAACTCCGAAAAGATCATCATGGTTAGAACTGCGGTAGATACTAGGGGCAATCAGTGCTCTATATTCGAACCCCAGGTAGTCAGCACACCGGGCATACTAATTGCCAGAAGTTTAGTAAAACCTGACGAAACCGGAAATGTACCTATTAGAGTGGCGAATATTTTGGATCATGCTATCACTTTACAAAGCAATACGCTCCTAGGCAAATTGACTCCTGTGGCCTGGGTAGCCGGAATAACGCAACGAAGACCCAGTTCTTCGGATACTTCTGAATTACCAGAGGAACTGCAAGAATTATTGAACAGATCTTCTAACGACCTCTCAAGTGGTGAGGTAAAAGAACTCGGACAGTTTTTACACGAATTCAAAGATTGTTTTGCAGTTCGGGGACAGTCACTGGGAAGAACCTCTCTTGTGCAACATCGCATCAATACCGGGGACACAACACCGATACGCCAACCTCCTCGAAGGCCTCCATTATCTAAACAAGAGGAGATGTCTCGGTTAGTACAGGACATGTTGACAGAGGGAGTAATTGAACCTTCGTCAAGTGCTTGGTCTTCCCCTGTAGTGCTGGTAGCGAAGAAGGATGGTGGATTGCGTTTCTGCGTAGACTACCGGAGGTTAAATGACGTTACAAAGAAAGACTGCTATCCATTACCTCGCGTTGACGATACACTCGACACGTTGTCCGGAGCACAGTGGTTTTCCACATTGGACCTGAAGAGTGGATATTGGCAAGTGGGTCTTCATCAAGAAGACAAGGAAAAGACCGCTTTCTCGACCCCAAGTGGCTTATTCCAATTTAACGTCATGCCATTTGGACTCTGTAATGCACCGGCAACATTTGAGAGATTGATGGACCTGATACTCCGAGGCCTGACGTGGAAAACTTGCCTTGTTTACTTAGACGATGTCATAGTGATCGGGAAGACTTTCAAAGATCATTTGGAAAACCTTAAGGAAGTTCTAACTAGAACTCACGGTGCACAACTGAAGCTGAGCCCGAAGAAGTGTTCTCTATTCCAGAAGGAAGTACAGTATTTGGGCCATCTGGTTTCGGCAGCGGGCGTTAGCATGGATCCTAATAAAGTATACACCGTAAGAGACTGGCCAGTTCCGAAGAATAAACACGAAGTTCGGAGTTTCCTGGGGTTATGCTCATATTACCGACGTTTTGTGAAAGGCTTCGCTACTATTGCTAAACCACTACATGAGCTAACGGAAAATAAACGAAACTTCCAATGGTCGAGAGAGTGTGAACAAGCATTTAGAACGTTGAAGATTGCATTATGTTCGCAGCCAATTCTCGCTTTTCCAGCTTCCGAAGGGAAGTACATCGTAGACACAGACGCAAGCAATACTGGTCTAGGAGCAGTTTTGTCTCAAGTGCAGAACGGTGAAGAACGAGTAATAGCGTATTACAGCAAGACGCTTTCTAAACCAGAGAGAAATTATTGTGTTACAAGAAGAGAGTTGTTGGCAATTGTCCGAGCTTTGGAGCACTTCCATAAATACCTCTATGGGAGAGAGTTTTCACTACGTACCGACCATGCTGCACTTGCATGGCTCTTGAGATTTAAAAATCCGGAAGGACAGTTGGCAAGGTGGCTCGAACGTCTGCAAGAGTACAACTTCAAGGTACAAAATCGGCGGGGGCGCCTGCACGGTAATGCAGATGGCTTATCACGAAGACCGTGCCCGGAAGGCTGCCGACATTGCCACAGAAAGGAAGCACAAAACTCAAGCGAACATGTTCAAGCCATCACTGTAGATTTCCTGGCTGATGGCTGGACAACACAAGACTGTCGACAAGAACAGATGATTGATGAAGACATTGGACCGATCTTGACAGCAAAAGAGGAAGGTCGCCGCCCGGATTGGCAAGATATCTGCCATGGTTCCGAAGTGCTGAAGGGCTACTGGGCACAATGGGAATCTCTCACCTTAGAAAACGGATTGCTGAAAAGGGCTTGGGAAAGTGCAGATGGACGAGACGTGGTCATGCAGTTGATAGTTCCCCGAAGTAAAGTGCAGTCTGTTTTGAAGGAGATGCATGATGGAATATCTGGAGGCCATCTTGGCGTTAACAAAACCCTTGACAAAATACGGAAGCGATTCTATTGACTTCATCTTCGCCACGACGTAGAGGAATGGGTTCGGACGTGTGAAATATGTGCTGCAAGCAAGGGCCCACAAACCAGAAGCAGGGGAAAAATGAGACAGTATAACGTTGGACAACCTTTCGAGAGAATTGCCATAGACATTGCTGGACCATTCCCAGTTACTGACGATGGAAACCGGTACATCATGGTTGTAGGTGACTACTTTACTAAGTGGGTGGAAGCCTACGCAATTCCAAATCAGGAGGTTACCACTGTGGCAAAGCAGTTAGTTCACAACTTCTGTTGCCGTTATGGAGCCCCTATGGAAATCCATACGGATCAAGGGAGAAATTTCGAATCAGGAGTGTTTAAAGAATTATGCCGTCTACTGGGAATTCGAAAGACCAGGACAACGCCTCTGCATCCTCAGTCGGACGGGATGGTTGAGAGATTCAACAGGACACTTGAGCAGCATCTTTCGAAAGTTGTTGACGAGAACCAAACAGACTGGGGCTAACGTATACCACTATTCCTTATGGCGTATAGGTCATCAGTACATGACACAACCGGCATGACTCCAGCAAAATTGGTGTTTGGGCGGGAGATTCGTCTTCCTGGGGACTTGATGTTTGGATCACCTGAGACTCAGTCCCAAGAGCCAAAGAACTATTCCTCGCAATTAGAAAACCAACTGCGAGAAATGAATCGCTTGGTAAGAGGACGGCTCAAGATTGCCAGTGATAAAATGAAAACTCGGTATGACATTCGCAGCAATAGTGTGGGTTTCCAAGAAGGAGATCAGGTCTGGTTGTTCAATCCAAAGCGCCGTCGTGGTCGCTCACCTAAGCTTCAGTCTAACTGGGAAGGACCCTACACTGTAAAAAAAAGGATTAACGATGTTGTTTATCGGATTCAACAGGAAAAACGGCGAAAGTTCAAAGTCGTCCACCTAGATCGCCTGGCTAAATACAAATTTAGAGACGCTTTGCCAGTTCGAGACGAACAGGCTTAAGGAGGGAGCAGTGCTACGACAGCACTGAACAATCTACGCGTTTATCGAATGCGCCAGAAAGATCTCGACGTAAGCGTGTGGTGTACGTGCTACTAAACGCATTTTGCGAGAATTTTCTCGACTGTGCCAGGCTCCGCTCGGGCGCTCGGACTGTGTCAAGGCCGTAGCAATTTACGTAGTTCGCGAGAGATAAGACGCAGTTTGGAAGCTTCTGGTGGGTGAGCGTAACTATAAATACATCGCGTCGCGGCCTTCGTTTTCAGTTCAATGCGAGATTTTTGACTGTGCGGTTCGAGAGTATTAGTGCGATATATTTACAGAGCGGTTCGAGTTATTACGGTGTACGTTCAAGTAGTTATTAGTGAAGTGTTGCGTTTTATATTCGGACGGTATAATTGTAATACAGTTGAGTTTTAATATTAGTGGACATTTTATTGCGTATGAACAATTTTCATTTGATTTGTTGTAGACACTGAGTTGTTAATTACGAACTGTTTTACTTTAACAATTAAAGGTGTGATTAGTGACTTGATTGGTGTCTTGTAATTATTGTGTTTCCACTGTACCTACGACGATCGAGTAGACCGTCGTAACAGTGGTGTCAGAACTGGGATAGAACAGTTAACAGTGGGAACAGTGTACTTTGTACAAGACGAGTGTAATTCGTAATTAATCGATAAACAATGAATGCCAGTCAGATGATGGAAAATTTACAGGCGCTGCTGTTGCAAGCAGAAATACGACAAAAAGAAGAACGAAGACAAGAAAGAGAAGAAGCAGAACAACGACAGGATGAGAAACGCAGGCAGGAGGCGGAAGAAGCAGAAAAACGACAGGATGAAAAACGTAAGCTAGAAGCAGATAAAACGGAAGCTCTCTTCGATGTTATGCAGAAACAGTTGCAAGAACACAGTACCGCAGAATTGGGTATCCTACGAGGTGAGCTTAATAAACAAGTTACTAAAATATCGGAGGTACAAGAATCAATGACATTAAAAATAGCTGAAGTAGAAAAATCTGTCTTGACTGTGGAAGAAACAATGTTAACAAAAATATCTGCAGTAGAAGACTCGATTACAAATATAAAAGAGCAGATTAAAAATGAAGTCGAGGAGTGTCTGAAATTACAACCAAAACAACTTTGTGACCAGACTGTACCAGTGATAAAGACAGAAAAAGACACAGAAAATAAGTTAACAGAGAAAGTCACTTTGCCTGCAGTAGGGACAGTTCATGTCAAAGCTCCAACCTTTGACGGAAGCACTCACTGGTCAACGTACCTCCGCCAATTTGAAGCTGCTGCATGCGCAAATAATTAGACAGAAAAAGACAAGGCTGTTTCACTTGTTCTTGCATTAAAAGGACCCGCGGCAGAGTTACTACAGAAAGTGCCACCTGACAGCCAGAACATCTATGCCGAGTTGGTAAAAGCTCTAGAATTACGGTATGGTGATAAACATTTGCGAGATGTGTACTGCACCCAGTTGAGAGCAAGGCGACAGCATTCCGGGGAGAGTCTTCAAGAGTTTGAAGCAAGTATCGACAGACTAATTAGACTGGCCTATCCTGAAGCGCCAGAAGATTTTCGAACGCGTTTTGCGATGCAGACATTTACTGCCGGTGTCCGAGATAACGAACTACAGCAAGTGTTACGAATGGCAAGACACCAGAACAGTGCGGACGCCCTGGTACATGCTTTGCAATTTGAGGCCGCCAAATCAGCGTCTGGTTGGACAAGTCATAAAGTGCGCGAGCTAAAAGATCGAGACGGCACAGACGATGAGGAAGAAGAACAAGGAACAGAGACTCGACGGTCGGCGCCACAGAATAAAATAAGAAAGGATGGAAGACCGAAGTGTTATCGATGTGGGAAACCTGGACATCTACAACGAGATTGTCGGGTTAGAATTCAGCAGCAGGGAAACGAGCAATAGTCGGTGCAACGGGGCGTGTGCTGACTAACTGGAGGAACGAAGCCCCTAGAGAATGCGCAATTTCTACGCTTCAGAAAAACACCGGGAGCTTGGTAGTTACCGGATTTGTTCAAGAAAGGCCAACCTCGATTACAGTTGACACAGGCGCAAAAGTTTCTATTGTGCGCCCCGACGTGGTGAAAGATCTCAAGCCAATCTGGTGCTCTTGCAGCTTGCGAACAGCTACTGGACGGCCTGTAAAAGTGTATGGAAAAGTGGAGATACACCTACGCCTCGGTAGACTTGAGTTTAATTATCAAGTACTTGTTGCAGACATTGTGGATGAAGCAATTCTTGGTGTGGACGTTATGAACGCATACGGATTTATAGTCGACTTCAAAAACAATGTCTTGAGAATCGGAGGCGAAGAGGTAATGCTATCAACAATGACGACAGCAGAAAAATCGATGGACGTCATAAACCAAGTGGCCGTAACTGTTCCGCCAAACTCCGAAAAGATCATCATGGTTAGAACTGCGGTAGATACTAGGGGCAATCAGTGCTCTATATTCGAACCCCAGGTAGTCAGCACACCGGGCATACTAATTGCCAGAAGTTTAGTAAAACCTGACGAAACCGGAAATGTACCTATTAGAGTGGCGAATATTTTGGATCATGCTATCACTTTACAAAGCAATACGCTCCTAGGCAAATTGACTCCTGTGGCCTGGGTAGCCGGAATAACGCAACGAAGACCCAGTTCTTCGGATACTTCTGAATTACCAGAGGAACTGCAAGAATTATTGAACAGATCTTCTAACGACCTCTCAAGTGGTGAGGTAAAAGAACTCGGACAGTTTTTACACGAATTCAAAGATTGTTTTGCAGTTCGGGGACAGTCACTGGGAAGAACCTCTCTTGTGCAACATCGCATCAATACCGGGGACACAACACCGATACGCCAACCTCCTCGAAGGCCTCCATTATCTAAACAAGAGGAGATGTCTCGGTTAGTACAGGACATGTTGACAGAGGGAGTAATTGAACCTTCGTCAAGTGCTTGGTCTTCCCCTGTAGTGCTGGTAGCGAAGAAGGATGGTGGATTGCGTTTCTGCGTAGACTACCGGAGGTTAAATGACGTTACAAAGAAAGACTGCTATCCATTACCTCGCGTTGACGATACACTCGACACGTTGTCCGGAGCACAGTGGTTTTCCACATTGGACCTGAAGAGTGGATATTGGCAAGTGGGTCTTCATCAAGAAGACAAGGAAAAGACCGCTTTCTCGACCCCAAGTGGCTTATTCCAATTTAACGTCATGCCATTTGGACTCTGTAATGCACCGGCAACATTTGAGAGATTGATGGACCTGATACTCCGAGGCCTGACGTGGAAAACTTGCCTTGTTTACTTAGACGATGTCATAGTGATCGGGAAGACTTTCAAAGATCATTTGGAAAACCTTAAGGAAGTTCTAACTAGAACTCACGGTGCACAACTGAAGCTGAGCCCGAAGAAGTGTTCTCTATTCCAGAAGGAAGTACAGTATTTGGGCCATCTGGTTTCGGCAGCGGGCGTTAGCATGGATCCTAATAAAGTATACACCGTAAGAGACTGGCCAGTTCCGAAGAATAAACACGAAGTTCGGAGTTTCCTGGGGTTATGCTCATATTACCGACGTTTTGTGAAAGGCTTCGCTACTATTGCTAAACCACTACATGAGCTAACGGAAAATAAACGAAACTTCCAATGGTCGAGAGAGTGTGAACAAGCATTTAGAACGTTGAAGATTGCATTATGTTCGCAGCCAATTCTCGCTTTTCCAGCTTCCGAAGGGAAGTACATCGTAGACACAGACGCAAGCAATACTGGTCTAGGAGCAGTTTTGTCTCAAGTGCAGAACGGTGAAGAACGAGTAATAGCGTATTACAGCAAGACGCTTTCTAAACCAGAGAGAAATTATTGTGTTACAAGAAGAGAGTTGTTGGCAATTGTCCGAGCTTTGGAGCACTTCCATAAATACCTCTATGGGAGAGAGTTTTCACTACGTACCGACCATGCTGCACTTGCATGGCTCTTGAGATTTAAAAATCCGGAAGGACAGTTGGCAAGGTGGCTCGAACGTCTGCAAGAGTACAACTTCAAGGTACAAAATCGGCGGGGGCGCCTGCACGGTAATGCAGATGGCTTATCACGAAGACCGTGCCCGGAAGACTGCCGACATTGCCACAGAAAGGAAGCACAAAACTCAAGCGAACATGTTCAAGCCATCACTGTAGATTTCCTGGCTGATGGCTGGACAACACAAGACTGTCGACAAGAACAGATGATTGATGAAGACATTGGACCGATCTTGACAGCAAAAGAGGAAGGTCGCCGCCCGGATTGGCAAGATATCTGCCATGGTTCCGAAGTGCTGAAGGGCTACTGGGCACAATGGGAATCTCTCACCTTAGAAAACGGATTGCTGAAAAGGGCTTGGGAAAGTGCAGATGGACGAGACGTGGTCATGCAGTTGATAGTTCCCCGAAGTAAAGTGCAGTCTGTTTTGAAGGAGATGCATGATGGAATATCTGGAGGCCATCTTGGCGTTAACAAAACCCTTGACAAAATACGGAAGCGATTCTATTGACTTCATCTTCGCCACGACGTAGAGGAATGGGTTCGGACGTGTGAAATATGTGCTGCAAGCAAGGGCCCACAAACCAGAAGCAGGGGAAAAATGAGACAGTATAACGTTGGACAACCTTTCGAGAGAATTGCCATAGACATTGCTGGACCATTCCCAGTTACTGACGATGGAAACCGGTACATCATGGTTGTAGGTGACTACTTTACTAAGTGGGTGGAAGCCTACGCAATTCCAAATCAGGAGGTTACCACTGTGGCAAAGCAGTTAGTTCACAACTTCTGTTGCCGTTATGGAGCCCCTATGGAAATCCATACGGATCAAGGGAGAAATTTCGAATCAGGAGTGTTTAAAGAATTATGCCGTCTACTGGGAATTCGAAAGACCAGGACAACGCCTCTGCATCCTCAGTCGGACGGGATGGTTGAGAGATTCAACAGGACACTTGAGCAGCATCTTTCGAAAGTTGTTGACGAGAACCAAACAGACTGGGGCTAACGTATACCACTATTCCTTATGGCGTATAGGTCATCAGTACATGACACAACCGGCATGACTCCAGCAAAATTGGTGTTTGGGCGGGAGATTCGTCTTCCTGGGGACTTGATGTTTGGATCACCTGAGACTCAGTCCCAAGAGCCAAAGAACTATTCCTCGCAATTAGAAAACCAACTGCGAGAAATGAATCGCTTGGTAAGAGGACGGCTCAAGATTGCCAGTGATAAAATGAAAACTCGGTATGACATTCGCAGCAATAGTGTGGGTTTCCAAGAAGGAGATCAGGTCTGGTTGTTCAATCCAAAGCGCCGTCGTGGTCGCTCACCTAAGCTTCAGTCTAACTGGGAAGGACCCTACACTGTAAAAAAAAGGATTAACGATGTTGTTTATCGGATTCAACAGGAAAAACGGCCCAGAAAGATCTCGACGTAAGCGTGTGGTGTACGTGCTACTAAACGCATTTTGCGAGAATTTTCTCGACTGTGCCAGGCTCCGCTCGGGCGCTCGGACTGTGTCAAGGCCGTAGCAATTTACGTAGTTCGCGAGAGATAAGACGCAGTTTGGAAGCTTCTGGTGGGTGAGCGTAACTATAAATACATCGCGTCGCGGCCTTCGTTTTCAGTTCAATGCGAGATTTTTGACTGTGCGGTTCGAGAGTATTAGTGCGATATATTTACAGAGCGGTTCGAGTTATTACGGTGTACGTTCAAGTAGTTATTAGTGAAGTGTTGCGTTTTATATTCGGACGGTATAATTGTAATACAGTTGAGTTTTAATATTAGTGGACATTTTATTGCGTATGAACAATTTTCATTTGATTTGTTGTAGACACTGAGTTGTTAATTACGAACTGTTTTACTTTAACAATTAAAGGTGTGATTAGTGACTTGATTGGTGTCTTGTAATTATTGTGTTTCCACTGTACCTACGACGATCGAGTAGACCGTCGTAACAGTGGTGTCAGAACTGGGATAGAACAGTTAACAGTGGGAACAGTGTACTTTGTACAAGACGAGTGTAATTCGTAATTAATCGATAAACAATGAATGCCAGTCAGATGATGGAAAATTTACAGGCGCTGCTGTTGCAAGCAGAAATACGACAAAAAGAAGAACGAAGACAAGAAAGAGAAGAAGCAGAACAACGACAGGATGAGAAACGCAGGCAGGAGGCGGAAGAAGCAGAAAAACGACAGGATGAAAAACGTAAGCTAGAAGCAGATAAAACGGAAGCTCTCTTCGATGTTATGCAGAAACAGTTGCAAGAACACAGTACCGCAGAATTGGGTATCCTACGAGGTGAGCTTAATAAACAAGTTACTAAAATATCGGAGGTACAAGAATCAATGACATTAAAAATAGCTGAAGTAGAAAAATCTGTCTTGACTGTGGAAGAAACAATGTTAACAAAAATATCTGCAGTAGAAGACTCGATTACAAATATAAAAGAGCAGATTAAAAATGAAGTCGAGGAGTGTCTGAAATTACAACCAAAACAACTTTGTGACCAGACTGTACCAGTGATAAAGACAGAAAAAGACACAGAAAATAAGTTAACAGAGAAAGTCACTTTGCCTGCAGTAGGGACAGTTCATGTCAAAGCTCCAACCTTTGACGGAAGCACTCACTGGTCAACGTACCTCCGCCAATTTGAAGCTGCTGCATGCGCAAATAATTAGACAGAAAAAGACAAGGCTGTTTCACTTGTTCTTGCATTAAAAGGACCCGCGGCAGAGTTACTACAGAAAGTGCCACCTGACAGCCAGAACATCTATGCCGAGTTGGTAAAAGCTCTAGAATTACGGTATGGTGATAAACATTTGCGAGATGTGTACTGCACCCAGTTGAGAGCAAGGCGACAGCATTCCGGGGAGAGTCTTCAAGAGTTTGAAGCAAGTATCGACAGACTAATTAGACTGGCCTATCCTGAAGCGCCAGAAGATTTTCGAACGCGTTTTGCGATGCAGACATTTACTGCCGGTGTCCGAGATAACGAACTACAGCAAGTGTTACGAATGGCAAGACACCAGAACAGTGCGGACGCCCTGGTACATGCTTTGCAATTTGAGGCCGCCAAATCAGCGTCTGGTTGGACAAGTCATAAAGTGCGCGAGCTAAAAGATCGAGACGGCACAGACGATGAGGAAGAAGAACAAGGAACAGAGACTCGACGGTCGGCGCCACAGAATAAAATAAGAAAGGATGGAAGACCGAAGTGTTATCGATGTGGGAAACCTGGACATCTACAACGAGATTGTCGGGTTAGAATTCAGCAGCAGGGAAACGAGCAATAGTCGGTGCAACGGGGCGTGTGCTGACTAACTGGAGGAACGAAGCCCCTAGAGAATGCGCAATTTCTACGCTTCAGAAAAACACCGGGAGCTTGGTAGTTACCGGATTTGTTCAAGAAAGGCCAACCTCGATTACAGTTGACACAGGCGCAAAAGTTTCTATTGTGCGCCCCGACGTGGTGAAAGATCTCAAGCCAATCTGGTGCTCTTGCAGCTTGCGAACAGCTACTGGACGGCCTGTAAAAGTGTATGGAAAAGTGGAGATACACCTACGCCTCGGTAGACTTGAGTTTAATTATCAAGTACTTGTTGCAGACATTGTGGATGAAGCAATTCTTGGTGTGGACGTTATGAACGCATACGGATTTATAGTCGACTTCAAAAACAATGTCTTGAGAATCGGAGGCGAAGAGGTAATGCTATCAACAATGACGACAGCAGAAAAATCGATGGACGTCATAAACCAAGTGGCCGTAACTGTTCCGCCAAACTCCGAAAAGATCATCATGGTTAGAACTGCGGTAGATACTAGGGGCAATCAGTGCTCTATATTCGAACCCCAGGTAGTCAGCACACCGGGCATACTAATTGCCAGAAGTTTAGTAAAACCTGACGAAACCGGAAATGTACCTATTAGAGTGGCGAATATTTTGGATCATGCTATCACTTTACAAAGCAATACGCTCCTAGGCAAATTGACTCCTGTGGCCTGGGTAGCCGGAATAACGCAACGAAGACCCAGTTCTTCGGATACTTCTGAATTACCAGAGGAACTGCAAGAATTATTGAACAGATCTTCTAACGACCTCTCAAGTGGTGAGGTAAAAGAACTCGGACAGTTTTTACACGAATTCAAAGATTGTTTTGCAGTTCGGGGACAGTCACTGGGAAGAACCTCTCTTGTGCAACATCGCATCAATACCGGGGACACAACACCGATACGCCAACCTCCTCGAAGGCCTCCATTATCTAAACAAGAGGAGATGTCTCGGTTAGTACAGGACATGTTGACAGAGGGAGTAATTGAACCTTCGTCAAGTGCTTGGTCTTCCCCTGTAGTGCTGGTAGCGAAGAAGGATGGTGGATTGCGTTTCTGCGTAGACTACCGGAGGTTAAATGACGTTACAAAGAAAGACTGCTATCCATTACCTCGCGTTGACGATACACTCGACACGTTGTCCGGAGCACAGTGGTTTTCCACATTGGACCTGAAGAGTGGATATTGGCAAGTGGGTCTTCATCAAGAAGACAAGGAAAAGACCGCTTTCTCGACCCCAAGTGGCTTATTCCAATTTAACGTCATGCCATTTGGACTCTGTAATGCACCGGCAACATTTGAGAGATTGATGGACCTGATACTCCGAGGCCTGACGTGGAAAACTTGCCTTGTTTACTTAGACGATGTCATAGTGATCGGGAAGACTTTCAAAGATCATTTGGAAAACCTTAAGGAAGTTCTAACTAGAACTCACGGTGCACAACTGAAGCTGAGCCCGAAGAAGTGTTCTCTATTCCAGAAGGAAGTACAGTATTTGGGCCATCTGGTTTCGGCAGCGGGCGTTAGCATGGATCCTAATAAAGTATACACCGTAAGAGACTGGCCAGTTCCGAAGAATAAACACGAAGTTCGGAGTTTCCTGGGGTTATGCTCATATTACCGACGTTTTGTGAAAGGCTTCGCTACTATTGCTAAACCACTACATGAGCTAACGGAAAATAAACGAAACTTCCAATGGTCGAGAGAGTGTGAACAAGCATTTAGAACGTTGAAGATTGCATTATGTTCGCAGCCAATTCTCGCTTTTCCAGCTTCCGAAGGGAAGTACATCGTAGACACAGACGCAAGCAATACTGGTCTAGGAGCAGTTTTGTCTCAAGTGCAGAACGGTGAAGAACGAGTAATAGCGTATTACAGCAAGACGCTTTCTAAACCAGAGAGAAATTATTGTGTTACAAGAAGAGAGTTGTTGGCAATTGTCCGAGCTTTGGAGCACTTCCATAAATACCTCTATGGGAGAGAGTTTTCACTACGTACCGACCATGCTGCACTTGCATGGCTCTTGAGATTTAAAAATCCGGAAGGACAGTTGGCAAGGTGGCTCGAACGTCTGCAAGAGTACAACTTCAAGGTACAAAATCGGCGGGGGCGCCTGCACGGTAATGCAGATGGCTTATCACGAAGACCGTGCCCGGAAGACTGCCGACATTGCCACAGAAAGGAAGCACAAAACTCAAGCGAACATGTTCAAGCCATCACTGTAGATTTCCTGGCTGATGGCTGGACAACACAAGACTGTCGACAAGAACAGATGATTGATGAAGACATTGGACCGATCTTGACAGCAAAAGAGGAAGGTCGCCGCCCGGATTGGCAAGATATCTGCCATGGTTCCGAAGTGCTGAAGGGCTACTGGGCACAATGGGAATCTCTCACCTTAGAAAACGGATTGCTGAAAAGGGCTTGGGAAAGTGCAGATGGACGAGACGTGGTCATGCAGTTGATAGTTCCCCGAAGTAAAGTGCAGTCTGTTTTGAAGGAGATGCATGATGGAATATCTGGAGGCCATCTTGGCGTTAACAAAACCCTTGACAAAATACGGAAGCGATTCTATTGACTTCATCTTCGCCACGACGTAGAGGAATGGGTTCGGACGTGTGAAATATGTGCTGCAAGCAAGGGCCCACAAACCAGAAGCAGGGGAAAAATGAGACAGTATAACGTTGGACAACCTTTCGAGAGAATTGCCATAGACATTGCTGGACCATTCCCAGTTACTGACGATGGAAACCGGTACATCATGGTTGTAGGTGACTACTTTACTAAGTGGGTGGAAGCCTACGCAATTCCAAATCAGGAGGTTACCACTGTGGCAAAGCAGTTAGTTCACAACTTCTGTTGCCGTTATGGAGCCCCTATGGAAATCCATACGGATCAAGGGAGAAATTTCGAATCAGGAGTGTTTAAAGAATTATGCCGTCTACTGGGAATTCGAAAGACCAGGACAACGCCTCTGCATCCTCAGTCGGACGGGATGGTTGAGAGATTCAACAGGACACTTGAGCAGCATCTTTCGAAAGTTGTTGACGAGAACCAAACAGACTGGGGCTAACGTATACCACTATTCCTTATGGCGTATAGGTCATCAGTACATGACACAACCGGCATGACTCCAGCAAAATTGGTGTTTGGGCGGGAGATTCGTCTTCCTGGGGACTTGATGTTTGGATCACCTGAGACTCAGTCCCAAGAGCCAAAGAACTATTCCTCGCAATTAGAAAACCAACTGCGAGAAATGAATCGCTTGGTAAGAGGACGGCTCAAGATTGCCAGTGATAAAATGAAAACTCGGTATGACATTCGCAGCAATAGTGTGGGTTTCCAAGAAGGAGATCAGGTCTGGTTGTTCAATCCAAAGCGCCGTCGTGGTCGCTCACCTAAGCTTCAGTCTAACTGGGAAGGACCCTACACTGTAAAAAAAAGGATTAACGATGTTGTTTATCGGATTCAACAGGAAAAACGGCGAAAGTTCAAAGTCGTCCACCTAGATCGCCTGGCTAAATACAAATTTAGAGACGCTTTGCCAGTTCGGGACGAACAGGCTTAAGGAGGGAGCAGTGCTACGACAGCACTGAACAATCTACGCGTTTATCGAATGCGCCAGAAAGATCTCGACGTAAGCGTGTGGTGTACGTGCTACTAAACGCATTTTGCGAGAATTTTCTCGACTGTGCCAGGCTCCGCTCGGGCGCTCGGACTGTGTCAAGGCCGTAGCAATTTACGTAGTTCGCGAGAGATAAGACGCAGTTTGGAAGCTTCTGGTGGGTGAGCGTAACTATAAATACATCGCGTCGCGGCCTTCGTTTTCAGTTCAATGCGAGATTTTTGACTGTGCGGTTCGAGAGTATTAGTGCGATATATTTACAGAGCGGTTCGAGTTATTACGGTGTACGTTCAAGTAGTTATTAGTGAAGTGTTGCGTTTTATATTCGGACGGTATAATTGTAATACAGTTGAGTTTTAATATTAGTGGACATTTTATTGCGTATGAACAATTTTCATTTGATTTGTTGTAGACACTGAGTTGTTAATTACGAACTGTTTTACTTTAACAATTAAAGGTGTGATTAGTGACTTGATTGGTGTCTTGTAATTATTGTGTTTCCACTGTACCTACGACGATCGAGTAGACCGTCGTAACAGTGGTGTCAGAACTGGGATAGAACAGTTAACAGTGGGAACAGTGTACTTTGTACAAGACGAGTGTAATTCGTAATTAATCGATAAACAATGAATGCCAGTCAGATGATGGAAAATTTACAGGCGCTGCTGTTGCAAGCAGAAATACGACAAAAAGAAGAACGAAGACAAGAAAGAGAAGAAGCAGAACAACGACAGGATGAGAAACGCAGGCAGGAGGCGGAAGAAGCAGAAAAACGACAGGATGAAAAACGTAAGCTAGAAGCAGATAAAACGGAAGCTCTCTTCGATGTTATGCAGAAACAGTTGCAAGAACACAGTACCGCAGAATTGGGTATCCTACGAGGTGAGCTTAATAAACAAGTTACTAAAATATCGGAGGTACAAGAATCAATGACATTAAAAATAGCTGAAGTAGAAAAATCTGTCTTGACTGTGGAAGAAACAATGTTAACAAAAATATCTGCAGTAGAAGACTCGATTACAAATATAAAAGAGCAGATTAAAAATGAAGTCGAGGAGTGTCTGAAATTACAACCAAAACAACTTTGTGACCAGACTGTACCAGTGATAAAGACAGAAAAAGACACAGAAAATAAGTTAACAGAGAAAGTCACTTTGCCTGCAGTAGGGACAGTTCATGTCAAAGCTCCAACCTTTGACGGAAGCACTCACTGGTCAACGTACCTCCGCCAATTTGAAGCTGCTGCATGCGCAAATAATTAGACAGAAAAAGACAAGGCTGTTTCACTTGTTCTTGCATTAAAAGGACCCGCGGCAGAGTTACTACAGAAAGTGCCACCTGACAGCCAGAACATCTATGCCGAGTTGGTAAAAGCTCTAGAATTACGGTATGGTGATAAACATTTGCGAGATGTGTACTGCACCCAGTTGAGAGCAAGGCGACAGCATTCCGGGGAGAGTCTTCAAGAGTTTGAAGCAAGTATCGACAGACTAATTAGACTGGCCTATCCTGAAGCGCCAGAAGATTTTCGAACGCGTTTTGCGATGCAGACATTTACTGCCGGTGTCCGAGATAACGAACTACAGCAAGTGTTACGAATGGCAAGACACCAGAACAGTGCGGACGCCCTGGTACATGCTTTGCAATTTGAGGCCGCCAAATCAGCGTCTGGTTGGACAAGTCATAAAGTGCGCGAGCTAAAAGATCGAGACGGCACAGACGATGAGGAAGAAGAACAAGGAACAGAGACTCGACGGTCGGCGCCACAGAATAAAATAAGAAAGGATGGAAGACCGAAGTGTTATCGATGTGGGAAACCTGGACATCTACAACGAGATTGTCGGGTTAGAATTCAGCAGCAGGGAAACGAGCAATAGTCGGTGCAACGGGGCGTGTGCTGACTAACTGGAGGAACGAAGCCCCTAGAGAATGCGCAATTTCTACGCTTCAGAAAAACACCGGGAGCTTGGTAGTTACCGGATTTGTTCAAGAAAGGCCAACCTCGATTACAGTTGACACAGGCGCAAAAGTTTCTATTGTGCGCCCCGACGTGGTGAAAGATCTCAAGCCAATCTGGTGCTCTTGCAGCTTGCGAACAGCTACTGGACGGCCTGTAAAAGTGTATGGAAAAGTGGAGATACACCTACGCCTCGGTAGACTTGAGTTTAATTATCAAGTACTTGTTGCAGACATTGTGGATGAAGCAATTCTTGGTGTGGACGTTATGAACGCATACGGATTTATAGTCGACTTCAAAAACAATGTCTTGAGAATCGGAGGCGAAGAGGTAATGCTATCAACAATGACGACAGCAGAAAAATCGATGGACGTCATAAACCAAGTGGCCGTAACTGTTCCGCCAAACTCCGAAAAGATCATCATGGTTAGAACTGCGGTAGATACTAGGGGCAATCAGTGCTCTATATTCGAACCCCAGGTAGTCAGCACACCGGGCATACTAATTGCCAGAAGTTTAGTAAAACCTGACGAAACCGGAAATGTACCTATTAGAGTGGCGAATATTTTGGATCATGCTATCACTTTACAAAGCAATACGCTCCTAGGCAAATTGACTCCTGTGGCCTGGGTAGCCGGAATAACGCAACGAAGACCCAGTTCTTCGGATACTTCTGAATTACCAGAGGAACTGCAAGAATTATTGAACAGATCTTCTAACGACCTCTCAAGTGGTGAGGTAAAAGAACTCGGACAGTTTTTACACGAATTCAAAGATTGTTTTGCAGTTCGGGGACAGTCACTGGGAAGAACCTCTCTTGTGCAACATCGCATCAATACCGGGGACACAACACCGATACGCCAACCTCCTCGAAGGCCTCCATTATCTAAACAAGAGGAGATGTCTCGGTTAGTACAGGACATGTTGACAGAGGGAGTAATTGAACCTTCGTCAAGTGCTTGGTCTTCCCCTGTAGTGCTGGTAGCGAAGAAGGATGGTGGATTGCGTTTCTGCGTAGACTACCGGAGGTTAAATGACGTTACAAAGAAAGACTGCTATCCATTACCTCGCGTTGACGATACACTCGACACGTTGTCCGGAGCACAGTGGTTTTCCACATTGGACCTGAAGAGTGGATATTGGCAAGTGGGTCTTCATCAAGAAGACAAGGAAAAGACCGCTTTCTCGACCCCAAGTGGCTTATTCCAATTTAACGTCATGCCATTTGGACTCTGTAATGCACCGGCAACATTTGAGAGATTGATGGACCTGATACTCCGAGGCCTGACGTGGAAAACTTGCCTTGTTTACTTAGACGATGTCATAGTGATCGGGAAGACTTTCAAAGATCATTTGGAAAACCTTAAGGAAGTTCTAACTAGAACTCACGGTGCACAACTGAAGCTGAGCCCGAAGAAGTGTTCTCTATTCCAGAAGGAAGTACAGTATTTGGGCCATCTGGTTTCGGCAGCGGGCGTTAGCATGGATCCTAATAAAGTATACACCGTAAGAGACTGGCCAGTTCCGAAGAATAAACACGAAGTTCGGAGTTTCCTGGGGTTATGCTCATATTACCGACGTTTTGTGAAAGGCTTCGCTACTATTGCTAAACCACTACATGAGCTAACGGAAAATAAACGAAACTTCCAATGGTCGAGAGAGTGTGAACAAGCATTTAGAACGTTGAAGATTGCATTATGTTCGCAGCCAATTCTCGCTTTTCCAGCTTCCGAAGGGAAGTACATCGTAGACACAGACGCAAGCAATACTGGTCTAGGAGCAGTTTTGTCTCAAGTGCAGAACGGTGAAGAACGAGTAATAGCGTATTACAGCAAGACGCTTTCTAAACCAGAGAGAAATTATTGTGTTACAAGAAGAGAGTTGTTGGCAATTGTCCGAGCTTTGGAGCACTTCCATAAATACCTCTATGGGAGAGAGTTTTCACTACGTACCGACCATGCTGCACTTGCATGGCTCTTGAGATTTAAAAATCCGGAAGGACAGTTGGCAAGGTGGCTCGAACGTCTGCAAGAGTACAACTTCAAGGTACAAAATCGGCGGGGGCGCCTGCACGGTAATGCAGATGGCTTATCACGAAGACCGTGCCCGGAAGACTGCCGACATTGCCACAGAAAGGAAGCACAAAACTCAAGCGAACATGTTCAAGCCATCACTGTAGATTTCCTGGCTGATGGCTGGACAACACAAGACTGTCGACAAGAACAGATGATTGATGAAGACATTGGACCGATCTTGACAGCAAAAGAGGAAGGTCGCCGCCCGGATTGGCAAGATATCTGCCATGGTTCCGAAGTGCTGAAGGGCTACTGGGCACAATGGGAATCTCTCACCTTAGAAAACGGATTGCTGAAAAGGGCTTGGGAAAGTGCAGATGGACGAGACGTGGTCATGCAGTTGATAGTTCCCCGAAGTAAAGTGCAGTCTGTTTTGAAGGAGATGCATGATGGAATATCTGGAGGCCATCTTGGCGTTAACAAAACCCTTGACAAAATACGGAAGCGATTCTATTGACTTCATCTTCGCCACGACGTAGAGGAATGGGTTCGGACGTGTGAAATATGTGCTGCAAGCAAGGGCCCACAAACCAGAAGCAGGGGAAAAATGAGACAGTATAACGTTGGACAACCTTTCGAGAGAATTGCCATAGACATTGCTGGACCATTCCCAGTTACTGACGATGGAAACCGGTACATCATGGTTGTAGGTGACTACTTTACTAAGTGGGTGGAAGCCTACGCAATTCCAAATCAGGAGGTTACCACTGTGGCAAAGCAGTTAGTTCACAACTTCTGTTGCCGTTATGGAGCCCCTATGGAAATCCATACGGATCAAGGGAGAAATTTCGAATCAGGAGTGTTTAAAGAATTATGCCGTCTACTGGGAATTCGAAAGACCAGGACAACGCCTCTGCATCCTCAGTCGGACGGGATGGTTGAGAGATTCAACAGGACACTTGAGCAGCATCTTTCGAAAGTTGTTGACGAGAACCAAACAGACTGGGGCTAACGTATACCACTATTCCTTATGGCGTATAGGTCATCAGTACATGACACAACCGGCATGACTCCAGCAAAATTGGTGTTTGGGCGGGAGATTCGTCTTCCTGGGGACTTGATGTTTGGATCACCTGAGACTCAGTCCCAAGAGCCAAAGAACTATTCCTCGCAATTAGAAAACCAACTGCGAGAAATGAATCGCTTGGTAAGAGGACGGCTCAAGATTGCCAGTGATAAAATGAAAACTCGGTATGACATTCGCAGCAATAGTGTGGGTTTCCAAGAAGGAGATCAGGTCTGGTTGTTCAATCCAAAGCGCCGTCGTGGTCGCTCACCTAAGCTTCAGTCTAACTGGGAAGGACCCTACACTGTAAAAAAAAGGATTAACGATGTTGTTTATCGGATTCAACAGGAAGGACAGCGAAAGTTCAAGGTTGTCCACCTAGATCGCCTGGCTAAATACAAATTTAGAGACGCTTTGCCAGTTCGGGACGAACAGGCTTAAGGAGGGGGCAGTGCTACGACAGCACTGAACAATCTACGCGTTTATCGAATGCGCCAGAAAGATCTCGACGCAAGCGTGTGGTGTACGTGCTACTAAACGCATTTTGCGAGAATTTTCTCGACTGTGCCAGGCTCCGCTCGGGCGCTCGGACTGTGTCAAGGCCGTAGCAATTTACGTAGTTCGCGAGAGATAAGACGCAGTTTGGAAGCTTCTGGTGTGTGAGCGTAACTATAAATACATCGCGTCGCGGCCTTCGTTTTCAGTTCAATGCGAGATTTTTGACTGTGCGGTTCGAGAGTATTAGTGCGATATATTTACAGAGCGGTTCGAGTTATTACGGTGTACGTTCAAGTAGTTATTAGTGAAGTGTTGCGTTTTATATTCGGACGGTATAATTGTAATACAGTTGAGTTTTAATATTAGTGGACATTTTATTGCGTATGAACAATTTTCATTTGATTTGTTGTAGACACTGAGTTGTTAATTACGAACTGTTTTACTATAACAATTAAAGGTGTGATTAGTGACTTGATTGGTGTCTTGTAATTATTGTGTTTCCACTGTACCTACGACGATCGAGTAGACCGTCGTAACAGTGGTGTCAGAACTGGGATAGAACAGTTAACAGTGGGAACAGTGTACTTTGTACAAGACGAGTGTAATTCGTAATTAATCGATAAACAATGGATGCCAGTCAGATGATGGAAAATTTACAGGCGCTGCTGTTGCAAGCAGAAAGACGACAAAAAGAAGAACGAAGACAAGAAAGAGAAGAAGCAGAACAACGACAGGATGAGAAACGCAGGCAGGAGGCGGAAGAAGCAGAAAAACGACAGGATGAAAAACGTAAGCTAGAAGCAGATAAAACGGAAGCTCTCTTCGATGTTATGCAGAAACAGTTGCAAGAACACAGTACCGCAGAATTGGGTATCCTACGAGGTGAGCTTAATAAACAAGTTACTAAAATATCGGAGGTACAAGAATCAATGACATTAAAAATAGCTGAAGTAGAAAAATCTGTCTTGACTGTGGAAGAAACAATGTTAACAAAAATATCTGCAGTAGAAGACTCGATTACAAATATAAAAGAGCAGATTAAAAATGAAGTCGAGGAGTGTCTGAAATTACAACCAAAACAACTTTGTGACCAGACTGTACCAGTGATAAAGACAGAAAAAGACACAGAAAATAAGTTAACAGAGAAAGTCACTTTGCCTGCAGTAGGGACAGTTCATGTCAAAGCTCCAACCTTTGACGGAAGCACTCACTGGTCAACGTACCTCCGCCAATTTGAAGCTGCTGCATGCGCAAATAATTAGACAGAAAAAGACAAGGCTGTTTCACTTGTTCTTGCATTAAAAGGACCCGCGGCAGAATTACTACAGAAAGTGCCACCTGACAGCCAGAACATCTATGCCGAGTTGATAAAAGCTCTAGAATTACGGTATGGTGATAAACATTTGCGAGATGTGTACTGCACCCAGTTGAGAGCAAGGCGACAGCATTCCGGGGAGAGTCTTCAAGAGTTTGAAGCAAGTATCGACAGACTAATTAGACTGGCCTATCCTGAAGCGCCAGAAGATTTTCGAACGCGTTTTGCGATGCAGACATTTACTGCCGGTGTCCGAGATAACGAACTACAGCAAGTGTTACGAATGGCAAGACACCAGAACAGTGCGGACGCCCTGGTACATGCTTTGCAATTTGAGGCCGCCAAATCAGCGTCTGGTTGGACAAGTCATAAAGTGCGCGAGCTAAAAGATCGAGACGGCACAGACGATGAGGAAGAAGAACAAGGAACAGAGACTCGACGGTCGGCGCCACAGAATAAAATAAGAAAGGATGGAAGACCGAAGTGTTATCGATGTGGGAAACCTGGACATCTACAACGAGATTGTCGGGTTAGAATTCAGCAGCAGGGAAACGAGCAATAGTCGGTGCAACGGGGCGTGTGCTGACTAACTGGAGGAACGAAGCCCCTAGAGAATGCGCAATTTCTACGCTTCAGAAAAACACCGGGAGCTTGGTAGTTACCGGATTTGTTCAAGAAAGGCCAACCTCGATTACAGTTGACACAGGCGCAACAGTTTCTATTGTGCGCCCCGACGTGGTGAAAGATCTCAAGCCAATCTGGTGCTCTTGCAGCTTGCGAACAGCTACTGGACGGCCTGTAAAAGTGTATGGAAAAGTGGAGATACACCTACGCCTCGGTAGACTTGAGTTTAATCATCAAGTACTTGTTGCAGACATTGTGGATGAAGCAATTCTTGGTGTGGACGTTATGAACGCATACGGATTTATAGTCGACTTCAAAAACAATGTCTTGAGAATCGGAGGCGAAGAGGTAATGCTATCAACAATGACGACAGCAGAAAAATCGATGGACGTCATAAACCAAGTGGCCGTAACTGTTCCGCCAAACTCCGAAAAGATCATCATGGTTAGAACTGCGGTAGATACTAGGGGCAATCAGTGCTCTATATTCGAACCCCAGGTAGTCAGCACACCGGGCATACTAATTGCCAGAAGTTTAGTAAAACCTGACGAAACCGGAAATGTACCTATTAGAGTGGCGAATATTTTGGATCAAACTATCACTTTACAAAGCAATACGCTCCTAGGCAAATTGACTCCTGTGGCCTGGGTAGCCGGAATAACGCAACGAAGACCCAGTTCTTCGGATACTTCTAAATTACCAGAGGAACTGCAAGAATTATTGAACAGATCTTCTAACGACCTCTCAAGTGGTGAGGTAAAAGAACTCGGACAGTTTTTACACGAATTCAAAGATTGTTTTGCAGTTCGGGGACAGTCACTGGGAAGAACCTCTCTTGTGCAACATCGCATCAATACCGGGGACACAACACCGATACGCCAACCTCCTCGAAGGCCTCCATTATCTAAACAAGAGGAGATGTCTCGGTTAGTACAGGACATGTTGACAGAGGGAGTAATTGAACCTTCGTCAAGTGCTTGGTCTTCCCCTGTAGTGCTGGTAGCGAAGAAGTGGATTGCGTTTCTGCGTAGACTACCGGAGGTTAAATGACGTTACAAAGAAAGACTGCTATCCATTACCTCGCGTTGACGATACACTCGACACGTTGTCCGGAGCACAGTGGTTTTCCACATTGGACCTGAAGAGTGGATATTGGCAAGTGGGTCTTCATCAAGAAGACAAGGAAAAGACCGCTTTCTCGACCCCAAGTGGCTTATTCCAATTTAACGTCATGCCATTTGGACTCTGTAATGCACCGGCAACATTTGAGAGATTGATGGACCTGATACTCCGAGGCCTGACGTGGAAAACTTGCCTTGTTTACTTAGACGATGTCATAGTGATCGGGAAGACTTTCAAAGATAATTTGGAAAACCTTAAGCAAGTTCTAACTAGAATTCACGGTGCACAACTGAAGCTGAGCCCGAAGAAGTGTTCTCTATTCCAGAAGGAAGTACAGTATTTGGGCCATCTGGTTTCGGCAGCTGGCGTTAGCATGGATCCTAATAAAGTATACGCCGTAAGAGACTGGCCAGTTCCGAAGAATAAACACGAAGTTCGGAGTTTCCTGGGGTTATGCTCATATTACCGACGTTTTGTGAAAGGCTTCGCTACTATTGCTAAACCACTACATGAGCTAACGGAAAATAAACGAAACTTCCAATGGTCGAGAGAGTGTGAACAAGCATTTAGAACGTTGAAGATTGCATTATGTTCGCAGCCAATTCTCGCTTTTCCAGCTTCCGAAGGGAAGTACATCGTAGACGCAGACGCAAGCAATACTGGTCTAGGAGCAGTTTTGTCTCAAGTGCAGAACGGTGAAGAACGAGTAATAGCGTATTACAGCAAGACGCTTTCTAAACCAGAGAGAAATTATTGTGTTACAAGAAGAGAGTTGTTGGCAATTGTCCGAGCTTTGGAGCACTTCCATAAATACCTCTATGGGAGAGAGTTTTCACTACGTACCGACCATGCTGCACTTGCATGGCTCTTGAGATTTAAAAATCCGGAAGGACAGTTGGCAAGGTGGCTCGAACGTCTGCAAGAGTACAACTTCAAGGTACAACATCGGCGGGGGCGCCTGCACGGTAATGCAGATGGCTTATCACGAAGACCGTGCCCGGAAGACTGCCGACATTGCCACAGAAAGGAAGCACAAAACTCAAGCGAACATGTTCAAGCCATCACTGTAGATTTCCTGGCTGATGGCAGGACAACACAAGACTGTCGACAAGAACAGATGATTGATGAAGACATTGGACCGATCTTGACAGCAAAAGAGGAAGGTCGCCGCCCGGATTGGCAAGATATCTGCCATGGTTCCGAAGTGCTGAAGGGCTACTGGGCACAATGGGAATCTCTCACCTTAGAAAACGGATTGCTGAAAAGGGCTTGGGAAAGTGCAGATGGACGAGACGTGGTCATGCAGTTGATAGTTCCCCGAAGTAAAGTGCAGTCTGTTTTGAAGGAGATGCATGATGGAATATCTGGAGGCCATCTTGGCGTTAACAAAACCCTTGACAAAATACGGAAGCGATTCTATTGACTTCATCATCGCCACGACGTAGAGGAATGGGTTCGGACGTGTGAAATATGTGCTGCAAGCAAGGGCCCACAAACCAGAAGCAGGGGAAAAATGAGACAGTATAACGTTGGACAACCTTTCGAGAGAATTGCCATAGACATTGCTGGACCATTCCCAGTTACTGACGATGGAAACCGGTACATCATGGTTGTAGGTGACTACTTTACTAAGTGGGTGGAAGCCTACGCAATTCCAAATCAGGAGGTTACCACTGTGGCAAAGCAGTTAGTTCACAACTTCTGTTGCCGTTATGGAGCCCATATGGAAATCCATACGGATCAAGGGAGAAATTTCGAATCAGGAGTGTTTAAAGAATTATGCCGTCTACTGGGAATTCGAAAGACCAGGACAACGCCTCTGCATCCTCAGTCGGACGGGATGGTTGAGAGATTCAACAGGACACTTGAGCATCATCTTTCGAAAGTTGTTGACGAGAACCAAACAGACTGGGACCAACGTATACCACTATTCCTTATGGCGTATAGGTCATCAGTACATGACACAACCGACATGACTCCAGCAAAATTGGTGTTTGGGCGGGAGATTCGTCTTCCTGGGGACTTGATGTTTGGATCACCTGAGACTCAGTCCCAAGAGCCAAAGAACTATTCCTCGCAATTAGAAAACCAACTGCGAGAAATGAATCGCTTGGTAAGAGGACGGCTCAAGATTGCCAGTGATAAAATGAAAACTCGGTATGACATTCGCAGCAATAGTGTGGGTTTCCAAGAAGGAGATCAGGTCTGGTTGTTCAATCCAAAGCGCCGTCGTGGTCGCTCACCTAAGCTTCAGTCTAACTGGGAAGGACCCTACACTGTAAAAAAAAGGATTAACGATGTTGTTTATCGGATTCAACAGGAAAAACGGCGAAAGTTCAAAGTCGTCCACCTAGATCGCCTGGCTAAATACAAATTTAGAGACGCTTTGCCAGTTCGGGACGAACAGGCTTAAGGAGGGGGCAGTGCTACGACAGCACTGAACAATCTACGCGTTTATCGAATGCGCCAGAAAGATCTCGACGCAAGCGTGTGGTGTACGTGCTACTAAACGCATTTTGCGAGAATTTTCTCGACTGTGCCAGGCTCCGCTCGGGCGCTCGGACTGTGTCAAGGCCGTAGCAATTTACGTAGTTCGCGAGAGATAAGACGCAGTTTGGAAGCTTCTCTTGTGTGAGCGTAACTATAAATACATCGCGTTGCGGCCTTCGTTTTCAGTTCAATGCGAGATTTTTGACTGTGCGGTTCGAGAGTATTAGTGCGATATATTTACAGAGCGGTTCGAGTTATTACGGTGTACGTTCAAGTAGTTATTAGTGAAGTGTTGCGTTTTATATTCGGACGGTATAATTGTAATACAGTTGAGTTTTAATATTAGTGGACATTTTATTGCGTATGAACAATTTTCATTTGATTTGTTGTAGACACTGAGTTGTTAATTACGAACTGTTTTACTATAACAATTAAAGGTGTGATTAGTGACTTGATTGGTGTCTTGTAATTATTGTGTTTCCACTGTACCTACGACGATCGAGTAGACCGTCGTAACAGTGGTGTCAGAACTGGGATAGAACAGTTAACAGTGGGAACAGTGTACTTTGTACAAGACGAGTGTAATTCGTAATTAATCGATAAACAATGGATGCCAGTCAGATGATGGAAAATTTACAGGCGCTGCTGTTGCAAGCAGAAAGACGACAAAAAGAAGAACGGAGACAAGAAAGAGAAGAAGCAGAACAACGACAGGATGAGAAACGCAGGCAGGAGGCGGAAGAAGCAGAAAAACGACAGGATGAAAAACGTAAGCTAGAAGCAGATAAAACGGAAGCTCTCTTCGATGTTATGCAGAAACAGTTGCAAGAACACAGTACCGCAGAATTGGGTATCCTACGAGGTGAGCTTAATAAACAAGTTACTAAAATATCGGAGGTACAAGAATCAATGACATTAAAAATAGCTGAAGTAGAAAAATCTGTCTTGACTGTGGAAGAAACAATGTTAACAAAAATATCTGCAGTAGAAGACTCGATTACAAATATAAAAGAGCAGATTAAAAATGAAGTCGAGGAGTGTCTGAAATTACAACCAAAACAACTTTGTGACCAGACTGTACCAGTGATAAAGACAGAAAAAGACACAGAAAATAAGTTAACAGAGAAAGTCACTTTGCCTGCAGTAGGGACAGTTCATGTCAAAGCTCCAACCTTTGACGGAAGCACTCACTGGTCAACGTACCTCCGCCAATTTGAAGCTGCTGCATGCGCAAATAATTAGACAGAAAAAGACAAGGCTGTTTCACTTGTTCTTGCATTAAAAGGACCCGCGGCAGAATTACTACAGAAAGTGCCACCTGACAGCCAGAACATCTATGCCGAGTTGATAAAAGCTCTAGAATTACGGTATGGTGATAAACATTTGCGAGATGTGTACTGCACCCAGTTGAGAGCAAGGCGACAGCATTCCGGGGAGAGTCTTCAAGTTTGAAGCAAGTATCGACAGACTAATTAGACTGGCCTATCCTGAAGCGCCAGAAGATTTTCGAACGCGTTTTGCGATGCAGACATTTACTGCCGGTGTCCGAGATAACGAACTACAGCAAGTGTTACGAATGGCAAGACACCAGAACGGTGCGGACGCCCTGGTACATGCTTTGCAATTTGAGGCCGCCAAATCAGCGTCTGGTTGGACAAGTCATAAAGTGCGCGAGCTAAAAGATCGAGACGGCACAGACGATGAGGAAGAAGAACAAGGAACAGAGACTCGACGGTCGGCGCCACAGAATAAAATAAGAAAGGATGGAAGACCGAAGTGTTATCGATGTGGGAAACCTGGACATCTACAACGAGATTGTCGGGTTAGAATTCAGCAGCAGGGAAACGAGCAATAGTCGGTGCAACGGGGCGTGTGCTGACTAACTGGAGGAACGAAGCCCCTAGAGAATGCGCAATTTCTACGCTTCAGAAAAACACCGGGAGCTTGGTAGTTACCGGATTTGTTCAAGAAAGGCCAACCTCGATTACAGTTGACACAGGCGCAACAGTTTCTATTGTGCGCCCCGACGTGGTGAAAGATCTCAAGCCAATCTGGTGCTCTTGCAGCTTGCGAACAGCTACTGGACGGCCTGTAAAAGTGTATGGAAAAGTGGAGATACACCTACGCCTCGGTAGACTTGAGTTTAATCATCAAGTACTTGTTGCAGACATTGTGGATGAAGCAATTCTTGGTGTGGACGTTATGAACGCATACGGATTTATAGTCGACTTCAAAAACAATGTCTTGAGAATCGGAGGCGAAGAGGTAATGCTATCAACAATGACGACAGCAGAAAAATCGATGGACGTCATAAACCAAGTGGCCGTAACTGTTCCGCCAAACTCCGAAAAGATCATCATGGTTAGAACTGCGGTAGATACTAGGGGCAATCAGTGCTCTATATTCGAACCCCAGGTAGTCAGCACACCGGGCATACTAATTGCCAGAAGTTTAGTAAAACCTGACGAAACCGGAAATGTACCTATTAGAGTGGCGAATATTTTGGATCAAACTATCACTTTACAAAGCAATACGCTCCTAGGCAAATTGACTCCTGTGGCCTGGGTAGCCGGAATAACGCAACGAAGACCCAGTTCTTCGGATACTTCTAAATTACCAGAGGAACTGCAAGAATTATTGAACAGATCTTCTAACGACCTCTCAAGTGGTGAGGTAAAAGAACTCGGACAGTTTTTACACGAATTCAAAGATTGTTTTGCAGTTCGGGGACAGTCACTGGGAAGAACCTCTCTTGTGCAACATCGCATCAATACCGGGGACACAACACCGATACGCCAACCTCCTCGAAGGCCTCCATTATCTAAACAAGAGGAGATGTCTCGGTTAGTACAGGACATGTTGACAGAGGGAGTAATTGAACCTTCGTCAAGTGCTTGGTCTTCCCCTGTAGTGCTGGTAGCGAAGAAGGATGGTGGATTGCGTTTCTGCGTAGACTACCGGAGGTTAAATGACGTTACAAAGAAAGACTGCTATCCATTACCTCGCGTTGACGATACACTCGACACGTTGTCCGGAGCACAGTGGTTTTCCACATTGGACCTGAAGAGTGGATATTGGCAAGTGGGTCTTCATCAAGAAGACAAGGAAAAGACCGCTTTCTCGACCCCAAGTGGCTTATTCCAATTTAACGTCATGCCATTTGGACTCTGTAATGCACCGGCAACATTTGAGAGATTGATGGACCTGATACTCCGAGGCCTGACGTGGAAAACTTGCCTTGTTTACTTAGACGATGTCATAGTGATCGGGAAGACTTTCAAAGATAATTTGGAAAACCTTAAGGAAGTTCTAACTAGAATTCACGGTGCACAACTGAAGCTGAGCCCGAAGAAGTGTTCTCTATTCCAGAAGGAAGTACAGTATTTGGGCCATCTGGTTTCGGCAGCTGGCGTTAGCATGGATCCTAATAAAGTATACGCCGTAAGAGACTGGCCAGTTCCGAAGAATAAACACGAAGTTCGGAGTTTCCTGGGGTTATGCTCATATTACCGACGTTTTGTGAAAGGCTTCGCTACTATTGCTAAACCACTACATGAGCTAACGGAAAATAAACGAAACTTCCAATGGTCGAGAGAGTGTGAACAAGCATTTAGAACGTTGAAGATTGCATTATGTTCGCAGCCAATTCTCGCTTTTCCAGCTTCCGAAGGGAAGTACATCGTAGACGCAGACGCAAGCAATACTGGTCTAGGAGCAGTTTTGTCTCAAGTGCAGAACGGTGAAGAACGAGTAATAGCGTATTACAGCAAGACGCTTTCTAAACCAGAGAGAAATTATTGTGTTACAAGAAGAGAGTTGTTGGCAATTGTCCGAGCTTTGGAGCACTTCCATAAATACCTCTATGGGAGAGAGTTTTCACTACGTACCGACCATGCTGCACTTGCATGGCTCTTGAGATTTAAAAATCCGGAAGGACAGTTGGCAAGGTGGCTCGAACGTCTGCAAGAGTACAACTTCAAGGTACAACATCGGCGGGGGCGCCTGCACGGTAATGCAGATGGCTTATCACGAAGACCGTGCCCGGAAGACTGCCGACATTGCCACAGAAAGGAAGCACAAAACTCAAGCGAACATGTTCAAGCCATCACTGTAGATTTCCTGGCTGATGGCAGGACAACACAAGACTGTCGACAAGAACAGATGATTGATGAAGACATTGGACCGATCTTGACAGCAAAAGAGGAAGGTCGCCGCCCGGATTGGCAAGATATCTGCCATGGTTCCGAAGTGCTGAAGGGCTACTGGGCACAATGGGAATCTCTCACCTTAGAAAACGGATTGCTGAAAAGGGCTTGGGAAAGTGCAGATGGACGAGACGTGGTCATGCAGTTGATAGTTCCCCGAAGTAAAGTGCAGTCTGTTTTGAAGGAGATGCATGATGGAACATCTGGAGGCCATCTTGGCGTTAACAAAACCCTTGACAAAATACGGAAGCGATTCTATTGGCTTCATCTTCGCCACGACGTAGAGGAATGGGTTCGGACCTGTGAAATATGTGCTGCAAGCAGGGGCCCACAAACCAGAAGCAGGGGAAAAATGAGACAGTATAACGTTGGACAACCTTTCGAGAGAATTGCCATAGACATTGCTGGACCATTCCCAGTTACTGACGATGGAAACCGGTACATCATGGTTGTAGGTGACTACTTTACTAAGTGGGTGGAAGCCTACGCAATTCCAAATCAGGAGGTTACCACTGTGGCAAAGCAGTTAGTTCACAACTTCTGTTGCCGTTATGGAGCCCCTATGGAAATCCATACGGATCAAGGGAGAAATTTCGAATCAGGAGTGTTTAAAGAATTATGCCGTCTACTGGGAATTCGAAAGACCAGGACAACGCCTCTGCATCCTCAGTCGGACGGGATGGTTGAGAGATTCAACAGGACACTTGAGCAGCATCTTTCGAAAGTTGTTGACGAGAACCAAACAGACTGGGACCAACGTATACCACTATTCCTTATGGCGTATAGGTCATCAGTACATGACACAACCGGCATTACTCCAGCAAAATTGGTGTTTGGGCGGGAGATTCGTCTTCCTGGGGACTTGATGTTTGGATCACCTGAGACTCAGTCCCAAGAGCCAAAGAACTATTCCTCGCAATTAGAAAACCAACTGCGAGAAATGAATCGCTTGGTAAGAGGACGGCTCAAGATTGCCAGTGATAAAATGAAAACTCGGTATGACATTCGCAGCAATAGTGTGGGTTTCCAAGAAGGAGATCAGGTCTGGTTGTTCAATCCAAAGCGCCGTCGTGGTCGCTCACCTAAGCTTCAGTCTAACTGGGAAGGACCCTACACTGTAAAAAAAAGGATTAACGATGTCGTTTATCGGATTCAACAGGAAGGACAGCGAAAGTTCAAGGTTGTCCACCTAGATCGCCTGGCTAAATACAAATTTAGAGACGCTTTGCCAGTTCGGGACGAACAGGCTTAAGGAGGGGGCAGTGCTACGACAGCACAGAACAATCTACGCGTTTATCGAATGCGCCAGAAAGATCTCGACGCAAGCGTGTGGTGTACGTGCTACTAAACGCATTTTGCGAGAATTTTCTCGACTGTGCCAGGCTCCGCTCGGGCGCTCGGACTGTGTCAAGGCCGTAGCAATTTACGTAGTTCGCGAGAGATAAGACGCAGTTTGGAAGCTTCTGGTATGTGAGCGTAACTATAAATACATCGCGTCGCGGCCTTAGTTTTCAGTTCAATGCGAGATTTTTGACTGTGCGGTTCGAGAGTATTAGTGCGATATATTTACAGAGCGGTTCGAGTTATTACGGTGTACTTTCAAGTAGTTATTAGTGAAGTGTTGCGTTTTATATTCGGACGGTATAATTGTAATACAGTTGAGTTTTAATATTAGTGGACATTTTATTGCGTATGAACAATTTTCATTTGATTTGTTGTAGACACTGAGTTGTTAATTACGAACTGTTTTACTATAACAATTAAAGGTGTGATTAGTGACTTGATTGGTGTCTTGTAATTATTGTGTTTCAACTGTACCTACGACGATCGAGTAGACCGTCGTAACAATATTTTATTTTTCATGGTTTATATATTTTACATTTTATTCATGCCCTATCTGTTTTAGTGCATTTACTTTACATTTTATTTATTAGTTACTTCTTGGTGTTAAAATGATTGTGGTCATACATTGGGTTACATTCTGGTTTCTCGTTCCTTTATTCTTGTTTCTTCCAATCTATTGGGTTAAGTCATAGTCAGTTTCTTAGTCAATTGTTATTTCGTAGTTGGGTCATCAATCTTCAACTTATAAGTTTTTTAATATTTCTTCCTACCTTCAGCTTTTTCTTTTATTATTAGTGGTATTTTGTGCTATCTTATGTCATGTTACATAATGCATCGCCGCCAAAATTGATTATTTCAAAAATAAAGATTGTTTTTCTGAAATCATCAACATAGTTTATTGAATCAAGTTGTTATTATTATGGAATTCATCAATCGTTATTTTCTTCTTTAGTTTATCTTTATTAATTCATGGTTCATGATTCTGGATATGATATTATTCTCCTCTTTTATCTTTTATTATGAGTGTTATCCCTTGTTTGTTCTATCTCCCTAAAATTGTCTTCTCTTCCATTCATATAAATTGGTACTAGCCAGAGGGCACATGTGGCTCTATTACTCTGCTATCCATTTATACACATTTTGAGTTCAGAGGTCATGCCTATCTGCTCAATATAATAAAATGATTGTTGGACTTATCTCAACATAAAATCATCATATAATAATACTAATAATAATAATAGATGTCTATTTTCGACTCATATAATATAAATACAATAAAACACTCTTGGGATTAATTATTCTGTTTTTTCTTCATATCATGATCTTCTCTTCTCATTGATTTATTTGGATTCCTCCTCTATGTCTGTGGCGATGTTCTTAACATATTTTTGCATTGTTTCTTTAATTTATTTCATATGATAGTTATTTTGTTTGTTATCACTTCTCTTCTCATTTATAATTAATATTAACATTCTAGCTGTTTTCTGGTTTACTTATACATTTTTCATCATTGATAGTCCGTTTAGTATGTCATTGTCATCCTTTATTTGACTGTCTTGTTGGTTCCTTTTTTAAAATGATAATTCTTGGCGATCCCCCTTTTGTAATAGGGTTATTTAATGATGTTAAGTAATGACATCACTTTTGTTAAAATGTTAGTATTTTACGTCAGTTTTTCATGATGCTCCATTATATTTTTTTTTCTTCAAAATTAATTTGTTTCACTTATTTCGTTTCACACACTTGGTTGTAAGTTGTCCTTACATGTATTTTTTGAATTTTGGTAATTATTTATTCTCAAAATTCTGTTTTCATTCATAAATTAATCGTTTCAAATATTTTATTTGTAAGCTGTTCTTACTTTTTTGGAATTTGTATAATTATTTATTCTTAAAATTCTTTTAACCTTCTTGCACTGCCTCATAATATTTCTTCAAAGAAAACTGGTTGTAAGTCCCTTTGATTCTTTTGGTAGTTATTTCACTTATGACATATGTGTTATTATGGTTATTTTTAACAATGACGTAGGGGCCATTGTAAAGTAGTAATAATTTCTTCGTGATACCTTCTCTTGAACTAGGTAACTCTCTATTCCGTATTAGCACCTTTTCTCCCTCTTGATATTGTATTACCTTAGGTTGGATCTTATGATATTTTTCCTTCTTCTTTTCTACTTGTTCCGCTATCTTGCTGTAGAATCTTGCATTATCGAATTGGTACTCCGGGTTGGTGGGGAAATTAATAAGTTCTTCAATCGCTCGAGGTGGTGGTTTTCCATACATTATGGTGTAAGGGGTGTCTCTAATGGATTCGTGGTATGCGAGATTTATGAAGTTTTCTGTGGCTTCGATGTATTCACTCCACTTACGTTGCTGATCGTGGCAGTATGTTCGAAGAATTCTCCCGACTTCACGGAGCGCTCTTTCAGCTGGATTGCTATTCGGGTGGTAAATAGAAGTTTTATATGTTCGGACACCCAGATCCATCAATGTCTCCTTCCACTTTCTCCCTCGGAATTGGGTACCATGATCGGTGATGATAGATGTGGGGATCCCTAATTCTGGTATGTAGTTCTGTGTTATAATGTTTAGTACCTTAATTGTGGTAGTACGGTTGATGGGCTATAACTTTACAAACTTGGTGTAATGGTCCATGATGATTACTATAAACTTGTACTGTTTCCTTCCTCCACTGCGTGGGATGGGTCCACAGATGTCTAAGAAAACTCGTTCCAGTTTGTTGGCAGAAGTTATTGGTTGCATTACTCCTTCCTTCTTGTCGTTATTACATTTGACTAATTGGCATATGTGACAGTTTTTTATAATCTTCCTTACTCTTCTGTTAATATCCTTCAGGTAGGTATGTTCCTCTAGTGCTTTGATCACTTTTAATGCTCCCATATGCCCATATCTGAGGTGATATTCCATTATAATCTCAGTTTCATATCCCTTAGGTATTGTCAAATTCCATGAATTTTGGTTAGGCTTGGTTTTGATAAATAATGTGTATTCGTGTAAACAATAGAATTGGGCGACTCTTTCATCTTGCTGGTTTAGCCGCTCTTGGATCTGGTTCAATTTAGTATCATCTTTTTGGTGTTGTTTTATCTTCTTCAGTATGGCTTCTAAATCTGCCTTGCTTTTCATTATATTGAACACCTTCACTATCGTTTCCTTCTCTCCATCAAGGTTTGTTGTTCGGTATTGATGCGGGATAGCACATCAGCTGCAATGTTTTTACTACCAGGGATATATTCCCAACTGATGTGGTATTCTTGTAGAGCAAGTATCCATCTGGTTAATCGTCCATGACTGAGCTTACAGTTCTTTAAAAAGGATATAGATTTGTGGTCGGTGCGTACAGTTATTGGATACCCAAGGATATAAGTTCGAAACTTCCCACAAGAAAACACTAAGCTTAACAACTCCTTCTCTGTTACATGATAATTGCGTTCGCACTGATTTAAAGTTCTGCTTGCGAAACTCACTACTTGATGGTTTCCGTCATCGTCCTCTGATATAATACTGACCCCAAGCTAATGTCGCTTGCATCGCAGTTCATGAAAAAGGGTCGATTGAAGTCAGGGTGTTTTAACATAATTGTTTTAAGGAAATGGTCCTTAATAGTTTTGAAAATTGTTTCTTGTTCCGGACCCCAAATCCACTTGGTTTTAGATGATAGTTGTGGTGACAGTTTGGTGGTTAGTTCAGAATAATTTTGTTGAAATTTTCTGTAATAATTACAGATGCCCAGGAACGACTGTAATTGTTTCTTATTTTTAGGGGTAGGGAAACACTGAATAGCATCTATTTTGTCTGTTGATGGTGTTATTCCTTGTCGGGATAGATTGAATCCAAGGAATTGGACTTTTTCGGCTATTAGTTTTGATTTTTCTAACTTTAATGTCACATTGTTTTCAGATAACTTCTCCAGTACTCGTTCTACTCTTGAACAATACTCTTCCCAGTTGGATGAAGTGATTAGTAAATCGTCAACGTACACAGTGGTTTAATGCATGGTTTCAGGACCCAATATCTGGTCCATGCAGCGGACGAATATCGCTACTGAATTCACCAGCCCAAAAGGTAATCGCTTGAACTGGTAGTTCCTACCTTCGAATATAAATGCTACATACTTTCTACTGGCTGGGTGCAATTCTACTTGCCAGTACCCGCAAACTGTATCCCAGGTACTGATAAACTGGGTACCATGAAACTTTTTTAGGATCTCCTCAATTTCTCCAGGAGATGTCCTGTCATTAATTAAAATTTTGTTTATCTCTCTAGTGTCGAGACATAGGCGTACCCTTCCGTCCTTCTTTGTAACAGCCACTATGGGACTGGTGTACTGTGAACAACTATACTCGATTATGTCCTCTTCCAGCATTTTGTTGATCTCCATCCGTACTGCATCCTTCGCCGCATATGCAATTGGATATGATTTTTTATTGAAGTTAGCAACCTCTTTAAACTTCAACTCGCATTGATACCCCCTTACTTTTCCTGGTTGGTCGGAAAATACATGACGGTATTTGTTGTAAATTTTGATTAACTTTTCCACTTCTCCAGTGGTTAAGGGATTCCCGTCCTGAGTACCTCGAAAGTGTCGGATATCTTCCAATTTCTTGTTCCATAGAAGGTCACTATTTATTTGGTCTTCTGTTTTTTCTTCCCACATTCTGTCTGGTGAATAACGGACTGTTCTTATATTATATACAATTGTTAACTGGGACGACCCCCTTGCTTCCAGTTAATTCTGCCATCCATTCTTTATTTTCATACTTCATGGTTACTCTGGATTGCCTCATGTCAATAACTGCAGAGTATTTTCTTAAAATGTCGCAACCAATTAAAATTTCAAACGGTAAATTGTGTGCGATTAGAAAGATCATTGACAATGTTTCATTATTACTTGTCACTTCTAGAGATACTTGTTTCTTAATTGTCTTATTTTGCCTTCCAGTGGCTCCAATCAAAATAATGTTACTCACGGGTAACGTAGGTAAGCTGACATTACTTTCTTTTTGAATTTTGTTGTACATGGTTATGTCAATTAAGGACACATTTGCGCCTGTGTCAATCATGAATTTTGTAGATATTCCATTTATACTGGCGATAATATAAGCGATTTCATTGTCTGGATGGTTAATTATTGTTGTATTCTCTTCCATCAATTCTTCACGTATATTCTTCAGATAATGATTTTGGATGATCGTCATTGTCTGGTCAGTCAGTCTAGTTATGTACCCAATAGATCGGATCAGTGACAGGTCCTGTAAGATTCTCACTGCCGCTGTTCGTTTAAATGTTGGGTATTAGTCTCGGCACGGTCCTCTGGTCGATTGGGGTGGTTACTATCAGTTACTTCCATCCTTTCACCCGAGTGGTCGTTAAATGTTACTCGCTCCTGGCTTCTTCTATGTTCTTCTGCTCCTCGGTCCTCTGTAATACTGTCTTCCATCATTTCTATTTTCGGCGCTGATGTAATTGACCCATCGCCTGTATGTTTGATTCTGTCCTTGGTGGTTATTATTGTTATATTGGTGGTTGGGCCTGTTGTAGTGGCCACCATGTTGGTTATTCCCTCGGTTATAAGAATTATTCTGGTTATTATTATTATTATTATTATTGTAATAATTTTGATTGTTATTTCTTGGATAGTTGTTGTTGTTATTGTTATTGAATGTTCGGAAATTATTGGGGCTGTTCGGTGGGTTATTTGCCGGTGCATTGTTTCCTTGGGACCCATTTTGATGGTTTCTCATATCGTAGTTTCTATTATTCGGGATGTTCTTCAGTCCATTTAGTAAGTAGTGTTTCTCTCGCTCGTACTCCCCCAATAAAGCGGCCATATCTTGTATTGTTTTGATCCTCCCACTCAGTCTGCTTTTAGTTATCTCCCCATCATAATGGTAAACCAGTTGTGTTACCAAACATTCTTCTGGGATATTGTAATAAAAAATTTTTCTTTTAACAATAGATGTGTGTTGATGATATAAGCTATTATGGAGTATGAGACTCCGATGTAATCAAGTCCAATGTAATATGTTTAATTGGTGTGGCTCTCGACGTCTTACTGGCCTGAAACACTTCCTTAAGTTTCCCAGCTGGTCGAGTCCCAATGGTAGCAAGACCGGTCGAGTAGCGTAAAGTTGATGAAGAAATATATATATGCTCAGCTTCACCGAAAGTTTCAAAACAAAAATTATTGTTTTGAAGAAAATTAAAAAAAAAATTATGTTTATAAAAAAAATAAAAAAAAAAAAAAATTTTAATTTTATTAATTAATTAATTAGGATCAATTAATTAATATAGGGCTGTGAAGTTTTAAACAGTGTAATGCTCTTCTGAAAATTTTTATTAAAGTTTTAGTATAATTTAAATAATCTATCACCACTCATAAGACTGTCTGTAAACCAATCGATATTTGTTTACCTTTCTATTTTTTAGGTTATCTTCACTTACGGGTGGTAAAGTCCTTGTAGATTATCAATTAGAATTATATTATTGGTAATTAGTATTATTGAAGAAATAAAGAACTATTAAGTATTGAAAAGTATTAATGTTTTATTAAGTAACAGCAATATTGACTCTTATCGATTAGTATCGATTCTCAGGATATCGAAAAAAGTTACAAGTATATGATATAAAAATTATATAGGGTTCTTTAAACAGCCAGTTATTACCAAAGTCAGAGAAATCGGGCTAATATTTAAAAAGTATAACGTTACAATCAAATTAATAGTTATTAATAAACACAGACATTGAATAATAATTTGTAAATATAATAATTGCTTTCACCCAAACAGCTGTGCTGAACCAAGAAGAAGGCACTGAAATCGTCAAAGCAAATGGCCGCCGTGAAGTTAGTGAGATGTCATTCGTATATTGGACGTTCCAAATAAAAGATTTTCCTGTAGTATTCCTGTTCTGATGTCTGCGAATCTCTTGTAAAATGTTGTGTAGTGTCTAGTGTACTGTTTCTGAGTTGTATTTAGTGTATCCGTATAATTATTAGTTCAAACACTTTCCCCGGTTCCATCACTAATTTGGGTTAATGTATTACACAGTTTTCTTGTGTTTTGTGGTGTTTTTCAGAGTAAATTTATATTGTTCTGTGTTATGGAGTGTTACTTGATTGTTTCTGTTATAATATGATAGTTTTAGAAGTATTTTACAAGTCACTCGCGATTTCACAATAACATACTATACACTCGCTTTGTATGTCTATTATAGGTTAGGTTATACACGTTACCGAACGTATGTCATGTTAACCGTTCAAAAACCAATAATTAACTAACTGTTTCCTTCAGTTTCAATTAAACTCTTAGCCCATATAATATTATCCTTAACATTGTTCAAATATTTTTCACATCCTGTATGCACTTTTACATTTTCACTATATGAATGCCTATACTTTGGTTATTTGTCAATTTTATTCACTAGATTTGATTTAAATTAATCTTTCAGTTCATTCTGGTTATTTTCAGATTAAATAATGCCATTTTATAGTGTTTTCTGTCCAAAAAAAATAGTAATTTCACTTTCAGTTTGGTATACTGTGAAGAGTCAAAACATCAAAATTTACTTCCTGTCATTATATAAATTCAGCCATTTTATCAGTTATATTTAATATTAATAATCCTATATTGTATTAAAAGGTTCCTATTCCCTTATTTTCTGGTAATTAATTGAATTAGTTGTATTCTGAAACATTATTCTGAAATATATGACTCCCATGTCTAAATTTCTGAGTTTAGTCATTTTCACATTTATTCATAATTCTGAATATAATTTATTAAAATCTCTCTAAATGGTATGTGCAATTATATGGCATGATCTCAAGTTTATTTTGTCTAAACCCCTTTTGTTTATTTGCATTTAATTGAGCAATTTCTCTGTTTTGATGAAGTTTGGTTTCCATTCTTTTGGCCTATGATTTTTTAACAATTTTTCTTACAAAATAATTTACAAACAATATATGATGTGTGATACCCTCTCTGACTTTTACAAATAGTATTATAAATTAAACATGTTTTTAAATTACACAAAAACAATTAGTATTGGTTACAATACAAACAATAGTTAAAACAAATAACGAATATTTTTTTTTTTAAATAAATGGTTGTCTTCAAATCAGACATTTTGCAACAAAATTCCCATTTCCAACATGTAAACATGGTTTATAAAAAAGGTTTTGTACTAACTAACATCTTAATTACTCTCTACTATTTACAAGTGGTAATTATTTTTATAGTTCTGATGTTAGTTGTTTCAGACCCAAACAAATGGCCTTACATCTAAAACATTTTTAAACATTCTTGTACTATATACATTAAAACCTTATATTTATATTCTTATTTCTAACTATTATTATAAGTAGGATTCTACAGTTTTTATACAGTCTTTTATACCTTGTCTTTGGGGAATTGTACCCTGTCATTAACAAATAAATAGTATGAACTGTTCAAAAAGCACTATGAAATCTGTTTTTCTTTTTTCATGTAAAACAAAAATGTTATTTTAAACAGATTCATGTCTTATGAACAACATATTGTCACCGTACACATTTTAAGTCATTGAAAAATGCATATTTCATTGCATCCAATGTTTGTGATTGCCAAGAATGAAACACAAGGTTCATTTTTTATAATACCCAAAACTATCACTGGTTCACTTTGCACTTATATATTATGTTAATGCTAAATGGTCGTATAGTCTTATTAACATAATAAATTGGTTAGCGTTTTTTCAATGGAGATTTGTTCCATGGGTACTATATTATTGTTTCATCTTAGTTCACAGGAAACTTTTACTTTATACACTCCTCTCTCTTAAATTTATATACATGTGGTTTTTATTTCGTTATACTTTTGTTTTTAGATATTTATTTTTGGGATATAGGGATTTGGGTGTCTTTTATAAGAGCATGACATCTTCTTCAGGATGCTGCCCTCTTCTTCTTTCTTCAGTCTTCTTTTCTCCTGCCTTCTGGGACTGGTATCTTCTCCATCTTCTTCTTGTTGCCATCAGGTTTCTTGGGATCTTCTCCATCTTCTTCTTTATTACAGAAATACACAACCTGTATTGGTTGATCTTGGCTTATTTTAGGGTTTCTCTTCTATTTATTCTTCCTCGTTGTGGGTTTGGTCATATTGTGTACTGCTTTGTTATTTACTATTTTACCTTCCTGGGTTATACCTTGAAAACCTTTGGTCATGATACTGGTCTTGGATGACTCATCACTAGTAACTCCTTTTACTTGAACTTGGATTTTCATTATAATAATGATTTCTTTCCACAGTTGCTATGAATTAATCTATTTATATTAGACTTAATGCTTTCTTCCAAATTTAAATATTATAACTTCATTATTCTAATGATCAATTGCCATTCAATATTATGCAAACATCTGCTACAGATTGCTCCCCTCCAGAAGTAATTATTTCAGACATGTTTATGGATGAAATAATTTCTTATGATAATTTCATCATTTCTTACAATTCATTTTCTTCTCCATTTGTATATCGACATTTTATAATTAGAGTTTAATTAATTTTATATATATAATTATTTGTTTTACTACTGATCCTTTTCGGATAGTTAGTGTCTTCTGAGATATATTATAATTGTAATACATTTTCTTTCTATATCAACTTCGTGTTGTATCCTTGGGATATTAATTCCCTAACATTCCCTATCACGTGGGCTGGGGCAGATCAGAGGGGCACTGTACGCTACTTCTCTGCTGGCCATACACCACTTCTATAAATTGAGTACAGGGGCATATCCATCCCTGCTCAAAAAACATAATGCTGCTGGAATTATCTTCAGTCAGTCATCGAATAAATAAATAAAAAGTAGTCTCATTTTCGACTAATAAAAATATCTTTGGATTCTCCACTTCGTAGTCTCTCAGATTATCTCACATTTTCTATCTTAATAAATCTTCATAATCATTATTATACTCATTACATATATATTTTTTCAAAACTCTTAACTTGTCTGCTATATTTATTTTAATTATGGTTGAAAACCTTTCTTTTAATAATTCTGGCTACTGTTTACAGTGTAACTCTCTTTCTTCTCCATCTGAATTCTCTTTATACTTTCTTCTGGTTACTCATAGTATTAGCATGGTCTTTATATATAGTCTTTCTTATTCATTATTTGAATGGTCTTAATATATTATATTTAATTTTTTAACATTGTATCTTTACATTAGATATACAGGTTGTTATATTGATCATTTTATTTAAACATTTTGGTTCTTTCCTTTCTCTTAGAAAGTTATTAATCCACCTTCGCATTCATTAACATTAATTCATTTATATCATATTTCATGTGGTATTGCTTCTCTTTGCATTTCATATAGGTCTTATTATTATCATTGGTTCAAAATCATCTTCTCCATATGTTTGGTATGAGTTGTTCTTCTTTGCTCTTAATTAACTGTTTTCATTATCGTTTCATAGGTAATTAGTCTCTTTGCTTCCAAATTTTTTCTTCTCAATTCAATTATAATTGACACTTAATTATTTTTTGGAACTTGGTTAGTTTTAATGTAAAGTTCAAACTATTCTTTTTATTTAATTGAAAAATATTTCTCATACATCCTTGTAATATGTTGATCTTATCTTGTTTCAAAGTACTGACGTTCTATCAACATTCAAATTCTGTTTAATTCATTTATTCCCAGAATTGTTTCATTCAGAAATGTTTATAGTACTGTTATCTTACTATTATTTCTGAATGTTTTGGTATTTTTCCAAAATCAAATTCTTCTTAATTATTTACCATAAAGTTTTCTCACAAACTTAGTTATAGTAAGTTGGTCTTACTTTATTTTTTTAAATTTTTTGTATAATTAAGTTCAAAATTCTCTCTCTTTCTCTTTCTTCCATAAAGTTTTGTTCTAAATTATCAGGTTGTAGTAAGAAGTACTTACATATTTTAGAATAAGTTATATTCAAAATTCTTTCTTTTTCTTTCTTCCATAAAGTTTGTTCCAAAATTATTAGGTTGTAGTAAGATGTACTTACATTATTTTTGAATTTTTTTTTTAAATTTAAATTCTAAATTCCTTTTTCTTATAATTCTCCAGAATGTTCTTCTCAAAATATTATGTTGTAAGATGTACTTACATTATTTTAGGATTTTTAAAATAAAAATTCTAAATTCCTTCTTCTTATAATTCTCCAAAATGTTCTTCTCAAAATATTAGGTTGTAAGATGTACTTACATTATTTTAGGATTTTTTCAAATAAAAATTCTAAATTCCTTCTTTTTATAATTCTCCAAAATGTTCTTCTCAAAATATTAGGTTGTAAGATGTACTTACATTATTTTTGAATTTTTAACATATAAATTTTTTTTCTTTTAATTCTCCAGAATGTTCTTTTCAAAATATTAGGTTGTAAGATGTACTTACATTATTTTAGGATTTAAAAAAAAATTAAATTCAAAATTCTATAACTCACAACTCATTCTTCATAGAAGCTTGATTGTACACTCCTTTGATCTTTCCTGAAACGATTTCCTTCAACTCATATGTATTGTTATGTTTATCATTTACCACAACATATGGGGTTATATTGTACTCTACACTGGCCCATATTATTTATACTTTTGTAAGTTGATCTTCTCTTTTTCTTTCCTTATAAATGCCTTTTCTTTTATATACCCAGGAAGATGGACGATTTTCTTTATGTCGTTCTATTGCTCATATTCTTATTGGTCATGTTCATTTTCTTACATAGTCTTCACTCATAAAACCCAGTTTTGTTTCTATGTTTATTCTTCGTATCATTTCCTTTCAATGATATTTATTTCGTCTCCTTCAACATTGTTTTTCGCCGTAGTCGGTTATCATGATCCGTCCCTTTTCTTGATGTCGTGTGGTATTTGTGTCAACCAGGGTCCATCATCTCAGTTGCTCTTATAAAATTTACCCTAGGGCGCGACACTCGGTTATTATTACTGTTATTGTTTTTATTACTAAATTTATCATGATAATAATTTCGGTTAGGTTGGTAAGGTTTGTCACCATTATTGTTGGGATATGGATTTCTCTGACTGTATGGGACATTATTATGTTGGCATAAATTGTTTCTATTGTATGGATAGGGGTTGTTATCCCTAACGCCGTTAGAATTACCGATACACTGGTTATTACACGGCGGGTTGTTATGGCCGTCGTAATTACTGGGTTGGTTCCCTCTATCATCATATTGTATACACCAATACTTTTCTGGTCCATGTTTTGTGTTACTTGACAAATATCTGTGAGGATCTTCATCTGGGTTATCACTTATTATTTGTTTATCTGAAACACCATAAGCTGGTTTACCATCACATATCCACTCTGAAGGAATATATTTTAGTCTAACCGTACCCTGGAACTGTCCTAGATGGCACCTTAATGGAATACATTCTGGTGATTCATCTGTGTCATCATTACAGTCTGGTACGATATCACATTTCCATCTTTCTGAAAAACATTGTCCAGTCTTGCGCTGAAATTGGTCTGTTCCACATGTCGTATTCTGTTTACCTCTGGTCCTTTCCCATTGGTAGACTACTGTCTTGTGGTAAATTATTTTGGAAATTACTTCGATTCTCCTCCTATAATTCCTGGAATTCATGATGTCTTTGTCATAGATAATTGGGATATTACTGTCATCAATTAACCCATGTTTCATCATCTCCAACTCTTCCTTCGTTTTTATTACATTTCTTGGATATATTCTTCTCATCCTTGATTCTCCTTCCCTTTGTTTAATATTTTCCTGGTTTCGGTTAGTTTCAATTTCAGGTACCACCATTACTTGTTCCTGCGTTTTATCATTTGGTTCTTCTTCTGATTCTGGTTGGCTATCATTTTTTATTTCTTCGGTCTTCTCCTTTCTTAATTCTTCCCTTTTTAATCTCTCCTCCCTCATTTTCTTAGTGTCCTCTATTATTTCCTTAGTCTCCTCCCTTGTTTCTTTACCCCAATCATCTAGCATTTTACTCTGATTATCCAGTTTCTTATGCATACTCCTGGTTCCCTCTCTTACCTCGTCCAGTTTCTTATCCATTTCCTTCTTGAATCGTCTATCATATGTTGGAACATTTCCTTCATCTTTTCCATTATCTCACCCCAACCCGTATTTTCTCTTTGTGCGAGTTCTGCCATTTTGCTTTTTGTCGTTCCCTTTTTATTGTCTTTCTCTGACTTTGTAGCTGTTGCCTAGCTCCAACTAGTGATTGTGCAGAATGTATTGGCCTTCCAATCGCTAATTAAAGCCCCTAAAGTTGTGCGCCAATTTGTAATAATTTAATAAAATGATGTTGTGTTGATGATAATAGCTATTATGGAGTATGAGACTCCGATGTAATCAAGTCCAATGTAATATGTTTAATTGGTGTGGCTCTCGACGTCTTACTGGCCTGAAACACTTCCTTAAGTTTCCCAGCTGGTCGAGTCCCAATGGTAGCAAGACCGGTCGAGTAGCGTAAAGTTGATAAAGAAATATATATATGCTCAGCTTCACCGAAAGTTTCAAAACAAAAATTATTGTTTTGAAGAAAATTAAAAAAAAAATTATGTTTATAAAAAAAATAATAAAAAAAAAATTTTAATTTTATTAATTAATTAATTAGGATCAATTAATTAATATAGGGCTGTGAAGTTTTAAACAGTGTAATGCTCTTCTGAAAATTTTTATTAAAGTTTTAGTATAATTTAAATAATCTATCACCACTCATAAGACTGTCTGTAAACCAATCGATATTTGTTTACCTTTCTATTTTTTAGGTTATCTTCACTTACGGGTGGTAAAGTCCTTGTAGATTATCAATTAGAATTATATTATTGGTAATTAGTATTATTGAAGAAATAAAGAACTATTAAGTATTGAAAAGTATTAATGTTTTATTAAGTAACAGCAATATTGACTCTTATCGATTAGTATCGATTCTCAGGATATCGAAAAAAGTTACAAGTAAATGATATAAAAATTATATAGGGTTCTTTAAACAGCCAGTTATTACCAAAGTCAGAGAAATCGGGCTAATATTTAAAAAGTATAACGTTACAATCAAATTAATAGTTATTAATAAACACAGACATTGAATAATAATTTGTAAATATAATAATTGCTTTCACCCAAACAGCTGTGCTGAACCAAGAAGAAGGCACTGAAATCGTCAAAGCAAATGGCCGCCGTGAAGTTAGTGAGATGTCATTCGTATATTGGACGTTCCAAATAAAAGATTTTCCTGTAGTATTCCTGTTCTGATGTCTGCGAATCTCTTGTAAAATGTTGTGTAGTGTCTAGTGTACTGTTTCTGAGTTGTATTTAGTGTATCCGTATAATTATTAGTTCAAACACTTTCCCCGGTTCCATCACTAATTTGGGTTAATGTATTACACAGTTTTCTTGTGTTTTGTGGTGTTTTTCAGAGTAAATTTATATTGTTCTGTGTTATGGAGTGTTACTTGATTGTTTCTGTTATAATATGATAGTTTTAGAAGTATTTTACAAGTCACTCGCGATTTCACAATAACGTACTATACACTCGCTTTGTATGTCTATTATAGGTTAGGTTATACACGTTACCGAACGTATGTCATGTTAACCGTTCAAAAACCAATAATTAACTAACTGTTTCCTTCAGTTTCAATTAAACTCTTAGCCCATATAATATTATCCTTAACATTGTTCAAATATTTTTCACATCCTGTATGCACTTTTACATTTTCACTATATGAATGCCTATACTTTGGTTATTTGTCAATTTTATTCACTAGATTTGATTTAAATTAATCTTTCAGTTCATTCTGGTTATTTTCAGATTAAATAATGCCATTTTATAGTGTTTTCTGTCCAAAAAAAATAGTAATTTCACTTTCAGTTTGGTATACTGTGAAGAGTCAAAACATCAAAATTTACTTCCTGTCATTATATAAATTCAGCCATTTTATCAGTTATATTTAATATTAATAATCCTATATTGTATTAAAAGGTTCCTATTCCCTTATTTTCTGGTAATTAATTGAATTAGTTGTATTCTGAAACATTATTCTGAAATATATGACTCCCATGTCTAAATTTCTGAGTTTAGTCATTTTCACATTTATTCATAATTCTGAATATAATTTATTAAAATCTCTCTAAATGGTATGTGCAATTATATGGCATGATCTCAAGTTTATTTTGTCTAAACCCCTTTTGTTTATTTGCATTTAATTGAGCAATTTCTCTGTTTTGATGAAGTTTGGTTTCCATTCTTTTGGCCTATGATTTTTTAACAATTTTTCTTACAAAATAATTTACAAACAATATATGATGTGTGATACCCTCTCTGACTTTTACAAATAGTATTATAAATTAAACATGTTTTTAAATTACACAAAAACAATTAGTATTGGTTACAATACAAACAATAGTTAAAACAAATAACGAATATTTTTTTTTTTAAATAAATGGTTGTCTTCAAATCAGACATTTTGCAACAAAATTCCCATTTCCAACATGTAAACATGGTTTATAAAAAAGGTTTTGTACTAACTAACATCTTAATTACTCTCTACTATTTACAAGTGGTAATTATTTTTATAGTTCTGATGTTAGTTGTTTCAGACCCAAACAAATGGCCTTACATCTAAAACATTTTTAAACATTCTTGTACTATATACATTAAAACCTTATATTTATATTCTTATTTCTAACTATTATTATAAGTAGGATTCTACAGTTTTTATACAGTCTTTTATACCTTGTCTTTGGGGAATTGTACCCTGTCATTAACAAATAAATAGTATGAACTGTTCAAAAAGCACTATGAAATCTGTTTTTCTTTTTTCATGTAAAACAAAAATGTTATTTTAAACAGATTCATGTCTTATGAACAACATATTGTCACCGTACACATTTTAAGTCATTGAAAAATGCATATTTCATTGCATCCAATGTTTGTGATTGCCAAGAATGAAACACAAGGTTCATTTTTTATAATACCCAAAACTATCACTGGTTCACTTTGCACTTATATATTATGTTAATGCTAAATGGTCGTATAGTCTTATTAACATAATAAATTGGTTAGCGTTTTTTCAATGGAGATTTGTTCCATGGGTACTATATTATTGTTTCATCTTAGTTCACAGGAAACTTTTACTTTATACACTCCTCTCTCTTAAATTTATATACATGTGGTTTTTATTTCGTTATACTTTTGTTTTTAGATATTTATTTTTGGGATATAGGGATTTGGGTGTCTTTTATAAGAGCATGACATCTTCTTCAGGATGCTGCCCTCTTCTTCTTTCTTCAGTCTTCTTTTCTCCTGCCTTCTGGGACTGGTATCTTCTCCATCTTCTTCTTGTTGCCATCAGGTTTCTTGGGATCTTCTCCATCTTCTTCTTTATTACAGAAATACACAACCTGTATTGGTTGATCTTGGCTTATTTTAGGGTTTCTCTTCTATTTATTCTTCCTCGTTGTGGGTTTGGTCATATTGTGTACTGCTTTGTTATTTACTATTTTACCTTCCTGGGTTATACCTTGAAAACCTTTGGTCATGATACTGGTCTTGGATGACTCATCACTAGTAACTCCTTTTACTTGAACTTGGATTTTCATTATAATAATGATTTCTTTCCACAGTTGCTATGAATTAATCTATTTATATTAGACTTAATGCTTTCTTCCAAATTTAAATATTATAACTTCATTATTCTAATGATCAATTGCCATTCAATATTATGCAAACATCTGCTACAGATTGCTCCCCTCCAGAAGTAATTATTTCAGACATGTTTATGGATGAAATAATTTCTTATGATAATTTCATCATTTCTTACAATTCATTTTCTTCTCCATTTGTATATCGACATTTTATAATTAGAGTTTAATTAATTTTATATATATAATTATTTGTTTTACTACTGATCCTTTTCGGATAGTTAGTGTCTTCTGAGATATATTATAATTGTAATACATTTTCTTTCTATATCAACTTCGTGTTGTATCCTTGGGATATTAATTCCCTAACATTCCCTATCACGTGGGCTGGGGCAGATCAGAGGGGCACTGTACGCTACTTCTCTGCTGGCCATACACCACTTCTATAAATTGAGTACAGGGGCATATCCATCCCTGCTCAAAAAACATAATGCTGCTGGAATTATCTTCAGTCAGTCATCGAATAAATAAATAAAAAGTAGTCTCATTTTCGACTAATAAAAATATCTTTGGATTCTCCACTTCGTAGTCTCTCAGATTATCTCACATTTTCTATCTTAATAAATCTTCATAATCATTATTATACTCATTACATATATATTTTTTCAAAACTCTTAACTTGTCTGCTATATTTATTTTAATTATGGTTGAAAACCTTTCTTTTAATAATTCTGGCTACTGTTTACAGTGTAACTCTCTTTCTTCTCCATCTGAATTCTCTTTATACTTTCTTCTGGTTACTCATAGTATTAGCATGGTCTTTATATATAGTCTTTCTTATTCATTATTTGAATGGTCTTAATATATTATATTTAATTTTTTAACATTGTATCTTTACATTAGATATACAGGTTGTTATATTGATCATTTTATTTAAACATTTTGGTTCTTTCCTTTCTCTTAGAAAGTTATTAATCCACCTTCGCATTCATTAACATTAATTCATTTATATCATATTTCATGTGGTATTGCTTCTCTTTGCATTTCATATAGGTCTTATTATTATCATTGGTTCAAAATCATCTTCTCCATATGTTTGGTATGAGTTGTTCTTCTTTGCTCTTAATTAACTGTTTTCATTATCGTTTCATAGGTAATTAGTCTCTTTGCTTCCAAATTTTTTCTTCTCAATTCAATTATAATTGACACTTAATTATTTTTTGGAACTTGGTTAGTTTTAATGTAAAGTTCAAACTATTCTTTTTATTTAATTGAAAAATATTTCTCATACATCCTTGTAATATGTTGATCTTATCTTGTTTCAAAGTACTGACGTTCTATCAACATTCAAATTCTGTTTAATTCATTTATTCCCAGAATTGTTTCATTCAGAAATGTTTATAGTACTGTTATCTTACTATTATTTCTGAATGTTTTGGTATTTTTCCAAAATCAAATTCTTCTTAATTATTTACCATAAAGTTTTCTCACAAACTTAGTTATAGTAAGTTGGTCTTACTTTATTTTTTTAAATTTTTTGTATAATTAAGTTCAAAATTCTCTCTCTTTCTCTTTCTTCCATAAAGTTTTGTTCTAAATTATCAGGTTGTAGTAAGAAGTACTTACATATTTTAGAATAAGTTATATTCAAAATTCTTTCTTTTTCTTTCTTCCATAAAGTTTGTTCCAAAATTATTAGGTTGTAGTAAGATGTACTTACATTATTTTTGAATTTTTTTTTTAAATTTAAATTCTAAATTCCTTTTTCTTATAATTCTCCAGAATGTTCTTCTCAAAATATTATGTTGTAAGATGTACTTACATTATTTTAGGATTTTTAAAATAAAAATTCTAAATTCCTTCTTCTTATAATTCTCCAAAATGTTCTTCTCAAAATATTAGGTTGTAAGATGTACTTACATTATTTTAGGATTTTTTCAAATAAAAATTCTAAATTCCTTCTTTTTATAATTCTCCAAAATGTTCTTCTCAAAATATTAGGTTGTAAGATGTACTTACATTATTTTTGAATTTTTAACATATAAATTTTTTTTCTTTTAATTCTCCAGAATGTTCTTTTCAAAATATTAGGTTGTAAGATGTACTTACATTATTTTAGGATTTAAAAAAAAATTAAATTCAAAATTCTATAACTCACAACTCATTCTTCATAGAAGCTTGATTGTACACTCCTTTGATCTTTCCTGAAACGATTTCCTTCAACTCATATGTATTGTTATGTTTATCATTTACCACAACATATGGGGTTATATTGTACTCTACACTGGCCCATATTATTTATACTTTTGTAAGTTGATCTTCTCTTTTTCTTTCCTTATAAATGCCTTTTCTTTTATATACCCAGGAAGATGGACGATTTTCTTTATGTCGTTCTATTGCTCATATTCTTATTGGTCATGTTCATTTTCTTACATAGTCTTCACTCATAAAACCCAGTTTTGTTTCTATGTTTATTCTTCGTATCATTTCCTTTCAATGATATTTATTTCGTCTCCTTCAACATTGTTTTTCGCCGTAGTCGGTTATCATGATCCGTCCCTTTTCTTGATGTCGTGTGGTATTTGTGTCAACCAGGGTCCATCATCTCAGTTGCTCTTATAAAATTTACCCTAGGGCGCGACACTCGGTTATTATTACTGTTATTGTTTTTATTACTAAATTTATCATGATAATAATTTCGGTTAGGTTGGTAAGGTTTGTCACCATTATTGTTGGGATATGGATTTCTCTGACTGTATGGGACATTATTATGTTGGCATAAATTGTTTCTATTGTATGGATAGGGGTTGTTATCCCTAACGCCGTTAGAATTACCGATACACTGGTTATTACACGGCGGGTTGTTATGGCCGTCGTAATTACTGGGTTGGTTCCCTCTATCATCATATTGTATACACCAATACTTTTCTGGTCCATGTTTTGTGTTACTTGACAAATATCTGTGAGGATCTTCATCTGGGTTATCACTTATTATTTGTTTATCTGAAACACCATAAGCTGGTTTACCATCACATATCCACTCTGAAGGAATATATTTTAGTCTAACCGTACCCTGGAACTGTCCTAGATGGCACCTTAATGGAATACATTCTGGTGATTCATCTGTGTCATCATTACAGTCTGGTACGATATCACATTTCCATCTTTCTGAAAAACATTGTCCAGTCTTGCGCTGAAATTGGTCTGTTCCACATGTCGTATTCTGTTTACCTCTGGTCCTTTCCCATTGGTAGACTACTGTCTTGTGGTAAATTATTTTGGAAATTACTTCGATTCTCCTCCTATAATTCCTGGAATTCATGATGTCTTTGTCATAGATAATTGGGATATTACTGTCATCAATTAACCCATGTTTCATCATCTCCAACTCTTCCTTCGTTTTTATTACATTTCTTGGATATATTCTTCTCATCCTTGATTCTCCTTCCCTTTGTTTAATATTTTCCTGGTTTCGGTTAGTTTCAATTTCAGGTACCACCATTACTTGTTCCTGCGTTTTATCATTTGGTTCTTCTTCTGATTCTGGTTGGCTATCATTTTTTATTTCTTCGGTCTTCTCCTTTCTTAATTCTTCCCTTTTTAATCTCTCCTCCCTCATTTTCTTAGTGTCCTCTATTATTTCCTTAGTCTCCTCCCTTGTTTCTTTACCCCAATCATCTAGCATTTTACTCTGATTATCCAGTTTCTTATGCATACTCCTGGTTCCCTCTCTTACCTCGTCCAGTTTCTTATCCATTTCCTTCTTGAATCGTCTTATCATATGTTGGAACATTTCCTTCATCTTTTCCATTATCTCACCCCAACCCGTATTTTCTCTTTGTGCGAGTTCTGCCATTTTGCTTTTTGTCGTTCCCTTTTTATTGTCTTTCTCTGACTTTGTAGCTGTTGCCTAGCTCCAACTAGTGATTGTGCAGAATGTATTGGCCTTCCAATCGCTAATTAAAGCCCCTAAAGTTGTGCGCCAATTTGTAATAATTTAATAAAATGATGTTGTGTTGATGATAATAGCTATTATGGAGTATGAGACTCCGATGTAATCAAGTCCAATGTAATATGTTTAATTGGTGTGGCTCTCGACGTCTTACTGGCCTGAAACACTTCCTTAAGTTTCCCAGCTGGTCGAGTCCCAATGGTAGCAAGACCGGTCGAGTAGCGTAAAGTTGATAAAGAAATATATATATGCTCAGCTTCACCGAAAGTTTCAAAACAAAAATTATTGTTTTGAAGAAAATTAAAAAAAAAATTATGTTTATAAAAAAAATAATAAAAAAAAATTTTAATTTTATTAATTAATTAATTAGGATCAATTAATTAATATAGGGCTGTGAAGTTTTAAACAGTGTAATGCTCTTCTGAAAATTTTTATTAAAGTTTTAGTATAATTTAAATAATCTATCACCACTCATAAGACTGTCTGTAAACCAATCGATATTTGTTTACCTTTCTATTTTTTAGGTTATCTTCACTTACGGGTGGTAAAGTCCTTGTAGATTATCAATTAGAATTATATTATTGGTAATTAGTATTATTGAAGAAATAAAGAACTATTAAGTATTGAAAAGTATTAATGTTTTATTAAGTAACAGCAATATTGACTCTTATCGATTAGTATCGATTCTCAGGATATCGAAAAAAGTTACAAGTAAATGATATAAAAATTATATAGGGTTCTTTAAACAGCCAGTTATTACCAAAGTCAGAGAAATCGGGCTAATATTTAAAAAGTATAACGTTACAATCAAATTAATAGTTATTAATAAACACAGACATTGAATAATAATTTGTAAATATAATAATTGCTTTCACCCAAACAGCTGTGCTGAACCAAGAAGAAGGCACTGAAATCGTCAAAGCAAATGGCCGCCGTGAAGTTAGTGAGATGTCATTCGTATATTGGACGTTCCAAATAAAAGATTTTCCTGTAGTATTCCTGTTCTGATGTCTGCGAATCTCTTGTAAAATGTTGTGTAGTGTCTAGTGTACTGTTTCTGAGTTGTATTTAGTGTATCCGTATAATTATTAGTTCAAACACTTTCCCCGGTTCCATCACTAATTTGGGTTAATGTATTACACAGTTTTCTTGTGTTTTGTGGTGTTTTTCAGAGTAAATTTATATTGTTCTGTGTTATGGAGTGTTACTTGATTGTTTCTGTTATAATATGATAGTTTTAGAAGTATTTTACAAGTCACTCGCGATTTCACAATAACGTACTATACACTCGCTTTGTATGTCTATTATAGGTTAGGTTATACACGTTACCGAACGTATGTCATGTTAACCGTTCAAAAACCAATAATTAACTAACTGTTTCCTTCAGTTTCAATTAAACTCTTAGCCCATATAATATTATCCTTAACATTGTTCAAATATTTTTCACATCCTGTATGCACTTTTACATTTTCACTATATGAATGCCTATACTTTGGTTATTTGTCAATTTTATTCACTAGATTTGATTTAAATTAATCTTTCAGTTCATTCTGGTTATTTTCAGATTAAATAATGCCATTTTATAGTGTTTTCTGTCCAAAAAAAATAGTAATTTCACTTTCAGTTTGGTATACTGTGAAGAGTCAAAACATCAAAATTTACTTCCTGTCATTATATAAATTCAGCCATTTTATCAGTTATATTTAATATTAATAATCCTATATTGTATTAAAAGGTTCCTATTCCCTTATTTTCTGGTAATTAATTGAATTAGTTGTATTCTGAAACATTATTCTGAAATATATGACTCCCATGTCTAAATTTCTGAGTTTAGTCATTTTCACATTTATTCATAATTCTGAATATAATTTATTAAAATCTCTCTAAATGGTATGTGCAATTATATGGCATGATCTCAAGTTTATTTTGTCTAAACCCCTTTTGTTTATTTGCATTTAATTGAGCAATTTCTCTGTTTTGATGAAGTTTGGTTTCCATTCTTTTGGCCTATGATTTTTTAACAATTTTTCTTACAAAATAATTTACAAACAATATATGATGTGTGATACCCTCTCTGACTTTTACAAATAGTATTATAAATTAAACATGTTTTTAAATTACACAAAAACAATTAGTATTGGTTACAATACAAACAATAGTTAAAACAAATAACGAATATTTTTTTTTTTAAATAAATGGTTGTCTTCAAATCAGACATTTTGCAACAAAATTCCCATTTCCAACATGTAAACATGGTTTATAAAAAAGGTTTTGTACTAACTAACATCTTAATTACTCTCTACTATTTACAAGTGGTAATTATTTTTATAGTTCTGATGTTAGTTGTTTCAGACCCAAACAAATGGCCTTACATCTAAAACATTTTTAAACATTCTTGTACTATATACATTAAAACCTTATATTTATATTCTTATTTCTAACTATTATTATAAGTAGGATTCTACAGTTTTTATACAGTCTTTTATACCTTGTCTTTGGGGAATTGTACCCTGTCATTAACAAATAAATAGTATGAACTGTTCAAAAAGCACTATGAAATCTGTTTTTCTTTTTTCATGTAAAACAAAAATGTTATTTTAAACAGATTCATGTCTTATGAACAACATATTGTCACCGTACACATTTTAAGTCATTGAAAAATGCATATTTCATTGCATCCAATGTTTGTGATTGCCAAGAATGAAACACAAGGTTCATTTTTTATAATACCCAAAACTATCACTGGTTCACTTTGCACTTATATATTATGTTAATGCTAAATGGTCGTATAGTCTTATTAACATAATAAATTGGTTAGCGTTTTTTCAATGGAGATTTGTTCCATGGGTACTATATTATTGTTTCATCTTAGTTCACAGGAAACTTTTACTTTATACACTCCTCTCTCTTAAATTTATATACATGTGGTTTTTATTTCGTTATACTTTTGTTTTTAGATATTTATTTTTGGGATATAGGGATTTGGGTGTCTTTTATAAGAGCATGACATCTTCTTCAGGATGCTGCCCTCTTCTTCTTTCTTCAGTCTTCTTTTCTCCTGCCTTCTGGGACTGGTATCTTCTCCATCTTCTTCTTGTTGCCATCAGGTTTCTTGGGATCTTCTTCTTTATTACAGAAATACACAACCTGTATTGGTTGATCTTGGCTTATTTTAGGGTTTCTCTTCTATTTATTCTTCCTCGTTGTGGGTTTGGTCATATTGTGTACTGCTTTGTTATTTACTATTTTACCTTCCTGGGTTATACCTTGAAAACCTTTGGTCATGATACTGGTCTTGGATGACTCATCACTAGTAACTCCTTTTACTTGAACTTGGATTTTCATTATAATAATGATTTCTTTCCACAGTTGCTATGAATTAATCTATTTATATTAGACTTAATGCTTTCTTCCAAATTTAAATATTATAACTTCATTATTCTAATGATCAATTGCCATTCAATATTATGCAAACATCTGTCACGCTACAATATTCGGCTCTAAATTTCTCACCACATTGACCTTACCTAAGAAATAAGCCGTGGGAGATTGTCCCAAGTACGGGTCGAATCTGCCGTTACTAATATTGTTCCGTACTACGTGCTGCGTTGCCTCAGACCAGTATTTGTTTTTAAAAAGTTCTTTAAATTCGGCAAAATTGTAAATGTCCGGTCGTACTGCCGTCCACCAATTATCGTGGACCTCCTTAAACATCTCATCCAGCATGCCCTTAATAACCATCCATCGGGTCTCCCTGGTTCTTGCTAGACTCTCTTCCACCCGTTCAATAAATTCGATTGGGTTACGTTTGTAGCTTTTAAAATTGATTATCTCCCTATTTTCACCGCATGAGATGTGTGAACTTAGTAATGGTCTGTCCTTCAGTGCATTTATTTCTTCTTGGAGGCGTAACTCTCTGACTCGGAATTCTTCTAATTTTCCTTCCTGGGCTGTTGTGGTACCCTTAACTTCACTTACGGACGCATCTAATTAGTTATACTTCTCTTCAACTCTTGTTTGTATCTGTTCGAATTTATGGGTTGTTTCTCGCTGGAGTCCTTCAATCCTCCTTTTGCTTTCACCTTCGGCTTCATTTACCTTGGTTAAGATTTCTTCCCGGACTTGTAACACCACTTTGCTGGTTCTCTCTATTTTCTCTTCCGTCTCCATTACAGTTTGTTTCAATTCTTCCCTGTACTCCGTCAATTGTTGTTGTAATGTATCTTGGTTGTACTCGATTTTATCGTTCAACGTTTCTATATCTTCTTTCATTTGTCTCAATGTTTCGCTGGTTTTTTCATTGCTTTTATCTATTTTTTCACTAATCAATTTATTCTCCTCCTTCATTTCCTGTCTTAATGTCTCGTTATTTCCATTAATGGTCTGCCTTAAATCTTCCTTAGTTCTGTCCAATTTTTCCTCCTGTTTCTTAAAATTGTCATTTATTGACTCAAACTTCTTATCTAATTCTTCTTTGTCTTCTCTTCTGGTTTTCTTGCCTTCCTGTTTGTCCTCCTTTCTACGTTCTAGCATTTGTTGAAACATTTCCATTAATCTTTCGAATCTCATTTCTTCTATGGTCCTGTTTGGTTCTTTCGTCGTTTTAGTTGGTTCGGTCGGGGTTAATATTTCTTCCACATCTTCCACTGATGTTACCTCCCTTTCTTCCATTCTGCCGTCTTCCTCGGTCTCCTTTTCTAACATCTCTGCTTCCTTTCCCGCCTTCTTCTCGCGTTGCTTAACCTGGTATCTTGTGTTGTGCTTTGCCTGTTCCATTTTCTGCAGCCGCCGCTAGAATCTATAGGGTTTAATTGTACAGTTTTTTAATTATTCTAGCCCTACTAGTTGGCGCGCCACTTTGTAGAATAATCGTATAGTTCCAAGATTTATAAATGTCACACGTTGTAAGCTTCAATTTGTAACATAACGTATTCGACAGGATTTTTAATTTTTTCTGGATGTGTTATTTACTTACTTTTGTATTTAATAGTGTGTAGCGAGCCGTTTTATACTTTTTCTTATCACTTACTAAGTCGACCGTATTCTCGTCGCTCAGTTCAAATTTTTCCGCCTCGCCACCTGATTGGTTCCCGCTGTCTGGCCGAGTCGAATTCGTTAAATGCAGTATTTTATTGTTTATGTCCCAAATTCTTATATTACCTTTTTGAAATTAATCAAACATACAGCAATTGAGAAATATGAAAATTTATTGAACCCTTTCTTTATATTATCTGGTCAATTACAGTTGATAAATGAAACATATATTTATTTTTAACTCCGGCATTTACAAGTTGCTCAGTTGGCAGCGTTCGGCTCCGTCCAGGTCAACGTAAAAGCCACAATGGCGTACAGTTTATGTTTTATACAAATAATCTCAGGGATAAGTCCTTTGGACTACAGAAGTTGGATTACAGACTAATAAATGCACATAAATTTATAATATTCCTTATAACTAATATACAATAGTGGATATTTTAAAACATGAAAAGTAAGTTATTGGCAATGAGAAATAGTGCACGCTAGGTTAACATTTGTTAACAAGTTATGTTTTTAAAATTATTTTAATATAAAATCAATATTCAGTGGTCGATATGGTTTATCGAAAGTGATTATTTAATCAAGTTAAGTTCAAAAGTTAATTTAGTGATTTGTGAAGTGAAAATAAGATTGTTCGTTTACTATGGGTAATTGAAAGTTTAATTATGGGGTGAAGTATTTAATTTATACTCATAGATTCCTTAATGTAGCTTCTCTTGCGATCCTCTTCTTCTCCTGGAACACGTCTAAGAGTCCTTTCTTCTTTGGATTTGCTGAGATCCCCGTTCAAACGATTGAAATTCAATGTCCAGCTTCCATCAGTTCTTGCAGATGATCTTCTTCCTCAGGTTGAGTTAGGTATTTTCAGTTCTTCCTCCAGAATTGGTCGTTTATTAATTTAATTTACTTCTTCCCAGTTTTGGCCATAACATTTTTTTTAAAAATGTTTTTAAATAATGATCATCTCATCAATGGTTCCTTCAAATATTCTTTTGCACTTCTTCATTTGAATTTAGATAAACTTAAAGATTTTAAAATTAATTTGTCATCAAGGGCTCCATACGTCCACCCTCTATGTTAGTCAATAATGAAGTAACTAGATTTCAACGGTCATAATGTGTAACAAGCTTGAGTTGTCATGGTAACTCTTCAAGTTTTACTAGTTCTCATTGGTCAACATCTTATAACATTGTTATATTCTAATGTTTTATTTCTGTTCAAATATGTAAAAATCCTTTAAATTATAATTACTTTCTTATGCTAGTAGTAATATAAATTATACTAACACCATTGTTTTGCTTTTTTACTAACGATTATTTTGATAACCCTCATGGTTACTTTTGATTAGTTAATAACATTTTACTTATTTTCTTATTGATATTTCCTTTGTAATTATCTTTAAACTGAATATTATTTATACACTTTTATATCTGAGATTCTTACTTAAGTACTTAAACATTTTATATACTCTAATTGACCCTTGGTTATTGTTTTCTCTTTAAACTTACAAAATTCTTTCCTTCATGCTAGGCCTAAAACCTAGGTTTCACAATACTCCTATTCAACATTCTTTACAATTCATTAACTTTATTTAGTGGTTCATTAAACATTTCCTATAGAAACTAATTAACAAAAAACATTGGTGCTTTTAACAACACACCTTTTATTATTAAAATATTTTCTTACCAGGTCCAAACCTGTAATTAAACTTCTAATTATTATTGGTTTCTTACTTCTATCTCACCTATCTTCTAAGTTTATTAATACTATGGTTCTTATAATAACAAAACTCTTATAATAATAATTTTTCACACTAATCTAAACAATAAAACTCATTCACAAATTCCTTCACTAAACCTAGTGTCTCCTTCTCCCATCTTCCACTCTAATATTTTAACTTTTACCTTATTTTTTGTAATTCTTACTTTCTATCACTTAAATTAATAATGGTACAATTAGTTTAGTATTCTTACTATCTTACTTGTTTTTTAAAAATTGTTTTGCTATATCAATATAGTCTGCTTTTTTACTAATTCTACACTGTATGCACTCACACTGCACTTTTCCTTTCACATGAGGTTTCTTTATCTATTATCACTGGGTGGTTATTAGTCATTAATACTTGTTTTATCCTCATTTCACATTGGTCACTTTTGGTATTAATTATTGTTTTTACTCAGCTCAATTATATTTTACTTGCTTTTGGCTAGTTTATTTTTTAATAGGGTATTTTTTATTTCTAACGTCCTATCTTATATTTATAAATTCATGTTTCTTTTCTTTTTTGTTTAACATACATAATATCTATATTTTATTTTTCATGGTTTATATATTTTACATTTTATTTATGCCCTATCTGTTTTAGTGCATTTACTTTACATTTTATTTATTAGTTACTTCTTGGGGTTATAATGATTGTGGTCATACATTGGGTTACATTCTGGTTTCTCGTTCCTTTATTCTTGTTTCTTCCAATCTATTGGGTTAAGTCATAGTCAGTTTCTTAGTCAATTGTTATTTCGTAGTTGGGTCATCAATCTTCAACTTATAAGTTTTTTAATATTTCTTCCTACCTTCAGCTTTTTCTTTTATTAATTATTAGTGGTATTTTGTGCTATCTTATGTCATGTTATATTATTAATTTTGAAATTTCGTTTATTGTTCCTCCTTGTGTTACTGGAACTATTGTTTACTTCTGGTCTTCAATTTACTTTCATTTATTTTTGATTTGCTTCATTATTTGCCTTTAAAATGTCCGCATCAATATAGCGTCTGTGCCTCTGGATAGTTAATAATGGATCTCTTGTTACATAATGGTCAAAATTATAATAACGTTCTGTTGTTATGGTAACCAGTTTGACTCTGATTGGTTAAGTACATTTGAAACTATTGTTATAAATCCTGGTTTTCTGTTCAAAATGGATAAATATTTTATAATGGTCATTTTTCCTTGGGGATATTTCCAATGCTTGAAATATTAACATAGATGTCCCTATTTTCTTTCAAAGATCAATTTGACATCTCACAAGGCTGGTCTAGGCCATGTATTATTGTTTTTGGACAAGATTGATAATACTATGTTAGTACATATTTTACTTATTTATACTGTTTATCACAATTCTGACATGTTATTATTGTTAGTTGATGGTAATTACATAATTTACTTGGTCTTATTATTCAAATACAATTTTCAGTTGTTTACAATTGGTTTTCTGAAGTTAGGCAGCTATGTCATTTATAGGCCTAAACTGTAACATCTTATAATTTCTTATTTTGCTCTATTTAAACATTATTTATTAAGAATATATAGTCTGGTTATTTTCATTTCGCACTTATTGGCTTTTGAATTACTTTGAAACTGTTTTACAATCTATTAGTGTTATTATACTTTTACAAAATTAATTCTTATCTGATATTTTGCTTTCTATTTATATTATAGTTATTAATTTGTTGCTTGTTAAGTTTATGTCATTACTAGTTTTATTCCTACTCCCATTTCTCACACACCTCTTTAACACTTAAATCTATTAACAAAACATAACATAGAAATAACTTAATGGTCTGTATATGGTTCAGCCATATTTCTTCTCATTAAATATAATTATTATATTGCATGTCATTACTTAAAATAGGGGGTGAAGTTGATCGCCTGCACGAGGTGCCCCCTGCGTAATCTAAACGATCAACACGAGGTTCGCCTTTCAACGCGCTGACTAAAATGAAGATGGCTTCAAAAAACCTCACACAAACACAAAACAGCTCTTTTAAGAGCTCTGACACTAGCCTCCGTATTATTTATTGGAATGCAGGAGGCCTCAATGATGTAAAATTTTTGCAATTCAAACGAAACGTCAACCACTTAGACGAGGATCTATTTTTTATTGTTGAAGCAGGACCCGTTACTGAAATCCCTGATTATTATCAGACGAACGGCTACACCGTTACTATGATGAAGAGATCGAGACAGATTGCCTCTGGCATCCTAATTGGTGTTAAAAATAACCTAACAACAAAACTACAAGTTCTGCATGAAATGGAAGCGGATGACAAGTTGGAGGCCGTCCTGGTCGAGGCATGGAAAAACAAGCAACACTTTAGTGTAATAATCTGTAATAATAAATCTGTACAACCCACCCGGCAACAACCCTCTTTAGAAGTGATTGAGAGGACAATACAGGCAAATAGCATAATTGTCGGAGACTTTAATAGTCAGTCACCAAGATGGGGATACTCAAGACGTACTGCATCTGGAAAATGCCTGGAGGAGTTAATCGACAATAACCAATTGGATGTTTTGGATACACTTTCAACTTTCCTTTCCTTTACGGGTCAAACGTCAAGGCCAGATTTAGTCATCACCCATTTCACCCATTTAGTCATTTCCCTCATGTTAGTATCAGACTCTCCTGAGAAGACTATTGAGGCGGTAAATAAAACATTGCTCGACTGTGCTCTCCAATGTATACCTGTGGACAGGAAAAAAAATTCCAACCCTTTTGGAACTCTACTCTCTCCTACTTGAAGGGAAAACGAGACCACTGCCGCCACACAGCCGAACGGACGAGAGCAACTGAAGACCTCATCTCCCTCAGGAGACACCAAGCCAGGCTGCACGCAGAAATAAAGAGTGCTAAGCGCTCTGCCTTCAAGACTTTTATAGCCAAACTTGACTTTAAGAATAACAGCACCCAAGCCTACAAATATATCTCACGGCTTAATAACGACAACCCGCCAAAGGCACAACAACCATTGCTCTGTGCCAACCGCCCACTCACCGATCCCTCGGACATCGCCAATGCCTTATGCAAGCACTATGCGAATATAAGCCGAGTACACGGAGATAAAGCCATGGCCAGAACTCTGCTAAAACGACCCTCGGCTACATGTTTAGATAAGAAAACCCAAGATCTCTCCTATGATCCTTTTACTATTGTTGAGCTAGAAAATGCCATTGTGCAAACCAAAGAAAAGAAGTCTGCTGGCGTGGACGAAATTTTCCCCGAATTCCTCACACACATGGGCAATACAGCCAAGAAAACCGTGCTAGCCGCCATCAATTTGACATGGGAAAAACACGTGCCCCACATATGGAAGAAGGCCGAAATCATCCCTATCCTAAAAAAGGGAAAACAAGCAGACTCAGCAGAAAGCTACAAGCCTATCTCCCTGACGAGCGTCCTGTGTAAACTAGCAGAAAAGATGATCACAAACCGTTTAAATCAACTAGTTGAGGCTAAACAAATTGTTGACCACGCACAAGCCAGATTCCGCAGACACCGCAGCACGATGGATCACGTAACCAATTTCACACGACACGTCAAAGACGGGTTCCACAGGAAAATGTCAACATTAGCAGTGCTAGTCGATATAAAAGCTGCATATGATATGGTATGGAAACCCATGCTCATCCATAAGCTGGCCATACACGGAATATCTGGCAAACTATTCAAATGGATTAAGTCGTTTTTGTCCCAAAGACAAATCCGAGTCCGATATTCAAATTGCACATCGAAATTTCGCATCCAACAGCAAGGACTAGCCCAAGGAGCAGTGCTGAGCTGCTAGCTGTTTAATATCATGATCGACGACATTCTCGAAGCAGTAAGAAGTGTGCCAGGCATCAAAGCGCTCCTCTATGCGGACGACCTTCTCATCTGGGCAACCAGTGGAAACACACTGTCACTTGAGGCGTGCTTGAACGAGGCCTTAATAAAACTCGAGATGTGGGCAAAGCGAAACGCAATGACAGTAAATTCTGGCAAAACCACCTTTCAACTGTTCTCACTCTCTACAAAAGTACCGCCAATTAGCCTATTTTACAGCGGGACAGCGCTGGAAGAAAGCGCCATTTCTAAATACCTGGGAGTACAATTGGATAGGCGCTTAACGTGGAAACCTCATGTGGACCAAAGCGCGGAAAGGGCTTTAAAAAGAACACGACTACTAAAGAGATTGACAGCCACTAAGTGGGGAGCTAACCAAGATGTCCTAAAGACTACCTATAAAGCATATATTAGACCCATGCTAGAATATGGAAGCGAAGTCACCGTCACAGCAAGCGCCAGCGTACAAAACAAACTCGATCTCGCACAAAATACAGCCCTAAGAGTAATAACAGGCACTGCAAAATCCACCCCCATCAAGGCCATGGAGGCACAAACCCAGATAGAACCATTACAGTCATATAGAGAAAGGTCAGCACTGCGATTCTGGGAGCACTCCAGGCGTGTCTACAAGCGTCTATGGAACGACTACCGACAACCTACTCCCAGGCTAAAGACACAAATAACCCTATTAACCATGTACAAAAACATCGCCGAAAAATACGATATTGCCCTCACAGAAACAGCGCCGCTGAATACCCATCAGGACTTCTTCAGTCTCTTACCCCAAGCCAGCTACCATCTTAAGAACCACTCAGCACCTAAACATGCATCCACAGATTTAGAACTAAAGCAATCAGCTTTACAAACCATCCACGAAGATTATCCCAAGCAAGAGTGGATCCATATCTACACTGACGGCTCATCAATTCCGGGCAATGGAAAAACAGGAGCTGGGTACTATAGCCGCCTTTTCCAAGGACACTTAGCCATGGGCAGCCCCCTTAGTAACTACGATGGGGAAATCGAAGCAGTTCACGCTGCCGTTGATGAACTGGAAAAAATCACTCCCCCTTCAAAAGCCGTGCTCCTAGTCGACTCGCAGGCTGCAATACGCAGTCTATCACGGAACTCTCAAACCGACTGCCAAAGAACTATCGACTGTAGAAGGAAACTGGAGACCCTGGCGAGTCGAGGGTGGATCCTAAAACTCCAATGGATACCCAGTCATGTCAACATCTGGGGCAACGAGGAGGCCGATAAACTGGCCAAGCAAGGCACAACCCTACCCCAGCCTACCCGCCCGCAGTCCCTACAATCTTCCAAAGCTCAAATAAACTCCGCTGTCAGCATATGGAATAAGCGAAGACTGTCTGAGGTGGCCGCCGGTAAAAAATGGGAAAGCCTTGTCACCGAGGGTCCAATCAACCCCAACCTCCCTCATGCAGTGTGTGTCGCCAACTTCGGACTAAAAACCGGACATGACTATCTCGCTTCACATCTGCACCGCCTCCACGCACTGCCAACCCCTGAGTGCCAGCTGTGCGGCCACGCGACGATGGACGCCGACCATCTGAGAGACTGCCCGGCCTTAGACCACACCCCGTCCAACGAGGACACCGAGATCGCCGAAGCCCGACGCTACTGGTCAGCGCGTCGCCTAATGGCTCAACAGCCAAGGGTGGGCATTGGCTAGTAAGTAAGTACTTAAAATGGTTCTGCTACTCCTCTCATTATACCTTCATTACTTACATAAAAAATTCAAACATATTACTGTAAAGTCAGGCTTTCTTGGTTTAATACTCCTTTAAACACTAAACAAACAAATTAATTTTCTTTCTTTAATTTTTCTTAACAAAATAACATGTTTGGTGAGTATTGAATCGACACCATCTATTCTATAAATATAATCATTCTAGATATTCTTTTATACTGACATAATATGTTTTTCTATTCCTTACACCCACAATTACTCTGTTTCTTACAGGCTAATACAATTAACTGAATTGTCTATTCACAATCAGAATGAACACTGTTGCACACCACTATATAAAAATTATTCCAACTAGCGCGCGCGCACACACACACACACACTGAAACACAAGGAATTTACTAGAAAAATATGTAACTGTACAGATGGTGAGACAAGAGTTTAGGGGGTGGGGAAGGGTCATTAATTTTTAGTTTGTTGTGGGTGAGCAGGGTGGGGGAGAGGGGTGAAGGGTTGGGTTTCACATATTTCCTGTCTATTCCCGATCTGACGATGAGCTGTGAAGCTTGAAAGCGCTAATCGGAATAATTTTTATATAGTGGTGTGCAACAGTGTTCATTCTGATTGTGATTTCAATCACTAACACAAATTTCTTCATTAAATGAATTGTCTATTCATCATTCGATTATGGTTTTGGTTTATTACACTTGGTTACTATTCTTTTTCCTTAATATTATAAGTTGTTTATTTTAATATTCTCATCACTTCACTGTTTATTGCTATCACTCCCTACCTATCTCTCACTCTTGGTTTCAATGATATTTTAGATATACATTTATAACTATTCTTTAACATTTTGTGCCTTACTTTCTTATTATTATAAGGTTCTTATCAACATACTTTATTTAATAGTAATTGTCTTACTTATTTTTTATGGTTAGTGTATTTTCTTTATTATTGTTTTATTCATGGTTAATTATATATTTTCTTTACTCATTTGTCTCTTATCATTGATTTGTCTTCTTAATCTCTGTGAATCTTTTCTCATCTTATTGTCTTTATCTGGTCAATCTCTGGGGTTGGGTCAAAGTCGTTTGTTTGTCAGTCTAGTTTATTCTTTTAATCATTGTTCTTGTTTATAATTCTTCTTTCTTAACTGTATTTTATATTTTTTCATTATTATTCATTAAATTATTTTATCTGTTATCATTTCTCTAATACTTATGGATACCATATATGATCTGATTTCTGCAACGTTATAATATACACTTGCACAATTTACACATAACATTGTTATTACAATTTTTGTCCTCTGCTACTCATTGGGCAAAAGATGGGTAAAAGAACGGATTTGTCCACTCTGCACGAAACGTAGTTTTCTTTAACATTTTTTAAACACTGAAGCACATTCGTCACCTTTAAAATAGCTCACTTCTTATTTTAACTAGTTTCCAATGATGAAAAGCAAGCATCTGAAAGATAGTCTCCTGTAACAAAGAAAAAATAAAATGGTCTCAGGAAAGTTCAAAAAAAAAAAAATGGTGGAGACGTTCGAAGGGCGGGTACTTGGCCTTAAATAAATATTCAGCCAAGTACCCTTCGTAATGCTTCTTTCGAACTCCAAACCGAGGTATATGACAGCGCACCTCTCGCCACTGGCGTTCGATGGTGTTTGTGTGAGCGCCGGTGTGTGCGTCAACAAACTCTATGGAATGATTCACAGTGAGATGTTCGAAGCCGGCCTCCCCTAAGGATCGGTATGCTTTCCAGCAGTTGGACACAATTTTAGTGCCCGGCTCTATCCTTTCGCGGATGATGTGGAGTAGTGTGTCCACATCACGCGTATCGACAGGCACAAAAAACGACTTGCCGGTGCCCCTTTCGATCCCGCCGAATATCCACTGACCCTCCACGACGCGACCACGGTTGTATTTCCTGCGGCCGAAATTTGCCTCGTCGATCTCAATGATTTTACCGCGTCCGCCCAATTTTTCTGCGCTACTCTTAAACAGGTGATCGATGCAAACCTCTCTGATGAAAGAGTACCAGTTAACGACAGTTTGCGACGATAAATCGTACTCTCTCATCGGGAAGTCCTGTCAAGGAGGGTTCATTAGCATGAAGGTGGCACATATGCTGAAAATGACCCGTGGAGCCAGGCAAGAGTTACCTATAAATGCGCCTGCTCTCGCCGAACCACTCCATGAGCATTTCACCTTTTTTGATTTGGCATACTTGCGGTACAACCTTCCGCACCAAAACCCCAACATCCCCCTGTTTAGAAGCACCACGTTTTCACAGACGCGGCAAATCGCCGATGGCACTATTACACCATGGTGTAATCGCCAATTTATAAATTGTCCCTCCCCCCAACCGACACACTCTGTGTACTTCACGGCACAATTTTCACACACACACAATTTTCAACACAGATTTCACCAACTACAGAATTGACTACAACAGCCGCCGAACAACAAGTGAACGTTACCAGGCATCGGTTAACGGATTTTCATTACCGCGTGGAGTAATGAACATGTAACGGTAATTTATAATGGGCAAATCATAGAACAGCATTTCAAACAGGGTGACAACTCTACAAATGGCAAGAAAGTGTTTGAGAAATGAGTGGGAGGTATAATCATGACGTCATGTAGCAGAAACTCCTGTACATTTTCAATATGTCCCATTTGTGTATGTCAGTAGTGGATAAAACAAGGTAATTTTAAAATTGAAATAAAATATAACCCAGTGTTTTCCCAAAGGTTTTTTCACTTTTACTGTGTTACAGATATGTGTCTCCAACGTTCTGAACAGTAATTTATGCATAAAGCGTAGTTCGGAGATATCAAACTACTACCATATTAAGTTAAACTATATGTACAAAAATACGTACAGTTGTGAAAAATTTTCACTAGGGACCACTTGAAAATTTCAAAATTTTTTAGTTTTTCACAAATTTCCCTGACATTTTAACGTCTACAAAATTTCCTGACTTTTTCAGGGTCAGTAGACACCCTGTCATTATTATAACGCTGCTAACACTTCTTGGCAACTACCACCTAATACCACTCTTGCTACCAATACCAAAGGCATTAGAGATTTTTGTTGGCCTGTATCCAGATCCTAATGGATGGCATCATCCACAAGAAGCAGTTTGGGTTTCAGGTGGGGCTCCCGACTACTCTTCAGCTATTAAGGGCCATTAGCCAACTCGAAGGCGCTACCAATAGGCATCAGTTGACAGGCACTGTCCTGTTGGACGTGAGCAAAGCCTTCCAACAAAATCTGGCATGATTTCTGCTCTGCAAACTGGTCTGTACACTACTACCATCAACCAGTGTGTCTCATAGTTGTATTTAACCAACTGATCTTTCACCATGAGTATTGATAGAGCGTGGTCTCGGACATCCTCTCAGAATCTCATGTTCAAGCAATCAACACAGTCATGTCTGAAGTGATAAACTTTATACATAAGTCCGCTTCCTCCTTGGAGGGAATACCTATCCACCAGGACTGATCGGTGAAGTACCTGCGTGTTTGGCTAAATGTGTGCCTCCACTTCAACGACCATGAGGCTGATTTGTCCTTCAACGACCCTAAACAATTTGTCCTTTTACTAGCAGCAATTACGTTTCTGGTCCCGACTTGCTAGCCTCTCCTGTCAGCAACCAACAAGAATTCCCAAAGTGTATACTCCATTCCTCTCGGGGACCATGTGGTATGTTAAAAATGATGTTATACATTGGGTTCTCCATGTTCCTTCCCTGGAAAATTTCATCCTGGCAACCAGTTTATTCATAAAGGTGGGGGAATACTCCTTCCTACACAGACATCAACTAAATAGTATGGATGATTAGCTGACTTCGGGTGCTAGTTGACGATCCACTGTAGGCCATTCTTTACACGAATATCAAATGAGTCAACCACCAGCTTCTTAATCTCCTGTGACCTGGTTGCCTGCCACAAAGCAGACTACAGCTTCCCCATGCTTGACTAGGACAGCGTCTGTGTCAACTTTCAGCAGCAGACAGAACAGAAACAGTTTGAGCTGTCTATGCTGCGCTGTTGTCCTCAGGAAACCATGAGGTGTGCAAGTGCTTTCTTGTGGGAACTCTGCACAGCAGCTCATCATTCTGGCCGACACCCCATGGTGGCTGCTTCTATTGCCCACTACAGTATGGCTCTAAGTCCTGAGGGTGCATAATTGAAGTAACGATAGAACAATACATTAGCTACGGGGTCCAACGGGTGCACAAAAACAATATCCAATAGAATTCCATTTTGGCTGCACTGTCATCTGGGCACAGGAAACCACAAGTTGTTTGTACTCATTTTAACAGACTGGGTTGCGACAGGTCCAGCATGTAAAAAACCCATAAAAATTGCATAAACTAGTGATTTTTTCCAACACTGCTTTATGTAAATGTAACACAGACCCTCAGAAAATTTCAATTGCCACAATGTAATTCCTGAAAAATCCAAGAATATCCTTTCTGTACAGGAAATAGTGAAATAATTAGACAACTTAATAAACTCTAGTTTTTAACTACTAACATCTTAAGGAAGGAGATGATATGAGAATTTGGATTGAATACCAAAATACCATAGTGCTAGTGGTGGCCTCATTCTGTACTCCAAATGGAAGGAAGTCTACTGAGAGCCTAAGGAGGAGTTGAGTTTCAGAACAAACCACTTAAAGCATAATTCAGAATGTTGTAATTTTTTGGCTATTGCACACTGTAGTAATTATGAATTTGAGTAAATTATGTAGTAAATAAGTAAATTTGTAAAAATTATAAATGTTTATTTTTAAGAAAGCAATGAGGCTGTCAGTCATATTGGATTCTGAAAGATGTCAAACTGGAATGAGGTTAGAAATTTAATAAAATTATTTAAAATAATAGTATTGGTAATGTTTAAGAGTGATGAATGTATATAAAGACTATTGTTAATGAGTGGCTTCAGGCTACATGTGCAAGGTTGTGAACTCCAGATTCTGTTAATTATAATTTATTGAATGTTAAAGTACCGTAATTGGTAAAACATAGAATTAAAACAAAATAGGCCTAATCAAGTGATCACAAGCTTGATGTAAAACTAGATATTATAATAAATTTTATAAGCCACTGATAATAATTGTAAAACACCAAAATAATGTAAAGCACTGAGAAAAACATGTATTAAATTAGTTTATACTGTAAATGTAAAAATGCTGTATAAAGTAAGAAATTAAAAACTTAAAAATATTATAATGTAAACACAAGCCAAGCAAGAAGAAAGCTTAGACTCAACAATGCAATAATTGGTAAAGAACTAAATTCATTCCTTCTTGAACCATGAAATAGAAAACATTACAAAGAAAGAAATAATAATAAAAATTATTTTAATACAAGAGGAAATGGAGCAAATATAGACTACCATTTTTTCTTTAAATATCTAGAGTTTTAATGGAGGGGAAGAAGTGCCATTCAGTAATTAGAAACTCAGTTATGTTTTCTATAAAATGTATGTAAAAAACTTCAAAAAACGAATTCCAGTTTCACTTACTAACTATTTTCTGAAAGTTTTAGAATCAACGGTTTCAAAATGGTGGTGCAAATATGGGCTACTACTAAAGTGACATAAAATAACATTTATTACCAACGAATCACTAAAAGTCACCAAAATTTCTTTATTAGCAGAAATTATAAACATGACACTTGTGAATACATAAAAAGTAAAGGTAGGAATTACCTTTAATACATAATGCCATTACAGTCAAAACATTTTAAACACTATTTTAGTCTATCCCTTAATATTTTCTTGTCAATATTGAGAATTATCATCAAGAAAATTTGTGATTTTGTTAGTTACATAACCTACTGACCAAAGTCACACACTCATAAACATCTTTCTCTGCTCCTGAACATTCATTGTGTCCCTACATTGGACACATGACGCGCTGCACCCATAGTTCACCTTTTTACATGTCGTATGAAAATTTACCTTCACAAAAAATGCACATTGCATCTTCATCTTCAGGCTTTTCCATTCCAATTGGCAACTTTAAGTCACTGCCACTTTCACATAGGTTTGATTGTGGTTCATTGTCCGATTCTTCTGAATCTAGGTCTAATCTCTGCTTTAGTTTCTGGTGCGACAAAGTCTGGATTGGTTAAGATGTTCCTATCGAATGGCATAATTCCTGTTACATGAAATCCTTGTACCTTATGTCTGCTCTCTGAACTTTCAGATACGCTTTCCGAAGGGCTCCATGACTGAGACAACCGTTTGAATGCAACAGATCTGATTTCACTGCTGTAATAATATTTTAGAGCAGTGGTTCCCAAACTTTTCAGTCCGTGGACCCCCTCCCAAAAAATTTAAAAATTCACAGACCCTGTCTGAGTTCTGAAATAAAACAAACAGTAAATATGATAAAAACTCTTATATTTTAATTATAAAAGTATTAAAATAAAAATTCTTTTAGCTTCAAAATTATAATATTAATGATATCAAACATAGTTTAATGTGAACACTGAAGCTGCTTTTGCACAATTAGATCTGCAATATTGGGTTTAATGTCTGATAACTTCAATATTAAGTAACTTACAACATCAAGTTTATTTCCTAACTTTGACTTTAGTATGTGAGCAGGAAGACTGCGGTTACACACAAATAAGTAGAGGAACACACAGTTAAACACTTCAAAGCTCTTTTTCCGAGTTCAGGGTTCAGGGTAGTCAGTCATTACATATAACCAAAAGTCAGCTAGCTGTAATTGCGAAAACTGTGATTTTAATGAACTGTCAGTTGAAAGTTCTGCCAATGAATCTTCTTTTTGTAGAGTAAGAGAGAGGTCTAGTTAGTTCAGATAGCAAACAGATCTGCTACATGACATGATTTAAAGACATTATTAAAACCATTAATTTGTAATTACTTTTACAATTAATTTGAACCCCGCCCCCCAAATACCTGGTATCTTCTACTAATTGTTTTAAGATTCTAAAATTTAGATTTATATTTTAGAGCATAAAAAATAGGAGAATATTACGGTATATCCTAGATTTTCTTAAAAGTGTCTGTGGACCCCACTTTGGGAACCACTGTTTTGGAGGGTCCATGAAGGTTTTGTCAAGAGGCTGCAATTTGTGTGTACAGTGTTGTGGCAATGAAATTATGTTTATGTGATTTGCTCGAGCTATGTCAATGACGCTGAGGTTTCTGATGTGACTGTCTAATATCAACAACACAGGTGACTCTACTGTTGGGTAAGTGTACTTAACCTGAGAAATTAGGCTTACCAACTGGCTTACCTTTCATAAGTAGTCCAACATGTTCTTCCTCGGAAAGATAAACATGGGTGGAAAGAAATCACCCATAGAAGATACAACAGTTGTTGAACCTCTTTTGACCAATGTCAGAGTTCCAATCTGCCTATTTCCTTTCTCACCATGATATTTTGTATCTTGCTCTGTATAACACTGAGTCCTGTCACATCAACATTGAATACCCAATCAGCAGAGTACCGGTGTACAGTATATGCATCTTCCAAAATGTCAAAGAAATCAACTTGTTCTTTATTGGAGCTGTAAGTCCTGGCATAAGATGTCCCTCTTGGTTTGCGTACAGACAAAACAGCTGTATGCCATTGCAGAAACAGATCTGCCTATGCTCTACCTGCTTCACCTGTTTTGAAAGGATGAGGCAAACTGTTTTTGGTGGCTAATTGGTAGCCAAGATGTCTCAAATCCATTATGGTGAAACGAAAAAACAGGATTCCATGTACAGCAAATACTCTACTAGCGCCTTTTCCAAAGTTTTCCCTAAAATAACCTTCCCCTCAAGCTTTTTAGAGGCTGCTAATTGAGGGTTGAGGGATGTTGCTTTAAGAGTTTGTACAAGGAACACTGAACACTTTCGCTCGGTTTTAATTTACCCATTTTACTTTCTCTCACAGCAGCAGTCTTCTTCATTTAATTGCTGTTGCTTATTTTTTGGCACATACTGTGGGGTGTTCCTAGGCATCCTGAAACAAAAAAACTGATATAATAAGTTTCTTATAACAGGTGTATTGCCACTAGCCCATATTTACACCAACTATAGTTGCCTACCACCACCATGCCATATGGAAAGTTTAGCTTATGATTAAAAATGCTGTTAACATTTACCAATAAAATGTCCATTATCTGAAATGTTTACTTCTTTAACTAAACATACCAGGAAAACTTTTGGTGCATGGGTAAACAAAGCAACGATGTAACACACTAACCACATGGAAGATCGCATGATAACTGAACAGAAACTTTCAGCAAGCTTGTGATTACAAAGCATTTTATGTTTACAAAATTAAAAACTAACTGAATATGAAAACTTACCTTTTTTAGCAAAATTAGTTTTCTTATGACGTAAACAGTTGTGTCTATCACAAGAAACTTTCTTACTGGTTTTGGTGGAACCATTACATTTACCACTTACTACATTTCACTTACACCACAGTCTTGTTGTGCTTGGTTTCTTCAACTATACCCATTACCCTTAGTACAACACATACTAGATATACTTTAACTCTTCAATGCCAAAACTGAACTGTGGGTTTGGTTACTAGCACTGCTTGTACTAAACTAGATGATATGAGTTTGATTATGAGTGGCTCAATATCATCCTGCACATGTTGCTGCCCACATTCACTTAGTTTTCCCTCCAATACTGAGTTCAGAGAGTCACTTCATGTTCGTTTTGAAAGTTTTGTTCTGCCTTGCAACATTGCTTTACATCACTCTGTAATAGTTCTTTTGGATTGCTTTCAAGTGGTGTGGAGGAAGGCTGCATACAATAATCCTTTCTCTTAAGCAAGTCATCCCCACGTGTCACAACGCATTGCCTCTTTATGTCTCCCATAAAATGTAATCATTCAAACTTCAAGCTTCCCTCTGAAAAATCTATTCCTTTTGTCGAAGCCATTCCTTAGTTTTTTCTTTCCTCCAAGATGTTGTCCATACTACTTTTTTTTCGACAATGATAAGCGGCATTGTCCATTACAATTACAGAATTGTTTTCAAGATTTGGTAACATGTCTGAACCATTTTTCAAATTTGGCTCATCTATTTTATCATAGTAGTCCACAAAATTTGATTTCTGCAGAAGAGAAGTTATTCATTACATATAAAGACTTGTTCTCTTAAAGTAGCTTCCTTCAGTCCCATAATTAAGTCCAGCCTTGAATGTACTGGGGAGGGGGCCTTCTGACAGTGGTGTCCCCATCCATACTTTAGTCTGAGAGATTCTACAATTTACTCAAGTCTCATCAAAGTAAACTATATTTCTTACACCTTTCCAAAAATCCATTATTTTCTAAATGTATGTATTCCCTATGATATAATATTATTCCTCTCAATCAACATACTTGTCCTTTCTCATATTTTTCCTCAGTGGAAACCTATTTCTTTTAATAGGGAATGTAAAGTAAAAGATTGATAAATTGTAATCATCATTTATAACCTTCAAAACTGCATCTTAAGTTGAAAGCATATTTCTAAAGAAGTCATGCTCACTTATCTTATTGGACTTCTTATAAAGCCAGTATACCTTATTTTTTACAACTTCTTTTAAATATCACACCTTGTTTTCTTGGAGTTACCATGGATCCTTCAGAAGCTTGATTCTTTATTTTATAGAAGAAACGGTGACTAACTTTAAGACATACACAAGCATTTTTGTTACCATTTTCTGATTTGTCAGGATTTATCATTTTATGATTTTCCTGAAATAATTGTACAAGCTGGGTACAAATTCTTTGCCTGTTCCTATTTCGTGACTATCGGTTTAATATAAATTTACGTTTTTTAAGTCTTAATTACCAAAAGTCTTGTTTATTTGTGATAACATTTTTCAATGTCAAAGTCTTGTCTCACAGAATGATAAAGTATCATATACTACTTCATATATAAGTTAACACTTTAGAAATTAGTTTTTTGTCTTAGTATAAGTAACAAGCAAAATGTAAGGAGTTAAGTTTTATTTTGTCTTAAGTTATACTATAACTATAGTTACTTAATACGTTTTATTGGCAGTGCCATGTCACTGTTTGTACAATTTTATTGGTCGCAGCAACATCTGCTTGGTCAAGGCCACGATTCGGTATAATTTCAACTTTTAATCCGAGAGATTTTGTTCATCTTCAGTTTTGATGATATTATATGACACAGACTATTACTATTCCGACGTGTTTGGAAATATCTTCTGATTTAAGGTTAGTTTATTGTTAAATCGGGTTTGTAAACCCAACAAAACTGAAATTATTTATATTTTCTGGAAAAATTCCTTAAACATATAAACAATATATAGCAATTTTATTAAAGGTGAGGTAATGATATGAATTACATCACTCTAGCATTGATTTTATGGAGATTTCGCCATTTTTTGAAATGTGACCAATTGGACATTTTCACATGTAGTACCTCAGGAAAAAAATAATGGAAAAATTGTATTGAAGTATTTCAGCTCTGCTCTGTATTCTGAAATGTTCTATATACAGGTTGATTCAAAAATGGCTTTACAACTTTGAAAGCATACAGAAATTTATTCAGATAACTTACAGAGTCGGTTGAGGTGTCATTTCAAAGCAAAACACATCAAGTTTGTCATCCAACATTCATTGTGGTTCGATGTGGCTACCATTTGTAATGCGGCATACATCCCTCCTGAAGTCGATTTCATTCCAGACTTTAACCAGTAAGTCGGGCGTCACTTCTGCAGCGCAGCGTTAATTCAAAGTCTCAGCTCAGCAAGATCAGCAGGTAAAGGTGGTACAAAAACCCAATCTTTAATGAAACCCCACAAGAAAAAATCTACCAGTGTCAAATCTGGGGAGCGAGGTGGCCATGCACAACCAATCCACCGACCTGGGAATCGGGTATCAAGAAAATCTCGGACTTCTACGCGGTAGCGAGGTGGTTCCCCATCTTGTGATAGTAAAGGCGTCCATCTTGGTCATCCTCGTCTAACTGAGGAATTAGAAAATTTTCTAAAATATCCAGATACACGATACCATTTATGGTTGCTTCCTGGAAGAAGAACGGGCCGTACACTTTTTGTTTGCTAAGGGCACACAAAACATTGACCTTAGGACTATCACGAATATGCTGCAAGGTTTCATGGGGGTTTTCACTACCCCATATTCGGCAGTTATATCTTGCCACTGATGTGAAACGTTGACTCATCACTAAAAATTACATTGTCTAGGAATGTCTCGTTGTCTGCAATTCTGTCAAACATTTCCACACAAAATTGCATGCGAGCGACTTTATCTTCATCTGTAATGTGTTGGACCATGGTTAGTTTGTATGGCTTCAAGTTCAAGTGTTTACGTAATACGTGCCAAACAGTTGGTTGTGGAATGCCAGTCTCACGTGATGCACGCCTAGTTGATTTCTTAGGACTACTGGAAAAGCTTTCTCTGAGTTGTTCCACAGCAGCTTCAGGAACTTGTGGACGTCCTGGTGATTTTACATGTTGTACAGAACAACCAGTCTCAACAAAGGTTTGGTGCCAAGAGTAAATTGTAGGCCTACTAGGAGGCTCCCTACCATACTCTGTACAGAATTTACATTGAACTGCAGTTGCTGATTGCGTATCGTGAAACCAAAACACACAGCGAGCACGTTCCATACCAGTAAAAGTAGCCATTTTCAACAACAATGGTGACAGCGCTAATGGTGGGTGTATTCGGTATTAATGGACTATGTGAGTCAAAACTTGATATGTTTTGCTTCGAAATGACACCTCAACCGAGTCTGTAAGTTATCTGAATAAATTTCTGTATACTTTCAAAGTTGTAAAGTCCTTTTTGAATCACCCTGTACTATTGTGCATTTATTCCAATATAAATCATTCTTAAAACTTGGTATTTTTTTTACCTTTAGTTCATACAATTGGCTCTCTTTATGATGGCAACCCACATGCTAGATTTCTAGTTCATTTGAAGTTGTCACCTAACTTATACACTGTTTTTTTAAACATAATAAATTTACATGGTCATTTCTATTAACATGTTTTCTGTCATGCAGGTAATTATGACTGGAGAATCAACACTATGTTGTACGAAAAAAATGTGTTGTGCAGGAGGACGGACTTACCAAAAACACTGGCAGAAAATGTGTTAATAAAAACTCATATTTTTTAATTATTACTGAAACCCATCAAACACTCCACACCTATACTCATTAGCCATTATCAGTAACATCCCTGATGAGAAACTAGACTAGTAGAATAACTTTCTCTTCATTAGAGAAAAATCGTCATAAACACTGGAAAACTATGAATTTATTATTTTTACTTTGTAAAGTTTTATTGCAGTTAATTATAACAGTATCAATTGTTTTGTATGATTTTACTTTTCACATTTATAAAATCAAAACATTATATGTAACTTGGAATAGTGCCTGAATCAGCCTGTAACATGACAAATATTATATCCTTAAGTTTTCCAGTGTATGTTAGAGGCATATGCTCTATTATGTTTTATATACAAATAGTTACACACAGTCGGGAAGCACACATAAATACTTTACACATAAAACATTCATAAGCTATATATCAAATGCTTTCCTAAAAATTATCTATATATTAATACGTGAAGAGAAAACTTTGTACCCCTTTTTAAGCATATTGCGCGCACGGAGGAGTGTGAGATTTGGCATAGTTAAAGTTTATATGGAGAAGGAGTGCAGAAAGCTAAAATTTATGTATAATATGTGTTACAAATACATTAAATAAAATAAAATAAAACATTCATTTGCACTTGAAAATTCATTTAAAACTTTTCAAACAATGGTAATTGTTAAAAATAAAATAATTTTGTTGCCAGGCAACAATAGTCTGTGGAGTGTATGTCAAGGCAAAAAAGCGTTTATTTTATATTTTGTATATTAGATATCTGTGTTTTATATATTAATGTGCAGTTGAAAGTGAAATACAGCTTGCTTAATACTGAAAGATTGACTGAAGAGCTGTGAATTTTGTGTGATTTCAAATGTTCCTTTTTCAATAGTCTGTGGAGTGTATGTCAAGGCAAAAAAGCATTTATTTTATATTTTGTATATTATATATCTGTGTTTTATATATTAATGTGCAGTTGAAAGTGAAATACAGCTTGCTTAATATACACCTGTTGCAAAAGGAAAATTTTGTAGCAGCAATTTGAATTGACTTACTCTCGCCTAATTATTATTGGTGGTTTCAAAAAAGTGAGTACATTTTATTATTTTTAAATTAAACCCTGTCTAATCTTGGTTTGAGTAATTTCATTACATGTTTTTTTTTTACATTCAGATATTCGCACCTACTTCCATTATGCCTCGACATAGAACATTGACGGGTCGGAGTGAGAGACAAAGAAGAAGGAATATATATTCGCGTGAAAGTCAAAATGATAATAGACCAAATGCAAATGTAAATAGTATACAAAATGATGAAATTATTTTGAGGGATACATTTAAATGCGCACTGAATGTCATTCCAAGAAATTTTAATGCTTTTGATTGTGGATTAATGCATTTACAATGCAGGTTTTGCAATGCAAAACATTTCGAATCTGAGGTCACTTTAGGTGAAAGGACTGCATTCACTTCATGTTGTCATAAGCGTAAAGCAATATTACCGGCCTTAAGTCAAAATGAATACTTTAAATCATTGTATGATGGACTTACTTCAAATGAACCTTCAATAAAAAGAAAGTCAAAAAATTATTTTGAAAACATTCGTAAATACAATTCATCATTTGCTATGGTTAGCTCAAAAGCTAAATTTCGGATACAGTTACGCGTGGAGTGTATCATTTTAAAATACATGATGTTTTTTATCACAGATCAGGTCCAATGACTGCTGGATATGGTCGCTCACCATGTTATGCGCAATTATATTTTTATGATGTTGACACTGCTGTCAATTATAGATTACGTGAACACTATAATCAAACATGCAATAACAATATAATGCGCGAAATCTCTCTTGAATTGGAACGCATTAATCCTTTCGTTCAGCCATTCATTGCAATGAAAGATCATTGTCAGAGAGTTGAAAATCAAAATTAAGAAATTTTTATGCTCATTAAAGTAAATCGTGATTTAGATCTATGCCGTTATAATGATGCAGTTCAAACTGATGTAGCAGTAATATTTAGTACAGTTAATGGTGAGCCACCCTTTAAACGAAATATGGTTTTGTTTTCAAAAGTTAATGGTACCATTAAAAATATCTCTGTTTTGGATTCATCATTGGACCCTTTAGCATATCCATTACTTTTTCCAAATGGTGATACTAGGTGGCATATCAATATTTCTCATAATGTACCAACTACATCTAATTCAAGAGCGCCCAGAAATAAATTAACCATGCTTCAGTATGCAGCCTATTGACTTGCAATTAGAGAAGATTTTAGCATGTTGCACCATTCACAAAAATTATTTTTGCAGTGGATAGTTGATATGTATGTGAGAATAGAGGGCACAAGGTTACATTTCATTTGACAAAATCAAACAAGTCTTAGGTCTGAAGTTTACAACAATTTAACAGATTATTTAGAATTGAACCCCAATGCCAATAATGTTGGCCGTAGAGTAATTTTACTATCTTCATTCAATGGATCTCCAAGAAATATGTATCAGAATTATTTAGATGCAATGTCAATTGTACAACATTTCGGAAAGCCTTCTTTGTTTATTACAATGACTTGCAATCCAAGTTGGCCTGAAATAGTTAGCAATATTGGTGTAGGTGAGTCAGCTAATTTTCTACCTGATATTGTGCGTGTATTCAAGTCCAAACTGAAAGCATTAATTGAGGGCCTTACACTAAAAAAAATCTTCGGTAAAGTAGAAGCACTCATTTATACAATTGAGTTTCAAAAGAGAGGATTGCCTCATGCTCACATTTTACTCTCTTTAAATGAGCAAGATAAAATTGTTAACGCTACCGATATTGATAAAGTTGTATCTGTGGAGATTCCTAACATTCAAACACATCCTACATTACATGAATATGTTGTAAAACACATGATGCATGGTCCATGCGGTGTACTTAATCCAAATTCTGTATGTATGAGAGATGGAAAATGCACAAAAGATTATCCAAAACTATTTAATGAATTTACATGTAAATCATTAAATGGATATCCATTATACAGAAGGCGTGATAATGGTATTAATGCTGAAGTTCGCGGTAGTTGCCTCGACAATCGTTATGTTGTACCATACAATCCGTATTTACTTGCCAAATTTAATTGCCATATAAATGTTGAAGTATTCACTACAGTTAAAAGTGTTAAATACATTTATAAATACGTGTATAAAGGCTATGACAGTGGATCTGTTGAATTAGGTTCAGAGAGAAATGAACCAGGTCAAGAAATACAAATTGATGAAGTTAAAAATTTTTTAAATGGCCGTTATGTCGGATCAACTGAAGCTGTATGGCGCATCTATGAATTACCAATGCATTTTCAATCACATGTCATCGTTAGAATTGACATTCATTTACCGCTTAGACAGAATGTTTACTTTCGAGAAGGGCAAGAACGTCAAGCAATTGAAAATGCAAGACAAACAAAATTATTAGCATTTTTTGAATTGAATCGATCAGATCCATCAGCGCATGAATATAAGTATATTGAAATTCCTTTGCATTATGTGTGGGAAGATTCCCGAAAAAAATGGAAGAAGAGAAGGCGTGGAGGTGATAAAATCATTACACGCATATATGTAGTATCACCAAAAGTCATCGAACTTTTCCATTTACGATTGCTTTTATTACATGTCTGTGGTCCAAAATCATTTGAGGATGTTAGAACATACAATGGAATTATACACACTTCTTTTGTTGAAGCGTGCCATGCTCGCGGCATTGCTTCAAATGATAATGAATGGCGCGAATGTTTAAATGAAGCAAAAGAATTACATTCACCAAAACAAATGCGAAATTTATTTGGTTACATTTGTGCATTAAATGTGCCAGCTAATGCATTGGCTTTGTGGAATGAATTTAAAGTATATCTTAGTGAAGATTTTTTGAGAGATTACAACGAAGAAGTATCCTTTAATACAGCTCTATTAGAAATTGAAGATATTTTGAATGTTCATAATTTGTCATGTCAAGAACTTGGTTTACCAGTTCCCACATATTCGCAGAGAACAGACGAAGCAAATGCTATTGATCCAATAGAACAAGAGTTTCTGTTTTCTGAGCATTATGAAACTGCAAATATTGAACAGCGTAATCTAATTGATCATGTGATTCGTGAAGTTTTGCATCATGATACTGGATCTAATGTTTTTTGTTTAACCGCTCATGCAGGTTGTGGAAAAACATTCACACAAACAGCAATCATTCACAAATTAAATTCGCTTAATCTTAGTTGCATTGCAACAGCGTTCAGTGGCATAGCTTCACCTCTATTACTTGGAGGTAGAATTTTACACAATGTGTTTAAATTGCCTATACCCATTTTGGAAAATTCTGTAGCGAATATTACCGCACATAGTAGCTATGGATGTTACATAAATTCATCATCATTGATAATTATTGATGAAATTTCTATGTGCCCACTGCAAGTGTTGAAAATCATAGATAGATTATTGCAGGATCTATGCGATGAAAATGATAAACATAAACCATTTGGATGGAAAACGATACTTCTGTGCGGTGATTTTTGGCAAATCTTACCAGTTGTCCCACATGGATCACGTGCAACTTTAATTGAAAATTGTGTCACGAGTTGGCATAAATTTGTTTATTTTCATAAAGTAACGTTTACTCAAAATATGAGAGCCTTACCAAGTGAAATAGAATTTGTCGAATTCTTGAAAAAAATTGGTATTGATGAAGCCCCACAATTCCCTCAGTTTGGTGAAAATATTATTGAAATACCTCAGCAATTAATAGGAGATGAAAATAATATTATTAATGAGGTGTATGGAAATATTTCCGAAAACATACTCTCAGATAACATATTGAAGTCAGTTATTTTAGCACCTAAAAATGATGATTGTACGTTTATTAATACTGATATACTTAATCGAATACCAGGTGAACAGAAAACATATCATAGCTACGATAAAATAATTTGTGATGATGACAATGAAATCAATAACTATCCAGTAGAGTTTTTGAATTCTTTGACTATTAGTGGTTTGCCACCACATAAGTTAGTATTGAAAGTTAATTGCATCGTTTTACTGATCAGAAACTTAAATACAAAGGAAGCATTAGTCAATGGAACAAGAATGCGCATCAAGTGTATGCATCGTAATGCTATTGATTGCGAAGTTTTAACTGGAACCGCACGCAATAAGAGAATTTTGATTCCACGTATAAATTTAACATATTCCGGTACTGTTTTACCATTTAACTTTCAAAGAACTCAATTTCCAATTAGGCCTATACCTGCATTTGCGATGACAATAAATAAGTCTCAAGGACAAACATTCGAAAAATTGGAATTTTATTGAGGCAGCCAGTTTTTACACATGGTCAATTGTATGTCGCAGCAAGTAGAGTTCGATCATTCGATGGTTTGAGATTTTATATTTCCGAATATAATGGCCAAGGGCATTTAGCAAATGATGAAAGAGTTTTACAAAAAACATCGTTTACACAGAAGTTCTGAATCATTAAATTCACTTTCAAACTATTTTAAGTTCAATGGACAACATTTATTTTTTTAACTGCCCGGTTTTTTTGATTTAATGAAAAATATATGAAAAAATATGAGGCATGTATTTTTTATTTCATTTTTTATTTTGTATTAATTTTGTATTTAAATTTTATATAATTCGAAAAAGATAGGCAAAATAACTGTATAGTTTTGGCGAAACCTGGTCAGTATGGCAATAAAAAAAACCAAGGAAATGTCAAAAAACGCGTTATTGCTTTTTAAATATGGCTTAGCCAAGCTAAACCTCATTTTTCCTATCTTTCATATTTTTCAAATAACTCGAAAATTAATGCATAGAAAAAAAAATTAAAAAATTATATAAGCTTTGTAGCAGATAATCTTCAAATTGTTTTCGAATTTTGTACCTTACCAAAAATGAAATGCAATCCACTGGAATTGAAAACATTGTATCTTATACTTCTATGAATGTCAAGTCTCATTTTTATTAGCGTTTATTTGATTCAATAATAACATGAAAAAATTAAAACTGACAATGAATTATATCAAAAAATAAATACGAATACGAGCTGTAATTGTGTTTTTTTTTCAACTGTTACTAACATTAAATTTTAAATTTCATAGGTATTGCAGGGAATTAAGGCAAACAACACATGCTAATGACGTATTTGTACACGCTCACAGCTGACGTAATAGAACAAAATTCAAAAAAATTATATGCAATGATTATAGAGGTATACTCTTTGACAAAAGAACCTCAATAACGTTCAAACTTAAAAATTTAATGAATTACGGTCGAATTTCGACCACTGGGCGACCACTAGTATATATATATATATAATATACAATACTCGTATCTGAATTACACAAATTCTTTTGACCAAGGCACTACCATAGTAACATATCTATCATCAATTTATTATCAGGTTTATGGGCAGAATCTTAATGCAGGAAGAAAGAATAACATCTAAGAAACCCTACTACATTTCTGGAAAAATCTGAAATTTATTCATAATTTAAAAAATATTTAATTATTTTTTTTTACTACATAAATCTTATTACTGTAAAGAAAATACATCACACTAGTTTTGGCATATATTAATATATCATCTCTGTATGAAAAGTTTACACTTTTAAGAAACAGGCTCTTGAAACCTGAAACAATCACTAACAATCTTCCATTTATCTCCTTCTGCTGTTATTATGAAGTTTTGCTGAAATGGCCGAGGCTGTCTTCCTTGAAATGAAACATTTCCTGCTGTTTTGATGACGTACGCTAACTTGTTTCCAACTGCAGACCCTAGTAATTTAAGACATATTGTCATTCACTTTGTTATGCAAACACTGCATTCTTTCATTTCTTTGATTATATTAACTAAACTGTCATATTTGTTAAGTATCTAGCATTTATTGTGTTAAAGTGTCACATATTACGTTCTTAAGATTATAAGAGGTAATTAAGTATTATTAGCCCGCTGAAATAGTTGTGGGCATATGCAGATTGTTGTTGGTTAGGCAGACTACATCTACAACAGAACAAAATATACAGAAATAACTATGCAAGGAGAAATGATTGACGACCTGGGGAAGTGGACATTGTATGACCATAGATCTCAAAACTAAAGAAAATAAACCCAAAAAAGACAGTAATGTGGAATTTTAAGAAAGCTGATTGGACATCATAGAGAGAAAAGGTGGATGTGCTAGTGAAGATGATGACTCTCCATACCAAATAGTTATCAAATTCTGTGATATACTTAGAAATAGTACCAAGAAACTACTCCAAGTGGAAAACTGTAAAATATAAACCCTTCTGGACAAAAGAACTGACAGACCTACTGACCTATTGCTACTACTTCAATACTTGCCCAAATACAAAAAAAAAAAAATGGTAACAGTGCAACTGAATCAACACTTAGAAAAACAAAAGCCCTTTGCTGAAGAACAACCTGTATTTAGAAGCAATATGTCAATGCACTCACAAAATGTATCCAAAACATCAAACAAGATTTCAACCACCAGAAAAGCATGCTTGAAAATTTGATTGATTTTTAGGGACTTACGATATAGTTTGGAGAGCAAAGCTCATCAATAAACTCAATATATATGGAGTGAGAGGATGCATGCTATGCTGATATACAAGATTTCTTAGTCAAGCATGGGTAAAGACTGTGGGAAAATGCAGAATCAAGCTACAAGCAATCTAAGCTGGACCTCCCTCAAGAAGCTACCTCCAGTACAACCCTCTTCAATGTATACATTAATGACTTGTCAGATAGGCTGAAGTAAACTGAGGGACTTAAGACCAGTATGCTGACAACATCACAAGCTGGACATCAGCAAGTAATAAGAACAGAATTCAAAAACTGTACCAGTTCTTCTCCCTCCAACACAACAATCCCAAGTTCCAATCTAAATCTAGAGAATAATTCGCTCAATAAGAGCTTCAAAACTAAATATTTAGCATAGTGCTTGATAACAAACTAAATTGGAAATACCAAGTTCAAAGAACAGCTAATAAAGCAAACAAACATATCGAACTTACAAGAGAATGGGTGGGAGCCAAATGGGTGTAGATAGGACACCCTAAATATTAAGTCAGCCTACAACACCTATGTCAAACCTATTATAAAATATGGAAGTGAAGTTTTGATCACAGTTGACATGATGTCCAGCATTTATACGACTGGACCTCCTGGAAAGAACAATCTAATGCAATCAGACTACTATGTGGGTCAGCAAGGACAGCACCAGTCACCTCCCAATCAGGCATGAAATACAAAAACAAGTGGCAAGGAGCCTTGACAAAATGGAAGCTTCGCTAAGAGCCAGCTGGATTCATGAAGTAAGCCAAAACCAAACTCTTAAAACTCAAGAAATGCTAGTCACTTCATGCAGAAATATCCTTGAAGAGTTGAAAATTCTAAGTACAGTAGTCTCGCTAATCCGGACAGACCTAAAAAAAAAAAATTTAAAACCTACCTACTTTACTTTAAACTGTATTTTTTATGTTCCGTTTTAACAACTCGTAAACAAACTAGGGCTATTACTACTGTATATAGTACGCCTACATTAATGTTGTGAAACGTGCGGTGCGTATGTCGGCGCGCAGCCTGTTTTCTGGCAAGTGACTCACTGATGGGAGTCCCCGCGCGCCCACGAACTCCTTGCGCCATCGGCATCAGCCAACAGCTGTGCGCGTCAGCCAAATTATCTGTAAATACGCCTTCCTTCATATCGGCGCACAGCCTGTTTTGCGGGAAGGGACTCACTCTACCTGCACAGTTGATTGTCGTTTTGTTTTGTTTCCTTCAGTTGATACTCGTACTAGTAACCGTGCAGTCTGTTTTAAGGCCGTGTTTTTATTCAGTGTGCTTATTCAGTGCGTGTGTTTTATTGTGTGCGCTTATTAAGAGCAACGTAAAATGGCAACTAAACGTAAGAAAGTGACTGTAACAATGGAACAAAAACTCCAAACTTTGTTTCGTATTGATGCTGGTGAATCATTAACTAAAATCGCGTAAGAGTTAGGAGTGGGAAAACAAACTGTTTCTGACTGGAAAAAAATCGGAAAGAAATTGAAAATTTTTGCGCGAAAATGGTGAGCAAGGACAGTTTGAGTAACAGAAGCACGTTAAAAAAAAACAAAAAATGAAACTTTAGACGAGGCTTTGTACATTTGGTTTTGCCAACAACGTGAACAGGGTGTTCCGCTGTCGGGCGTAACGTTACAAGCGGTCGCGCTCATACTCAATGAAAAATTAAAAGGTGACCCTACTTTTACTGCCAGTGTGGGATGGTTGTCTCGGTGGAAAGATGATCGACATGGCGTTCGTGAACTTGGTGTAAGTGGTGAAATTTTGTCAGGTGACAATGTTGCAAGTGAAGACTTTACAGTAAAATTTGAAAAGTTTGTTAGTGATGAAAACTTAAGAGCCTTGTCAAGTGTTTAATGCTGACGAAACTGGGTTAAATTACAAAATGCTTCAAAAAAAAAAAAAAAAAAAAAAAAAAAAAAACAGCCTCAAAGCTGGATTCTGTAGCCAAAGGTCATAAGGTAAAGAAAGAACGAGTGACTTTGCTTCCTTGCAGTAACGCTTCTGGCAATTTAAAACTTCCACTTTTGGTGATCGCGAAATCGGCTAAGCCTAGGGCCCTTAAAAAATGTTAATGTAAATGCTCTTCCAGCCCAGTACACCTGCGTGGATGAATGGAAAAATTTTTAAAGATTGGTTTTTTGAAAAATTTGTGCCTACAACAAAGAAGTTCTTTAGAGAGAAAAAACCCAGAAAAAGCTGTGTTATTCATAGACAATGCACCGTGTCACCCTAGTGAAGAGGAATTACGAGATGGTGAAATTTCTGCCACCGAACGTGACCACTTTGATACAACCAATGGATCAAGGTGTGATTGAAGCAACAAAACGATATAGGAAAAAGTTAATCTTGTCTCTTTTAGAGCAACAAGAAGCAGACCCGTCGGCTAACTCATGGAGCTTCTTAAAAAAGTGACAATAAATTCTGTCATTTATTTAGCCGCAGAAGCGTGGGAAGAGATTAAGCCGTCAACTCTTCAAAAAAGCTGTAAAAAACTGTGGCCTAGCATCTCACAAGAAAACCAGGGACAAGATGAAAATCAACCAACTGCAAATGATGACGCTGATTTCGTTCAAGTTTTTCAACAGTTGGAGGGTTGTGCCGACGTGGAAGAAAGTGACATTTCATAGTGGATGAACAGTGACAACGATATTGGTCATCAGGTGTTAAGCGAAGATGAAATCGTGGAAGCGTGCATTGCAAACACGGCAACAGAAACTGACAGTTTGGAAGATGACGATGACGGTACGGAGGAATCAGCTAGCCCTACTCATGGTTAACTGACTACAATGCTGGAGGGGTTGATGACCTACTTCGAGAAAGAAAGCGACACATCGTCTGCTGAGCTACTGACCTTGAGATGCCTACGAGATCGCACGGCGAAACGACGTCAGTCTTTATTAAAACAAAAGAACATTATGGACTTTTTCAAGTGAGTTCAAAGACTTAATTCTTGTTTTCAGTTGTACAGTACATACATATGTACATGTAGTTTCATTTTATCTTATAGTCCTGTACAGAATTTAAATTTTATTTCGTTTTTACACTTTTTAATTATGTAACAGTAATGTACTGTAGTTTTCTTTAGTACCGTACAATCAATAAACTTTGAATTTCAATCAATAAGATGTTTTATTTTTATCCTAAATCAATTCGTACGTTAAAAAAGTAGGCCTACGTTGTAGTATTGAGACTGAAAAAGTCATTTTTATGATAAAAAAATCGATTTTAATAGTTTTACCCATCTAAAACTTGTTTTACAGACATTTTAAAGCTGATTCCGTTTAATCCAGGCTTTCGGTGATCCGGACGGGGTCCGGTCCCATCAAGTCCGGATTAGCGAGACTCTACTGTAAAGTGGAGTCCATCAGAGATCTTCCTAACCCTCTACACTTTACTTCCATATCTATCAACTTGTGTCTCTGAGATAATTCCACAAATATAGACACACATCCAGCACTCTTGAAATACTCAAATCTTAATATGATAAATGAATAACACCGTAAAAAAGAATCGCTAATAATATACACAGATGGATCCAAAATTGAAGAAACTGGAACAGGTGTTGGGGTGTACTGCCATCTGTGTTTCCATCATGTGCAGTTGCAGATATAAAATGAACTTTGATGGAGGAATTGAAGCAGTAGATTTGGCCCAACTAATCTACTAACCCAACACCTTTCCTTATGGACTCCTGGGCTGCCATTCAAGCAGTATCTTTACACAAACAACCACAACATACAACCATAAAACCACAACAACAACAACAATAATACAGCAACAGCTCCACACAAGCTTAACAAGTTTTTTCATTAATTTTGATAAATTAATAATAATAAAATTATTTTGACTTAGACATAATACTCTTTCAAGTAATAATATTGTTAAAGTTACTATAACACACTAAAACTAATATAATTTTTTAATCAAAATATGGAACAAGGTAATCATACTTTAAAAATCCCTAGTTTGATTTTATAGTTCATATTTTACGAACACCATCATACTGTCTGAGGATTAATACAATACTTATCCATTTCAAAAAAGGTCAATGTTTTTCTCTTATTTTCAAATAACACATTCAAATAAGTGTGTGATTATCATACACTACCAATTTTATGATTCTCCTGACTATGTAAACAGAATTGTATAGTTGGTTCCGTGTAGCAGTAAATAGTAAAAATAGAAAATTTTAAAACCTATATTTAAATTTAAAATAAATAAATTTTTTAAAGTTTTGAAAAAGGACCCTATCTTTTTTGTTCTTCAAAACTTCCACTATTCATCTACACTTAAATACATAAATTCAGATTAATAAAAAGTTAAAACTGTATTAGAAAGGTGATGACTTTAAAAGTGCAGGGTTAACACACACACACACACACACACACACACACACACACGCACGCACGCACGCACGCACGCACGCACGCACGCACGCACGCACGCACGCACGCACAGTTTATAAATATACTTTGTATCTGTAAAACCCACCAGGAATCTGCTGAGAATCGAAACTAGAATATGTGTGAGAGCTACTGGGAAGTTCAGCAAAAAATTTCTGAATTTCTTCTTTTCCTGTTGTACCATTGCCATTCCATACTAACACAGCTGTATCCATGTAAAGGCGAGATATCAACTAAAAGAAATTGAAAGAAATGTCACCACAAAAATCATATTTAAATAATTCAACTTTTATAACCCAGTAATAATACAAGACACAATCAGGATACTTTTAGAGACAATCAAAAATTAAAAATATATATACAATTGTGCTTATATTTAAAAGTTAATTAACAAATAAATTGGACAAATAGATAATGATAAAATAATACAGTTGTTTCAAAACAGCATGAGAACAAATTGTGATGGGTCAAGCTTATTCATCAGTGTTATCTGTATATGGGATTTAATTTCTGTTACCAACAAAGTATTGTATACAGGTGTATATTAAAAGATTCACTGCTTATAAGTAAATGAATGAACAAATGCAAATAAATTTGTATGTATGAAGATTCATATCTGAAGTGTTAACTGTGATAACAGTGCAACTTATTATCATTGTTATCAATTAGTATATTCCACGAATTACCTTTGTCTGGAGAAGTCAGAGGAATTTTTAGTATAGCCAACCTAACCATTAAAGCTCTCATAACAAGTACTAGATTAGTAATCAATCCCCACACTTGTGGGACTACCATGGTTCTAAATTATATTATAGGCCTAATTTTAAAAACTTGTGACATACTGTTTCCTAAGATAGGTGGTCTCCTAATAGTTTCTAATTGTTATTTAATAGTAAAATTAATTGTATAGTGAACTTACCAGTATAAGCAGATGATGGAAATTGTGTACATTGCCCATTCAATTAAAGAAGGCATAAGGAACGAATAGTTTATTTTGGTATGGACATATCCAATGGAAGGCTGCGAACACAGATTGCCAATTCCAAAACCAGTGCTGAATTGCCAATCCAATAGCAGAAAGAAGCCAGAGAAACAAAAAAAGCTCAAGAGATGACATAGATGAGGGATTTCTAGATTGATTTAAGACCAAGAAAGGTGGATTGTATACTGCAAAATGTTAACTAGTCAATGACAATGATACATTAAAATTTAGATTTCTATAATTCATTTTTAACTTTGAGGCCACTGAATAGTACATGTCCTTTTTTTGTGAAAACAGAATTTATCAGTGAACAACACAGCACAGAAGAACTATTCAATTAAGTTATTTTATTGTAAATTATAATATGCAATAAAATAATTGGTTGGTGATACATAGAGGTAGAGTAGGCAGTGAGCAGGGAGATTCTACTTGCCAACAAATTTAAAAACATGCTCAACCATTTATAAATGTAATTTGTGATTTTTTTTGCAGTTTCCTACATACATGTCATTTGGATGTTATGTTTATCTCAAATGAGCTTCTTTTATCATTTCAATATTGTAACGTAACAAAGTTAAGGTCCCCGACGTTACATAAAAACTTTGTCCATAGAAACTCAAACAATACCCAAGGTATGCCATAATTAAGGTCAGGAGGGCAAACCTCACCTAAAAAATGTATTGATGATACCTAGTGAGGTTACTAGGTAATAAAATAGTAAAAATGTACCTAAATATAAAATATGGAGTGATCAGTGGAAGATGTAAACTATAAACACAGTGTCTAATGAGATGAATTTACTGTAGACGAGTTTGAAAATAATAGACTGTTTAATTGATATTTAATGTTTTATAAAGATGTACATGTTGTTGTGCTTTATCATGATATTGTGTTTACATGATATTTGTTTTGTGTTTTGTATGTAGCAGGTGTGAAGCCATTGGTTTAAGAAAGTATTAAGTAACTAATTATTAAGGATTAGTAAAGTATTAAGGATACTAATTTCATTCATGTTAAACTTGTATTTAAGTAATTAAATACAAGTGTATTTATTATGTATGGTATCATGTTAAGTGTATTTACTTTGAATAATTAATGAAGATGTCTTACAATAATATTTGTAAACTTGGCCAGGAAGACAATAATTGTTAATAAATTGTCAAGTGGTCATTATAAGTATGTTAATAAACCAATGAAGGGTTCAATGATAAAATAATAATAATAATAATAAATTGAAATCAGGAAATTGAAATTAGAATAATTGGCCATAAGCCAGTGACTCTTTGTACAGTAGGTCAGGTCAGAAAAATTAAATTAAAAACAAAGAATTATAACACATGTAATAAAACCAATAGGCCTAAAATTAGTATTTTGTAACAGGAAATTAATACCTTTTAAAATAAGTCGATTAAGAAGAAAATGTAGTAAAATGTATACGGTTTAACAAGGCAGATTAAGTGAAAGTTTTATGTGATTTAATGTAATTCCAAGAAGGGAGTATTTTATTAAATAAGTGTAAGAATATTTCCTAATTATGGCTCTAGGATAACAAATATTATCCAATGACAGAAGAAGCAATGGTTGTTAGGGACAACTAAATGGAAGATATCTTGTTGATTTACGAATTCAATTGTTATAAATGAACGAGGACAGTTCAGTGGTGATAAATCTAGAAAAAAACAATAAACCTAATAAATAAAATTACTGTTAATTCAAATTAAAACATAGTAACTGATCAAAAAGACGGTTGGACGACTTCCGAGGCTCTCACTCCGAGAATATAACAATACCTATCGATAAAGTTCAAATCAAAAACCTAAAGAATAAATTAACTAAACCTACCGTCAAATGAGTAATAATGGAAAACAATAAATAAATGAAGATAACCCCAGACCTGGAGAAGTCGAAGTGAATAAATACCATACAACGAAAAATAAAGAGAATTAAATTTACATACAGAACCTCACTTTCAACAACGGAGCAAGGACTTAATACTATACTAATTCCGTCGGGACCTGTGACCACCAGAAACGAAAAATCAGCGAAGATCAAGAACTGAACTTTCCATTACATCCTGGGACACTAACACCAACTTTTATTGAGAAGCTGGAGGTTGATATATTCAAGCCATTCATCATCACTCGGCTATCCGTCACCGTTTAGTGGAACACTGCCTTAACGAGTATCTTGTAAACGTTTGGTAAAACACCTGCTTATGTTTATACTTTATATAATAAGATTTTAAACTAAATTGTAATACCTAGTAACCTGAATTTGCATTGCCTGACCTCACTAATAGTTAAAAGAACTACATGTACCCTGAGATAAAAGACAAACTGAAAATTATAATTATATTGTAACATCTAAAACACGAGTTCAATAACAAATCGATTCTGTATTGGGTGATCGATATGATGTACAGGGTCCGCCAGTGAAGCGGGAAAATTAAAAGTACCCAATTTTTTCATGAAACATTTATTATCAGAATTTTTTTTTACAGATTTGAGTTGAGTAAAGTATGCCATTATTTTACTTTTTAAAAATAACGCCGCTCAAGTGAGAGCCATTTCTGTGTAAACATTCTTCTAATCTTGACCGAAAATTTTCCATCACTCGACGAAGCAGGTCAGGTAAAATCCGTGAAATTTCTTGTCTGATATTCGATTTTAATTCCTGTATGGTGTGCGGTCTATCAATGTACACCCTGCTCTTCAGAAATCCCCAAAGAAAAAAGTTCCATGCGGACAAATCTGGGGATCTTGCAGGCCACGAGATGTCGCCATATCTGGATATGAGTCCGTCCGGGAAGAGTTGTCTTAAAGCAGCCATGGACACATGAGCAGTATGACTTGTGGCCCCATCCTGCTGGAAAAAATTAATTTCCGGAAACCTAGGGAGCTGTTGAATCAAAAATGTTCTGACCATGTGTGTGTAGCGGTCTGCATTGACAGTTGTGGTGTTTCCTCTATCGTCTTGGAAAAAATATGGCCCAATAATGCCAGATGATGAAACTGCACACCACACCGTAACTTTCGGACTATGTAATGGCTTTTCATGCAACTCACCTGGGTTTTCATCATTCCAATATCGACTATTTTGTTTACATATCCATTCAAATGAAAATGTGCTTCATCTGACATAAACATGCGGTGAATAAAGTTTTCATCATCATTTACACGTCGCAATATTTCTTCGCTGAAAATCCTGCGAGCCAGCATATCGCCATCTTTCAACTCCTGGATTACTTGAATTTTGTAAGGATGAAAAGATAAGTCTTTATGCAAAATTCGTCGTAACGATGTGTCACTAATGTTTAGTGCGGATGCATGTTTCATTGCAGAACGTTGTGGACTACGCGTCAATGCTGCTCGAACTCTTTCAATGTTTTCCTCTGTTCTTACAGACCTTGTTGCTCATCTATACTTTAAGTTTAATGTGGAACCAGTTTCTTCAAACTTTTTCACCCATGACATAATCGCATGAGCGGACGGCACTCTTCCATGTCGTGGAATATTGAAATGATTATGAAACAATCGTTGTACAGAAGTCACACAGTCACCATTCTTATAAAACGATTTTACGCAGAAAGCACGCTGTGCACCGGACCACTGCTCCATGTTTAACAAATGGCATTCAATGTAAAACAACAATCGAAAACCTCTACGCCCTCTCGTGAGCAGAAAATGAACTATTGGACTTTCAAAATTTCCCGCTTCACTGGCGGACCCTGTATTAGTAGCATGAGGAAGTAGCTGTTGGAATTTAAACATATATAAAATAAAGAACACTTCTTGAAATTGACGATTTTGTGTTATTTGTAGAATAATTATTGTATTTCGAATAGGGTGTATTTTACAGAGAAAGGAATGTAAGAAACGCATCAAGTGGAACGACTTAACCTATAATAACGGGTCAATCGCCAATAACAGCGCTCGTCTGCAGACAGCTGGTGAATACGGGAGAATAGAGAACTAACTTACGCTCTCCGCGCTACTCTCTTTCCAATTTAGATAATACACACCGACTAGGGTTGGAGAAAAATACTGAATTATTCACAATAATAACTGTAAAATAGCGTTTTTCTCTGGTAAAACACTTGATAACTACTTAACACAGGTCTATGATCAATAACTGAATAATATCAACCACATAATATATAATTTTCTTTATAAATAAATTAACATTGATTTGCAGGAGATCTCATCTAAAGTAAAATATTACAACTGACGCATACCACAGTGGAGCTTTTGGTCTTCATCTAATTAAATAAGTAACAACATAAACATTGGTTACAAATTGACGCTCATAACGTGGGCTGAAATAACTATCAACCCACAACATTATTACACTCGTAATAAATAAGTATCACGAAGAAATTATTTATTACAAATTGATGTCAACAACGTGGGGCTTAATTAGGCGAGAGTTTCGAAGTTACATACACAAACAACATCGTTACAGTTTATTACAAATTGGCGCTCAACGAGTGGGCTTTAGTTAAGTAAAAAATCGACTATATCGCTATTACTTAACTTGAGCAGGCAACTATTAGAGGCACAGGAATGCATACGAGAGGTGTTTCTAAAAGGATGGCGAAAGACCAAGAAACGGAAGAAGATAGACGGGAGGAAGAAGCAGAGATAGTTACAGACATCAAAAAGGAACAACAGGCGGGTGACAAGGAGGAAGCCAGAGGAGGCCTGGATTTACAAAAATTATGGGAATTAATCAAAGAAGAAAATAGACAAACTAATGAGAAAATAGACAGTATTAAAGAAGATAATAGACAAACTAATGAAAAAATAGACAGTATTAACGAAAACTCAAAGAAACAAAACGAAATTTTGAGTGAGAACTTAATCAAACTAATGAATGAGAAGTTTGACAAAAATAAAGAGGAAACCGATGAGAATAACCGGCTGATAAATGAAAGATTAAACCAAATTAATGAAAGGCTTGACAGGAACGACGAGAGCTTAAAGGAGATTCAGGAAAATATCAAACAAAGAGACGAAAGAATTGAAAACAATAATAAGGAGTTGCGGCAAATCATCAATGAACAAAACCAAGCGTTGAGGGAAGTCATCAATGAAAGGACTGCAAATGTCAATGAAACACTTAGCAAAAGGGTGGATGATTATGAAGAGGAAGTAAGACAGCAAATACCTGAAACTAAGGTAGGTCTAGAAAAGACGGATGAAACCATCATACAACTCAGAGTGAAAGTAGAGGCCAAAATAAACCAAATAGGAAACCATAACAATATTACAGTAAAGGAGGTACAAGCGAAAACCTAAATGAAGTACGAATCAACATAGCCGGAAGAATAGAACGGGTTAACAATGAAATGAAGACAATGAAAATAAGGCAAAAACGTCAAAGGAAATTAATGAATACACGGGAAGGATTGGAGATGATTAAAGGGGGATTAGTTAAGCTGCATAATATACCAATTACGGAACCAAGAGAAGTAAGGCAATTAAGAAACTCTAAACGAACCACAATTGAGTTCCCAGATAAATTAGAATGACCGAAAAAGCCAAAACTAACCGAGGAGCATGGAGGACTTATGGAGATTATGTATGAACCATTTGAACGATTAAGAAACAGTACGGAAGAATCAGTTCGAAAAACGATGGTAAACTTTAGCATAAATGAAAATTTTATAGCGACAAGATGGAAGAACCAGATGATAGTGAGATACGTCACAAGGACGGAAATAATTCTACACACTAGAGAAATCCGAACAATCAGTACAGAGGAAATAATGGACCATAGTTAAACAGATTCCAAACAGAATATAGAGAAAAGGGACGGATTTTATGGATAACAAATAAAGCAAACCAAAGGAAAATAATGAGAAAATAATTAAAATATATTAAACTAACTATTAAATGAAATAAACTAATTACACGATACTTCAGAGGAATTAGTTGGAATGAATTTTAAACCGCAAAATTCCAAAATAAGTAAGAACACCTTACTATATAATTCAGAAGAAATTATTTTAAACTAATAAACATAAAAAAAGAGAAAGAAGGGTTAGAAATGAGTTAGATGAAGGAAGAATATGCCATACAATTTATGATAAGGAGGAGATTCAGTGTTTAATTGCAGAAGTAAATGGGAGTGAATTAAAAATAGTAAAATACGTATGCTAAAGAATAATTAATTGACAGCACGGAACTAAGGAGAATTTAAAATAAATATTGAACAGCTTTAACTACTATACTGGTAAATAATATGATAAATGGAACTACAGAACGAGATAAATAAGTTAAGAAAAGTATTAGGATACCTCAGAAATAATAGTAATCATCCCTTGAATATAAGTTTGTAGCGAAGGAGCTACCTTATAGGTAATAATTATATGTATTGTGTTGTGATCGTGCAACGTTTATTTTTTTTCTGGGCAGAGATGAAGTTCCTCTGATCTCAGAAGATATAGTTAGGGAAACGGCAGAGTAATGGAAGCCAATAGTGCCCCTCTGATTCCGTACCAGCTATGATATTAGGGAAAAATGTTAGGGAAATATAGTATTTTAGGGATTATACACCAAGCGAGGTAATTAAATATAAATATGATAATAAGAAATGATGGCGTAATAAGCTAAAAGAAGTTATGAGTTCCAGAGAAAAGGACAGGTCTACAACTGAGGGAGGTACCAGTAGAGAATTAATAACCAGATATACAATGAGTGTCAACACAGTTTTCCAGTGCAATTAAAAGTTTAAGGAATAGAAAGAGAAAATAAACCCCAAAGAACCCATTGAATTGCGTACTAAAGCAGAAACAATGAAAAACTGAAACCATTATAAATTGATAATTTTATCAAATAAATATTCCAAGGCATGAAGGAACTACAAGTTTATTTCAACTAAACGATATTCAGCTAAAATAAACTTCTTTTGGAGGGGGAGTATTATGTAACGTAACAAAGTTAAGGTCCCCGACGTTACATAAAAACTTTGTCCATAGAAACTCAAACAATACCCAAGGTATGCCATAATTAAGGTCAGGAGGGCAAACCTCTCCTAAAAAATGTATTGATAATACCTAGTGAGGTTACTAGGTAATAAAATAGTAAAAATGTACCTAAATATAAAATATGGAGTGATCAGTGGAAGATGTAAACTATAAACACAGTGTCTAATGAGATGAATTTACTGTAGACGAGTTTGAAAATAATAGACTGTTTAATTGATATTTAACGTTTTATAAAGATGTACATGTTGTTGTGCTTTATCATGATATTGTGTTTACATGATATTTGTTTTGTGTTTTGTATGTAGCAGGTGTGAAGCCATTGCTTTAAGAAAGTATTAAGTAATGGATACTAATTTCATTCATGTTAAACTTGTATTTAAGTAATTAAATACAAGTGTATTTATTATGTATGGTATCATGTTAAGTGTATTTACTTTGAATAATTAATGAAGATGTCTTAAAATAATATTTGTAAACTTGGCCAGGAAGACAATAATTGTTAATAAATTGTCAAGTGGTCATTATAATTATGTTATAAACCAATGAAGGGTTCAATGATAAAATAATAATAATAATAAATTGAAATCAGGAAATTAAAATTAGAATAATTGGCCATAAGCCAGTGACTCTTTGTACAGTAGGTCAGGTCAGAAAAATTAAATTAAAAACAAACAATTATAACACATGTAATAAAACCAATAGGCCTAAAATTAGTATTTTGTAACAGGAAATTAATACCTTTTAAAATAAGTCAATTAAGAAGAAAATGTAGTAAAATGTATACGGTTTAACAAGGCAGATTTAGTGAAAGTTTTATGTGATTTAATGTAATTCCAAGAAGGGAGTATTTTATTAAATAAGTGTAAGAATATTTCCTAATTATGGCTCTAGGATAACAAATATTATCCAATGACAGAAGAAGCAATGGTTGTTAGGGACAACTAAATGGAAGATATCTTGTTGATTTACGAATTCAATTGTTATAAATGAACGAGGACAGTTCAGTGGTGATAAATCTAGAAAAAAACCAATAAACCTAATAAATAAAATTACTGTTAATTCAAATTAAAACATAGTAACTGATCAAAAAGACGGTTGGACGACTTCCGAGGCTCTCACTCCGAGAATATAACAATACCTATCGATAAAGTTCAAATCAAAAACCTAAAGAATAAATTAACTAAACCTACCGTCAAATGAGTAATAATGGAAAACAATAAATAAATGAAGATAACCCCAGACCTGGAGAAGTCAAAGTGAATAAATACCATACAACGAAAAATAAAGAGAATTAAATTTATATACAGAACCTCACTTTCAACAACAGAGCAAGGACTTAATACTACACTAATTCCGTCGGGACCTGTGACCACCAGAAACGAAAAATCAGCGAAGATCAAGAACTGAACTTTCCATTACATCCTGGGACACTAACACCAACTTTTATTGAGAAGCTGGAGGTTGATATATTCAAGCCATTAATCATCACTCGGCTATCCATCACCGTTTAGTGGAACACTGCCTTAACGAGTATCTTGTAAACGTTTGGTAAAAATCCTGCTTATGTTTATACTTTATATAATAAGATTTTAAACTAAATTGTAATACCTAGTAACCTGAATTTGCATTGCCTGACTTTACTAATAGTTAAAAGAACTACATGTACCCTGAGATAAAAGACAAACTGAAAATTATAATTAAATTGTAACATCTAAAACACGAGATCAATAACAAATCGATTCTGTATTGGGTGATTGATATGATGTATTAGTAGCATGAGGAAGCAGCTGTTGGAATTTAAACATATATAAAATAAAGAACCCTTCTTGAAATTGACGATTTTGTGTTATTTGTAGAATAATTATTGTATTTCGAATAGGGTGTATTTTACAGGGAAAGGAACGTAAGAAACGCATCAAGTGGAACGACTTAACCTATAATAACGGTTCAATCGCCAATAACAGCGCTCGTCTGCAGACAGTTGGTGAATACGGGAGAATAGAGAACTAACTTACGCTCTCCGCGCTACTCTCTTTCCAATTTAGATAATACACACCGACTAGGGTTGGAGAAAAATACTGAATTATTCACAATAATAACTGTAAAATAGCGTTTTTCTCTGGTAAAACACTTGATAACTACTTAACACAGGTCTATGATCAATAACTGAATAATATCAACCACATAATATATAATTTTCTTTATAAATAAATTAACATTGATTTGCAGGAGATCTCATCTAAAGTAAAATATTACAACTGACACATTCCACAGTGGAGCTTTTGGTCTTCATCTAATTAAATAAGTAACAATATAAACATTGGTTACAAATTGACGCTCATAACGTGGGCTGAAATAACTATCAACCCACAACATTATTACACTCATAATAAATAAGTATCATGAAGAAATTATTTATTACAAATTGACGTCAACAACGTGGGGCTTAATTAGGGGAGAGTTTCGAAGTTACATACACAAACAACATCGTTACAGTTTATTACAATATTTAATTTCTTTCAAAACATGGAGAACAAATAAATATACTGAAAATTTAGATATTTTAAACATGACTAAAGAAGCTTTCAAAATGACTAAAGAAGTATGTTTATGTGAAATTAAAGTTTTTATAGTGATATCTGTCTGTATAGACAGCAAATATTCAGAATCAACAATCTTGTTTAAAGGTCTGAAAGCAGCTGGTGTTCACTTTATCAAATTTACACGCTAGTAATTTCTCATGTGTTAATGTTATTATCATTACTGCATTTTGCACTTTGTGTTCTTCAATTTCATAATACTTGTTTCTGAAGTATGTATCAACATGCTGTACATATTTATCAAATTTAACTACATTTCTGGTTTTGGTTTTTATAAGTCTGTATAAGTATGTTTGAAGTTTAGTGATCAACTGTTTAACCAGTCCTTTGAAACAGATCATTTCAAATACTGACTCTAACTCTGTGTGATGAAAAAATGTTCTTCCAATTTGACAGCAGAGTACAAGGTGCATGCACACGTGTAGACCTTTTTGCTAAGTACACACCCTTCCCTCCCCTTTATACTCCCACTTCCTCTCCATTTTTACTCAAATGACCCCAAAATTTGAAACCAGCAGCTATTACTACTAACTTATACATTGTTTCTGACTTTAATACTACAGTATAATTCGAGGCTCTTGTTTCTTCTCTGAATTGTCTTAATGACCTTGTGGGTGATTGGTCTCAGGACAACTAGTCAACTACTTCTATCCCTGGAGAAAGGGATTTTCCCTGCTTCATGTCCAAAATTGTCTATGGTTGCTGCTGGCTGTCATCAAGTGTTTTTGATCATTAGTCTACAAGATACATAGCAAAACTGAAAGCTAAAGGCACGTGCGCAAAAACCAGTTTCAAAGTGGCTTCATCCATGATGAAACTGTGAATGGCGGGAGGGTAACGGAGAATCAGCTGCTATGCAAGCGAAGGTGTTGCCAACATGCGTGTCACGTTTTAGTTAATATTGTTAATTACTGTGTTAGGTACCACTTCAGTCTATGTATCATTACCTCAGTTTATTATAAATTATGTCGTTGTTTTACAGTTCATTTTAATCGTTTAAACGGAACTATTCATGCTAGCTTTAGGACAATCTTGAGTGAGTCTGAAAGGTTTTTAAGGTCTTGCTTTTCTTTACAATAAAAATAAATAAGTATAAAACCAACAGTACAGAAATAATAGTAGAATATTAGTTCTATTATGATATAAAATGTGTGTGTGTGTGTGTGTGACCGCGCGTTTTCATTTTGAGTAATAATAAAAGAAGTAGAATATTAAAATAAAAAAAATAATAAAATTTTGATTATCGCATGTTATAACTTTAACTTTTGCTTTATTTACAATAAAAGGTTGTTTTGCTAGCTGGTAAAACATGAATTATCTCATTGTCATTCACTTGTTACGTTTACAAGTTGTAACATTTGTGGGGCTAAAAGATGTTCTTAAAAGATACTATTTACCTAAAATACTGTCTTAAAATAACATGATTTTTCCTTCTTCTTGAAACAGATTTTTGTTGTCTAAGATCAAAAGATTTTCGCATGTAAGCTACTACCGGTATGAAGAAGTCGTCCCTTTATAATAAACTGCAGAGATAGTTGAGTGTAATTAAGGAGCAGAAGTGCACAAGTGCATAGTTTGCACATTCCATTCCATCCGATAAGAGCTGGTAGTACGTCTCAACAGCAGACAATTGCAGGACTAAAAAAAGATAGGTTTATTTGGTATGTGGGGGGGGGAGAGAGAGAGAGAGAGAGAGAGAGAGAGAGAGAGAGAGAGAGAGAGAGAGAGAGAGAGAGAGAGAGAGAGAGAGAGAGAGAGATTCATGGTAAGCGAAACAGATTACTAACAAACCTTGCTTGCGATTTTTGGTTACTATTTGAAATAATATTCATACATTAGCTGCACTGACGCTCATAACAACAATTCTCTTCTTGTATCTCAAAGCGACTCCCACAACATCACCATTCTCCTCTGACCATAAGCTCGCACATTCCCATGCCCTTAACTTTCAAGTTTGCTATAACTACAATTTTTATCTGTAGCCCATAGCACAAATTGGTCTGCTCACCTGCCTCAGCATAAAAATGGGTTGCTCTGTGTAGCAGGGAACACTTCTTATAGGGTGACCTGCAGATAAGCTGTATAGGCTACAAGGATACTCCTGTATGAACTCTTATATTGATGAAGAGTTTTCCATCATCATTACACTTCATACTTCCATTCTCCCAGTTCTGAAGTCCCTCTCGGCTAATTCCCAGACCTCTATAATTCCTATGGAGCACCAAAAAGTTAAGGCTCCAGGTCAACTCAGCCTATGCAAATGAATATCTGTAGTAATACTAGTTCGCTGAAATGTCACACTGTTTCCTTGTTTGTTGTGTGGCTCAAGCTGACAGCTTAACCTGTCTTCCAAGCAGTGATAGTAGTTAAATATGTTGGTATTGCCACAATACCAAGGTAAATTTATTTAGGTCACATGGACTGACTTCATCTATGAAAATCAGTAGACAGGATATATATCCAGACCCAATGCCAGAGTAGTGAAGCTTAGTGCCATCCCTACTTGAATATTGAACATTCTGTTACATAGCCTGGCTTATCTAGCTCTCATAAGATACTTTTGCGATAGAAATAAAAGCAATATTTTGTTATTATTATTGTTGTTGTTGTATGGCACTTTTTTTAAATACCTGGTTATACTCAAATTAATGTTTATCATAACAGAAAGAAGAAAATACCACCAGCTTGGAGCAAGCAAGTACTGTTAACATTTCCTCATCCACTGTAATTTTCTTGCCATTCAACCATGAGAACTTTTCCGACTGCAGTGTGCAATATTTTGCAATCATATAAAAATTGATACAAAATTCGTATACTTGAATTTAATAAACATCAACTTGTTAAGTTCTACAGATGAATTTATTTTCCTGACAATTGTTTCACCAGTTATGGCAGCTTAAGAGGTTGGAGGTAGTGTATGACAAAGGGTCCACTGGAAAGTCCCAGGTAAAATGTTCTACCAAGTGCCAAGCAACCATTTGATCAGTGCAAAATTCAAATGTCTGTAAACATTTTTAAAAACAGCTTGGTAAGAATGAAGTAATATAGGCATTAACATGATGCCAAGTTTGAGTTTATCTGAAGTTCCTGTGGCAAGAAAAAGTTGTAAATTAAAGAATATAGGCTAGCTGTGGTACACTAGGACCATGGCTAAAATGTTGTAATAACACAACAATACATTTTTGTTTAAAAGAATTTTGCAGTTAAAGTTTATCCAAGAAAGGTTAAAAAACAAATCTCATGATTAGCCGTGAAACAATTTTATAAAAAATTTAACACTCTCAAAAGTGCAAAACAGCTAAATTTTCGTGTAACTTACAGCAATGGAACTGATCTGTCTGTTTATTTTTGGTGGATGGCAACACTTGGATATGTAAGAGGATAGGAAACTGTATGGATAAGCTCTATTCATGAGACAGGCAGAGTTTTATATATCTTCAATTACAGTTTTCAGGGTTGTTTCTGGCTCAGAAATATATCACAGTTTGTACAATTTAATACAGTTTTTAATTTTATGTACAGTTTTCCTGACACCATCAGGGGACAAATCAATTATAGTTTGTGATGTTTTCCTCATCTTTATGTCATAAACATTTTTCAATTACAAGAAGGCTATAAAACAAGGTCGATTTACAGATCCATAACAATACACTTACCAACCAATGCAAACATTGTTATTGCCTCCAGAAGTGGTTATGACTATAAAATAGGTTAATTACCTTTCGTCACACTTCTTAAATATCCAAAATTCAGGATTACTCGAGTTTCGACATTGTTATGTCATCATCAGATCCCTAGAATGGGGTTGAAACTACATCTATCGATGTTCACACATCTTGTCAGACGATAAATACGACACACACGAAGGGACAAAAACATTTAAACACTTAAAACATTCAAAATAAATAGGAAGCAAAACACACGATATGCGACCGTTGCGGACCTGTACAGGACTGTGATGCACGGCAAAATTAGGCGACTCCAACTTGACCTTCGATCCTTCCTATCAATCTGTCACAGCTGAGTTCTCGCTCTATATAATTAATTCTGTTAAATAAAATATTATTTTTATGTTTTGATTTCTCATTCAAAACGAGATCGTAATTTTCTTTTGTGGCTTTATATATTTCAAACCGTTCAAGTGTGTCTAACTTAAGTGATTTTTTACATTAATATATTATGTCCAGATTTTCTTTAATACTTTTAAAGTTATGATCCTTTATGCTTAATGTTCAGTGAAAGTGGATCTTTCTACATTTGATTTAGATCTTGGAATGTGTTCTTTGTATCGCACTTTGAATGAGCGGCCAGTTTGTCCTATATAGAATTGTGAGCAATCAGAACAATTAAGTTTGTATACTCCAGTTGTAACAGGCCTATTTTGGGGTAATAAAGCAGTTTGGACATTTTTTCATAAATAAATAACATTTTCTTAATATTTGGGACAAAACGTATAAACGAAAGGTAAATTCAGTGGTTGCGACGAAAGCGACAGTGGTAGCGGAGGTGGTAAGACTGATTGCAAATATTGTATGTAAATATCAAAAGACGCAGACAGCAACAGACTTAATAAGCTGGAATTGTGCCAAGGTCAACCAATGACACACAAAAACTGTCAACAAGTTATGTAACCACATCAGACCATCTGACGTCAGTATCTAGTAGTAGAGAAAGGATGTCAGGAGATAGTGTTTTAATAATAAAAGTTTTAATAAAATGTCAATAAAACTATATTAATGGGAAACAATATAAAGTTTTCTTTATTTTGAACAACCAATTCTGATCTCCTGTTCGCCGAAAAGAACCCCACCTCTTAGGTACAAATTTTGTGTTTGTTTGCTTGTAAATCATAAAAACAAGATGGCGCCCGATAATTATACAAGGTATGTTAGTAAATTAGTTATGACACAAATTAATATGTGACACAAAATAAAGTAGCTTCACATTTGGCTTCCGAACGTAGGGACCATTTATATAAATACATTTATATAAATATAGGCCTACTTGGGAGAACAGAATGGTTGTTTAAGGTAACTAAAAAATTGTATAAACATAAATAGTAAGGTTATAATATGATTGATAGATATGTATTATAAATAAGTAAGAATTAAATAAAAATGATGAATACTAATGAAAATATTAACAGTGAAGTCAGTTTCACTGATAGTCAAACTGAAAGTCAAATAAATAGCAATTTAAGTGAAACAGAATCAAGAATTATGGATGAAGGAATTCATTCAACACCTATTGTAGGAAATCAAAATAAGAAATCTGATGATGATAATATGTTAACAAGATTGTATAATATGATGCACAATAGTTTAGAAAAACAAGATAGTAATTTTAGAGAATTGAATGACAAATTTGATAGACAAAGTAGGGATATTAATGAGTTGAAATATGAGATTCAAGAAATTAATAGACATTGTGAAAGTACTAAAGTAGAGTTTACTGATAAAATCAACCAAGTAGAGACCAAGTTAGATGAGTCAATACAAAAGATAGATGTTAAATTTAATGAAATAGATAGCCAGATAGATAGAGTTGAGAAGCAAATAAATGAGAATAATGAGATGTTAATAAATTCAATGAATGAGTATAGTAATGGCATAGAATCTAAAATTAATAAATGTAATACTGAAACTGAATGTAAGTTGAGTAACGTAGTAGTGACAGTTGAAAAAATGTGTCAGAATATTGATGAACACCAAAATGAGGTAGACTCTAAAATCAATGAAATAGAAAATAAGTGCAAAACTGAGATACAAGCTATACAAAATACAGTAAATACTATAGATAAAAATAATAAACAATTTGAATATTTAAATAACAATAAATTTGTGTCAATTGAGCAGAGTATAGTTAGTGTTAAGGATGAATTGAATATAGCTATAAACGAAAAACTTAATAGAATTACAGAACACATAGTCATTACTAAAGATATGAATAGTGATATCGATTTGGAGTTATTTAATTGTGAAAACAGGGGGGTACACCCTATGCAGTTTTTGAATAGAGTCAGAGAATTTAATCAATTTTGTAGAAGTAGCTGGGAGGTACAATTGTTGAAAATCATGAAATGTTTTAGAGGGAATTCCGCGGTATGGGCGGAGGTGCATAAAGTAGAATGGGTAAATTATCAGTGTTTTGAAACGGCTTTTAGAGAGAAATATTGGTCGGAGGAGGAACAAGAGATATTACGGAGTAAAATTATGGGACCAGGTAATTTTGGGGCCCAAGGGGGTAACGTAACTATGTACGTAATGCGACTGTATAATGAGGCTAAATATTTAGAGCCACCGTTACCATTTGGGTCATTTGTCCGTCACATAAGCAAGCACTTACCGAGAGAAATACAAATTACATTGATGACTCGAGAGATTGTAGAAATCACGGAATTAGAGAAAATTTTAGACATATTTCAGAATATAAGAGAACGGGATATGAGTAGGCGGGTAAACACACCAGTATCACATATAAGTGGGAATCATAATCAGCCAAGGGGAATACACAATTTTCACCGGGGAGCGAGGGGAGGAAGTTTTGATAATAGGGGCGAGAGTTGGAGGTGTAGAGACTGTGAAACTGATAACTATGCTAATCGAACAAATTGTTTTAGATGTCATCGGACCAGGGAGTGCGCCAGGAACGAGAGAACGAACCCACCACCAAATCAACAGTCGAGGGGAGGAGAATTTTATAGAGGAGCGCCGAGAGGAGGAGGACATTATAATAGAGGAAGAGGAGGAAATCATACAGCTGTAGCAGGTCCATCCACGGAAAACTAAGGAAGACAATGGAGAAGCGGGTCCAACCATTGTCAACGGAGAACCGGGTCCAAGTAATCAACGAATACTCGAACAACGTTATCAAGATGGACATGGCAAAAGAATTGTTAGAAGAAGAGGAGAACTGGGTGATGGAACGCAGAACAGGATTGACTGAGGTGACAATTAACATTGAAGGTAAGAATTATAAAACTTTAATTGATACCGGTAGCGAGATATCAGTAATTTCTGAAAATGTCATGGGTGAATTGAAAGAGTTAAACAAGAATATACCGTCATTACCAGTTGCCGGTGTTACAGTAGTGGGGGTAACTGGGGTGAGAAGTAAGAGAATAACCAGACAAGTACAATTAAATATTTTTATAAATGAAGTTGAATTTGAAAACACTTTCCTAGTAGTTAAAGGGTTGAGTCTAGATGTAATATTAGGAAATGATTTTTTGGAAAGAAACGGAGCAGTAATAGATTTCAATAAACAAATAGTAAAATTTGAGAAGGGGAATAAACCAGTCAGAATAGAGTTTAAGAAAGTAGTAAATGAAGCTAAAGTCACTGGAATAAAAATGTTACATAAGCAGATAAACGATAGAGAGATAGAGATCAAAATAAATATATGTCTAGAGAGTGATAGCCTAGAGAATGAGGAGGGAGAAATGCATTAGCGTAATGAGAGTGTGTGGGCAGATAGAGCCGACAGGTTTTTTTAATGAAAATACAGTTGTAGGAAATGCTCAGCGAGAGGAGCTGTGGGCAGTTGTGGAGCGGTTCAGAGAGGTGTTTGATGAATCACCAGGGAAAGCGAAGGACTACATCTGCGAGCTGAAAGTTCGGGACCACGCACCATACATGCAGAGGAGCTACCCGGTGCCGTTTTCGAAGAGGAGGGCTGTACAGGAGGAATTAGACCGGATGATGCAGGGAGACATAATTGAACGCTCAGTATCACCTTACTCAAACCCTTTGGTAGTAGTGATAAAAAAGGATGGAAAGGTAAGGTTATGTTTAGATGCTCGGAAAATTAATCAAATTATTATACCTGACAGGGAATCTCCGGAACCCATAAATGAGATTTTACAGAAGTTTAGCGGAGTCAAATACATGACGTCTTTAGACCTGACCGCTGGATACTGGCAGGTGCCATTAGCAACAGAGAGCAGGAAATACACAGCTTTTCTTTTTAACGGTAAGAATTACCAGTTTAAACGCTTACCTTTTGGATTAAACACCAGTGTTGCTAGTTTTATTAAATGTTTAGATAATATTTTACAACCAAAGGATTTAGACTTTTTAACTGTATATGTCGATGATATCTTGATAGCTTCTAGAACATTCACTGAACATTTAGAACACATAGAATATGTATTAGATAAGCTGCAAAGAGGGGGTTTAACAGTGAATTGGGACAAGTCTAAGTTTCTGCAGACAGAAATACATTTCTTAGGATTTATTATTACACAGGAAGGGATATTAGCCAACCCTGACAAAGTAGAAGCCATAATGCGATTCCCCGAACCTAAAAACATTAAGCAATTACAAAGTTTTTTAGGCTTATGCAATTTTTACAGGAAATTTCAGGAGAACTACGCACACACAACATCCAAATTGAGTGCTGTACTACAGAAGAATAAACAGTGGAGATGGGGCGATACGGAACGAGATGCGTTTAATGAAATTAAGAGAAAGTTTAGTCACATGATCATGATGAATCATCCCGATTTTAACAAAACTTTTTATTTGCAGACCGACGCCAGCAATGTAGCGCTAGGGGCGGAGCTCTACCAGGAGGGTTGTGACAAGGAACACCTAACGATCGCCTTCGCCAGTAGATCGCTGCTGTCGGCTGAGAAAAATTATACTACAACTGAAAAAGAACTTCTAAGTATTGTGTTCGCCGTGGGTAAATTCCGGACCTACATCTTAGGTAATACCACGATAATCCGGACGGACCACAAGGCATTGTCCTTTCTTAATTCATGTAAGCTGACACATAGCAGATTAACCAGGTGGGTATTAGTCTTACAAGAATATAACTTTTCATGGGAGTATATAAAGGGGTCAGATAATAAGGTACCAGATACACTTTCTAGAATAGATGTTATAGACAATAAAACTGGTAGGGACCTTAAAGAAATAGAAATCTTTAGACTAACTAGAGAAGATAGAATTTTTGGTGAGGAATTAAGTGATATTAAAAACATGCAAAGATCTGATAGCAAACTGGGTAAAGTAATTGTTAGTTTAGAAACAGATGTAGAGGGATCTGAATATAATGAGCGATTTCAAGTATATCAAGGTATTTTGTTTAAAAAAGTAGATGGTGGGGAGCGTGATTGGAGGTTAGTTATACCCGAGGGGTTAATAGATAAAATTGTTTGGGATTGTCATATAAGGTATGGTCATTTTGGTGCGAGAAAGTGTGCTAATGTTTTGAAAGAGTCATGTATATTTAAGAATATGGAGAGGAGAGTTAGGAGAGTGTGTGATTTATGTCAAAAATCGAAAGTAGTGAATTATAAAGTAGAAGGAGAGATGAATTACATAAAAGTAGATAAACCTTTTGATTTAGTTGCAGTAGATTTATATGGACCATTACCCAGAGGTAGAGGGGGTGTGTTATATGTATTTGTAGTTCTAGACACTTTTTCAAAATTTGTAAAGTTATATAGCATTAAGAGAGCGACGAGTAAAGTAGTCAGTGAGAAAATAGTAAAAGACTACATGTTTAATGTTGGAAAACCGAAAATTATATTATCTGACCACGGTCCACAGTTTATAAGCGGCAAGTGGCGGCAGACGCTTGGATGGGAAGGCATCATACCCAAGCATACGGCAGTGTACCATCCTCAGTCGAACCAAGCAGAACGGGTGATGAGAGAGATTGGTAGGATATTTCGGGCGTACTGTCACGCCAAACACACAGAATGGCCATCCTACGTGAAAAAAGTAGAGGAGTGGCTGAATTGTACCACCCATGAGTCCACGGGCTTTACGCCGCATGAGTTGATCAAGGGAACAAGGCCGCACAGAATATTGGAACAACTTTTCGAATACCCACCAGAAGGTCAGGTTTTGGATAGGAACATGAAAATTAGATTGGCCAACGAGAACTTACTCACGAGAGGAGAGCGAAGAAAACAGAAGCATGATGCCAAGGGTAAGTGGACCAGTTATGAGGTAGGTCAGTTAGTGTTACTAAAAAGGCATGATTTGTCCATTGCTCAAGATAGAGAAATAAAGAAGTTTTTCTTGTTGTATGAAGGACCCTATGAAATTGTAGAAATAAAAATGCAGAATGCGTATGTGCTGAGGAACCCAGCGACGCAGGAAATAGTAGGTACTCAAAATGCGACGAATTTAAAATTATATCGGTCATTTTAATTATGTTTATAATAAGTTTTCTAATATTGTTGTATGTTTACAGAAGGGATCCTCCCCCATTTTCGGGCGGTCACGATCTTACCAGTCCTGGCCGTGGAATTCGGAACTCAGAGGCAGGCCATGGTTGGCAGATCTACCTTCGGGCGGTGAAAGCAACGATGGTCCGGCTCCACCAAAATTGGTATAAAGTAGAAAACTTAACTACATATTTGAACGGGGAGGGGGACCCCAACAGGTACGTGACATAAATTATTTTTTTTAATACACGCCAGGTGCAGTGGTCTTGGTGTACCTGTCACGTGCCTGCACTGCTTTAGAGTGTTGTATATAATGGAGGCTGCATTTAAGTATAAGGCAGTGCGTACAAATTGAAAAGTTTCAGAACCAATGGTAAAATTGAAATTAGCCATTGGTTATAGTTCTGTTTGGTCCGAAAGGACGAATTTTGGGGCAAGGGGGGTTGGAGCAAGGTAGAAAGCGGGTTAGAAGAAATGGTAGGAGAGGGGGAGTAGTGTGTTTCAGAGGGGGGACGTGAGTTCACGTAGTATATCTACCTCGTTCCAATTCGCTTTGCGGCAAAACCCGGCCTTTCAGGCGACTGCGACCTTCCTAGACGTGTTGAAAGTTAAGATAGAGTCAGTCTTCAATGTAAATAGAATTTTGGAAAAAAAAAAAAACAATTTTGGATGTTTATAATTTTAAATTTAAATAAATTTTAGAATTAAGTGATCAAATATTAGTATCAGTGAGTATAGGAACGTTTTGAAGAAATGCGTAATAAAATAAAAACTTATTATCAATACAAGATGTGGGGATATTTTTGGGGGGTAGACTGGTGCTCAATGAAGTGATAGAACAGTGGAGTGTGGAACTGCAATGGTAGAAAGTTTAGTTATCATTCTAATTAATTAGTTAGTAAGTTGCTGTTGCTGGGGTGGCATGTGCCCCAGTAGATAGCGGAAAGTGTTGGGGGTAGCAGAGAGTGTTGCCTCCATCGGAGGCCAACATGGCGAAAATGCACGGCACACCTTTTGTACAATTTTAAATTGTAACTTGATAAATTGCCGTGCCGTGCATATTAATGATGATGTGTACATGCCTGAAGGAAGAGATGATTTCCCCGACTTTTCGGGCGATTACTGCCTTACCAGCACTAATCGTGGTTTTGGCGAGCGGTTAGCTATGGTCATACCAAGTCCCTTGACCATAGCTGGCTTGAAATTGGTCTATATTAGAAATTAATGGGGGGTGAAACTAGGGGGAATCCCGGAAACTAGGGAACAGCGGCTACCACTCTGTCCGAGGAGGGACAGCAGAGCCAGGTGGTAGACCCGCATTAAGGGTGTGTAACTATAGACAAAGGTATATTGATATCTAGCTTTTAAAATGTAATGCAGAAGCAAGGACACGGAGATGTCACATTCCTCCAAAATTTCAGTCCTTGTGGACGCAACTGGATGCCACAGTCCAGGGGGGGTCATAGTGTGTGTGGAAGGGAGGTTATCCAGGGGGATAACGAGTTAGAGATTTGCTATATTTTGATAATGATAACTTGCTACTAAATAATTTTGTTTTGATTTGAAAAATAGATGCACTACATACTTCCTATATTGTGTTTATTATATCTTATTGTGTTAATTGCATGTAGTTTGTTAGGAATAAGGATTATAAAATATAATAATATGTTTTCAATGTGTTTATAGATTTTAAAATAAAATGAAATAAAGGTGTGATAGTTAAAATTTTCAATGGGTTGCCAAAGATAGAAATGGGGTGATGAATATGTTGTGGGACATATAGATCTGTCCAAATTGAAGTCAAAGTTAAAGAAATAGTAGAGATGAAAATAATGTAATGTTGTTTTGAGTTAATGTATGTTATAGAATTTTGAGAAGTATTGATGTTGACACAGTAGTAATGGAGAGTAATTGTAGAGTTTTGAGTGATATATTGTTGTTTATAATTGATGATGTTATTTTGTTGAAGCTGAAGTAAGGTAATGAGATTGAGATTTTTTGGGGATGGCAATTTTGTAGTAGGGGGTAGTGTAATGTGAGAGTCCGCAACATAATGATAAGTTGGGACGGGATAGGGATAGATTTTAGTGGAGATGGGGCCGCCTTAGGTAGAATCCAGGGGCCAGAGAACGGGAATTGAGTTTTTTGGGGGGGGAAACACGTATCCTATGTACAAAGGGTTAGAGAGTATTTTTTTTATATATAGAGAGAAGGTGGCGAATTGAGTTAAAGTAGTAAGTAGTTAGAGGTAGAGAAGGGTTAGTAGATTTTTTGATAGAGGGGTGTCATACTAGTTAAAGATTTTGTAAGGGAGCGTTAGAGTAATAAAAGGGGTAAGATTATGAGTAAATGCCAAGTTGATAAAGTGAATTATGATGAATAACGTAGAATCACCCAAATTAATGAAAGGGAATAATAAACGAAATGATGTGTAAAACGAAGATTGAAAAAAAAAAAAATTTGAGAACGAATTAATAAAAGTTAAATTGAGATTAAAAGGTAAATGTTATGATTTTATATGCAAATTTAATGATGTAAAGTGTGTAAGTTTTAAATACAAATTGTTTATTTTAAGATAATAATAATAATGTGAATTATGAGTGTACTATGTTTTCTTATGTTATATTGTGTTTGTTAGTGTAAAAGAATTTTATGGATTTAAATATTTTAAATGCATTTTAAATTGGGTATGAGAGAAATGTAATATGGTAATGGGAAATGTTTATGAGTCAATCGTCTGTTTATTTAAATTCTGATGGGAATCAGGGCAATGATTTTGAATTTTGGGATAAAGTTAACAAGAGAAAGTAGATAGAATGAGATTATGGAATTTTAAAAGGGGTATCATGTTAAGTTGTTAGGTATTCTGATATATATGTTAGCAGTTAGTGAGAAAACAAAACCAGTGCTTCTTAGCGCAAACCAGCACCGCTAGGGGGAAACAGATCAGTTGGGGATATGGTGTTATATAAGGCCACTATTTGATATTTTGATTTGTTGTTTCAGTGTTTGGTGATGGTGTGGCGGCGGACCTGAGCTGGCCAGCGCGTCAGAACAGGGGCGTTAAGTATCTGTCTGACTCTACGGTGTTGGGATCTCGAGAGAGAAGTCCAGTATTGTCATTCAGGTGCGGTCACAGTCACCGGACCAAGGGTGAGTTGATTATTTTTTTTTGTAAACCATACAGGGGGTTGTGGTGACATATCCTGGCTGATCCCTTTAGCAAGTATGAATGTGTCAATGAGATTTTTTATGCTTCGGCATAAAATATCTCATTGAGGGGGTATTGTAACGGGCCTATTTTGGGGTAATAAAGCAGTTTGGACATTTTTTCATAAATAAATAACATTTTCTTAATATTTGGGACAAAACGTATAAACGAAAGGCAAATTCAGTGGTTGCGACGAAAGCGACAGTGGTAGCGGAGGTGGTAAGACTGATTGCAAATATTGTATGTAAATATCAAAAGACGCAGACGGCAACAGACTTAATAAGCTGGAATTGTGCCAAGGTCAACCAATGACACACAAAAACTGTCAACAAGTTATGTAACCACATCAGACCATCTGACGTCAGTATATACGTCAGAGCCTATCCTCGCTGTGGAATTCGGGTGTGTAAACAAAAACAGTCTGCTTGCGTAGTGATACGAACTTTAAACACAATAAGACTTGGTCATACCACCATGGTGACTTCATAAAATAGCGCCAGTGGCCTAGTTCCAGTATAAAATCAGTCAGTGAGCCGGCCGGTCACATATAAAAGTTTCGGAACGAAATTTACGGGCGCCCGTATGTAACAATTTGTTTCAAAATGTGAATAATATATTTAAAAAAAAATGACAAAATCAAAGTTCTTACTCAAAATGTGAGTAACAGTTTTCTTTGCAATATAATTATGAATTAAAGTGAAAGTGCGCACAGAAAGCAAGGTGACTTCTTCTGGACTAAAAATGAACAGATAAGTAATCCATCGGAATCCAATAAAACGAACTTTCAAAATTTTCAATTCTTAATCTCATTTTCATTCAAAATCTCAATATTTAAAAATTTAACATTTTCAAAGCTATGAGATCTCACGGGTTATAAATTAATTGTGTGTGTGTGTGTGTGTGTGTGTACATGAGTGAGTGAAACTAGATAAACAAAGAAGGCTGGTTTGTGTTGTTAGGTCTTAATGTATATATTAGTCATGTTTAATTTTAGAGAAGTATATTTGCAATTTACATACTATGTTTTAAATCCCATTATATGCTTAATAACTTCCGTCAATATGAATTTGTAGTAGAGAAAGGATGTCAGGAGATAGTGTTTTAATAATAAAAGTTTTAATAAAATGTCAATAAAACTATATTAATGGGAAACAATATAAAGTTTTCTTTATTTTGAACAACCAATTCTGATCTCCTGTTCGCCGAAAAGAACCCCACCTCTTAGGTACAAATTTTGTGTTTGTTTGCTTGTAAATCATAAAAACAAGATGGCGCCCGATAATTATACAAGGTATGTTAGTAAATTAGTTATGACACAAATTAATATGTGACACAAAATAAAGTAGCTTCACACAGTGCCGTCATATTCATCAGAGGATGTACTCTTACTTTGAAAGTTCAGTTTGTTCTCAAACTTATTAGTTGCTTTAGAAGCTAGTACAATGTTTTGTTTTTTCAATTGATTTTTTTAGCGTGTGATGTAATAATTCGCCATATTCTATTGCTACATATTTTTCTTTTTCTTTAGCCATGTCATTATGTGCTGGTCTGTTTTGTTTCTTGTGTATTATTTTATCTATTATATTGCTATTGTATCCGTTGACGGTCGTAATGTATCTAATAATGTTAACTTCCTTTTTTTGTAGTCTTCTGCGGAGAGGGGCACCGCCATTAATCTATGTAGGTATCACGTTATTGAAAATTGCCATTTTGTGGTGAGAATACGGGTGATAAGATGAGGCATGGATAGCGTGATCCGTGGTTGTTGGTTTTCTATAAATGCTGAAGCTGATTTTGTTGTCTATTTTTGTTAAAGTTAAATATAGGAAATTTATTTTATTTTCCTTTTTTGTTTCTAATGTAAACTGCAGGTTGTTTGTGACGGTATTCAAGTATATGTTAAGTACTTCTAATTGTCTGCAATTGCCATCATAGATTACTATCGTGTCATCCACATACTGACGATAAAATAAGATTCTATTACAGTGTTTGTTGTTAGGTGATAATATGTTATTGGTTTCTACATGGTTTAAGTAAATTTCTGCTAAGGTACTTGATAGTGGGGATCCCATTGCTAGCCCGTCTTGCTGTAGATAATATTTATTATCAAAAGCGAAATAGTTTTTGTTCAGTACTATTTTTATCATGCTAATAAGTTCATCAACTGCTTCTTGACTTAGTGTGGCTTTTGGTAGTAGCAACTTTTTTGTTATTTCGAGAGTTTCATTAATCGGTATATTTGTGTACAAATTAACTATGTCAAATGAGGCAAATGTATATCTTGGCTCGATTGTAAGGTCTTTTGTGAGATCCACTAGTTCTAGTTCTAGTTCATGTGTTTTGCTCCCTATTTATTTTGAATGTTTTAAGTGTTTAAATGTTTTTGTCCCTTTGTGTGTGTCATATTTATCGTTTGACAAGATGTGTGAACATCGATAGATGTAGTTTCAATCCCATTCTAGGGATCTGATGATGACATAACAATGTCGAAACTCGAGTAATCCTGAATTTTGGATATTTAGGAAGTGTGACAAAAGGTAATTAACCTATTTTACAACCAATGCATACAAACTTCTTTAAGAAACCATATTAGTATGAAAATGTTAATTTGTTACTTACATGCCTTTTCCTATCCACACTATCATAATAAAGTTCTGTAAATTCTTCAGCTGTTCGACAAGCCTGGTCAATCTGGGTCTGGTAAACAGCAAAGGTGCTTATAATACAAAAGAAGTACTTATACTTACTAAACTACATACATGAATAGATGGAATATTTAGGTAACAACTGAACTATCTTTACTTTCATAATACCACGTAATCTTTGATATAATGAATTTCATTAGTACATTTTAAAAATGTATACACATATTTTTCAAAATTTATATAAAATTTTAAATCTCATTACGAAAACCATCATAGTTACAACTGGAAGTTTTATTTGAAATACTGTGTAACGTTGTTCAAACGAGTAGGTATGTTTTGCGGTACTTTTACTGTTATTTATATTCAACGATCGAGGTTATAGTCAGTACTTCATAAAACAAACTAACGTCCTAATTTAACTCTTTTAAAAAAGTTTTATTTTTACCTGTTCCATAACTGTAACTTTGGTTTTTACACGTATGAACTTTCTGAAGAGGTTATATACTGATACCACATGAGTGTCTATACAACTAGAAATAATTGAATACCATAAATTAATGCAGTTTAATTATGAATTAAACTTGATACGAAGAATGCAGTGTCAGTTTTGTAACACGGTTCAGACTACGGTAAGTTATTTACCACCGCACTATCTTAAAAACAAAAAATTAACTTTTGAAGTGTCAGTCGAACTGATCGCTGATTTTCAAAGCATTCTTTCCTCTAAAATCTTTCCAGTAAACAAGATTGATCTACTGTTACCAACATTTTGCCAAGAGTTACAACTTCTATTTGGTAAGAAACTAGTTTGTTTGAGAATGTTTCATAAATTAGCACTGCAAACACTGAACTTCAACAGACATTTAAATTAAATGTCTTAAGAAGATGATGTTAAAAACTTTACTCAAATAAGAAAAATCGGCACCTTCATTCTCCATTTGTTCCATTAGTTGAATTCTCTGAAATTTGCTTTCGTGGGTGCAGCAGGTTGGTTGCACTGTTGGAATCTGGATCTGAAAAATGTCTCGCTAAAACCGAGATCTCGCGATTTGGTCACGTGACATGAACTTCTACAGTTATTTTTTCAGGCATGATGGCGCCAAATGACAGTATCTCGTTATATTTTAGAAATTTACAGTGTTCGTGCATAAAAAACATGTTTGGATTATGTGATTAACCTCCTTGGAAACTGTCAACTTGTATATAGCAGAAAATTTTTCTTTTTTGGTAAGCTACTACGTCTGTGTTGGAAGAGGAATTTGGAATGAGGACATGTTGGTTAGGCTGATGACAGGGACATGGCATTTCGTACACTTTAGAACAGTTGTTTAAAAAAGTGTTTACACCTCCCAGTTGTTAATTTATGTGTTGTGATATAATATAATATTTAAAAATGCATGCAGTGTACGTTTACTGAAAGAAGCAATTCTTTATTTTTAAAACTACGTTTTAATTGCCCTTGCTGTGTAAAAGAAATATCGATTGTGCTGCCATCTGTGTTGTCAGTGTTAATAGGCCTAAATGCAGCCGTGGGATAGCCTTTTAATTATAGGTGTAATCAATGATTCGGGTTAAAAATTACGTATTTTCGTAATTAATGGCAATGTGAATTTTTATTTTGCGGTTCAGTGCTTTCATTCTGCGTGAATAGACTGCAGAGATGGGAATGGTTAGTTACACCGTGCAATGTTTACATCATTAATGGCCTATTTGTGAGCCATCTTTCATTGAAAAATAGCCTATTTCTTGATATTCAGTAATATTATAACATAGCGGAGAGTGTTTTGATAATGTATACATCTGTTTTTGAAAGCTACATGTGTTGTGAGTGTTGAGAATATGTGAATTCAGAAATATATGAACGAGAATCAGTTATAATGTATCCATTTGTGACTGTATAGGCTAGTACAGGAGTCTGCCCATATGCAGTTGTTAATAAGTAAATATCGTTGTTGTACATGATACTAACACGGATTTATTGCAGATAGGCATTTTCCTAATATTTTAATATAGTTAGGCACAGTATACTTGTGAAATATGGATGTAATGTAAACCTGACTAGTATACATAACCTTAATCTGGAATGTATACTAGTAGACCTAGTAGTTTGTATAATGACAGGTGTAGAACGTATGTGTATGACAGTTTCACAAGTGGATTACACTATTTTTATTACTTATTAAAATTTTTATAGTAATCTGATAGATGGACTTGTCAAAATTTCACCTACTTTCAACTTTGATTCCAGATATGTTCTTTGGCAGCCACAGCTCTTCATAAATACTTCTTTAACCTCAGCTATGTAGTAAGTGTTATAAAATTACAATTCTTAAAACGTTTTAAGTGCAGCATTTTCATTTTAATATTATTGAAGATAAAAATTTGTTGGAATGGGATTTAGTTAATAGAAAACAGGAAATCATCACTTAATCAATCATATAACAAAAGATTTTATTAGTATGGGTATATATAATACTACTAGAATAACCACAGTGCAAAAAAAAAAAATCAAAATAAACAAGATAGTAACATTTTGTGTGAAGGATATCATATATTAGGATTGTTGTATATTGGAGAATCATAGTGATGGCAGTGGTGCACCTACTTTTATTATTTAAACTTACAAAAAGTACAGTTTTTAATCAGCAAAAACGAACAGCAAACAAACAACAACAACAACAAAAACAAAAACAACCACTACTACTACTACTACTATTACTGCTACTGTTACCACTACCACTACTACTACTGTTACCACTACTACCGCCATTGCTTCTACCAGTGTGACACTCTATACTGTTATTGACTTTTTTTGTTATTACCCAAATTATGTAAGTTAACACAGTCAGTGTATTATAAAGTTATATGTTAATATAGTGCATGTATATGCACATTACATGTGCCTATGCATGCACATTTGAATATGACGCACATTTGGTGTTCAGTTTTATGCTTTTGGAAACATGTATGCAGAACTGCAAGTCTGAACAAAATACTGGTATAGAATGAGTAATTGCATATTTAAAATATCATTTTCGTTTGATTAACATATTGAAACTTAAAAATTCTTATTCTTAATTTAACCTATATTTAGAATTCCTTACTCGAAGTTACTATTAGGCCTAGTGACTATTATAACCCATAGTACTTTTAGACTATAACGTACCATTATACTATTATACATCTATATTTAACGAATAGATCATATCACCTGGTTCCCTTGTTTTTACAGTTTTGTTTTTAATTTCTAGTGCCTGCCACCTTCTTTCCATCCTGTTTTCCTAATGACAACTATAACTCCATTACGTGTATAGACAGTTATTTAATTTCGTACAATATGAGTACTTGTTTTATAGGTAAGATTGAGTTTTCCTTAAAATCTTAAAATAATAGTTGTATAAATTTAAACTTTTGTTAGCTTTGATTAATATTAGGTGTGCACGCATGGTGGTGTGTTTCTGTGTGTGCTGCGTGCTAGATATTTTCCTTTGTCATATAAGGGTCATGAAGTGTTTTACATTTTTTATGTTGCTTTAGACTTTAGAGAATAAAAATGGATACAAAACAATTTGTTTTTAGTAGGTAAAATGTATTTTTTATCTGGTTTTAGAGGTTTTAACAATAACTATATTTTCAGGCTTTGAAGCTACAGCAGAGGATTTTTTACTAAGGAAGTTAATTACAGAATGTCACAGCGAGGAAAGCGCCAAGTCAGTCGAACTGATGATGGCCCAGGTAATTTTTTTTTTTTTTTTGAAGTTGAAGTCATTTGAAAGCAGAAAAGTAAGTCAATTATGTATGTATGACTATACACAGAATTTAAAATAATTATATTTTATTACACTTTAACCCCTGGTGCTCAATTCGACTGTAGGATGGTGTACAATATTGTAGGTTATAATTCAACTATAGTCAAATTTGGCACTGAAAGGGTTGAATGGAATAAAATTTAAGAATATTTAGGTCCTTCAAGTAGTAAAAATAAAAATATATTAATTATAGTTAATATTACCGTGTGCATCCGGGTACACTGGTGCTCCTCCTTGCAACTTCAATGTTTTTTTAAAAACTACATGTTTCGGGACTCATGGTCCCATCATCAGGTTGGTAAAAAATCAAGAATCACTCACATGGAGTACGTCAACTTAATAAAATACAAATAAAAAGTTCACTCGCACACCATGAGTCCCGAAACGCGTAGTTTTTAAAAAAACATTGAAGTTGCAAGAGGAGCACCACTGTACCCGGATACACATGGTAATATTAACTATAATTAGTTATATGCAACTTGGAGACCACAACACAATATGTATAAAAATATATTGAGAATATTTCATTATCATGCAATAAGCAACATGTTCAGTTTAATTCTATGTATAATAATAATAATAATAATCAACAAGTTTTCTTTTTACAGTAGTAATATATTTGTTCATTCAGAGATTCATGTCTGTCCAGTATAAAGTCTGCATATTACTGTTTATCAGTGAAGTGACAAGGTCTTTATCTATCATGCATTTTATGTACTAATATTTATTAAGTCTTTCAGTAAGATTAACAGATACTGGTTATTTTAAACCATTGTAGACTCAAGGATGCTTGGAATTAATTGGTAGTCTGTACTTCACTCATTAACTTACTCAAGGTAAATATTTACCTTGGAAACTAAGATTATAGAGATAAGAGGATGCATAGTCTTGGGTGTTGTTGCTTGAAACTAAAACATACCAGGTGTAAAACTAAAAACATTCTTAGTCATCTGATACCTTTTTATTAATTTTATTCAACTAGACTTTTATCTTTTTGGAAATAAAAATTTTTTATTCCTGATGTCAATGCACCTACATTTGGAGGGTTCAGAACAAAAGTGGGACCTAGTCAAAGAGACATCATTTAAAAAAATCTGAGTTTAAAGTTCTTGAGTTGTAATTAATTCTGAACAACATATTTTCAGTTGATTATAAAATAATGGGGTAAAATAATATGTAACTTAAATGGCTACTGTATATAGATTTAATAGAAGTTTTATTATTTTGATTGACTAGCTTTTGGTATCAGGTTCGATTTGGTTCACTTTTCCACTGAAAATTTTTAGGGACATAATTACCTGTTGGAAAACATTGTAATTTATAATGAATAAGCAGTACTAGGAGTGTCACTGACACAAATGGGCAGAGCATTTGATATTCGTAATAATTTATTTATCAATATTTTTACAATCAACCGTCTTTGATCCGTTAGATAAATAGATTCATAATAATTAATTTATCAATATTCTTACAATCAACAAAATATATACACTTTTATGATACATACTTTTTATTGAATACACTACATTATAGTACAATGTACATTAATTTTCATTAGACATATTCCACAACATTTGAAACTCATCTCTACGATCGACCATCCACGATGCTGGAATTCGAAACGAAACTAATAATCTGAAAGTGATAATCTCTTAGAGACAACATTTTTTATGAATAAAGTTGCACCAAACGAAAAATAATCTTCAACAATTGAGGGATTCTCATATATAAGTTTTCACCTTTGCTGAGCGATTCTAGATTCATCTAACGTTTCCTCTTGCACGAAATTACAGCCCATGAGTCGTGCCAGATCAGGTGCACTCAAGGTAAAAAAACCCGTAGGAAGATTATCACACTGCTCAGTCATTGATTCAAGTTCACCCCTTCGTTGAAACCAGTAAGATTTTGATCCTCTTATTTTTCCACACCAATAATAAAAACTTATTATTATTTGAGGATTACTCGACAGCGTGTTTCTCAGTTGCTGTATTGTTCCATTGAAATGAGATTTTATAGCAAATATTGTCCATCGTTGAATAGTTTGATGACACTGAAGAGTGTTCAATGCAAAAAATCTGAACCTAGGATCTTGTGCAAAACGTTTGGTCTCTATATTGCATAAAAAATTGGAAATATTCAAGTGCTGTAAGTTTCATACTACTTGCTCGAGTATTATCGTTTAGTTCAGCAGATCCGTTAGGTAGTAAAGCGGGAAATGCCGTGCTTACATATCCTTCGCACGAGAATTAATTTATGATAGTACTTGTGGCCATGGAATTACATTATTCACTGCAGATTGGAATCGATCAACTTCTGTGATTCTAATATTCTTTGGAATCATACTTTCATAAATAATTTTCTTCAGAAAAATTCTTTTCATCTGTATTCACCTCACGTAAATCAACAGTGGGTATCAATCCATAAATACTATCATTTAATGGAAGTAGAGATATTTGTTCCATATCAATGATGATATCACTATAGAATGGATTATTCATTTTCAAAAATTTGAGTGCTTCTAACATTTTGCCACGTCTAACATGAAAATTCCGAGGTCTATCAACACTTTCCTTTCTTCCAACTATAGTGCTCAGTGAAGTGGGTGTAGGGGGCAAGGAACTAACAATCTCCGTTATATTTTGACCAATATTTATAATATTTCCCTAATAAGCATATTGACCGGGAAAGCCTCTCGATTTCATCCTATACACACGCATCACTGGTTGTACACTTGCTATCAAAAGTTGTTCTAACATAAGTGAGATCCATCAGTTCTATAGGTACATCTTTAGGATCCATACGATTAACTGCAGTAAACTTATTTGGGTTTCGCTTATACTGCGGACACATCAAAAAATGTTTACTGCATCAACACTCGAGAACAATTTACACATTCATAGAATTCTAGAGATCGTAAATTATCTTCAAATTCATTCTGAAGATTCCTATATCCTGTGTTGTTTTGCTCATATAACACATGATTCATGTTATGTTCTGCAGGGCCTTCAACAGTTGCTGCAGCAACATTTTGTCGCTGTCTCATCCGTCTTCAATTTATAGTTAAACGACCAATATTTGGACCTCTTCTCCATCGAGGCATATTATAAATATTACGTATATATAAACTGATGAATAAGAATGTATAGAATATGTGTATAACAGAAAAAGGTACTTAAATAAAAAGTACAAAATTGAATTAAAAGTATAAGAATAATAATTTTAATAGAATTTGGATTAAAATTTACCTGAACTGTGATTCGTTGCAATATGTAATGGAAAGTTGCAGTTGCATCAGTGACTACATAGATTCTCGTCTAAAAATTGATACTTGTTCAACACTTAAGTGCTATCCGTACATCTGGCTACACTATAGAACAATGCTCTACTACTGTTTGAATTAAACACGTGTGAGACACAAATACAAAGTGTATACAGCAAAATCTTATTGTGCGATAGCCAGCGCGGGTGGCAGGAGCCACACACGCACACGCACCGGCATTTGTGATACAGCAAAATCTTATCTTATCGGGCGACAGCCAGCGCGGGCGGCGGAACTCGCACATGCACATGCACCAGCACGCGAGCACCGAAATCGGTCGGTGACCGGTGAGTGAGACAGAGCGCCGTAGCTGGGCCACGATATCTCTGTCTCTCTTCCTCTCACAAGTTTAAGCTAAGATGTTTAAAAAAACGTAATATCTTTTGAACCAAATAATTTGGAGAAATAAAAATTATATGTGTGCACTCTACAGTACAGTCAGGATATGTATGCAAAATTTTATAACATTCGGTTGAGTAGTTTCGGAGGAGTTCGCGGTCTAAGTTGTGCACCACTGAGTCGTGGATAGAGGGCTATGCCTGATTTCGCTACGCTCATCAGGCTTCGCCCAAATATAACTGCATAAAAAGTAAACTGAACTATTTTATTGCTTTTAATGCTTTTATTTGTAATACTTTTTAATAATAATGGCTCCCATTTGTACCACCGAAGTAGCTTAGGACTAGACAGGGTAGGCTGCCTTCGATAATATGTGTCATACTTTTCATCATATTATTATCAACTTTTTAATAATACATTTATTTAAACAATAAGGAAACAGGAATAATTTACTTGTAATCACTAATGATACTAAGAAACAGAAAGTAATAAACTTAACAAAAAAAAAAATACACAATATTAATTTTTACAATAAAGAAAATATTAAGAGGGAAACTAAACATTTTCTATTAACAATAATGGGAATGTTGAAGAACAATACTAAAACATTTTAATGAAGAAAGTTGTGTTAGTGGTTAAAATCACAAGCAGAAATATCACTGTTGCACACCACTACATAATCGGTACATAATCGGAATAATTTTTATGTAGTGGTGTGCAACAGTGATGTTTCTGCTTGTAAAACATGTTAATAAAATATTCTAACAAAAAAAAGGCAATATGAAAAAAAACAATCGGCATACAGAAGTTCATAATTTTCTTCATTTCGAATAGTTGATGTAGATCTGTTGTTCAAAACAACTGGAAGATTCTAAAAAATGAGTGATAAGTTCTTGGAATGTATGTTGCCCTGAGACTTGGGTACATTGGGTTCTGTACAACATTGATTAACTTTTGCATTGGTGTTCCAGACTGACTGACTCACATTTTCTCAATTTATTTCATCAACATTCAACCAAGTCAGAGGTAGATTCACTAAATTTTATTTTAAAAGGAGATTCATTTTTAAGTTGCATCTAATGTTTTTTTTTTTAAACAATTATCTTTGTTATCATAAACTTTTTTTTAGTTGCAGATGGCCTTTTGGAATGGACCCATGCTTAAAAACTATTGCCTATCCATAAAATTACTTTAAAATTACAATTTTGTTTTCGTCAGATTTGTTACTATGTCTGTCCATTGTTCTGATACGTAAATATTACTTTCATGTTTGCTCATCCTTTCAGTTAAAGAGAACTTGTATATCACTGTGAAGAAAGAAAATCATGGTCATTTATTATAGTATCTGTGTCTGCTTGTTGCACTAACTCGAGAAGGGTGAGGTTCATTATGATGTTCCTGTTCTGACCTGTGCAAAAAACAGAAAAGAGAATAATCTTTTTGTTTGTCATCTCATGTTCTGACAATTCTAGCTGTTACTTTCTCAAGCAAGATGCAAGCAAGTTCTTTGAAACCTCTGCTTGTAAGTTTCATGTTGTATGTGCCATACTATGTTCAACCATTAAAAGAATGTATTGTAAAATTATATACTTACTATTTTTTTTTGTACCATGTGGCAGACATTAACTTTAGAAAAGGAAATGCTTTCTGTAAGTCGAATATTCATACATACGTGCTTACAGAAGTAGGCGCAGCATCTTGATATAAGACCTCTCTTATCTTTTCAGCATGTGCAAGATGAAGAACTTCATTTTTAAGTTGAACTTTTTTTTAATTATTTTTCAGCTTCAATCTTTAAAGAAATTTGTCTCATTTTTGACAGTTATCTTTTGATGGTATCTTAAAGTTAAGATTAAATTTAGTTAAAAACGCTTGGTAATAATACTTCACTTTGACAGGCTGCTTGTTTTCAGATCTGCACTTGTCAGTGTAATGGTATACATTTTTTTAGTATTTAAATTTGGTGATAAATATTTTCTATTTACATTTTCTTTTTGTGAATAATGAACCTGCTATGATGGGTACTTTATGTGAGCAACAAAAGTTTCTTGCACTAACTTGAGAATGGTAAGAGCCGTTTTGATGTTCCTGTTCTGACCTGTGCAAGAATCAGTATAGAGAATAATCCTTTTTTGTGTCTTCACATGTTCTAGCAAATGCTTTCTCAAGCAAGATGCAAGTTCATCTATCTTGTTGCTAGATTGACTTTCCCTCTGATATCAATTACAGCAAAGTATTCCAGTTTTCTGGCACATTGGTACAACCCACTTCAAGTAATTTGTAAGATCCCAATATAAAATGTTTGCAAATTATTGTACTCTTCTTTTAATAATGAAAATAGTAATGAAAAACTGTAGATATAGTGAGATCGCTTTCATTTCTAGTTCATGACTTTCAGTTTTTGATGTTTAACTGAGTCTCGCAAAACTATATTCTGTTTTGAATGTTCCATAATATCATAAACAAATCAAAAAAGTTTGTAGCACTGTCGGCAAAGAAAATGTTGCAGGGCTTTCCTAATACAATTACAATCTAAACTGTGTTTAAAAAATTTAACTTCAGCAGGTAAATTTTGTGTTGTGTATGCTTCTCTTTCAGTACAAGTTTTTTTTTTGTTTATTTATCAACCAATCCTTTTTATTTCTTGGCTGTATCCATCAGCTGACACCATTTCATATTTCACCATTTTGTGGAGGTTCTGAACATAAAACAAAATGCTTTAGAAATCCCACAATATGAAATTTATGTGGACAACAGAAAATGTTTCAGCTTCATGTTCCAGGTGATTTAGTAAAATAATTTAAAAAAAATTTACATTTAAATTTTGAATTAAAGTTTTTTGGAACTGGAGGAGCTGCAGTTGGAGACTCAATGGAAAACTGTAGATTTAAAAGTCTGGCTGACCTAGAAAATCTGCTAAAAGTGCCTGCTGGTGACTGTTCATTGTTCGTATTTGGAAAATAAATGAAAACAATTTTTTATTGTTGTTGTATAATAAAAATACAGTAAAATAATATACAGTAAATACAGTATGTAGGCTACCAATTTTTGTATGTAATGTAGTATATAAACTTAATTTGTAGGTTATAAATGTTAGTAATAAACTTATTAATTTGTGGTTTATCATAAAGGTTAGTAATTTTTATTTATTTATTTTTTAAATTAGCAATATCAGGCAATAATTTATCCAGGTTGTGTTTAGTGTAAACATAACCTATCTATCGTAAATGTACAAAAGTAAGAAAAAAGTTGTTTGGAGACCATTCATCACTGGAGAACACTTTTATGTTCTAAAATAATGTTACTAAAGACTGCACTACTGAAACTATAATTTTATTTATAATCCACATTGATACGTAAAAAAACAACAATCAGACAGTAGATCACTGTATCAACAATTCCACTATGGACTTTATACACTCTGCTCTGTACACAATGACAAATTATTTTGCAAAAATGGATTATTGCTATCTAGTGGGTTATTTTTACATCATGGACGTGGTACATTATTACTAAGAAAAATATAGCATTTCTACTGTATTATTTCATTAACTCAAATTAAAAAAAATTTTGAACCATACATATAAATTGAACACATTATCATTGGATGTTAAGTGTACCGATACCTTAAAACTTCTGAGTGATGAGTGGTAGTGAGAAGTATAGAGTTGACGAGTGGACATATCTATTTGTCAGCTGTCTATGCCTGAGAAAATTCCCGTACTTGATATATCCTTTGTCACCGGACAAAAGGCTTGCCGCATGACAAATGGCACCAATCGTACACTCTAGTGTTTTTGGTGGCCCTAAAAGGGACCGTGTGGCGAGAAGGCTGATGTTGGTTGTGCCACGGTGAGATGTTCGGCGGCTGCGCCCGCTGTTCATGGCGTACTGCTGTCCTCTTTCGGCATCGGTTGTAGAGTCGGCTGCCGGCCCAGCGAAATCCATCGCTGGCACGGAACTGGAGGGCGAAGACGCAAGAACACCGGTTCTATTCTTTGGCCGTTCCTTCCGGCTGACTCTGTGCCGATGTCGTCCGAGAGAGGAGAGGAGATGAAGTGCGTCCAGTGGTGTGGCGATGAAGAGTGCGCCAAAAATTTCTAGCGGCCCTGGTTTTATGCACTAACCGGGATCGCTGATAGCTCGCTCCGAGCATGTTAGTTGTCACGTCTCGGCTGCTGATCCCCGATTGTTTCGCTGTGTCCGCCGCTGGTACCGGAGAGCAGACGTTCGCATACCGCTGCTGTCACACCTTGTTCTTATAAGAGGATTGTGTCCTTAGCTCTCAGTAATGATCTGATAGCCATTGCAATCTGAAACTGCCTTGATGTTGTGTTGCCAGTCCTGTTTTGTAGTATTTTGGATGTAGGGTCGTGTGACTGGATATCTTTCTGGGAGAAGCTGTATGTATCATATGGATATCGTTTAGTGGCATTCAGGAATGTATCATAAGAGATTTAATGAGACTGAGAATAGATTGGATGCCTTCAATAAACAACAGCCTATGACTTCATCCAGCTTGGAAACATATTCTCTATTTGTACAGTGCATCAGTTGGACCATAATCAGAGATGACTGCAAACCAATAGGAACAAACTATTGAACCTTTGTGCCAGTGTAAATGTGGGGAGTAATGAGTAAATATCATTCCGCTCCAAGGACATCAAAGAAGAATCTGTGAATATGACAGAAATGGAGCTGCCAAATTGTTGTGGTGTAGTGTTCAGAGAAAACAGTGAAAGTCAGTGTGAAGCTTAACCCGAAACTAAGACACATCAGATTATGCTCATAAAATTTTTAAGAATCTCTCTCTCTCTCTCTCTCTCTCTCTCTCTCTCTCTCTCTCTCTCTCTCTCTCTCTCTCTCTCTCTCTCTCTCTCTCACTCACACACACACACACACACACACACACACACACACACACACACACACACACACACACACACACACACACACACACACACATGTGTACAAGTGCACTTATACTTACACGTGTTCACAAGTAACTTGCTGTGTGTTATTTACGTTATATTTGTTATTAAATAATAAGTACAATTCTTTTTAACAAGAATACTTTTTGTAATTTATACCAGATAGTTTTTGTATTAATGTCTGCTTCCAATACATTGGTAAAGTAAAATAAATAATTCAGTGAAGTTGTTTAAAAAATATCTGTTGAATGTGAACATTATTACTTTGAAAAATATAGCATTCCTACTTTATTAATTCATTATTAACTCAAATTAAAAACAGTTTGAATTTGGTCCACTTTTGTTTTGAACCATCCATATAAAACTAAAACATTACTTGTTCTTACAATAGGATTCTTATAATCTTGTGAGATATCCCCCTGACAGACAGACACAGCCAAATGCCAAACAGTAGAGTTAAAACTAAGACCTTGCTTTCTTCATTTAATCGAAATTCAGATTAATATTAAGAATAATTAAATTTCCTAAATGTTAGCTTGATTAAATTACATATAAATTCTTTATTTTGTTATAAAACTTCTCTGCAAGTATATTTATCTTTTTATATATACGGTAAACCCTCGATTTAACGGACTAAATGGGGCTGAGGGGTGTCCGTAAAATCGAAAGTCCGTTAAATCATGAATTTTGTTTTTTGAGGATATATTTAAATCAAAATAGGCCTATAACACTTGAAATTTTAATACTATTAATATCATGCAAATATTTTATGTACACACCTTTGTTTATTTATGCTGGATAAAAGGATTAAGAGTCAGTTGTTTTCCACCAGAATTTTGCTTCTTTATTATTAAAGATCTAAACTGTTTAAAGTGTCATAGTAAGCACACACTTCCGGATCTGAAGACTCCCCTATGTACGTGATAATTTCGTCCATGCTGTTTCTTATCGCTGATAATTTAGGACCTCCTGTAACACATGTTTCGTCATCGTCGTCGTCATCATCATCATCATTATCTCCATCTTCTTGATTGTTGTGTAGAACAGATTCCGCGATCTCTTTGTGACTCAGGATTTGGTAGCCTGGATCACCCTCGTCCAAGTTTAGCCACTGTTCTATGTCATTCTTGTTTACTTCTTCACCAGCCTTCTTTACGGTTTCGCAGAAATCGGATGTTTCAAATCCTCTGAAATCATACTCCGGTTCAGTCCCATTCTGTAACTGTATCCACCCATTAGCCAATGTTGTTTCCTTCATCTCCTTCCATGTGGCAGCAAAATTAAAGATGGCTGACTTGATGTATGCACGCAGATTTTGCAGCGTTCTAGCTCCTCTCGTGTCGTTTTCACGGTCTTGTTCGTCCTCCAAGACAACCATCACCTCTTCAAGAAACTTTTTGTTGTACAGCCTTTTGCATTGAACCTTTGTGCCAGTGTAAATGTGGGCAGTTATGAGTAAATATCATTCTGCTCCAAGGACATAAAAGAGGAATCAGTGTGAGTATGGCAGAAATGGAGCTGCCAAATTGTTGTGGTGTATTTTTCAGGGAAAACAGTGAAATTCAGTGTGAAGCTTAATCCGAAACTAAGACACATCAGATTATGCTCATAAAAATTTGCAAGAAACGATGACTCCTTGGTCCATTGGCTGTAAAATTGAAGTGGTGTTCAGAGGGAGGAAGACGTATTGTATTTTTCCGTCATTGCTAACTAACGTCTCGGCGTTGGGATGGGCCGGTGCATTGTCCAGTAGTAAGACGTCTTTCACTGCATGCGATGGAATTTTCATAGTCTCTTCTTGAAAACGTCACACTTCTGGCACAAAATGATTAAAAAACCAGTCTGAAAAAATACTGGAGGTAAACCAAACATTTTTTGAACTTTCATAAATGACTGGCAACTGGTTCATTATGTTCTTTATCGCACAAGGTTTCTTTGCGTTTCTGACTATGACTGGAGTAAGTCGATGCGAACCATCACCATTCACACACAGTAGGGCAGAAATGCGCTCCTTGTTGCGTTTACGGGCTGGTGTGCTAGTTTCATGTTTGCGCCAGAGTATTTTCAGGCACAGTACGAAAATAGAGACCAGTCTCATCAGCATTGTAGACCTGAGACAGTGAGACCCTGAGATTCGATCGTTTCCTTTATATGTTGACGAAAAGGCTCAACTTGTTAAGTGTCTGCACTCAGCGCTTCACCACATGTTGATCTGTTTGTGATGCCATGCCGTTTACGAAAACGCCAAAGCCACCCATCACTCGCCTGAAACTGGATGCCCATATGTTTCGCCAGTTTATCAGTAGCAGCCCACAACTCCACATTACGAACAACGACGCCACTAGAACGTTGTTGAATAAACCATTTGTACACAGCATCCACTAATTGTTTGTGTTTGGCTAATTTTATGTGTTTTATTTCTCCCTCATTCTTCGAACTATCAACACTGTACTTCAGCAAAAACTGAATAAGTTTATCTTTATTCTTTCGAAAGTTTTGACGGTTTGTTTCTTTACGCCGTACAGCTCACAAACATGTGCAAGGAAGTGTCAAATTTTTGTTCAATATGTAGTAAATTATACATACAAAGTAACTTACTCATGCTCAACAGCTACGCTTGCTGCTATTAATCAATTTGTTTGTAATTATTTATATATCCGAAAAAGACAGTAGTATTTAAAAACTGTTGAAATTTAAATAAAAAATATTACAATGATTTTCTTATTGAAATTGTGTGTTCAACACACACACACACACACACACACACACACACACACACACACACACACACACACACACACACACACACACACACACACACACACACACACACACACACACACACACACACACACACACACACACACACACACACACACACACACACACACACACACACACACACACACACACACACACACACACACACACACACATGAGTACGTGCACATTTATGCTGTCATTTAATAGTGTGCATCATTATTTAATAACTGACCAAGTTCCAACAAGTAAAAACCAACAGTACAATTTTTAAAACACTAGACATTAGAGGCAGCAAAATTTATCTGCCAGTTCAGTTCACAGTACAGCATACAATACTTAATTATGTTGTTACTAACAAATAGTGTATTGCAAGCAACTTAGAATTACTTCTCAATGATAGGGCACTATAGCAATGGAGGGGTATACAAATTAGTAGCCAAAGGTGTCTTACAAGGAAGAGTAACTATATACAGTAAACCCTCGATTTAACGGACTTCGGATTTAACGGACAGAATTTGACAGACACAACAGAAAAAAAAAGATAATGTTTTTAGTAGGCTTTTGAAACGTATAATGTGCATAAACTGCAGACTCTCCAGTTCTGGCGATATTGCTTGGCTATTGGAGCATTCTTTCATTTCTTTTCTTCTTGTTTTGAAACACACAAATTTTCTCATCTTCAATTGTATTTGATGAGAATGGAGTATTCATCAAGAATTCATTTAATTCTTCACGATCCCTGTCTTTGCGTTGTCGTTGACGCAGGCGTCGCACACGTTCAGTTGAAGACTTCACGATGACTAACACTGAACAATATACACTGATATGCATCTTATTTCACTGTGAAATATTTGTCCATCGGCTAATACAGCAAGCGTTACAGTGGCACGTAACTTTTCATTTCCCGTAATCTTTACTGTTACAGATTTGGTTCCCTTTTGGTCCACAGTAAATATACGTAAATAAAAAATACGGGCGTTTCATCGGCATTTACCATGTGTTCAAGTGAATAATTATGCTTCTTGTGTAAATGAATGACAAACCGCTGATACTGTAGGAGTTTTTCTTCGTAGTCACTCGGTAGTTTTAGCGTGAGTGATGTACGTCATTTAAGCGCAAATCCATTTCGCCGCATCATTTGTCTTTTACACCCGAAGCTGGCTTTGAAACCGGAAACTTTTAATTCTTCTGCGATTTCTAAAGCTTTTAATTTTAAAACATGTCTAGTGACAGGGAGTCCTTGCCTTCTTAAAAGCCGTATGTATTCACAGACGCTGGACTCTACTGCTACAAAACGCCCAACTTGAGGTCCTGCAAATGCTCGTCGCGCAGTATTTGCATTTAAAAGTCGTTCCTTCTGTTTTCTCCATCGTCGAATACAGGATTCATCAATATCGAATTTCCTTGCGGCTTCGCGATTGTACGTTTTTTCTACATTTTGTATCACAATTAATTTATAATTCGCATCGTACGGGTTACATTTAATTTGATTTGACTGCGTGTCTTTTAGTCTCCACAATATCACTCATACCGCAAACACACTACAAAAACGCCGAATTAAAACAAAGTACAGATAAGCGATGTTGTCACTGTTACAATAGAAAACCACACTGGTAGTTTATCCGTTATTTAGAAACATGTTACTCACACCCCTCTACTCATCCTTTGTCTTGCTGCCTACAGAAGGGTGCGAGCACGCACGCGTGCGGACGCACTTACACTTTATCTTCCTATTCTTTCTTCAGTTTGCTGTTAAAACATTCGGTTGTAGTCATAAATCATAACGCCAGAGTTAACTACAGCCAGGCAAACTGCTGTTGCTTAGGCAGTAAACAACCCATAGATACCAAAAGCTTTCGTCCCGCCAGAAGTCAGGTATAACTTCGAATTTCGTTAGCGCGCGAATGCAAGCCGCATGCCAAATTATCGACCATGTTTTTACGAGAAAAAGTGCTGGTTGTATTCGGAAGAATACGGTATTTGCATGATATTAATAGTATTAAAATTTCAAGTGTTATATGCCTATTTGATTTAAATATATCCTGAAAAAACAAAATTTGTGATTTAACGGACTTTCGATTTTACGGACACCCCTCAGCCCCAATTAGTCCGTTAAATCGAGGGTTTACTGTACATGTATGCCAGTAATAAAAACAATTTTATTGAGAAGGAAAATGACCTAAACTAAGTTACACACATGCACAGTTTTGTATTCATAAATGAACATGATACTTTTATATAATAATAGTCTCATCTATTTAACTGACTGTCTGTAACAGTTTCCTCAATGCCCGTGTGGAACAACTCCTTGTCAAGAACCTTTTTCAGCCTGAACCTCCTTGATGATATTAAAATACACACTCATAATCTTCAGTGTCATTTTCAGGAACAAAAAAGACAAAAAAATCAAAAGCCAAAACTGAAGAGTAAGGTGATCAAGCATTTAGGACTTTGAAAATTGTTTTGTGTTCGCAGCCAATTCTCGCTTTTCCACTTCCGAAGGGAAGTACATGAATGATTGTCATACTGTTTTTTTTTTTTTTTTTGCCAAAAAAGCATGTATTGTGAACACTATGTGTGGATTAGTGTTGTGATGCAAGATCCAGTTTCTGTTGCACCACAATTGCATTCATTAATGACAGACACCTCAAGCTACCTTAAAACCATCACTGTAAAAGTGTAATTGTCTGACTCAGAGGAACAAACTCTCTAGTGTTAAAAAAGAAGGTTTTTGTTGCATTTGATTTATCTTGCTTCTTGAAAATTGGGGACTTGGAGCTTTAACTTTGGGCTGTGAGTGATAGCAATAATGCTAGCGTCCATTCACTGGTTTTGTCGTTGCGACAGAAACGCAACGAAATAATTGTTCCCACTGTGTTCCAACGGATCCGCATGGGAGCTGTCACAATCGACGACAATCGCAGTCATCAAGATGTCTTCACCAAGAGAAGATGTCTTGCTTTTAGCTATTGCTGTAAGGTCTTATTTAAAACAAAAGAAAAATAGGAGGTTCGGAGTACATCCATTAAATACTGTGCGTTTACGGGAAGGCCGATACCACACACTGATCTGCCACAGCACCGGACGAAGACTTATTTCATTAATAAATTTTTCTGTGTCGAACATTGTATATACACAAAAGCTTCCGCGTCACAAGGAAACACACTACAATTGTCTGAGGTCTATAATTTACTACTGAAACATGTGCTCAAAAGAAGGTAGCTGGGGTGGGGGTAATGACAAGTAGCGACACGAACGGTGTATGTGACTGGCTCTGTTTGATAGCATGGGTTGCGGTTCTGTCGTTGCGGACGAAAACCGCAACCTGCTGCACTTGAAAATCTGCCGCAACGACAGAACCGGTGAGTGTGACTGCATCCAATTTAATGCAATGCGTTATATACATTTTTCTTGTCGTTGCGTTTCTGTCGTAATGACAAAACCGGTGAATGTGACGCTACTCTAAACCCAGGTGTTTTCTCATGTGATTTCCCAGGACATGAAGATAGGTTCATCATTGACCCGTTTATGAAGATTTCAAAATCCTGTTGGAAAGGGCCTTTTGGTTGAAATCAACAGTTGGGGGTCGAACTTGGCAGCAATGGATTATATGTTCAGATCGCCTGTTATGTTTTCGTGTTCTACACCAAATGAAATAGAGTAGGCTAATTTGAATGTAGAAAATTTGACCTTATTCAGAGCAAACATGAGTAGTTCAGGGAAACTGCTCTTGCCAATGGCAGTGAAGTTACATGACTGGTGTTGTTTCAAAAATGTAAACTCAAAGCAGTTGAGTATTAATCAATAAAGATTGGATGACAGATTAAAAGGTGGCTTTTGAAAATCGGCGGAAAGTTTTTGAATAAAGCAGAATATCATGTTGTTTAACAGCTGTACAGCACACAGCACTGTTCCTGGCATGGAAAACGTAAAGGCCAGTTTTTCATCCCAAACATGACATTAAAACACTTTAATCAAAATTACAGTTCAAATTAAAAATTCAAAATCTTAATGGACAAAACATTCTGTCTCGTACATACTTTCATGAGCATGGAAAAATTAATGTTACCATCCATCAAGATGCATGGCTGTGCAGCAGTGCTTGAGATTGAGTTACACAAAAAGCTTGTGTAACAAGATATGCTAATTGCTTTTGTAACGTAGTATTTGCCACATTGAAGGTGAACGTGAGAGTGAAGCTGTTAGGGAAGTTGATCCACTGTGGATAGCTAGATAATGTTCTACATAACACAGGCATTCATTACAACAAAGTTTTTGTAAATGTGGATGCTCTTATGAAGAAGGGGACCAGCGAGAATTTTCAGAGATCCAATTTCAATAGCTTCACAAGCTCAAAATTATATTCAATACTAGAAACAGTTTTGTTGGAGGACAGTGGAATGTAAATGACACTATTTTTCAAGTATTTAAAAATGGGAAGAATTTATTATGACTCAGTGTTGCGTTGAACTTGCTGTCCACTTGTGTAGCTTGGGGTTAACGGCTGTTCACACTTTAAACCATAGGATGGGTTTAAACAAAATATAAAACGATAAAGAGGACTGTATAAACGGTTTATTATAAAAAAAAAAAACATTAAATCATATTCATGCGATTCTGCAAATCCGCGCATGCCCGTACAACTGCATATCTAATAATTTAAGTTAATTAAAATTGAATCGTTCACATATTGACGGCCATAAATTGAATTTTGCATAACACGCGCGGAACAGGCTGTTGCCTCCTGGAGCTCTGTGAGTCGACTGCTAGATTGGAAGGGGGGGGGACCTTAGCTGGTGATATGCGACCGACCGGGTGATAAGCGATATGCAGCCGACGTCACAGGCGATTCATGGTTTTTAGGTCTGAACATACTGCCCGTCAAAAATCGAAGATCTCGATTTTTCCTGAGCTTGATGCAGTGAACAGTTTACTCACCCATGACGCCAACAGCGGCTACATAAATTGGTTGTAACACATAATTGAATACAATACGTAAATTGAATGGAATACATGAATCGCATAAATCACATAAATTGAATACAATACATAGGCAACATTACTGAGGACCAGAACAATAACACCCCTTCGCATAGAGTGAAACCCATACGAGTGACGACAATCCTTATTCGTTGGACACAGGTTGACGCAATATACCACGGGGAGTGCAGACGTCAACGACGCACACCAACTGGTCATCGCCCATGAAAACCTTAGTGACCACACCCAAACTCCAGTGTAATGGAGGGGCGTTATCCTCTATAATTATGACCACATTACCCTCCGCGAGGTTCCCCCTTGGGTGTCTGCCATTTATTACGCTGTTGAAGCTGGTGCAGGTAGTCCTTGTACCACCTGCTCCAGATAGATTGTACAAATTTCTGCAGCAGTTGCCAGCGTCGCAGTTGGTTGCATGGAATGGCTACAAGGTCAGCGTCGGGGAGGGCTGTCAAGGCCGAGCCAATTAAGAAGTGTCCGGGTGTAAGGGGCTGCGGATCCCTAGCATCAGATGAGATGGCAGAAAGAGGACGGGAGTTCAAACACGTCTCAATTTGAGTAAGGATCGTGTATACTTCCTCAAAGTTAAGAATGGTGGTGCCAATGGTGCGGCGCAGATGATGCTTGACGCTTTTTACACCACTCACAAAGGCCGCCGAAGTGTGGTGAGGAGGGTGGAATGAACGACCACTTGAAACCTTGGGCAAGTGAGAATGAGTGAATACTTGTTTTAAATTCCTCAGAGGTGAATAATTTGTATAACTCGCGCAAAGTGGAACTGGCTGCCTTAAAATTAGTGCCGTTGTCAGACATCATCTCCCCAGGAATGCCGCGGCAGGCAATGAATCGTCTAAACGCGGCAATAAATGCCTCAGCAGTCAGGTCAGACACCAATTCCAAATGAATTAGCTTCGTAGCAAGACAGACAAGCATATGTATGCCTTTGAGGTAGTCTTGGATCGCTGCCTGCCATGACGGATCACGATTGGCCGCCGTAATCTACAGCAGACGAAGAAAAGGCCTTGGTCAATACCACTCTTGACGAAGGCAACTGACCAAGTTGCTACATCTGTTTGTGGGTTCTGAAGCGAAAGCATTTGATGCACTTACGGATGACAAAACTGACAACAATCTTGCGTTGACGATCCAATACCTTTGACGAACAGAACTATGTGTTAACTGAACGCGTGCATGAAGCAGCCTCAAATGCTCAGCCTCTATTATTAATCTAATGAGGTGGGCCTTTGGGTGCAGAATAATCTGGTGCTTAGTATCGTAATGCAAATCGGAATGTTGGAGACGACCTCCAACCCGAAATAACCCCGAATCGTCGATGAATGGATCAAGAGAGATAATCTTGCTAGATTTGGTTAGATTGCCATTCTTTATCTCAATGATTTCTTTGTGAAAGTACGTCAATTGAGATTGGCGTATAAAGAAATTTAAAGTGTTGTTTAATTCCTCCCTGGACAGTCGCAGGTCATGTTCCGAACCAGGCGAATTCGATCTCAGATTATAGATAAATCTGAAAAAATAGCTGATAGCACGTATCAATCTCTGAAGAGTGGAAAAGTCTTCACTTATATCGGTAGCGACGACCTAGAATACACATTCAAGAATTGCCAATTGTTTTTGTTCAGATCGGCACTCCCGTATGGTGGCCGAATCATTTGTCATGTTCCGAACCAGGCGAATTCGATCTCAGATTATAGATAAATCTGAAAAAATAGCTGATAGCACGTATCAATCTCTGAAGAGTGGAAAAGTCTTCACTTATATCGGTAGCGACGACCTAGAATACACATTCAAGAATTGCCAATTGTTTTTGTTCAGATCGGAACTCCCGTATGGTGGCCGAATCATTTGTGCTGAATTTGGGGTGGAGAGTTGGATCTTGCAAAAGCCATGCCGGACCATGCCACCACAATTGGAAGTTCCGCAATTTGTCTGGATGACAACCACGAGATAGAACCTCGGCGGGGTTATCCTGGGACTTCACATGATGCCAGTCAGCGTTATTGGAACCCTGCTGGATTTTAGCCACACGATTGGCGACGAAGGTCTTCCACCTGGAGGACTCACCGTGTATCCAGTGGAAGGCGACCATGGAGTCGGAGTACAGATGGATCTCATGAGCATGTATGTTCAATGCATGAATAATCTTTTGAAGCAAACGGACAAGCAGAAGGCAACCGCATAGCTCAAGTCTGGGCAGTGCAATTCGTTTTAGGGGGGCTACCCTGGATTTCGAACACAGTAAGATAGATGAGACACACCCATTATCATATACAATTCTTGCGTATATGCAACAACCATAACCCTCATAGGAAGCATCCGCGAACCCATGAATTTGAAACGATCTCGGTATGGGTTAGACCTTATGCAACGCTTCACATTAATCTTATTGACTAGATTTAGTTTAATATACAGTTCCCTCCATTTGGGGAGAAGAGAATCTGATAAGACCTCATCCCAGTTCGTTTTTGCTTGCCAAAGCTGCTGCATGAACCGTTTGTATAGAAAAACTATGGGACCAAGTAGACCCAACGGGTCATAAATGCTCGCAATTACTGCAAGAACAGTTCTTTTGGTAAATGCCTCATGGCAAGGTTTGAGTGTTGTCTTATAAACAAACATATCGGAACCGTTGTTCCATAGTAGCCCTAAAGTGCTCACATTTTCACCCTTGTTTAGGGGTATAGCAGTGCTGCCTTGGTTTATGATTTCTTGGCTGTTGGAAGACCATTTGTGCAAGGGAAACCCATATTGTTGAAGTAATTCGCTTACATCCGACCTCAACCGTTTGAGTTCATCCATATCATCGCAGCCGGTAATTAAATCATCGACGTAGAAGTCGTTAGCAATAACTCGGCATACCAAGGGAAACTGATTGAGGTTGTCATTCGCAACCTGGAATAGACACCTGGTAGCAAGAAATGAAGTGCTGGCTGTGCCATAAGTCACAGTCCTGAGCACGAAATGTTTGAACTCCAAGTCGGGGGAATCCCGCAAAGTATTCTTTGGAGGCTGCAATCGCTTGAATCGACCAAAATTTGTCTATACATCTTCTCGATGTCGGACGTTAAGCCATAGACGTGGGTCCTAAATCTGAGTATAATAGAAAAAATGTCCTGCTGTATTGTCGGCCCCACCAGTAGTGTATCATTAAGGAATGGCCATTAGCGGATTTTGCGGACGCATCAAATACCACGCGGAGCTTTGTAGTCAGACATGAGTTCTTGAAAACCGCGTGATGGGGTAAGTAGTACATCTTGGAGCGATGAACCAAATTGACATGTGCCCCAGCAGTTGGTACTCCTTGATGAACTTAGAATAGTCATGCCTCAACCCAGGATTCCTCATGAGTTTACGCTCAAGAGTCTGAAAATGCTGCTTAGCATGGGCCAGCGAATCGCCCAGAGCCACATCACCAGCCCTACGGGGCAACCTAACAACAAATCTACCGTCACTATTTCTCAGCATGTTATGCACAAAGTGTCCCTCACATGACTCGTCGGCAGCTGAGGGCAAATCAACAGAATACTCCTCGACCTGCCAGAATTTCTCAACCATAGAACTGAGTCCTTTATTATCATTTCTCGCAATAAATAACGAAGCACGATAAGGAGATTTAAATTTGAAAGGAAGCTTTCCGGACACAATGTAACCCAGTCTAGTTTCCTGAAGAATAGGGAAGTTCCTGTCCCTGACAAATTTTCCGGGCTTAATCAAACTTAAGAAAAATTGGGTGCCCAGCAGAACGTCAATGCTCGAGGACGTGCTGAAGTTTGGGTCCACTAGGAATATACCCTCGGGTAATCCCAACTGCGCAGGATCAAAAGATTCCGTAGGGAGATTGCCAGTAAGATTGGGCAGGATTGAGCATTGTACGCTAAAATTGAATTTTTCGTACAGCGATTGGAAGGTAATAGTGGTGCTGTGGTGGGACCGACAGGACACATTGTTGATGCCTGTAATTGGCAACTCATTTTTTACAAGGTTCAATTTAAGTTTTTTGCCAAAGGCCTGTGTAATGAAATTCGCCTGGTTACCAGAGTCCAGTAAAATCCTTCAAAGGCGGGGTTTACCAGAGTTGTCTAAGGTTTTGCACAACGCAGTAGACAATAGTATGTTCCTATTAGTTTTTAGTTTGAGGGCACAGTAGGTGCCCTGTGCTGTATGTATTAAGGAGTGATGCTTCTTAGAGCAAGTTTTACAAGTGTGCTTATTTTTATATTCATTACAGAATGGCTCACCCGCAAGCGGTTAAAGCAGCATTTATTTTTAATTAAAAACTCCTTACGTTTGTCAATGGTTAACCCCTCAAATTGTTTACATGTATATAAGTGGTGGTTAGCATTGCACATTGCACATTGAATGTTTCTATCATTGCACATGATAGTCCATTTCTAGTGCTGGTTATCCCCTTATAAGTTTTGTTAATGAGCCAGTTTTCTGCTCCATGTCATACTATGTATGGTGGAATTGAATATCATTGTTTTTTTTTTTTAATTCAGTAGTATTGTATATCGAATATAATACATAGTGCAAGGAACATTTTTGATAAAATAAAATATCTGTTACTAAATTTTGGTTTTAATTAAATTTTTCTCTCAATTGAATTTCCGACTTTACTTTCTAATTCAAAATTTTTAATAATTTGAATTTTTTAATGGCCCCTTCAGTTTTGAATTAAACAATGTTTCAACTGCATCAGTAGTGTCATTAATAGTGATTGGTGATCACCACAAACAGGTTGTTAAATCTTATTGATATTGTTGCAAGTTGTGCAGTTCATATTCATCAGTTGTTTCAGACTTGCCATCCTCAATTCCTGTTAGGCTATTTAAAACAAGAGTGCTGTTGAGAACACCAAGTTAGGCACACGGCATCATTACTATAAATCTGCTAAAAAATTTAAATTTTTGTAGTAGCAAATTTAACAGGTTTAACTCAAAACTTCACATTTACTCTAATTCGAAGTCCATTTTGAAACTGTAACACAGCATGAATACAGTGTTGCAAATTGTCTGAAGCTAACATTACAGTGCATGGCTTCCACACCATCTTGCACCATCACCAGGTGCAGTAACCCCTAGTGCCACTAGACTGAAGCGATTCAGAGGTGCATTCTTTTTTACTTCCATATTCCTTAAGGAATGGAAGTATGGTGATGGCAAAAAAAATCGTGTTCGAGATTATTGCAGATTCTGATTCTACTACACTCAAAACATGAAAAAAAGGCGTTTTCCGAAAAGTGTGTGTGTGTGTGTGTGTGTGTGTGTGTTGATTTTTTTTTTCTATGGCAAACGATAACTGCCGCAAATTCAAACAGAACCAAATAATATTTTGCATACAGCCCTGATTTGTAGAACACTCACGACCTATTGTTTTTGGTGAAGATCGGTTGAGGGAAAGGGGTAGTTTACCTGCAACGGTTTTTTTTTATCAAGGGAAATTTTTTTTTTGGCAAACGATAACAGCCGCAAATTCAAACAGAATCAAATAATGTTTCGCATACAGCCCTGAATTGTAGAGTTCTCAAGACCTATTGTTTTTGGTGAAGATCGGTTAAGGGGAAGGGGTAGTTTACCTGTAACGTTTATGTTTTAACAAGGGTATTTCCTATGGCAAACGATAACAGCCGCAAATTCAAACAGAATCAAAAGATTATTTGCATACAGCCCTAAATTGTAGAGTTCTCAAGACCTATTGTTTTTGGTGAAGATCGATTAAGGGAAAGGGGTAGTTTATCTACAACGTTGTTTTAACAAGGGCATTTTCTATGGCAAACGATAACAGCCGCAAATTCAAACAGAATCAAATAATTTTCTGCATACAGCCCTGATTTGTAGAGTACTCAAGACCTATTGTTTTTGGTGAAGATCGGTTGAGGGGAAGGGGTAGTTTACCTGCAACGTTTTTTTATCAAGCGTATTTTCTATGGCAAACGATAACAGCCGCAAATTCAAACATAATCAAATAATTTTTTGCATACGTCAGTGAATTGTAGAGGACTCTAGGAATTTTGATTTTGGTGAAGATCGGTTAAGGGGAGGGGGTAGTTTACCTGCAACCTTTTACGTTTTAACAAGAGTAAAGTACTTGAAAATTCATTTAAACTTTTTCAAACAATGGTAATTGTTAAAAATAAAATAATTTTGTTGCCAGGCAATAAAATTATAGTTTTTTCATTTATGTATTTTTTTCTCAGTTATGTACTGTTTACGTTTCCATTTTATTATTATGACTACCGCAATGAAAAGGCAGGGAACACACACACACACACACAGTTCACGTTATTTTTGGCCTCATTCATGTTTATTTTCTTACATTTGCACGGTTTTTAAATGGAAAGTGCCGAACCCATACCAACATAACGCATGCAAGCCGAAAAAGTGTCCAGTGTGGATAGCGATTTCCTTCCTGTGGATCGCTGGGCAGTGTAACTGCACGTGTTTACAGAGGAACGATTCATAGACAGACTTTTCGTCTTTAGGGAATATTTAGGTAATATTTCATTTCGAAAATGATTTTAAATATAAATCTTAGAATATGGAAGTCATGTATGGTTCTCCATACCGATATTTTTATTTTTTTGTAGCATGTTGTATGCATCATATGATGTGCTTCTGTTTGACATTACATAGCAGGTACACTGCAGCAAGTTATATCTCCTAAAAAGTTAGGAGTGCTAAACCACTCATCTTCATTTTCATGTTTTGTCTTTAGATTGAAAAGTGCTTAGTGTTGGTCATCATTGATTTTCTGTTTTAAAATTAAAGTCTATTAATGTTTACTTGCAGTAACCTGCCCAGTCAGTTTCTGTTACCAACATTATTGCATGCTCAGTTACTTAAAGTTATGACTACTATGATAGTTGCAGTTCCTGATGTGTCTTTTAGCCTTTGCACAAACAAGTTTAGTGTCGGACTTGCATTATTGGGTGTGTCAGTACAACATTGTATTTCATGCTTGATAAAATTGATAAAGCTTGTTAGAAATACCACATTGGTTAAAACAATGTCAGTAAATCTAGCAGATATGGAATGCCTAAATGCTTATGTGAGTAAGTTTCAGTTTGCACTTTGAATAGGACCTGAGATTAGGACAGACGTCAGGCATGGCTTTGACCTTCCCAAATGAAATGTACAAATACAAACACACTCCCTCATACCCCTTTTCACTCCCTTCTCATGGCTAAAGGGCTCAGTCAAAGCCAGCATAAAATTAATAGTATATGAATATTTTATTTGAACGCAGTTTTAAAAAAGTTTTCCTACCTAGGTTGTTGGATGTCCTGATTTGTTAACAAAGTTAATTTTTAGTTAGTAGTTTTTGTGATTTCAGTATTGTCGTCTAATGCAATAGGATGTAACATAAATTTGATTACATTATATGGTCAGGTCTCAGGTGTTATGCAGTCTGTCTGTAAAGGTACTGATTTTTTACCATTTATTATATATTACCATCAGAAGATTCCAGTATTATAATAATACTTACTGCTCACTGCTGCCAGAATTTTACTTACCGTCATATTCCTCTTTACAAAACTTACCTTATAATTGCCCAGGTTGCCAACATATTTTTTAGATGAATATGAAAAACTTAAACACTCTTGCCCTTATAAAAATTGTAACATAATCCCACTATCTGACCACCCTTAAATCTCAGAAAAATCCCAAAGAACGTTAGGCGAGGTTTTCAGCACAGAATAGGAAATGGTTATGGCGTAATAACTTAATCTACCACATGTTTTATATTGAGACAAATTTTATTTTATTCACAATATCATACTCCCTTCTTTCTCAACAACTAGAAACAAACGTATTTAATCAAGATTCTTTGAACAACTACTTTTAGCTAGGAACCAGTACTTTGATTGATTAATGCTCCCCTTATCCCTCACACACACACTCTCACTCTTTACAATTACTACATATAGTTTTTAATAGTTTTTATCCCCCTCTTACTAAGCGCTTTACTGTTTTAAAATTCAAAAACTTACTGGCCAATGTATTCACTGTGCTTCTTTTCTCGCTATTCCACTTATTTGACGCACTCACGTAACTGTTTATAATTAGTTTACTGTATTTCACTAATATCTCCACATGTTTTAATATTAAGTCGGCCGACATAATTTTGCTCGAACACTTGGATGTTTAAATTTTCTGGCCGCGATATATTATTTATACTTTTTTATAAACGTTTTGACACTTAACTGGATAGGCCGAATTTATTTTATGGCCTATCTTGAACGTCCGAGGCCACTGTTTTTAATTGACGAACTGTATGCTGATTTTCTAGCCGTGCGACCATGAGTTGCAATGGAACCTAACTCATTACTGCTCTAAGGCGGTAATACATGGATTTCAGGCTGGTCACATGATCATCAGTCTGCGCTCCAATTGGTGCTTTTTAAAAGGCACTATAAGACAGGCATGGCGTTTAGCAACATTTTGCCGCCTGGTGAAATGCATGACTTGACGTTATTTTCTCCGTGATTCACGGCTGACGCAAAACTGTAGGTTTTTTCATAATCTGTCTGGACTGTTTGAGTGCGGAGACAAAACACAGCCGTTTTGTTTTGTAATAATACTGCATACGTGGTTGACTAACTCGAGGTTCTAAAAAGGTGATCACTGGTTACATGGGAAATACGCTTGACTCAAAATTTTGTTTTTCATACAATTCTGTACCGTTACAATGACCCCCCCCCCCATGAGAGGTTGTAGGCTGAAGCATACAAACTCTCATTGCCTAAAACCTAAAAGGATCAGTGAGGATATGGCGCCGCAACCCCCCTGAACTCTCTACTAACATCATGGGTACTTACCCCCCTAGTCTGGCGACTGTGGCAGCACCCATCCGATCTTACTGGACTTCTCTGTACGAGATCCCAACACCATAAACTTGGACAGGTACCCGCCACAGTAACGCCTGACTCTGTAACATTCAATTCAAAATTTAACAAAAAGGCATTTCATTATACCATATTCACAACTGATTGGTTTCCTCTTAGCCTTACTGGTTCATTATCAGCAAAGTACTGGTTCATTTTTATTACAAAATATAATATGCATTTGGCTACATTGTGATATAACTTCTAAATTGTCCATCGGTTACATTGATTAATCCAAATTTAATCATCAAGCCCATACGCATACACCATCACAATGACTCATCTTCAACAAATTACATTGGTTTCACCCAACAATATAGCTTAACCCTAGAAGATACAATTGTTAACAGAACAATATAAGTTTACAGTATGCTAGCCTTAGTTCCAGACAAATTAAATAATATTCCCAGTTCAATGTTACCCATCCAAAATAACACATTAATTATACAAACATTTTTAATTATTTTTACCCCAAAAATTTCCTTCAGTTTCCAATTGTATTTAATATTTCCATCATTACGTTTTCATCAATTATTATTTAATTTACCATTACATTTAAAATTCAGATCAGAATAAATTTAAATTCATTATTAAAAGTCACCTTTTCAATTAATTTAATTACCAATTTCATTTACTTTAATTTCTCAAAACTCTTAAGTTACAGTAATTACCTCATTATTATTTTATCTACAAAAAATTGACTTCATCTCTTTTATTTCATAGCACTGATTCATCAAAACACAACATTCTTGTTGTTGTCAACTACAGCATGACTATAAACATCAACCTGTAAACATACCTGTTTACATTAACAGTGGTCTACCAGACTTGTTTTATAAACACTAACTCGTCTCAACATTCATGATTACATCACTACTAAATACTTCCTTCAGTTTTTAATTTCTATAAATCTTGTTAGTCTATACTTTTTTTTTAATCAATTAACAAAATAAAATATTATTATGATTGTAACATACTACAAACATTGTTACATAAACAATTGTATACAATTTACCAATATACCCTGACACAATACATTTAACACTGACACATTTATTTACAAATTTTCGTCATAATTTATTATTTACCACACTTCAATATCTAAATCAGCCAGGTAATTTTACCATTACTCACATAATTAAATGTTCATTCCGTATTTCTCAACCCCCATCATCGAAAATTAGTCTTTTCTTCACATAACACATTTCATTTTTATTTGTACACATCATACAGCTGTTTTTTGTGATATAACCATAAAAATTTATTTTTTCCATTGTACCAAAATAATATATAGGGTTACCCCCCATCATTACCTTATCATAAATCATGTCTGCATTATTATTTTTTGTCAAGTCTCCGTCAGTATTTGTTATTACAATTACATCATTGAAATTTTTATCACAATAGACGTCAGCTGTTACTAATACGCTGACCCTCACTACAGGTAAGTTTATATTATTACCATCAATATAATCATTGTTTATCAAACAAGGTAAGTCTCTACTATTTTTAATATAATCATTTCTTTCAATATTTATTCCCCTTACAAACCCTTCATAATCTCTACTTAATCTGAACAACTCTATCACTCTATCTCGCTCATAATCACTTACAATACCACATCTCACATTCTCGCTCCACACAGAGGGCAATACCATTTTATTTTTTAAACACCATCTGGCCCTACCAGATAAACACAAACAGCTTATTTGACCTTTTGAAGACCTTTTGTCTTCTACAAAAACTATCGAGGAACTCTTGTCCTCCAACAACACTGGTGAAGCTTTTTCTTCAACTATACTACAAGAAAAATTTGCCCTCTGTTCATATTCTACATTTAAACTACTTCTATACTCCCTTTCTGAATCATTACGATCGCTAACTAACAATCCTCTAACCTCAACTCTCATTCTACTCTCATTATCACTACCATTATCTACTATATCACCAATATTTTTATTCAATAATATATCACTCTTGTTAACGTCATCATGACTAACATTATTACTCACCTTGTTTTCAATATTTCTCCCAAGCTTATCTAGCTGTTGTATTATTGTAATATTTATTTTATTTAGCTTCTTATCAAAACTATTCTTTTGTTCATTAAATTTTCTATCAAAGTCATTCTTAATTTATCAAATTTACTATTTTGTTCGTCAAATTTGGTGTCAAAACGATTAGACATTTGATTAGACATCATTTTAATCTCCCCCATTATCTCACGAAACCAATTTCTCGTTTCGTCATCAGTTTTATTACTTTCCCTAGTCGAGACGGGAGTTGAATGAACTCTCGCCTCGTCCATTACCGCTGATTCGGTCAGTGACTGATTTCCCGACTCGCTCATAACAGTTACATCAGCTGTATTTACTTTATTCTCTGTGTTCTCCATTATGAAATTGTTTTTAATTAAATGATTATCAATTGCATACACAGTTATTAAAATTTATCACTTTTACTTTCTAGTTACACTCTAAAACATTTATAACCACTCCCTTACTTCCAAATAACCCGTTCTATAAAAACTAAAATAAATATTCACATATACGCCATTACCACAACCCGTTTTCTGTGCCTCAAAATAGGTCTAGTTCATATAATATTTATACGAACATCCTGGCAGCGAGTCGCCAGTGTAAAGTTATCGATTTTTTACCATTTATTATATATTACCATCAGAAGATTCCAGTAATATAATAATACTTACTGCTCACTGCTGCCAGAATTTTACTTACCGTCATATTCCTCTTTACAAAACTTACCTTATAATTGCCCAGGTTGCCAACATATTTTTTAGATGAATATGAAAAACTTAAACACTCTTGCCCTTATAAAAATTGTAACATAATCCCACTATCTGACCACCCTTAAATCTCAGAAAAATCCCAAAGAACATTAGGCGAGGTTTTCAGCACAGAATAGGAAATGGTTATGGCGTAATAACTTAATCTACCACATGTTTTATATTGAGACAAATTTTATATTATTCACAATATCATACTCCCTTCTTTCTCAACAACTAGAAACAAACGTATTTAATCAAGATTCTTTGAACAACTACTTTTAGCTAGGAACCAGTACTTTGATTGATTAATGCTCCCCTTATCCCTCACACACACTCTCACTCTTTACAATTACTACATATAGTTTTTAATAGTTTTTATCCCCCTCTTACTAAGCGCTTTACTGTTTTAAAATTCAAAAACTTACTGGCCAATTTATTCACTGTGCTTCTTTTCTCGCTATTCCACTTATTTGACGCACTTACGTAACTGTTTATAATTAGTTTACTGTATTTCACTAATATCTCCACATGTTTTAATATTAAGTCGGCCGACATAATTTTGCTCGAACACTTGGATGTTTAAATTTTCTGGCCGCGATATATTATTTATACTTTTTTATAAACGTTTTGACACTTAACTGGATAGGCCGAATTTATTTTATGGCCTATCTTGAACGTCCGAGGCCACTGTTTTTAATTGACGAACTGTATGCTGATTTTCTAGCCGTGCGACCATGAGTTGCAATGGAACCTAACTCATTACTGCTCTAAGGCGGTAATACACGGATTTCAGGCTGGTCACATGATCATCAGTCTGCGCTCCAATTGGTGCTTTTTAAAAGGCACTATAAGACAGGCATGGCGTTTAGCAACATTTTGCCGCCTGGTGAAATGCATGACTTGACGTTATTTTCGCCATGATTCACGGCTGACGCAAAACTGTAGGTTTTTTCATAATCTGTCTGGACTGTTTGAGTGCGGAGACAAAACACAGCCGTTTTGTTTTGTAATAATACTGCATACGTGGTTGACTAACTCGAGGTTCTAAAAAGGTGATCACTGGTTACATGGGAAATACGCTTGACTCAAAATTTTGTTTTTCATACAATTCTGTACCGTTACAATAACCCCCCCCCATGAGAGGTTGTAGGCCGAAGCATACAAACTCTCATTGCCTAAAACCTAAAAGGATCAGTGAGGATATGGCGCCGCAACCCCCCTGAACTCTCTACTAACATCATGGGTACTTACCCCCCTAGTCTGGCGACTGTGGCAGCACCCATCCGATCTTACTGGACTTCTCTGTACGAGATCCCAGCACCATAAACTTGGACAGGTACCCGCCACAGTAAGGCCTGACTCTGTAACATTCAATTTAAAATTTAACAAAAAGGCCTTTCATTATACCATATTCACAACTGATTGGTTTCCTCTTAGCCTTACTGGTTCATTATCAGCAAAGTACTGGTTCATTTTTATTACAAAATATAATATGCATTTGGCTACATTGTGATATAACTTCTAAATTGTCCATCGGTTACATTGATTAATCCAAATTTAATCATCAAGCCCATACGCATACACCATCACAATGACTCATCTTCAACAAATTACATTGGTTTCACCCAACAATATAGCTTAACCCTAGAAGATACAATGTTAACAGAACAATATAAGTTTACAGTATGCTAGCCTTAGTTCCAGACAAATTAAATAATATTCCCAGTTCAATGTTACCCATCGAAAATAACACATTAATTATACAAACATTTTTAATTATTTTTACCCAAAAAATTTCCTTCAGTTTCCAATTGTATTTAATATTTCCATCATTACGTTTTCATCAATTATTATTTAATTTACCATTACATTTAAAATTCAGATCAGAATAAATTTAAATTCATTATTAAAAGTCACCTTTTCAATTAATTTAATTACCAATTTCATTTACTTTAATTTCTCAAAACTCTTAAGTTACAGTAATTACCTCATTATTATTTTATCTACAAAAAATTGACTTCATCTCTTTTATTTCATAGCACTGATTCATCAAAACACAACATTCTTGTTGTTGTCAACTACAGCATGACTATAAACATCAACCTGTAAACATACCTGTTTACATTAACAGTGGTCTACCAGACTTGTTTTATAAACACTAACTCGTCTCAACATTCATGATTACATCACTACTAAATACTTCCTTCAGTTTTTAATTTCTATAAATCTTGTTAGTCTATACTTTTTTTTTAATCAATTAACAAAATAAAATATTATTATGATTGTAACATACTACAAACATTGTTACATAAACAATTGTATACAATTTACCAATATACCCTGACACAATACATTTAACACTGACACATTTATTTACAAATTTTCGTCATAATTTATTATTTACCACACTTCAATATCTAAATCAGCCAGGTAATTTTACCATTACTCACATAATTAAATGTTCATTCCGTATTTCTCAACCCCCATCATCGAAAATTAGTCTTTTCTTCACATAACACATTTCATTTTTATTTGTACACATCATACAGCTGTTTTTTGTGATATAACCATAAAAATTTATTTTTTCCATTGTACCAAAATAATATATAGGGTTACCCCCCATCATTACCTTATCATAAATCATGTCTGCATTATTATTTTTTGTCAAGTCTCCGTCAGTATTTGTTATTACAATTACATCATTGAAATTTTTATCACAATAGACGTCAGCTGTTACTAATACGCTGACCCTCACTACAGGTAAGTTTATATTATTACCATCAATATAATCATTGTTTATCAAACAAGGTAAGTCTCTACTATTTTTAATATAATCATTTCTTTCAATATTTATTCCCCTTACAAACCCTTCATAATCTCTACTTAATCTGAACAACTCTATCACTCTATCTCGCTCATAATCACTTACAATACCACATCTCACATTCTCGCTCCACACAGAGGGCAATACCATTTTATTTTTTAAACACCATCTGGCCCTACCAGATAAACACAAACAACTTATTTGACCTTTTGAAGACCTTTTGTCTTCTACAAAAACTATCGAGGAACTGTTGTCCTCCAACAACACTGGTGAAGCTTTTTCTTCAACTATACTACAAGAAAAATTTGCCCTCTGTTCATATTCTACATTTAAACTACTTCTATACTCCCTTTCTGAATCATTACGATCTCTAACTAACAATCCTCTAACCTCAACTCTCATTCTACTCTCATTATCACTACCATTATCTACTATATCACCAATATTTTTATTCAATAATATATCACTCTTGTTAACGTCATCATGACTAACATTATTACTCACCTTGTTTTCAATATTTCTCCCAAGCTTATCTAGCTGTTGTATTATTGTAATATTTATTTTATTTAGCTTCTTATCAAAACTATTCTTTTGTTCATTAAATTTTCTATCAAAGTCATTCTTAATTTATCAAATTTACTATTTTGTTCGTCAAATTTGGTGTCAAAACGATTTGACATCATTTTAATCTCCCCCATTATCTCACGAAACCAATTTCTCGTTTCGTCATCAGTTTTATTACTTTCCCTAGTCGAGACGGGAGTTGAATGAACTCTCGCCTCGTCCATTACCGCTGATTCGGTCAGTGACTGATTTCCCGACTCGCTCATAACAGTTACATCAGCTGTATTTACTTTATTCTCTGTGTTCTCCATTATGAAATTGTTTTTAATTAAATGATTATCAATTGCATACACAGTTATTAAAATTTATCACTTTTACTTTCTAGTTACACTCTAAAACATTTATAACCACTCCCTTGCTTCCAAATAACCCGTTCTATAAAAACTACAATAAATATTCACATATACGCCATTACCACAACCCGTTTTCTGTGCCTCAAAATAGGTCTAGTTCATATAATATTTATACGAACATCCTGGCAGCGAGTCGCCAGTGTATAGTTATCGATTTTTTACCATTTATTATATATTACCATCAGAAGATTCCAGTAATATAATAATACTTACTGCTCACTGCTGCCAGAATTTTACTTACCGTCATATTCCTCTTTACAAAACTTACCTTATAATTGCCCAGGTCGCCAACATATTTTTTAGATGAATATGTAAACTTAAACACTCTTGCCCTTATAAAAATTGTAACATAATCCCACTATCTGACCACCCTTAAATCTCAGAAAAATCCCAAAGAACGTTAGGCGAGGTTTTCAGCACAGAATAGGAAATGGTTATGGCGTAATAACTTAATCTACCACATGTTTTGTATTGAGACATATTTTATTTTATTCACAATATCATACTTCCTTCTTTCTCAACAACTAGAAACAAACGTATTTAATCAAGATTCTTTGAACAACTACTTTTAGCTAGGAACCAGTCTTTGATTGATTAATGCTCCCCTTATCCCTCTCACACACACACACACTCTCACTCTTTACAATTACTACATATAGTTTTTATCCCCCTCTTACTAAGCGCTTTACTGTTTTAAAATTCAAAAGCTTACTGGTCAATGTATTCACTGTGCTTCTTTTCTCGCTATTCCACTTATTTGACGCACTCACGTAACTGTTTATAATTAGTTTACTGTGTTTCACTAATATCTCCACATGTTTTAATATCAAGTCGGCCGACGTAATTTTGCTCGAACACTTGGATGTTTAAATTTTCTGGCCGCGATATATTATTTATACTTTTTTATAAACGTTTTGACACTTAACTGGATAGGCCGAATTTATTTTACGGCCTATCTTGAACGCCCGAGGCCACTGTTTTTAATTGACGAACTGTATGCTGATTTTCTAGCCGTGCGACCATGAGTTGCAATGGAACCTAACTCATTACTGCTCTAAGGCGGTAATACACGGATTTCAGGCTGGTCACGTGATCATCAGTCTGCGCTCCAATTGGTGATTTTTAAAAGGCACTATAAGACAGGCATGGCGTTTAGCAACATTTTGCCGCCTGGTGAAATGCATGACTTGACGTTATTTTCTCCGTGATTCACGGCTGACGCAAAACTGTAGGTTGTTTCATAATCTGTCTGGACTGTTTGAGTGCGGAGACAAAACACAGCCGTTTTGTTTTGTAATAATACTGCATACGTGGTTGACTAACTCGAGGTTCTAAAAAGGTGATCACTGGCTACATGGGAAATACACTTGACTCAGAATTTTGTTTTTCATACAATTCTGTACCGTTACATGTCAACCGTCCCAATTAGGGAGTATAAAATAACATTTGGAAACAAATGTTACACAAAATGAGGAAAATTGAATAGTATATTACAGGTGTTGGTATTACCTTCTCTAAATTTGATTTACTACAGTAAAATGTTCTGTTTAGTGGAAACTCTGAATAGCAGACAACTCTCTTTAAAGGACAGTTTTGAAATTAATTTTCTAATCTTTTTGTGTTTTAACGAATAGACATGTATTTTATTGAATTTGAATAAACAAGATGTCATGCTTATAATAAACTGTTCAACAGTGTACCTAATAAATTACAGTCTGCTAAAATTATAATTTACATTGTTATTGGTGATCAAAAATTAAAGTGACTGGCATTTTGAAATTTGAGATCACAAAATAACCTTGGTTTTTTTATTTATAAAAGAACATTAATGTAACATGTATTCCAAATTTTATTAAAGCTATCTCAAACCCTTCTTGATATACAAATTTTCCCTTAGAAAACACAAAATTGTGGCCAGATAGAAATGAGACATTACCTTATGTTAATGCATAGATTGCAAATATGTATAGTGGGGATACCTTTTACAGTACACCCTTGTAGTTGTATAGATAACAGTGTTGCTTGTTTGTGTAAAATCTTAAAAAGAGTCTTATCATTCACGCATACACATGAGATACTTGTTCCAAGGAATATAAGTAATGAATGGTATCTCTCAAGGCTTAGTACATGCCCCAATTCTATAAGAAATCGTGCACGATGACCATTTAAGACTGAAGGTACCAGAGGAAGTGACATTGTGGATGGTGATAACTCTTGATTGCCACAAAATATCTTTAGGAAGCAACTTCTGTTTTCATTGAGAGTTCAAAGTTAGCTGACATCAATCAAATGGATGGAACATAGGCAGAGTATTTCTTTATAATGGGCAAAACAAGGAGAGAAAATCTTCATAGTTACAGAGTCAAAAAATAGTTTATTGCTTGATACAAAATATGCAGCATTTGTTGTGTATCTTGTGAAATTATTAAATGAGTAGTGTAGTGAAATTCAGTGTCATGCTGAATCCTTGAAAGATCAAACACCTTTATTAGTATGAAGGCTGAACTTAGTGGTTAGTGTGTACCATGCGTGGTTCGAGGTAAAAGAGATGGTTGTTGGCTGGTTAGAGCAGTGGTAAGAATGGAGGGGTAATTCACTTGTATAGGACTGATTCTCCAACTGATGTAGGAATTTTGGTCAGACATGATTGTACAGATGTGTGAATGGTGTTAGTGGGAGTAAGGAGACGACAACTGCATGTCATGTCTACTTGTTTGCTGCCATGTGTGAGAAAAATTCCTATACACAGTGTTAGGATAATCAGCACCATGGACAAATGACTTATTGTGGGGCATCTGTTATAAAATACCAAGGTGCATGGGACTTATCTTTACCACTGAGGATGATTCATCATAGAATGGGTGAAATATTTGGTGTTATTAATAATAATAATAATAATAAAGTGTGGTTAACATCCAAAGAAGTGTTGTTTTTAACAATTCTGACCAGACAAGTCCGATAGTGAAAAAACGCATATTGTAATAGAAACACGATATTCGATAAGTAAGCATTTATTTATATAATTATTACTATTGATGGTACTTTCTCTTGTGAACTTACTTTGTTGTATTCTCTCATACGACGTTTCGGAGTGTTGTTCTCCTTCTTCATTGAGGGTTGTATACTGAATGTCGGTAATTTGTAACAGTTTTATACTGAATGTGCCAAGCTGTCGGTAATTTGTAATGGTTTAAAAACCTCACTGAAGAAGGAGAACAACACTCCAAAACGTCGTATGAGAGAATACAACAAAGTAAGTTCACAAGAGAAAGTACCATCAATAGTAATAATTATAAAGTGCTCTGAACAAAGTAGTGATGAACATTCAAAATAGTATTTATTTATATAGTGTTTTGATACAGTGTGTTTATTTTAACACACAGTTCTTGTTATCAAATGTAGGTAATAGAAGTGTTGTTTTAAAGTTGCCTAGTAGCATAGAACCAGGTTTGATAAAACATTTGAAAGTAAGCAGTTGAACATTGTTCAAATTATTAACAGCATGGCTGTTAGGCCACGATCCATAATCGTTACTGAAAAACATCGCCCCATCATTGGAGGCCATCATCAGTGTCTGCCAACTCACCTCGAGGATGAGGTAGAGACTACATGTTTTGCCAGAGAAGGCCCAATTTTATAAACTTTTGTACCAGCATGATCGAAGCTGGAAAGCAGGATCGACCAATCAGCATCAAGTGCTATCTGATTGGTTAGGGAGCACAGCATGCTAGATCCTATTCAATAAGAGCCTTTCTGCCCTTTGATTCATTGTGACAGAACCATGTTTGAAGATTTACATGGACTCCATGTGTAGACGAGGGTAATAGGCACTCTCTGAGGACAAAATGTTGGGAGTACTTAAGAACTCGCATAAGCAGTTGAATTTTACACAGTAAATGAAGATGGTTCCAAGAGCTATCTAGTAAAAAAAAATTAATTTTTGTTATTAAATTTCATAAGAAGTATAAAGAGAAATATTATTGAGCATTTTGAGTTGAATGTGATGGTCTGTTGTTGATAACTTTTTCTAGTTTGTTGTCAGCAACAAAAAATAATTAAGCAAAATCAAACCTTTTGCTGATCGTGGTAGTTTGTAAATTGTTTGTGTTTATCTGTTTTTTTGTTGTTGTAAATATTATGTTTACTTTGTTGTTCAGATTGGTAACTGTTCAGTTAGGAAAGAAAATTGTTAGTAACATTGTGTTTGCATAAATTTAGAAATGGAATTTTTCCATTTTTTCTGCTTGAAAGTACTGTCAATCACTATGAATCACACAGGTTCATATTGAAATGTTTGGAAGTATAGAATTCAGGGTTTAGTATATTTGTTTAATTGTAGTTGAGTTGTGAAGTTTTTATCTTGTCTACAGGTCTAAATAAAAATGCACATGCCTCAACTTAGTATAAATAATGTACTATTTACTGTTACTTTTTATAGTAAATATTATAGCTACTGTACTTGTATTTGGCTCCGCATATTTTTTTGTAATGTTTATTGATCCCTCATTTATAAAAAAGTATAAATAACAGATTCTGTGACCTGGTGACTGAAGAAAACAAAATTCTGTATTTTTTATAAAAATTAGGATCTCAAACAAATATATTAATTTTAGAGGTATATCAGTATTCAAATTGTCTTAATTTGTATGGATCACTCATTGAGTTTTAAGCTACAGATTACAAGTAAAGGAAACAGAAAGTAACAATGGCTTGAGAATCTGCTAACCATTTAACATATGTCATATAGCTAGTATTACATTTTCCACATAGCATGTTCAGTTTATCCAAAGAGAGTGTTAATAAACTGCATGCTACAATTGTTATAATTGTATGAAATATTGTTTGTTGCATGCATGACTTAAATAGTTTTCCTCATGTATTTGATTAACATGTATTTACTACATACTTCCTTTTATGCAAGATTTTGAACCCTTTTATACATATGGTTCTTCTCCATCCTTTTTTCGTTTTCCTTTTAGCTTCTTCCAGTTGACTCTTAATTATTAGCCACTTCACTGTTCTGCAGTGAAGTCTTGTGTTTTGCATTTTTCTTTTGTTTTACATTTATTTATTCTGTATTACTCATGATGTTTTTTCTCACATTCTCAACTCCTGTGTATTTTGTGTTTTAATTTTTCCCAACACCCTTTTGAAGGTCTTCTGACTCATGAGTACTAGTGGGAATGATAATCACTTCATCCAGTTTTAAAAAAAATCCTCATTTAATACAAAATGGACTATTAACTTGTTTTTAAAGTTACAAGCTGTAATGAACAAAGAATGAAAACTAATAAAACTGGAATATATTTTAGACAGAAAAATAGAATATTGGTATATAACTTCAGTTAGTTGTATTTGAATAATTTAACTGTCTTTGTTTTCAATTGTGTAGTCCCAACGAAACGGCGCAAGGGGCGTCCACCAGTGGCAACAGTGGCAGAGGAGGAGGAGGCGCCCTCCTTGGACCCAGGGTGGACTCCTCGTCCAATCAATGACCTCAAGATCTCAAGCATTTACAATAGAAGCGCTACAGAAGCTCCAGCAGAGGTATTAAATACCAATAAATACCAACAACATGCTTTAGATGAATGACACAAAGATATAGATTTTTTTATACATATTAATTTTTATCATGTATGTGTAGAGGTATATTTATAATTTTGATATTGTAACATGACATAAGGTAGTGAAGATACTATGATAATTAACTATAAAACAAAGCAGCTGAAGACAAGAACAAAAGGCAAGAACTTATAAACTCAGAGATTAATAACCCAAATGACAAATGACTGATAAACTGACAATGACCTGACACAATAGATCGGATAAATACAAAAGGATCCACGGAACAAGGAAGAAGAAGCTAAGAACCAAGTGTAATCAAGACATTGAGAATGAACATTGTAAATCCCTAATAATGACCTTTAAAATGTATGTTAACAAATGAACTAATGTAATTAGAGTATAGATGAGATTTACCTAGGGTAACAATGACAAATAAGAAAGATAGTAATGTTATGTATATTTTATTAATGAAGGAATGTATTTATAAATATAAGTTAGGGAATTAATAATACACACACCCTAATAAATAGTGATAAATATAATCAAAACTAGTAAACATACCCTAAGGCAAATAAAGGCCACAGTTAATTATTAAAAGTGATCATTAGTGAAGGGAAAATAAAAATAAACACTTATAACCAGTAACCCCATGATGATATTAACATCAATAAACAACCCAGTGAATAATCAAGTGAGTGGAAGGAGTATATTAATATAAAGTGGTGACATGTAGTGATAGCATGTTGCAGATAATAAGTGAAAGAGTATAAGTCAAAAACCTTCTATGAAGGAAAAGGTGTAGTTGGTGAACTTCAAAAAGTAGTCTAGTTAGTAAACTGTATTAGAATAACAGGAAGACCAGTGATAAACTTTGTACTAGTAAGTAAGAGGAACTCATTATAATGTGATTAAGGTAAGCCACAGGTAATAAGAATTATAGAATAAGATAGAAACTAAGTCATTGGAATGAAGTGCAAACAAGAAGGATAGACACTGTTTTATAGTGAAGGAATGAGGGAATAGAATATATTGTGTAAAGTATAGTTTAATAATAGTATAATAAGGATGTTATTATTGTTTAAAAAATCAATATAATGTAATGAATTATCAATTGAACCAGATAGTAGAAGGGAACAGAAAGGTAGTTAGAAGTTATTTCAGGCTTGAACCTGTAAAGAAAATGTTTATTATTATAATAAGAGGTGTAGTTAGGAACACCAATGTTTATTAATTGTTTCTGTTAAAAAATTGTTATAAAATACCAAATATAAAGGTAAGAAGTTACGAAGGAATGTTAGATAGTAGTATAGTAAAATCTAGGCTCTAGGCCTAACTGTTAAATAAGAATTTAGTAAATTTGAGAACAAATAATAGTCCAATATCAAAGCAGAGTATACTAAATGTTTAAACAAGTTAAGTGGGTATTCCTAATACCAAAATGTATAAATAACAGCCAATTTTGACTAAAATATATATAAAATATAAATAAGAAAAATAACAAAAATGTAATTAGCTACTCAAAAGTAACCATGAGGGGTATCAAAATGACCCTTATCAAAAATTATTTAAACCTAGCTATTAATATAAGAAAGAAATCTTCATTTGAAGATATTTTGTAAAATTAAACTAAAATAAGACGTTAAAATATAACAATGACATAAATTAATGACCAATGAGAATTAGCATAATTTATTAGGTAACCATAGCAACCGAAATTTATTGCCGAAAAACCGTTGGATTTTCGTTAGTCCATTATTGACCGACGCCGAGGGCGGATTGATGTAGCTCTCACCCCAAATTTAATCCCAAATAAGTGAATTTTGACTAAAATCAAAGGAAAGGAAGATAGTAATAGCAGTCCAGGGAATACCCGATAATATATTATTTATTAAATTTTTTCACAAACCATAATTACCCGAGGAAATCAAGAAGACGTCTGGAAGAATAGCTGATGACTCATCCCGAAGGAAGACCATAGGGACCTACTTTCAACCCAAGAAGACGGACGATCGCAGAACGAGTACGAAGCCGAAGTTTACGGGAAAAAACCGTCTGGACGAGATTAATGTGATTCCGAAGAATAGAAGACGACTGGATCTATCCGGAAGAAGCAGACGACATCGCGGAAGCTCCATCGAAAATTGATGAGTATAAACAATAATCCCATTAAAACGAATTCAACATTTTTCTATCAAAAATAACAAACCACAATTTTCACTTCACTGATCACTATTCTGATTTAGAACTGAAGGTATTTATAATATCACTATTTGAACTTTAATCAATTGATAATTATTTAAACTGAGCTATAATAAATAGTTAACAAACATAACTAATTGACAAATCCTAACCAAAAATTTTAGTAAATCTCATTGATGATTACTTACTTGAATGTATTAAAATATTAATTTTTGTGTACCTAGTATTAAGAATTATTATAAATTTGTGTATTTTAGCCATAGTCCAATACCTCTGTAGCCGAAAGGACTTATTAACACCCCTGAGTAAAATATTTTATTGTAAACAAACGGTATCCATCAAGCGGCGGGTACATGACACATTGAACTGAGCATGCCAACTGAGCAACTGTAAAAGCCGGTGCTAAGATAAAATAATGTACTACTAACTAACTGAAAACTATCAAAGTGTTAATAAACATTATTATTCTGCAACACTATGTTTGATTCGAGCAAATTAAGATAATACATAAACATTTATTGAAGTGAAAACGACAAAACAAGACGTTAGCGAAGTCGACACTGAAGGACAGCGTGCGCCAATCAGGTGGCGAGGCGGCAATATTCAAACCAAACGCCGAGAGATACGGTTTACCCGTAAATGGTAAGAGAAGGTACAATTCGACTCCCTACACGCAAATAACAGTGACAGAATTTATTGAACTTATTAATAACATCAGTTATACACCCATACTATACCACGAACCCAACGAGCGAGTTAAAAATCGCTCGACAAGCACACATTTACGATACGAATACAAGATCGGGTGACAGTTATAAAATTCAAACACACTATCTTAAACACCCCGCACAAAACTTCGTTACAAAGTGGCGCGCCAACTAGTAGGGCTAGGATAACTAAAAAATCATACCAGTAAACTTTACAGATTCTAGCGGCGACTACAGAAATGGAACCGGCAAAGCACGATACGAGATACCAGACAAAGATATGCGAGAAGGAGGCGGAAAAAGGAGCCAAGAGATCAGAAAAGGAGGTCGAGAAAGACGTCAGAATGGAGGAAAAGGAGATAACTTCGGTAGAAGATGTAGAAGAATTATTAACTCCTATGGAAATAGAGAAATCCACACAGCAGGAGGAGGCCAGAGCAGACCTTGTGATTATACAAATTAGTGTCTTGTACCATCACAACCTGAACGTAATAAAATTCTGGGAATTAATGAAGGGAGAATTAGACAAGAAATTTGAGTCAGTAAATGAAAATTTTAAGAAGCAGAAGGAAGAAATTAATGAGGACAGTGAGAGAAGGAGAAGAGAAGACAAAGACGAATTGAATAAAAAGTTTGAGTCATTGAATAAAAAATTCGACAGGAATGAGGAGAGTAATAAAAGGAATATAGAAACGTTAAGACAGGAGATGAAGGAGGAGAATAAATTGATCAGCGAAAAAATAGAGAGAAGTAATGAGAATACCAGCGAAACCTTGAGACTAATGAAGGAGGATATTGAAACGCTAAACGATAAAATTGAATACAACCAGGATACATTACAGCAACAGTTGACGGAGTACAGAGAAGAATTGAAACAGACTGTAATGGAGACGGAAGAAAAGATAGAGAAAACCAGCGAAGTAGTGTTGCAAGTCCGAGAAGAAATTTTGATCAAGGTGAATGAAGTAGAAGGTGAAGGTAAAAGGAGGGTTGAAGGACTCCAAAAAGAAACAAACAACAAATTAGAACAAATACAGACCAGAGTCGAAGAGAACTATAGCAGATTGGATGCATCAGTAAGTGAAGTGAAGGACACCACAACCGCCCAAGAAGGGAAAATAGCAGAATTCAGGGCAAGAGAACTACGCCTCCAGGAAGAGATTAATGTGTTGAAGGACCGACCAATCATGAGATCACACATATCATGTAGCGAAAATAGAGAAACAATAAACTTTAAAAATTACAAACACAACCCAATTGAATTTATAGAACGAGTAGAGGAGAACTTAGCCCGAACCAGGGAGACACGGTGGACGGTAATCAAGGGCATGTTCGACGACATGTTCAAAGAAGTTCACGACAATTGGTGGACGGCTGTGAGACCAGATATACATAATTTTAGTGAGTTTAAAAAATTATTCAAGGACAAATACTGGTCGGAGGCGACACAGCACGTGGTCAGAAATAACATCAGCAACGGCCGATTCGACCCTTACCTGGGACAGTCTCCAACCGCCTACTTTTTAGGTAAGGTTAGTATAGCGAGGAACCTCGAACCTAACATCCCTGAAGAGTGCTTGGTGACACAGTTGGCATACCACTACGACGGAGAAATCACCAAAAGCCGTTTGAGTGGAAGAATCAAGACGATTCAAGAGATGGCCACATTATTGGGGGAATATGAGCGGGAAAAACATTATGTGTTGAACTGGCAAAAGAACACACCGAACTACAGAAATTACGATAACCGAAATCATCCAAGTGGGCCGCAAGGAAACCATACACCGGCTAATCATCCGCCAGCCAACCCCAATAATTATCGAGGTTTTAATAACAATAATAACGACCATAATTACCCGAGAAATTACAACCAGAATTACCACAACAACAATAACAATCCAAATAATTCCTACAACAGGGGAAATAACCAAAACGGAGGTGGTTATAACAGGCCCAACAATCAATACCACAATAACAACCAGTCGGGCCCGAACCAAACATACAGGCGACGGGTAAATTATATAAATGCCGAGAGGAGAAACGACGGAAGACGTGGTTATAGAAGACCGAGGAGCCGGAGTGCTGAAGAAAACAGAAGGAGTCGAGAACGAATAACTCGCAATGACCACTCGATCGAGAGAATGCAAACCACTGAGGATAATCACCCCATCAGATCAGAGGACCGCGCCGAAGGCAACGCCCAACATTTAAACGAGCAGCGGCAGTGAGAATACCACAGGACCCGTCACTGATCCGATCTATTGGGTTATTAACAAGACAGACAAACGAGACTAATGACGACACAATAACAATAATTCAGAACCACTATCTGAAGAACATCCGTGAGGAGCTAATGGAAGAAAATTCCACATTAATCAAGCACCCGGATAACGAAATTGCCTATGTTATTGCCAAGGTATATGGTGTAACTGTAAAATTTATGATTGACACAGGTGCAAACGTGTCTTTAGTTGATACAAATATGTATGATAAAATTTAAAAAGAGAGTAAGATCAGCTTACCCACGTTACCAGTAAGTAACATTGTTTTAATTGGAGCCACTGGAAGGCAGAACAAAACCATTAAGAGACAAGTGTCTCTAGAAGTAATAAGTAATGGTGAGACACTGCCAATGATATTTTTAATTGCTCATAACTTACCATTCGAAATTCTGATTGGTTGTGATATCCTGAGAAAGTACTCTGCAGTTATCGATATGAGACTATCAAAAGTAACTATGATATGAAGACAGAGAATGGATAGCAGAATTAACTGGTAGCAAGGGGGTCATCCCAATCAGTACAATATATAATATAAGAACGATTTGTGATTCACCAGACCGAAGGTGGGAAGTGAAACCAGACAGTCAAATAAACAGTGACATCCTATGGGATCAGAAGTTAGAGGAAATCCGACAGTTTCGAGGGACCCAAGACGGGAATCCATTAACGGGACAAGAGGTGGAGAAATTAATAATGATTTATAACAAATACCGACATGTATTTTCCGACCAACCAGGAAAGGTATGGGGGTATCAGTGCGAGTTGAAATTCAAAGAAGTGGCCAACTTTAACAAGAAATCCTACCCAATAGCGTATGCAGCGAAGGAAGCGGTACGCATAGAAATTAATAAAATGCTGGAGGAAGACATAATTGAGTATAGTTGTTCGCAGTACACCAGTCCTATAGTAGCTGTTACCAAGAAGGATGGAAGGGTACGCCTATGTCTCGACGCCAGAGAAATAAATAAGATCCTAATCAACGACAGGACATCTCCTGGTGAAATTGAGGAGATCCTCAAAAAGTTTCACGGTACTCAATTTATCAGTACCTGGGATACAGTTTGCGGGTACTGGCAAGTAGAATTGCACCCAGCCAGTAGAAAATACGTAGCGTTCATATTTGAAGGCAGGAACTACCAGTTCAAGCGACTACCTTTTGGACTGGTAAACTCGGTAGCAATATTTGTCTGCTGCATGGACCAGGTACTGGGTCCTGAAACTGTGAACTATACAACTGTGTACGTCGATGATTTGCTGATCACTTCATCCAACTGGGAGGAGCATTGTATGAGAGTACTAGAAAAATTATCCATCAACAATGTAACATTAAAATTAGAAAAGTCAAAGCTGATAGCAGCAGAAGTCCAATCCTTGGATTCAACCTGTCACGACAAGGAATAACACCATCAATCGACAAAGTAGATGCTATTCAACGTTTCCCTACCCTTAAAAATAAGAAACAGTTACAATCGTTCCTGGGCATCTGTAACTACTACAGAAAATTTCAGCAAAATTATTCTGAACTGACTACCAAACTATCACCACAGCTATCATCTAAGACCAAGTGGATGTGGGGCCCAGAACAAGAAACGGTTTTCAACACCATTAAAAAACACTTCCTCGACACAATCATGTTAAACCACCCCGATTTCAATAGACCCTTTTACATGAACTGCGATGCAAGCGACATTAGCTTGGGATCGGTACTCTGTCAAGAGGACAGGGATGGAAACCACCAAGTAATAAGTTTTGCCAGCAGAACGTTAAACCAGTGTGAGCGTAATTACCATGTAACCGAAAAAGAACTGTTGAGCGTGGTCTTTTCTTGTGGAAAATTTCGAACTTATATTCTTGGATATCCTATCACAGTGCGCACCGACCATAAGTCTATTTCCTTCTTAAAGAACTGCAAGCTCAGCCATGGTCGATTAACCAGATGGATTCTTGCTCTCCAAGAATATCACATCAACTGGGAGTATATCCCTGGCAGTAAAAACACAGCAGCTGATGTGCTATCACGCATTAACACAGAACAGCAAACCTTCGATGGATAGAAGGAGACCATAGTAAAAGTATTTTAATATCATGAAAAGCAGATCTGACCTAGAAGTGATACTGAATAGAGTAAAACAAAACCAGAAGGAGGATAAGAAATTAAATCAAATCCGAGAGCGGCTGGACCAACAAGAAGAAAGAGCCACACATTTCTATTGTTTGCATGAAGATATTTTATTTATTAAAACTAAACCCAACCAGAATACATGGAAACTGATAATACCTAAAGGAACTGAAGCTGAGATTATAATGGAATACCACCTCAGATACGGACACATGGGAGCACTGAAGGTGACAAAAGCATTAGAAGGGCATACCTACCTGAAAGACATTAACCGGAGGGTAAGGAAGACCATAAGAAGCTGTCACATATGCCAACTTGTCAAGTGCAACAACCGACAAGAAAGAAGGGGTAATGCAACCAATAACTTCTGCTAATAAACTGGAACGAGTCTTCTTAGACATATGTGGACCAATGCCACGCAGTGGAGGAAGAAAGCAGTATAAGTTCATAATTATTATCACGGACCATTACACTAAATTTGTAAAATTATACCCTATCAACCGTGCTACTACAAAGTACTGAACATCATAACGCAGAGGTACATTACAGAAGTGGGAAGTCCAACGAATATTATCACTGACCATGGTACCCAATTCCGGGGAAGACGATGGAAAGACACATTGATGGATCTGGGCATCCGAACATACAAGACTTCAATTTACCACCCGAACAGCAACCCAGCTGAAAGAGTGCTCCGTGAAGTTGGAAGGATTCTTCGAACATACTGCCACGATCAGCAACGTAAGTGGAGTGAATACCTCGAAGCCACAGAAAGTTTCATAAATCTCGCTTATCACGAATCCATTAAGGATACCCCTTACACCATCATGTACGGAAAACCACCACCTCGAGCTATAGAAGAACTTGTCAATTTCCCCACCAATCCGGAATACCAATTCGATAACGCTAGATTCTATAGCAAGATAGCGGAACAAATAGAGAAGAAAAAGGCAAAATATAAAAGAATTCAACCGAAAGCAATCCGGTATCATGAAGGAGAAAAAGTGCTAATACGGAACCGAGAGTTACCAAGTTCCAGAGAGGGAATCACAAAGAAATTGCTATTATTGTACAATGGACCCTATCTCATTGTAAAAGACAACCAAAACAATACCTATGTCATAAGTGAGATAACAACCAAGAAAATCAAAGGGACTTGCAACCAGTCTTCTTTGAAAAAATATTATGAGACAGTGTCAGAAAGTTAAAGAGAATTTGGAGTGTAACCATTATCAAAATTCAAAATAAATGTAAGCACAACTTACAATAAGTATTTGATTGATATTATTATATGAATGAAAGGGAATTTAGAAGAAAGATTAGCTAAATTCAAAATAAAGTAAGTACAAACGTACAACCAAGTGTGAAATAAAATGTGTAAACCCAAATAACTTTGAAAAAATATGTATAATGAAATATCATAAAAAATTGATATAAAATAATAAAATGTTATACAAATAATGATGACGCTACATAACATCATTAACTAACCCTATCACAAAAGGGATAATAAAAAATTAACGTTTCACAAAAGAAAAGACAAGACAATCAAAGAAAAAATAACACTGACAGATTAACTGAACAATCAATGAAAAAATATAAGTGAGCCAGAAACCAGCTACAATGTTAATTTTGAATATAAATGAGCAATAAAGTGATAACAAATAAAATCACTACCATATGAAATAAGCTAATGAAACAATGGAAAATACCTATTAAATATCGCCATAAGCTTAGACAAAGGAATCCAAACAAGTCACTGAGATGAAAAGGTCATGAGATGTATAAAAGAGAGAATAATTAATCCCAAAAGTGTTTTATTGTATTGATATTATATGAGTCGAAAGTAGACGACTGTTATTATGAATATTATTATGTGATGATTTTATGTTGAGATACGTCCAACAATTATTTATGTTATTGAGCAGATAGGCAAGGCCTCTGAACTCAAAATGTGTATAAATGGATAGCAGAGTAATAGAGCCACACGTGCCCTCTGGCTAGTACCAATTTATATGAAGGGGAGAGAAGAAAATTTTAGGGAAATAGAACATACAAGGGATAACACTCGTAATAAAATAATACCAAATACTATATCATGAACCATGACTTAATAAAAATGTATAAAGAAGAAAGTATAGATTGATGAATTCCTGAATGATAACAACTTGATTAAATGAACTATATTGATGATTTCAGAAAAAAACATAATGATCTTTGTTTCGAAATAAACAATTTTGGTGGCGTGGCATTATGTAACATGACATAAGGTAGGGAAGATACTATGATAATTAACTATAAAACAAAGCAGCTGAAGACAAGAACAAAAGGCAAGAACTTATAAACTCAGAGATTAATAACCCAAATGACAAATGACTGATAAACTGACAATGACCTGACACAATAGATCGGATAAATACAAAAGGAACAACGGAACAAGGAAGAAGAAGCTAAGAACCAAATGTAATCAAGACATTGAGAATGAACATTGTAAATCCCTAATAATGACCATTAAAATGTATATTAACAAATGAACTAATGTAATTAGAGTATAGATGAGATTTACCTAGGGTAACAAAAATGTATTTATAAATATAAGTTAGGGAATTAATACTACACACACCCTAATAAATAGTGATAAATATAATCAAAACTAGTAAACATACCCTAAGGCAAATAAAGGCCACAGTTAATTATTAAAAGTGATCATTAGTGAAGGGAAAATAAAAATAAACACTTATAACCAGTAACCCCATGATGATATTAACATCAATAAACAACCCAGTGAATAATCAAGTGAGTGGAAGAAGGAGTATATTAATATAAAGTGGTGACATGTAGTGATAGCATGTTGCAGATAATAAGTGAAAGAGTAGTAAGTCAAAAACCTTCTATGAAGGAAAAGGTGTAGTTGGTGAACTTCAAAAAGTAGTCTAGTTAGTAAACTGTATTAGAATAACAGGAAGACCAGTGATAAACTTTGTACTAGTAAGTAAGAGGAACTCATTATAATGTGATTAAGGTAAGCCACAGGTAATAAGAATTATAGAATAAGATAGAAACTAAGTCATTGGAATGAAGTGCAAACAAGAAGGATAGACACTGTTTTATAGTGAAGGAATGAGGGAATAGAATATATTGTGTAAAGTATAGTTTAATAATAGTATAATAAGGATGTTATTATTGTTTAAAAAATCAATATAATGTAATGAATTATCAATTGAACCAGATAGTAGAAGGGAACAGAAAGGTAGTTAGAAGTTATTTCAGGCTTGAACCTGTAAAGAAAATGTTTATTATTATAATAAGAGGTGTAGTTAGGAACACCAATGTTTATTAATTGTTTCTGTTAAAAAATTGTTATAAAATACCAAATATAAAGGTAAGAAGTTACGAAGGAATGTTAGATAGTATGTAACTTCTCACTTAAATCTTATTAATGATTAATTCTTACCTTCGGGTTTTTAATTTTTAAAATGTTACCTTGGCCCTACAATTTCGTACCGTTACAAGTAGTATAGTAAAATCTAGGCTCTAGGCCTAACTGTTAAATAAGAATTTAGTAAATTTGAGAACAAATAATAGTCCAATATCAAAGCAGAGTATACCAAATGTTTAAACAAGTTAAGTGGGTATTCCTAATACCAAAATGTATAAATAACAGCCAATTTTGACTAAAATATATATAAAATATAAATAATAAAAATAATAAAAATGTAATTAGCTACTCAAAAGTAACCATGAGGGGTATCAAAATGACCCTTATCAAAAATAATGAACAATGGTATTCATGTAATAAACCTAGCTATTAATATAAGAAAGAAATCTTCATTTGAAGATATTTTGTAAAATTAAACTAAAATAAGACGTTAAAATATAACAATGACATAAATTAATGACCAATGAGAATTAGCATAATTTATTAGGTAACCATAACAACCGAAATTTATTGCCGAAAAACCGTTGGATTTTCGTTAATCCATTATTGACCGACGCCGAGGGCGGATTGATGTAGCTCTCACCCCAAATTTAATCCCAAATAAGTGAATTTTGACTAAAATCAAAGGAAAGGAAGATAGTTAAAGCAGTCCAGGGAATACCCGATAATATATTATTTATTAAATTTTTTCACAAACCATAATTACCCGAGGAAATCAAGAAGACGTCTGGAAGAATAGCTGACGACTTATCCCGAAGGAAGACCATAGGGACCTACTTTCAACCCAAGAAGACGGACGATCGCAGAACGAGTACGAAGCCGAAGTTTACGGGAAAAAACCGTCTGGACGAGGTTAATGAGATTCCGAAGAATAGAAGACTACTGGATCCATCCGGAAGAAGCAGACGACATCGCGGAAGCTCCATCGAAAATTGATGAGTATAAACAATAATCCCATTAAAACGAATTCAACATTTTTCTATCAAAAATAACAAACCACAATTTTCACTTCACTGATCACTATTCTGATTTAGAACTGAAGGTATTTATAATATCACTATTTGAACTTTAATCAATTGATAATTATTTAAACTGAGCTATAATAAATAGTTAACAAACATAACTAATTGACAAATCCTAACCAAAAATTTTAGTAAATCTCATTGATGATTACTTACTTGAATGTATTAAAATATTAATTTTTGTGTACCTAGTATTAAGAATTATTATAAATTTGTGTATTTAGCCGTAGTCCAATACCTCTGTAGCCGAAAGGACTTATTAACACCCCTGAGTAAAATATTTTATTGTAAACAAACGGTATCCATCAAGCGGCGGGTACATGACACATTGAACTGAGCATGCCAACTGAGCAACTGTAAAAGCCGGTGCTAAGATAAAATAATGTACTACTAACTAACTGAAAACTATCAAAGTGTTAATAAACATTATTATTCTGCAACACTGTATGTTTGATTCGAGCAAATTAAGATAATACATAAACATTTATTGAAGTGAAAACGACAAAACAAGACGTTAGCGAAGTCGACACTGAAGGACGGCGTGCGCCAATCAGGTGGCGAGGCGGCAATATTCAAACCAAATGCCGAGAGATACGGTTTACCCGTAAATGGTAAGAGAAGGTACAATTCGACTCCCTACACGCAAATAACAGTGACAGAATTTATTGAACTTATTAATAACATCAGTTATACACCCATACTATACCACGAACCCAACGAGCGAGTTAAAAATCGCTCGACAAGCACACATTCACGATACGAATACAAGATCGGGTGACAGTTATAAAATTCAAACACGCTATCTTAAACACCCCACACAAAACTTCGTTACAATATTGATTGGGTAAATTTATGGTAGTGCTAATTTTGTAGTATTGAATTTTGCAAAAAGATTATTTTTGTTGTTGTAAATTCCATAGACTGACAAAATAACATGTTTATTTGGCATATGCACAATTGCAAAAATTGGCCTCTTTGGTAACGAGTTATTGGTTAAAACATGTAGCAGAAAAGCCTGTTATTTTGTATTATTGAAGGGTACAGTGGAGTGGAGGCGAGATACAATACTGTTTACAACGACCCGGTAATAATTGATACTTATGCTTCTTTGTATTTTACTCCAAAACAAATTGAATTTATTTTGGAGTTGTGGTGTAATTAAATTTTGTTTTTTAGTTATTTCGAAAAGACCTAATCAGTGCAATGAAGCTACCAGATTCTGAACCTTTGGGAGCTGATGAGTACTGGACAATTACAGACCAATGGAAACAAGAATGGGAGCGTGGAGTACAGGTTCCTGTGAATCCAGATTCTTTACCAGGTCCTGTGGTCACCGTGGTTAGTCATGCTCACCCACCCAGTAGAAATCATCAGGAATTTAAACTGTAAGTGTTTTTCATACTATTATGCCTTGTTTTTAAATTATATATATATATATATTGTAACGTATCCGCTGGTATCCATGGTTTCAACCTCTCTAAGAGTGTATTACAATTACGGGTTTATAATTAATTCAGCCCCAATGTTGGGTTCGCAATTTTGTAACGTAATCTAAAATAAGGTGTGACGTCCGTCTTTTGACAGTCTCGGAGCGGTCAGAGTACCTATTTGCGATCGTCACTTATGAATTATAATTATTAATGTTTAAATAAGTCGGATGGTATGTTTACCCAAATGAAACAGAAATCGAGTGTGTGTGACCTGGTAGAGATTAAAGAAGTTGTTTAATCTTAGTTGGAAGAGAGAGTGAGTACAATTTGGTTACACCTAGATTATAGAAAATTTCTTATTTATTTATTTTTTTTTATATTCGCTATCCATAAGATCAGCTGATTTTGACATTAACCTCCAAATGTTAGGTTAACCAAACGACACTGTTCAGTAATACTCCCCGGTGGATAGTCCTCTTCCTGGCTTACTAAAATCTAGAACAACTACCCTCTACAATAAAGAATACACCTTTTATTATTTGACATAAAATATTAAGAGTATTTATTTGTATAACATGGATTTTCTCTTCTCCCAATATACAAATATTATAATCGATCTTTCCAATCACTAATACATTGTATCGATTTAGTTAGGTAAACATGGAATTATTATAAAATTAATTTGTAATGATTTTATAATTATATATTTTTTTTTAATTAAACATCAATCAACATATAATTCATTTTATTTATTTCCCCAGGGTTAAGGGTAAGTTCTTTGTGTTATGAGATGATCAGAAATGGATAATTATATACTATGCTTTACAAGATAAAAATAATCAATTTCGAATTTTTTTTTGTTTATTTTCGTAGTACGTAGTTCCGGATTTGTCCGCGAGAGTGCAGATTATGTTTTTATTAGACACATGAAGGCATTTAGAAATTTCTGAATTGCACAACGGTTTGATATGAAGTTTTCTTGGTCAATTATTAAAAGAAATGTTTATATTACCTCTTTCCTCGAAGTTCTTACTTGCATGAAGCTGTTTCTAGTGTGGTCGTTCTAGTTGTTTTGTAATTTCATTGAATGTCTTTCAGATACAATCTCGTTTAAAAAACTCAAAGTTCGGTTCGGCTAGGTTAGATCCCGGAATGGTTTCTATCACTTTGTTATTGGTAAAAGCAAGTTATATTTGATATCTAAAGGAGTTGAACATAATGTGGATACTGTGAGTTAATTTGGTTCTAATTTTGTACCGTTTCCAAACGTTTTAAAATGTTTTTTAATACAATTTTGGTCTCATCACTTTTCTCACCCGAACGGTTTTCAATATCTTTTTCGATTAAACAATATGTTGTTATTCTGTTACTCTTAGTAACACATAATTTCTATATCATTTTTTATTGGTGCTTCTATTTACTTTTGAGTATATAGGCTGGTTCTAATTATTATAAATTTATTTCTGATTTGTAGAAAAATAATTCTTTTTAATTTTGGTTTATTTTCCAATTTGATTTATATAACAGTTTTTCGTTTATTTTCTTATAACTTTAGATATAAGTCTTTAATATTATTATTAACTTTAATTGAATTTATATATTATTTATTAATCTCTTATAGTATTCTTACACTGCACTATTTTCTTCTGCCATTTTCCTCATACAGTATTATTTTATTTTTTATTATCATCTTATATTTAACTCTTTTATTTTTTAACCCTGGGTTATCTTATATACAAACATAATTAACCATTTTATTAAATATAAAATTAAACATAGGTACTAAATTTTAGTTGCCTACACAATATAAATCATACCATAATTAAATAAAATACATAACTGGTTAGTAGCACACAGTCTACTATTATAATCCATAATTCATACATCTACAGCACAAGTGTGTACGATGCTCCCTTCACATTCACTTATTTACGCACTGGGTACACTATAACTCACTTGTTACACTGTATATCACTTCAATATAGTTTATAATGTTTGGGTGACATAACGTAATTTAGAGCTAGTTATAGTTTACCCATTTCTGACCTTTATGGTAGTATAATTAAGTTATCAGTTTTTTGGGACTGGGTTATGTAACGTTACATAAAGCCCCCCCCCCCCCACTAGAACAAATTTATTTTTGTTTTACTTGTTTACCAAAATAAATTGTTGATTGCTTCAATTTTCATAATATTCCTGGTTTTATATCTTCATAATATCTTCCTTCATTTCAGACTGGTTATATATTGACTGGTATTTCAAACTGGTGGTAATTGCTGTTTTCTTACTCAACTCTCTCTCTCTTGGAGGCAAATTCATTAATGATTTATTTCTCTGGGTAGTGGTACTTCCACATTTTACTTGATAAGGACTGGTCACACTAATCATATTAAACTTGTTTTAACACTCATTTCTATTTACTTCTATAAATTCGCTTTATCAATTAAGCTTCTGTCTGCTATCTTCCTTCTATTTTCTTCATCTATACTTCTGGAATCTAATATCACTCTTTTCAGCTATTTTATAATTATTATCCCTTAAATATTCAATTTCCCTAACATTTTTCCCTATCTTGTGCGGTGGTACCAGTCGGGTGGCCACTTTTGGGTCCACAAGTTCAATGGCTGTGCGGGACGAAGGGCTTGCCCGTCGCCCGCTCGTGCACTACGTTCCGAGCTTCAGAAGAGCTCCTGTCGTAGGGACTACTGATCTCTGGGTTTAGGGTGTGGCCTGCTACCGGCCGTGGGTTTTCAATTAATTATTTAATTGAGGGTGAGTGTTCGCCGAGGCCGGGTCCAAGATTCTCCTGGCACAGATTGGTAGCGACCGAGGGCGCTAATGAGATGGTTGCCCTGGAATCGGGCGGAGCAACGATAGAATTTTCGGGACAGTGTCCGTATAGTGGCGTCCATGGAACGGACACGCAGGGATTCACGGATGGTTTTGTTAGATGTCAGATAATGGGCTTTGCATGCCCAGCGCAATCCTCGGTCGAGGAGAGACTGAAGCTTTCGCTTATGGGTCTTGGCCAAGTAGCCCCAAACGGGCATCGCGTAGGTAACCATCGGCGCCACATAAGTGGAGACGATAAGCTTCCCTAGGCGGCGGGTCATGGCGTTGCTACATAGTATGGGGCGGAGTTGATAAAGGCGATGGGTGGTCTTTAGGGCTACTTGCGCAGAGTGTGTCCGCCAGGTGAGACGTCGGTCGAGGTGAACCCCGAGGTACCTGACCTCTCGAGACCAGGGCAGAAGTGTATCGCCGACGTAGAGTCTGTCGGGGAGCCTAAAGCGTCGGGAGAAGACTACTGCTGTGCTCTTGGCTGCGTTGATGGCAACTCTCCATTTCTCTGCCCACTCAACGTATTCGTCCAATTGTTCCTGGAGCCAGATAACGGCCGTCTCAGCACGACGATCGACAGCATACACTGCCGTGTCGTCGGCGAACATGGCCAACCTGGTGCCAGGCAACTTGGGCACGTCGTTGACGTACACAGAGAAACGCAGGGGCCCAGGACGCTTCCCTGAGGGACACCAGCAGTAATAGCCCTTTCCGAAGAAAGGGTGTTATCTACTCGCACGCGAAAGGTTCTGTTCCGAAGAAAGCTAGCAATCAGATGAAGGTAGCAATCCGGAAGCAGAATCTCCGTGAGTATGTAAAGTAGGCCTGGATGCCAAACACGATCGAAAGCCTTCTTGACATCAAGGAAAACGGCGATGGTCTGCTCCCGCGAGCAACCGGCCTCGGCCACGGTCTCCACGAAACGCATCAATTGATGCGTCGAGGAGTGCCCAGCACGAAAACTGAATTGCTCGGGGACCAGAATATCGAACCGTTGAAGGTGATCCGTTAGCCGCCGCTGGACTAGTCGTTCGAAGACTTTAGAAGTGGATGACAGCAGGCTGATAGGCCGGAGGTTCTCGGCGAACTTGTGGTCTTTTCCCGGCTTCGGGATCGTCGTGACCGTAGCCGAACGCCATTTCTTAGGAAAGTAGGCGAATCGGAAGCAGGCATTGAACAAATCGACCAGGAAGCGAACTCCCCGGTCCAGAAGTCTCTGTAGGGCGGTGTTAGTAACACCGTCCGGTCCAGGGCTCTTCCGGGGCCGAAGCGCTAAGAGCCTGTCCGTTACCTCTTCCACCGAAGTGGGTTCAGGTTCGGATGTGATCGGGCTGCCGAGAGAAGCCTCAACTTCGGCTTCTATCTCCTCGTCGGAGTCTGGGTCCCCGGACGGGTTAGGAGCAAATTGAAGCTCCAGGTACCCGGCCAGGAACTCTGATTTCTCGTCCGGCTTGGCGAGGAGATGTCCACCAGGCCCGTTGATGGCCGGGAGTGGAGGACGGCGCCTCTTCCCGGTCATCGCGGTCGGTATCCTGTAAACGGAGGAGTCCCCCTCCGGTGCATCATCTGCCATTTTGGCGACCGTAAATTCCCAGCAGCTTCGGCGGAAGGCCTGCAAGTCATGACGTAACTTGCCGGCCGCCCGATTGAAGCTGGCCTTGTCGTCCGGATCTCGCGTCCGCTGCCACCGTCTCCAAAGTCTGTTCTTCTCTAAAGCGAGAAGACGGATTTCTTCTGGGATCCGGTGATAATCGGGCGTGAGATTAGGCTTCATCCGTGAGCACACTCCGACGGAAGAGACCACGGGATCATTGAACAAGGCGACCGCCTCGTCGTGATGAGTGGTATCAAGCGGAACCTCCTTGGGAAGCCTGCGACAGAAGGCAGGCCCGAAGCGGTCCCACTCGACCACTCGTCGCGCTGTCCTCCCAATCGTGTGACGGGTAGGTACGTGCACCTCGATGGGACAATGGTCAGAGGACAGTTCCGTTAACACGGATACCTCAATCTGGTTGACAACTCCCTTGACAACTGCAATGTCTAGTATGTCAGGTCGGAGGGGATAGTGCGTCGGTAGTCCAGGTCAGTAGGCTCGTAGTCGGTGGTCGTGAAGGTACCTGCTATTCGCCCTCCCGGATGGCGTAGTCAGGCGACTACCCCAGTCGGGGTGTTTGCAGTTCAGGTCACCTGCAAGAATTACCTTCCTATGCGCACTGAAAATTGCGGACAGGTCGGCGTCTAGAACTGGTTTGGTCGGCGGTTTGTAAGCCGAAACCAGGAGGACACCTCCGAGAACTCCGGAGAGTTCAACGGCCTTGGCCTCGATATTTTGGCGAGGAGGCAAGACCACGCGGTGATGTGCAATGCAACGTTTCACCGCTATGGCCGTACCACCCCTGCGTTCCGCCCAGGTCTATCGTCCCTGTAAAACGCATAGTTAGGCAATCTCACGTTGTTATTGGCCCTAAGCCAGGTCTGAGAGGAGAAGCACGTCGGGCTTGCGACGGGCTAGGAACTCTCTAAGTTCCTCGAGTTTGGGCAGAAGGCTGTTGGCGTTCCACGCTATAATGGAAAGGTCGCGCTTAATGGAGTTAATTCTGTTAGCGTGGAGCATTACAGAAGACCTATGGCGGCTGCAGCTTCCGCGAGGAGGAGGAACTTCTCAGTCGGGGTCACCGTGCGAAGACGCTCCCGAATGGATCGATACAGACGGGCCACTTCTTCGAGGTCATATTCCTCGAAGAAAGATTTTACCTCGGCTAGAGCTGAGGGGGATGTGGACGACGATGAAGCAGATGGGGCAGGGTCGCTGCGGGCGGCGGCAGCATAGTTGCGGGCTGAATTCACCCGAGATGTGTTCCTGGGTGGGTGCTCGGTCCTTTCAGCTGCAGGACGGGGCTCTACTCTGGACTGCCGAGCAACCCCAGCGCCGGAGCGCTGCGTTGGTCTGGTTTGCGGTTTCTGGGCAGGGGGAGCGGGAGCAGCGTTTTTCTGTTTCTTCTGGTTCTTCTTCTTCCTAGACTTGGGTTTGTAGCGAGCCGCGGGTTGGGGAGATTCAGACCTCTCAGGGACTGGCTCGACTACTTCCGGGGCAGGTTCCTCGTCCATTGGAACGGGCTGATCTAGGGCCGATGCTGGCGTAGCATGCTCTTCCCGAGCAGGTTGGGACGATGCACGTGGCTGAGCACGTGGGCGAGGTCGGGCGGGAGGTTGTGGCACTGATCAGCTGACCTTCTCCGGGAGACGGGGAAAGGCAGCACGATCCGGGACGACTGGAAGCTGCTGGCGGGCAGGAGGGTTGTTCCTGTCCGCGGCCTGCCTCAGATGCTGCTGGAAAACCCAGTATCCTCAGTAATTTGCCAAGTGAGGTTCGCCGCAATTAATACAAAAGCGGCGCCCCGCAGCCGGCAATTGACAGGCCTTGGTCGGATGCGGCTTTCCGCATCTGACGCAGACCTCTGCGTTGTGGCAGCTGTCCGAGCCGTGCCCGAACCGTTGGCAACGATGGCACTGCGGGACGTGGCCAGCTTCGCGGCTCCTCTCAACTTTTATTTTCAGCCCGCAAAGACTGGTCAGGCCCAGCAGTCTGTCTGCCTGTTCCCCCTTCAGGATGATCACCCGGAGGAGGGGTAACTTACGCCTGGGTCCGTAAGTGGTGTAGAGCCTAATGCTCTCCTTGATCGGGAAACCGAGTTGGCGGAGCTCGTCCGCCACCTCGTCTGGATCGGTGTCCTCGTCCAGGCCGCGAATTATCAGCCAGACATGAGCCGCCTTCTCGTAGGAGAAAGTGTGAAATTGTAGGCCATTTGCCTGTAAGAACAAATAGACGGCACGGTACTCTTCGTCAGTCGCGCAGCTAACGCGCAGACTGTCCCTTCCACGAAGAGACATCTGTACGTCCGCTGAGAGACGAACGCCGAGCCGGAGGCGTCTGGAAAAGTCAATGACGTTCTTGACGCCGTTGACGAACCGGGGCGGAGGGCGGCTTCTGTGGGAAGGAGCATCTAAATCTAGCTCTGGTTCATCGGGGAGCGGAGTTTCCTCCGCTTTCCGCTTTTTCTTTGAGGTAACTACGGTAAAGGACGACCCAGGCGTGGGCTGGGACGTAGTACACGTCGGGGCAGGAGTACCCCCAGAGACAACGGTGGACACGGCCGAGACCGATTGGCGGCCCTGAGAAGGACCACTGCACGATCCGACCGAGTCAGGGACAGGGCCGGGGCCTACTGCTGAAGCATTGGATTGGCCCTTAGCAGGACCATTCCGCTGCCCGGCCGCAACGCGACGGTCGCCCATCGCGTTTTGGCAAAGGTATTCGGGCCGAAGCCCTCCTACTGGGATTGTTAACCCGCTTAGCGGTATTGGAGGCCGCACCACGAGTAAGCGAAGCGACCGACCGCTACCGGCATGGACCTAACTTAGCCTACGCCAAGCTAAGCGGGCGATGCCACCAAAAGCCGCGGGAAACAGTAAATAGGGCTTACCTGAAGCGATCCCTCGAAGTAATCCCAACAGGTCCGCTGGTCCGGAGCTTCGCGAAAGCCACAAACACCACACAGCACTGACACTGGTCCACTGCACTTTGCCGCCTTTTGGCACCGGGAGGCACACTACACTCGGTACACACCAGCCGACACCAGACCGCGAACGGCTATTGCCGTCAAGAGACTCGCACACGCGCACACGAACACTACCGCGTACACAAGTCAAAGCAACCGATTTAACCGGACTAGTCGAGTCGTCTGCTGCCACGCGGCCCTAACAAGGGACGCTGAAGGCGGAGGCACGATCCCAATAATGCGTGGCCGCAGCTACCTTGGCTTCGCTCTTGTCGTTACTGGACCGGCACTGCAGGTGATCATGTAGTTTTCTACACCTTCAGTCGACGACGACCTTACTGCCGGCGCAAGCTAGGGCGGGAGTTCCAACCGCCAACAACGTTCCACGAAAGAGTCCACTTGATACTGCAATCGTAGCCTGGAAGAGCTCCTGAGCTTCGATGTGTAGTGGTCCACGGTCAGACGAAGAATACTGCTACTTTTGGGTCCATAACTCCGCTGTCCATCCTTACACCTTCTGAGACCAGGGGAACATCATCCCTGCTCATGAAAATTATTGCCGGAACATTTCTACGGTCAATACATTAAAATAAAAAGATTATAAGTAGTCAATTAGCGACTAATACTAAAAATCTTTGGGATTCTTCATACTGTAGCTGTTTGCATTTATTTATGTATTTCTTCTTCTTCTTCTTCTCCTCCTCCTCCTCCTCCTCCTCCTCCTCCTCCTCCTCCTCCTCCTCCTCCTCCTCCTCCTCCTCCTCCTCCTCCTCCTCCTCCTCCTCCTTCTTCTTCTTCTTCTCCTCCTTCTGCTCCTCCTCCTCCTCCTCCTCCTCCTCCTCCTCCTCCTCCTTCTCCTTCTTCTCCTGCTCCTCCTCCTCCTCCATTAACTAATAGCATATAACATTATTGATAGGCATTATTTTAAAATCCTTTTGACTTTCCTTCTTGTGACATATTTTCTCCGTATCATTTCTTCTTATATCATTTTCAATTCCGAGAGATTCTAAATTATTGTATTAATTATTATCCTCCTTCAGCTTCATTGTAGTTCTTAAATTATTCTTTATTCTTCTTATTTGACTTTCTTAACTGAGCACATGCCCATCAGTTGTTTTTATTTATTTATATATTCTTCTGTCTGTTACCATAAAAATATTATTTTTTCTAACGTTCCATTTTAAATCAATTCTTTATAAATATTATTTAATAATCTGTTCTTATTTTTTGTTAAATCAAATGGTTTCGAAATATCTTAAGTAAGTTGTACTTGCATAGTTTTTATTAAATCATATTGTTCCTGAATAAATATTTAGTAAGTTGTTCTTCAGTTTTTTGGAATTTTGGGGTTCTATTAATTCAATCCTTTTTCGCAATATTTCATTTAAAATTAGTTTAACCGTTTTCGGTATCACTCACAACACGGATTGATCCACTCTTATATTTTTCCCGTGGATTCTGTTGGTTAAACTTGTCAATAAAATTTGCTATTGGATTGCCCCATTGTGGATCACTACCATACATTTCAATATTATCGTATGTATATAGTCTCTCATCTTTATTACTGGGACCAGGATTAGACCCTTGGTTTTTCCCACGGTCAACTCGTTTGTCCACTTTTCTTTGTTGCTGTTCATCTGGTCTCCTCGACTCCCTCTCATCAGCCATTATATAATTTACTTGGGCTTGATTAGTTCCCTGATTGTCATTTGGTGGATCTCCTGAGGGTATGTCCCTATTTCTATCTCCACTTCTGGACCTCCTATATTCGTCATGATCATTCCATTGTTGTCTGTTGTAGTTGTTTCTCTCATATCTTCGATCATAATTTTGTCTCTGGTTAAAATACGGTTTTTTTCCTTGGTAACGATTACTGTAATAATTGTTGTTGGCACTGACATAATTTACTCTAGGTCGATTATCTCTAGGTGGTTCATTTTTCCGCTCCTCGGTATTCCCTGACCTCCATCTACTCTTCCTGTAATAAGATTCTTGCTCATAATTTTCTAGTAGCGTTTCCATGCCTCCAATAGTTTTTATTTGTCCACTTAATCGGGCACTTATAATATTCTCCTCGAAATGATACGCAATTTTGGTCACTAGACACTCTTCAGGGATCTTTGGGACTAAATATTTTGCCACACACACCTTCCCCAAAAAATAAGCAGTAGGTGTTTGTCCTATATTGCAGTCATACCTACCATGACAGATATCGTCTCTAATAATGTTTTGCACTGACTCCGACCAGTACTTAAGTTTGAACATTGTTTTGAAACTCCCATAATCACACACCTCGTTCCTGAGTACAGTCCACCAATTATCATTGATGTTTTTGAAAGATTCGTCTAATATACCTTTGATCATGTTCCATCGGTTCTCCTTTGACCGATTCAAAATTTCGTCTACTCCCCCTACGAAAGTTTACACTTTCCTTACTGTCTTGGATTACATGATGATTGTTGCATGTAGATCTAGAACTTATTCTATCTATATCCCCTTGTACGTTTGTTTGTATTTGTTGCAAATTATTTAATTTCTCTGCTTGGCTATGGCACTGATTCTTGACATTCTCTACCGTTTCGTGAAAATCTGTGAATTTACAGTTTAGACTGCTTTTGATACTATCTAACTGGTCATTGTTTTCTTGGCGTATGGCCATTATACGAACTTGATTACTTTGTTCCTCCCGGTCCATTCGGGCATCTATTCCTGTTTTACTTTGTTCCATCTGTTCTTCTGTTTTATCCAATCTTTGATTGGTTTCTGTTATTTTCTTTTCTGCCTCCTCCTTGTATCCATCTACTCTCTGGCTAAGTGTACTACTGACCATTTCAATTTTACTCTCGAGATTTTCTCTTAACTCCTTATTGAAATTCTCCATTTTACCCTCAAATTGTTTTAAATTTTCTTCGTTTATTTTCTCCATTTGTTTTAAACTGTCCCTCAAGGTTTCATTTTGCTTCCTTGAGTTCTCCTCCTGTCTCCTAAAGTTTTCATCTATTTTGTCAAATTTCTCGCTCAAGGTTTCATTTTGTTTCCTTGAGTTTTCCTCATTGGTTTGCTTTAAGTTTTCCTCCTGTTTTCTAAAATTTTTATGTATTGTTTGTTTATTGCTTTCCTTAATGCTATCAATTTTCTCCATTATCAGCCTCATCATTTCTTGCCAATCTGGTTCTCTTCTGGCTTCCATTTTTTCTGGTTGGTCCCCTTGGGCATCCTCTTCAACTATTTCCTTCTCTGTGTTCATAATTGCTTCAGTTTCTTCTTTATCACTCATTGGTTGTTCCATTTCACTGTCCGTAAATATTTCTATCTCTCGTTCCTGTCCACCTTCTTCCTTCTCCTTTTCTTCTGCCCTCTTCTTCGATCTGCCTCTGGTATTATGTATTTCTTGTTTTCTCATAACTGCTGACGATAATTAGGTTTTTTGGTATATTAATTTATTAAATATATCAAAATTCTTTTCTAATTACAGCCCTTTTACATTGAGCGCCATTCTGTAACGTATCCGCTGGTATCCATGGTTTCAACCTCTCTAAGAGTGTATTACAATTACGGGTTTATAATTAATTCAGCCCCAATGTTGGGTTCGCAGTTTTGTAACGTAATCTAAAATAAGGTGTGACGTACGTCTTTTGACAGTCTCGGAGCGGTCAGAGTACCTATTTGCGATCGTCACTTATGAATTATAATTATTAATGTTTAAATAAGTCGGATGGTATGTTTACCCAAACGAAACAGAAATCGAGTGTGTGTGATCTGGTAGAGATTAAAGAAGTTGTTTAATCTTAGTTGGAAGAGAGAGTGAGTACAATTTGGTTACACCTAGATTATAGAAAATTTCTTATTTTTTTTTTTTTTTATATTCGCTATCCATAAGATCAGCTGATTTTGACATTAACCTCCAAATGTTAGGTTAACCAAACGACACTGTTCAGTAATACTCCCCGGTGGATAGTCCTCTTCCTGGCTTACTAAAATCTAGAACAACTACCCTCTACAATAAAGAATACACCTTTTATTATTTGACATAAAATATTAAGAGTATTTATTTGTATAACATTGATTTTCTCTTCTCCCAATATACAAATATTATAATCGATCTTTCCAATCACTAATACATTGTATCGATTTAGTTAGGTAAACATGGAATTATTATAAAATCTAATTTTTAATGATTTTATAATTATATATTTTTTTTTAATTAAACATCAATCAACATATAATTCATTTTATTTATTTCCCCAGGGTTAAGGGTAAGTTCTTTGTGTTATGAGATGGTCAGAAATGGATAATTATATACTACGCTTTACAAGATAAAAATAATAAATTTCGAATTTTTTTTTGTTTATTTTCGTAGTACGTAGTTCCAGATTTGTCCGCGAGAGTGCAGATTATGTTTTTATTAGACACATGAAGGCATTTAGAAATTTCTGAATTGCACAACGGTTTGATATGAAGTTTTCTTGGTCAATTATTAAAAGAAATGTTTATATTACCTCTTTCCTTGAAGTTCTTACGTGCGTGAATCTGTTTCTAGTGTGGTCGTTCTAGTTGTTTTGTAATTTCATTGAATGTCTTTCAGATACAATCTCGTTTAAAAAACTCGAAGTTCGGTTCGGCTAGGCCAGATCCCGGAATGGTTTCTGTCACTTTGTTATTGGTAAAAGCAAGTTATATTTGATATCTAAAGGAGTTGAACATAATGTGGATACTGTGAGTTAATTTGGTTCTAATTTTGTACCGTTTCCAAACGTTTTAAAATGTTTTTTAATACAATTTTGGTCTAATCACTTTTCTCAACCGAACGGTTTTCAATATCTTTTTCGATTAAACAATATGTTGTTATTCTGTTACTCTTAGTAACACATAATTTCTACATCATTTTTTATTGGTGCTTCTATTTACTTTTGAGTATATAGGCTGTTTCTAATTATTATAAATTTATTTCTGATTTATAGAAAAATAATTCTTTTTAATTTTGGTTTATTTTCCAATTTGATTTATATAACAGTTTTTCGTTTATTTTCTTATAACTTTAGATATAAGTCTTTAATATTATTATTAACTTTAATTGAATTTATGTATTATTTATTAATCTCTTATAGTATTCTTACACTGCATTATTTTCTTCTGCCATTTTCCTCATACAGTATTATTTTATTTTTTATTATCATCTTATATTTAACTCTTTTATTTTTTAACCCTGGGTTATCTTATATACAAACATAATTAACCATTTTATTAAATATAAAATTAAACATAGGTACTAAATTTTAGTTGCCTACACAATATAAATCATACCATAATTAAATAAAATACATAACTGGTTAGTAGCATCACAGTCTACTATTATAATCCATAATTCATACATCTACAGCACAAGTGTGTACGATGCTCCCTTCACATTCACTTATTTACGCACTGGGTACACTATAATTCACTTGTTACACTGTATATCACTTCAATATAATTTATAATGTTTGGGTGATATAACGTAATTTAGAGCTAGTTATAGTTTACCCATTTCTGACCTTTATGGTAGTATAATTAAGTTATCAGTTTTTGGGACTGGGTTATGTAACGTTACATTATATATATTGCAACAGTACAAATAAGTGATGTACTGAGCATTGAATATAAAAATTTAAATATACCTAATAAACTGTAAATAATTAATAATGTATTAGAAATAAGCATGTCAGGGATTGCAAGCTTGGCTCAGACAAAAATATGAACAGGTGTTTCGACCTGAATCGACGTGCACACACACACACAAATGTAACTGAAAGTGTGTATACCAGTATTTTGCTAGTGTGTGTGAACTGTCACAGGACAAATGGCGCCAATCGTACACACTATCGTTTTTGTGGTCCTTAAATGACCGAGTGGCGAGAACGGTGATGTTGGTCGTGCCGCGCTGAGGTGTTCGGTGGCTGCGCCCGCTGATCGTGGAGTACTGCAGTCCTCCTCTTCTTCCGGCACCGGTTGTAGAGTCGGCTGCCGGCCCAGCGAAATCCATCGCTGGCACGGAACTGGAGGGCGAAGACGCAAGAACGCCGGTTCTATTCTTCGGCCGTTCCTTCCGGCTGATGTCGTCCGAGAGAGGAGAGGAGGTGAAGTGCGTCCGATGGCGTGGCGATAAGTGCGTCGAAAATAGGCCCTGGTTTTATGCACTAACTGGGATCGCGGATTGGTTCGCTCCGAGCACGTTAGTTGGTCACGTCTCGGCTGCTGATCCCTGATTGGCTCGCTGTGTCCGCCGCTGGTACCGGAGAGCAGATGTTCGCATACCGCTGCCGTCACAACGCAGGTCCATGCAGGCGAGTTTACCACCCTAAGATGAATAATTGCATAATTACTGTTTTTCCGTAATTATTCATAAACTATAATTAAGAAGTAAAATCCAAAAACACAATAAAATGTAAGAAAATTTACTAAATACTGTGTACGAAAACCATGTGAAAGTGCCACACCGTACGAGTGTAATAGTGAAATAACTGTGTACAAATCGAAAGGGTTAAGTTGCAATGTCCAAAATTACAGTGAACATGTGTTGTAAAAATAGTTATATATATATATATATATATATATATATATAAGATAAGTGTAAGAGTATACTTACAGGACTCTGCAATTCGCAGAAATATAAGAAATAGCGAAATTGACAAGGAGTGGGGGTACTGAACCCAGAAACAATTTCAGACATGTCGATTTCGTACCACTGCAGGTGTTGACCAAGACATGGGTATAAATAGGACACACAAGCTACAGTGGTTCTCTTTCTTAAATCATCCACGGTGCAGCGGGAGCTTCTGCCCGTCCGCACAGAATATTTAAATTTTTGTAAATAATTTCATCCTTGCAGTTACATACAGTTATGTAACTGGATTGTAAAACAAACAATATTTAAGTAGTAACAAAATTACATAAGAAGATCCACATAAGAAGATCAACTGACGTCCGAAACAGCACGAGGAGAAGTTCCAGAGAGCGATACGACGCTGGACAGACGGAGAGAGAGGCGACGCTGGACAAGAGGAGAAGAGAGAGGCGACGCTGGACAAGAGGAGAAGAGAGAGTGATGCTGAAGTTCGAGACGAGGACGATTACAGAGGGATCCAATGATTGAGTATGATTGACGATGATAAGGTGATAAGCAACTTATTTATCTCTTAATCGAACAATTAACGTAAAGACAATTAAGGACATTCTTGTTCTATTTAAAAGTAAGAGTCAATGTTTATTATAAAATTTGAATTAAAATCATAGATGTTATTGAAATAAGATTAACGTAAACAAGAGCTCAAATTAGTATTGAAATGAAAAGAATACAAAGCATTTAAGTAAAAAAATTAGCGTTAAATATAAATCAGTACTGAGAAACAAAAGATAAATTCAGTAACTATTGATATTTTTGAGTTACATTGCAATATATAAGAAAATATTTAAATATTAATATTTTGAAACACACTAATTGACTGAGTAGTCTGGAAATGAGATTTTTCGTTAATACAATAATTAGTAGAATAGAATATTTAGTCAGTAAGGATGTATATAGCATAAGCCTTACGGCATAATAACGAAATAATAACGAATGTTTTAAGTCAAAGTAAGTGCCATGTGCACAATTTTATTGATATCAAATAAATTTGAAATACCGTTACAAGTTACATAGAGTTCTTATTACAGATACACCTGAAACCCAAATTAATTGTTATGTTGTTACATAATTTGTCGCCCTTGAACGTGAGGCCCGACACGCCTATTTTTATGTATATCGTATCGTTGCATAAGAAATATCGCTTCCAACGTGGGGCATCACAAATTTATATATTGCAGTTGTAGCGTTGCAATATATATATATATATATATATATATATATATATACATTGTATATTGTAAAGTAACAAAGCTAAGGTCCCCTACGTTACATAAAAACTTTGTCATTATCAAAATAAAACAACATTAAATGTTCGTTATAATTTTAAGGTCAGAAAAGTAAACCTTCGTAAAATAAACAAATCAATAATACCAAGTAAGGTTACTAGGTAATAAAAGAAAAATAGAAATGTCTATAATTACAAACTATGAAGGGGTCAGTGGAAAGTGTAAGAGATAAACAGTGTCAAACAATGTAAAAATACTGTAGACAGATTCATTAATTGTCTATGGATAATTAGTATAATTATATACTAAAGAGGAGACTAATTAATTAGTATTTAATATTTTATAATAAGGTGCATGTTATTATGTTTTGTCAGGTTATTTTGTTTACATGGTATTTATTTTGTCTTTTGTATGTAGCAGGAGTTAGGCAATTGCTTTGAGAAAGCATCAATTCATGGATGTTGGTTTCATTTGTGTTAAACTTTGTAAGAGTGAATATTTGTATACTTGCTTTGAATGGGTAGTAGAGATATTATTATTAGATTATATTTGTAAACTTGGCCATGAAGGCAATAATTGTTGATAAATTGCCAAATGGTTATTGTAATTATGGCATAAACAGATGAAGGGTTCAATACTAAAATAAATAATAATAAATTGAGATCAGGATGAAATAAAATCAGAATGATTGGCCATAAGCCAGTGACACATTGTACAGTAGGTCAGATCAGAAAAGTTAAGCAACTAAAAAATGTAAAACATTCAATGTAATATAATAAATTAAAAGAAAGCAGTAGTATTAATTAATAATAGGATAAGTGGCTTAAAATACAAAAAAAATTATAACACGTGTAGTAAAACAAATAGGCCTAAAATTAGTACAGTAAACCCTCGATTTAACGGACTAATTGGTGCTGAGGGGTGTCCGTAAAATCGAAAGTCCGTTAAATCGCAAATTTTGTTTTTTGAGGATATATTTAAATCAAATCGGCCTATAATACTTGAAATTTTAATACTATTAATATCATCCAAATACCGTATTGTTCCAAGTACAAGCCGCACTTTTTCTCCTAAAAACATGGTCGCTAATTTGGCATGCGGCTTGCATTCGCGCGCTAACGAAATTCGAAGTTATACCTGACTTCTGTCGGGACGAACGCTTTTGGTATCTATGAGTTGTTTACTGCCTAAGCAACAGCAGTTTGCCAGGCCGTAGTTATCTCTGGTGTTATGATTTATGACTACAACCGAATGTTTTAACAGCAAACTGAAGAAAGAATAGGAAGATAAAGTGTAAGTGCGTGCGCACACGCACGTGTTTGCACCCTTCTGTAGGCAGCAAGACAAAGGATGACTAGAGGGGTGTGAGTAACATGTTTCTAAATAACGGGTAAACTACCAGTGTGGTTTTCTATTATAACAGCGACAACATCGCTTATCTGTACTTTGTTTTCATTCACCGTTTTTGTAGTGCGTTTGTGGTATGAGTGATATTGTGGAGACTAAAGGCATGCAGTCAAATCAAATTAAACGTAATCCATACGATGCGAATTATAAATTAATTGTGATACAAAATGTAGAAAAAACATACAATCGCGAAGCCGCAAGGAAATTCGATATTGATGAATCCTATATTGGACGATGGAGAAAACGGAACGACTTTTAAATGCAAATACTGCGCGACGAGCATTCGTGGGACCTCAAGTTGGGCGTTTTGTAGCAGTAGAGTCCAGCGTCTCTGAATACATGCGGCTTTTAAGAAGGCAAGGACTCCCTGTCACTTGACATGTTTTAAAATTAAAAGCTTTAGAAATCGCAGATGAATTAAAAGTTTCCGGTTTCAAAGCCAGCTTCGGGTGTAAAAGACGAATGATGCGGTGAAATGGATTTGCGCTTAAATGACGTACATTACTCGCGCTAAAACTACCGAGTGACTACGAAGAAAAACTCCTACAGTATCATCGGTTTGTCATTCATTTACGCAAGAAGCATAATTATTCACTTGAACACACGGGAAATGCCGATGAAACGCCCGTATTTTATATTTATGTATATTTACTGTGGACCAAAAGAGAACCAAATCTGTAACAGTAAAGATTACGGGAAATGAAAAGTTACGTGCCACTGTAATGCTTGCTGTATTAGCTGATGGACGAATATTTCACAGTGAAATAAGATGCATATCAGTGTATATTGTTCAGTGTTAGTCGTCGTGATGTCTTCCACTGAACGTGTGCGACGCCTGCGTCAACGACAACGCAAAGACAGGGATCGTGAAGAATTAAATGAATTCTTGATGTTCTCATCAAATACAGTTGAAGATGAGAAAATTTGCGTGTTAAAAAACAAGAAGAAAAGAAACGAAAGGATGCTCCGATAGCCAAGCAATATCGCCAGAACAGGAGAGTCTGCAGTTTATGCACATTATACGTTTCAAAAGCCTAAAAACATCATGCTTTTTTTTTCCTTCCCTGTCAAATTCTGTCTGTTAAATCCGAAGTCCGTTAAACCGAGGTCCGTTAAATCGAGGGTTTACTGTATTTTGTAAAGGGAAAATAATACCTATTAAACTAGGACAATCAAAAAGAAAATGTAGCAAAATGTATATAGTTTAATAACACAGATTATGTGAAAGTTTTATATGATGTAATGTAATTTTAGTAATGGAGTATTTTATTAAGTAAGTGCAAGAACATTTTTCTAATTATGGCCCTAGGATAACAAATATTAACCAATAACAGAACAGAGACTGGTTGTCATGGACGACAAAATAGAAGATATCTTGTTGATTCAACATTCAATTGTTATATATGAACGAGGACAGTTCAGTTGTGATAAATCTCGAAAAAACCAATAAAACTAATGAATAAAAGTACTATCAATCCAAATTAATATATATTAACTGATTAAAAAGACGGTTGAACGACTTCCGAGGCTCTCACGCCGAGAATATAATCCTATCTATCAATAAAATTAAAACCAAAAAATCTAAAGAATAAATTAACTAACCATACCGTCAAATAAGTACTAATGAAAAACAATAAATAAGTGAAGACAACCCAAGACCTGGAGAAGTCAAAGTAAATAAATACCTTAAACCGAAAATAGAGAAAATTAAAATTACGAACAGAACCTCACTTTCTACAATGGAGCGAAGATTTAATACTACACAAATTCCATTGGGACCTGTGACCACCAGAAATGAAAAATTAGCGAAGATCAAGAACTGAACCTTCCATTACATCCTGGGACACCAACACCAAACTTTTATTGAGAAGCTGGAGGTTGATATATTCAAGACATTCGTCATCATCCTGCTCTCCATCACCGTTCAGTGGAACACAGCCATAACTAGTATCTTGTAAACGTATGGTAAAAAAACCTGCTTATGTTTATATTTTATTTAATAAAGATTTTAACTAAATTGTAACACCTGGTAACCTTAACTTGCATTTTCTGACCTTACTAATAGTCACAAGAACTCCATGTACCCTGAGATTAAGAACAAATTAATAATATAATTAAACTTTAAAAACATCTAAACCCGAATTCAATAACTAATCGATTCAGTCCTGTTTGATCGATGTGTTGTATCTGTGCCATGAGATACATCTGTTTTGAGAAAAAATAAAAAATAAAGAATCTTTCCTGAATTTGATGAGTAATTATTCTTGATTAACGATTTAGTGTAATTTAAGGAACTTATAGAGTATAAAGGGAGAAACGAGAAGAACACCAGGCTCAAACCACTTAACCTATAATAATTGGCTGACTGTAAACAACAGCGCTAGTCCGCGGACAGACGGTGAATTACGAGAGAAAGAGCAAACTAATTCACGTCAGCCGCTCTCCGCTCTCTGAATAGTGGCGGCAGACTAGGCTTGAATAATAACGATCGAATTACCTAATATATTAACTGGTGTCGAGCATTATTCTTTCGTAAAGTACTTAATTACTATATAATGTAGAGATATTATCCATAATTGAATAATATCACCCATATAAAAATATTGTTTCCTTATAAATAGATTGATATTGTGGTGCTTAAGAGAGACCACCTACAACTTCATAAATAAGAAAAACACGTACGAGATAATTATTTATATTACAAATTGGCGCCCAACGTGGGGCTTGAGTTAAGTAAAAAATCGACTACATCGCTATTACTTAACTTGAGCAGGCGACTATTAGAGGCACAGGAATGCATACGAGAGGTGTTTCAAAAAGGATAGCGAAGGACCAAGAAACGGAAGAAGATAGATGGGAAGAAGAAACAGAGGTAGTTACAGACACCGAAATGGAACAACAGGCGGGCGATAAAGAGGAAGCCAGAGGAGGACTGAATTGGGGAAAATTAATGAGAAGCATGAAGAAGGATAATAAGGAATTAATGAGTAGCATGAAGGAGGATAATAAACAAACTAACGAGAGAAACAAACAAATGTTAGAAAGGCTTGAAGAAAACTCAGAAAAGCTAGAAAATAAAATAGACAGTATTAAAGAAGATAATAGACAAACTAATGAAAAAATAGACAGTATTAACGAAAACTCAAAGAAACAAAACGAAATTTTGAGTGAGAACTTAATAAAACTAATGAACGAGAAGTTTGATAAGAATAAAGACGAAACTGATGAGAATAACCGACAAATAAATGAAAGCTTAAACCAAATTAATGGAAAGTTTGACAGGAACGACGAGAGCTTAAGGCAGATTCAAGAAAATAACAAACAAATAGACGAGAAAATTGAAAACAGTAATAAGGATTTGCGGCAAATTATACATGAACAAAATCAAGCGTTGAGGGAAGTCATCAATGAAAGGATTGCAAATGTCAATGAAACACTTAGCAAAAGGGTGGATGATTACGAAGAGGAAGTAAGACAGCAAATAACTGAAACTAAGGTAGGTCTAGAAAAGACGGATGAAACCATCATACAACTCGGAGTGGAAGTAGAAGCCAGAATAAACCAAATAGAAAACAATAACCATACTAGAGTAAAGGAGGTACAAGCGGAAACACAAGAAAAATTAGACGAGGTACAAATTAACATAGCTGGAAGAATAGAGCTAGTTAACAATGAAATAACACAAATAAAAACTCAAGTGGATCATAATAAAGGGACCGTTGAAAATATGCAAAATCAGGAGTTGATTAGTATAAAGGAGTCAATCGAAAATTTACAAAATAGACCAATGTACCTAGCACACCACATAGCCCCTGATCAAAAAGAAAATATTAATTTCAAAATTTATAGAGGAAACCCCATAGAATTTTTAGATAGAATAGATGAATTTGGTAGAATTAAAGTGACCCGATGGAACATAATCAAGAATTTGTTAGATGACTGTTTTAAAAACATAAATGATAATTGGTGGTCGGCGGTTCGAAACGATACGAGCAATTATGAAGAGTTTAAGAAGGTTTTTAGGTCTAAATACTGGTCAGATTCCGTACAGAACATGATTAGGGACAATATCACCAACGGAAGATTCAACGTTAATCAAGAACAGTCCCCCACTACCTTCTTTTTGGGAAAAGTGTGTTTGGCGCGTCATTTGGAACCGCGAATACCAGAGGAGTCTTAGTACGTAGGCTTTCACGGCCGGTGTCAATATGATTAGTTAAAACTTCCGGGCTGAAAGGCCGTGGTCGATTGCTTGATGTATTGGAGCTAAACGTTTCGGCCGCACCACCGGTGGCCATCTTCAGTAGCAAAAGATGGCCGGCGGACATCACTGCTTTGTTCCGGCAGGTTCTAACAACGACCTACTTCCAGTGGAATGGCGGCTTCTATGAACAGTTGGATGGCGTCGCGATGGGAAGTCCTCTCAGCCCTGTGGTTGCAAACTTTTACATGGAGAAATTTGAAGAGTTGGCAATTTCATCTGCGCCTCTCAAGCCGAAGTGTTGGTTGCGGTATGTGGACGACACTTTCGTGGTCTGGAGCCATGGGGACGAGGAGTTGGGGCGCTTCCTTGGACATTGAACGCTGTGCACCCGCGCATACAGTTTACGATGGAGCGCGAGAGTGGTGATCAATTGGCTTTTCTGGATGTGTTGGTCCTGAAAAGGACCGATGGCAGCTTGGGACATAAAGTTTATAGGAAGCCAACGCACACCGACAGATATCTGCACAAGTCCTCCAGTCATCATCCTAGGCAGAAGAGGGCGGTGCTGAAGACACTGGTAGACCGGGCAAAAAGAATCTGTGAGCCCCAGTATCTCGAAGATGAGTTTCGGCATCTCGAGGAAGCACTGCAGTCCAACGGCTATTCTGCTGCGGAGGTTAGGAGAGCTGCCCGGCCGAGAAGATCTGGTAGGCCGGACGAGTCGGTGTCGCCTGAGGTTGTTGGCTCTGCTGTCTTGCCCTACATCCGTGGCGTGACTGACCGCATCGGCAAGTTGCTGAGTAAGCGGGGCGTCAGGACGATCTTCAAGCCAACCAAAAAGATCCAACAGTTCCTGCGACCGGTGAAAGACGCCAGGGATCCACTCTCGTCGTGCGGGGTGTACAGTATTCCTTGTACGTGTGGCCAGGTCTATATAGGCACCACGAAGCGTAGTGTCCGGACGCGCCTCTCTGAACATCGCAGATACTGTCGCCTGGGCCAGCCGGAAAAGTCCGCAGTTGCTGAACACGCTCTTTCCCACGACGATCACCGGGTGATGTTCGATGAAGCCCGCGTGTTGTCTTCTGTCCGGGGTTACTTCACTCGCCTGCATCTGGAGTCCATCCATATTCATAAGAATGCGTCCGTCACTATGAACCGCCGAGGTGAAAGCATCTCCTTAAATAGTGTCTGGCATGGTTTATTTTCCATGGCCAATCAGAATCGAGAATGACGAGCTGGCTTCTCATTGGTCCGCGTGATACACCTTAAGCGGCCAAAAAGTTATAAATAGAGGCATCGTAGCCGTAACTCACTGTTGCTTGTTCCCAGTTCATTGGGGATGTGTTCGGCGTGTCATCTATTCGAACACAATTTTGCTACTGAAGATGGCCACCGGTGGTGCGGCCGAAACGTTTAGCTCCAATACATCAAGCAATCGACCACGGCCTTTCAGCCCGGAAGTTTTAACTAATCATACCAGAGGAGTGTTTGGTGAACAAACTGTCATACCATTTTGAAGAAGAAATAATTCGCGCTAGATGCAGTGGGCAAGTGAAGACAGTAGGAGCGATGGAAACGTTATTAGCCAGCTATGAAATGGAAGACTATTATCAGAGGTCTCGAAGACAAAATGACTATTCAAACAATAGGAGAGAGGAGCAAAATAGAGAATCGCGTCAGGGAATGAATAGGTATAACCATAGTAATTATAACCGAAGTGTTAATAACCTTTATATGCGTAACAACTACCGCAATAATAATTACCAAAACAATAACCATTATAATAACCATAATAATAACCGATACAGCACAGGCCGTAGGAATTTTGACAATGGAAGAGACTATTGGAATAGTAACCGAGGGAACGATGACGGAAGAAATCAACCCAGAAATAGGAGCGTCGAGAATGATGGAGGAAGCAGGGAACAAAGGAGAGACATACCCTCGGAAAATCAACCAAGTAATGACAATGGAACCCATATAGCTCGAATAAACTATATCATGGCTAATGAGAGGGATAACCAAGAGGACTATCGTGGAAACCGTAAACCTAATCCCGATTCTGGGAATGCTGAGGGAAGGAATAGACGGAACAAAGAGGACATAGAACCGTATGTGTATGATCCATACTGTGACGATCCCATAGAAAGATTTACAACCGCATATAATCTACGGAATCCACCTGAAAACCATATTGGTAGAGCAGCCCGAACAGTGGCCAATACAGGATAGTTAAAATAAATCATTTGGAATCAACTTAAATTACCACAAAATTCTAAAAATAAGTAAGAACACCTTACTATATAATTCAGAAGAAATTATTTTAAACTAATAATCCTAAAAGAAGAGAAAGACGGGTAATAACCATAATAATTATGTGAATAACCATATTAATCAGGATAATTACAATGATAAGAACAATGAAGACTAGTTGCTATTTAAGAAGGGTTAGAAATGAGTTGGATGAAGGAACAATATGCCAATACAATTTATGATAAGGAGGAGATTCAGTGTTTAACTGCAGAAGTAAATGGGAGTGAATCAAAAATAATAAAATACATATGCTAAAGAATAATTAATTGACAGCACGGAACTAAGGAGAATTTAAAATAAATATTAAACAGCTTTAACTACTATACTGGTGAATAATATGATAAAGGGAACTACAGAACAACGAGATAAATAAGTTAAGAAAAGTATTAGGATACCTCAGAAATAATAGTAATCATCCCTTGAATATAAGTTTGTAGCGAAGGAGCTACCTTACAGGTAATAATTATATGTATTGTGTTGTGATAGTGCAACTTTTATTTTTTTCTGGACAGAGATGAAGTTCCTCTGATCTCAGAAGATATAGTTAGGGAAACGGCAGAGTAATGGAAGCCAAGAGTGCCCCTCTGATTCCGTACCAGCTATGATATTAGGGAAAAATGTTAGGGAAATATAGTATTTTAGGGATTATACATCAAGTGAGGTAATTAAATATAAATATGATAATAAGAAATGATGGCGTAATAAGAGAAGAAGTTAAAAGTTCCAGAGAAAAGGACAGGTCTACAACTGAGTGAGGTACCAGTAGAGAATTTAATGACAAGATATACAATGAGTGTCAACACGGTTTTCCGGTGCAATTAAAAGCTTAAGAAGTATAAATATAAAATAAATCCCAAGGACCCCATTGAATTGCATACTAAAACAGAATACAACAGGAAGAAATATCATTAAATACACAGTAGGTGAAAAAATTTTAATAAGAAACCGGCAACAACCCAGCAGTTCTGAAGGGATAGCTAAAAAATTATTGTTATTATATGTTGGACCTTTTTTTTTATAAGCAAGGATAACCAAAACAACACATACGTGGTGACTGACCCAATTAATAACAAAGTAAGGGGTACATATAACCAAGCTGAAATAAAAAAATACTACGATTAAGAAGAAAACATTCCCAGACATGAAACTATAAGTTTATTTCAACTAAATGAAATTCAGCTAAAATAAACTTCTTTTGGAGGGGGAGTATTATGTAACGTAACGAAGCTAAGGTCCCCTACGTTTCATAAAAACTTTGTCATTATCAAAATAAAACAACATTAAATGTTCGTTATAATTAAGGTCAGAAAAGTAAACCTTCGTAAAATAAACAAATCAATAATACCAAGTAAGGTTACTAGGTAATAAAAGAAAAATAGAAATTCTGTGAAAAAAAGAACTTTCAGAATAGCATGCTATTGTGATTCTAAGAATCACCCCTAGTGAAATTTTTAAGAATTCTCAGGTCAATTGAATTACTATCTTTCGATTGTTAGTTTGTGATCAACACCTGTTCGGTGCCTCGTGTGTTTTTTCAGTAAAAACTTGAGGAGCAACGTGTTTGTGTTTGTGAAAAACTGGGAAAAGGGGTTTTCAGATACACTTGGAATGTTGCAGGAAGTTTACATGAAGGAATCTGTGAGCTATATGCGTGTTATGAGTGGTATCAGTTTTCCTGATAAGGCAGAAGTTCTATAGATGACATTGGCAAACCTGGAAGGTCACCAGAATCAGTATCAGAATATATTTGTAGGATGCATGTTCTGGTAAAGAAAACCGCTGGAATTAATGAAAAAAAAAATAGAAATTTCTGTCATGTTTTACATGGAAAACTGTAAATCAGATTGCTGCAAATTTTGTGCTACAGCTGTTCAGTCAAGAGATTTTCAGTTCATCACAAAAAGCTGACAGCTTCCTGAAACATATTGCAACAGGTGACATGGATTAGATTGTGATATTGAAACAAGCATTAATCATAGTGATTGCAGAATCTTTGCAGAAACTGTCTTCGCAAACAATAAATGGTAGTGTGCCATGGTATTTCATTCATTTCTTTTTGTACCTCTCCATAGTCTCCATTTACTCAAGAATTTATTTTTATTTTAAGTCATGAAGTCTACCCTAAAAGCTCAGCATTGTTAATAGTAGAAGAATTTAAAAAAGTTCTGTTTTTATGAAGTTTGTGTTTTTAGATAGACCTCATATATACTTTTATTTTGTTCTAAAACACTGCCTACAACATAGTGTACATATACTGTAACATACGGTGTTACTGTAGTTAGCACCAGGTAAAATTTAATGTTAATCTAACCAGTTATTTCTTTTGTTTTTATATAGACTACAAATATTAAATACAGCGTTTTTGACACTCAATTTATCATCTTCAGGGAATCAGTTTTGTATAGCAGCAGTGCATTAGAACAGTGTTTCTCATCACATATTTATGTGAATCATATTTAGAAGAGATAAAAATTAATTGCCAGTATATTATTACAAAATTGATGTGTTCCTTGTAGAGACCAACATTCTTTACAAGTCACAAATTGGTAGTTTAAAGTGCTTTTTTTTTAATCACTGCAGTAGAACTGGAGGCTGAAATCAAATCTTTTATTCATGAAAATTTAATATTAATGGCTTGTGATTATCAGTGTGAAATAAAAACTACAAACTGCAACAAAAAGTGTGGAAAAGTCTCCCAATATGGAACATAAACACTCGCACAACTTCAGATATACCTGAGTGTTATGCAGAGGCATAGCTAGGGGCGGGCAAGGGGGCAGCCGCCCCGGGCGGCATAGCCAGAAGGGCGGCAAAGTGAGCATAGACTTGAAAAAATTGTTTTCAGTTTATAAAACTACAAACAACTTGTTTCTTTGATATGACTAGTCTTTAAGAACTATAGGAATATAAGATTTTCTTAATATAAAATTAAGAACTACAAGTCCCAAAGAGTTTATGAAGTCTTTTATTCAAGGAAAGTCGAACCCTGAGTGTCGAAATATTACAATTAACAAGGAATCAACTTGCGATCATAAAATTGATGGTATTAGCGATGAGGCAGTTGATAAATACAGTAAAATTAACAACGTGAGTACTTCAAACTTTTTCTGAAGACGAAGCCGGATGATCCTTAAACAAGTATTGGTTTGATAAAACCTTGCAAAATGGCAAAAATGTAAATCGCACTTGGATGTGTTTTTCTCCAACTAAAAAAAATCTATTCTGCTTTTGTTGCATTTTATTTCCACAAAAAAAAAAAACTGTCAAAGAAGCCATTTCAATACCAAAAATGGGGTTTCGTCATGGCGAAAGTTAAATCCCCTTATTCAGGATCACGAAAAAATGCTCTGCGTTTTTTGAATGGAAGGAGTTGGAATGTTCTTTAAACAAAGGGGGACTTACTGATGATCTGCTTCAGAAACAAATTAGTAAAGCAGTTAAGACATGGAAAGAAATCCTCAAACGGGTCATTGCCACAGTACAAAATCTGGCACTGATAGGACATCGAGAGTCAATTACTAATGATCCACTGGAAACTTTCTGGCTTTGTTAAAATACTTGGATAAATTTTTAACGTATAAAAATATACTTTGTACATAACGTGTTAGATACTTTGTTATGCTTTGGACAAATAAAGTATTCCCTCTTCTGGAGATGCTAACAGACAAATTAAAAGTTTGGAGGAATGAACTCTGACAATGTCGTTACTGAGCCAGAGTAGGTATGTAATGAAGGAGTGTCAGTGTAACAAAAAGGATAAGAAGAAGCGCACGATGCCAGTGTAAATAAACAAACTTTATCGAAATAAATTAAAATAAAATATACTGCCAGAAACTTACCTGCGATCTTTTTCACTTACCTACCTTTTTTAAATTTCGATCAGAAGCCCAGAGTCGCCACGATATTTTTTGGTTATAATATCGAAACCTTAACACTCTACCTTAATAAAACGGGACAATTTTGCAATCTGACTACCCCCCAATAATAATTCAGAAGAAATCCGGGAACGTTTAGACGAATCTTGCGGCACAGAAATGAGGAAGTGGTAATGACGAAATAACTAGACTAACACATTGTTTTACCGTGGCTTAAATGGTTTTACTTAATATAAGACAGACTAAAATCATTAGAACAAAACACAAAAAAACCAAAAACAAAGTCTGAAATAGATAGATATGTCTTACATTTAAATATACTTCTTACCCTATACAAAACAGCCCAGCTTGCTCACATGCACAGTCACACCATTTAAAACCCCTTTTTTATTAAAATGAAATTATAGTTTGTTTTTACGTATTACCCCACCGGCGTCCCTACTTCCATGTCCACATATTAAGTCCGAAAACAGTCCGGTCACTCCTCCACTTTTCCGTTAACTTCAACGACTCACTACCCCAGTCCGCTTCACCTCTATAAGCCCGACAACACTTCTACATAATTTGATTTATGATTTTAAATTTTGTTTGGGTCCACCAACCTTAGCGAGCGTCAGGCTGACGCCGCCCCGGTGAGTTGACTGACTGTTACATGCAGCCGGACATTAATGCCATGCCGGTGAGCAAATTTCGTCGCCGCACACAGCCTCAGGTGTCAAAGTCTAGTGGCTATGCACATGACACATAGGAGTTTTGGGTGCTGTACGTCGACGATATTTAGATGCTGACTGGTCGACGTCACAAAAGAGGTTGGGCTGAGACTTGCATCCGTCGTTCTGATATCATGTGCGTCCAAACTTTCGTCTCATAGCCATTTTGAGTTTTACAATTCCGCGTCGGTCTGCGCACCTGATTGTGTGGTGCGTTTGGGCGCGGACGTCACACAAATGTAGAGTTCTTAGAATTGACGCCCTGGTACATTCTTTTGTAACGGTTACACAACTGATACTGCGTACTGTTCCTTTGTTAGCTCAATGTTTTAATTCAACACGTGGACTGGTCACAGATGGAAATTATATTTATGAATATTTTTTTTTAATAAACCCCAAAAATTTAATAAAATAAAAATCCCTCAAAATTCGTCACGTTACACCAGGAGAGTATGCAGATGATTCTGCATTAACCGTTCGGCAAGAAATGCGGCGTTCTCTAATAGAAATTTGGACAAACTGTCAGTTGAAATTTCAGACCGTTTCTCTAACATAAAAGAGTTAGAAAAACGCTTTGGGTTCCCTTGTAAATTTGAGGCGCACGTAAATGATGGTGATACATTTTAAGGAACAGCTTTCCCAAATCAATATTCAGTGCACAGTGCATCCAAAACTGTATTCACATGACCTAAAGAGTGAAGAATTGTTCAGCGACTTGAAATACGTCATACTTTTATTTAAAAGGGAAAAGTTAACGGAGAACAAAAAGACTTAACACCTCAGGGACTGCTACAGTATATTTATTCAATGAGATTAGGAGCCTAAGAAACACTAGCAGCAGGTTTAAAAATTTTTCTCGTATTACCAGTGTCTGTGTCTTCTTGTGAAAGATTGTTTAGTAAGCTCAAATTGATTAAGTCGTACCTACGATCAACAATATCTCAGGACAGGTTATCAAATCTAGCGATATTTTCAATTGAAAACGACACTGCCTGGTCTTTAGATTATAGTGATCTAATAACCCACTTTGCAGCAATTAAGACCAGGAAAGTTTCATTTTAAAATGTCTCATTTTAAGTATTTATTAAATATTAAAAATAAATATTAAGTGTTTATTAGTAGAATACGGAACCATTAACCTGTAATGGTAAGTGTTTAATTTTATTACTTACTTTTAATGTAATTCTGTGTTTAAATTTATGTTGCTTTAGGATATTGTTTTGACGATGCGCTTTAGATCTACAAGGAATATGGATGTTTATTATAACATTTTTACGTAATACATTTTTTATATTACTATGTTTTTTATAATGTATATTTGTTAATAATAAATGTATACAAACTGAACAGCAGTAATATTATAATATATAATTTCTTAATTTTGACTTAACAAATATTGTTAAGATCTGTGCTTTTCATTCAAAAAACTACACATTTGCATTTATTAAGTACTTTTGTTACTGGATGAGCCTTAATGTTTGCTCTTTTGTCGCCCTTTAGTTGTGAAGGTGAGGCGGCCGACGATCTTCTTGCCCTGGGCACCAAAAAGCCTAGCTACGCCACTGGTTTTATAGGTGCATGAAGTAAAATTCTCAATTATTTTTTATGCGAGTTTTCAGTAAAACATCCTGTATATATTATAGTGACCCTTCTTCGTTCTCCTAAAGTAATATGTGTTTTGTTGTGATTTAATTTATTTATTAAGTGTTAAGTGGTTTCTCTTAAGAACCGCAATGTCCGGTTATTTGTGAAGAAATAATATCTTTTACGGGGTGATCTTAATCAAATATTAAGAATATCTTAATATTCTATATTAATTGAGTACTTTCTGTAATAATAACGTTCAGTACTAGTTGATATATTGTGTAATTGTAAGGTTCTTATTCAAGCCTAGTCCGCGGTTTGAGAGAGGAGAGTAACTCCTCATATCCGTTCTCGTTCTCTTGTAATTCAACAGCGGTCCGCGAGCTAGCACTGTGGTTCACAGTCAGCTGGGTATTGTAGGTTAGTTGTTCCACTCACAGTACTTCCCATGTTACACTCTCTATATAAATTACAACTTGTTCAACATGCACTAAATATTATACAAATGATAAGAAATCGTCAATTTCAAAAATGATTCTTTATTTTATATTTTTTCTTTGAGAACAAAGGTTCTTCCTTTACGACGATACAAAAATCGATCGTACTGGAATTAATCGATTAATTATCGAATTCAGGGTTATATATTACTTTTAATTATTATTGTTTTTCTTAAACACAGGGTATGAAGGTTCTTTCAACTATTAGTAAGGTCAGAAAATGCAAAAATAGGATTACAAGGTATTACAATCTATTACTAATTTCTTATTAATTATTATTTACAATAAGTGGAGTTTACCGTCCGACGACATCGTTACTTGTAATGGCAGTGCACAGCTAACCTCGTTTCGGAATATTTGATCAGCAACAGGAGGATACAGATGAATAAATCCTCGCCAGTCTTCACTCCTAGTTCGAAATAAATGTTGATGTCTTGGTCCTGGGATGACGCAGAAATGCCGATCCTTACTGTTCACCAATGTTCAATTCTTGTGGTTACGGGTTTCACTGTATTTTGTGTCAAAATATGCTTCCTCTATCGAATCGTGGAAAGTGAGGTTCGAGTACAATTTTGAGTTCTGCTTTCGTTGTTTAGGATACTGGATTATTTTATTTCATTCAGGTAGTTATTTCTCTTCATTGGTCTATTAATTAAGTTTAAGGATTACTCATTATGCTGAGTTTTATTGGTAAAGTTCTTCCCTTAGATTTTCGTCAATTTTGATTAATAGACTTATTAGTACTCTCTTATAAGTGACCGTCAAAAGTCAGTGAACTTTCCTTTTGTTATTTATTATTTAATTTTGTTTATTCATTAATTTATTTTATTTAATTTTATCCTTTTTTATAAGTTCATCAAAATAAACTGCCCTCGTTCATGGATAACAATTCAATAATCGAATAAACAAATTATTCCATTTTGTCGTCCTTGACAACCAGTCTGTCTTCTCTTATTGGATAATATTTATAATCCTAGACCCATAATCATACAATGTTCTTGCACTTATTAAAATACTCCCTTACTAAATTTACATTATTTCATATTATACCTTTACATATTGTTTGTTATTAAATTATATACATTTTGCTGTCGTTTCCTCTTAATCTACTTACTCTAACAAGTACTATTTTCTTGTTACAAAATATTACCTTTCGGTATCATTGCACTATTACATTTTAAGATTTTATTTAAATTGAATTTACTTATCTGCTATCAGTAATTATTATTGATTTCTCCTAACTCATTTCCTTCTACTTAGTGTTTTTTACAAATTTTGTTACCTAACTTTTCTGACCTGACTTCCTATACAATGTTACTGGTTTGTGGCCTATCATTACATTTTTATCTCATTCTGATTTTAATTTATTATTACCTACATTATTATAGAATCCTTCATTTGTTTATGATGTAATTACAATAAACCCTTTTGTATCTCATTAACAATTATTGCCTTTCTGGCCAAGTTTACAATTATAATCCGCATACTAAATAAGTACATGTATACAAAACATTTAATTTTATAAAGTTTAACACCAGTTATATAATGATATATCTGATAACATAAAAAATGAAATTAACATCAGTTAATTGATATTCTCTTAAAACAATTACTTCACTTGCTACATACAAAAAACAACATAAATATCATGATAATAACACAACATGATAAAACATAATAACATGTACATTTTTATAAAATAAATCATGCACCAATTAATTATTCTCCTCTCAGTTAATTCATCAGTCATTCTAAAACTGTCTAAGTTAGGTTTTACATTACTTGTCAGTGTTTATCGTTTACCCTTTTCACTGAACACTTAAGTTTGTATTTATAAACATTCTCAATTTTTCCTTTTACCTTGTATTCTTATTAGGGGATTATTCATTTATTTAATAATGGGTTATGTTTCAGACCTTTTATTATTACGAACAATTATTATTTTTATTTTTTGTTTGAAAATTATAAACTTTTTATGTAACGTAGGGGACCATATTTTCGTTACATTACAATATATTAAATAAGCGCAATGACATGGTTTATAAACCAAAAAAACTATACAAATAAAAAAGTTATCAAAAACATCATTGACACTGCAAACATGAACATACTCTTAAAATAAGAGGTGAGATGTTATCTGGCAGATAACAGTAGGCAAGGATGACAAAATCCAGCATGGTCATTCAGAATGCAATCCAGTAAGATATCGGAATCAGGATGACCACTTTAAGAAGAAAAATTGCCATCTGTGTTGAAATTACAATACCATTTAATTTATGGTATTTGATTATTTTTCTCATAGGCAGAAAAAACTCATTCACCCATTTCAGTTTCAGTTTTTAATAGTTGCAAAATTTGCTCTGTATACTTGGACTTGCATACCACCACTGAAAAGAAACAGTTTATTCTTGAATGTCAAGATTATTATAGTATTATAAGAGAGAAGATGCATTGTGTACTGAGTGTATGTATATCTTTTTTGGCTGTAAATTTAAATATTTTCAGACATACTTAAGTGATGCTGTTTTTTTTTTCAGTCCAAAAAACAAATACTTTCGTATAACAAAGGATGAGATGTTCAAACCAGAAGACCACATTCTGTCTAGTATACCAGCAAAAGCAGAAAAAGCATGTTCTTATGATTTAGATGACTGTGATATTGCTTGGCTTCATGTTTATAATGGCGAAAGAGCTCAGATGGGTAAGTAATTTGAAAACTGTTCCTGCTACAAAGTAATATTTTTATGTATTACATATGAGGGGTACATGGAAAGTAAAGATAAAAAGCATAGAAAATACTTATAAACCACCTTATTTTCAAATTCACTTAAAGTATCTTAAGAGCATACTTTTGGTTACTTTCTACATCAGTATCATGGATTCAGTACACTTAGTGAGGCTGGGAACAAGCTTGTTTATTCTGACATCAAAGAAGTCTTCTGCCTGCACTCTCAACCATATTGTCACTGACTCTTGAACCTCATTATCGTTTGCAAAAGTATTTCCACCCAGATGTTCCTTTCACTTACAAAACAACTGAAAGTCACTTGGTATGAGATCTGGACTATCCAATAGGTGTATTAAAACTTCACAACTGAAGAAATGCAACAAATTCTGTGCTTGAGCAGTGTGTAAATATGCAATAGGCAGATTCCCACCATCAGCTTTTCTCGCTGTTTGTTTTGAATAGCCTGACACAGCTTTTTCAGCATCTCACAGTGCATCTCAAGTAGCAGCATTGATAGCGGGTTCTCGATGCAGAGATTCAATGAGAAGTGGTCTCTTTCTGTTGCAGTGGTCAAAATTATTTCAGTGATTTTTTGGACTGAAGTTTTGAACTGAAGTATTATTGGTGGTGAGTGTGTATGGTGGTATTACATTGTTTGTCTCTTATTCTCAGATGAGATGTCCGAGTTTCATGACCTGTCACAGTGCAGTTGAGAAAATTGCCCCCCCCCCCTGTTCTTTGTAATGTTCTTTGTTCTTTATAAATGAGAAATGCCTTTGCTACAGTCACTCAGTTTTGGTGTGATCTTCAGTCAGCATTTTCACCCCACCCAACATGCACTTAGGTTCCGATAACCTAATTTCTCTTTTAACTGTTTCATGGAGAACAGTTCTTGATACTTATGACCATTGTTCATGAAGTTTATTGATGTTGGCTCATATAATTTCTTCAGTCTTTTAGATGATTTCGTCAGTGACAGTGGATGGTCTTCCACTCCTTATTTCATCGTGAACATCATATCTTCGTGAACAACTTCATTTTGCCACATATAACATTTTCACCATAAACAGAAACGAGTTGGTTCGGCAGTAGTCGGGAGGGAGGGAGTTAGGCAAGTTGTGTGTTGTGTCAGCTATTCCAGGCTTAGTTTGAAACATTGTGTAACCCCTCTTTCTTTTAATGTCTTTTTATATGTATAAAACAAACTTCTTTTTATTTCTTTTTATATTTCCTTTTATTTAATTTTTTTTGAAAGAGAAGCCACAAGTTATTTAGAACTAGGCCGGAGCCTAGAGAAGCCAAAATTGTGCTGGGTCCAGTATGACGGGACTTGCAATGAAACTCGGCTGTAATATAACAATAACAGTTTTTATTGTACCCCATAATTCGTTACATGCAATGAAACATTATCTCATCAGTTGTCCCCTAATACAAGGAGTCACACCCAAAATACATAATAAATCTATAAGCCCCATATTCTGAATAGTGTCCCAGACAAGTTCTGTATATCAACAATGATTATATATATATATATATATATATATATATATATATATATATATGTATGTATATCGAATAACATTACGTAAATATATGATTCTCCCCCTTTTGTGACTCGCTTAACATAGACAGAAACATAACAACATGTACAGAAACATAAAGGCACATATACTCATAATTAGACACAAATATTATAAACACGAATACCCCTGGAATACACCTGCCTTGCAGGCAGTGTTACTACCATGCCCTAAAACCAGCAGTCATAAATGTTCGCCATTCAGTCACCTTCATTCATCAATTTCCATTAAGTTGCATAAATACAAAAAACCCCTGAAAGAATGATAATCACTCATAACCCATAAGAGAGACCGGACCGCCCATATGTATAGATATCCACTGATAATTGCCCCATTATGAGCATATGAAATCTTTTAAGTTTCTTCAACAGCATAAAATAAAAATAAAAAACTGCATCACCTGATTTTAAGCAATTGTTATGCGGTTCTAAAATGTTAATTTGTTTTACAAATTCAGATGGATTCATGTATCAGTATATGCTTTACAGGGTAGAAAAATTAATCAGTATGTGCTTTACAAGAAAAAAAAATTAATCAGTATATACCTTACAAGTAGAAAAATTAATCAGTAGATGCTTTACAAGTTAAAAAAATTAATCAGTATATGTTTTACAAGTAGAAAAAATTAATCAGTAGATGCCTTACAAGTAAAAAAAAATTAATCAGTATAGACCTTTGGAAGGTACAAAAATTAATTAGTATATGCCCAGAAAAAATGTGAAAATTCTTTTCTATTAAAGCCCGACTGGCTATATATATATAAATGAATTTGCAATAAGGACTGTTGTGCCCTAGCAGATGTGGGAGCGCGCAAGCTTGTGCTTAACCTTATGTGACAGGAATCAAACCTGCCTTAGACTGCAAGAAACTGTGCCTGGCAAAAACTATGTCCCCTTTTATTCCCCCGGAAACAGCCAAAAAGAAAACGAAAAACTCCCCAGCCCTTAAATGTTAATCCCAAAGTGAATTTAATATCAACTCCATTCTGTACCAGCCGGAACCGAATTCCTAACATGTCTTATAAATTTTGTAGTGAGTAAGGTGATAACTATAGGCAATCTGTGAAAATGTTTAAGTGTACCAAATATCTCGTAACACGCTCCCCCAGTGCAGCACACAATTACAAGCATTGTACTTAGTGTTATGAAATTAAGTTATTAAAGTGTTCCTTGAAATTAACACATAATGTTCAGAATGAATGTTCAACTGACACACCTATAGCAGACTGTCTGGCCACGTGGGCACAGGGTTTCAGAAAGATTTAGTCTGTAAATCAGGAGCACAGCAGCCCCGGCCACCAAAAATAATAAAAGAGTGCATATCACCTTAATTATGCTGGTCAAGCGTTACATGTTGAGTTAGTCACAGGACTCCGTTTCCGAACAGGTGCGTTTCTGACGGTTCGTGGCTGATGAGGATGGTGTTCAATCAGCAAGGCCACATCTCCGGCTTAAGCGAGAACCCTGTTAATTCATAAAAATTAGAAAAGATGTCATAAAAATGTACACCCTAGTTCACAGGTAAGTAACCTCAGAACGGGCCTCCAACCAACTCAAGATAAATGCACGAAGTTTCGGTGATAAAGCCTTTGCAAACTGCTTAAAGAGTAGGAAAAAGGTCTGTCATGGAATAATTAATTCCATCAATAAAAGATATTATCAAAAGGCGTAGTGTAAAAGTCATTAGCACGCTCTCAACACGCATCGACAGAAAGCAACAGGTTAGCTTGCCACGTGGTGACACCATTATTGCAATTTGCCCAAAAAAACTGATTAACTTCAAGGCACTCACAGTATTAAGAATGTTTCAATATTAATAATGTTTGCTCTACGGGTGTTCTCACAATTTATTTTTACTGCAAGGTTAATTAAAGAGAGTCACACAAGCGAACTGATGCATGTTTGAGCACACTTCCATTCCATAACTACGCACTAACTTTAGCTTCGAATTTATATAACATTCTATACATTTACCATGACAATGACAATTACAGTGACTCTCACAATATTATAATAATAATAAAGAACATGGGCTATATACTGAACATTAAGTAATTTTGTTAATATAGAAACTGTCGGATCGCACCCACATGCATTCGCCTTCTCATACGGCTGCATACATTTTGTTATTAATTATTTATTTAATTTTAATTATTTTCAACGCATACAATAATACAATCTCTTACCGGGAGTCTCGTAAGTTTCAGCCTGCCATAAGAGTGGAAGAAATACTGCGCAGTAAACTATTCGGATTCCGGAGTCGATGTTTCTTGTGCTGACCGGGCGATAACTGAATTCAGCTGTTACAGTTTAACCAAGCCAAACCTCCCTACGAGGTGCGCGCGCAGCTTTAGCGGTTCCGTACAAAGTTCGGTACAACCGACCCTTGCTCTAGCGTTATTTTACCCTTAAATATTCTACAATTTTCGACGGCCGGAATTATACCGGCACAATTGTGGTCCCTTTTTGACATATTTACCTTACCAAAACAGAAAGATTTATTCCACTCTCATTATAAAATTTAGTATAAGTATGAAATCGGTTTATGTGAATGTTTAAATATTAATTTTCACTCATTTGCTGTGTTAACCAAGAAATTCAGCAATACATTTTTAAGTTTATGTAACAGAGATTGATGTGTATCACTAATTTGTGATGAATTTTATTTTAAAGGATTACAACCTCTTAAAGAAGAACAGTTAGAAAGGATAATAGAAGAGCTAGAAATTCGTTGCTGGGACAAAGTACAAACCATTGTTAAAGCGGAAGAGGGCCTAGGGATTGAGTTCGATGAAAATGTTATTTGTGATGTGTGCAGATCTGTAAGTTTAATGTCTTTTATAACAATGTGAAATAAAAGTGTACTTTTTAATTCCTTCAGTAATTATTTATTGTGTTTATATAGATGCATGTTATGTACAAAAACATTGTTATTTCCTGTAAGGTAGCATTTATGTCCATATTGGAAAACTTTCTAAATACTCTACTTCCCTTTTCTCTAATGTTTAGTAGATAAATAATACTCAATAGGTATAAAGCTAATTGTGGCTTTCACAAATAAATGTGTAAAAATCACTAATGTTTGGTCACATAATTTCATAATTTGAATCATATAGTAAACAATAAAGACAGGGACTGCCATGCAAAGGATAAATAGTTTACTAGTCATTTTTTATATTAAAAAAAAATTCATTTTGTATTAAGTGGCACCTATACAGTATCAGTCATTAAAAGTACACTGGTAGTCTGTTAAAAAGTTAATTATAGATAATTATTTAAGTCTGTGGAACCGTACAATATTTGTTTATAATTTTAAATTAAATTATATACTTAAAAAATTATGGAGGATATCTGGAAAGTAATAAATGTAGCTTTACGACACTGGTCAGAAATACAACATAGAAAATGATACAGTTTGAAGTATGAAGTATGTCACTATTACTCAGAGTCTTTGTTAATAATGGAGCTTTTTTAACATGATAATGTTTTTAGGCTGGAGGTCATTCCACAAAATGCGTGATGCAAAATGTGTAACATCATCGAAAAATGTAACCGCTCCAGGTGATGTTAACACTATATTTTTTCCACACTTTTGATTACCCACAGTCTAAAAATCTTCGGTCTCTGTCGTTTTAACATGATAATGTTTGTTATATAGTAAATATCAACATAGAACATCGCTGAACAGGAGAGTCTGCAGTTTATGCACATTATACATTTCAAAAGCCTAAAAACATTATCATGCTTCGATGTTTCGGTTTCGTCAAAATTCATTTTTTTTATTTATAAAAAGAAACTAACATGTAATGGAATCAAATCAGTAAAGTAATCACTTTGAATTTAAGTTGCTGTGGGTATGGCATGTGGCTGTGATAGTACTTTTACTTGCAACAAATAATAATTAATAAATAAAATACTTTTCCAAAATTCTTACCTTTATGGGGTCCAGGATTCTTCACTCGAACTCGTGACCTATAAGTGTGATTTAGGGTTTGTATTGTTTAAGAAATTCAACTCTCATTTCCGGCATTAAATAGTTGTGTTTTATTCAGCATTCTTTCATATTCTTTTTAAATTTAATTGCTTTCCATTTTTCTTCTCAAAACTATTACTGATCTTTTTTTTATTTACTTTTCAAAAATATAAAACAAACATTGGAATTTACTTATTCTACTAACTAGTTTAAATATTTTTTTTATAAGGCAACCCAGCATTTGCTCATTCATTCTTTCACACGTCTTGCCCTATTAAAATTGAGATATCTCTTTATCCATTATATAAATTTTATTTTTATTTTATTGTAATTTAAATTGTAGGTTTACTTTCGTGATATCGCCTCAGCCACGTTTTGAAGTTAGTTCATTTTTTGTATCTTTAGTTCCGAATTAAGTTTTCACTGTTTAAATTTTGACCACTGCCGAATTGTTAATGTTTCACTGTTGTTTGAATGTTATATCACATTATTATTTATAGTTGAATTCCATTTTTTAGCACTTTATTAAATTTTGGCCCGCGAGCCTTTTACACTGAATCGGCCGGTTCCGCTAAGTGGCGCTAAGAGGCTCGCTTTCAATATGGCCCTCGGCATCCCAAGAGCGGCAACTTGAGTTTTCATTGGCTAACGCTATTTAGCGTAGACTCGCGTTCGTCGACCAGCGAAACCGTACGTGATATTCACTCTGTCCGAATGGGCATACGCGCGCTCGGCCACATTCCTATGCTCCAGGATTTGTCGCATGTTGCTGGGCTTACAGGACAAACCGACAACTGCGTGTTTCAAAAGTACACTCTGCTTATTAAACTGAAACTCTGTCTGGACGATTCCCCGTTATTACTATTGATACCAGAATAAAATAAACCCCAAACTTCTGTACCGTTACAATACCCCCCCCCTTGAGAGGTTTTCTGTCCAAACAGAAAAACTCATTGCTAAAACCTAAAAGGACCAGCGAGGATATGGTGCCAACAACCCCCCTTAATTCCTTAATAAATTATGGGTAATCTACCCCCCTAGTTCGGCGACTATGGCTGTACCTGAATGACTCTACTGGACTTCTCTGTCCGAGATCCCAACACCGAAAAATCAGACAGGCACTCACCACAGTATCACCAAACTCTGCAACATTCACTAAAAAATATCACTAATTGGTCTTTACACTAAACCAGATCCTCAACTGATATATCTCCCTCTTAGCCGTACTGGATTGCCTTTAGCAAAGTACAGGGTGCGTACATATGTGCATTCCTATTTTAAACATATAACACTCTGATTCTACAAAACCTAACCTCAAAACAAATATTACCAACTTTAAGCTAACCTAATCTGCAATTCATTAGAATTATACTTTTTCTTTTAACTTCCATTAATTAAATACTTTAGCTGTTCAGCTTTCATTATTAACTGCATTTTGTATTCATTAACTTCCTTTATCTTTGTGGCCTTCAAATCACTACTAGTTAAAACAATCTACTAACATTTCAGTTTTTTTTTTTTAATGAAATTAAATTTCAGAATATCTATTTCGACCATTAATAAAAAGAAACAAAATTATTATTACCAGAAATTCAACTGAAACTATAAATTGAGTACACAAAATAATACATATAACACCATGCATCAGCTGATGTTCTAGCAACAGGTAAACTTAACCTTACTCTAAGTATACTGAGTACAAGGAAACCAAATACACAAAATTATTTACAAAGTAAGTTATTATATGTTCTTGTGAACTATAAAATTATTACAGTATTGAGTACAGTAATTGAATGTTCATTAATAACTGTTTGATCACCATAATTGAAATTAACTTGCCCTTGAACACAAAACAATGCATAATCATTACTACAGCAAGTGAGTCACAACAATAAACGTCTCTTTAATCAGGGCCAATCGAACTTGATTGCACCGTGATTACGGTTTAATAATTCTTTTAACTGAATACTCAGTTACCTCTCCTTCTTCTACATCATTTTATTATATTCCCCCCCTAACCCAGTTACAATTAGGTAAACCACCTGCTGGATAAACCGGACCATGCATTTACCTTGTGCATAGATGCGATATCTATGCCCCTGGCTTGTAACGGCCAGCTCCTTTTCCACACAAACTATTATTTCCTGATGTTGGACTGTAGCGCCCATTTGCATCCACAAGAACTGAAGTTTATTTAGGGTATAGACGCTGCCTACACCGTTCCTGTTTCAGCGTTACAAAAAATTCGGCATTACTGATGTCCGAGGATCCTACTTACTGATGATATTACTGATGGCATTACTGATGATACCAGTAATCCTACTAAAAATTACTTATATGCCCTTAACAGGGCACTATCACCCCTTCGATGATAGCCGCTGTTCCATAGTGGTGGTTATTCCCCTAATTTACCCCCCGGTTAATTTCTAAAGTCACCAATTTTGAAAATAATAACAAGTATGGCTAGGGTACAATTTGCCTAACCACACTTGCTACCAATAGTCCAAATCCACGGTCAGGGTTCGGTGACGCCGTGACCGCCCGAAAGTGGGGAATCACATGTTCATAATATATGTTATATATATTCAAATCAAAAAATTACAAATCTCATTATGCAAAACTCATAATACGTATAATGTGTCATGGTACCATTCACTTTCTTTCTTACTTTCTTTAGCGTGTTTTTACTGAACAAAAAAAAAAATAGTGAGTACAACAAAACAAATTATTTACTTGATTTCCTAGACTATACCTTACTACATCTATACAAATTATAGCACCAATTAAAGAGTTTAATTTAATTTAATTGGCCCATTAGAAAGCCCCATTTGGACCCTCCTTGCCCAAGACCTTTGTAGAATTACGTCTTCCATTCACACACACACCCGTACACTATCTACAATTTTTTTTTTACCTCTATTCACACGTTATTTTCTACTCTTCTCACACTTCGTAAAGGGATCAGCAAAAATATGTCTGATAAAGATGGGGTCGGTGACGGTCAGATTCCATATGTGAATGAACACAAACTAAAATTTTAAAGTCATTGTATTGGTATCCGCGTCACAATTATTATAATTAAAATTAAAGTTTTTTACCTTAATCTGTCTATGTGACCGCTTAATTTTGTCTTCTTCGTCTTATTACGCGTTTCGGATTATGTTAATCCATCATCAGAGATTAAAAAAATTCGTCGGTTAAGACTTCGTTAAAACATTAAAAGTTACACTAAAAGACATATTCCACAAACACAGCGACGTACGCGGATGTGAGTGCGCACTCAGTACTGGTTAGCGACGTACTGCACAGTTTATTGGAGTTAACATGCTATCTATTAACATGCTATCTATTGTTGTGTTTGGGGCGTGTATTCTATGGCTATGTTATCTATAATCTTATCGTATAGTGTATGCGATTTAAATGCCAATTGTTCGTTTAATATATTATTGGGATTGTTTCTGAAGGCTCGGTAAATTTCGAACTCTTCTACCGCATCCAGATATCGTCCCTTTTTGCAAATGTGTAAGGGTTTGCAATTTGCCTCAAAATTTGTGTAATTATGATTCAATGAGACAAGATGTTTAGCATAGTTTGATTTATTTATATTTGAAATGCTCGTGGGTAAGTGTTCTTTATATCTTTCGAAAAAGCTCCTGCCAGTCTGACCAATGTAATGCATGTTGCAGTCATCACACATCATTTTGTATACACCCGTTCTTTTTTCAATTGATGTACATGTGGCATTATTTAGCATTTTACGGATATTGTTGTTTGTTCTAAAAGTGATGTGGATGTTATGTTTAATAAAAGTGTTTCTAATGAGCATCGAAAAGTTGTTAGTATAATCAACCGCCATATATATTGCGTTCGCCGTGACACAGTGAGGGTTGTCAGTTCTGCGTTTGTGTCTAAGCATCAAGTGTTCAACTAGTGAACTGCGGTAACCGTTCATAATTGCAATGTGTTTAATTATATCTATTTCTTCTTTGTGGTTTGCGGGATCTAAAGGTACGCTGTATAGTCTGTGTATCATGCTATTGAATGCGGCCATTTTTTGTGAGTGCGGGTGGAAAGAATCAGCATGTATAACACCATCAGTTGTGGTGGGTTTTCTGTATATTCTGTATTGAAATTTATTATTATGTTTCATAAAGGTTAAGTCCAGAAAATTTATGGCGTCTGACTCTATTTCAAGTGCGAATTGTATGTTTTTGGTGATGTTATTCATGGAATGTAACAGCATGGTTGCCTGTCTCGTTGTCCCGTCGAAGATTACAAACGTGTCATCCACATATCTTTTATAAAATGAGATGTTACGTTGCCATTTATTGTGTGGTGATAGCAAATATGTATTTTCAAAGTTGTTCAGGAAAATATCAGCCAGCAAACCGGACAAGGGTGAACCCATTGCAAGACCCTCCTCTTGAATAAAAATTGTGACATTGAATTTGAAATAATTCTGTTGTAATATGATATTAAATTCGACGTACAGGAGATGAATTTACTTATTAAAGGTTTCAAATACAATTTACCAGATTTAAATAGGAACCACGTAACTAAAGAATTAATTATAACTGAAGCAGCCATAAAAAGTATAACAGATTCACAGACACAAAACGACTTAAGAGTTAAAATCAATAGTAAAATAGACAGACATATACGGATACATAATAACAACTTTAAACCATTTTCTAACAATTTAAAAAAGAAATATATAAGTGAAATGAAAACTATTATACAAATTAAACATAAAGTAAACAAACATGAGGCCATAGCCACTAAATCTGACAAGGGCAACACTATGGTTATTCTACCAATAGACATGTACCAACAAAAAGTATACGAATTTATCCATAACAACAACATAAGAGCCATAGATTCGGATCCCACAACGAAGTATATAAAATACATCAACCAAACGATCAATAAATGCACACACCTTTTTGATGAAACTACATGCCGCCAGTTAAAACCCATAATCGCACATGCACCCATGTTCAACGGTTTACCTAAGATCCATAAACCAAATATACCGATAAGACCTCTTGTTAATTACACAACAGCCCCAGGTTATAAAGTATCTAAGAAATTGGTCCAATTAATAAAGAGTAACATAACTATAGACAATAATCATTCTATAAAAAATAGCATTGAACTAATAAAACTAACTAAAGACTTCAGCATTAATAGTCAGCATAAGTTAATCTCCTTTGACATAGTCAACCTCTATACAAGTGTCCCAGTAAAGACAACCTTAGACATTCTAAGAAATAATTTAATACGAACAGGAAAGTTAAATCTACAAAAAATAACAGAATTGTTGCTGTTACTGGACGTAGTATTACAACAGAATTATTTCAAATTGAATGACACAATTTTTATTCAAGAGGAGGGTCTTGCAATGGGTTCACCCTTGTCCGGTTTGCTGGCTGATATTTTCCTGAACAACTTTGAAAATACATATTTGCTATCACCACACAATAAATGGCAACGTAACATCTCATTTTATAAAAGATATGTGGATGACACGTTTGTAATCTTCGACGGGACAATGAGACAGGCAACCATGCTGTTACATTACATGAATAACGTCACCAAAAACATACAATTCACACTTGAAATAGAGTCAGACGCCATAAATTTTCTGGACTTAACCTTTATGAAACATAATAATAAATTTCAATACAGAATATACAGAAAACCCACCACAACTGATGGTGTTATACATGCTGATTCTTTCCACCCGCACTCACAAAAAATGGCTGCATTCAATAGCATGATACACAGACTATACAGCGTACCTTTAGATCCCGCAAACCACAAAGAAGAAATAGATATAATTAAACACATTGCAATTATGAACGGTTACCGCAGTTCACTAGTTAAACACTTGATGCTTAGACACAAACGCAGAACTGACAACCCTCACCGTGTCACGACGAACGCAACATATATGGCGGTTGATTATACTAACAACTTTTCGATGCTCATTAGAAACACTTTTAAAAAACATAACATCCACATCACTTTTAGAACAAACAACAATATCCGTAAAATGCTAAATAATGCCACACGTACATCAATTGAAAAAAGAACGGGTGTATACAAAATGATGTGTGATGACTGCAACATGCATTACATTGGTCAGACTGGCAGGAGCTTTTTCGAAAGATATAAAGAACACTTACCCACGAGCATTTCAAATATAAATAAATCAAACTACGCTAAACATCTCGTCTCATTGAATCATAATTACACAAATTTTGAGGCAAATTGCAAACCCTTACACATTTGCAAAAAGGGACGATATCTGGATGCGGTAGAAGAGTTCGAAATTTACCGAGCCTTCAGAAACAATCCCAATAATATATTAAACGAACAATTGGCATTTAAATCGCATACACTATACGATAAGATTATAGATAACATAGCCATAGAATACACGCCCCAACAAAACAATAGATAGCATGTTAACTCCAATAAACTGTGCAGTACGTTGCTAACCAGTATTGAGTGCGCACTCACATTAACATAATCCGAAACGCGTAAGAAGACTAAGAAGACAAAATTAAGAGGTCACATAGACGGATTAAGGTAAAAAACTTTAAATTTTAATTACAAACTAAAAGCGCTTATGGCAGTCTTGAAGGAATTATACAAAGAGCCGCCAAAACCGACCCCGTTATTCTTACCACTACACTTAATCATTACTATTATTATTACTATCAACTATTTTATTTGGTGCTCAAACGGAAAAATTTGTCATTTGCAGACTTTAGTTTGCAAATGATACCGGTTATAAATACTTGAAAATTGCCTCACATTGTTATTTATGTACTCTTAGGCAATTGTTGGTACGTGGGGTGGTGCTCGTTTATGCACCTTGAGTGTAATTTATTTCCACGTTCCTTAGAGGTCCCCCTCCCCGTTCATTAATACAGTTAAATTTGTACTTGCACCAATTTTGTGAAGCCGGACCATCATCGTTTTCACCACCAGATGGAAGTTACCGCCAACCCTGGTCCGCCTCCAAACAGCCAAAACCCACGGTCAGGGTTGGTGAAGCCGTGACCGCCCGAAAATGGGGTAGGATCCCTTCTGAAAACATATAAAACATATTAAAATTCATAAACTTGATTAAAAATTTATCGTGACCAATATCGCTTTAAATTTGTGGCGTTATGTGTACCCACTATTTCTCGTATCGCCTGGTTTTGCAAAACATATGCATTGCCCATCTTGACTTCTAACACTTCATATGGTCCTTCATACAACAAAAAGAATTTCTTGATTTCTTTATCCTGTGCACTCGATAAATCATGTCTTCTCACTAGTACCAACTGACCGACTTCATACTTCGTCCATTTGCCTGTAGCATCATGACGCCGCTTTCTTCGTTCCCCCTTCGTCAACAAGTTTTCGTTTGCTAGTTTAAGTTTTACTTCTAGATCTCGGGTGTTGCTCTCCGGTGGATAATTGAACAGCTGTTCCAGAATTCTAGGTGGGCATGTCCCCTTGACTAACTCGTATGGCGTAAACCCAGTTGATTCGTGCGTAGTGCAATTTAACTATTCTTCGATTTTCCCCACATATGCTGGCCATTCGCTGTGTTTGGTATGGCAATATGCCCGAAAAATTCTCCCTAATTTTCGCATGACTCTTTCGGCCTGGTTTGACTGAGGATGGTATACCGCCGTGTGTTTAGGTATAATGCCTTCCCAACCCAATGTTTGTCGCCAAGTTCCACTAATGAATTGGGGTCCATGATCCGATAATATTATCTTAGGTTTTCCGGTTTTGATCATATAGTCCTTCGTTATTTTTTCGCTTAGTACTTTACCAGTCGCCCTTTTTACACTATACTTTGACAAATTTAGTGAAAGTATCTAATACCACAAAAATGTACATTACACCTCCCCGTCCCTTTGGTAGAGGGCCAAACAAATCCACCGCAACTAAATCAAAGGGTTTCTCGACTCTAATGCTTCTCATTTCTCCCTCTAACCAGTAATTAACTACTTTTGATTTTTGACATAAATCGCAACCCCGGAGTAATGTTCTAACTCTCTTCCATATTTTTGAATAAACATGATTCTTTTAGTACATTTACACACTTCCTAGCACCGAAATGCCCATACCGAATATGACAGTCCCATATTATCTTCTCTACCAACCCTTCTGGTATGACTAGGCTCCAATCACGCTTTCCCCCTCTACTTTCTTAAACAGGCTCCCTTTATATATTTGAAAGTATCGGCTATACCCAAACTCATCTAAATTGGACTCTAAACCGGGTATTATTTTATTAAATTTAACATCTGCTCTCTGCATGTTATTTATATCCTTCAATTCTTCCCCCAAAAGCCTATCTTCCCTACTCAGTCTATATATCTCTATTTCTTTTAAATCTATCCCCTTTTATTACCCTCATAGTCCACCCTTGACAGTGTATCTGGTACTTTGTTTTCCACTCCTCTTATATGTTCCCATGAAAAGTTGTATTCTTGTAAAGTTAACACCCACCTGGTAAGTTGACTGTGTGTCAGTTTACATGTATTCAGAAAGGAGAGAGCCTTGTGGTCAGTTCTGATGATCGTGGAATTCCCCAGCAGATACGTGCGAAATTTCTTCACTGCGAAGATGATGCTAAGTAATTCCTTCTCGGTTGTTGTATAGTTCCTTTCGGCAGCTAGCAAGGTACGGCTGGTGAAAGCGATGGTGTGATGTTCCTTGCAGTCGTCTTCCTGGTACAACTCAGCGCCTAGAGCGATATTGCTAGCGTCCGTCTGTAAATAAAATTTGCGTTCAAAGTTAGGGGGATTCATCATGATCATGTTAACAAAATGGTCCTTTATCTCGCTCAATGCATCTCTTTCTTTTTCCCCCCATCTCCACTGCTTATTCTTTTGTAACACCTCACTCAATTTTGAAGTTATATGAGCATGGTTTTTCTGAAATTTTCTATAAAAGTTGCATAACCCTAAAAAACTTTGTAATTGTTTGATATTTCTAGGTTCAGGAAAATTCAAAATTGACTACCTTCTCTGGGTTGGCTTTTATCCCTTCTGGTGTGATTATGAAACGTAAGAAATGTATTTCTTTCTGTAAAAATTTAGATTTTCCCAGTTGACAGTCAAACCCCCTTTCTGCAATTTGTCTAACACATATTCTAAATGCTCTATGTGTTTTGAGAACGTGCGTGAGGCTATCAGTATGTCATCTACATAAATTGTCAAAAAATCTAAGTTTTGGGGTTGTAGAATCTCATCTAAACATCTTATAAAACTGGCTACACTGGTGTTCAGTCCGAACGGTAATCGTTTGAATTTGTAGTTCTTTCCATTAAATAAAAATGCTGTATATTTACAACTATTTATGGCTAACGGGACTTGCCAATACACCTTTTTAAAACTCGGTACGACCCGCCACAATGCTCTACGTTGGGGACTCCTTACCACGCCACCCTCACACAAAACTTGTCTGCCCTCTCTTCCCATATTTGCTCTTCCCGTTCATCATTCTCTCTCTCTCTCTCTCTCTCTCTCTCTCTCTCTCTCTCTCTCTCTCTCTCTCTCTCTCTCTCTCTCTCTCTCTCTCTCTCTCCCCCCCCCCCCCTTTATCACTAACCCTGTTCTGTATCACCCTTATTCCCCATATTCTCACCGTGTCTGAAACCCGCTCAAAACTGACCCTGATTGGTTGAATTTCATGACTGAGTTCTAACATCCGCTTCTTAAAATCGATCACCGCGCTATGCCTGATATAAAAATCGTTATATGACTTCTAAGTTCAAACCGCGTACCACCAAAAATGTATTTTCGTATGTTGCCCCGTTTATTATCATGTTTAGTTGTACTTGTTTTGTTACTCTTTTACTTCTAACCCCAGTAACACCTACAATGCTAACCCCCGTAACTGGTAAAGAAGGAGTGTTATTGTTGTTTTTCCTTAGTTCATCTAATATATGTTCTGAAATTACGGAGACCTCGCTCCCTGTGTCGACTAAAGTATTAACTTCCTTACCTTCTATATTGATCTTTATTTCTGTTAACCTCGGCTCCTGTCTTCCTGTCTCCGTGCCCTCCTCCTCCATCAATTCCTTGGACAGGTCTATAATGATATGGCTCTGGTAGTGGCACTCCTCTTGGACCCCGCTGCTACCTGCTGACAATGGTTGGGTCCTGTCATCCACTGTCCCCGCTAGTTTCCCTGTGGTACTGCTGCGCTGCTAGGTGAATATCCTCCTCTACCCCTCGTCGAATCTCCACCTCCTCTATTGTAACCTCCGCCTCGTTGCTGCTGACTGTGATGGGTGGATACCATGTTGTTCCTTTGGCAACCTCTCACCTTGTTGCATCTATAACATACTGTTCGGGTAGCAAAATTTTCGTACTCACAATCCGGACATTGCCATATCTCGCCCCTATGGTTACTACTATCTACCCTCGCGCCCCTATATGCGGTCGGATACCCCCTTGCTTGGTTATTATTTCCATTAGTATATGTCACCGGCAGATTCGGACGCTTGCCTATCTCCCTGTCCCTGATGCTCTGAAATATGTCTAATATTTTTTCAAGTTCATTGATCTCAGTTATCTCCTGCGTCATTAGCGATATCTGTACCTCCCGGGGTAGATGCTTACTAATGTGCCGCACAAACGATCTAAAAGGTAGTGGAGGTTCAAGGTATTTAGCTTCATTATATAATCTTGTAACATATATGGTAACATTATTATTATGCCCCCAAAAATTACCTAGGCCCATGATTCGACTTCTTAAAATTTCTTGATCTTCCTCCGACCAGTATTTTTCTTGGAACGCCCTTTCGAAACTTTCATAATTTTCCCACTCATTTCTATGAGCCTCCACCCATATCGCGGAACTCCCTTGGAAACACTGAATTAATTTTAACAATTGTACCTCCCAATTATTATGATTAAACTTATTAAATTCCCTCACCCGATTTAGAAACTGCATGGGGTGTACCCCCCTACTATCGCAACTGAATGATTCTAGTTCTATTTCATTATTGACATCTCGCGTAATCAGTACTCGTTCGGTAGTATTGTTTAATTTCTGGCTTATTGCCATACTCATCTTTAACACTACTAATGCTCTGCTCAATTGAATAAAATTTCTTATCATTAGTACATTCAGACTGAGTGCTACTTTTGGTTATTACATTGACTGACTCTTGTAACGATTGTATTTCTGTTTTACAAGCACTTTCGATATCATTGATTTTAATGTCTGTATTACTCTTATACTCATCAATATTTTGATTAGTTTTTTCAATCTTATCCACTACACTACTATATTTATATTCGGTTTCAGTATTACATTTATTTATTTTACATTCTATTTCATTGTACTCATTAATTTTACTTACTAATTTTTTGTTACTCTCTTTTATTTGTTCACTGAACTTGGTATTTACTGATTCTATTACTTGTTCTGTAATTGTATTAAAACGTTCGTCAATTTCATTCAGACGTTTATTCATATTAACTTCAAATTTAACATTTTGTGTATTCATGACATCGAAACGACTATTTATTTTATCGAAATCACTCTTTACTTCTTTATTATGTTCTTTCAATTCATTAACATCACTGCTTAATTTATCAAATTTGGTATCACTACTATCAAAACGTCTACTCATAAAATTCATGATATCGTCCATTGACCATTCTTTTACTTTATTTATTACAGGAGTAGATTCTGCTTTTGCTTCACTCATGATTACAGATTGTGTTAAATTATTTTCATCTATTAGGCTTGTAGTTGTCTCCATTCCTGAATCATTTATATCATTTGATTCATTTACAACGCTTTCTTTGACCGCATTAGGGTCCGAATGAATTTCTACCACCTCCGTGAAAGTTACGTTAGTCATACTGACTTTATTTTCATTATTATCCATTTTTATATTATTTATTAGATTTTCCTGTACATCAAAAAAATCAATCTTACATGTACTCAGTAGTATGTAATATAGTACAAGCATCACTTAACTATAACTTAACATCACTTCTTTATACGTAATTATTACGCATTACCACTTAACCTCCAAATCACTAATATTAAGTTTTATTTACAGTACCAAGCCACTTGTATGACAATCAAATACACTATGTTACTCACCGTCAGAGACTTAATTCTTATACATGCGATGTTATACTATACTCAACATGTTTCGGAACAGCTTGTCCCATCTTCAGGAGTAAAACACATACTCTTCAACCTCAATTGAGGATGAATCGTCAAACATTATAAAATATCAAAATCCAAAACACACATTGAATAAATTAATGAAATTACAACATTAAGCTCACGTGTAGGCTCCAAGGTGCACACCTCACGCCGGCTGAACGTGCACTAAGTAAAATCACTCATCGCTCGAAAGATGTCGCAGTGCAGTATGTAATATAATAAAAATGGTTTTTTTTATTACTTGTTTTAAATACAATTTAATTACGTTTAAAAGCCACACTGTTGTGCTAGCCAATTTGTAAGTAAACGAATTTCGGTGGTTTAAAATTAGGTTTATATGGTAAATAAATCGATCGAATACGGTGTATGATTATCCTGCCACACGTTGTATGCGTCGATTTGTAATATATTTAGAAAGTATGGTTTAAATAAAATTTAATTATGTTTGATATATTAGTTTGACATGTGTTAATGTTTGTGGTGGTTTCTAGTTGAAGGTTACTAATTTTGTAAAGTGATTTAAAATGTAACATTCGAGGTTACTCAAAGTGTGTTTACAATTGTGTATTTATAATTGTCTGAAAAGAATTCCCTTAAATCAAACAAATAAAATAGTTGTGTTGGTAATATTTAAATACTAGGTTTGCTTAAACTTAACAGCAAAGTATAATAGTTGGTCGCTTGATGATGATGATCATTTTGTTGATACTGGCTGCGAAACTTCTCCTCCAGGTCGATAATAGTCTGAGTACGTTATGTCTAGTAATGTCTGGACAATATCATAAACACAATATACTTTCACGTACCTGGTCGTGTTTTCTAGAAGTTCAGTAAGCTGTCAACTCAGTTTACAAAAAACCAACTCACTTTAGTTGCAAGGTTAGATTGCCTTGTTTGTTAGTGGGCGCCACACGGATTTATTTTGGGAAAATCCCGTGTAAAACCCATGTATTGAATCAATTAATGAGTTAAAAAAGTTTAAAATAATTGTTTGTTACCTTTATGGCAATGCTATTCCATATATTCAATCACAACTGAAGGTTGTTTAAGCTTTCCTGAATAAAATATTTAACTATCTGTTAGAAATAAATTAAGTCGAGTTATGCTGTTAATTATGGGTTTTATTCATACCCTTGGTAGAGAATTCAAAACAAATACAATTAAAAACATATAATGATGTACAATCGTAAATAAGTTCTTATAAACCCTATAAGGCTTGCTCAGATCATATTTGGTAAATTTGGCTAAGTCCAGATTTTTATTATTTTTAACATTAAAATTATTGAAATCTCAGGAGTGAATTCTTTGAGACACGAAAAAGAAAGTTATGCCTACACAACATCTAATAATTTTCTGATATAAAATTGATCAACAATGTTTTGACGTTACTTTCATAAAGTAAACAAATAAAAATAACCTATTTGATAGGCTATGCGTTCGTCACGCCTGATTTCTGAATTACAAAGTTTATAAATTGAGAACACTTATAACTAACATTCAGCTTAATTACTAATGACAAATTCATAAAATAAATTGAGACATGGTGTAACATTGAAATGTTTCTGTGTTTTGCGTCAGTACAGATCAGTGTATAAAAACGTACAGGTTATGGCGCTTGTAGTGAAAATGAATAATGGTTGCACTGTTACCTTTTGGTAACAAACCAAATCATTTCGGATTATAATGATTATCATTTTACACTGCACTCGCACAAGAACAGAGTATTTCGATCCTCTTCTACCTTAATGGATCATAAATAACCTTAGTTAATTACTTCTGTTCAGTATTTCCCGCACAAAATGAAATAATACTGCACATAATCACTATTGTTTTCTGTAGAATAATTTGAAGTAGTTGTTTCTTGGTGTTGAGCTATTTCCTTCGATGTATTATGTTGATGACGCTAACCGTTATTAAAAATGTTGAGATGGCGAGCACACGTTCCGTGCTATATGAAGTGATAAGTGTCTATCGAGAATCGGTTACATCCTCTTATATACCCCGCCCGTTGATCGGTGTTAGGCAAAAATGTTAATTACTAACTAATTTTGTGATTGGTTCTGGCAGGTGTGATGAGTATGACGTATTGATTGTATAGCCGTTAATAACGGTTTTTTAACCGCCAAGCTCTGAGGTGACAGATAGCTTTCATTGTTGTTGGTATCAGTAAACAAACTTCTGATGCATATTTTGCAAATGATGCTAACACCTTTCCCGCACTTAATACAGTTGCGATTGGGTCGATATCATCATCAAATTAAAGATTATTTTGTCCTCTTTAATTTGATATCACTTGATACCGAGTTAATTTCACTTTTCCTGACACTGCTATATAATCAATGTTCAGGTACACTATTTTGCACTGTTGTCTGTTTACCTGAATCGACGATTTTACACTTTGATTAATATTGTTTGTGTTCACATAGCATTTTATTACTCAAACGTTTATGTGGGAACACTATTAACTCTGTATTGACCTTCAATTACTGAACATTATGAATACACATTAACTTTATACATTGTAATGAACGATTCTTATTACTATGACATTCCGTTTTGCGCTAACTCGTTCTATTCTATTATTTAACAATTGAATTATGATTAAATATATCATTTTAATAATGTTTTTTGTTATGTTGGAGCATAACAATTGTTCTGTGTATTTAATTTACACTTACGTTACCTCCCAATAATCAACTCACTGATTATTGCTTTGTGTAGGCCTTGTTAAGACATACCGTCTAGACTGGAATTTTGCCTTAACAACATTTATTGGTTCTCAGTTCGGTAATTTGTTGAGGTACCTTATTCGTATAAGATTCCCTCTCACAAATGGTTTTTATTTCTCATAAGTATATTTGATATTGAAATATATCTTTGTTCTCACTTTGTAGCCATTGCTAATCTTAGTTTTTGGCATTCATAATTTACTAGTCATGGTTAAATTTATTATCAGCAAAATGCTAATTCTGATTTCACAGTATTCAGATTCTTATTGATTCACTTTTTATTTACATATCATATTCTGTTTTCATTATCTACCGACTTGATTGACAGCTTAATGTAAATTTACTCTGTCCATCAGTTTGAGTTAGTCATTGTCTGGTTGTAGTGTCAAACAGTATTTGGGTTTACTGTTTCATGTGGTACTTCTGCTTCATTCTTCTTTCTTGATTCTTCTCTTCTTGTTTATTCTTATCACTATATTCCCTATTTACATTATTGTTCTGTCCTTATAACATCTGACAGTATACGTTTAGGTTAGGTAACATTTTGTTATGTTACATATACACCCTCCTCAAAATTGATCATTTGAGAAAAAATTTATTTTTTATAAAATTATCATTTCATGTCAGTTTCTTAGTATAGTTCTATTGTTTTTTTTTTCTTGTACTCTTTGCTTTTTTAACATACGATTAGTGTGTTACACTTGATTTTTTGTCTAGTGATATAATTCTTAACTTACTAGTATTTTTCAAGTAGCTTACTTTTTAAGTCATTTAACGACAATAGATCTCATTTCTTAAATTAACAATTTCCTGTTCTATACACATTCTTCTTTCTTATTACATATCTTTACATTCTTGATTATCTTAATGGTTATTATAATTTATACCTCACAGATGCTTTCATTATAGTCCTTGATACATTAATACAATATAACTCCCTAACTTTTGTAGTTGGTTCGGAATCAGAGTGGCTCACTGTGGCTTACATTCTCTGCCGTTCCTCAATACACATACTCAGATTCAGAGGCATTACTCTTCTCTGTCTGAGAAAAAAATAAACATTGCACCTGGCAATAGTTGCACTATCACAACTCATAAAATATCACATATCATTCATTTACAATAATATAATATCTTTAATATAATATTCAAGGTATCAGAGGTTTTCATTTATATCACATTTCCATCTTTATACTTGCTAACATACTTTCTTTTTTACAGGTAATTATTTCTTTTCAGACTTGACATTCTCAGCTATGCTTTTTCTCAGCTGTATAGTTACTTTCTGTACTAGTTGACAATTTGTTTTGGTTCACTTGAGTATTCTTAAGATTACACACTTACTTTGCTGCTTATATACTTATGCAGTTGGTTTTCACATATAGAGTCTACAATATTTTATTCTCACATTAGTTTACAAGTTTTTTTTTTTCTTAATCACTTATACTTATCCTGAACTATCATGATCTACACTATTCATATACTGACTGGTTTTTTGTTAGATGTTCTCTGACATATCTGTGATGTACAATATTTGATAATTACACTTTAATGTGATAATATAATAACATACTAGTATCTAATTTTATAGACATTCTCGGGGTTACATAGTTCATTTTATAAACATTTTTTCTCTATCCTTACACTTTCCATAATAATATCCTTCTTTTGTTTTACACACTTTGTTATTCGGCCTCTCTACTCCTTCAAAGGTTAGTTGGGTGAACCTTTATTCTGGATGATTTTATATAATATTTTTAGTTTTACAAGAGGTACACAATAATCATTTGATAAACATTAAGTTACATATAGCATTCATTTGGATAAACATATTTTTTTTCTAAGTATAGTATAGTAATTTTAGTTATCTGCCACTACTGGCTCTTTATGACATAATAGATGTCTTTTTTCTTATTGAATCATTTAGTTGGCATTACATAATTTTCTATCCTTTAGTGTGATAGATCTGGTTCTTTTTTTTTTCACAAGTAACAAATAGTTTGGCCTATAGCTTAATCCTACACACTTTTGTAACTCAGTAGGGCAAATTGATTTGTTATAGTCAATTAGTTACCTTCAATAACTTGGAGCTTAATATGTGATTCTGTTAAACACTAAATGAGTTCGTTTATAGTAATCGTTTTTAAATATGTTATTTTTTCTTTTATACCCTAAACATTCGGGTGATAATTGTCGCCTACTACTACATATTATCTGTTCTTAATAGTAATCATCTTTTTTTTATAGTTGATATACATGGGGTTATTTTGTGCTCTTCCACTCTATTGCTAATATTACATGTTCGGAATATCTGACATCTGTTCAGTACTAGTAGTTTTGGAGATACCTTCCTATCAGGCGGTTCTTCCACTTGGCGGCTACCAGATAGTCATTGGCGCCCCGTTTCCTTGCCTTCTTCCTCTCATCATCTTTGGTATCCATGTGTCCAGTGTACTCTGGGCCTTGGCTGTTATTGATGTCTGGCCCTTCTTCTAATCCGGGTTGACATCCGTTCATTTCCTGGTTGGATTCTTCCATTGATTCCCGCAACTTCTTCCGCATTTCCCTTATTCTTTGGGCGTACCCTTCAATGATCTGGTCCAGTTGTTCTTGATAATTTTCCTTCTGCTTGTGAAGCTTCTTTCTTCTAGGAGGATTCACTTTAAATACCTCATTGTTCATAACCTTCTCCGTCATAACATAGTCACTGGCAGGTAACGTTGTCTTAATCGTTCCGTCATCTGGATTATTAATTAAATAGTTTAAGGGTCGGTTATTCGTTAAGGAATCAATTGACCTTGTCTGGTGTATTTCATTTGTTGGTATATTTAATTTAACTGTATCCTTGTTTAAGTTTTTACCCACAGTTTCATGGTGATTTACTTTTAATATTTTTATGAAGTCCTGTTTATACTTCTTACCGTTGATTCTTGCTCTATGACGAATAATTGGGTTGTCCACGAAGTTAATTAATCCACTCTTAGTCATCTCTAATATTTCCTTTGTAACCCTTGTCTTCTCAGGGCGTATTATTCCTTTTATCTTCGCCTCCCTTTCTTCCGTTTTCTTAATTATTTTGTTCCTTTCTTTATGGATTTTAATTTTCGAATTCACTAGTTCGGTGGTTTTATTTCTGGATAATTTTCTTGTCTCCACTTGCTCATCACACATGGGTAGATTATTTTGTTCTAAGCCTTCATTCTTGGCTACTAACTCTTCCGTTTCTTCAATTACCTGAGTCTTCTCTATACTTCCGGTATTGATTTCCTTGTTGTGGATATCTTCCTGGTTTCTGTCAAACCCATCTTCAGTTAATAATGTATTTGAGTCTTGTTGTTTTTCTGCTGGTTCATCATTAGTTTCCATTTCTTCCCTCCATTGTTGGATGATTTCTTCTCTCCATGATCTGATATCGTTCATCATTTCCTCTCTTGCCTTCTCAAAGCTGTTCTCTACGGGGTGGGGGAACTGTTTCTCCCTACATTCCATCATCATCTTCTGGAAACTTAGCAGCTCCGTCGATGCTATTTCCTTAGGTTGGTTTTTTATGGTGTCACTTGCATTTACCTCCCCTTCAGGCGTTTCCATTATTTCTTTATTTTCTGTCTTTGAGTTTATATTTGTATATTCGAAGTTCACGGTCAGTGCGTTATCGCTTACCATCTCTTGGACTGCTTCATCATTCTCTTCCGTCGTGTCATTACCTTTATCCACCTTTTGGTAGGGGGTTGTTATGTTATCGTTAGTGACTTCACTGTGTTCACTTGTAGATCCATATAGTTCATTATGGTCCTTCCTTGTTATTGTTTCGGTCCCTGGGTCAGCTATTAATACTTCCTCCTCTTTTTCACCATTATTGACGTCTTGTTCTGGGACATCTTTAGTCATATTTTCTTGTGGTGGTTCCATGGATTCCTTCTGGCTATGGTCGTCTTCAATTTTGTCGTTAGTATTTTTCCCATTCTTCATTAAGTCTTCACCTATCTGTCTCTTCTCATTTGTTAACTTCTTGGCATTCTTCAATTCTTCTTCGAACGCTTCCCTCCGTTTACGCTCTTCTTCCCGTCTCTCATTCTGGGGTCTTGTTTCCTCTTCCTCCTGCTGTGCTGCTCAGCTATAGAATAATTCTTCATTTTGTCTTATCTTGTTGTCTCTTAGTTCTCTTTCAACTGCTTCTTTTCTACTACGCTCATCTTCCCATCTCTGGTAATGGTAGTCCCTCTTCTCTTCGTTTCGCCATGTTGGTTGGTCATTATACCATCTTGTATTCCGGTTCCTCCTCGGTTGTGGGGTTTCCCATTCGTGGAGTCTTGCAAAGCCTTCTTCCCTCTTACTTCTTAATTGGTCTGACTCCTCTTTTATCCATTTCTTCTCCTCTTCCATTTTTCGGTTCAACTCTTCACCATCGATTTTCAATATTCTGTATATTTGGTCCCAGTCTACTCTCTCTCTTCTCCTTCTATTTCTCCGGTGCATCTTTGTTTTGGTTGACTTTGTATATATTATTGCCTGTGTAGGTAAGGCGTGATCGTTCCTTTGTGTCTGCCGGGCTGTTTATTATATAAAAAATATTTTTATTTAATATTTTTAAGCCACACTAGTTGGTGCGCCAATTTGTAATATAATTACAAATGGTTTTTTTTTTTTACTTGTTTTAAATACAATTTAATTACGTTTAAAAGCCACACTGTTGGGCTAGCCAATTTGTAAGTAAACGAATTTCGGTGGTTTAAAATTAGGTTTATATGGTAAATAAATCGATCGAATACGGTGTATGATTATCCTGCCACACGTTGTATGCGTCGATTTGTAATATATTTAGAAAGTATGGTTTAAATAAAATTTAATTATGTTTGATATATTAGTTTGACATGTGTTAATGTTTGTGGTGGTTTCTAGTTGAAGGTTACTAATTTTGTAAAGTGATTTAAAATGTAACATTCGAGGTTACTCAAAGTGTGTTTACAATTGTGTATTTATAATTGTCTGAAAAGAATTCCCTTAAATCAAACAAATAAAATAGTTGTGTTGGTAATATTTAAATACTAGGTTTGCTTAAACTTAACAGCAAAGTATAATAGTTGGTCGCTTGATGATGATGATCGTTTTGTTGATACTGGCTGTGAAACTTCTCCTCCAGGTCGATAATAGTCTGAGTACGTTATGTCTAGTAATGTCTGGACAATATCATAAACACAATATACTTTCACGTACCTGGTCGTGTTTTCTAGAAGTTCAGTAAGCTGTCAACTCAGTTTACAAAAAACCAACTCACTTTAGTTGCAAGGTTAGATTGCCTTGTTTGTTAGTGGGCGCCACACGGATTTATTTTGGGAAAATCCCGTGTAAAACCCATGCATTGAATCAATTAATGAGTTAAAAAAGTTTAAAATAATTGTTTGTTACCTTTATGGCAATGCTATTCCATATATTCAATCACAACTGAAGGTTGTTTAAGCTTTCCTGAATAAAATATTTAACTATCTGTTAGAAATAAATTAAGTCGAGTTATGCTGTTAATTATGGGTTTTATTCATACCCTTGGTAGAGAATTCAAAACAAATACAATTAAAAACATATAATGATGTACAATCGTAAATAAGTTCTTATAAACCCTATAAGGCTTGCTCAGATCATATTTGGTAAATTTGGCTAAGTCCAGATTTTTATTATTTTTAACATTAAAATTATTGAAATCTCAGGAGTGAATTCTTTGAGACACGAAAAAGAAAGTTATGCCTACACAACATCTAATAATTTTCTGATATAAAATTGATCAACAATGTTTTGACGTTACTTTCATAAAGTAAACAAATAAAAATAACCTATTTGATAGGCTATGCGTTCGTCACGCCTGATTTCTGAATTACAAAGTTTATAAATTGAGAACACTTATAACTAACATTCAGCTTAATTACTAATGACAAATTCATAAAATAAATTGAGACATGGTGTAACATTGAAATGTTTCTGTGTTTTGCGTCAGTACAGATCAGTGTATAAAAACGTACAGGTTATGGCGCTTGTAGTGAAAATGAATAATGGTTGCACTGTTACCTTTTGGTAACAAACCAAATCATTTCGGATTATAATGATTATCATTTTACACTGCACTCGCACAAGAACAGAGTATTTCGATCCTCTTCTACCTTAATGGATCATAAATAACCTTAGTTAATTACTTCTGTTCAGTATTTCCCGCACAAAATGAAATAATACTGCACATAATCACTATTGTTTTCTGTAGAATAATTTGAAGTAGTTGTTTCTTGGTGTTGAGCTATTTCCTTCGATGTATTATGTTGATGACGCTAACCGTTATTAAAAATGTTGAGATGGCGAGCACACGTTCCGTGCTATATGAAGTGATAAGTGTCTATCGAGAATCGGTTACATCCTCTTATATACCCCGCCCGTTGATCGGTGTTAGGCAAAAATGTTAATTACTAACTAATTTTGTGATTGGTTCTGGCAGGTGTGATGAGTATGACGTATTGATTGTATAGCCGTTAATAACGGTTTTTTAACCGCCAAGCTCTGAGGTGACAGATAGCTTTCATTGTTGTTGGTATCAGTAAACAAACTTCTGATGCATATTTTGCAAATGATGCTAACACCTTTCCCGCACTTAATACAGTTGCGATTGGGTCGATATCATCATCAAATTAAAGATTATTTTGTCCTCTTTAATTTGATATCACTTGATACCGAGTTAATTTCACTTTTCCTGACACTGCTATATAATCAATGTTCAGGTACACTATTTTGCACTGTTGTCTGTTTACCTGAATCGACGATTTTACACTTTGATTAATATTGTTTGTGTTCACATAGCATTTTATTACTCAAACGTTTATGTGGGAACACTATTAACTCTGTACTGACCTTCAATTACTGAACATTATGAATACACATTAACTTTATACATTGTAATGAACGATTCTTATTACTATGACATTCCGTTTTGCGCTAACTCGTTCTATTCTATTATTTAACAATTGAATTATGATTAAATATATCATTTTAATAATGTTTTTTGTTATGTTGGAGCATAACAATTGTTCTGTGTATTTAATTTACACTTACGTTACCTCCCAATAATCAACTCACTGATTATTGCTTTGTGTAGGCCTTGTTAAGACATACCGTCTAGACTGGAATTTTGCCTTAACAACATTTATTGGTTCTCAGTTCGGTAATTTGTTGAGGTACCTTATTCGTATAAGATTCCCTCTCACAAATGGTTTTTATTTCTCATAAGTATATTTGATATTGAAATATATCTTTGTTCTCACTTTGTAGCCATTGCTAATCTTAGTTTTTGGCATTCATAATTTACTAGTCATGGTTAAATTTATTATCAGCAAAATGCTAATTCTGATTTCACAGTATTCAGATTCTTATTGATTCACTTTTTATTTACATATCATATTCTGTTTTCATTATCTACCGACTTGATTGACAGCTTAATGTAAATTTACTCTGTCCATCAGTTTGAGTTAGTCATTGTCTGGTTGTAGTGTCAAACAGTATTTGGGTTTACTGTTTCATGTGGTACTTCTGCTTCATTCTTCTTTCTTGATTCTTCTCTTCTTGTTTATTCTTATCACTATATTCCCTATTTACATTATTGTTCTGTCCTTATAACATCTGACAGTATACGTTTAGGTTAGGTAACATTTTGTTATGTTACATATACACCCTCCTCAAAATTGATCATTTGAGAAAAAATTTATTTTTTATAAAATTATCATTTCATGTCAGTTTCTTAGTATAGTTCTATTGTTTTTTTTTTCTTGTACTCTTTGCTTTTTTAACATACGATTAGTGTGTTACACTTGATTTTTTGTCTAGTGATATAATTCTTAACTTACTAGTATTTTTCAAGTAGCTTACTTTTTAAGTCATTTAACGACAATAGATCTCATTTCTTAAATTAACAATTTCCTGTTCTATACACATTCTTCTTTCTTATTACATATCTTTACATTCTTGATTATCTTAATGGTTATTATAATTTATACCTCACAGATGCTTTCATTATAGTCCTTGATACATTAATACAATATAACTCCCTAACTTTTGTAGTTGGTTCGGAATCAGAGTGGCTCACTGTGGCTTACATTCTCTGCCGTTCCTCAATACACATACTCAGATTCAGAGGCATTACTCTTCTCTGTCTGAGAAAAAAATAAACATTGCACCTGGCAATAGTTGCACTATCACAACTCATAAAATATCACATATCATTCATTTACAATAATATAATATCTTTAATATAATATTCAAGGTATCAGAGGTTTTCATTTATATCACATTTCCATCTTTATACTTGCTAACATACTTTCTTTTTTACAGGTAATTATTTCTTTTCAGACTTGACATTCTCAGCTATGCTTTTTCTCAGCTGTATAGTTACTTTCTGTACTAGTTGACAATTTGTTTTGGTTCACTTGAGTATTCTTAAGATTACACACTTACTTTGCTGCTTATATACTTATGCAGTTGGTTTTCACATATAGAGTCTACAATATTTTATTCTCACATTAGTTTACAAGTTTTTTTTTTTCTTAATCACTTATACTTATCCTGAACTATCATGATCTACACTATTCATATACTGACTGGTTTTTTGTTAGATGTTCTCTGACATATCTGTGATGTACAATATTTGATAATTACACTTTAATGTGATAATATAATAACATACTAGTATCTAATTTTATAGACATTCTCGGGGTTACATAGTTCATTTTATAAACATTTTTTCTCTATCCTTACACTTTCCATAATAATATCCTTCTTTTGTTTTACACACTTTGTTATTCGGCCTCTCTACTCCTTCAAAGGTTAGTTGGGTGAACCTTTATTCTGGATGATTTTATATAATATTTTTAGTTTTACAAGAGGTACACAATAATCATTTGATAAACATTAAGTTACATATAGCATTCATTTGGATAAACATATTTTTTTTCTAAGTATAGTATAGTAATTTTAGTTATCTGCCACTACTGGCTCTTTATGACATAATAGATGTCTTTTTTCTTATTGAATCATTTAGTTGGCATTACATAATTTTCTATCCTTTAGTGTGATAGATCTGGTTCTTTTTTTTTTTCACAAGTAACAAATAGTTTGGCCTATAGCTTAATCCTACACACTTTTGTAACTCAGTAGGGCAAATTGATTTGTTATAGTCAATTAGTTACCTTCAATAACTTGGAGCTTAATATGTGATTCTGTTAAACACTAAATGAGTTCGTTTATAGTAATCGTTTTTAAATATGTTATTTTTTCTTTTATACCCTAAACATTCGGGTGATAATTGTCGCCTACTACTACATATTATCTGTTCTTAATAGTAATCATCTTTTTTTTATAGTTGATATACATGGGGTTATTTTGTGCTCTTCCACTCTATTGCTAATATTACATGTTCGGAATATCTGACATCTGTTCAGTACTAGTAGTTTTGGAGATACCTTCCTATCAGGCGGTTCTTCCACTTGGCGGCTACCAGATAGTCATTGGCGCCCCGTTTCCTTGCCTTCTTCCTCTCATCATCTTTGGTATCCATGTGTCCAGTGTACTCTGGGCCTTGGCTGTTATTGATGTCTGGCCCTTCTTCTAATCCGGGTTGACATCCGTTCATTTCCTGGTTGGATTCTTCCATTGATTCCCGCAACTTCTTCCGCATTTCCCTTATTCTTTGGGCGTACCCTTCAATGATCTGGTCCAGTTGTTCTTGATAATTTTCCTTCTGCTTGTGAAGCTTCTTTCTTCTAGGAGGATTCACTTTAAATACCTCATTGTTCATAACCTTCTCCGTCATAACATAGTCACTGGCAGGTAACGTTGTCTTAATCGTTCCGTCATCTGGATTATTAATTAAATAGTTTAAGGGTCGGTTATTCGTTAAGGAATCAATTGACCTTGTCTGGTGTATTTCATTTGTTGGTATATTTAATTTAACTGTATCCTTGTTTAAGTTTTTACCCACAGTTTCATGGTGATTTACTTTTAATATTTTTATGAAGTCCTGTTTATACTTCTTACCGTTGATTCTTGCTCTATGACGAATAATTGGGTTGTCCACGAAGTTAATTAATCCACTCTTAGTCATCTCTAATATTTCCTTTGTAACCCTTGTCTTCTCAGGGCGTATTATTCCTTTTATCTTCGCCTCCCTTTCTTCCGTTTTCTTAATTATTTTGTTCCTTTCTTTATGGATTTTAATTTTCGAATTCACTAGTTCGGTGGTTTTATTTCTGGATAATTTTCTTGTCTCCACTTGCTCATCACACATGGGTAGATTATTTTGTTCTAAGCCTTCATTCTTGGCTACTAACTCTTCCGTTTCTTCAATTACCTGAGTCTTCTCTATACTTCCGGTATTGATTTCCTTGTTGTGGATATCTTCCTGGTTTCTGTCAAACCCATCTTCAGTTAATAATGTATTTGAGTCTTGTTGTTTTTCTGCTGGTTCATCATTAGTTTCCATTTCTTCCCTCCATTGTTGGATGATTTCTTCTCTCCATGATCTGATATCGTTCATCATTTCCTCTCTTGCCTTCTCAAAGCTGTTCTCTACGGGGTGGGGGAACTGTTTCTCCCTACATTCCATCATCATCTTCTGGAAACTTAGCAGCTCCGTCGATGCTATTTCCTTAGGTTGGTTTTTTATGGTGTCACTTGCATTTACCTCCCCTTCAGGCGTTTCCATTATTTCTTTATTTTCTGTCTTTGAGTTTATATTTGTATATTCGAAGTTCACGGTCAGTGCGTTATCGCTTACCATCTCTTGGACTGCTTCATCATTCTCTTCCGTCGTGTCATTACCTTTATCCACCTTTTGGTAGGGGGTTGTTATGTTATCGTTAGTGACTTCACTGTGTTCACTTGTAGATCCATATAGTTCATTATGGTCCTTCCTTGTTATTGTTTCGGTCCCTGGGTCAGCTATTAATACTTCCTCCTCTTTTTCACCATTATTGACGTCTTGTTCTGGGACATCTTTAGTCATATTTTCTTGTGGTGGTTCCATGGATTCCTTCTGGCTATGGTCGTCTTCAATTTTGTCGTTAGTATTTTTGCCATTCTTCATTAAGTCTTCACCTATCTGTCTCTTCTCATTTGTTAACTTCTTGGCATTCTTCAATTCTTCTTCGAACGCTTCCCTCCGTTTACGCTCTTCTTCCCGTCTCTCATTCTGGCGTCTTGTTTCCTCTTCCTCCTGCTGTGCTGCTCAGCTATAGAATAATTCTTCATTTTGTCTTATCTTGTTGTCTCTTAGTTCTCTTTCAACTGCTTCTTTTCTACTACGCTCATCTTCCCATCTCTGGTAATGGTAGTCCCTCTTCTCTTCGTTTCGCCATGTTGGTTGGTCATTATACCATCTTGTATTCCGGTTCCTCCTCGGTTGTGGGGTTTCCCATTCGTGGAGTCTTGCAAAGCCTTCTTCCCTCTTACTTCTTAATTGGTCTGACTCCTCTTTTATCCATTTCTTCTCCTCTTCCATTTTTCGGTTCAACTCTTCACCATCGATTTTCAATATTCTGTATATTTGGTCCCAGTCTACTCTCTCTCTTCTCCTTCTATTTCTCCGGTGCATCTTTGTTTTGGTTGACTTTGTATATATTATTGCCTGTGTAGGTAAGGCGTGATCGTTCCTTTGTGTCTGCCGGGCTGTTTATTATATAAAAAATATTTTTATTTAATATTTTTAAGCCACACTAGTTGGTGCGCCAATTTGTAATATAATTACAAATGGTTTTTTTTTTTTACTTGTTTTAAATACAATTTAATTACGTTTAAAAGCCACACTGTTGGGCTAGCCAATTTGTAAGTAAACGAATTTCGGTGGTTTAAAATTAGGTTTATATGGTAAATAAATCGATCGAATACGGTGTATGATTATCCTGCCACACGTTGTATGCGTCGATTTGTAATATATTTAGAAAGTATGGTTTAAATAAAATTTAATTATGTTTGATATATTAGTTTGACATGTGTTAATGTTTGTGGTGGTTTCTAGTTGAAGGTTACTAATTTTGTAAAGTGATTTAAAATGTAACATTCGAGGTTACTCAAAGTGTGTTTACAATTGTGTATTTATAATTGTCTGAAAAGAATTCCCTTAAATCAAACAAATAAAATAGTTGTGTTGGTAATATTTAAATACTAGGTTTGCTTAAACTTAACAGCAAAGTATAATAGTTGGTCGCTTGATGATGATGATCGTTTTGTTGATACTGGCTGTGAAACTTCTCCTCCAGGTCGATAATAGTCTGAGTACGTTATGTCTAGTAATGTCTGGACAATATCATAAACACAATATACTTTCACGTACCTGGTCGTGTTTTCTAGAAGTTCAGTAAGCTGTCAACTCAGTTTACAAAAAACCAACTCACTTTAGTTGCAAGGTTAGATTGCCTTGTTTGTTAGTGGGCGCCACACGGATTTATTTTGGGAAAATCCCGTGTAAAACCCATGCATTGAATCAATTAATGAGTTAAAAAAGTTTAAAATAATTGTTTGTTACCTTTATGGCAATGCTATTCCATATATTCAATCACAACTGAAGGTTGTTTAAGCTTTCCTGAATAAAATATTTAACTATCTGTTAGAAATAAATTAAGTCGAGTTATGCTGTTAATTATGGGTTTTATTCATACCCTTGGTAGAGAATTCAAAACAAATACAATTAAAAACATATAATGATGTACAATCGTAAATAAGTTCTTATAAACCCTATAAGGCTTGCTCAGATCATATTTGGTAAATTTGGCTAAGTCCAGATTTTTATTATTTTTAACATTAAAATTATTGAAATCTCAGGAGTGAATTCTTTGAGACACGAAAAAGAAAGTTATGCCTACACAACATCTAATAATTTTCTGATATAAAATTGATCAACAATGTTTTGACGTTACTTTCATAAAGTAAACAAATAAAAATAACCTATTTGATAGGCTATGCGTTCGTCACGCCTGATTTCTGAATTACAAAGTTTATAAATTGAGAACACTTATAACTAACATTCAGCTTAATTACTAATGACAAATTCATAAAATAAATTGAGACATGGTGTAACATTGAAATGTTTCTGTGTTTTGCGTCAGTACAGATCAGTGTATAAAAACGTACAGGTTATGGCGCTTGTAGTGAAAATGAATAATGGTTGCACTGTTACCTTTTGGTAACAAACCAAATCATTTCGGATTATAATGATTATCATTTTACACTGCACTCGCACAAGAACAGAGTATTTCGATCCTCTTCTACCTTAATGGATCATAAATAACCTTAGTTAATTACTTCTGTTCAGTATTTCCCGCACAAAATGAAATAATACTGCACATAATCACTATTGTTTTCTGTAGAATAATTTGAAGTAGTTGTTTCTTGGTGTTGAGCTATTTCCTTCGATGTATTATGTTGATGACGCTAACCGTTATTAAAAATGTTGAGATGGCGAGCACACGTTCCGTGCTATATGAAGTGATAAGTGTCTATCGAGAATCGGTTACATCCTCTTATATACCCCGCCCGTTGATCGGTGTTAGGCAAAAATGTTAATTACTAACTAATTTTGTGATTGGTTCTGGCAGGTGTGATGAGTATGACGTATTGATTGTATAGCCGTTAATAACGGTTTTTTAACCGCCAAGCTCTGAGGTGACAGATAGCTTTCATTGTTGTTGGTATCAGTAAACAAACTTCTGATGCATATTTTGCAAATGATGCTAACACCTTTCCCGCACTTAATACAGTTGCGATTGGGTCGATATCATCATCAAATTAAAGATTATTTTGTCCTCTTTAATTTGATATCACTTGATACCGAGTTAATTTCACTTTTCCTGACACTGCTATATAATCAATGTTCAGGTACACTATTTTGCACTGTTGTCTGTTTACCTGAATCGACGATTTTACACTTTGATTAATATTGTTTGTGTTCACATAGCATTTTATTACTCAAACGTTTATGTGGGAACACTATTAACTCTGTACTGACCTTCAATTACTGAACATTATGAATACACATTAACTTTATACATTGTAATGAACGATTCTTATTACTATGACATTCCGTTTTGCGCTAACTCGTTCTATTCTACTATTTAACAATTGAATTATGATTAAATATATCATTTTAATAATGTTTTTTGTTATGTTGGAGCATAACAATTGTTCTGTGTATTTAATTTACACTTACGTTACCTCCCAATAATCAACTCACTGATTATTGCTTTGTGTAGGCCTTGTTAAGACATACCGTCTAGACTGGAATTTTGCCTTAACAACATTTATTGGTTCTCAGTTCGGTAATTTGTTGAGGTACCTTATTCGTATAAGATTCCCTCTCACAAATGGTTTTTATTTCTCATAAGTATATTTGATATTGAAATATATCTTTGTTCTCACTTTGTAGCCATTGCTAATCTTAGTTTTTGGCATTCATAATTTACTAGTCATGGTTAAATTTATTATCAGCAAAATGCTAATTCTGATTTCACAGTATTCAGATTCTTATTGATTCACTTTTTATTTACATATCATATTCTGTTTTCATTATCTACCGACTTGATTGACAGCTTAATGTAAATTTACTCTGTCCATCAGTTTGAGTTAGTCATTGTCTGGTTGTAGTGTCAAACAGTATTTGGGTTTACTGTTTCATGTGGTACTTCTGCTTCATTCTTCTTTCTTGATTCTTCTCTTCTTGTTTATTCTTATCACTATATTCCCTATTTACATTATTGTTCTGTCCTTATAACATCTGACAGTATACGTTTAGGTTAGGTAACATTTTGTTATGTTACATATACACCCTCCTCAAAATTGATCATTTGAGAAAAAGTTTATTTTTTATAAAATTATCATTTCATGTCAGTTTCTTAGTATAGTTCTATTGTTTTTTTTTTCTTGTACTCTTTGCTTTTTTAACATACGATTAGTGTGTTACACTTGATTTTTTGTCTAGTGATATAATTCTTAACTTACTAGTATTTTTCAAGTAGCTTACTTTTTAAGTCATTTAACGACAATAGATCTCATTTCTTAAATTAACAATTTCCTGTTCTATACACATTCTTCTTTCTTATTACATATCTTTACATTCTTGATTATCTTAATGGTTATTATAATTTATACCTCACAGATGCTTTCATTATAGTCCTTGATACATTAATACAATATAACTCCCTAACTTTTGTAGTTGGTTCGGAATCAGAGTGGCTCACTGTGGCTTACATTCTCTGCCGTTCCTCAATACACATACTCAGATTCAGAGGCATTACTCTTCTCTGTCTGAGAAAAAAATAAACATTGCACCTGGCAATAGTTGCACTATCACAACTCATAAAATATCACATATCATTCATTTACAATAATATAATATCTTTAATATAATATTCAAGGTATCAGAGGTTTTCATTTATATCACATTTCCATCTTTATACTTGCTAACATACTTTCTTTTTTACAGGTAATTATTTCTTTTCAGACTTGACATTCTCAGCTATGCTTTTTCTCAGCTGTATAGTTACTTTCTGTACTAGTTGACAATTTGTTTTGGTTCACTTGAGTATTCTTAAGATTACACACTTACTTTGCTGCTTATATACTTATGCAGTTGGTTTTCACATATAGAGTCTACAATATTTTATTCTCACATTAGTTTACAAGTTTTTTTTTTTCTTAATCACTTATACTTATCCTGAACTATCATGATCTACACTATTCATATACTGACTGGTTTTTTGTTAGATGTTCTCTGACATATCTGTGATGTACAATATTTGATAATTACACTTTAATGTGATAATATAATAACATACTAGTATCTAATTTTATAGACATTCTCGGGGTTACATAGTTCATTTTATAAACATTTTTTCTCTATCCTTACACTTTCTATAATAATATCCTTCTTTTGTTTTACACACTTTGTTATTCGGCCTCTCTACTCCTTCAAAGGTTAGTTGGGTGAACCTTTATTCTGGATGATTTTATATAATATTTTTAGTTTTACAAGAGGTACACAATAATCATTTGATAAACATTAAGTTACATATAGCATTCATTTGGATAAACATATTTTTTTTCTAAGTATAGTATAGTAATTTTAGTTATCTGCCACTACTGGCTCTTTATGACATAATAGATGTCTTTTTTCTTATTGAATTATTTAGTTGGCATTACATAATTTTCTATCCTTTAGTGTGATAGATCTGGTTCTTTTTTTTTTTTCACAAGTAACAAATAGTTTGGCCTATAGCTTAATCCTACACACTTTTGTAACTCAGTAGGGCAAATTGATTTGTTATAGTCAATTAGTTACCTTCAATAACTTGGAGCTTAATATGTGATTCTGTTAAACACTAAATGAGTTCGTTTATAGTAATCGTTTTTAAATATGTTATTTTTTCTTTTATACCCTAAACATTCGGGTGATAATTGTCGCCTACTACTACATATTATCTGTTCTTAATAGTAATCATCTTTTTATTATAGTTGATATACATGGGGTTATTTTGTGCTCTTCCACTCTATTGCTAATATTACATGTTCGGAATATCTGACATCTGTTCAGTACTAGTAGTTTTGGAGATACCTTCCTATCAGGCGGTTCTTCCACTTGGCGGCTACCAGATAGTCATTGGCGCCCCGTTTCCTTGCCTTCTTCCTCTCATCATCTTTGGTATCCATGTGTCCAGTGTACTCTGGGCCTTGGCTGTTATTGATGTCTGGCCCTTCTTCTAATCCGGGTTGACATCCGTTCATTTCCTGGTTGGATTCTTCCATTGATTCCCGCAACTTCTTCCACATTTCCCTTATTCTTTGGGCGTACCCTTCAATGATCTGGTCCAGTTGTTCTTGATAATTTTCCTTCTGCTTGTGAAGCTTCTTTCTTCTAGGAGGATTCACTTTAAATACCTCATTGTTCATAACCTTCTCCGTCATAACATAGTCACTGGCAGGTAACGTTGTCTTAATCGTTCCGTCATCTGGATTATTAATTAAATAGTTTAAGGGTCGGTTATTCGTTAAGGAATCAATTGACCTTGTCTGGTGTATTTCATTTGTTGGTATATTTAATTTAACTGTATCCTTGTTTAAGTTTTTACCCACAGTTTCATGGTGATTTACTTTTAATATTTTTATGAAGTCCTGTTTATACTTCTTACCGTTGATTCTTGCTCTATGACGAATAATTGGGTTGTCCACGAAGTTAATTAATCCACTCTTAGTCATCTCTAATATTTCCTTTGTAACCCTTGTCTTCTCAGGGCGTATTATTCCTTTTATCTTCGCCTCCCTTTCTTCCGTTTTCTTAATTATTTTGTTCCTTTCTTTATGGATTTTAATTTTCGAATTCACTAGTTCGGTGGTTTTATTTCTGGATAATTTTCTTGTCTCCACTTGCTCATCACACATGGGTAGATTATTTTGTTCTAAGCCTTCATTCTCGGCTACTAACTCTTCCGTTTCTTCAATTACCTGAGTCTTCTCTATACTTCCGGTATTGATTTCCTTGTTGTGGATATCTTCCTGGTTTCTGTCAAACCCATCTTCAGTTAATAATGTATTTGAGTCTTGTTGTTTTTCTGCTGGTTCATCATTAGTTTCCATTTCTTCCCTCCATTGTTGGATGATTTCTTCTCTCCATGATCTGATATCGTTCATCATTTCCTCTCTTGCCTTCTCAAAGCTGTTCTCTACGGGGTGGGGGAACTGTTTCTCCCTACATTCCATCATCATCTTCTGGAAACTTAGCAGCTCCGTCGATGCTATTTCCTTAGGTTGGTTTTTTATGGTGTCACTTGCATTTACCTCCCCTTCAGGCGTTTCCATTATTTCTTTATTTTCTGTCTTTGAGTTTATATTTGTATATTCGAAGTTCACGGTCAGTGCGTTATCGCTTACCATCTCTTGGACTGCTTCATCATTCTCTTCCGTCGTGTCATTACCTTTATCCACCTTTTGGTAGGGGGTTGTTATGTTCTCGTTAGTGACTTCACTGTGTTCACTTGTAGATCCATATAGTTCATTATGGTCCTTCCTTGTTATTGTTTCGGTCCCTGGGTCAGCTATTAATACTTCCTCCTCTTTTTCACCATTATTGACGTCTTGTTCTGGGACATCTTTAGTCATATTTTCTTGTGGTGGTTCCATGGATTCCTTCTGGCTATGGTCGTCTTCAATTTTGTCGTTAGTATTTTTCCCATTCTTCATTAAGTCTTCACCTATCTGTCTCTTCTCATTTGTTAACTTCTTGGCATTCTTCAATTCTTCTTCGAACGCTTCCCTCCGTTTACGCTCTTCTTCCCGTCTCTCATTCTGGCGTCTTGTTTCCTCTTCCTCCTGCTGTGCTGCTCAGCTATAGAATAATTCTTCATTTTGTCTTATCTTGTTGTCTCTTAGTTCTCTTTCAACTGCTTCTTTTCTACTACGCTCATCTTCCCATCTCTGGTAATGGTAGTCCCTCTTCTCTTCGTTTCGCCATGTTGGTTGGTCATTATACCATCTTGTATTCCGGTTCCTCCTCGGTTGTGGGGTTTCCCATTCGTGGAGTCTTGCAAAGCCTTCTTCCCTCTTACTTCTTAATTGGTCTGACTCCTCTTTTATCCATTTCTTCTCCTCTTCCATTTTTCGGTTCAACTCTTCACCATCGATTTTCAATATTCTGTATATTTGGTCCCAGTCTACTCTCTCTCTTCTCCTTCTATTTCTCCGGTGCATCTTTGTTTTGGTTGACTTTGTATATATTATTGCCTGTGTAGGTAAGGCGTGATCGTTCCTTTGTGTCTGCCGGGCTGTTTATTATATAAAAAATATTTTTATTTAATATTTTTAAGCCACACTAGTTGGTGCGCCAATTTGTAATATAATTACAAATGGTTTTTTTTTTTTACTTGTTTTAAATACAATTTAATTACGTTTAAAAGCCACACTGTTGGGCTAGCCAATTTGTAAGTAAACGAATTTCGGTGGTTTAAAATTAGGTTTATATGGTAAATAAATCGATCGAATACGGTGTATGATTATCCTGCCACACGTTGTATGCGTCGATTTGTAATATATTTAGAAAGTATGGTTTAAATAAAATTTAATTATGTTTGATATATTAGTTTGACATGTGTTAATGTTTGTGGTGGTTTCTAGTTGAAGGTTACTAATTTTGTAAAGTGATTTAAAATGTAACATTCGAGGTTACTCAAAGTGTGTTTACAATTGTGTATTTATAATTGTCTGAAAAGAATTCCCTTAAATCAAACAAATAAAATAGTTGTGTTGGTAATATTTAAATACTAGGTTTGCTTAAACTTAACAGCAAAGTATAATAGTTGGTCGCTTGATGATGATGATCGTTTTGTTGATACTGGCTGTGAAACTTCTCCTCCAGGTCGATAATAGTCTGAGTACGTTATGTCTAGTAATGTCTGGACAATATCATAAACACAATATACTTTCACGTACCTGGTCGTGTTTTCTAGAAGTTCAGTAAGCTGTCAACTCAGTTTACAAAAAACCAACTCACTTTAGTTGCAAGGTTAGATTGCCTTGTTTGTTAGTGGGCGCCACACGGATTTATTTTGGGAAAATCCCGTGTAAAACCCATGCATTGAATCAATTAATGAGTTAAAAAAGTTTAAAATAATTGTTTGTTACCTTTATGGCAATGCTATTCCATATATTCAATCACAACTGAAGGTTGTTTAAGCTTTCCTGAATAAAATATTTAACTATCTGTTAGAAATAAATTAAGTCGAGTTATGCTGTTAATTATGGGTTTTATTCATACCCTTGGTAGAGAATTCAAAACAAATACAATTAAAAACATATAATGATGTACAATCGTAAATAAGTTCTTATAAACCCTATAAGGCTTGCTCAGATCATATTTGGTAAATTTGGCTAAGTCCAGATTTTTATTATTTTTAACATTAAAATTATTGAAATCTCAGGAGTGAATTCTTTGAGACACGAAAAAGAAAGTTATGCCTACACAACATCTAATAATTTTCTGATATAAAATTGATCAACAATGTTTTGACGTTACTTTCATAAAGTAAACAAATAAAAATAACCTATTTGATAGGCTATGCGTTCGTCACGCCTGATTTCTGAATTACAAAGTTTATAAATTGAGAACACTTATAACTAACATTCAGCTTAATTACTAATGACAAATTCATAAAATAAATTGAGACATGGTGTAACATTGAAATGTTTCTGTGTTTTGCGTCAGTACAGATCAGTGTATAAAAACGTACAGGTTATGGCGCTTGTAGTGAAAATGAATAATGGTTGCACTGTTACCTTTTGGTAACAAACCAAATCATTTCGGATTATAATGATTATCATTTTACACTGCACTCGCACAAGAACAGAGTATTTCGATCCTCTTCTACCTTAATGGATCATAAATAACCTTAGTTAATTACTTCTGTTCAGTATTTCCCGCACAAAATGAAATAATACTGCACATAATCACTATTGTTTTCTGTAGAATAATTTGAAGTAGTTGTTTCTTGGTGTTGAGCTATTTCCTTCGATGTATTATGTTGATGACGCTAACCGTTATTAAAAATGTTGAGATGGCGAGCACACGTTCCGTGCTATATGAAGTGATAAGTGTCTATCGAGAATCGGTTACATCCTCTTATATACCCCGCCCGTTGATCGGTGTTAGGCAAAAATGTTAATTACTAACTAATTTTGTGATTGGTTCTGGCAGGTGTGATGAGTATGACGTATTGATTGTATAGCCGTTAATAACGGTTTTTTAACCGCCAAGCTCTGAGGTGACAGATAGCTTTCATTGTTGTTGGTATCAGTAAACAAACTTCTGATGCATATTTTGCAAATGATGCTAACACCTTTCCCGCACTTAATACAGTTGCGATTGGGTCGATATCATCATCAAATTAAAGATTATTTTGTCCTCTTTAATTTGATATCACTTGATACCGAGTTAATTTCACTTTTCCTGACACTGCTATATAATCAATGTTCAGGTACACTATTTTGCACTGTTGTCTGTTTACCTGAATCGACGATTTTACACTTTGATTAATATTGTTTGTGTTCACATAGCATTTTATTACTCAAACGTTTATGTGGGAACACTATTAACTCTGTACTGACCTTCAATTACTGAACATTATGAATACACATTAACTTTATACATTGTAATGAACGATTCTTATTACTATGACATTCCGTTTTGCGCTAACTCGTTCTACTCTACTATTTAACAATTGAATTATGATTAAATATATCATTTTAATAATGTTTTTTGTTATGTTGGAGCATAACAATTGTTCTGTGTATTTAATTTACACTTACGTTACCTCCCAATAATCAACTCACTGATTATTGCTTTGTGTAGGCCTTGTTAAGACATACCGTCTAGACTGGAATTTTGCCTTAACAACATTTATTGGTTCTCAGTTCGGTAATTTGTTGAGGTACCTTATTCGTATAAGATTCCCTCTCACAAATGGTTTTTATTTCTCATAAGTATATTTGATATTGAAATATATCTTTGTTCTCACTTTGTAGCCATTGCTAATCTTAGTTTTTGGCATTCATAATTTACTAGTCATGGTTAAATTTATTATCAGCAAAATGCTAATTCTGATTTCACAGTATTCAGATTCTTATTGATTCACTTTTTATTTACATATCATATTCTGTTTTCATTATCTACCGACTTGATTGACAGCTTAATGTAAATTTACTCTGTCCATCAGTTTGAGTTAGTCATTGTCTGGTTGTAGTGTCAAACAGTATTTGGGTTTACTGTTTCATGTGGTACTTCTGCTTCATTCTTCTTTCTTGATTCTTCTCTTCTTGTTTATTCTTATCACTATATTCCCTATTTACATTATTGTTCTGTCCTTATAACATCTGACAGTATACGTTTAGGTTAGGTAACATTTTGTTATGTTACATATACACCCTCCTCAAAATTGATCATTTGAGAAAAAATTTATTTTTTATAAAATTATCATTTCATGTCAGTTTCTTAGTATAGTTCTATTGTTTTTTTTTTCTTGTACTCTTTGCTTTTTTAACATACGATTAGTGTGTTACACTTGATTTTTTGTCTAGTGATATAATTCTTAACTTACTAGTATTTTTCAAGTAGCTTACTTTTTAAGTCATTTAACGACAATAGATCTCATTTCTTAAATTAACAATTTCCTGTTCTATACACATTCTTCTTTCTTATTACATATCTTTACATTCTTGATTATCTTAATGGTTATTATAATTTATACCTCACAGATCCTTTCATTATAGTCCTTGATACATTAATACAATATAACTCCCTAACTTTTGTAGTTGGTTCGGAATCAGAGTGGCTCACTGTGGCTTACATTCTCTGCCGTTCCTCAATACACATACTCAGATTCAGAGGCATTACTCTTCTCTGTCTGAGAAAAAAATAAACATTGCACCTGGCAATAGTTGCACTATCACAACTCATAAAATATCACATATCATTCATTTACAATAATATAATATCTTTAATATAATATTCAAGGTATCAGAGGTTTTCATTTATATCACATTTCCATCTTTATACTTGCTAACATACTTTCTTTTTTACAGGTAATTATTTCTTTTCAGACTTGACATTCTCAGCTATGCTTTTTCTCAGCTGTATAGTTACTTTCTGTACTAGTTGACAATTTGTTTTGGTTCACTTGAGTATTCTTAAGATTACACACTTACTTTGCTGCTTATATACTTATGCAGTTGGTTTTCACATATAGAGTCTACAATATTTTATTCTCACATTAGTTTACAAGTTTTTTTTTTTCTTAATCACTTATACTTATCCTGAACTATCATGATCTACACTATTCATATACTGACTGGTTTTTTGTTAGATGTTCTCTGACATATCTGTGATGTACAATATTTGATAATTACACTTTAATGTGATAATATAATAACATACTAGTATCTAATTTTATAGACATTCTCGGGGTTACATAGTTCATTTTATAAACATTTTTTCTCTATCCTTACACTTTCCATAATAATATCCTTCTTTTGTTTTACACACTTTGTTATTCGGCCTCTCTACTCCTTCAAAGGTTAGTTGGGTGAACCTTTATTCTGGATGATTTTATATAATATTTTTAGTTTTACAAGAGGTACACAATAATCATTTGATAAACATTAAGTTACATATAGCATTCATTTGGATAAACATATTTTTTTTCTAAGTATAGTATAGTAATTTTAGTTATCTGCCACTACTGGCTCTTTATGACATAATAGATGTCTTTTTTCTTATTGAATCATTTAGTTGGCATTACATAATTTTCTATCCTTTAGTGTGATAGATCTGGTTCTTTTTTTTTTTTCACAAGTAACAAATAGTTTGGCCTATAGCTTAATCCTACACACTTTTGTAACTCAGTAGGGCAAATTGATTTGTTATAGTCAATTAGTTACCTACAATAACTTGGAGCTTAATATGTGATTCTGTTAAACACTAAATGAGTTCGTTTATAGTAATCATTTTTAAATATGTTATTTTTTCTTTTATACCCTAAACATTCGGGTGATAATTGTCGCCTACTACTACATATTATCTGTTCTTAATAGTAATCATCTTTTTTTTATAGTTGATATACATGGGGTTATTTTGTGCTCTTCCACTCTATTGCTAATATTACATGTTCGGGATATCTGACATCTGTTCAGTACTAGTAGTTTTGGAGATACCTTCCTATCAGGCGGTTCTTCCACTTGGCGGCTACCAGATAGTCATTGGCGCCCCGTTTCCTTGCCTTCTTCCTCTCATCATCTTTGGTATCCATGTGTCCAGTGTACTCTGGGCCTTGGCTGTTATTGATGTCTGGCCCTTCTTCTAATCCGGGTTGACATCCGTTCATTTCCTGGTTGGATTCTTCCATTGATTCCCGCAACTTCTTCCGCATTTCCCTTATTCTTTGGGCGTACCCTTCAATGATCTGGTCCAGTTGTTCTTGATAATTTTCCTTCTGCTTGTGAAGCTTCTTTCTTCTAGGAGGATTCACTTTAAATACCTCATTGTTCATAACCTTCTCCGTCATAACATAGTCACTGGCAGGTAACGTTGTCTTAATCGTTCCGTCATCTGGATTATTAATTAAATAGTTTAAGGGTCGGTTATTCGTTAAGGAATCAATTGACCTTGTCTGGTGTATTTCATTTGTTGGTATATTTAATTTAACTGTATCCTTGTTTAAGTTTTTACCCACAGTTTCATGGTGATTTACTTTTAATATTTTTATGAAGTCCTGTTTATACTTCTTACCGTTGATTCTTGCTCTATGACGAATAATTGGGTTGTCCACGAAGTTAATTAATCCACTCTTAGTCATCTCTAATATTTCCTTTGTAACCCTTGTCTTCTCAGGGCGTATTATTCCTTTTATCTTCGCCTCCCTTTCTTCCGTTTTCTTAATTATTTTGTTCCTTTCTTTATGGATTTTAATTTTCGAATTCACTAGTTCGGTGGTTTTATTTCTGGATAATTTTCTTGTCTCCACTTGCTCATCACACATGGGTAGATTATTTTGTTCTAAGCCTTCATTCTCGGCTACTAACTCTTCCGTTTCTTCAATTACCTGAGTCTTCTCTATACTTCCGGTATTGATTTCCTTGTTGTGGATATCTTCCTGGTTTCTGTCAAACCCATCTTCAGTTAATAATGTATTTGAGTCTTGTTGTTTTTCTGCTGGTTCATCATTAGTTTCCATTTCTTCCCTCCATTGTTGGATGATTTCTTCTCTCCATGATCTGATATCGTTCATCATTTCCTCTCTTGCCTTCTCAAAGCTGTTCTCTACGGGGTGGGGGAACTGTTTCTCCCTACATTCCATCATCATCTTCTGGAAACTTAGCAGCTCCGTCGATGCTATTTCCTTAGGTTGGTTTTTTATGGTGTCACTTGCATTTACCTCCCCTTCAGGCGTTTCCATTATTTCTTTATTTTCTGTCTTTGAGTTTATATTTGTATATTCGAAGTTCACGGTCAGTGCGTTATCGCTTACCATCTCTTGGACTGCTTCATCATTCTCTTCCGTCGTGTCATTACCTTTATCCACCTTTTGGTAGGGGGTTGTTATGTTCTCGTTAGTGACTTCACTGTGTTCACTTGTAGATCCATATAGTTCATTATGGTCCTTCCTTGTTATTGTTTCGGTCCCTGGGTCAGCTATTAATACTTCCTCCTCTTTTTCACCATTATTGACGTCTTGTTCTGGGACATCTTTAGTCATATTTTCTTGTGGTGGTTCCATGGATTCCTTCTGGCTATGGTCGTCTTCAATTTTGTCGTTAGTATTTTTGCCATTCTTCATTAAGTCTTCACCTATCTGTCTCTTCTCATTTGTTAACTTCTTGGCATTCTTCAATTCTTCTTCGAACGCTTCCCTCCGTTTACGCTCTTCTTCCCGTCTCTCATTCTGGCGTCTTGTTTCCTCTTCCTCCTGCTGTGCTGCTCAGCTATAGAATAATTCTTCATTTTGTCTTATCTTGTTGTCTCTTAGTTCTCTTTCAACTGCTTCTTTTCTACTACGCTCATCTTCCCATCTCTGGTAATGGTAGTCCCTCTTCTCTTCGTTTCGCCATGTTGGTTGGTCATTATACCATCTTGTATTCCGGTTCCTCCTCGGTTGTGGGGTTTCCCATTCGTGGAGTCTTGCAAAGCCTTCTTCCCTCTTACTTCTTAATTGGTCTGACTCCTCTTTTATCCATTTCTTCTCCTCTTCCATTTTTCGGTTCAACTCTTCACCATCGATTTTCAATATTCTGTATATTTGGTCCCAGTCTACTCTCTCTCTTCTCCTTCTATTTCTCCGGTGCATCTTTGTTTTGGTTGACTTTGTATATATTATTGCCTGTGTAGGTAAGGCGTGATCGTTCCTTTGTGTCTGCCGGGCTGTTTATTATATAAAAAATATTTTTATTTAATATTTTTAAGCCACACTAGTTGGTGCGCCAATTTGTAATATAATTACAAATGGTTTTTTTTTTTTACTTGTTTTAAATACAATTTAATTACGTTTAAAAGCCACACTGTTGGGCTAGCCAATTTGTAAGTAAACGAATTTCGGTGGTTTAAAATTAGGTTTATATGGTAAATAAATCGATCGAATACGGTGTATGATTATCCTGCCACACGTTGTATGCGTCGATTTGTAATATATTTAGAAAGTATGGTTTAAATAAAATTTAATTATGTTTGATATATTAGTTTGACATGTGTTAATGTTTGTGGTGGTTTCTAGTTGAAGGTTACTAATTTTGTAAAGTGATTTAAAATGTAACATTCGAGGTTACTCAAAGTGTGTTTACAATTGTGTATTTATAATTGTCTGAAAAGAATTCCCTTAAATCAAACAAATAAAATAGTTGTGTTGGTAATATTTAAATACTAGGTTTGCTTAAACTTAACAGCAAAGTATAATAGTTGGTCGCTTGATGATGATGATCGTTTTGTTGATACTGGCTGTGAAACTTCTCCTCCAGGTCGATAATAGTCTGAGTACGTTATGTCTAGTAATGTCTGGACAATATCATAAACACAATATACTTTCACGTACCTGGTCGTGTTTTCTAGAAGTTCAGTAAGCTGTCAACTCAGTTTACAAAAAACCAACTCACTTTAGTTGCAAGGTTAGATTGCCTTGTTTGTTAGTGGGCGCCACACGGATTTATTTTGGGAAAATCCCGTGTAAAACCCATGCATTGAATCAATTAATGAGTTAAAAAAGTTTAAAATAATTGTTTGTTACCTTTATGGCAATGCTATTCCATATATTCAATCACAACTGAAGGTTGTTTAAGCTTTCCTGAATAAAATATTTAACTATCTGTTAGAAATAAATTAAGTCGAGTTATGCTGTTAATTATGGGTTTTATTCATACCCTTGGTAGAGAATTCAAAACAAATACAATTAAAAACATATAATGATGTACAATCGTAAATAAGTTCTTATAAACCCTATAAGGCTTGCTCAGATCATATTTGGTAAATTTGGCTAAGTCCAGATTTTTATTATTTTTAACATTAAAATTATTGAAATCTCAGGAGTGAATTCTTTGAGACACGAAAAAGAAAGTTATGCCTACACAACATCTAATAATTTTCTGATATAAAATTGATCAACAATGTTTTGACGTTACTTTCATAAAGTAAACAAATAAAAATAACCTATTTGATAGGCTATGCGTTCGTCACGCCTGATTTCTGAATTACAAAGTTTATAAATTGAGAACACTTATAACTAACATTCAGCTTAATTACTAATGACAAATTCATAAAATAAATTGAGACATGGTGTAACATTGAAATGTTTCTGTGTTTTGCGTCAGTACAGATCAGTGTATAAAAACGTACAGGTTATGGCGCTTGTAGTGAAAATGAATAATGGTTGCACTGTTACCTTTTGGTAACAAACCAAATCATTTCGGATTATAATGATTATCATTTTACACTGCACTCGCACAAGAACAGAGTATTTCGATCCTCTTCTACCTTAATGGATCATAAATAACCTTAGTTAATTACTTCTGTTCAGTATTTCCCGCACAAAATGAAATAATACTGCACATAATCACTATTGTTTTCTGTAGAATAATTTGAAGTAGTTGTTTCTTGGTGTTGAGCTATTTCCTTCGATGTATTATGTTGATGACGCTAACCGTTATTAAAAATGTTGAGATGGCGAGCACACGTTCCGTGCTATATGAAGTGATAAGTGTCTATCGAGAATCGGTTACATCCTCTTATATACCCCGCCCGTTGATCGGTGTTAGGCAAAAATGTTAATTACTAACTAATTTTGTGATTGGTTCTGGCAGGTGTGATGAGTATGACGTATTGATTGTATAGCCGTTAATAACGGTTTTTTAACCGCCAAGCTCTGAGGTGACAGATAGCTTTCATTGTTGTTGGTATCAGTAAACAAACTTCTGATGCATATTTTGCAAATGATGCTAACACCTTTCCCGCACTTAATACAGTTGCGATTGGGTCGATATCATCATCAAATTAAAGATTATTTTGTCCTCTTTAATTTGATATCACTTGATACCGAGTTAATTTCACTTTTCCTGACACTGCTATATAATCAATGTTCAGGTACACTATTTTGCACTGTTGTCTGTTTACCTGAATCGACGATTTTACACTTTGATTAATATTGTTTGTGTTCACATAGCATTTTATTACTCAAACGTTTATGTGGGAACACTATTAACTCTGTACTGACCTTCAATTACTGAACATTATGAATACACATTAACTTTATACATTGTAATGAACGATTCTTATTACTATGACATTCCGTTTTGCGCTAACTCGTTCTACTCTACTATTTAACAATTGAATTATGATTAAATATATCATTTTAATAATGTTTTTTGTTATGTTGGAGCATAACAATTGTTCTGTGTATTTAATTTACACTTACGTTACCTCCCAATAATCAACTCACTGATTATTGCTTTGTGTAGGCCTTGTTAAGACATACCGTCTAGACTGGAATTTTGCCTTAACAACATTTATTGGTTCTCAGTTCGGTAATTTGTTGAGGTACCTTATTCGTATAAGATTCCCTCTCACAAATGGTTTTTATTTCTCATAAGTATATTTGATATTGAAATATATCTTTGTTCTCACTTTGTAGCCATTGCTAATCTTAGTTTTTGGCATTCATAATTTACTAGTCATGGTTAAATTTATTATCAGCAAAATGCTAATTCTGATTTCACAGTATTCAGATTCTTATTGATTCACTTTTTATTTACATATCATATTCTGTTTTCATTATCTACCGACTTGATTGACAGCTTAATGTAAATTTACTCTGTCCATCAGTTTGAGTTAGTCATTGTCTGGTTGTAGTGTCAAACAGTATTTGGGTTTACTGTTTCATGTGGTACTTCTGCTTCATTCTTCTTTCTTGATTCTTCTCTTCTTGTTTATTCTTATCACTATATTCCCTATTTACATTATTGTTCTGTCCTTATAACATCTGACAGTATACGTTTAGGTTAGGTAACATTTTGTTATGTTACATATACACCCTCCTCAAAATTGATCATTTGAGAAAAAATTTATTTTTTATAAAATTATCATTTCATGTCAGTTTCTTAGTATAGTTCTATTGTTTTTTTTTTCTTGTACTCTTTGCTTTTTTAACATACGATTAGTGTGTTACACTTGATTTTTTGTCTAGTGATATAATTCTTAACTTACTAGTATTTTTCAAGTAGCTTACTTTTTAAGTCATTTAACGACAATAGATCTCATTTCTTAAATTAACAATTTCCTGTTCTATACACATTCTTCTTTCTTATTACATATCTTTACATTCTTGATTATCTTAATGGTTATTATAATTTATACCTCACAGATGCTTTCATTATAGTCCTTGATACATTAATACAATATAACTCCCTAACTTTTGTAGTTGGTTCGGAATCAGAGTGGCTCACTGTGGCTTACATTCTCTGCCGTTCCTCAATACACATACTCAGATTCAGAGGCATTACTCTTCTCTGTCTGAGAAAAAAATAAACATTGCACCTGGCAATAGTTGCACTATCACAACTCATAAAATATCACATATCATTCATTTACAATAATATAATATCTTTAATATAATATTCAAGGTATCAGAGGTTTTCATTTATATCACATTTCCATCTTTATACTTGCTAACATACTTTCTTTTTTACAGGTAATTATTTCTTTTCAGACTTGACATTCTCAGCTATGCTTTTTCTCAGCTGTATAGTTACTTTCTGTACTAGTTGACAATTTGTTTTGGTTCACTTGAGTATTCTTAAGATTACACACTTACTTTGCTGCTTATATACTTATGCAGTTGGTTTTCACATATAGAGTCTACAATATTTTATTCTCACATTAGTTTACAAGTTTTTTTTTTCTTAATCACTTATACTTATCCTGAACTATCATGATCTACACTATTCATATACTGACTGGTTTTTTGTTAGATGTTCTCTGACATATCTGTGATGTACAATATTTGATAATTACACTTTAATGTGATAATATAATAACATACTAGTATCTAATTTTATAGACATTCTCGGGGTTACATAGTTCATTTTATAAACATTTTTTCTCTATCCTTACACTTTCCATAATAATATCCTTCTTTTGTTTTACACACTTTGTTATTCGGCCTCTCTACTCCTTCAAAGGTTAGTTGGGTGAACCTTTATTCTGGATGATTTTATATAATATTTTTAGTTTTACAAGAGGTACACAATAATCATTTGATAAACATTAAGTTACATATAGCATTCATTTGGATAAACATATTTTTTTTCTAAGTATAGTATAGTAATTTTAGTTATCTGCCACTACTGGCTCTTTATGACATAATAGATGTCTTTTTTCTTATTGAATCATTTAGTTGGCATTACATAATTTTCTATCCTTTAGTGTGATAGATCTGGTTCTTTTTTTTTTTTCACAAGTAACAAATAGTTTGGCCTATAGCTTAATCCTACACACTTTTGTAACTCAGTAGGGCAAATTGATTTGTTATAGTCAATTAGTTACCTTCAATAACTTGGAGCTTAATATGTGATTCTGTTAAACACTAAATGAGTTCGTTTATAGTAATCATTTTTAAATATGTTATTTTTTCTTTTATACCCTAAACATTCGGGTGATAATTGTCGCCTACTACTACATATTATCTGTTCTTAATAGTAATCATCTTTTTTTTATAGTTGATATACATGGGGTTATTTTGTGCTCTTCCACTCTATTGCTAATATTACATGTTCGGGATATCTGACATCTGTTCAGTACTAGTAGTTTTGGAGATACCTTCCTATCAGGCGGTTCTTCCACTTGGCGGCTACCAGATAGTCATTGGCGCCCCGTTTCCTTGCCTTCTTCCTCTCATCATCTTTGGTATCCATGTGTCCAGTGTACTCTGGGCCTTGGCTGTTATTGATGTCTGGCCCTTCTTCTAATCCGGGTTGACATCCGTTCATTTCCTGGTTGGATTCTTCCATTGATTCCCGCAACTTCTTCCGCATTTCCCTTATTCTTTGGGCGTACCCTTCAATGATCTGGTCCAGTTGTTCTTGATAATTTTCCTTCTGCTTGTGAAGCTTCTTTCTTCTAGGAGGATTCACTTTAAATACCTCATTGTTCATAACCTTCTCCGTCATAACATAGTCACTGGCAGGTAACGTTGTCTTAATCGTTCCGTCATCTGGATTATTAATTAAATAGTTTAAGGGTCGGTTATTCGTTAAGGAATCAATTGACCTTGTCTGGTGTATTTCATTTGTTGGTATATTTAATTTAACTGTATCCTTGTTTAAGTTTTTACCCACAGTTTCATGGTGATTTACTTTTAATATTTTTATGAAGTCCTGTTTATACTTCTTACCGTTGATTCTTGCTCTATGACGAATAATTGGGTTGTCCACGAAGTTAATTAATCCACTCTTAGTCATCTCTAATATTTCCTTTGTAACCCTTGTCTTCTCAGGGCGTATTATTCCTTTTATCTTCGCCTCCCTTTCTTCCGTTTTCTTAATTATTTTGTTCCTTTCTTTATGGATTTTAATTTTCGAATTCACTAGTTCGGTGGTTTTATTTCTGGATAATTTTCTTGTCTCCACTTGCTCATCACACATGGGTAGATTATTTTGTTCTAAGCCTTCATTCTCGGCTACTAACTCTTCCGTTTCTTCAATTACCTGAGTCTTCTCTATACTTCCGGTATTGATTTCCTTGTTGTGGATATCTTCCTGGTTTCTGTCAAACCCATCTTCAGTTAATAATGTATTTGAGTCTTGTTGTTTTTCTGCTGGTTCATCATTAGTTTCCATTTCTTCCCTCCATTGTTGGATGATTTCTTCTCTCCATGATCTGATATCGTTCATCATTTCCTCTCTTGCCTTCTCAAAGCTGTTCTCTACGGGGTGGGGGAACTGTTTCTCCCTACATTCCATCATCATCTTCTGGAAACTTAGCAGCTCCGTCGATGCTATTTCCTTAGGTTGGTTTTTTATGGTGTCACTTGCATTTACCTCCCCTTCAGGCGTTTCCATTATTTCTTTATTTTCTGTCTTTGAGTTTATATTTGTATATTCGAAGTTCACGGTCAGTGCGTTATCGCTTACCATCTCTTGGACTGCTTCATCATTCTCTTCCGTCGTGTCATTACCTTTATCCACCTTTTGGTAGGGGGTTGTTATGTTCTCGTTAGTGACTTCACTGTGTTCACTTGTAGATCCATATAGTTCATTATGGTCCTTCCTTGTTATTGTTTCGGTCCCTGGGTCAGCTATTAATACTTCCTCCTCTTTTTCACCATTATTGACGTCTTGTTCTGGGACATCTTTAGTCATATTTTCTTGTGGTGGTTCCATGGATTCCTTCTGGCTATGGTCGTCTTCAATTTTGTCGTTAGTATTTTTCCCATTCTTCATTAAGTCTTCACCTATCTGTCTCTTCTCATTTGTTAACTTCTTGGCATTCTTCAATTCTTCTTCGAACGCTTCCCTCCGTTTACGCTCTTCTTCCCGTCTCTCATTCTGGCGTCTTGTTTCCTCTTCCTCCTGCTGTGCTGCTCAGCTATAGAATAATTCTTCATTTTGTCTTATCTTGTTGTCTCTTAGTTCTCTTTCAACTGCTTCTTTTCTACTACGCTCATCTTCCCATCTCTGGTAATGGTAGTCCCTCTTCTCTTCGTTTCGCCATGTTGGTTGGTCATTATACCATCTTGTATTCCGGTTCCTCCTCGGTTGTGGGGTTTCCCATTCGTGGAGTCTTGCAAAGCCTTCTTCCCTCTTACTTCTTAATTGGTCTGACTCCTCTTTTATCCATTTCTTCTCCTCTTCCATTTTTCGGTTCAACTCTTCACCATCGATTTTCAATATTCTGTATATTTGGTCCCAGTCTACTCTCTCTCTTCTCCTTCTATTTCTCCGGTGCATCTTTGTTTTGGTTGACTTTGTATATATTATTGCCTGTGTAGGTAAGGCGTGATCGTTCCTTTGTGTCTGCCGGGCTGTTTATTATATAAAAAATATTTTTATTTAATATTTTTAAGCCACACTAGTTGGTGCGCCAATTTGTAATATAATTACAAATGGTTTTTTTTTTTTACTTGTTTTAAATACAATTTAATTACGTTTAAAAGCCACACTGTTGGGCTAGCCAATTTGTAAGTAAACGAATTTCGGTGGTTTAAAATTAGGTTTATATGGTAAATAAATCGATCGAATACGGTGTATGATTATCCTGCCACACGTTGTATGCGTCGATTTGTAATATATTTAGAAAGTATGGTTTAAATAAAATTTAATTATGTTTGATATATTAGTTTGACATGTGTTAATGTTTGTGGTGGTTTCTAGTTGAAGGTTACTAATTTTGTAAAGTGATTTAAAATGTAACATTCGAGGTTACTCAAAGTGTGTTTACAATTGTGTATTTATAATTGTCTGAAAAGAATTCCCTTAAATCAAACAAATAAAATAGTTGTGTTGGTAATATTTAAATACTAGGTTTGCTTAAACTTAACAGCAAAGTATAATAGTTGGTCGCTTGATGATGATGATCGTTTTGTTGATACTGGCTGTGAAACTTCTCCTCCAGGTCGATAATAGTCTGAGTACGTTATGTCTAGTAATGTCTGGACAATATCATAAACACAATATACTTTCACGTACCTGGTCGTGTTTTCTAGAAGTTCAGTAAGCTGTCAACTCAGTTTACAAAAAACCAACTCACTTTAGTTGCAAGGTTAGATTGCCTTGTTTGTTAGTGGGCGCCACACGGATTTATTTTGGGAAAATCCCGTGTAAAACCCATGCATTGAATCAATTAATGAGTTAAAAAAGTTTAAAATAATTGTTTGTTACCTTTATGGCAATGCTATTCCATATATTCAATCACAACTGAAGGTTGTTTAAGCTTTCCTGAATAAAATATTTAACTATCTGTTAGAAATAAATTAAGTCGAGTTATGCTGTTAATTATGGGTTTTATTCATACCCTTGGTAGAGAATTCAAAACAAATACAATTAAAAACATATAATGATGTACAATCGTAAATAAGTTCTTATAAACCCTATAAGGCTTGCTCAGATCATATTTGGTAAATTTGGCTAAGTCCAGATTTTTATTATTTTTAACATTAAAATTATTGAAATCTCAGGAGTGAATTCTTTGAGACACGAAAAAGAAAGTTATGCCTACACAACATCTAATAATTTTCTGATATAAAATTGATCAACAATGTTTTGACGTTACTTTCATAAAGTAAACAAATAAAAATAACCTATTTGATAGGCTATGCGTTCGTCACGCCTGATTTCTGAATTACAAAGTTTATAAATTGAGAACACTTATAACTAACATTCAGCTTAATTACTAATGACAAATTCATAAAATAAATTGAGACATGGTGTAACATTGAAATGTTTCTGTGTTTTGCGTCAGTACAGATCAGTGTATAAAAACGTACAGGTTATGGCGCTTGTAGTGAAAATGAATAATGGTTGCACTGTTACCTTTTGGTAACAAACCAAATCATTTCGGATTATAATGATTATCATTTTACACTGCACTCGCACAAGAACAGAGTATTTCGATCCTCTTCTACCTTAATGGATCATAAATAACCTTAGTTAATTACTTCTGTTCAGTATTTCCCGCACAAAATGAAATAATACTGCACATAATCACTATTGTTTTCTGTAGAATAATTTGAAGTAGTTGTTTCTTGGTGTTGAGCTATTTCCTTCGATGTATTATGTTGATGACGCTAACCGTTATTAAAAATGTTGAGATGGCGAGCACACGTTCCGTGCTATATGAAGTGATAAGTGTCTATCGAGAATCGGTTACATCCTCTTATATACCCCGCCCGTTGATCGGTGTTAGGCAAAAATGTTAATTACTAACTAATTTTGTGATTGGTTCTGGCAGGTGTGATGAGTATGACGTATTGATTGTATAGCCGTTAATAACGGTTTTTTAACCGCCAAGCTCTGAGGTGACAGATAGCTTTCATTGTTGTTGGTATCAGTAAACAAACTTCTGATGCATATTTTGCAAATGATGCTAACACCTTTCCCGCACTTAATACAGTTGCGATTGGGTCGATATCATCATCAAATTAAAGATTATTTTGTCCTCTTTAATTTGATATCACTTGATACCGAGTTAATTTCACTTTTCCTGACACTGCTATATAATCAATGTTCAGGTACACTATTTTGCACTGTTGTCTGTTTACCTGAATCGACGATTTTACACTTTGATTAATATTGTTTGTGTTCACATAGCATTTTATTACTCAAACGTTTATGTGGGAACACTATTAACTCTGTACTGACCTTCAATTACTGAACATTATGAATACACATTAACTTTATACATTGTAATGAACGATTCTTATTACTATGACATTCCGTTTTGCGCTAACTCGTTCTACTCTACTATTTAACAATTGAATTATGATTAAATATATCATTTTAATAATGTTTTTTGTTATGTTGGAGCATAACAATTGTTCTGTGTATTTAATTTACACTTACGTTACCTCCCAATAATCAACTCACTGATTATTGCTTTGTGTAGGCCTTGTTAAGACATACCGTCTAGACTGGAATTTTGCCTTAACAACATTTATTGGTTCTCAGTTCGGTAATTTGTTGAGGTACCTTATTCGTATAAGATTCCCTCTCACAAATGGTTTTTATTTCTCATAAGTATATTTGATATTGAAATATATCTTTGTTCTCACTTTGTAGCCATTGCTAATCTTAGTTTTTGGCATTCATAATTTACTAGTCATGGTTAAATTTATTATCAGCAAAATGCTAATTCTGATTTCACAGTATTCAGATTCTTATTGATTCACTTTTTATTTACATATCATATTCTGTTTTCATTATCTACCGACTTGATTGACAGCTTAATGTAAATTTACTCTGTCCATCAGTTTGAGTTAGTCATTGTCTGGTTGTAGTGTCAAACAGTATTTGGGTTTACTGTTTCATGTGGTACTTCTGCTTCATTCTTCTTTCTTGATTCTTCTCTTCTTGTTTATTCTTATCACTATATTCCCTATTTACATTATTGTTCTGTCCTTATAACATCTGACAGTATACGTTTAGGTTAGGTAACATTTTGTTATGTTACATATACACCCTCCTCAAAATTGATCATTTGAGAAAAAATTTATTTTTTATAAAATTATCATTTCATGTCAGTTTCTTAGTATAGTTCTATTGTTTTTTTTTTCTTGTACTCTTTGCTTTTTTAACATACGATTAGTGTGTTACACTTGATTTTTTGTCTAGTGATATAATTCTTAACTTACTAGTATTTTTCAAGTAGCTTACTTTTTAAGTCATTTAACGACAATAGATCTCATTTCTTAAATTAACAATTTCCTGTTCTATACACATTCTTCTTTCTTATTACATATCTTTACATTCTTGATTATCTTAATGGTTATTATAATTTATACCTCACAGATGCTTTCATTATAGTCCTTGATACATTAATACAATATAACTCCCTAACTTTTGTAGTTGGTTCGGAATCAGAGTGGCTCACTGTGGCTTACATTCTCTGCCGTTCCTCAATACACATACTCAGATTCAGAGGCATTACTCTTCTCTGTCTGAGAAAAAAATAAACATTGCACCTGGCAATAGTTGCACTATCACAACTCATAAAATATCACATATCATTCATTTACAATAATATAATATCTTTAATATAATATTCAAGGTATCAGAGGTTTTCATTTATATCACATTTCCATCTTTATACTTGCTAACATACTTTCTTTTTTACAGGTAATTATTTCTTTTCAGACTTGACATTCTCAGCTATGCTTTTTCTCAGCTGTATAGTTACTTTCTGTACTAGTTGACAATTTGTTTTGGTTCACTTGAGTATTCTTAAGATTACACACTTACTTTGCTGCTTATATACTTATGCAGTTGGTTTTCACATATAGAGTCTACAATATTTTATTCTCACATTAGTTTACAAGTTTTTTTTTTCTTAATCACTTATACTTATCCTGAACTATCATGATCTACACTATTCATATACTGACTGGTTTTTTGTTAGATGTTCTCTGACATATCTGTGATGTACAATATTTGATAATTACACTTTAATGTGATAATATAATAACATACTAGTATCTAATTTTATAGACATTCTCGGGGTTACATAGTTCATTTTATAAACATTTTTTCTCTATCCTTACACTTTCCATAATAATATCCTTCTTTTGTTTTACACACTTTGTTATTCGGCCTCTCTACTCCTTCAAAGGTTAGTTGGGTGAACCTTTATTCTGGATGATTTTATATAATATTTTTAGTTTTACAAGAGGTACACAATAATCATTTGATAAACATTAAGTTACATATAGCATTCATTTGGATAAACATATTTTTTTTCTAAGTATAGTATAGTAATTTTAGTTATCTGCCACTACTGGCTCTTTATGACATAATAGATGTCTTTTTTCTTATTGAATCATTTAGTTGGCATTACATAATTTTCTATCCTTTAGTGTGATAGATCTGGTTCTTTTTTTTTTTTCACAAGTAACAAATAGTTTGGCCTATAGCTTAATCCTACACACTTTTGTAACTCAGTAGGGCAAATTGATTTGTTATAGTCAATTAGTTACCTTCAATAACTTGGAGCTTAATATGTGATTCTGTTAAACACTAAATGAGTTCGTTTATAGTAATCATTTTTAAATATGTTATTTTTTCTTTTATACCCTAAACATTCGGGTGATAATTGTCGCCTACTACTACATATTATCTGTTCTTAATAGTAATCATCTTTTTTTTATAGTTGATATACATGGGGTTATTTTGTGCTCTTCCACTCTATTGCTAATATTACATGTTCGGGATATCTGACATCTGTTCAGTACTAGTAGTTTTGGAGATACCTTCCTATCAGGCGGTTCTTCCACTTGGCGGCTACCAGATAGTCATTGGCGCCCCGTTTCCTTGCCTTCTTCCTCTCATCATCTTTGGTATCCATGTGTCCAGTGTACTCTGGGCCTTGGCTGTTATTGATGTCTGGCCCTTCTTCTAATCCGGGTTGACATCCGTTCATTTCCTGGTTGGATTCTTCCATTGATTCCCGCAACTTCTTCCGCATTTCCCTTATTCTTTGGGCGTACCCTTCAATGATCTGGTCCAGTTGTTCTTGATAATTTTCCTTCTGCTTGTGAAGCTTCTTTCTTCTAGGAGGATTCACTTTAAATACCTCATTGTTCATAACCTTCTCCGTCATAACATAGTCACTGGCAGGTAACGTTGTCTTAATCGTTCCGTCATCTGGATTATTAATTAAATAGTTTAAGGGTCGGTTATTCGTTAAGGAATCAATTGACCTTGTCTGGTGTATTTCATTTGTTGGTATATTTAATTTAACTGTATCCTTGTTTAAGTTTTTACCCACAGTTTCATGGTGATTTACTTTTAATATTTTTATGAAGTCCTGTTTATACTTCTTACCGTTGATTCTTGCTCTATGACGAATAATTGGGTTGTCCACGAAGTTAATTAATCCACTCTTAGTCATCTCTAATATTTCCTTTGTAACCCTTGTCTTCTCAGGGCGTATTATTCCTTTTATCTTCGCCTCCCTTTCTTCCGTTTTCTTAATTATTTTGTTCCTTTCTTTATGGATTTTAATTTTCGAATTCACTAGTTCGGTGGTTTTATTTCTGGATAATTTTCTTGTCTCCACTTGCTCATCACACATGGGTAGATTATTTTGTTCTAAGCCTTCATTCTCGGCTACTAACTCTTCCGTTTCTTCAATTACCTGAGTGTTCTCTATACTTCCGGTATTGATTTCCTTGTTGTGGATATCTTCCTGGTTTCTGTCAAACCCATCTTCAGTTAATAATGTATTTGAGTCTTGTTGTTTTTCTGCTGGTTCATCATTAGTTTCCATTTCTTCCCTCCATTGTTGGATGATTTCTTCTCTCCATGATCTGATATCGTTCATCATTTCCTCTCTTGCCTTCTCAAAGCTGTTCTCTACGGGGTGGGGGAACTGTTTCTCCCTACATTCCATCATCATCTTCTGGAAACTTAGCAGCTCCGTCGATGCTATTTCCTTAGGTTGGTTTTTTATGGTGTCACTTGCATTTACCTCCCCTTCAGGCGTTTCCATTATTTCTTTATTTTCTGTCTTTGAGTTTATATTTGTATATTCGAAGTTCACGGTCAGTGCGTTATCGCTTACCATCTCTTGGACTGCTTCATCATTCTCTTCCGTCGTGTCATTACCTTTATCCACCTTTTGGTAGGGGGTTGTTATGTTCTCGTTAGTGACTTCACTGTGTTCACTTGTAGATCCATATAGTTCATTATGGTCCTTCCTTGTTATTGTTTCGGTCCCTGGGTCAGCTATTAATACTTCCTCCTCTTTTTCACCATTATTGACGTCTTGTTCTGGGACATCTTTAGTCATATTTTCTTGTGGTGGTTCCATGGATTCCTTCTGGCTATGGTCGTCTTCAATTTTGTCGTTAGTATTTTTCCCATTCTTCATTAAGTCTTCACCTATCTGTCTCTTCTCATTTGTTAACTTCTTGGCATTCTTCAATTCTTCTTCGAACGCTTCCCTCCGTTTACGCTCTTCTTCCCGTCTCTCATTCTGGCGTCTTGTTTCCTCTTCCTCCTGCTGTGCTGCTCAGCTATAGAATAATTCTTCATTTTGTCTTATCTTGTTGTCTCTTAGTTCTCTTTCAACTGCTTCTTTTCTACTACGCTCATCTTCCCATCTCTGGTAATGGTAGTCCCTCTTCTCTTCGTTTCGCCATGTTGGTTGGTCATTATACCATCTTGTATTCCGGTTCCTCCTCGGTTGTGGGGTTTCCCATTCGTGGAGTCTTGCAAAGCCTTCTTCCCTCTTACTTCTTAATTGGTCTGACTCCTCTTTTATCCATTTCTTCTCCTCTTCCATTTTTCGGTTCAACTCTTCACCATCGATTTTCAATATTCTGTATATTTGGTCCCAGTCTACTCTCTCTCTTCTCCTTCTATTTCTCCGGTGCATCTTTGTTTTGGTTGACTTTGTATATATTATTGCCTGTGTAGGTAAGGCGTGATCGTTCCTTTGTGTCTGCCGGGCTGTTTATTATATAAAAAATATTTTTATTTAATATTTTTAAGCCACACTAGTTGGTGCGCCAATTTGTAATATAATTACAAATGGTTTTTTTTTTTTACTTGTTTTAAATACAATTTAATTACGTTTAAAAGCCACACTGTTGGGCTAGCCAATTTGTAAGTAAACGAATTTCGGTGGTTTAAAATTAGGTTTATATGGTAAATAAATCGATCGAATACGGTGTATGATTATCCTGCCACACGTTGTATGCGTCGATTTGTAATATATTTAGAAAGTATGGTTTAAATAAAATTTAATTATGTTTGATATATTAGTTTGACATGTGTTAATGTTTGTGGTGGTTTCTAGTTGAAGGTTACTAATTTTGTAAAGTGATTTAAAATGTAACATTCGAGGTTACTCAAAGTGTGTTTACAATTGTGTATTTATAATTGTCTGAAAAGAATTCCCTTAAATCAAACAAATAAAATAGTTGTGTTGGTAATATTTAAATACTAGGTTTGCTTAAACTTAACAGCAAAGTATAATAGTTGGTCGCTTGATGATGATGATCGTTTTGTTGATACTGGCTGTGAAACTTCTCCTCCAGGTCGATAATAGTCTGAGTACGTTATGTCTAGTAATGTCTGGACAATATCATAAACACAATATACTTTCACGTACCTGGTCGTGTTTTCTAGAAGTTCAGTAAGCTGTCAACTCAGTTTACAAAAAACCAACTCACTTTAGTTGCAAGGTTAGATTGCCTTGTTTGTTAGTGGGCGCCACACGGATTTATTTTGGGAAAATCCCGTGTAAAACCCATGTATTGAATCAATTAATGAGTTAAAAAAGTTTAAAATAATTGTTTGTTACCTTTATGGCAATGCTATTCCATATATTCAATCACAACTGAAGGTTGTTTAAGCTTTCCTGAATAAAATATTTAACTATCTGTTAGAAATAAATTAAGTCGAGTTATGCTGTTAATTATGGGTTTTATTCATACCCTTGGTGGAGAATTCAAAACAAATACAATTAAAAACATATAATGATGTACAATCGTAAATAAGTTCTTATAAACCCTATAAGGCTTGCTCAGATCATATTTGGTAAATCTGGCTAAGTCCAGATTTTTATTATTTTTAACATTAAAATTATTGAAATCTCAGGAGTGAATTCTTTGAGACACGAAAAAGAAAGTTATGCCTACACAACATCTAATAATTTTCTGATATAAAATTGATCAACAATGTTTTGACGTTACTTTCATAAAGTAAACAAATAAAAATAACCTATTTGATAGGCTATGCGTTCATCACGCCTGATTTCTGAATTACAAAGTTTATAAATTGAGAACACTTATAACTAACATTCAGCTTAATTACTAATGACAAATTCATAAAATAAATTGAGACATGGTGTAACATTGAAATGTTTCTCTGTTTTGCGTCAGTACAGATCAGTGTATAAAAACGTACAGGTTATGGCGCTCGTAGTGAAAATGAATAATGGTTGCACTGTTACCTTTTGGTTTTAATTATTTAATTAAAACTCATTTTTGCACCTTGAAAATCGGATTATAATGATTATCATTTTACACTGCACTCGCACAAGAACAGAGTATTTCGATCCTCTTCTACCTTAATGGATCATAAATAACCTTAGTTAATTACTTCTGTTCAGTATTTCCCGCACAAAATGAAATAATACTGCACATAATCACTATTGTTTTCTGTAGAATAATTTGAAGTAGTTGTTTCTTGGTGTTGAGCTATTTCCTTCGATGTATTATGTTGATGACGCTAACCGTTATTAAAAATGTTGAGATGGCGAGCACACGTTCCGTGCTATATGAAGTGATAAGTGTCTTCATTTTGACGGGCGTCAAAACACATGCACAGAGTTCTTAGAATTTTGGTGGAGGTAAATTCTTCTGCCGTGTTACACCACTGAAATTGCGCATTGCCTTTGTTCCAAACGCTGTTTCTCAACCTCGTGCTGTTGCTTGGAAAATAACGTTGCACAATAATGCAGCTTTACAATACTTTATCCAAACCCGCCCGAAATTGAAATGAATAAAAATATAATTACCCCATACTGTTAAAAATAAAAACACCCAAAATTTGACCCGCTACAATACCCCCTCGATGAGAATTCTGCTGTTCATAACAGAAGAAATCTCATCGATAACCCCGAAGAGGACCGGTGAGGAACTGGTGCCAACAACCCCCTGGTTCTTAATCTCATGGGTACACGACCCCCCTGGTTCAGCGACCATGGACTCATCTGAACGAGATCACTGGACTTCTCCGTAAGAGATCCCAACACCGAGAAATCGATCAGACTCGCACCACGGCGCACCTCGCCTTCTCGCATGCTACCCCCAAAAATCCTCAACCCCTGGCTAAAATTACTCCAGCTCCTCCGCCGATATGTTTCCCCTTTTTGCAAGCTGGGCTGCCTTTAGCAGATACTGGGCTCACACACACTAACATTACATATTATCATAACACATTAAAATAAAAACTTCCTTTTAAAATTTATTATAAATTCAAAAAATTCAATATTCAAAAAAAAATCTTTTACCAAAAAATTCTCTTCCTTGTTTTTTCTAATTTTTTGTTTCAAATGACTTAACCTAGACATTTCTAATAATATAAACACATCCTTACTCTAACATGAGAACCACTTATAGACTACCAATACAATCAAATAAACATGGTTAATGCACACATAATAAAAAAAATCATTATCTAAAATATTCACTCGCTGGCAGGCGAAAAATCAAGTTTTTTTTTTCTCAAAAAAATTAAAATTTTCAAAATTTTAAAATTAAAAAAAATTAAATTTATTCATTAAAAAATTGTATTAAATTTGTTTATTAAATAACATTTATTAAAATTATTCAAATATTGGTTTGAATTAATCAAACAAACAAATTAAAATTGGATTCCTACTATACAAGCCTAGTAGGTGTATCAGCTGATCGTAACTAGGTCAAGTCCAAAACCCTTGACCTACATATGTTATATATGATTTCTGAAAACACTGAACATCTGTAATACCCTACTTTGAAATACAAAATATAACAAAACAAAATATTTAAAACAAACAAAATATTAATATAATAATCAAGTTGACATTTAAATTATTTAAAACAAACAATTCTTGACTTTACATTATTTTCAAATTTTATCAAAATTCTGTCACTGGTGAAAAAAAAATAAACAATTGTATATTCTTTATCATGAATCTCTCTTTCTTTTCAACAATCTTACTTTAATACACTGTGGGTGATGTAAATTATTTATTCTCATTTATTCTGTCTACATATATAATCTTTACCCCTTTGACTCCAATATTCATCAACTTCAATTATCATGACACCCATCTCTACCAAAAATATCTACTAATCAGGACACTCTAAACCCCAACTTACCATTAAACACAAATCACCGCCTTCTCCCATATAAAATACTCTCTAACCCTTTGTATATAGGATACGTGTTTCCCCTACCCAAAAAACTCAATTCCCTTATTTGGCGGCCCGGATTCTACCTAAGGCGGCCCCTTCCCCACTTAAATCTATCCCTATCCCGTCCCAACCCTTGTTGCGGACTCCTCCATTACACTACCCTCTAATACAAAATTGCCATCCCCAAAATCTCAATCTCATTTCATTACTACAAATACACAAAATAACCTCATTAACTATAAAAACAACAATATATCACTCAAAATCTACATAAAGTCTCCATTACTACTGTGTCAACATTAATACTTCACCAACTCTGTTACATCTCATTAACTCAAAAACAACATTGCAGCATAATCATCTCTACTATTTCAACTTCGACTTTCAATTCAATTTGGACAGGTCTACATGTCCCATAAAACATTTATCACCCATAAATTAGCTCTTATTAATTTGCATAAATTATTGTTATTTTATTTCTCCTATTCTTTTTATCTTTACTTCCAAATATCTGTAGTACATTAAACATTAATTACTTGTAACATTTACAAATCAATATACCAGTGACGTTCTTGCTGATCAGCTGATATCCTAACATAATAAAAACACATCTTAAAATTGAACAAATTACATGGAATATACATATTTATTTTTATTTATTCTCCCTTCTCACCTCATTGTTTCTCATTTTTCTGATTCTGATGCTTATGTTAACCTGCCAGACGATTTACTTATTGGCTTAAACAAATACACACATAATAAAATTACATATTCTTATCAATGCTTATCTAATAGACAACAATAACATAATACACTTAAACTTATAGCATGAACACCTTAATTTACGAGTCTGAGCATATAATTATGTGGACAGAGCACAAGCATTTTTGATTGGATTAAACCTTGAATAAGCAAAAAACTTTTACGTCATAAAATTTTAAATTCGTGACTCCTTTGCGTCACCTCCCAGCCACACACACTATTTCAGATTATGGAGGACTGTCTCGCCCTTTCGCTTCCACAGAGACTGTATATTTTGGAGCAGGTTATGCCTCTCCGTGTCTCTGCTTCCGCTATTAAGTTTAAAGTACTGAACATCATAATGTTCTTGTTAATAATCATGCACCCTTAAAACGGATCTGCCACCGGTCTTGCTGTTCCTCCTCGAACAGAGTGGCAGCCGCTGTTCCATAGTTCCGGGAGATCTCCTCTAATTGTCCCCCCATTAAATTTCAAATATATACCAATTTCAAGTCAGCTATGGTCAAGGGACTTGATATGACCATAGCTGGCCGCTAGCCAAAACCACGGTTAGTGCTGGTAAGACAGTAACCGCCCGAAAAGTCGAGGAAATCTAAACTTTTATTTCACTGCCTGTTTCATCAATACTCTTATGTGCGACACGTTATTTAATATTGTGTGTAAAACATTTTTATTTTACACGTATAAGGTGTGCCGCACATTTATCGCCAGTTTGGCCTCCGATGGAGGTAACACTCACTGTTACCCCCAACCCATTTCGCTACTTAAGAGAGCACAGGCCACCCCCTTAATAGCCACATAATAACTAATTACAATTGACAACTAATTAAAATTTGTATATACATTATCATATAATATTTGCATCAACACTCATTTAACCCATTCATAACCTTTTACCGTTTAACTTTCTTGAAATTTTCAAAATTTATTATTGATAATCATTATTGATCATTTTTCATTTAGTATAAAACATTTTTTAATTATCTTTATTTCTTGAACCAACTTATTTCCAAATAACATCTTATTACTGAATTAGAATCTCAATTACACCTGTAAATATTTTTATTACACATGATTATAAAATTTTTCTACTTACAATCCATTTAACATGATATGCGCACAAAACATACTCACCACCATCTCTGAAACATTTCACAAAATTTATTAATAAAAGTAAATTCATTACCAAATTTCCATCTCGTAAAACAGACTGAATTTACAAAAAAAAATTTAATTACAACATTTACACAATCAATTAAAATATTCAAAATATATCAAATTGTTTCAATTAAATTAATTATTAAGAATACAGAATTCATTACCATCCAAACAATTATAATTCTCTGATTACTTGTTTTCAAAATTAATTTGGTTTATTTATTTAAATTGCAAGTATTTCAATATTATTATCACAACAATCGTCTTACATACACACATATAAATTCACTAGATTTTATTTACAACTCTTGTTAATTATTATTCCATTTTTTCCACACTTCTGTCCAAATCTGCCATGTCAAAAAACCATTAAAACATAATGTTTAATTGTCTTTTATTGTTTTATATTTTAGCCACCATCGTCAAAGATTAATCTTGGTTTTGTATAGCACTGTTCAATTATATTGACATACATATTGTTGTCTTGTGTGTCATAACCAAACAATTTCAATTTATCCGTTATACCATTATAATCATTCACCAAGTCTACGTTAAGTATTTCTGTTACATCTCCGTCAGTAAATATTTCCAATATCGGGTTAGTTACTTTGGTATTATCAATTAAATCATTCTTGTTTAAATACACTTCTAATATTTCTTTCAACTCATCATAATCTCTATTTAATTCATATAACTCTATCTCTCTCTCCACACACAATTCTCTATTTAAATCTCTCTTTTCATAACACCATCTCATACTTATAAAATCATTCCGGACAGAGGGTATAAACTTATACACATAAAATAAACTCAAATCTTCTACTACCACGGGACTCTTGCCCTTCAAAAACTCTTGTGACCACATTAAATCATCGTAAATAATAAAAGGAAAATTTCCCCTCTGTCCCCATTCTACTACAACATTATTTTTTCTCTCTCTCTCTAACTCACTGACACACATTAACATCTCATAATCACTACCTTCTACACTTTCATTAATACTCTCATTATTCATTTTTTCCGTATCACTTTCTGATACCAATTTCTCAAACACATTATTATTCTCAATATTACGTACATTATTTGTTAACTCTTTATCTGGCATTACATTTTTGTATTTGTCATTACAAGTTTCATTTGTATTATTCTTATCTGAATTCATCACATGTACTCCCATTCGCTCAACACTCTGTTCTAATTTATTCAAACTAGTCATTATCGTATCATTAGTGCTTTCTAAATGTTTATTCATTTCTTGTATTTCGTGTTTTAACTCCTTAAAATTATGATTTTGTATTTCAAATTTAATACTCTGTTGCTCCAAAATTAACTGCAACATATTCATGACTTTCTCATCTTTATCTATCTCTTGTTTACTTTGAACAGGTGTCACTAGACTTTCTATTTTATCCCCAGTTAAGCTGACTCCCTTGTCATTACTTTTATTTTCATTATTTGATTTTGGGGTCGTATGGATCCCCGAATCATCTGTATTATTTGATTCATTTATACTACTTGTTTTCAGAGTTTTGTCGCCTTGACCTACATTCGGTGTTGAATGTATGTCAAGACTACTCATCACAGCTGATTCATTTAATTCAGCTATTTCGCTTATCACAGTCGAGTCGGACAAATCGACTCCGTTCTCTGTATTTTCCATGATTATATTTTTAAATATGTAATTTATTTCTTATCTGTCTGAACAAATATTTTTTATTTATTTTACGTAACTTTACGTCTTTCACTTAACCTCTCAATTGCGCTTGTATCTTAATCGTAGGTATGGTTTTTACATCAAATTTTAACTTATAAAAACTGTCCCTTTCGGCTGCGACAACTGTGAAATTACGTATTTATTACCATTTAAATAGCTTAGTAAACCATACCATAATAAAAAAACTTACACTTACCGTTTGCGAGTTCTTGGGTCCAGGGTCTCATACGTACTTTGGGATACAAGCGCAATTTTCAAGGTTACGTGAATAATTTACACAATACATTTTTGAAGAGAAATTAATTTTGTTTAATAATCAAATAGTGCGATTTTATAACTTTGTTTTCCAAATAAATTGTCTTACATGTTTTTAAAGGTTGGGTAACTCTTGTTTATACATCTTATTTAATAGCCTTACATAATATTACTTACGTCTAAGAAGATAGCCCAGCTGCTCACACACTCTCACATTCTTAAAAACAACCCCCGTTACCCTAATTGATTAATATAATGCATTATATAAAATCCCCGCCTGCAACACGTTCATCCGTGACCTCGTGGCCGCCCCGTGTTAAGTTTGTAATCGTCCCGAAAAATAAACAAAAAAATAACAAATATGGATGTTGTTGTTCTGTAGTTATTCCCGCATCACTGCCACTGTTTTAAAAAGATTGATTCACTTTTACTGCCACATTTTTTAAATTTTGAGAAGAGCTAACCCCTTCGAGATGCACCGGCCGGTACTCCTTGGGACGAACTGCTGCATGTGCTTGGTTGAACTGGCGGAAGCGGCAATTCAATGCCACCGGGTTTTAGTCGCCGTATACAGTTGACTTGCTGCGGCATATCCAGTTTATGCATAGATTATAGCTGGTATATGTGTGTATCCAGAGGCCGATATTGGCATCTGCTCTGCTGATGTCGCTCACAGTAGGCGGAGTTTAACGCTGTTTTCCGGTAGCCGGTCACTTGGAACTACTAACTTTTCGTCCCAGCGCCATGTTTGTCTCAACTGTGGTGTCTCTCACGGCGTCATTGCCGATCCCCGCCCGGCTGAGTTGCATATGGGCGTCAAAACACATGCACAGAGTTCTTAGAATTTTGGTGGAGGTAAATTCTTCTGCCGTGTTACACCACTGAAATTGCGCATTGCCTTTGTTCCAAACGCTGTTTCTCAACCTCGTGCTGTTGCTTGGAAAATAACGTTGCACAATAATGCAGCTTTACAATACTTTATCCAAACCCGCCTGAAATTGAAATTAATAAAAATATAATTACCCCATACTGTTAAAAATAAAAACACCCAAAATTTGACCCGCTACAAAATAACCTATTTGATAGGCTATGCGTTCATCACGCCTGATTTCTGAATTACAAAGTTTATAAATTGAGAACACTTATAACTAACATTCAGCTTAATTACTAATGACAAATTCATAAAATAAATTGAGACATGGTGTAACATTGAAATGTTTCTGTGTTTTGCGTCAGTACAGATCAGTGTATAAAAACGTACAGGTTATGGCGCTCGTAGTGAAAATGAATAATGGTTGCACTGTTACCTTTTGGTTTTAATTATTTAATTAAAACTCATTTTTGCACCTTGAAAATCGGATTATAATGATTATCATTTTACACTGCACTCGCACAAGAACAGAGTATTTCGATCCTCTTCTACCTTAATGGATCATAAATAACCTTAGTTAATTACTTCTGTTCAGTATTTCCCGCACAAAATGAAATAATACTGCACATAATCACTATTGTTTTCTGTAGAATAATTTGAAGTAGTTGTTTCTTGGTGTTGAGCTATTTCCTTCGATGTATTATGTTGATGACGCTAACCGTTATTAAAAATGTTGAGATGGCGAGCACACGTTCCGTGCTATATGAAGTGATAATCTATCGAGAATCGGTTACACCCTCTTATATACCCCGCCCGTTGATCGGTGTTAGGCAAAAATGTTAATTACTAACTAATTTTGTGATTGGTTCTGGCAGGTGTGATGAGTATGACGTATTGATTGTATAGCCGTTAATAACGGTTTTTTAACCGCCAAGCTCTGAGGTACAGATAGCTTTCATTGTTGTTGGTATCAGTAAACAAACTTCTGATGCATATTTTGCAAATGATGCTAACACCTTTCCCGCACTTAATACAGTTGCGATTGGGTCGATATCATCATCAAATTAAAGATTATTTTGTCCTCTTTAATTTGATATCACTTGATACCGAGTTAATTTCACTTTTCCTGACACTGCTATATAATCAATGTTCAGGTACACTATTTTGCACTGTTGTCTGTATACCTGAATCGACGATTTTACACTTTGATTAATATTGTTTGTGTTCACATAGCATTTTATTACTCAAACGTTTATGTGGGAACACTATTAACTCTGTACTGACCTTCAATTACTGAACATTATGAATACACATTAACTTTATACATTGTAATGAACGATTCTTATTACTATGACATTCCGTTTTGCGCTAACTCGTTCTATTCTACTATTTAACAATTGAATTATGATTAAATATATCATTTTAATAATGTTTTTTGTTATGTTGGAGCATAACAATTGTTCTGTGTATTTAATTTACACTTACGTTACCTCCCAATAATCAACTCACTGATTATTGCTTTGTGTAGGCCTTGTTAAGACATGCCGTCTAGACTGGAATTTTGCCTTAACAACATTTATTGGTTCTCAATTCGGTAATTTGTTGAGGTACCTTATTCGTATAAGATTCCCTCTCACAAATGGTTTTTATTTCTCATAAGTATATTTGATATTGAAATATATCTTTGTTCTCACTTTGTAGCCATTGCTAATCTTAGTTTTTGGCATTCATAATTTACTAGTCATGGTTAAATTTATTATCAGCAAAATGCTAATTCTGATTTCACAGTATTCAGATTCTTATTGATTCACTTTTTATTTACATATCATATTCTGTTTTCATTATCTACCGACTTGATTGACAGCTTAATGTAAATTTACTCTGTCCATCAGTTTGAGTTAGTCATTGTCTGGTTGTAGTGTCAAACAGTATTTGGGTTTACTGTTTCATGTGGTACTTCTGCTTCATTCTTCTTTCTTGATTCTTCTCTTCTTGTTTATTCTTATCACTATATTCCCTATTTACATTATTGTTCTGTCCTTATAACATCTGACAGTATACGTTTAGGTTAGGTAACATTTTGTTATGTTACATATACACCCTCCTCAAAATTGATCATTTGAGAAAAAATTTATTTTTTATAAAATTATCATTTCATGTCAGTTTCTTAGTATAGTTCTATTGTTTTTTTTTTCTTGTACTCTTTGCTTTTTTAACATACGATTAGTGTGTTACACTTGATTTTTTGTCTAGTGATATAATTCTTAACTTACTAGTATTTTTCAAGTAGCTTACTTTTTAAGTCATTTAACGACAATAGATCTCATTTCTTAAATTAACAATTTCCTGTTCTATACACATTCTTCTTTCTTATTACATATCTTTACATTCGTGATTATCTTAATGGTTATTATAATTTATACCTCACAGATGCTTTCATTATAGTCCTTGATACATTAATACAATATAACTCCCTAACTTTTGTAGTGGGTTCGGAATCAGAGTGGCTCACTGTGGCTTACATTCTCTGCCGTTCCTCAATACACATACTCAGATTCAGAGGCATTACTCTTCTCTGTCTGAGAAAAAAATAAACATTTCACCTGGCAATAGTTGCACTATCACAACTCATAAAATATCACATATCATTCATTTACAATAATATAATATCTTTAATATAATATTCAAGGTATCAGAGGTTTTCATTTATATCACATTTCCATCTTTATACTTGCTAACATACTTTCTTTTTTACAGGTAATTATTTCTTTTCAGACTTGACATTCTCAGCTATGCTTTTTCTCAGCTGTATAGTTACTTTCTGTACTAGTTGACAATTTGTTTTGGTTCACTTGAGTATTCTTAAGATTACACACTTACTTTGCTGCTTATATACTTATGCAGTTGGTTTTCACATATAGAGTCTACAATATTTTATTCTCACATTAGTTTACAAGTTTTTTTTTTCTTAATCACTTATACTTATCCTGAACTATCATGATCTACACTATTCATATACTGACTGGTTTTTTGTTAGATGTTCTCTGACATATCTGTGATGTACAATATTTGATAATTACACTTTAATGTGATAATATAATAACATACTAGTATCTAATTTTATAGACATTCTCGGGGTTACATAGTTCATTTTATAAACATTTTTTCTCTATCCTTACACTTTCCATAATAATATCCTTCTTTTGTTTTACACACTTTGTTATTCGGCCTCTCTACTCCTTCAAAGGTTAGTTGGGTGAACCTTTATTCTGGATGATTTTATATAATATTTTTAGTTTTACAAGAGGTACACAATAATCATTTGATAAACATTAAGTTACATATAGCATTCATTTGGATAAACATATTTTTTTTCTAAGTATAGTATAGTAATTTTAGTTATCTGCCACTACTGGCTCTTTATGACATAATAGATGTCTTTTTTCTTATTGAATCATTTAGTTGGCATTACATAATTTTCTATCCTTTAGTGTGATAGATCTGGTTCTTTTTTTTTTTCACAAGTAACAAATAGTTTGGCCTATAGCTTAATCCTACACACTTTTGTAACTCAGTAGGGCAAATTGATTTGTTATAGTCAATTAGTTACCTTCAATAACTTGGAGCTTAATATGTGATTCTGTTAAACACTAAATGAGTTCGTTTATAGTAATCATTTTTAAATATGTTATTTTTTCTTTTATACCCTAAACATTCGGGTGATAATTGTCGCCTACTACTACATATTATCTGTTCTTAATAGTAATCATCTTTTTTTTATAGTTGATATACATGGGGTTATTTTGTGCTCTTCCACTCTATTGCTAATATTACATGTTCGGAATATCTGACATCTGTTCAGTACTAGTAGTTTTGGAGATACCTTCCTATCAGGCGGTTCTTCCACTTGGCGGCTACCAGATAGTCATTGGCGCCCCGTTTCCTTGCCTTCTTCCTCTCATCATCTTTGGTATCCATGTGTCCAGTGTACTCTGGGCCTTGGCTGTTATTGATGTCTGGCCCTTCTTCTAATCCGGGTTGACATCCGTTCATTTCCTGGTTGGATTCTTCCATTGATTCCCGCAACTTCTTCCGCATTTCCCTTATTCTTTGGGCGTACCCTTCAATGATCTGGTCCAGTTGTTCTTGATAATTTTCCTTCTGCTTGTGAAGCTTCTTTCTTCTAGGAGGATTCACTTTAAATACCTCATTGTTCATAACCTTCTCCGTCATAACATAGTCACTGGCAGGTAACGTTGTCTTAATCGTTCCGTCATCTGGATTATTAATTAAATAGTTTAAGGGTCGGTTATTCGTTAAGGAATCAATTGACCTTGTCTGGTGTATTTCATTTGTTGGTATATTTAATTTAACTGTATCCTTATTTAAGTTTTTACCCATGGTTTCATGGTGATTTACTTTTAATATTTTTATGAAGTCCTGTTTATACTTCTTACCGTTGATTCTTGCTCTATGACGAATAATTGGGTTGTCCACGAAGTTAATTAATCCACTCTTAGTCATCTCTAATATTTCCTTTGTAACCCTTGTCTTCTCAGGGCGTATTATTCCTTTTATCTTCGCCTCCCTTTCTTCCGTTTTCTTAATTATTTTGTTCCTTTCTTTATGGATTTTAATTTTCGAATTCACTAGTTCGGTGGTTTTATTTCTGGATAATTTTCTTGTCTCCACTTGCTCATCACACATGGGTAGATTATTTTGTTCTAAGCCTTCATTCTCGGCTACTAACTCTTCCGTTTCTTCAATTACCTGAGTCTTCTCTATACTTCCGGTATTGATTTCCTTGTTGTGGATATCTTCCTGGTTTCTGTCAAACCCATCTTCAGTTAATAATGTATTTGAGTCTTGTTGTTTTTCTGCTGGTTCATCATTAGTTTCCATTTCTTCCCTCCATTGTTGGATGATTTCTTCTCTCCATGATCTGATATCGTTCATCGTTTCCTCTCTTGCCTTCTCAAAGCTGTTCTCTACGGGGTGGGGGAACTGTTTCTCCCTACATTCCATCATCATCTTCTGGAAACTTAGCAGCTCCGTCGATGCTATTTCCTTAGGTTGGTTTTTTATGGTGTCACTTGCATTTACCTCCCCTTCAGGCGTTTCCATTACTTCTTTATTTTCTGTCTTTGAGTTTATATTTGTATATTCGAAGTTCACGGTCGGTGCGTTATCGCTTACCATCTCTTGGACTGCTTCATCATTCTCTTCCGTCGTGTCATTACCTTTATCCACCTTTTGGTAGGGGGTTGTTATGTTCTCGTTAGTGACTTCACTGTGTTCACTTGTAGATCCATATAGTTCATTATGGTCCTTCCTTGTTATTGTTTCGGTCCCTGGGTCAGCTATTAATACTTCCTCCTCTTTTTCACCATTATTGACGTCTTGTTCTGGGACATCTTTAGTCATATTTTCTTGTGGTGGTTCCATGGATTCCTTCTGGCTATGGTCGTCTTCAATTTTGTCGTTAGTATTTTTCCCATTCTTCATTAAGTCTTCACCTATCTGTCTCTTCTCGTTTTTTAACTTCTTGGCATTCTTCAATTCTTCTTCGAACGCTTCCCTCCGTTTACGCTCTTCTTCCCGTCTCTCATTCTGGCGTCTTGTTTCCTCTTCCTCCTGCTGTGCTGCTCGGCTATAGAATAATTCTTCATTTTGTCTTATCTTGTTGTCTCTTAGTTCTCTTTCAACTGCTTCTTTTCTACTACGCTCATCTTCCCATCTCTGGTAATGGTAGTCCCTCTTCCCTTCGTTTCGCCATGTTGGTTGGTCATTATACCATCTTGTATTCCGGTTCCTCCTCGGTTGTGGGGTTTCCCATTCGTGGAGTCTTGCAAAGCCTTCTTCCCTCTTACTTCTTAATTGGTCTGACTCCTCTTTTATCCATTTCTTCTCCTCTTCCATTTTTCGGTTCAACTCTTCACCATCGATTTTCAATATTCTGTATATTTGGTCCCAGTCTACTCTCTCTCTTCTCCTTCTATTTCTCCGGTGCATCTTTGTTTTAGTTGACTTTGTATATATTATTGCCTGTGTAGGTAAGGCGTGATCGTTCCTTTGTGTCTGCCGGGCTGTTTATTATATAAAAAATATTTTTATGCCACACTAGTTGGTGCGCCAATTTGTAATATAATTACAAATGGTTTTTTTTTTTACTTGTTTTAAATACAATTTAATTACGTTTAAAAGCCACACTGTTGGGCTAGCCAGTTTGTAAGTAAACGAATTTTGGTGGTTTAAAATTAGGTTTATATGGTAAATAAATCGATCGAATACGGTGTATGATTATCCTGCCACACGTTGTATGCGTCGATTTGTAATATATTTAGAAAGTATGGTTTAAATAAAATTTAATTATGTTTGATATATTAGTTTGACATGTGTTAATGTTTGTGGTGGTTTCTAGTTGAAGGTTACTAATTTTGTAAAGTGATTTAAAATGTAACATTCGAGGTTACTCAAAGTGTGTTTACAATTGTGTATTTATAATTGTCTGAAAAGAATTCCCTTAAATCAAACAAATAAAATAGTTGTGTTGGTAATATTTAAATACTAGGTTTGCTTAAACTTAACAGCAAAGTATAATAGTTGGTCGCTTGATGATGATCGTTTTGTTGATACTGGCTGTGAAACTTCTCCTCCAGGTCGATAATAGTCTGAGTACGTTACGTCTAGTAATGTCTGGACAATATCATAAACACAATATACTTTCACGTACCTGGTCGTGTTTTCTAGAAGTTCAGTAAGCTGTCAACTCAGTTTACAAAAAACCAACTCACTTTAGTTGCAAGGTTAGATTGCCTTGTTTGTTAGTGGGCGCCACACGGATTTATTTTGGGAAAATCCCGTGTAAAACCCATGTATTGAATCAATTAATGAGTTAAAAAAGTTTAAAATAATTGTTTGTTACCTTTATGGCAATGCTATTCCATATATTCAATCACAACTGAAGGTTGTTTAAGCTTTCCTGAATAAAATATTTAACTATCGGTTAGAAATAAATTAAGTCGAGTTATGCTGTTAATTATGGGTTTTATTCATACCCTTGGTAGAGAATTCAAAACAAATACAATTAAAACATATAATGATGTACAATCGTAAATAAGTTCTTATAAACCCTATAAGGCTTGCTCAGATCATATTTGGTAAATCTGGCTAAGTCCAGATTTTTATTATTTTTAACATTAAAATTATTGAAATCTCAGGAGTGAATTCTTTGAGACACGAAAAAGAAAGTTATGCCTACACAAAATCTAATAATTTTCTGATATAAAATTGATCAACAATGTTTTGACGTTACTTTCATAAAGTAAACAAATAAAAATAACCTATTTGATAGGCTATGCGTTCGTCACGCCTGATTTCTGAATTACAAAGTTTATAAATTGAGAACACTTATAACTAACATTCAGCTTAATTACTAATGACAAATTCATAAAATAAATTGAGACATGGTGTAACATTGAAATGTTTCTGTGTTTTGCGTCAGTACAGATCAGTGTATAAAATCGTACAGGTTATGGCGCTCGTAGTGAAAATGAATAATGGTTGCACTGTTACCTTTTGGTTTTAATTATTTAATTAAAACTCATTTTTGCACCTTGATAATCGGATTATAATGATTATCATTTTACACTGCACTCGCACAAGAACAGAGTATTTCGATCCTCTTCTACCTTAATGGATCATAAATAACCTTAGTTAATTACTTCTGTTCAGTATTTCCCGCACAAAATGAAATAATACTGCACATAATCACTATTGTTTTCTGTAGAATAATTTGAAGTAGTTGTTTCTTGGTGTTGAGCTATTTCCTTCGATGTATTATGTTGATGACGCTAACCGTTATTAAAAATGTTGAGATGGCGAGCACACGTTCCGTGCTGTATGAAGTGATAAGTGTCTATCGAGAATCGGTTACATCCTCTTATATACCCCGCCCGTTGATCGGTGTTAGGCAAAAATGTTAATTACTAACTAATTTTGTGATTGGTTCTGGCAGGTGTGATGAGTATGACGTATTGATTGTATAGCCGTTAATAACGGTTTTTTAACCGCCAAGCTCTGAGGTGACAGATAGCTTTCATTGTTGTTGGTATTAGTAAACAAACTTCTGATGCATATTTTGCAAATGATGCTAACACCTTTCCCGCACTTAATACAGTTGCGATTGGGTCGATATCATCATCAAATTAAAGATTATTTTGTCCTCTTTAATTTGATATCACTTGATACCGAGTTAATTCCACTTTTCCTGACACTGCTATATAATCAATGTTCAGGTACACTATTTTGCACTGTTGTCTGTTTACCTGAATCGACGATTTTACACTTTGATTAATATTGTTTGTGTTCACATAGCATTTTATTACTCAAACGTTTATGTGGGAACACTATTAACTCTGTACTGACCTTCAATTACTGAACATTATGAATACACATTAACTTTATACATTGTAATGAACGATTCTTATTACTATGACATTCCGTTTTGCGCTAACTCGTTCTATTCTACTATTTAACAATTGAATTATGATTAAATATATCATTTTAATAATGTTTTTTGTTATGTTGGAGCATAACAATTGTTCTGTGTATTTAATTTACACTTACGTTACCTCCCAATAATCAACTCACTGATTATTGCTTTGTGTAGGCCTTGTTAAGACATACCGTCTAGACTGGAATTTTGCCTTAACAACATTTATTGGTTCTCAATTCGGTAATTTGTTGAGGTACCTTATTCGTATAAGATTCCCTCTCACAAATGGTTTTTATTTCTCATAAGTATATTTGATATTGAAATATATCTTTGTTCTCACTTTGTAGCCATTGCTAATCTTAGTTTTTGGCATTCATAATTTACTAGTCATGGTTAAATTTATTATCAGCAAAATGCTAATTCTGATTTCACAGTATTCAGATTCTTATTGATTCACTTTTTATTTACATATCATATTCTGTTTTCATTATCTACCGACTTGATTGACAGCTTAATGTAAATTTACTCTGTCCATCAGTTTGAGTTAGTCATTGTCTGGTTGTAGTGTCAAACAGTATTTGGGTTTACTGTTTCATGTGGTACTTCTGCTTCATTCTTCTTTCTTGATTCTTCTCTTCTTGTTTATTCTTATCACTATATTCCCTATTTACATTATTGTTCTGTCCTTATAACATCTGACAGTATACGTTTAGGTTAGGTAACATTTTGTTATGTTACAAGTATCATATAAAACATTCGACTTAAAGTTTAGTTGATCGTTCAAAACAAATGGCCTGGTGTCACTATTATTATAAGCTTTGTAAATCTCGAATTCTTCGAGAGCGTTCATATACTGTCCCTTATTGCAAATATGGAGGGGGACTAAGTTAGTCTTAAAATCAGTATAGCCGTGATTTTCATCGACAAGATGTTTAGCAAAACTAGATTTCATGTTTTCAAGGGCACGATAACTGGTGGGTGGCCTATGTTCAACGAACCTTTTTAAAAAACCACGGCCGGTCTGTCCCACATAAAACGCGTCGCAATCATCGCACATCAATTTGTATACCCCCGTTTTCTTCTCGAGGGCTGTAGGTTCATGAGTGCGCAAGATATTTAAAATGTTATTAGTTGTTCTATAGGCAGCGATAAGATTGCCATTATTTTTCAGAACAGGTGCTACAATCTTGGGCTGTGTAAGGAGTCAGAACATATTTATGCGTTCCCTCCCTAGGTGTTCCACGTGTGTTAGTATCCTTATGTTTCTTACATTTTCTGAGGATGCTGTCTATCAATGATTCCTTGTAACCGTTAGAGGATGCGATGTGTTTAATGATACTCAACTCGTTATAGTAATCATGCAAGCTAATGGGTACTGACAAGAGACGGCTGATCATACTATGAAAGGCGGCCATCTTATGAGTCACCGCATGATGGGATGTAGCATGAATAACGATATCAGTAGCAGTAGCCTTACTAAAAACTAAACCAGAATTTGAACAAATGTGTACACCTATTTGATGAGCGCACTAGGAGGTCTTTAAAATCTATCAACTCTAGAGCACCGGTATTGACAGGGTTACCGAAAATCCACAAGGTTGGCTTTCCTATAAGACCGTTAGTCAACTTCACCACTGCACCGGGATACAAATCGGCCAAAAAACTGGTAAGTGTACTTAAACAAAATTGAGCATGACCAATAATCTACGTTGCTAACAACACAGATTTCATTAATAAAATAAAAGATTTAACAATTGAGCCTCACTACAAGTTGGCTTCGTTTGACATCATCAACATATACACTAATGTTCTAGTTATTGACACCCTCAGGGTCCTTAGGGATAACCTTGTTAACGCGAAAAAATTAAGCGCTGAATGTGTTATGGAGTTGATGGACCTTATAGACTTACTTCTCAATCAAAATTACTTTACACATAACAAGGAATTCTACAGCCAACTCGATGGTTTGGCAATGGGATCCCCATTATCAGGCCTTTTGGCTGACGTCTACTTAAATTATTTTGAAAATTCTTTTATATTTTCTAACAATAGATTTGAATCTAACATAGTGTTTTATGGACGTTACGTTGACGATACTTATGATTTACAATGGCACACACCGTCGGATTGACATTTTACACAATTATTTGAATAGCATCAATGACAATATAAAGTTTACACTAGAAATCGAAGACAACGGTAGATTAAATGTCTTGGATCTTACTGTCAGTAGGCATGGAAATAAGATTCAGTTTGGTATATACAGGAAGCCTACTGCTACTGATATCGTTATTCATGCTACATCCCATCATCCGGTGACTCATAAGATGGCCGCCTTTCATAGTATGATCAGCCGTCTCTTGTCAGTACCCCTTAGCTTGCATGATTACTATAACATGTTGAGTATCATTAAACACATCGCGTCCTCTAACGGTTACAAGGAATCATTGGTAGACAGCATCCTCAGAAAACGTAAGAAACATAAGGATACTAACACACGTGGAACACCTATGGAGGGAACGCATAAATATGTCCTGACTCCTTACACAGCCCAAGATTGTAGCACCTGTTCTGAAAAATAATGGCAATCTTATCGCTGCCCATAGAACAACTAATAACATTTTAAATATCTTGCGCACTCATGAACCTACAGCCCTCGAGAAGAAAACGGGGGTATACAAATTGATGTGCGATGATTGCGACGCGTTTTATGTGGGACAGACCGGCCGTGGTTTTGTAAAAAGGTTCGTTGAACGTAGGCCACCCACCAGTTATCGTGCCCTTGAAAACATGAAATCTAGTTTTGCTAAACATCTTGTCGATGAAAATCACGGCTATACTGATTTTCAGACTAACTTAGTCCCCCTCCATATTTGCAATAAGGGACAGTATATGAACGCTCTCGAAGAATTCAAGATTTACAAAGCTTATAATAATAGTGACACCAGGCCATTTGTTTTGAACGATCAACTAAACTTTAAGTCGAATCTTTTATATGATACTGCACTGCGACATCTTTCGAGCGATGAGTGATTTTACTTAGTGCACGTTCGGCCGGCGTGAGGTGTGCACCTTGGAGCCTACACGTGCGCTTAATGTTGTAATTTCATTAATTTATTCAATGTGTGTTTTGGATTTTGATATTTTATAATGTTTGACGATTCATCCTCAATTGAGGTTGAAGAGTATGTGTTTTACTCCTGAAGATGGGACAAGCTGTTCCGAAACATGTTGAGTATAGTATAACATCGCATGTATAAGAATTAAGCCTCTGACGGTGAGATACATAGTTTATTTGATCTCCAAATCACGCTTATATCCACGAGTAAGTGTGGTTTGTACAAAATTGAATTTGTAAAAACTGTCCCTGTTCGGGCGCCAATTGTGATAGTACTTTTACTTGCAACAAATAAATAATTAATAAATAAAATACTTTTCCAAAATTCTTACCTTTATGGGGTCCAGGATTCTTCACTCGAACTCGTGACCTATAAGTGATTTAGGGTTTGTATTGTTTAAGAAATTCAGCTCTCATTTCCAGCATTAAATAGTTGTGTTTTATTCAACATTTCTTTCATATTCTTTTTAAATGTACTTGCTTTCCATTTTTCTTCTCAAAACTATTACTAATCTTTTTTTTTATTTACTTTTCAAAAATATAAAACAAAACATTGGAATTTACTTTGGATTACCCACAGTCTAGAAATCTTCGGTCTCTGTCGTTTTAACATGATAATGTTTGTTATATAGTAAATATCAACATAGAACATCGCTGAACAGGAAAGTCTGCAGTTTATGCACATTATACGTTTCAAAAGCGTAAAAACATTATCATGCTTCGATGTTTCGGTTTCGTCGAAATTCATTTTTTTTTATTTATAAAAAGAAACTAACATTTAATGGAATCAAGTCAGTAAAGTAATCACTTTGAATTTAAGTTGCTGTGGGTATGGCATGTGGCTGTGATAGTACTTTTACTTGCAACAAATGATAATTAATAAATAAAATACTTTTCCAAAATTCTTACCTTTATGGGGTCCAGGATTCTTCACTCGAACTCGTGACCTATAAGTGTGATTTAGGGTTTGTATTGTTTAAGAAATTCAACTCTCATTTCCGGCATTAAATAGTTGTGTTTTATTCAACATTCTTTCATATTCTTGTTAAATTTAATTGCTTTCCATTTTTCTTCTCAAAACTATTACTGATCATTTTTTTAATTTACTTTTCAAAAATATAAAACAAACATTGGAATTTACTTATTCTACTAACTAGTTTAAATATTTTTTTTATAAGGCAACCCAGCATTTGCTCATTCATTCTTTCACACATCTTGCCCTATTAAAATTGAGATATCTCTTTATCCATTATATAAATTTTATTTTTATTTTATTGTAATTTAAATTGTAGGTTTACTTTCGTGATATCGCCTCAGCCACGTTTTGAAGTTAGTTTGTTTTTTGTTCCTTTAGTTCCGAATTAAGTTTTCACTGTTTAAATTTTGACCACTGCCGAACTGTTAATGTTTCCCTGTTGTTTGAGTGTTATATCACATTATTATTTATAGTTGAATTCCTTTTTTAGCACTTTTATTAAATTTTGGCCCGCGAGCCTTTTATACTGAACCGGCCGGTTCCGCTACGTGACGCTAAGTGGCTCGCTTTCAATATGGCACTCGGCATCCCGAGAGTGGCAACTTGAGTTTTCATTGGCTAATGCTATTTAGCGTAGACTCACGCTCGTCTACCAGTGAAACCGTACGTGATATTCACTCTGTCCGAATGGGCATACGCGCGCTCGGCCATATTTCGATGCTCCAGGATTTGTCGCATGTTGCTGGGCTTACAGGACAAACCAACAGCTGGGTGTTTCAAAAGTACACTCTGCTTATTAAACTGAAACTCTGTCTGGATGATTCCCCGTTATTACTGTTGATACCAGAATAAAATAAACCCCAAACTTCTGTACCGTTACATGGCGACTAATGTAGAGGTCTCAAGTTTGATTCTCAAACAGTATAGTAAAATGACAACACATTTTTCAGTTCCACAGGTCAATTCGTCTTGTGGATTTGAGCATCATTAGTAACATCTGGGATAATAATTTTAATGAGCACATAGTGGGTACACTGCCTTCCTTGAGTGGCTCATCTGACAGCCTGCAGTGCTTCTCGTATACATAGGTTCAGTGATTCAACAAAATTTTTATTTTTATAATTGGCATAATTTTTTTGATTGTGGAGGATTAATGCAAGGTGTGAGGACTGTGATACATTATGAAGGTAGTTGTAAGGTATTGTTCTGCATTGTTTGTTTATCATGGAAAGAACATTATTTTGACCTTGGGTGGTTCTCTGGTTTTAGCTATCAGTTTCACATTTTTAGTTGTAAAGAATTTTTTTTTTTGTACTGGTAGTTGTAAGATAATTATACTGGCAATGTATGAAACAAATTCTATGCTGTAAAACAGGTTTTGGTAGGTTACCCGTTTTTGCAGTTATTTTTATATCTAAGCGTTCATTTTCTTAAAATTCAGATCATTGGCCAATTCATACAATGCAAAGTTCAGAACAGGTAGATGTTCTACATATAGTGTAGATGATATATGAAGTTTGAGGTGGATATGTATGTATCATATTTTGTAGGACCTTGTTGTTGGTATTCTTTGTTACATACTAAGCTGCTGAATCTTACTGGTGGCCATGTTTTGTAGTTTGCATTCAGACAGAGCTAGGTTTGTGATGGTTAAGTGGTTCATTTTCTATTACGTTCTTAAACTGTTGGTATAACTAATTTTTGTTTCAGGTTGGGACATTATTTAAATAGAACCACTGGATCTTTGTTAGGAGTCTTTAATATGTTGGGAAGTCTGCAGATATTAAAATCATCACATAGAATGTTTTTGAGTGTATATAATCCATAGGTAAGTTTGAGAAAGTTGTTGAGAGTAGGCGTATTGTAACAGTAAAAAACTGAGGTGGTTTTGGGATAAGCAGACAAGGTGGAAAAATCTAATTTGAAGATTTTGAAATGGAAGTCACAAGGAAAAAGTCCCAGTGGAGGCTGAGAATGAGATGGGAAGATCAGGTGTTCAGGGCAGGGATTTAAAAGGTGTGTGACTGCAGGCGGATTAAGAGAGTGGGAGATAAAAAGGAGAGGAGAGAGATGAAGGAAGGTGGTTGAGGAGGCAAAGCTAAAAAAAAGCTCTATGATGAGAAGGGAAGAGTGGGGTTGAGGTGATTCATCAGTCCCACTTCTTCATGAGTGAGAAGAATTTGAAAGAGTAGTTACATACAGAAGAACTGTATAAACCATCATGATTATGTTGAATTGGTAAGTTATGATAATAATCTAAATTTCTTCAGTTTGTTTCTTTACCCACTTAGAGACATATTATAATCTGGTTTCCTCCATGTTACTTCTAGAATATTTGGTTCAGGTTTGTTGTCGAAGACATTGTGGGGTTGCTGTTGCAGTTGAAAATTTGTTTTCGTTGACAAATATGTGTGTAGCTCTGAGTAGCTGGCTGTATTGAACAGCCAGTTTATTGATTTCCAGTATTGTTATTTATCTGGTTTAGCCAGTAAATTATTTTCTCTTGTACAAGTGTCATATTTACATTATAGAAAAGTTAGTGATAATGGTGTCCATTTTAATTTCTTTAGAGAGAAATTCTGTTGAACAAGGTTGTTAACGATTGTTGTCATATGACTGGTCATGATTATCAGTCTGTAAAGCAGAAGCAACATGATTATTGTGCCTTATCAACGTTTTTTCAGCCTTCCCATGAAATAGTGCTGTTTAACAGTATTTCAGCATTTCCATGGCATATCACCATACAGTGGAACCATATCCATGGTCATTCTTTCACTCATAGACAATTATTACCTCCTCCAAAATAGTTTTTTTTTAGAAAAGTCTAGTCAGTTTAATAAGCAGGAGATTGCTGGCTTTGTTTTTCTGAGAGATGGTTCAGAAAGTGTTCTATTTCAGGTAGCTGTAGGGTATATTGGTGTGTGCAGCACAGAGACAAGGATAGCATATGTTGGAAGTGCTGGGGAAGGGAAGATAGGACATGAAGAAAAATTTATGTTATTGTTTTTGTGTGGGGTGGAAGGTTTTTTTACAAAAAGGTATGCACAGATATTTATGTGTAATTGATTTCAGCAACTGAGTTGCCATCAGCTCTGCTATTGTGTTTTATGATAATCACATAATCGCGGAAATCGATTACACGTTATTGTAAATGTCTGTGCATACAGTGTTGTTTGAGGTTTGTGTTGTATAGTTAAGTAACAACCCATAGAATACTATTAAGCAATATTCAAAAGTTGCAATCAGTGTGGATGGAACTTTGTTTTATGCATATTACAGATAGCTGTGAATGGCCTGCATGAAAAGGTAGTATGTTTCATAAGTTTTAGAACCATTTGTAGTTGTGTTACCAACTTTCACAGTTAGTGTAGGTTTTCCTTGATATTTGTTTTCTGTGTACAGCATCTCTCACTGCTGTCTGTGATATTAGTTGGTGGCATTTCTAATGAGAATTTTTTGTAAATTCATACACACTGTTCTACTGTTTCCAGTAGAGGCAGATATTTGTGTGTGTCCCTCTTTATATGTAGTGAACGGACATGAACATTTATTAGTGGATTGTAAATTCTGTACACACTGTTTATTTGTATGCACACCAGTGCTTTTGAGGAGTTCAGCTCATTGTCGGATCAGCTTGAAACCATTACTAACATGTTCCCCTTGGTGACACCAAGGGGTCCTCTTGACTAACCATGATTTCTCACCCCTTGTCGACTGGTAGTATCTGGATTATGAGGACATATATGGAACATACAAAAGATTTGATAGAAACATGTATGATTAAAAACATACAAGTAAAGGACAACTCGTTATTTTATTCCACTGTTTATAGATGACGATCTGTGTGACCATTGTAATAGTGTTATTACTTGTGGATAAGTAATTAAATTTCTAATTTTTTTTTGTGGAGGTGAAAATGCTATTTATGCACATGGACCAAACACCCCAAAGTGCCCATGACTCACATTTTTTAGTCCATCAACTAAAAATATATTCTCATATTCTTTGAGCACACTAACCTGGAACCATTTATCATATTACTTCAGGCTAGGCCTTGTCTTTTTCTTCTGTTCCTTCTGATGTTTTTTTTCTTTTATTTGCCCAAGTTGTACTGCGATCTAAATCAGCTGGTCGCAACAGCTTTCTCACCTGAGCATGGCAACAACTATAGTTTCCAGGGCTAGATAACCCAACTCTGCCTCCAATTCTACTTGCCTTTGTTTCCACATGCTGTAGACAAAAGAAGTGAGACGTGTATCATTTACACCAGTGCAGTACAGACAGCGGCTTACCCATCCTATGGAGGTAGGTGCAGAAATATCCGTCCCCATCAGAAACTGGATAAGGTAGTACCCTACTACCCCATTCTTTCTCTCCATCCATTTCTTAATTTCTGGGATAAGCTTTGCTATCCATCTTTCTTGAGACTCCTGCTCCCAGACATCTGTCATGTTTCAAAAGTGTGGCTTCTCTCCTTCTGTATTGCAGTTTTCTTGCTGACTTCTCTTTACCGTCTGTGTATTGCCTGATGCTCCCTAGCGAGGAGAGTGACAGGAATAACTCATGCAATAACTAGAACATTACATCGTAGATTGTTCGTATGGAGATTTGGAGATTGTATCATTTGCAAATGCAACTCTGAACACATCTATTCTCTGCACCTGCGCTAACATTTTATGGTAAAGCCTCCTTCCTGAGAGATTTGGCCCATAATTCGAACTCATTCAAAAGGACTGACTGGGTTGCAGGCATCAACAGCCATCGCTTACTAGACTTTGGTCCGCTGACGTTGGCCAAAGTCTGGTCAGGGCAGTGACTCACCTTGCAGTCTGATGGATCTGTTCCCAGAAACACAACTTACTCTTGAACCATAACCCCTAGGTACTTAGCAGCAGGCTTTGTCTTCACCACTTCTCTCATTTGCATGGGGAGGATAGTAGGGATCTTTTTTTCTGAGGACAAGGATCTCTGTATTGTTCAACGCCAGCGAGAGACCATGTTCTGCCATCCAGACATTGACAGCACGCGTTACCCTGTTGAGCTGTAATTGAGCTAGCTCAATGTCGTACTGTAGTAAGTGCTGCCACTTCGTCAGCACACCTGACCAACATGGACTCCTCAGGCAGTTCTATCCTCAAAAGGGTGTCATAGGACACATTCCATAAGTCTGGCCCCTGAATTAACCCCTGAGCCACTCCAGCTGTGATCACAATTTTTCACACTCCGTGGTCTCATAGAGTAGGGTCTGGTCCTTCAAATAATCATCATGATCCTCAGAAGGTACTTGGGCACTTCAAAAGTAATAATAATAATAATAATGCTAATAATAATAGGAGTAATAATAGTAATTGTATAATTGTAATTATTATTTATTACTCCATGACGGTGGCAGTCTGATTAAAAACACACCATTCCTGTGAGAGATTTTCACTAATTAACATACGCGTGTTTTTGTAACAGCAAATATTGTCATGTATCTGATTAAGTTTGCTGTCTGGTGATTTTTTTTCTCTGTACTCACTGTTGTCATGCACATTGGTCTTATGGCTACAGATTAGGGCATGTCCCAGTTATACACTTTAATTAACAATGAATTGATTAATTACTTTCTTTGTGGAAGACAGTGGGTTGTCAGGCTGTCATGCTGGAGTGCCTTATTAGATACAGTAACATGGCAGATTTTAGAATTTTGTATAATAGTATTATATGAGGCTCATTCAATAAGTAACGAGACAAATTGCTCTAGCTCAAAAACTACTTGATAAATCAATACGATACTTTCAGGAGTACAAGTTGGCATCCTTGTAATGACTTCTGATCAGCTGTTTAATAAAATTTCGTAAACATAACCTCTAATGTATTCAGTCAACAATGGCGAGTCCGCTTGATAATTGCACCGCGGAAGAACAACGTTCAGTGATTAGATTTTTAGACGCAGAAGGTGTCAAACCTTCTGAAATTCATGAAAGGATGTAAAAAGTGTACAGAAATCATTGTTTGCACCGTTTGAACATTTACAAATGGGTAGAACAGTTTAAAAGTGGTCGTGCAAATGTCAGTGATGAGCAGCGGCGTGGCCGACCAGTCGAAGGTTCAACTTCCTCGCTTGAAACCCGCATTGACGCGCTTATTCGGGCCAACAGGCGTATAACTGTTGAAATGATTGCTGAAGAAGTCTCAGTAAGTGTTGGTACTGTCCATAAAATTATTCAGAATAAGCTGCAATGCAAGAAAACCTGCCCGAGATGGGTGCCAAGACAACTTACGGATGCCCACAAAGAAACCAGGCTTCAAATCTGTAGACAGTTCAAAGCACATGGTTTAACTGAAAAAGAATCATTTTTTGAAAGAATTGTTACGTGCGATGAAACCTGGATCCACCATTTTCAGAGGTCAAAATTCATGTACAAAACTGGCTCCATCAGCAACCCACAGAATTTTATGCCAGGGGCATTCGGAAGTTAGAAAAACGATGGGATGGGGGGGATTATGTTGAAAAGTAACCATCACTTTGTATTGATTCAATAAACGAGTTTTAAGCTAGAGCAATTTGTCTTGTTACTTATTGAATGACCCTCGTATGTGCTATTCTATTATTATTCCTTTGTAAGTAACTCGTTGAGTTTCCTGCAGGTCGTAGGTTTATTTGAATTATTGTATTTGTTTAATCTATAATATTGTATTATATATACTATTGTATAATATACTATTATATATTATTATAGTATATTAAAATTATTTTGGAATCTTTGTATAATAATATCTTGGGAGTTACTGACAGTACTTCATAGTTGGATTGCTTAACTTTTATGACTCCTTTTAATTTTGCTTACCCACCCATTTCACTTCACATTAATTTCAGCATTTTCACCTACAACCTTAGCTAACAAAGTGTATTATGTTTTTAAGTTGTGTTGTGTTATGTGAGACAGTTTTACACTGTCTAGTATCTCTTGTTATTGTATACTAGAAAAATTATACAATTATTGTATATAACTTATGTATAGATGAAAAATAATTTGAAAATTACTTGATTGTGAAATTTTATAGTTGGTCATTTATAGTATTGTTCAAAACACTCCCCAGGATGTAAATGTTTTGGAATAGTATACGGTTTATCTTCTCCCCCCCCCCCCACTTCAATTTTCTAGTACTGCACACTTGACAGTCTTTAGAGTTACTTTTTTTGTTACTGTATATGAAATTTTGCTAACCATTTAGTCTTTTCTTTATGGTTTATTGATACACATGATGCTTAAGTGATTTTGTAAAATTTCTAATTGCACCAAGTTGACTGATCAAAGTTTTTCTGTAGTTTATGTGAGATACATTTTTTTTTTACTCTGTGTTTTGGTTATGAATATTGAAAAGAAGAAATGAATTTACTGTAGAAAATAAAGGAGCCAGAAAAATAATTTTCTCCGCCACGTTAGAGATTTCCTAGACAAGCTGTATGCTGCAATAATGGTCAGCAATATCAACTCCTCCCGTATACTTTGTGTAATTTGATACCATTATGGTGTACTTTGTTTCTTCTAAGTGATTATTATTTTTTGTGCTTTCTTTTTCCTACTGGCAATCTCAACTTCATTACTGGAGTAAGTACTATGCATGGTTACATAGTGTTTGTCTTTCCACACTAAAGACCCTCACTTCATGTATTTCATGACAAAATGAAATAATGTCTTATCGTTTCATGTTTAGAGAAGACATTTTTCATTGATCAATTTATGGAGGAAGTCCCAAATCAGGTGCCTAATACTGTGCCCGTTAGATGAGTGTTTTGTTTTTCAGTTTAAACACCAGTTACAAATTAGTATATTACCTGTCTGTAAATATGTGAAAACCAGAGTTTGGCTATTTTTGAAATACAGGATCACATAGATGTACAATTCCTGAAGTTGCCTGTAAATTTGGTCTGACAAATTTTACAATAGATATAGAACTATAGTATGGATCAGTTGTAAACAGCGGGTTTTGAATCAGCAAGACCACAAAGATCTTCATTACGTAGCCCAGTTACTAGGTTTTGATTTGTTGTACACTTTAAATAAATCTAACACGACTCTTAAAACTAACTGTATTTCCATCTACAGATAATTAGTAAGTTGGACATAATACTCTATGAATTTTTCCCTTAAATAGTTCACAGCATATTTTATAGTTTTTCACCCCTTGTCGACTGGGTTATTTTGGATTATTATTTATTACATCTGGATTAGGAGGATATATATATGGAACATCCAAAAGGTTTTGTGGAAACGTGTATGATTAAAAAATCTGAAGAAATGCTGATAATCTAACCAGTCATCTGAAAAATAGTTTTGTAATTTAGCTTCCAGGTTTAGAGACAATAAGTATAACTCCAATGAAGGCTTTCATTCCTTCTACTGTTTCTGCAGCCCAACTATTCTAAATTGAATATATTGGTAGCGGTATAATTTGTGAGATCTTTTCGTGTACAAATTGATTTGTATCATTTCATGAGCTGGGAGTAGAAAGGGGGAATATGAAAAGCATGGTGTTGGGAAATCGCGTTTAAAGTTTGTAAATACTCTCAGGATAGAAAGGGCGAATATGTATTTGAGCATTAAAAAATAGATTCTGATTAGTTTATACTTTTATTTTTAAATAATTAATGATAAGTAAAATAAATAATAATATTTACAAAATACTAAGGGCGAATATATACGTGATAGTGGTACTACCGTGTTCTTAACATGTCAGAAAATAGGATTCTGTAAAAAAAAAAATTGATTTTTTTTTTTGTATTCGCCCTTTCTCCTCCTAGCTCCTGATTTGTAATCTCTTCTAAGAAGTTATTTGTAAAAAATAACAGAAAAAATGATAGTTCTGTTGTTGGATTCATGGACTACAAGTTTTTGAATTTAAATTCAAAAATTTCAATAAAAGGGAACTGTAAAGTAGGATTTTTTAGTATTTTATGATGGCATTAGTGAGTAGCAGTCAAAGAAGATTGTTTTTCAGCAGGTCTTATATAGGACTTGCCTGTAGTTTTTACTTTTTTTACAATGCGGACAGTTTTGCTTATACTTGCGACAGCCTTTCTTTTTGCATCTTGCCTACCAGCATTTGTTATATTACTAGGTCCAGGTGGATTCAAGTTATCAGGTAAAGCTTCAACTTTAGGCTTACTAACTAATGTGTTATTACTATAATTATTATTACTAATGCTATTTTCTGCCCTCACTAAACTATTTTCTACTACTAAATCTTCCTGAATATCCATATCACTCATACTGTCACTTGAGTCAGACACATTTCCATTTTATGTAAATAATTCTTCATCACTAAAAGTATCATAGTCTGAGTCTTCTAACAATTGGAGTATTTGACGTGTAGGAATTTTATTGAAATCACACATAATTATGAATAAACACGTAGAGCATAATAAAACACAGACAATACAAACAGTGTCACTTTGGAGGTTAGCACAGCTGAATTTTTAAGATGCTTGTATACAAATGGACAATAGCTGATGTATTTTTACTTTGGTGCAAATACAGTGGAACACGTTTAACATGAAATGACGGGGACCAGCTGTTTTTTTCGTGTTAACCGATATTTCGTGTTAACTAAATTTCATGTTAACAGACAAAAAGTGAAACAAAATGAGATACAGTAGTACTGAATAGTACTGTATCGTAAATAGTTAAATACTGAAGAGATTACTTACTGAATTGTGTAGTAAAATAAATCAATAAAGAATATTCAAAAGGTACTTACACATGAACGTTTTAATTATCCTTCTGGACTATTATACAGTAATTAATTTATCTTAAAATGTAAAGTTATTGTAGTGACAATGTTCAATTCTTTTTAAAAAAAGCCCGTTATTTTCTTTTGTACAGAACTCTGCACTACTTGATTTTCAATAAATTGTTCTAGTTTATCGACGTGCTCAAACATTTGACCTTCCGAGTTGGGTTCTAAAAATCGACGAACACATCTCAGCAACGAAAGCATATCGGTAGCGGTAGGAACTCCTGTCATATCATTTTCCATGTCAAGTTCGTCGGCACTCTCATCATTTCTTGCACTATTTCTACGATATCACTCTGTTAATACGGGAGCGTAGTTACGTTCTCGTCGACAGACATATACTCATTTAGAGAAACTGAAACATTTAATGCTGATGATACGGGATTAAACATTTCAGACAGGGTAGGCCCAATTTCATTTTCTTCGCATTTTGTTTGTTTAATCCCTGAATTCAAAATGAACCGAGCATGAGTGAAACAATTTTCAATAGTTTTAGGTTTCACGAGGTTCCATGCTGTTCACAACAAATTACAAGCGTCCAGTAAATTTATACAGACATTTTTTTTCGCCTCTATAGCGGCCAAGTATTTCCGTAGAAGTAATTTTCTATACTGAAATTTTAAATTCTGAATAATACCTTGATCGCAAGGTTGTAGGACAATAGTCGTGTTCTGTGGTAGAAAAATAAGTTTAACTGCCGTCAGTTCTACGTCACTCGAGTGGGCAGGACAGTTATCAACAATTAACACAAGTTTTCTCTTCTGAGAAGCGATATGTTTTTCTAACGAAACTAGCCATTCGGTAAATATTGTAGACGTCATCCACGCTTGTTTGTTACCTTTATATTCTACTGGTAACTTTTTAACATTTTTAAATTTAACATTTAACAGCGTGGCTTTAAACTTTTACCTATAACAAGTAACGGAAGTTTTCCTGACCCATCAGCATTGCAACTTACCATCTCACTCTCTCTTTGGACTTTTTACTGCCAGAGCATTGTACACCTTTAAATGAAAGTGTTTTATCGGGCATGCAATGGAAAAATAGACCTGTTTCATCCCCATTGAAAATATCTTTTCGTGGGTAGTCTTTTAAAATTGCAGGTAGCATAGATGACCAAGATGATGTCATTTCTTGTGATACCTCCCTTGGCTCACCACATGTGTTCTTATACATTATACCATTTCGTTTTTTGAATGTTTCTAGCCAGCCACTACTTGCAGTGAAATCCAAGTTCATCTGTTCAGCAAAAACGTTTGCTTTCTCCATTAGCAGTGGTCCAGAAATAGGAGAATCTTGTGATCTCGTTTGCTTAAACCAGACAAGAAGAGCTGATTCCAAGTTTTCGTGGTTAGCCTTACGGAAACGTTTTCTATCTGGTTCAAACTTGCCCGACTCATACAGCTCTAAAATTTGATATCCGTTTTTTATTATGGTAGATTACGTCGAGTTTGGTATACCGAATTTTTTACAGATCTCTGTTTTAGATAGAATGCCCTCGTTAACAGCTTGAAGGAGTTCAAGTTTCATTTTTAATGATATGGAATTTTGTTTACTCACTTTCTTCTCCATTTTTTACACTTCGACACTGCAAAAACGAAATTTACAGAATCGCAACCTCACATAGTACCTGTATGTACACGTAGGCCAAACGTCACTTAATACTGTACTGAAGACCGTAAAAGACTAAAAATAAAGGCGTAAACAGCTACTGTAAATCTTACAGCTGAGTAAATTTTTTCACAAAAACGTTATCCGTACCGTACTGCGAACACCACCACACGCACAGAATACTCTAAGTGGACTGAACTCACTAACTCACGCAACAAACTGCACCCTGTAATGTAACGGAATGGCAGTGTATTCGGGGAAATGAACAACACATTTGGTACGGAGGTAAACAACTTGGTACTGTACTGTATACAATAGCAGGTATAAAGATGTAACATAACAAGCAGCTGTTTATTCTTTACACCTACACATAGCACAGATTCCTTTGCATTGGGACATTGTAAACACGTTTCAGAATGTGCGTGTATGGATTTATTTATTATGCAGCTAATGAAAAGCCAGCAAAAATTTCGTGTTAAGCGATATTTCGTAGGTTATATCTTCGTGTTAACCGTACAAACTGTAACTGAAAAATACATACAGCGATCGGGACCTGAGTCACATTTCATGTTAACCGTTTTCGTTTTCTACTGTAGTTCCTTAAAGTCTCCACTCTCAACAGATAGTGTGTATAAACATGCCAGTCAACGTAAATTCAGTTGCAAATATGTGGTGGGTGAGTCTGCCAGTGGATAGTAAGTGACATTTTTCATGGTGGGGAAGCCTCGCCCAAGGAGCGGTAAGGGTTAAGTTCAGGTACCATCCGATTCCAGTTGTACTATCTGCAGATGTTGCTATGATGGTAAATCTTGTTGGGAGGTCCTTTTGTAAAGATAATTTATAAGAGTTGGGCCAGGGACACTTCTTTGTGAAATGCCTGAATTCAATGGGATGTAGTTTTGTTCGTTCATTGCCCTATTTGCCTAGTAAAGGACAGATTAATATTTGGTTGTGCAGGTAACAGTTTCTGGGAACATACCGTTTAAAATGTCTGGCAAGGTTTGGAAAGCACATGCATCAAAAGTCACTTGCATGGTATAAAATACCATAAATAAGTAAGACATTCCTTTCAGAAATCGTGCATAATGAATGTGCTGGATGGTTTGGAATACAGTATTTTGTGAGAAAATATCAACGACAGTTGTAAATCAAACCGTAAGGAATATGATTGCATCTCTGGAAAAGTTGATTCACCTGATGAAGTACCTGATGTTTGAATTAAATATATGTAATTAAAACAGTTAAGCAATTTAAAAATTATCGTATTTTATATTTTGTTTAGGGTTATGTTCATGTTTTTGAATTTTCTATTTTGAAGTACATAATACATTCATTTTTAAGTTCTTATATTTATTTTTTTGGAAAGCAAATTTTCTCAAGAAAAGTAATAAAATTATGAACGTTTTGTCCAGGAAGAATTTTATAAATGGGAAATGAGGATATGTGTAGGTGATCCTTATGCCATACTTTGTCAGAGAAAGTAGTTGAGCAGGATCTCTTTAAAGCTAAGTCATTACTGATTGTGTTGACAAGTCTGTAAATTTGTTTAACGGTTCTGTTTATTACGAAATCCAAACACAGCTACCAAGTGTCAGAAAATGTGTTAAATAAAAATGCATTAGTTACACTTTATCAGTCACACTCTGCTAGTTATTCTGAATTGAAAACTGAAACTCTGATAGTTGTAAACTGAAAATTATTTTAAAATAACCAAATTATGTTTCAGTTAAAGAGTATGTTGTAGGTTTTTAGTATATGAATAAAAGAAAAATTTGTATTTACAAATGATCAGATAATTACTGATTTTTGTAATGAATACTGTAATTACTTGTGGAGACAATATATTTTGTTTGTTTGTAAGTCACTGACAGTGTCTTTAAAGCTATAAATTTTACCAGTTGCTTATTTTAGGAAAAATTGCACATTTTATGTAGTATCTTTGTTAGAAGAATTTTGTACACATTTTTAGGCTGTACTATAGTAATAATAATAATAATAATTTCCATAACACAATAAGTTTTTATTATTTTCCTTCAGTAAGTAAATGTTTAGATCTACTGGTCAGGAAGACACTTATATTTTTATTAAAACATAGCTGTTATTAAGAAATCAAGTTTCAAGAACCACAAAACTATATTGAAGATTTCCTGTGTTTGTTACAGCCGGATTCAGAAGAAGGTAATGAGATGGTATTCTGTGACACCTGTAATATCTGTGTCCACCAGGCTTGTTATGGTATTACTACTATCCCTGCTGGCTCCTGGCTGTGCAGGACCTGTGCGCTCGGACTTAGGCCTGAGTGTGTGCTTTGCCCCAATAAAGGAGGTGCCATGAAATGCACACGGTCGGGTCACAAGTGGGCTCACGTTTCCTGCGCACTCTGGATACCAGAAGTCAGCATAGGTTGTGTTGAAAGAATGGAGCCTATAACAAAAATCTCCAGTATACCGGTAATTTTTATTTTTCAAATAGTAAAATAATTTATTGTTAATTAGACTATCATATTTCATTGATTCTAAGATGCACATTTCTCTACCAATAATGTTTAAAAAATGGGGTGTGTCTTGATGTGCAGTGTGTGATGGCACATTACAATCAAACTGTCAATGAGTAATATACCACCAATAGCCTACAAGAAGCAAATTACTGATTATGCAGTGGTTATACAAACAAAATTATAACAAAAATATACAAAATAAAAATTGTGATTTGGTAGTGATTTTCAGTGACATCCAGCATGTAACCTCACTTGCTGATTTAGTTAACAAACCATTCAAGGGCTATTTATGACAAGACTATGCAGCCCTTTTATTTTTTGAAAACTTACCATTTACAATATATGGCAAGGTTTGGAAAGCACCTGCATCAACAGTTACTTGCGTGGTATAAAATACCGTATGTTCCTTAAGAAATCCTGCACAATGAATGTGCTGGATGGTTTGGAATACATTATTTTGTGAGAAAGTATCATTGACAATTGTAAATCAAACATTAAGGAATATGATTGTATCTCTGAAAAAGTTGATTCATCTGATTAACTGCCTGGTGTTTAATTTAAATATTGTATTTTAATTAAAAACAGTAAAACGATTTAAACGTTGTATATTTTGCGTAGTGTTATGTTTAAGTTTTTGAAGTTATTGCTTTGAAGTACAGTGAAACTTCTTTATAACGGAAACAGATGGGGAATTTAAAAGTGTCTGCTATTGAGAAGTGTCCGCTATTCAGAAACGAGCTTAGGAGTCTGTAAAAACTGGATTTGTGCAACAAAGTGTTTTTATGTATTCAAATGGTTTATTAATGAAATTATACATTGTTCATACCGTAACAGACATGTAAGTCAAAATTTATCTTATTATACATTTTTGTACTATACAAGTCAAAAAATTATACATTTACTATTTTTGAATAAATGGTTTGAAATAATCAGATACTTTCGTCTGGACTGTCAGATTCTGTACACGATTAGTGGTTGAAGTTCACATATTAAATGAAGTTCCACTGCATCTTTTCTATTTAAAAAATAATGTTTATCTTTCCTACCTCTTCTGCTGCTTGTTTACTTGTCAATGGAGGGTAATGCGTTTCGGTGTCGTCGTCGTCCTGTTGTCTACTCTCATCCTCGTCTTCACTCTCTGACATTTCCTGAAGATCTTCTATGAGTTCGCTGATGTCAGTTGACACATTTTCTGTGACAAGTGCATCATCAATAGTGACAATAATCCTCAGATCCACCAAAGGCCTTTAATAAATCATTAAGTTCATGTTCGTTAGGCTCAAGTTCCTTGACGCTGTCATTGATCTGAAGTACCGTCATTCTAACAAACAATTCCTGACTTTTTAAAACAATTGCTCACTGTAGCGAGGAAACTTGCTTCAAGGCTGAAGATATCCACTGAATCGTGTCCAAATATACTGTACATTTTGCCAATTCATCTGCAGATTTATAGTTGTCCATTCCTGACAAAATATGTTTCAATACATTAGATTGCGTGTAGTAAAATTTAAAATTACGAATAATGCCCTGACCCAAGGCTTGGCAAACTGAAGTCGTGTTTGGGGGCAAATAAACTAGTTTTACGTTATTTAGTACAACATTAGAATGTGATGTAGCATTATCTAAAAACAAAACTACTTTTCTATTTTGCCTTCCAATTCTTCGATCAAATGCCAGCAACCATTCAGTCATTATTTCCCTTGTCATCCAGGCCTGCGTATTTGAATACCACACCATATTCAGTTTACTCACGTCAGTCACCTTAAAACATCTAGGTTTAGCAGCCATGGCTATAATAACAGGTTTTTCAAATTCGTCTATCATGTTGATGCATAGCATGATGATCGGTCTTTCTTTAGAAATTTTTCCTCCTGTACACTTTTCACTTTTTAAAGTCATTGTTTTTTGTGCGAAGAGCTCTGAAAACAGACCAGTTCCGTCACAGTTAAAAATATTTCTTTCTTCATAATCCCCGCAAATTTCAGGTAATTTTTTTTCCACTCTGACACTACGTTTTCGTCAGCTGATCCCAATTCACCACACACGTTTTTGAAAGAGATGTTATGTCTTATTCTAAACTTGTCAAGCCAGTTTCCAGATGCTTTGAGGTTGTTAATCCCTAATTATGTAGCAATTTGGAGTGCTTTTTCATGGATAAGAGGTCCACTCAGAGGTATATTGTTACTACGGGCATGACAAAACCATTCAAAAGTTAAATTGTCAACTTTTAGGCCAGACGTTTCAGGAAACAAGCGTTTGCCAGCCAGGTTTTTATTTCCAGTCCACGATTTAATGATTACTTTTTTGTTTCTTAAAATATCACTAATCTGCTTTTTTCCAACAGCAAACTGTGCGGCCATGTCTCTAACACTAAGTTTCTCGTTTTCATACACATTAATTATTTCCACTTTTTTTTTAAAGTTAATCGTTTGCGTTTCTGCACCATAGGAAACGAGATGTAGATGTTTAGGCATATAGATTAACATTGTATAGTACGCACTTTACAAAACCTAACTGAAGCCTCTGAGTAGCGGAACTGTGTACATAACTGTAAAATTGCAACAAATTGAGTAGATAGGATACGGGCAGGTAGTTAACCTGCTACTGGTAAACAAAAGACGTAAACAAAATAAGCGACCATACACGCTCTTGTCTCAAATGTTCACTGTGATACTGTTCACAGTGTCCATTATTCGGAAGTTTTGAATTGGCGCTGGGGCCTAGTTTTCAGTGTCCGTGTTCGTTATTAAGAACGTCCGGTATTGAGAAGCAGCTTGTCCATTATTTTCCTATAACTTCTGCTGGGGAATTAAAACGTGTCCGTTATATAGAGGTGTCCGTTAGGAGAAGTTTCACTGTACATAATAAATTCATTTTTAAGTTCTTATTTTTTTTTTAGAAAATAAATTTTCTCAAGAAAATAAAAAAAATTAAATGTGCCTTTTTGAATTGATGAACTGTTGTAGTTATTGTCCACTTTTTTCATAAGTTTTTTTCCAAACTGATTAATTTTTATAAAATTTAAACATTGTACCAAAAAAATGTGCTACGCACTTCTTGTGGTGTGATATAAATTTTCAGCAAATGTACTGTGGAAGAGTCATTTATCATATCATGATTATTATTTTCTTTTACACTTCAAGCAAACAATCAGAATAAAAGGCATCAACAAATTTTAAAGTATATTAAAATTCAAACTCTTTAGTTTACGTATGGTTTTTTCACAAAGACATGTTCCTGAAAAACAATGCAGCTTTCTATGAAGGTGTGATAAGCTCTTGAAGTATAGTGCACAGAGTGTCTGGATTTGCAAGCAAACAGAAATTGGTTCTTGCTTCATGATTACTTGCTGTGTCCTACCCACCTCCAACTTCCACACAAACTTGTCAGACTTGACATCAGCAGATTATTTTTTGTTTCCGAAATTGAAGCTAAAATGACAGTGACATGAGAATATCAAAATGATCCCAAGATAACATAATGAGGAAGCTATGAAGCATTGCACCAGTGGATTTCCAGCAAACTCTGGAGCAGCTGGGGGAGCATTCCAAACTATATGTAGATGTAGAAGGGTCAGTAATTAGTAATAACATTTCTTCACAATAATTTCTGTTTTATGAGCTCAGTACTAAAACTTTTTAGCCACAACTTATATTAACTGGCTCTTATATGCTCATTTTGGTAATTTTTAAAGAATTTCTAAAACAATTTGAATAATAATTTGACATTCTCCTTTGAATTTATTGCATCATAGAATCAGTGAAATACATAAATTCTTTATTTCCATTATAGCCTTTATATGGTCATCACCACCACCACCACCACCACCATCATCACATTATACTCGTACAGTATTTGGGTTTTAAATTAAATTTTCTTTAATACTGAAATAACTTTGGTATTTAAAGAGCCTCTGGTTTCTGCATCTGATTAGTAATATTAAAATTATTTCATTCATAGTAATTGTATTAATTTTAGCATTAATAAGATTGTGAGCAAATAGTATAAAAATTGTGAATCAACTTCCTATAACTTCCATAGGTATAATACCTACCCTATACCCTATATCCTACCCTAAGTACCCTATACCTATGGTAATATTAATGTAGTTAGATTGTAGAAACTCGGATATTCTCGATATACTGGTAATAATAGTAACTTAGCAGAATTAGTAAGTTTAGGGGAAAGTCTTAAAGTACCAACCACCTTAGCTATTTTGATTATAATATGTGCAACTTTTGACCAAATCATATTTAAAATGCAGTTTTATAATTGCCTAATAAGTTCTTAGCGGATGACAGAATATGGGTTCTCTTTTAGTTTATTGAATGTCTTGATTTTTTACAAATGTGAAAAAGTCTAATTTTCGGGGTGTGTAGAAATTGTTGTCCAGTACCAACCACTTACTTTTTCAAACTTTTTGAGGTCAAGACAATAGGCTAACGAGATTAATAATAGAATTTTTATTTAAGAACTCAGAATACAAAGTTTAGTAACTTAAATATTAGATTTCATGACTAAAATAATTGAAGATAGTCAACCAACAAAAATTAAAACTAAAATTATACGAACTAGGCCTAAATAAAATTAACAAAAATAAAATATTTGAATTAAACTCCAATAGCATTAATTAGTTTCTTACAAATGTCACACATGAAAAATAATATATTTTCCTGATCTGCACATTCGACGTGTACCCACCCTTTACATTTTGTACACTGTGCACCGAGTCTTCTTCGAATGACTCACGACAAATAATGCCCTCTATAACTTCTACTGCAGGTTCACTAAGTCCTTTATCAAAGTTTAGTTTCTTCTTACAATTCATAGTTCCCTTATCATTTGCGCCCATCTTTTTCCATTTATTTACATTAGAAACTCCTGCTTTTCTCTTTTCTGCTTTCAAACTTTGCTCTTCAGCCTGTTTTTTTTTTGCATCTGAAGGCTTGACTACAGACTACAGGAGAGATCTTTTCAATAATTGGCTTGAAATCAGATGATACTGAAATAGATGTTAGACGAGGATCTGTTGAGATGAAGTGGTCACTTGATGTCGGAGGCGATGCAGATTCAGGTTTTAGGATATCAGAGCTAAGTTCATTGGAACATGCAGAGTGTGTCAATATAGTTGGAGAATCTTTTGTCAAAGAGTTTGACGGAACAGGTACATCATGAGTGGGCTCAGGATTTCGAAAGTGTTCAGCTGGAATGAAATCGACATCTGTAAATATCCCCGGGTTTAAAGGCCAAAGTCCTGTACAGACAAAGCAATGACTAAAATATTGGCAGAGTCAGATCCATTCTGCAGATTGAATTGTATGCAGTGTTGACCAGACCAGCGACATCCCTTTGTGCAATTTTCAGTGGCTGATATTTTCTCATCCAAACACTACAGGCTTGATTATAGGCTGCTTTGAAAGACCGCATTACAGTTCGACCTAAAGGCTGCATCTTGTGTGTCGTATGAGGAGGGAGGCTTATCATGTATACATAATTGTTCCTTGCATAGAGGATAACCTCAAGATCCTTGTGGCTGCTGTGTCCATCAAGAAGCACTGATTTTTCTTTAGTCGAACGAGTTGTCTCAACAAACAATTCTAACGATTTCAAAAATGCTCTTGAAGTTATCCAACCACTTTCCTCAGCTGCAAAGATACTTCCTGGAGGAGCATCTTTCTTCAAGATTGCATCTATTCAGTGTTTATTGGGATACACAAAAAGAGGGGGGCAAAAATGTTTCCAGCAGCATTTATACCCAGTCAGTAGAATTGTTACGTTTTTTCCTCTTTCTCCTGATGTGATCTTGCTTACTTGATTTCCCCTTTTGTGAAATGACTTCGACATCATTGTCGTGTACAATAGAGACCCCAGTTTCATCACAATTGTATATTCTGTCAGCGGAGAAGTTGTATTTATTGAAAAGTTCTGTATACAATTTAAAAAAACTGCTAACTTGGTGTTTGTTGAATCCCAAAGCCCTCTGAATGCTTGTAGACTCCGGCATTCTCAGGGACAGTTCAGGATGACATGCCATAAAGTCATTATAAAACTGCTTCCCGGCAACTTTATGATTCCTATTAAATTGGTGAGGTACCTGTAAATGCTCAGCCAAATCAGACGTTAATTTCAAAAATTCTTTTCTACTGAGAGGCATGAATTTGTTGTCCAAATCTTTAATATAATAAACGAGCTGTTTTCCATGGATGCTCTCGTCAAATGTCTTTTTATATCTGCCCGTCTGAGGCGTTAGATTACAGTTTTACTCGCTTCAATGCCTCTCAGTCTGTCCCCTAGCGTGGTTTTTGGCACAAAAAAGCCTCAGATGCTTGTCTTTGTTGTATAAAAACCCACTTATTTTATACATTTAATTCACTTATTGTACTTACCGTTATTCCTAAGGGTCCCCCCAGAGTTCTCCTATAAGCGAGATCAGAAACTGTGTGAGGTTACGAAATAATTCTGAATACCCATTTTGAATGAAGAGAATTTAACTTTTCCTTTTATTTTTAAAATCATTTGACAGATTTGAATTTTTTACTTTTCCTCCAAATATAGATTTTACATACTTCAAAAATATTATGGTTTTACAGGTTGTGTAATCATTACGTCTTACGTACTATTCTTATTTCCTACTACTTACATACATTAAACAAGAGAGCCCAGCCTGCCATTCTCACTTAAATTAATTTTAATTTATTTGATACCCCATACCTTTATAAAACCCCAACCCTTACACTTTCAGTAGACGAAATAACCCCCGGCCACGTGGTCTTCGCGCACATCCATTTCTTTTCTAATTTCGTGTGAAATGTCCAAAAGGTGTTTAATGTTGTTTTACATTTTTCCCGACCGCGGTCACATAAACTTTTTCAGCTATTTCACTGTTATATCAGTTTTAAAAAAAAATTTGTTTCTGAGCCCGGTTGTCGGGCGGCCTGCGCAGGCGAGAGTCGACCAAAGACTGCCGGCGTCTCTCAGTTCCCCACTCTGGGAGCGTTTTAGTCAAGACGACGGACATCAATGCCTTACAGTTAGTCGTCACAGTTTCGACTCATGCTAGTCATGTAGTTGTTGGAGTGACGATAGCAGACGATTTCAACTAGGCACTGGCTAATGTCATAAAAGTGGGTGGGACTTAAAACAGCATTTCCGCAAGGTCTTGGAGAAGGCGATGAATATTATCCTCTCTAGCCATCTTGGTTTTTTACCATCGCTTGGGTAGGCGCTCATGCTCGAGTAGTGGCGTGTGTGCACTGCCACACAAGTACAGAGTTCTGCGAATTTTTAGGGTGGCGCGAATTCTCTGCCGCATTCCTCGACAACAACTGCGCCTTACTGCTTTGTTTCGAACTGTTTCTTAACACAATGGAAATAACGTTGCCATGCGTTCTGTTATAATGGAATGAATCTGGTTGCACAATAATACAGTTTTACAATATTTTATCCAAACCCACCCAAAATGAAATAAAATAAAAAATATAATTATCCCATACTGTGGAAAATAAAAACACCCAAAAATGACCCGCTACAATACCCCCTCGATGAGAATTCTGCTGTCCACAACAGAAGAAATCTCATCGATAAACCCCGAAGAGGACCGGTGAGGAACTAGTGCCAACAACCCCCTGGTTCTTAATCTCATGGGTACACGACCCCCCTGGCTCAGCGGCTATGGACTCATCTGACCGAGATCACTGGACTTCTCTGTAAGAGATCCCAACACCGAGAAATCGAGCAGACTCGCACCGCAGCGCACTTTGCCTTTTAACATGCTACCCCCAAAAATCCTCAATCCCTGGCTAAAATTATTCCAGCTCCTCCGCCGATATGTTCCCCTTTTTTGCAAGCTGGGCTGCCTTTAGCAAATACTGGGCTCACACACACTAACATTACATGTTACCATAACACATTAAAAATAAAAGATTTCTTTTAAAATTTATTAAAAATTTAAAAAATTCAAAATTCAAAAAAAATAATATTTTATCAAAAAATTCTCTTCCTTGTTTTGCTAATTTTTGTTTCAAATGACTTAACCTAGACATTTCTACTAATCTAAACACATCCTTACTCTAACATGAGAACCACTTATAGTCTACCAATACAATGCAATACAATAAAATAAACATGGTTAATGCACACATAATAAAAGAATCATTATCTAAAATATTCATTCGCTGGCAGGCTAAAAATCAAGTTTTTTTTTTCCTTCTCAAAAAAAATTTAAAATTTTCAAAAATTTTAAAATTAAAAAAAAATTAAATTTATTCATTAAATATTTATTAAATTTATTTATTAAATAACATATTTATTAAAATTATTCAAATATTGGTTTGAATTAATTAAACAAACAAATTAAAATTGGCTTCCTACTATACAAGCTTAGTAGGTGTATGACCTCATCAGCTGATCGAAACTAGGTCAAGTCCAAAACCCTTGACCTACATATGTTATATATAAGTTCTGAAAACACATTGAATATCTGTAATATCCTAACTTGAAATACAAAACATAATAAAACAAAATATTTAAAATAAACAAAATATTAATATAATAATCAAATTGACTTTTACATAATAATAAAATAAACAATTCTTAACTTTACATTATTTTCAATTCTATACAATTTTTGTCACTGGCAAAAAAAATGAAAATTTTATATCTTTATCATAAATCTCTCTCTTTATTTAACAATTTCAATCTACTTTAGTGTGGGTGATTTAAATTATCTATTCTCATTTAATGTATTACTTGATCTGTATACACATATAATTGACATTGCTATTATTACATTAAAATAACCCAATCACATTTAACCTTGGTAAAAATCTACATACCCTACAAATTATAAACATTACATTTTAATTTCAACTGAACTGTTATTAATTAACCATCAATTACTTATCATTTGATTCTATGCAATTCAAATTTATTATTAACCTTCCTGTTACATTATATCTCCGAGTGCCTTTCTACTATGAATTTTCTATCTAACTCTTCACATTTTAATTATTGCTTAGTCTGGGTGACACCTGTATTCTCTATACTTTCACTTGAATAGACATTTTAATATTACTCCCTTTCTTACTAACAACCACTATGAACCCCTTATGACACCAATCTCTCTATATAAATACCTTTCACTAATTCCACTTACCTCTGGCACCGCTCATCGTTGTACTAGGATGTGTGTTCCCTACCTGGCTATACCCATACGAGCCAATGCCCCTCCAAAATATCGGCAAACACTCACGCGAACTACTCTATTCTCGCCACAACGCCGCACGTTGCTCACACCTTACCACCTCACCCTTACTACAAAATATCATCAACAAATATGTTTATATCTCATTCACATTACTCATCTCTACATATACTCACTACTACTGTGTCCCAAAAATATCTAACACTATCTCTGTGTGTTACCTGTATTTCAAAATTCTTATTCTCTTTCACTCCCATTAACTTTAATTCTACTTAACTCACCTGTCTTATTTCATTATCACCCAAAATCTATTTTCCACATTTTACCTTGATATAACACTAGAAAATTCACCACTTCTCTCCTTACAATAATATACCTCCATTTGAACACATTATCTGTTTAATCATCTACCAATCATCACAGAATCTTAATTTCATAAAATCATTTAACTTCATTCTCAAACTTTCTTTTACACGACCTTAATTAAGTAATTATTTTTCAATTATTTAATTCAATTATTTAGCAGTTCACAATTATTTTCATCGCTTAATTAGTCTGTCAAATTTTATAATTATTATTAATTCATACTGGTTAATTGCAAACTCGATTTAATTGATAATTAATGTTATCAATTTCTCCTACATATACACATTGTTTACCTAACACATAGTATACCATAATGTAACACACAAATACATTTAACATAATGACATCAACACAAAAAAATATACAGTCCAACTTATTATTTGTTATTAACCACAAATCGTTCCATAAGACAATGCACTTCAAAACCATATTATCCATATCATTAAATGTTCATGAACAATAAACAATACACAATTACCCCATGTCGTCAAATAATAGTCTAATCTTATGACTATACCAGTCATTTACAATTACATACATAATCTCATGATTATAAACATAATGATTACCTGTCTTGTCATATTCTTCTACAATATCGTTTGAATTAATATGATTATTCCATATTATTCCCTCATATACCTGGTCACGCTCGAGTATGGTCCTGTCGCCGTTATTATATTCTGTTAAACTCAGGTGAGTTATACTATCATCCTCTACTGCTATCTCAGTTTCACTATACGGTAAGTACTCATTCTTTTTATTATTTCTCTCTATGTCTAACTTTTCTACGAATTCTTCATAATTTCTCTTTACTTTAAAAATCTCTAGTTCTCTCTTTCTCTCTCTCTCAAAACATTTCTCACCATCATACCAAACTACACACTCTCTCTCAAAATATGCAGGGGACATTAATTCATCATTTTGGCACCACCTATGAAGTGCACAAAAAACCAAGGGAAATTTATCTGTAGACCTATACTTTTCCAAATACTCACGTGAAGCTATTTCTTCACCCCCCACTACAACATTACGGGAAAAATCTACCACCTGCATCCACTCTACCTGTAAATTCTTTCTACTTTCTCTCTCTAATTCATCACACACAACCATCTTATCAATTTCTACTCTTTCTACAATTACGTTATCACTCTCAACATCTACACCATCATTTTCTAACACCACATTTTTATTTGTATTATCATTGTTATTACTTGTCAACTCATTATTTAAATTATCATTTCCACTACTACTTACCCTGTCACCTTTGTTCGATTTTAATTTGTTTATTACTTTCTCATTTTCTAATTCTATTTCGCCTAACCGCGTCTCTATTTCACTCAATTTCTTATCATAAATACAGCTTTGTTCCTGAATTTCGTTTTTCATTTCATTGAATTTTACGTTAAGATTATTCTGGATTTTTCTAATTTCATTTTTCTGTTCGCTAAATTTTTCATCAAGGTTACTAAGTTGTTGAGTAAAAAGCATCTGCATCATTTTTATTATTTCGTCATTTCGTACTTCCCCCATATTTAAAATTTATTTCTATAACTTTTTATATATAAAGAAACGACTATTATTGTAAAATCAAAATACCTAACACAACTGTATATCTTGCTAACACAAACATAACCTTATTTTTACGTATTATACATTTTTCGATACCCACACTGTTTCTGAATTCTGGCTTATTTATATAATTATTTTATATAATGTCCCTGTTCGGGCGCCATTTGTATAAAAACCCACTTATTTTATACATTTAATTCACGTATTGTACTTACCGTTATTCCTAAGGGTCCCCCCAGAGTTCTCCTATAAGCGAGATCAGAAACTGTGTGAGGTTACGAAATAATTCTGAATACCCATTTTGAATGAAGAGAATTTAACTTTTCCTTTTATTTTTAAAATCATTTGACAGATTTGAATTTTTTACTTTTCCTCCAAATATAGATTTTACATACTTCAAAAATATTATGGTTTTACAGGTTGTGTAATCATTACGTCTTACGTACTATTCTTATTTCCTACTACTTACATACATTAAACAAGAGAGCCCAGCCTGCCATTCTCACTTAAATTAATTTTAATTTATTTGATACCCCATACCTTTATAAAACCCCAACCCTTACACTTTCAGTAGACGAAATAACCCCCGGCCACGTGGTCTTCGCGCACATCCATTTCTTTTCTAATTTCGTGTGAAATGTCCAAAAGGTGTTTAATGTTGTTTTACATTTTTCCCGACCGCGGTCACATAAACTTTTTCAGCTATTTCACTGTTATATCAGTTTTAAAAAAAAATTTGTTTCTGAGCCCGGTTGTCGGGCGGCCTGCGCAGGCGAGAGTCGACCAAAGACTGCCGGCGTCTCTCAGTTCCCCACTCCGGGAGCGTTTTAGTCAAGACGACGGACATCAATGCCTTACAGTTAGTCGTCACAGTTTCGACTCATGCTAGTCATGTAGTTGTTGGAGTGACGATAGCAGACGATTTCAACTAGGCACTGGCTAATGTCATAAAAGTGGGTGGGACTTAAAACAGCATTTCCGCGAGGTCTTGGAGAAGGCGATGAATATTATCCTCTCTAGCCATCTTGGTTTTTTACCATCGCTTGGGTAGGCGCTCATGCTCGAGTAGTGGCGTGTGTGCACTGCCACACAAGTACAGAGTTCTGCGAATTTTTAGGGTGGCGCGAATTCTCTGCCGCATTCCTCGACAACAACTGCGCCTTACTGCTTTGTTTCGAACTGTTTCTTAACACAATGGAAATAACGTTGCCATGCGTTCTGTTATAATGGAATGAATCTGGTTGCACAATAATACAGTTTTACAATATTTTATCCAAACCCGCCCAAAATGAAATAAAATAAAAAATATAATTATCCCATACTGTGGAAAATAAAAACACCCAAAAATGACCCGCTACATTGTGACATTCTATTTGACACAACTTTGTTTATTGCCGTTTTTCATATTATATATCTTCCTCAGACCATTTTCCTTTTTTTCTTTTATCGTTTCCTGCCATTTATCTCTAAAAAAAAAAGAAAGAAGAAATAATACTTTTGCCTTTAAAAACTAAATTTGGTCGGTACTGTATGAACGCCACGTGGTAATGTTAATGCAGATTCTATCGTAGTTATATAAGATGTCGCAAAACTGTTACTAGTTATCTTTACTGAATAGACTATAGATCATATTAAATGAATAATTAAATCAACTACATACCTTAATAAGAAGAAACAAGATCATTAAAATAACTTGTAGTGCGTAAAATAACGACAAAAACTTTCAACGCCTCACAGTTTAAGAAACACTGAACGAAAAAAGTAGTCCACGGACTGTGTTACATATGACGACAGTATACTTCCTCTCATGCCTGACAGCTGCTGCTATCTGCGACCAGAAGCAAAAACTAGCGACTGGTCGGTACTGTAGGACGCTTGGTACTGTAAGACAACAAAATCAAAGAAAACAAAATCTTATTTTGAATTATAATGAATGACTATGACCTGTCTTCCATGTTTGTGAGAAATTTAGATGTGGTGATGGTGTCAAAATATTATGAAAGCGATGTTACATAATTTTTAAAATTCAAAATTTTTAGCATTCTCATGAAAATGTTGTATTCCTTGTTTCATAATTTTCATTTCTTGTCTCATTTTGGGAAAAAATTAACCAACTTATACAAAAAGGTATTTTGTATATAGTGTAAATAGTAGTTGGATTAATGGTGTTAACAATTTGTTGATTTTGTCTCTGTGCAGCAAAGCCGGTGGGCACTGATATGTATACTGTGTCGTGAAAGAGTTGGAGCTTGTATACAGTGCTCGGTTAAGACGTGTAAGACTGCATACCATGTGACATGTGCTTTTAAACATGGCCTAGAGATGCGTGCCATTATAGAAGATGAAAACGCTGACGATGGCGTGAAACTTAGGGTAAGTGTGAAACTTAAGTTAGACCAATGTTTAATATAATTAAACGTGTTTTTAATAAGTATAAGAGCGTTTCATTATTGCAGAGAATATAAATTGTCTGCAACGTGAAGAAAGTATTATGCACAGCCAGTGCTTGTAACTTCCTGAATGAATAGTTGTGTGGGTGGGGACTGTGTCATAAAATATGGCAGATATAATAATAGAATTCTGTTTAATTAAATGTTTTCACTGTCCAAGATGTTGTATCTAGATAGTAATGTAGTGTTACTAGAGATAAAAACTACTTTAAAAATGCTAAATAGATTTTTTATAAGATTGGATAAATAAATTGGATCAATGTTGAAAGAATACCATGAGTGGTTGGATTATGTTACAGAACGTTTGTGTGTAATTTTGCTTTAAAAAGTCAGATGGAAGGCAAAAAAGAGAATCTACTGTTTAGACTTACCAGAATTTACTTAAAAATTTAAAAATTTTTAAAAACTGTATACTGTAAGATTTATATTAAACCCATTCCAACTTCTAATCACACACACCCACACACACACACACACACACACACAGATATTATGATTATATTGCAAATAAATAAAGTCCCTAGTTCTGGGCGACATTTGTGATATTATTTATTAATACATTTAGATCACAAAAATATTTCATAAAATATTTATTTCCCACTTACCTTGTTCTGCTCAGGGTTATGTCACACGAACTTCGAAATGCAAGGATTATTGCAAGGTTATATTAATAACGTATGCAACTCGCATTTATGAAGAGAAACAATTAAAATTTTATTCCATTCTTTAAACTTTTTAACATTTTATTTACTTCTTTTTAAATTTTACTCAAAGTTCATTTTGTTGAGAAATCATTTCTGCTGATTTAAACTTCTCTATCTTAACATCATTTACTATTAATTTCTCTTTTTATTTAAAACATAAACACTACCTTGAATCATTTTACACAAAAATATATATTGATTAATGCATGAATCTAACTAGCTTAATTTTACTATAGACGTCCCAGTTTGCTGCACACACAACTCTCATTCATATCAGTTTACAAAATAATTATAATTATAAAAACCCCTTTTATGTTAATTGATTTGAAGAACCCTTTTAAAAAAAAATGAAATTGTTATGATGGATTACCCAACGGCGTCCCTCCTCTCGCTGCCATGTGCCGCGTTTTTTAAGTGTCCTAAAGTTTATAATTCACCTTTTATTTAGCCCGTTCACTGCACTGATTCTCTTTCGTTATATTAAATCATTTTTAATTTTGGTTACCACTTTTTACATGATAAATTTAGATTTTTTGTGTGCACACGATTTCTCACTCCTGGCCGGGATAACGTGATTAGCTTGAGTGGGGCGAGAGTCACCAACTAATCTCCCACCATAAGTTAGGCATAACGGAAATTGCAATGCCTTAGATGTTGAATCGTTCGTCAAGGTATAGGTAACCTGTGTTATTCATATGTGTCAGGCGTCGAGGAAATTACACTGCCTCCCTGCATGTCACACAAATGGGCATGGTCTCTAATTATGTTTCCGCTCGCTTCTGAACACGTGGCAAACAAAATTCACAATTTCACCATATTGTTCGGCTTGTCCCAAGACTGTTGGCGTCGTCTGTGCGCCCCGCTGATGTTCGTGCGTTTGTGCGCGTCACACAGTACTGAAGTTCTGGGAATTACATTGCGTTGTCGCATACATGCCGCATTCCATTGTACCGACTTCTTACACAACTTCACCTCACAGTTCCTTTGTTTGACGATACATGGGACTGGCCACACAGATGGAAACCAAATTTATATTAATAAAATGAAATAAAACCCTCTCCCTCTTTTAGCCCCGTTACAACACACACATTCAAATTGCACTCAACCTAAAAAGAATTATTTCTGAATTATTAAGAATTATTTATGAAAGAATGTGAAAGAAAGAAAGTGCAATTATTTATAAAGTAGTTGTTGTATAAATCCAGTAAGAGTTAATAAAATAAAATAATAAACTTAATGAAAAATAGTTAAAACCAAATGAAAATTGAATGATACGTAGATATGACACACAAATAAATAAATGAACTACGTTTACTCCTTATGGACCCATAAACCTCGTAATTTTAAAACTTTTCAAAAATATTAAAAACTTCATAAATTTTGTGATATAATTTTCATATATTAAATAACAGAACACAGTCTTAGTGTATCTTTATTGTTGTGTTTGTTGCTATATTTTTCTGTTCAATTAGCTTTACATTGTGAACAAATATTCTTTGTAAAAGATCACACTTATTTATCAAAACATTTTGGGGGTATATCTTATCTGGTTAATTAAAGTAGCCTGAACATTTACAACATTGTGTGGAATCTTGTCATTATGAAAATTTCATTATACGGTATATAGCATGTGCACACATTCACACCTAATTGGTGCAACACATTTTATACAATACCTATGGTAATATTAATGTAGTTAGATTGTAAAAACTCTGATATTCTTGATATACTGGTAATAATAGTAACTTAGCAGAATTAGTAAGTTTATCATAGAAAAAAATAATCTTGTTCTGAATTATAATGAGTGACTATGACCTGTCTTCCATGTTTGTAAGAAATTTAGGTGTGGTGTTGGTATCAAAAACTTGTTTAGATGTATTTGAATAGTTTGTAATATATGACTTCAAAAAAATTTGGTTTTCTGAATAATTTTTTGGGTGAAAGGTGTGTGAGGATCGGTCAAAAATATAACAAAAATTTTAATTTATTTGTGTCGGCGTTTTGACAATGTTTATTGTCATCATGACAATTATTGCTGACACCAAATACAACTGTCACAGTTGTGTGTTCACCGAAAAATTCATTGATTGACGGTCACTACGAATTTAAGGATTTCTGAATAATGTTCACATGTTTGAAAAATAAAAAAAGTTAAACTTTAATATATTAATAAGTTTGGATTTTCAACTTTCTTTGTTATTTGTGGAGCAGTTGATTTCAGGTCACAAAAAAATTGTCGTTTCTGAACAAAATTAAGTAAATAAAATTCTAAATTACGTGAATTTATGTATTTCACATTTTACCCTATGCAGTGTTAAATTATATATTTTTTAATGTTTTTCCCTGTGGTTTGACTCGAGCAGATGGAAAAACTGTCTTCAAAATAGAGTACAAATATTCAAACTCCCCTCATTCTGTATAGCCCTGTGATTATCGACAGTTTGAAAGGGTCATGCTTTTAGGAAAAAGGATTGTCGAACGTCATTGATTACCTGCATTGTAGAATAGAAAAAGTACTTGACGGTCTGCAAGAGGGGCAAGTAATTGTCCCCGGTCCCTTAGATTTGTTATATATGGTGATGTGTTGATTAGACAGTAGACAGTTATTGCATACTATTTGGGTTGACTAGATCATGTCTAAAAGCGGCGTGCACTTTCACGTCAGAAACATGCAGTGAACACATTGTGAAGCAGTCATTAAGATGTGTGAGTCGATTTATGTACACGGTAATCGAGATCGACTAGGTATTAGGTTATCCAAAATCAAAACAAACCATAGAATTTTAATTGAAAGACTAACATTAAATTGAAACAAGTTCAGAACTTGACTATTTATAGTGGTATTGTCAATAAACTAAACTATTATTGACACTGAGGAAACATGTTCACAGTCATGACAACAGAAAAAAACTGGCGCAGTAGTACATTCAAGACTTATTTTCATTAGCTTACAACAAATCTATGTATAACTAAGTAATTATACCTATAAGTTGGATTCCTGGTTGAATTGTATGACCAGCCACAACATCCAAGAATTGAGGAAAGAAGCAACAAACCTGAACACACTGACATATATAATTAAAGGCCAGCTGCCTTAAGGCGAGTGGCAACAGTATGCTCCCAGAGAGGGGCTCAAGCCAGTTTACAATGAAACGAAATACTCCCACCAAACAAGGTAGAGGAAATGTCTGCACAAAAGGAAGACGGCACTGCAGTCATACAGGATTGATATTCAGGTTTGAACTCAAAATTGCTACTGTAATTGCCTGGCCAAGTGGACTGGTACAGAATAGAAGGAATAGAGGACCAGACCACCACAAATGGTGATCAGCAACAGCTTCAGTCCTAAATACCATGAGAAGCACAGCCAGCCGGATTCAAACAAGAAGAATGTGATGCCAAGACAGGGTTCACTAACAGCAGCCACCCAGTTAGTTACAGAAGTCTCAAGTTTATAGGGTGGCGTGTTGCAATATAATCATAGAGTCACTTAAAGGCAATTTGACTAAATGACAAAAATGGTTGGACAAGCTGCACATAATTTTGTATCAATTTAGCAAGAAGATAAACCCCCCAGTAACTCAAGGTGAGGAATAGATAGGGACTTCAGAAGTTCCACTTTGGTCTTTGGTGCCAGCAAACAAGAATGATGACTGGCCCTTTGTCCAAAAACCAAATATAAACAAAGCTGCATATCCCTGCTAAGAAGCATCTGCAAGGCAGGAAGGACATGGGGAGAAATCTAACGAAGGGGAGACAATAGGGCAAGGTGACTCATTGCCGACATGTGACGATGGGAGAGCCTTCATCAAAAGTGGGTGCTGCTGCCAGCCCACTTCTACAAAACAGAACCTGCAGGTTAGAGGAGACCCTGTGTTGGGTCACATTGAGGAACAAGGTGATGATATTAGAGACCAGAATCTGAAATTATGGACCTGTCACCAACAAACAACAAATATTTTAAAGACACCATGGTGGTCAGTGCACGGGCATTGAAGACAGCTCGAATCTTCTGTGAATCTCCTTTATTCTTAAAAAACACCATGATGGAGAATAGAATACTATGGAAATGTGGGGTCAGATTCTGGCTGATGATGTTCCCTTGAGCAATATCATCATCTATGAATTTATATACAAATATTTAAACTTGGGGTACCGGGCAGAACTCTGCTCCAAACAAAGGAGATGAGAAAGAGAACTATTACATGAGTCTCTGAGAGCTACTGGAGGATTGGGCCTAAACAGATATTGAACACTATATTGGCCCAAAGATAATTGTGAGATAGTTTGATTGTAGAAATCCTCAGCTACAGCCTCATCCAGATTACTCAGAGCTGTAGGAGCATGGGGTTCTTCGGCTTCCAAAACCTTTTGCACAGTGCTTAAGGATCATCCTGTGGTGAAGTCAGAGATGCTGTCAACACCACACAAGTAGCCAATGGAACTTGATGGAACACTGCACAGAGCTGATGAGCACAAACTGTATCAGATGGTATTAATGTTAGTGAACGATCAGAAGGCAAAGAGTAACAGAGTGAGATGGGAGCAGAGCCCGTAATTACAAAACCAAATTTAGTCCCAACAGAGGTTGGAAGACCAGAACCTAAGGGAATAACCTGCCCTGTAAGAACAGCAGACATCATATCCACCCCAACAAAACATCCTCTGCACAAGTGTCAAACGTAGGATCGGTAAGAACCAATCCCTTTCTAGCTTCCTTAATAGCAGGTGACACCACAAAATGAGTAGTATTATGGGTAATGTTCTTCATTACAACAAAGGTGTGACTAAGGGCGATACCCCCTCCTTATTTCTGAATGGCTAGGTGACAAATACCATGAGAGAGCACTTGAGCACATGTAAGAGAACTGCTGCACACAATGCTCTGAAATAAATGTGGCTTGAGACACAGGTGCCAAGCCTTTCATTGAAGTGCAGAGATACCATGCATGTGGCCAACCACTCACCGATTTTCACCAGTGAAGGTGGTGAGAGTTTATGGAGAGTTCACAGTGGTGTTGGGGGGAGTCAGGGGTTTGTTACATCCCTTTGGTGAGTGTTTGTTGGCTTGTTAGGGAAATGAAGAAGTGTGTGGTAGGAAACGTCACTGCCAACCGCACACCTGTCCGGACAAGCAAACCGTTCATAATGTCAGGTGTTTGGCCTGTTTATAGCAAACTGGGCTCAGATGAGAAGTTTTTTACACTTTACAACAGGATGATTTACTTACCAAAACCATCTATTTTTTTTGGGGGGGGGGGAGTCGAATATGTAGGTTTTATTACAATTATGAAAACTTGATAACCACAGACTAGTTTTGTACCAAATTAGTTGTTTAGTGTATATTTTTCTGTAATTAAAAAAGCAAAATTCATCAATATATATTTTGTTGCTGTGATATAAGTCAGAATACATAACCTATAAATGCGACCAAACAATGTAGAATGAGAGATTAATTAACATCGATTATATTGAACTAAAAATTTCTTCTATTAGCTCATAAGTGCACCAAATTACTGTTAACATTCAAAAGATTGTACAAAATGGTTTTTGGCTGTATATTATCAATAATGGGTTTTGTATAAGATTGTGTATGATAGCCCATAGCAGACATAGACATGATACACCTGTCTAAAGCACCAGGCCTGTGATAGACATGGGTTTGGCAAAGAAAGTGTTAAAATGATAATTTGTGCTGGGAAGTAAGTCTCAATTATAAATATTTTTTTCTGCACAGGTCTCTTGGAGGACTACTATAGAAGTTTTAACCGTAAGAGTATTTTTTGTGTGCCAGTAAATTGTTATTTTCAATATATAATATCTCCAGAAAGGCTGAGCAGAATAAATTTTTATTGAATATTGTCCAACAAAGCAATAATGGCAGAAATCTTGGGTGTCACTGCCTGCACGTATTGCTCCTATGTGTTTCTCGGGTAGTTGCAAGTTTAGACGTGATTCCCTACCCACGATGACTGTAGCTTGACAGATTATTTGTGGAGCTTGAACTTGAACTCATTGTTATTTGTGGAGCACACTTGTAAAAGTTTAGTCTCAGTTTGTTCAGAGACATGTTTTTGTGTGTTATTTCAAGAAAGAAGATAAGAAGACAATATCTGCTTTGTAGTTGTTTCTTTTAACAACATGCAGTTTATGGTATGAAGAATGTTACCTCTAACGAGTTATTGTAATGTTACCTCTAATGGTACAGAGTGATTTATTTTAATGATGGTCCAGCAGTCAGATCAAAAAACAGAAGAAATTCTTCATTCTTGGTCACAACAACAATTTTGAATGTCTGCAAAGTGTAATTTCTCTCTGACAAAAATATATGTGACAACATAGATACAACTACAAAATGAGAACAAATCTGATCAGATTCTCATATTATAAGACATAGAACATTATAGTTATGAAAACAGTGCTGAATATTAAGAGTATGTGTGGCCTTGTTTGGTGTACAAGAAGAAAATGCGGCAGAACTTCAAATAAGATTTGACTGTTGCCTACAAATTTGAGGGGTTGCCGTTGATTCTTACCACTAAGTGAAAATCAAATTTTGTAACTGCTTAAAAACATGCAAGCATGAGGAATATACCGATTATAAGATTTTTATTCCATAAGAATGGTGACCTAACATCCATTTTTTACAGCAATTGGTGGATTGGAAAAGTCACAAATATCAGTGAAGATAATAATGATTTAAAATCATTTGTTTCATCTATATTGACTTATAACTGATTTTCATCTTCTAATAAGTGATAACGTAGGAGTATCTGTGAGTAAAGTTCATTTTAAATTGATGGGAGTCAAACGTTTACAGTCGCAGGATGCTTATAAAACCTCACAGAAAAATGTGTGATGACATCTCAAAATGTTTACTATCTTAAGTGTTGCTGAAGACACATTGTAAAGGTATTCTTCTTTTTCAAATCTACCCGCCCAAAATATTACCTACCTTGGCGATCTATTCTTCGTCAGCACGTAACAGGGTCGCCATCATATTTGAAGTTAATATGCAAACTATTCCACTCTTTTCATTAAACAATACCTGTATGATTTACACTCTATTTCCCTGGACTCAGAAGACTCTAGAATTCGATTAGGCGAGATTTGGATGCAGCAAACAAACTAGGTTCAGCACAATAATTACATTCAACACGTGGTCTTTGTGATATAGAAATTGGTTTTCATTTTCATTCTTTGAAATTAAAACGGGCGTTACCCCTATATATATATTGTAATGCGACATAATAGTAACCCTGTCCCAAAGCGAGAACTGCTCAATTCAGTAGGGATGATAGTAGGCAGAGTCGCCTATGCTATCCACATAGACTAAATAAAAATAGACAACCTTTAGTTATAGAAAAGAAAGACTGTCTAATATAAATAGTAAAAGAAAAATACAATGCAGATAGTAAATAAACTAATCAAAGTGTATAATAAATATAAAAAAAACATACAAACCTTTTGTAATTAGGTTAATGTGAAAGAGTGTGGGATAAAGCTTAGTGATCCCTGATATTAGATAGTGCAAATAAACAAACACCCAATTAATAAAGTGTCAGTGCAACACCAGTGATATTCCCAAACACAAAAAGTGTCAGTGAGGGGGTAATGGCAGAAGTGTGGGTTAAATACTTTTATATAAAAAGAAAACCCATGGACCACGTTAATAGAGAGTTGTGATGGGGTTTTTAAATAATGTTAAGATGTTTACAAAGGTTTTGGCATAACTAGTTATGTTTATGTTTCATGCCAAAGCTTATGAATAACATTCATGAACAATGTTGTTAGAAGTAGTTGGAGCCTATGAGCAGAATCAGAAGGTGATGCATTAGGAACCAAAAACCCATGAACAATAATCTAGTCACTGATTAGTAGTACTGGTTAAGATTAATGGGATGGCTGAATAGTATGCCAGTTAACTAATCATTGTGGCTAATGGTAAAATACAATGTTTAATCATGTAGGCCATACTTAAAACATAGCATGCTGGATGATTCTGTTCTAATCAAGTTATTGTATTAATGCTAAGTATATTATTTGTCAATTGATAATTGTAGACTAGGCCATAGAGGCAGTATATTAAATTATATGTTAAAGAATTTTATTGTAACCATTTGTTAAAAAATGTTGAGGGTCCAGACTCGTTTAGTAAATAGTTAAAATCAGAGAAAAAGAGTTCAGAATCAGAGTTTAAACAATAATAAGTATAAATTATAAAATAGATTAGTAAGTAAATGTCAGGAAACTAAAAGTGTAGGCCCAAAGTTAGAAATTTTGTAAGGTGGGAAATCACCCTTTATAAGAACCAATTTATATAAATAAGGTATCAAAATGCTTATAATTATATAAAGAAAAACATGATGTAATTTAAATTTAAGGAAACTTGAAGCTAAAAAAAGAGTATTTTTCTTATAGGCAAATGAACATTTGATTTTTGTAAACTGACCATGTGACCTAATGAATTCTCAGTTTTGACCAATTACAGGCCAGTATTGTAAGGTCAGGAGACCATTGATGAAGAAGCAAAAAAATAGTATTGTATTGTTAACCATTGCAGAGGGCAGGTGTGCTCTGATGAAACCAATTTTAATTAAATACAAGTAATGTTTTTTGGACCATTGGCAGTCAATAATAATTACCAACAGAAGCGGTAAACACTGGGGAAGACCAGAAGACAGAAATAATTAAATTAAACCGAAAACTAAATGCAGAAACTCAAAAAAATCCTGACTACCCAAAATGAACGCACGTTTGTAACCTATGTGGGTGAGGCCAACTTAATTAATAGCCACACTATCTATACGATTACACAGCACTATCGTAGACAAAATCTGCACTTACAGAACAAACACCAGTGATCATAGATTGAAAGAAAACTTAAAACTAAAACTGTGAACACTAAAACATTTATTTTAAAATAATTGGGAACAGCTCGAGGTTAGACGTTTGAGCGGCCATCTTGCGGAACTGACAGTCGTTGCTTAGCAACGAGTAATAGAATATAGTATTAAGATTTTAAATTTTACTTACCTTTTGTGATGTATTGTATTTTTTTATGCATTCTCTGAATTCAATGACAGTCTCAAAGAACCCATAAACCCTGAGATTTAATAATTATTATAATTAATTTGTTTATTGAACGTTATTAATGTCATAGTCGAATTGAGCAGTAGAGTCGACCCAACCAATATTTTATTTCGACACAAGTCGATTGTTCCTTTTTTCTGAATAATTAAAATAAAAATAAATATTGTTATTTTGACTGGAGAGAGTTGTCATTGTAGAAAATTAGAAAATTTACATGACAATTACAGGCAAGTCAACAGGAGAGTGAGCAGCGAACGGACCAGATTATTCAGAAGAAGAACAGGGTGCTCGAAGACACAATCGATTGCGGCAACAAATCCGTTTTTACACCAGTGGAATCAAATTACACTGAAAAACACTTCACGATAAATGAATTAAAAGCAACACTTTTATAAATAATAAACCCGCAAAAACACGGTTACGTTGCAATCAATTCCTGTAATATTACGTGTAACGTTACATAACCCATGCCCAAATATGATAAAACAATCACCATCGTGAAAGCCAGTAATCACCCCATTCTAAAAGTCAGAAATGGGTATTATGTACCAAGCTATAAAAAACTTTGTATTACAAAACACTGTAAACAATAACAAAGTGAAATATAATAAAGTGGAATATAGTGTATTTAGTGAAGGTGTAAACTTTTAAAAAAGAGCATCTCAGATTGGTACTGTAGATGAAAAAACAATAAATATTGTAGCAGTGGACTATATTGCTGCTGACAATTTTTGTATTTTGTGTAATTTTGTATTGTGTAGGCCACAAAGGTCTAGTACCTAGGAATAATCTTTGTGTTTAAAATAACGATTTTGTTTAAATATAAGATAACCCAGGGTTAAATATAAAATAATAATAATATAAAATGATACTATGTTAGCAAGATGGCATAGGAAAAATAGTCTAGAGTAAGGATACATTCAGTAAATAATAAATAAATCAAATTAAAAGAAATTAAGATATAAAATACCAATGTACAAGCTTAAGGAAAAATATAAAGAAAAACCTTACATAAATTAAATTGGATTATAAATAAAACCTAAAAAGGATTATTTTTATAAAAAGAAGAAATAAATTTATAATAATTAATAATAGCCTATATACTAAAAAGTATATAGATTCACCAATAAAATACCATAAAAAATTCTTGGTTACTAACAGTAACCAACTAACAAGATTTGAATTAATTGTTAAAACGATTTGGAAGTGAACGTTTGAAAAAGTGTAATGCCTTTAAAAATTTAAGAAATTAACGAATACCATTTTGAATAAGTAGTGCAAAATTAATAAATTTAACAAGTGATGTCCACTACAATTTAGAACTCCTTCGAATAGAACCCTTCACGCCCGTAATTTGATGAAACTTTGAAAAGTCAACCTCCGAGATCCAGGCCTAGTTCACAGAACGTCGACATTTTGGTGAGATCGTTAACAAGTACAATTTAACTAAATTACATCTCAACTATAACATTAACACTATATAACTATAACACTAGAAACAGCACCATATCTTTAAACACTTCAGGAGAAGAGGTGACAATAAACTTTTTATTATTTTGTTAAACCAAAAAACAGCAAATGTGGACTGGGAACATTCCGGCCGCCATTAAATAATTTTCGTGTTTAGTGAAGAAACGTAATCTGTGCTCTGGCGGATAACCAAGGAACTACATAATCTAAAATACTACAAATTATAATAAATTAATTTATGTAAAGCTTGGTATTAACCAATATTCATTTCTGACCGTCTCATAGTACAAAGAACTAAAAAATAACCCTGGGAAATTAATAAATTGTTTCTTTATTGTTTTCTGAAATAAAAATATTTGTTATACATTATATGTTTAAAAAAGAAGATCGAACTAATGTTGTGTTGTCAGTAAGAATCGATTATACATTTCTGTTTTGGGAGAAGATAAAACAAAAATTTGCTAAATAAATCCAATGAATACTTTGTTGTTTTAATAAAAATGTGTATTATTTTCAGTAGATGGTAGTTGGTTACAGATTGTCTGGAGACAGAGAAGAGAACGGACAACCAGAAAATATTACATACTATTTGGGTTAATTTAACCTCAAATCTGTTTGTAAATGTCACAATCAGCTGGTCTCATGAGCGGAGAAATTTAAATTAATTAATCGTATGCTAAGAGAGTAATTATCTTTGCCCTCTCTCTCCTAACTACGGTCAAACAACGGTATTGATTTCACCCAAATAAAATCTAAGGGAATATTTGCATAATCACACACACTTGATTTTTGAAAACATTGAACATAAATTATAACAAATTCTGTGACTCTCATTAAAGCGAGATTTTCGAAGAGCATAAATAGACGTAAAATTTCTATAATACAGCGGAGAGATTACCCGCGAGACATTACAAGATGACACTCATAGCGTGGGGCAAATAAAACATTATTTCAATAAATAATTATAGTGATGATAAGATCAAACGATACTAATTGACTCTGAGAGATTACCGGCGAGACGTTACAAGGTGATGCTAACAACGTGGGGCAAATAAAACATAGAGTCCATTAAGTAAAGTACTATATATGACTCTGAGAGATTACCCGTGAGACGTTACAAGATGGCGCTCAACTTAAAAGGGCTTTAATTAGGAAAGAAATTTTGAGATATACGAAAGATATAATAACAAAAAACCTAATTTTTGTCGGCAACGATGAGAAAACAAGAAATGCATAATACCAGAGGCAGATAGAAGAAGAGGGTAGAAGAAAAGGAGAAGGAAGAAGGTGGACAGGAAAGAGAGATAGAAGTAGTCACGGCCAGTGAAATGGAACAACCAACGGGTGATAAAGAAGAAACCAAAGTAGTCACAAACACGGAAAAGGAAAGAGTTGAAGAGGATGCCCAAGGGGACCAACCAGATAAAGCGGAAGCCAGAAGAGAACCAAATTGGCAAGACATAATGAAATTTATGGCCGAAAAATTTGACAAAATTGATGAAAACTCAAGGAAACAAAATGAAACCTTGAGCGAGAAATTTAATAAAATAGATGAAAATTGTAGTAAACAGGAGGAAACTTCAAAGAAACAAAACGAAACTTTGAAGGAACAAAACAAACAAACCAATGAGAAAATAGATAGTATTCAGGAAAGTCTAGTAAAACAATTCAATGAAAAAATTGAGACCATTCATGGAGATATCAAACAAACCATGAATGAACAATATTATCACGAATTGAAAGAAACTATTGACGGACAAAGGGAAGATATGATGTGCAATTTGAAGAGAATAATGAAAATTTAAAACAATTTGAGGGTAAAATGGAGAAGTTCAATAAGGAGATATGGGAAACTTTCGGGGAGAAGTTTGAAAATGTTAATACACTTAGCCAAAAAGCAGATACATACAAGGAGGAGACAAATAAGCAAATGGACAGTGGTTTCAAGAATTTGGATGAAACATTAGACAGCACTTCAGAAGGTATTAAAGTAAGTCCGAATACAGAAGAGAGCAGGAAGGAAATAGAAATTACAGAATACCAAGGTGTAATATTATCAGAAAATAAAAATAGCCACAACAAAGAGGATAATCAATACCTGGAAATAAGACCAAGAAAATAAGAAAAACATGTAGAAAGAAAATAATAAATACAAGGGAAGAATGGGAGATGATTACAGGTGGATTAATTAATGTATTTAACCTTCCAATTAACGAACAGAGGGAATTAATTAAGTTAGATATCATTTAAATATGTCGATGATTGAAGAGTATCTGAAGATATCAGTCATATCATCAAGACGGAATATATCATTAAAAATTTTGGTAAATCATACAGAGGAAAAAGAGAATGGAATGATATTAAAAATGAGTGAATATGTTATGTCAGAGGAGGTACAATACCTGTTAGTTAAAAAGGAACGAACAATGACGGAAGACCGGTACTGAAATGAAGGTTTCATACCAGCAAAGTGGGAGAGCCGGATGGTAAGGATATTATCAAGGAGAGAATTAATTCCGAACACCCCAGTAATCCGAGGAAAGGGAGTACCTGAGTTAATGGACCATGGTTAAACTGAATAATAACCAACTAGAAAAAGGGGACTGATTTTCTGATACCGACCAAGCAACCCATTGGAAAGAAAACCCCAAAATTCAAAAAGTATGTAAGTACAACTTACTAAATATTTCGAAACAATATGATTTAATAAAACCCCAAAATTCAAAAAGTATGTAAGTACATCTTACTTAAGATATTTTGCAACCATTTGATTTAATAAAAAGTATGTAAGTACAACTTACTTAAGATATTTCACAACCATTTGATTTAACAAAAAGTATGTAAGGACAACTGACTTAATATATTTCGCAACAATTTGATTTAATAAAAAGACAAACCACCAAGAAAATGTAAGAACAGATTATTAAATAATAATTATAAATAACTGATTTAAAATGGAATAGTAGGAAAAATAATATTTTGATGGTAACAAACAGAAGAAGAAATAAATAAATAAAAACAATTGATGGTAATGTGCTCAAATAAGAAGAATAACGAATAATTCAATGACTACAATGAAGCTAAAGAATGATGATAATTAATACAACTGTAATTTAGAATTTCTCGGAATTGAAAATGATATAGGAAGAAATGATGCGGAGAAATATGTCACAAGAAGGAAAGTCAAAAGGATTTTAAAATAATGCCTATCAATAATGTTATATGCTATTAGTTAAAGAAAAAGAAGAAGGAATCAAGAAGAAAAAGAAATATATAATTAAATGCAAACAGCTACAACGTGAAGAATCCCAAAAGTGTTTAGTATTAGTCGCTAATCGACTACTTGTAAGTTTCTTTTATAATGAATTGACCGTAGAAATGTTCCGGCAATAATTTTCCGGAGCAGGGATTATGTTCCCCTGGTCTCAGAAGGTGTAAGGATGGACAGCGGAGTAATGGACCCAAAAGTGGCCACCCGAACTGAACCACCGCACAGGATAGGGAAAAATGTTAGGGAAATATTTAAGGGATGATAAAATAGCTGAAAAGAGTGATATTAGATTCCAGAAGTATGAATGAAGAAAACAGAAGGAAGATAACAGACAGAAGCTTAATTGAGAAAGCAAATTTATAGAAGCAAATAGAAATATGAGTGTCAAAACAGGTTTTTTATGATTAGTGTGACCAGCCCTTATCAAGTAATATGTGAAAGACCAATACCCAGAGAAATTAAATCATTAATGAATTTGCCTCCAAGAGAGAGAGAGTTGAGTATGAAATCAAGCCTATTACCATTTAACCGAATAACAGGTGTATAACCAATCAGAAAGGAAGGAATATTATGAAGATTAATGGAAGAATCCGAAGATTGAAGAGTTCAACAATTTATTTTAAAAAACAAGTAGATAAAAATAAATCTGTTCTAGTGGGCGGGCTCTATGTAACGTTACGTAACCCATGCCCAAATATGATAACACACTCACCATCGTGAAAACCAGTAATCACCCCATTCTAAAAGTCAGAAATGGGTATTATGTACCAAGCTATAAAAAACTTTGTATTACAAAACACTGTAAACAATAACAAAGTGAAATATAGTGTATTTAGTGAAGGTGTAAACTTTTAAAAAAGAGCATCTCACAGATTGGTACTGTAGATGAAGAAACAATCAATATTGTAGCAGTGGACTATATTGCTGCTGACAATTTTTGTATTTTGTGTAATTTTGTATTGTGTAGGCCACAAAGGTCTAGTACCTAGGAATAATCTTTGTGTTCAAAATAATGATTTTGTTTAAATATAAGATAACCCAGGGTTAAATATAAAATAATAATAATATAAAATGATACTATGTTAGCAAGATGGCATAGGAAAAATAGTCTAGAGTAAGGATACATTCAGTAAATGATAAATAATAAATAAATCAAATTAAAAGAAATTAAAATATAAAATACCAATGTACAAGCTTAAGGAAAAATATAAAGAAAAACCTTACATAAATTAAATTGGATTATAAATAAAACCTAAAAAGGATTATTTTTATAAAAAGAAGAAATAAATTTATAATAATTAATAATAGCCTATATACTAAAAAGTATATAGATTCACCAATAAAAAACCATAAAAAATTCTTGGTTACTAACAGTAACCAACTAACAAGATTTGACTTAATTGTTAAAACGATTTGGAAGTGAACGTTTGAAAAAGTGTAATGCCTATAAAAATTTGAGAAATTAACGAATACCATTTGGAATAAGTAGTGCAAAATTAATAAATTTAACAAGTGATGTCCACTACAATTTAGAACTCCTTCGAATAGAACCCTTCACGCCCGTAATTTGATGAAACTTTGAAAAGTCAACCTCCGAGATCCAGGCCTAGTTCACAGAACGTCGACATTTTGGTGAGATCGTTAACAAGTACAATTTAACTAAATTACATCTCAACTATAACATTATAACACTAGAAACAGCACCATATCTTTAAACACTTCAGGAGAAGAGGTGACAATAAACTTTTTATTATTTTGTTAAACCAAAAAACAGCAAATGTGGACTGGGAACATTCCGGCCGCCATTAAATAATTTTCGTGTTTAGTGAAGAAACGTAATCTGTGCTCTGGCGGATAACCAAGGAACTACATAATCTAAAATACTACAAATTATAATAAATTAATTTATGTAAAGCTTGGTATTAACCAATATTCATTTCTGACCGTCTCATAGTACAAAGAACTAAAAAATAACCCTGGGAAATTAATAAATTGTTTCTTTATTGTTTTCTGAAATAAAAATATTTGTTATACATTATATGTTTAAAAAAGAAGATCGAACTAATGTTGTGTTGTCAGTAAGAATCGATTATACATTTCTGTTTTGGGAGAAGATAAAACAAAAATTTGCTAAATAAATCCAATGAATACTTTGTTGTTTTAATAAAAATGTGTATTATTTTCAGTAGATGGTAGTTGGTTACAGATTGTCTGGAGACAGAGAAGAGAACGGACAACCAGAAAATGTTACATACTATTTGGGGTTAATTTAACCTCAAATCTGTTTGTAAATGTCACAATCAGCTGGTCTCATGAGCGGAGAAATTTAAATTAATTAATCGTATGCTAAGAGAGTAATTATCTTTGCCCTCTCTCTCCTAACTACGGTCAAACAACGGTATTGATTTCACCCAAATAAAATCTAAGGGAATATTTGCATAATCACACACACTCGATTTTTGAAAACATTGAACATAAATTATAACAAATTCTGTGACTCTCATTAAAGCGAGATTTTCGAAGAGCACAAATAGATGTAAAATTTCTATAATACAGCGAGAGATTACCCGCGAGACGTTACAAGATGACACTCATAGCGTGGGGAAATAAAACATTATTTCAATAAATAATTATAGTAACGATAAGATCAAACGATACTAATTGACTCTGAGAGATTACCGGCGAGACGTTACAAGGTGACGCTAACAACGTGGGGCAAATAAAACATAGATTCCATTAAGTAAAGTACTATATATGACTCTGAGAGATTACCCCTGAGACGTTACAAGATGGCGCTCAACTTAAAAGGGCTTTAATTAGGAAAGAAATTTTGAGATATACGAAAGATATAATAACAAAAAACCTAATTTTTGTCGGCAACGATGAGAAAACAAGAAATGCATAATACCAGAGGCAGATCGAAGAAGAGGGCAGAAGAAAAGGAGAAGGAAGAAGGTGGACAGGAACGAGAGATAGAAGTAGTCACGGACAGTAAAATGGAACAACCAACGGGTGATAAAGAAGAAACCAAAGTAGTCACAAACACGGAAAAGGAAAGAGTTGAAGAGGATGCCCAAGGGGACCAACCAGATAAAGCGGAAGCCAGAAGAGAACCAAATTGGCAAGACATGATGAAATTTATGGCCGAAAAATTTGACAAAATTGATGAAAACTCAAGGAAACAAAATGAAACCTTGAGCGAGAAATTTAATAAAATAGATGAAAATTGTAGTAAACAGGAGGAAACTTCAAAGAAACAAAACGAAACTTTGAAGGAACAAAACAAACAAACCAATGAGAAAATAGATAGTATTCAGGAAAGTCTAGTAAAACAATTCAATAAAAAAATTGAGACCATTCATGGAGATATCAGACAAACCATGAATGAACAATATTATCATGAATTGAAAGAAACTATTGACGGACAAAGGGAAGATATGATGTGCAATTTGAAGAGAATAATGAAAATTTAAAACAATTTGAGGGTAAAATGGAGAAGTTCAATAAGGAGATATGGGAAACTTTCGGGGAGAAGTTTGAAAATGTTAATACACTTAGCCAAAAAGCAGATACATACAAGGAGGAGACAAATAAGCAAATGGACAGTGGTTTCAAGAATTTGGATGAAACATTAGACAGCACTTCAGAAGGTATTAAAGTAAGTCCGAATACAGAAGAGAGCAGGAAGGAAATAGAAATTACAGAATACCAAGGTGTAATATTATCAGAAAATAAAAATAGCCACAACAAAGAGGATAATCAATACCTGGAAATAAGACCAAGAAAATAAGAAAAACATGTAGAAAGAAAATAATAAATACAAGGGAAGAATGGGAGATGATTACAGGTGGATTAATTAATGTATTTAACCTTCCAATTAACGAACAGAGGGAATTAATTAAGTTAGATATCATTTAAATATGTCGATGATTGAAGAGTATCTGAAGATATCAGTCATATCATCAAGACGGAATATATCATTAAAAATTTTGGTAAATCATACAGAGGAAAAAGAGAATGGAATGATATTAAAAATGAGTGAATATGTTATGTCAGAGGAGGTACAATACCTGTTAGTTAAAAAGGAACGAACAATGACGGAAGACCGGTACTGAAATGAAGGTTTCATACCAGCAAAGTGGGAGAGCCGGATGGTAAGGATATTATCAAGGAGAGAATTAATTCCGAACACCCCAGTAATCCGAGGAAAGGGAGTACCTGAGTTAATGGACCATGGTTAAACTGAATAATAACCAACTAGAAAAAGGGGACTGATTTTCTGATACCGACCAAGCAACCCATTGGAAAGAAAACCCCAAAATTCAAAAAGTATGTAAGTACAACTTACTAAATATTTCGAAACAATATGATTTAATAAAACCCCAAAATTCAAAAAGTATGTAAGTACATCTTACTTAAGATATTTTGCAACCATTTGATTTAATAAAAAGTATGTAAGTACAACTTACTTAAGATATTTCACAACCATTTGATTTAACAAAAAGTATGTAAGGACAACTGACTTAATATATTTCGCAACAATTTGATTTAATAAAAAGACAAACCACCAAGAAAATGTAAGAACAGATTATTAAATAATAATTATAAATAACTGATTTAAAATGGAATAGTAGGAAAAATAATATTTTGATGGTAACAAACAGAAGAAGAAATAAATAAATAAAAACAATTGATGGTAATGTGCTCAAATAAGAAGAATAACGAATAATTCAATGACTACAATGAAGCTAAAGAATGATGATAATTAATACAACTGTAATTTAGAATTTCTCGGAATTGAAAATGATATAGGAAGAAATGATGCGGAGAAATATGTCACAAGAAGGAAAGTCAAAAGGATTTTAAAATAATGCCTATCAATAATGTTATATGCTATTAGTTAAAGAAAAAGAAGAAGGAATCAAGAAGAAAAAGAAATATATAATTAAATGCAAACAGCTACAACGTGAAGAATCCCAAAAGTGTTTAGTATTAGTCGCTAATCGACTACTTGTAAGTTTCTTGTTATAATGAATTGACCGTAGAAATGTTCCGGCAATAATTTTCCTGAGCAGGGATGATGTTCCCCTGGTCTCAGAAGGTGTAAGGATGGACAGCGGAGTAATGGACCCAAAAGTGGCCACCCGAACTGAACCACCGCACAGGATAGGGAAAAATGTTAGGGAAATATTTAAGGGATGATAAAATAGCTGAAAAGAGTGATATTAGATTCCAGAAGTATGAATGAAGAAAACAGAAGGAAGATAACAGACAGAAGCTTAATTGAGAAAGCAAATATATAGAAGCAAATAGAAATATGAGTGTCAAAACAGGTTTTTTATGATTAGTGTGACCAGCCCTTATCAAGTAATATGTGAAAGACCAATACCCAGAGAAATTAAATCATTAATGAATTTGCCTCCAAGAGAGAGAGAGTTGAGTATGAAATCAAGCCTATTACCATTTAACCGAATAACAGGTGTATAACCAATCAGAAAGGAAGGAATATTATGAAGATTAATGGAAGAATCCGAAGATTGAAGAGTTCAACAATTTATTTTAAAAAACAAGTAGATAAAAATAAATCTGTTCTAGTGGGGGGGCTCTATGTAACGTTACGTAACCCATGCCCAAATATGATAACACACTCACCATCGTGAAAACCAGTAATCACCCCATTCTAAAAGTCAGAAATGGGTATTATGTACCAAGCTATAAAAAACTTTGTATTACAAAACACTGTAAACAATAACAAAGTGAAATATAGTGTATTTAGTGAAGGTGTAAACTTTTAAAAAAGAGCATCTCACAGATTGGTACTGTAGATGAAGAAACAATCAATATTGTAGCAGTGGACTATATTGCTGCTGACAATTTTTGTATTTTGTGTAATTTTGTATTGTGTAGGCCACAAAGGTCTAGTACCTAGGAATAATCTTTGTGTTCAAAATAATGATTTTGTTTAAATATAAGATAACCCAGGGTTAAATATAAAATAATAATAATATAAAATGATACTATGTTAGCAAGATGGCATAGGAAAAATAGTCTAGAGTAAGGATACATTCAGTAAATGATAAATAATAAATAAATCAAATTAAAAGAAATTAAAATATAAAATACCAATGTACAAGCTTAAGGAAAAATATAAAGAAAAACCTTACATAAATTAAATTGGATTATAAATAAAACCTAAAAAGGATTATTTTTATAAAAAGAAGAAATAAATTTATAATAATTAATAATAGCCTATATACTAAAAAGTATATAGATTCACCAATAAAAAACCATAAAAAATTCTTGGTTACTAACAGTAACCAACTAACAAGATTTGACTTAATTGTTAAAACGATTTGGAAGTGAACGTTTGAAAAAGTGTAATGCCTATAAAAATTTGAGAAATTAACGAATACCATTTGGAATAAGTAGTGCAAAATTAATAAATTTAACAAGTGATGTCCACTACAATTTAGAACTCCTTCGAATAGAACCCTTCACGCCCGTAATTTGATGAAACTTTGAAAAGTCAACCTCCGAGATCCAGGCCTAGTTCACAGAACGTCGACATTTTGGTGAGATCGTTAACAAGTACAATTTAACTAAATTACATCTCAACTATAACATTATAACACTAGAAACAGCACCATATCTTTAAACACTTCAGGAGAAGAGGTGACAATAAACTTTTTATTATTTTGTTAAACCAAAAAACAGCAAATGTGGACTGGGAACATTCCGGCCGCCATTAAATAATTTTCGTGTTTAGTGAAGAAACGTAATCTGTGCTCTGGCGGATAACCAAGGAACTACATAATCTAAAATACTACAAATTATAATAAATTAATTTATGTAAAGCTTGGTATTAACCAATATTCATTTCTGACCGTCTCATAGTACAAAGAACTAAAAAATAACCCTGGGAAATTAATAAATTGTTTCTTTATTGTTTTCTGAAATAAAAATATTTGTTATACATTATATGTTTAAAAAAGAAGATCGAACTAATGTTGTGTTGTCAGTAAGAATCGATTATACATTTCTGTTTTGGGAGAAGATAAAACAAAAATTTGCTAAATAAATCCAATGAATACTTTGTTGTTTTAATAAAAATGTGTATTATTTTCAGTAGATGGTAGTTGGTTACAGATTGTCTGGAGACAGAGAAGAGAACGGACAACCAGAAAATATTACATACTATTTGGGGTTAATTTAACCTCAAATCTGTTTGTAAATGTCACAATCAGCTGGTCTCATGAGCGGAGAAATTTAAATTAATTAATCGTATGCTAAGAGAGTAATTATCTTTGCCCTCTCTCTCCTAACTACGGTCAAACAACGGTATTGATTTCACCCAAATAAAATCTAAGGGAATATTTGCATAATCACACACACTCGATTTTTGAAAACATTGAACATAAATTATAACAAATTCTGTGACTCTCATTAAAGCGAGATTTTCGAAGAGCACAAATAGATGTAAAATTTCTATAATACAGCGAGATATTACCCGCGAGACGTTACAAGATGACACTCATAGCGTGGGGAAATAAAACATTATTTGAATAAATAATTATAGTAACGATAAGATCAAACGATACTAATTGACTCTGAGAGATTACCGGCGAGACGTTACAAGGTGACGCTAACAACGTGGGGCAAATAAAACATAGATTCCATTAAGTAAAGTACTATATATGACTCTGAGAGATTACCCGTGAGACGTTACAAGATGGCGCTCAACTTAAAAGGGCTTTAATTAGGAAAGAAATTTTGAGATATACGAAAGATATAATAACAAAAAACCTAATTTTTGTCGGCAATGATGAGAAAACAAGAAATGCATAATACCAGAGGCAGATCGAAGAAGAGGGCAGAAGAAAAGGAGAAGGAAGAAGGTGGACAGGAACGAGAGATAGAAGTAGTCACGGACAGTGAAATGGAACAACCAACGGGTGATAAAGAAGAAACCAAAGTAGTCACAAACACGGAAAAGGAAAGAGTTGAAGAGGATGCCCAAGGGGACCAACCAGATAAAGCGGAAGCCAGAAGAGAACCAAATTGGCAAGACATGATGAAATTTATGGCCGAAAAATTTGACAAAATTGATGAAAACTCAAGGAAACAAAATGAAACCTTGAGCGAGAAATTTAATAAAATAGATGAAAATTGTAGTAAACAGGAGGAAACTTCAAAGAAACAAAACGAAACTTTGAAGGAACAAAACAAACAAACCAATGAGAAAATAGATAGTATTCAGGAAAGTCTAGTAAAACAATTCAATAAAAAAATTGAGACCATTCATGGAGATATCAGACAAACCATGAATGAACAATATTATCATGAATTGAAAGAAACTATTGACGGACAAAGGGAAGATGTGATGTGCAATTTGAAGAGAATAATGAAAATTTAAAACAATTTGAGGGTAAAATGGAGAAGTTCAATAAGGAGATATGGGAAACTTTCGGGGAGAAGTTTGAAAATGTTAATACACTTAGCCAAAAAGCAGATACATACAAGGAGGAGACAAATAAGCAAATGGACAGTGGTTTCAAGAATTTGGATGAAACATTAGACAGCACTTCAGAAGGTATTAAAGTAAGTCCGAATACAGAAGAGAGCAGGAAGGAAATAGAAATTACAGAATACCAAGGTGTAATATTATCAGAAAATAAAAATAGCCACAACAAAGAGGATAATCAATACCTGGAAATAAGACCAAGAAAATAAGAAAAACATGTAGAAAGAAAATAATAAATACAAGGGAAGAATGGGAGATGATTACAGGTGGATTAATTAATGTATTTAACCTTCCAATTAACGAACAGAGGGAATTAATTAAGTTAGATATCATTTAAATATGTCGATGATTGAAGAGTATCTGAAGATATCAGTCATATCATCAAGACGGAATATATCATTAAAAATTTTGGTAAATCATACAGAGGAAAAAGAGAATGGAATGATATTAAAAATGAGTGAATATGTTATGTCAGAGGAGGTACAATACCTGTTAGTTAAAAAGGAACGAACAATGACGGAAGACCGGTACTGAAATGAAGGTTTCATACCAGCAAAGTGGGAGAGCCGGATGGTAAGGATATTATCAAGGAGAGAATTAATTCCGAACACCCCAGTAATCCGAGGAAAGGGAGTACCTGAGTTAATGGACCATGGTTAAACTGAATAATAACCAACTAGAAAAAGGGGACTGATTTTCTGATACCGACCAAGCAACCCATTGGAAAGAAAACCCCAAAATTCAAAAAGTATGTAAGTACAACTTACTAAATATTTCGAAACAATATGATTTAATAAAACCCCAAAATTCAAAAAGTATGTAAGTACATCTTACTTAAGATATTTTGCAACCATTTGATTTAATAAAAAGTATGTAAGTACAACTTACTTAAGATATTTCACAACCATTTGATTTAACAAAAAGTATGTAAGGACAACTGACTTAATATATTTCGCAACAATTTGATTTAATAAAAAGACAAACCACCAAGAAAATGTAAGAACAGATTATTAAATAATAATTATAAATAACTGATTTAAAATGGAATAGTAGGAAAAATAATATTTTGATGGTAACAAACAGAAGAAGAAATAAATAAATAAAAATAATTGATGGTAATGTGCTCAAATAAGAAGAATAACGAATAATTCAATGACTACAATGAAGCTAAAGAATGATGATAATTAATACAACTGTAATTTAGAATTTCTCGGAATTGAAAATGATATAGGAAGAAATGATGCGGAGAAATATGTCACAAGAAGGAAAGTCAAAAGGATTTTAAAATAATGCCTATCAATAATGTTATATGCTATTAGTTAAAGAAAAAGAAGAAGGAATCAAGAAGAAAAAGAAATATATAATTAAATGCAAACAGCTACAACGTGAAGAATCCCAAAAGTGTTTAGTATTAGTCGCTAATCGACTACTTGTAAGTTTCTTGTTATAATGAATTGACCGTAGAAATGTTCCGGCAATAATTTTCCTGAGCAGGGATGATGTTCCCCTGGTCTCAGAAGGTGTAAGGATGGACAGCGGAGTAATGGACCCAAAAGTGGCCACCCGAACTGAACCACCGCACAGGATAGGGAAAAATGTTAGGGAAATATTTAAGGGATGATAAAATAGCTGAAAAGAGTGATATTAGATTCCAGAAGTATGAATGAAGAAAACAGAAGGAAGATAACAGACAGAAGCTTAATTGAGAAAGCAAATATATAGAAGCAAATAGAAATATGAGTGTCAAAACAGGTTTTTTATGATTAGTGTGACCAGCCCTTATCAAGTAATATGTGAAAGACCAATACCCAGAGAAATTAAATCATTAATGAATTTGCCTCCAAGAGAGAGAGAGTTGAGTATGAAATCAAGCCTATTACCATTTAACCGAATAACAGGTGTATAACCAATCAGAAAGGAAGGAATATTATGAAGATTAATGGAAGAATCCGAAGATTGAAGAGTTCAACAATTTATTTTAAAAAACAAGTAGATAAAAATAAATCTGTTCTAGTGGGGGGGCTCTATGTAACGTTACGTAACCCATGCCCAAATATGATAACACACTCACCATCGTGAAAACCAGTAATCACCCCATTCTAAAAGTCAGAAATGGGTATTATGTACCAAGCTATAAAAAACTTTGTATTACAAAACACTGTAAACAATAACAAAGTGAAATATAGTGTATTTAGTGAAGGTGTAAACTTTTAAAAAAGAGCATCTCACAGATTGGTACTGTAGATGAAGAAACAATCAATATTGTAGCAGTGGACTATATTGCTGCTGACAATTTTTGTATTTTGTGTAATTTTGTATTGTGTAGGCCACAAAGGTCTAGTACCTAGGAATAATCTTTGTGTTCAAAATAATGATTTTGTTTAAATATAAGATAACCCAGGGTTAAATATAAAATAATAATAATATAAAATGATACTATGTTAGCAAGATGGCATAGGAAAAATAGTCTAGAGTAAGGATACATTCAGTAAATGATAAATAATAAATAAATCAAATTAAAAGAAATTAAAATATAAAATACCAATGTACAAGCTTAAGGAAAAATATAAAGAAAAACCTTACATAAATTAAATTGGATTATAAATAAAACCTAAAAAGGATTATTTTTATAAAAAGAAGAAATAAATTTATAATAATTAATAATAGCCTATATACTAAAAAGTATATAGATTCACCAATAAAAAACCATAAAAAATTCTTGGTTACTAACAGTAACCAACTAACAAGATTTGACTTAATTGTTAAAACGATTTGGAAGTGAACGTTTGAAAAAGTGTAATGCCTATAAAAATTTGAGAAATTAACGAATACCATTTGGAATAAGTAGTGCAAAATTAATAAATTTAACAAGTGATGTCCACTACAATTTAGAACTCCTTCGAATAGAACCCTTCACGCCCGTAATTTGATGAAACTTTGAAAAGTCAACCTCCGAGATCCAGGCCTAGTTCACAGAACGTCGACATTTTGGTGAGATCGTTAACAAGTACAATTTAACTAAATTACATCTCAACTATAACATTATAACACTAGAAACAGCACCATATCTTTAAACACTTCAGGAGAAGAGGTGACAATAAACTTTTTATTATTTTGTTAAACCAAAAAACAGCAAATGTGGACTGGGAACATTCCGGCCGCCATTAAATAATTTTCGTGTTTAGTGAAGAAACGTAATCTGTGCTCTGGCGGATAACCAAGGAACTACATAATCTAAAATACTACAAATTATAATAAATTAATTTATGTAAAGCTTGGTATTAACCAATATTCATTTCTGACCGTCTCATAGTACAAAGAACTAAAAAATAACCCTGGGAAATTAATAAATTGTTTCTTTATTGTTTTCTGAAATAAAAATATTTGTTATACATTATATGTTTAAAAAAGAAGATCGAACTAATGTTGTGTTGTCAGTAAGAATCGATTATACATTTCTGTTTTGGGAGAAGATAAAACAAAAATTTGCTAAATAAATCCAATGAATACTTTGTTGTTTTAATAAAAATGTGTATTATTTTCAGTAGATGGTAGTTGGTTACAGATTGTCTGGAGACAGAGAAGAGAACGGACAACCAGAAAATATTACATACTATTTGGGGTTAATTTAACCTCAAATCTGTTTGTAAATGTCACAATCAGCTGGTCTCATGAGCGGAGAAATTTAAATTAATTAATCGTATGCTAAGAGAGTAATTATCTTTGCCCTCTCTCTCCTAACTACGGTCAAACAACGGTATTGATTTCACCCAAATAAAATCTAAGGGAATATTTGCATAATCACACACACTCGATTTTTGAAAACATTGAACATAAATTATAACAAATTCTGTGACTCTCATTAAAGCGAGATTTTCGAAGAGCACAAATAGATGTAAAATTTCTATAATACAGCGAGATATTACCCGCGAGACGTTACAAGATGACACTCATAGCGTGGGGAAATAAAACATTATTTCAATAAATAATTATAGTAACGATAAGATCAAACGATACTAATTGACTCTGAGAGATTACCGGCGAGACGTTACAAGGTGACGCTAACAACGTGGGGCAAATAAAACATAGATTCCATTAAGTAAAGTACTATATATGACTCTGAGAGATTACCCGTGAGACGTTACAAGATGGCGCTCAACTTAAAAGGGCTTTAATTAGGAAAGAAATTTTGAGATATACGAAAGATATAATAACAAAAAACCTAATTTTTGTCGGCAACGATGAGAAAACAAGAAATGCATAATACCAGAGGCAGATCGAAAAAGAGGGCAGAAGAAAAGGAGAAGGAAGAAGGTGGACAGGAACGAGAGATAGAAGTAGTCACGGACAGTGAAATGGAACAACCAACGGGTGATAAAGAAGAAACCAAAGTAGTCACAAACACGGAAAAGGAAAGAGTTGAAGAGGATGCCCAAGGGGACCAACCAGATAAAGCGGAAGCCAGAAGAGAACCAAATTGGCAAGACATGATGAAATTTATGGCCGAAAAATTTGACAAAATTGATGAAAACTCAAGGAAACAAAATGAAACCTTGAGCGAGAAATTTAATAAAATAGATGAAAATTGTAGTAAACAGGAGGAAACTTCAAAGAAACAAAACGAAACTTTGAAGGAACAAAACAAACAAACCAATGAGAAAATAGATAGTATTCAGGAAAGTCTAGTAAAACAATTCAATAAAAAAATTGAGACCATTCATGGAGATATCAGACAAACCATGAATGAACAATATTATCATGAATTGAAAGAAACTATTGACGGACAAAGGGAAGATATGATGTGCAATTTGAAGAGAATAATGAAAATTTAAAACAATTTGAGGGTAAAATGGAGAAGTTCAATAAGGAGATATGGGAAACTTTCGGGGAGAAGTTTGAAAATGTTAATACACTTAGCCAAAAAGCAGATACATACAAGGAGGAGACAAATAAGCAAATGGACAGTGGTTTCAAGAATTTGGATGAAACATTAGACAGCACTTCAGAAGGTATTAAAGTAAGTCCGAATACAGAAGAGAGCAGGAAGGAAATAGAAATTACAGAATACCAAGGTGTAATATTATCAGAAAATAAAAATAGCCACAACAAAGAGGATAATCAATACCTGGAAATAAGACCAAGAAAATAAGAAAAACATGTAGAAAGAAAATAATAAATATAAGGGAAGAATGGGAGATGATTACAGGTGGATTAATTAATGTATTTAACCTTCCAATTAACGAACAGAGGGAATTAATTAAGTTAGATATCATTTAAATATGTCGATGATTGAAGAGTATCTGAAGATATCAGTCATATCATCAAGACGGAATATATCATTAAAAATTTTGGTAAATCATACAGAGGAAAAAGAGAATGGAATGATATTAAAAATGAGTGAATATGTTATGTCAGAGGAGGTACAATACCTGTTAGTTAAAAAGGAACGAACAATGACGGAAGACCGGTACTGAAATGAAGGTTTCATACCAGCAAAGTGGGAGAGCCGGATGGTAAGGATATTATCAAGGAGAGAATTAATTCCGAACACCCCAGTAATCCGAGGAAAGGGAGTACCTGAGTTAATGGACCATGGTTAAACTGAATAATAACCAACTAGAAAAAGGGGACTGATTTTCTGATACCGACCAAGCAACCCATTGGAAAGAAAACCCCAAAATTCAAAAAGTATGTAAGTACAACTTACTAAATATTTCGAAACAATATGATTTAATAAAACCCCAAAATTCAAAAAGTATGTAAGTACATCTTACTTAAGATATTTTGCAACCATTTGATTTAATAAAAAGTATGTAAGTACAACTTACTTAAGATATTTCACAACCATTTGATTTAACAAAAAGTATGTAAGGACAACTGACTTAATATATTTCGCAACAATTTGATTTAATAAAAAGACAAACCACCAAGAAAATGTAAGAACAGATTATTAAATAATAATTATAAATAACTGATTTAAAATGGAATAGTAGGAAAAATAATATTTTGATGGTAACAAACAGAAGAAGAAATAAATAAATAAAAACAATTGATGGTAATGTGCTCAAATAAGAAGAATAACGAATAATTCAATGACTACAATGAAGCTAAAGAATGATGATAATTAATACAACTGTAATTTAGAATTTCTCGGAATTGAAAATGATATAGGAAGAAATGATGCGGAGAAATATGTCACAAGAAGGAAAGTCAAAAGGATTTTAAAATAATGCCTATCAATAATGTTATATGCTATTAGTTAAAGAAAAAGAAGAAGGAATCAAGAAGAAAAAGAAATATATAATTAAATGCAAACAGCTACAACGTGAAGAATCCCAAAAGTGTTTAGTATTAGTCGCTAATCGACTACTTGTAAGTTTCTTGTTATAATGAATTGACCGTAGAAATGTTCCGGCAATAATTTTCCTGAGCAGGGATGATGTTCCCCTGGTCTCAGAAGGTGTAAGGATGGACAGCGGAGTAATGGACCCAAAAGTGGCCACCCGAACTGAACCACCGCACAGGATAGGGAAAAATGTTAGGGAAATATTTAAGGGATGATAAAATAGCTGAAAAGAGTGATATTAGATTCCAGAAGTATGAATGAAGAAAACAGAAGGAAGATAACAGACAGAAGCTTAATTGAGAAAGCAAATTTATAGAAGCAAATAGAAATATGAGTGTCAAAACAGGTTTTTTATGATTAGTGTGACCAGCCCTTATCAAGTAATATGTGAAAGACCAATACCCAGAGAAATTAAATCATTAATGAATTTGCCTCCAAGAGAGAGAGAGTTGAGTATGAAATCAAGCCTATTACCATTTAACCGAATAACAGGTGTATAACCAATCAGAAAGGAAGGAATATTATGAAGATTAATGGAAGAATCCGAAGATTGAAGAGTTCAACAATTTATTTTAAAAAACAAGTAGATAAAAATAAATCTGTTCTAGTGGGGGGGCTCTATGTAACGTTACGTAACCCATGCCCAAATATGATAACACACTCACCATCGTGAAAACCAGTAATCACCCCATTCTAAAAGTCAGAAATGGGTATTATGTACCAAGCTATAAAAAACTTTGTATTACAAAACACTGTAAACAATAACAAAGTGAAATATAGTGTATTTAGTGAAGGTGTAAACTTTTAAAAAAGAGCATCTCACAGAGTGGTACTGTAGATGAAGAAACAATCAATATTGTAGCAGTGGACTATATTGCTGCTGACAATTTTTGTATTTTGTGTAATTTTGTATTGTGTAGGCCACAAAGGTCTAGTACCTAGGAATAATCTTTGTGTTTAAAATAATGATTTTGTTTAAATATAAGATAACCCAGGGTTAAATATAAAATAATAATAATATAAAATGATACTATGTTAGCAAGATGGCATAGGAAAAATAGTCTAGAGTAAGGATACATTCAGTAAATGATAAATAATAAATAAATCAAATTAAAAGAAATTAAAATATAAAATACCAATGTACAAGCTTAAGGAAAAATATAAAGAAAACCCTTACATAAATTAAATTGGATTATAAATAAAACCTAAAAAGGATTATTTTTATAAAAAGAAGAAATAAATTTATAATAATTAATAATAGCCTGTATACTAAAAAGTATATAGATTCACCAATAAAAAACCATAAAAAATTCTTGGTTACTAACAGTAACCAACTAACAAGATTTGACTTAATTGTTAAAACGATTTGGAAGTGAACGTTTGAAAAAGTGTAATGCCTATAAAAATTTGAGAAATTAACGAATACCATTTGGAATAAGTAGTGCAAAATTAATAAATTTAACAAGTGATGTCCACTACAATTTAGAACTCCTTCGAATAGAACCCTTCACGCCCGTAATTTGATGAAACTTTGAAAAGTCAACCTCCGAGATCCAGGCCTAGTTCACAGAACGTCGACATTTTGGTGAGATCGTTAACAAGTACAATTTAACTAAATTACATCTCAACTATAACATTATAACACTAGAAACAGCACCATATCTTTAAACACTTCAGGAGAAGAGGTGATAATAAACTTTATTATTTTGTTAAACCAAAAAACAGCAAATGTGGACTGGGAACATTCCGGCCGCCATTAAATAATTTTCGTGTTTAGTGAAGAAACGTAATCTGCACTCAGGCGGATAACCAAGGAACTACATAATCTAAAATACTACAGATTATAATAAATTAATTTATGTAAAGCTTGGTATTAACCAATATTCATTTCTGACCGTCTCATAGTACAAAGAACTAAAAAATAACCCTGGGAAATTAATAAATTGTTTCTTTATTGTTTTCTGAAATAAAAATATTTATTATACATTATATTTTTAAAAAATAAGATTGAACTAATGTTGTGTTGTCAGTAAGAATCGATTATACATTTCTGTTTTGGGAGAAGATAAAACAAAAATTTGCTAAATAAATCCAATGAATACTTTGTTGTTTGAATAAAAATGTGTATTATTTTCAGTAGATGGTAGTTGGTTACAGATTGTCTGGAGACAGAGAAGAGAATGGACAACCAGAAAATATTACATACTATTTGGGGTTAATTTAACCTCAAATCTGTTTGTAAATGTCACAATCAGCTGGTCTCATGAGCGGAGAAATTTAAATTAATTAATCGTATGCTAAGAGAGTAATTATCTTTGCCCTCTCTCTCCTAACTACGGTCAAACAACGGTATTGATTTCACCCAAATAAAATCTAAGGGAATATTTGCATAATCACACACACTCGATTTTTGAAAACATTGAACATAAATTATAACAAATTCTGTGACTCTCATTAAAGCGAGATTTTCGAAGAGCATAAATAGATGTAAAATTTCTATAATACAGCGAGAGATTACCCGCGAGACGTTACAAGATGACACTCATAGCGTGGGGAAATAAAACATTATTTCAATAAATAATTATAGTAACGATAAGATCAAACGATACTAATTGACTCTGAGAGATTACCGGCGAGACGTTACAAGGTGACGCTAACAACGTGGGGCAAATAAAACATAGATTCCATTAAGTAAAGTACTATATATGACTCTGAGAGATTACCCGTGAGACGTTACAAGATGGCGCTCAACTTAAAAGGGCTTTAATTAGGAAAGAAATTTTGAGATATACGAAAGATATAATAACAAAAAACCTAATTTTTGTCGGCAACGATGAGAAAACAAGAAATGCATAATACCAGAGGCAGATCGAAGAAGAGGGCAGAAGAAAAGGAGAAGGAAGAAGGTGGACAGGAACGAGAGATAGAAGTAGTCACGGACAGTGAAATGGAACAACCAACGGGTGATAAAGAAGAAACCAAAGTAGTCACAAACACGGAAAAGGAAAGAGTTGAAGAGGATGCCCAAGGGGACCAACCAGATAAAGCGGAAGCCAGAAGAGAACCAAATTGGCAAGACATGATGAAATTTATGGCCGAAAAATTTGACAAAATTGATGAAAACTCAAGGAAACAAAATGAAACCTTGAGCGAGAAATTTAATAAAATAGATGAAAATTGTAGTAAACAGGAGGAAACTTCAAAGAAACAAAACGAAACTTTGAAGGAACAAAACAAACAAACCAATGAGAAAATAGATAGTATTCAGGAAAGTCTAGTAAAACAATTCAATGAAAAAATTGAGACCATTCATGGAGATATCAGACAAACCATGAATGAACAATATTATCATGAATTGAAAGAAACTATTGACGGACAAAGGGAAGATATGATGTGCAATTTGAAGAGAATAATGAAAATTTAAAACAATTTGAGGGTAAAATGGAGAAGTTCAATAAGGAGATATGGGAAACTTTCGGGGAGAAGTTTGAAAATGTTAATACACTTAGCCAAAAAGCAGATACATACAAGGAGGAGACAAATAAGCAAATGGACAGTGGTTTCAAGAATTTGGATGAAACATTAGACAGCACTTCAGAAGGTATTAAAGTAAGTCCGAATACAGAAGAGAGCAGGAAGGAAATAGAAATTACAGAATACCAAGGTGTAATATTATCAGAAAATAAAAATAGCCACAACAAAGAGGATAATCAATACCTGGAAATAAGACCAAGAAAATAAGAAAAACATGTAGAAAGAAAATAATAAATACAAGGGAAGAATGGGAGATGATTACAGGTGGATTAATTAATGTATTTAACCTTCCAATTAACGAACAGAGGGAATTAATTAAGTTAGATATCATTTAAATATGTCGATGATTGAAGAGTATCTGAAGATATCAGTCATATCATCAAGACGGAATATATCATTAAAAATTTTGGTAAATCATACAGAGGAAAAAGAGAATGGAATGATATTAAAAATGAGTGAATATGTTATGTCAGAGGAGGTACAATACCTGTTAGTTAAAAAGGAACGAACAATGACGGAAGACCGGTACTGAAATGAAGGTTTCATACCAGCAAAGTGGGAGAGCCGGATGGTAAGGATATTATCAAGGAGAGAATTAATTCCGAACACCCCAGTAATCCGAGGAAAGGGAGTACCTGAGTTAATGGACCATGGTTAAACTGAATAATAACCAACTAGAAAAAGGGGACTGATTTTCTGATACCGACCAAGCAACCCATTGGAAAGAAAACCCCAAAATTCAAAAAGTATGTAAGTACAACTTACTAAATATTTCGAAACAATATGATTTAATAAAACCCCAAAATTCAAAAAGTATGTAAGTACATCTTACTTAAGATATTTTGCAACCATTTGATTTAATAAAAAGTATGTAAGTACAACTTACTTAAGATATTTCACAACCATTTGATTTAACAAAAAGTATGTAAGGACAACTGACTTAATATATTTCGCAACAATTTGATTTAATAAAAAGACAAACCACCAAGAAAATGTAAGAACAGATTATTAAATAATAATTATAAATAACTGATTTAAAATGGAATAGTAGGAAAAATAATATTTTGATGGTAACAAACAGAAGAAGAAATAAATAAATAAAAACAATTGATGGTAATGTGCTCAAATAAGAAGAATAACGAATAATTCAATGACTACAATGAAGCTAAAGAATGATGATAATTAATACAACTGTAATTTAGAATTTCTCGGAATTGAAAATGATATAGGAAGAAATGATGCGGAGAAATATGTCACAAGAAGGAAAGTCAAAAGGATTTTAAAATAATGCCTATCAATAATGTTATATGCTATTAGTTAAAGAAAAAGAAGAAGGAATCAAGAAGAAAAAGAAATATATAATTAAATGCAAACAGCTACAACGTGAAGAATCCCAAAAGTGTTTAGTATTAGTCGCTAATCGACTACTTGTAAGTTTCTTATTATAATGAATTGACCGTAGAAATGTTCCGGCAATAATTTTCCTGAGCAGGGATGATGTTCCCCTGGTCTCAGAAGGTGTAAGGATGGACAGCGGAGTAATGGACCCAAAAGTGGCCACCCGAACTGAACCACCGCACAGGATAGGGAAAAATGTTAGGGAAATATTTAAGGGATGATAAAATAGCTGAAAAGAGTGATATTAGATTCCAGAAGTATGAATGAAGAAAACAGAAGGAAGATAACAGACAGAAGCTTAATTGAGAAAGCAAATTTATAGAAGCAAATAGAAATATGAGTGTCAAAACAGGTTTTTTATGATTAGTGTGACCAGCCCTTATCAAGTAATATGTGAAAGACCAATACCCAGAGAAATTAAATCATTAATGAATTTGCCTCCAAGAGAGAGAGAGTTGAGTATGAAATCAAGCCTATTACCATTTAACCGAATAACAGGTGTATAACCAATCAGAAAGGAAGGAATATTATGAAGATTAATGGAAGAATCCGAAGATTGAAGAGTTCAACAATTTATTTTAAAAAACAAGTAGATAAAAATAAATCTGTTCTAGTGGGGGGGCTTTATGTAACGTTACGTAACCCATGCCCAAATATGATAACACACTCACCATCGTGAAAACCAGTAATCACCCCATTCTAAAAGTCAGAAATGGGTATTATGTACCAAGCTATAAAAAACTTTGTATTACAAAACACTGTAAACAATAACAAAGTGAAATATAGTGTATTTAGTGAAGGTGTAAACTTTTAAAAAAGAGCATCTCACAGATTGGTACTGTAGATGAAGAAACAATCAATATTGTAGCAGTGGACTATATTGCTGCTGACAATTTTTGTATTTTGTGTAATTTTGTATTGTGTAGGCCACAAAGGTCTAGTACCTAGGAATAATCTTTGTGTTTAAAATAATGATTTTGTTTAAATATAAGATAACCCAGGGTTAAATATAAAATAATAATAATATAAAATGATACTATGTTAGCAAGATGGCATAGGAAAAATAGTCTAGAGTAAGGATACATTCAGTAAATGATAAATAATAAATAAATCAAATTAAAAGAAATTAAAATATAAAATACCAATGTACAAGCTTAAGGAAAAATATAAAGAAAAACCTTACATAAATTAAATTGGATTATAAATAAAACCTAAAAAGGATTATTTTTATAAAAAGAAGAAATAAATTTATAATAATTAATAATAGCCTATATACTAAAAAGTATATAGATTCACCAATAAAGAACCATAAAAAATTCTTGGTTGCTAACAGTAACCAACTAACAAGATTTGAATTAATTGTTAAAACGATTTGGAAGTGAACGTTTGAAAAAGTGTAATGCCTATAAAAATTTGAGAAATTAACGAATACCATTTGGAATAAGTAGTGCAAAATTAATAAATTTAACAAGTGATGTCCACTACAATTTAGAACTCCTTCGAATAGAACCCTTCACGCCCGTAATTTGATGAAACTTTGAAAAGTCAACCTCCGAGATCCAGGCCTAGTTCACAGAACGTCGACATTTTGGTGAGATCGTTAACAAGTACAATTTAACTAAATTACATCTCAACTATAACATTATAACACTAGAAACAGCACCATATCTTTAAACACTTCAGGAGAAGAGGTGATAATAAACTTTATTATTTTGTTAAACCAAAAAACAGCAAATGTGGACTGGGAACATTCCGGCCGCCATTAAATAATTTTCGTGTTTAGTGAAGAAACGTAATCTGCGCTCAGGCGGATAACCAAGGAACTACATAATCTAAAATACTACAGATTATAATAAATTAATTTATGTAAAGCTTGGTATTAACCAATATTCATTTCTGACCGTCTCATAGTACAAAGAACTAAAAAATAACCCTGGGAAATTAATAAATTGTTTCTTTATTGTTTTCTGAAATAAAAATATTTATTATACATTATATTTTTAAAAAATAAGATTGAACTAATGTTGTGTTGTCAGTAAGAATCGATTATACATTTCTGTTTTGGGAGAAGATAAAACAAAAATTTGCTAAATAAATCCAATGAATACTTTGTTGTTTGAATAAAAATGTGTATTATTTTCAGTAGATGGTAGTTGGTTACAGATTGTCTGGAGACAGAGAAGAGAATGGACAACCAGAAAATATTACATACTATTTGGGGTTAATTTAACCTCAAATCTGTTTGTAAATGTCACAATCAGCTGGTCTCATGAGCGGAGAAATTTAAATTAATTAATCGTATGCTAAGAGAGTAATTATCTTTGCCCTCTCTCTCCTAACTACGGTCAAACAACAGTATTGATTTCACCCAAATAAAATCTAAGGGAATATTTGCATAATCACACACACTCGATTTTTGAAAACATTGAACATAAATTATAACAAATTCTGTGACTCTCATTAAAGCGAGATTTTCGAAGAGCATAAATAGATGTAAAATTTCTATAATACAGCGAGAGATTACCCGCGAGACGTTACAAGATGACACTCATAGCGTGGGGAAATAAAACATTATTTCAATAAATAATTATAGTAACGATAAGATCAAACGATACTAATTGACTCTGAGAGATTACCGGCGAGACGTTACAAGGTGACGCTAACAACGTGGGGCAAATAAAACATAGATTCCATTAAGTAAAGTACTATATATGACTCTGAGAGATTACCCGTGAGACGTTACAAGATGGCGCTCAACTTAAAAGGGCTTTAGTTAGGAAAGAAATTTTGAGATATACGAAAGATATAATAACAAAAAACCTAATTTTTGTCGGCAACGATGAGAAAACAAGAAATGCATAATACCAGAGGCAGATCGAAGAAGAGGGCAGAAGAAAAGGAGAAGGAAGAAGGTGGACAGGAACGAGAGATAGAAGTAGTCACGGACAGTGAAATGGAACAACCAACGGGTGATAAAGAAGAAACCAAAGTAGTCACAAACACGGAAAAGGAAAGAGTTGAAGAGGATGCCCAAGGGGACCAACCAGATAAAGCGGAAGCCAGAAGAGAACCAAATTGGCAAGACATGATGAAATTTATGGCCGAAAAATTTGACAAAATTGATGAAAACTCAAGGAAACAAAATGAAACCTTGAGCGAGAAATTTAATAAAATAGATGAAAATTGTAGTAAACAGGAGGAAACTTCAAAGAAACAAAACGAAACTTTGAAGGAACAAAACAAACAAACCAATGAGAAAATAGATAGTATTCAGGAAAGTCTAGTAAAACAATTCAATGAAAAAATTGAGACCATTCATGGAGATATCAGACAAACCATGAATGAACAATATTATCATGAATTGAAAGAAACTATTGACGGACAAAGGGAAGATATGATGTGCAATTTGAAGAGAATAATGAAAATTTAAAACAATTTGATGGTAAAATGGAGAAGTTCAATAAGGAGATATGGGAAACTTTCGGGGAGAAGTTTGAAAATGTTAATACACTTAGCCAAAAAGCAGATACATACAAGGAGGAGACAAATAAGCAAATGGACAGTGGTTTCAAGAATTTGGATGAAACATTAGACAGCACTTCAGAAGGTATTAAAGTAAGTCCGAATACAGAAGAGAGCAGGAAGGAAATAGAAATTACAGAATACCAAGGTGTAATATTATCAGAAAATAAAAATAGCCACAACAAAGAGGATAATCAATACCTGGAAATAAGACCAAGAAAATAAGAAAAACATGTAGAAAGAAAATAATAAATACAAGGGACGAATGGGAGATGATTACAGGTGGATTAATTAATGTATTTAACCTTCCAATTAACGAACAGAGGGAATTAATTAAGTTAGATATCATTTAAATATGTCGATGATTGAAGAGTATCTGAAGATATCAGTCATATCATCAAGACGGAATATATCATTAAAAATTTTGGTAAATCATACAGAGGAAAAAGAGAATGGAATGATATTAAAAATGAGTGAATATGTTATGTCAGAGGAGGTACAATACCTGTTAGTTAAAAAGGAACGAACAATGACGGAAGACCGGTACTGAAATGAAGGTTTCATACCAGCAAAGTGGGAGAGCCGGATGGTAAGGATATTATCAAGGAGAGAATTAATTCCGAACACCCCAGTAATCCGAGGAAAGGGAGTACCTGAGTTAATGGACCATGGTTAAACTGAATAATAACCAACTAGAAAAAGGGGACTGATTTTCTGATACCGACCAAGCAACCCATTGGAAAGAAAACCCCAAAATTCAAAAAGTATGTAAGTACAACTTACTAAATATTTCGAAACAATATGATTTAATAAAACCCCAAAATTCAAAAAGTATGTAAGTACATCTTACTTAAGATATTTTGCAACCATTTGATTTAATAAAAAGTATGTAAGTACAACTTACTTAAGATATTTCACAACCATTTGATTTAACAAAAAGTATGTAAGGACAACTGACTTAATATATTTCGCAACAATTTGATTTAATAAAAAGACAAACCACCAAGAAAATGTAAGAACAGATTATTAAATAATAATTATAAATAACTGATTTAAAATGGAATAGTAGGAAAAATAATATTTTGATGGTAACAAACAGAAGAAGAAATAAATAAATAAAAACAATTGATGGTAATGTGCTCAAATAAGAAGAATAACGAATAATTCAATGACTACAATGAAGCTAAAGAATGATGATAATTAATACAACTGTAATTTAGAATTTCTCGGAATTGAAAATGATATAGGAAGAAATGATGCGGAGAAATATGTCACAAGAAGGAAAGTCAAAAGGATTTTAAAATAATGCCTATCAATAATTTTATATGCTATTAGTTAAAGAAAAAGAAGAAGGAATCAAGAAGAAAAAGAAATATATAATTAAATGCAAACAGCTACAACGTGAAGAATCCCAAAAGTGTTTAGTATTAGTCGCTAATCGACTACTTGTAAGTTTCTTATTATAATGAGTTGACCGTAGAAATGTTCCGGCAATAATTTTCCTGAGCAGGGATGATGTTGCCGTGGTCTCAGAAGGTGTAAGGATGGACAGCGGAGTAATGGACCCAAAAGTGGCCACCCGAACTGAACCACCGCACAGGATAGGGAAAAATGTTAGGGAAATATTTAAGGGATGATAAAATAGCTGAAAAGAGTGATATTAGATTCCAGAAGTATGAATGAAGAAAACAAAGGAAGATAACAGACAGAAGCTTAATTGAGAAAGCAAATTTATAGAAGCAAATAGAAATATGAGTGTCAAAACAGGTTTTTTATGATTAGTGTGACCAGCCCTTATCAAGTAATATGTGAAAGACCAATACCCAGAGAAATTAAATCATTAATGAATTTGCCTCCAAGAGAGAGAGAGTTGAGTATGAAATCAAGCCTATTACCATTTAACCGAATAACAGGTGTATAACCAATCAGAAAGGAAGGAATATTATGAAGATTAATGGAAGAATCCGAAGATTGAAGAGTTCAACAATTTATTTTAAAAAACAAGTAGATAAAAATAAATCTGTTCTAGTGGGGGGGCTTTATGTAACGTTACGTAACCCATGCCCAAATATGATAACACACTCACCATCGTGAAAACCAGTAATCACCCCATTCTAAAAGTCAGAAATGGGTATTATGTACCAAGCTATAAAAAACTTTGTATTACAAAACACTGTAAACAATAACAAAGTGAAATATAGTGTATTTAGTGAAGGTGTAAACTTTTAAAAAAGAGCATCTCACAGATTGGTACTGTAGATGAAGAAACAATCAATATTGTAGCAGTGGACTATATTGCTGCTGACAATTTTTGTATTTTGTGTAATTTTGTATTGTGTAGGCCACAAAGGTCTAGTACCTAGGAATAATCTTTGTGTTTAAAATAATGATTTTGTTTAAATATAAGATAACCCAGGGTTAAATATAAAATAATAATAATATAAAATGATACTATGTTAGCAAGATGGCATAGGAAAAATAGTCTAGAGTAAGGATACATTCAGTAAATGATAAATAATAAATAAATCAAATTAAAAGAAATTAAAATATAAAATACCAATGTACAAGCTTAAGGAAAAATATAAAGAAAAACCTTACATAAATTAAATTGGATTATAAATAAAACCTAAAAAGGATTATTTTTATAAAAAGAAGAAATAAATTTATAATAATTAATAATAGCCTATATACTAAAAAGTATATAGATTCACCAATAAAGAACCATAAAAAATTCTTGGTTGCTAACAGTAACCAACTAACAAGATTTGAATTAATTGTTAAAACGATTTGGAAGTGAACGTTTGAAAAAGTGTAATGCCTATAAAAATTTGAGAAATTAACGAATACCATTTGGAATAAGTAGTGCAAAATTAATAAATTTAACAAGTGATGTCCACTACAATTTAGAACTCCTTCGAATAGAACCCTTCACGCCCGTAATTTGATGAAACTTTGAAAAGTCAACCTCCGAGATCCAGGCCTAGTTCACAGAACGTCGACATTTTGGTGAGATCGTTAACAAGTACAATTTAACTAAATTACATCTCAACTATAACATTATAACACTAGAAACAGCACCATATCTTTAAACACTTCAGGAGAAGAGGTGACAATAAACTTTATTATTTTGTTAAACCAAAAAACAGCAAATGTGGACTGGGAACATTCCGGCCGCCATTAAATAATTTTCGTGTTTAGTGAAGAAACGTAATCTGCGCTCTGGCGGATAACCCAGGAACTACATAATCTAAAATACTACAGATTATAATAAATTAATTTATGTAAAGCTTGGTATTAACCAATATTCATTTCTGACCGTCTCATAGTACAAAGAACTAAAAAATAACCCTGGGAAATTAATAAATTGTTTCTTTATTGTTTTCTGAAATAAAAATATTTATTATACATTATATTTTTAAAAAATAAGATTGAACTAATGTTGTGTTGTCAGTAAGAATCGATTATACATTTCTGTTTTGGGAGAAGATAAAACAAAAATTTGCTAAATAAATGCAATGAATACTTTGTTGTTTGAATAAAAATGTGTATTATTTTCAGTAGATGTTAGTTGGTTACAGATTGTCTGGAGACAGAGAAGAGAACGGCCAACCAGAAAATATTACATACTATTTGGGGTTAATTTAACCTCAAATCTGTTTGTAAATGTCACAATCAGCTGGTCTCATGAGCAGAGAAATTTAAATTAATTAATCGTATGCTAAGAGAGTAATTATCTTTGCCCTCTCTCTCCTAACTACGGTCAAACAACGGTATTGATTTCACCCAAATAAAATCTAAGGGAATATTTGCATAATCACACACACTCGATTTTTGAAAACATTGAACATAAATTATAACAAATTCTGTGACTCTCATTAAAGCGAGATTTTCGAAAAGCATAAATACACGTAAAATTTCTATAATACAGCGAGAGATTACCCGTGAGACGTTACAAGATGACACTCATAGCGTGGGGCAAATAAAACATTATTTCAATAAATAATTATAGTGACGATAAGATCAAACGATACTAATTGACTCTGAGAGATTACCGGCGAGACGTTACAAGGTGACGCTAACAACGTGGGGCAAATAAAACATAGATTCCATTAAGTAAAGTACTATATATGACTCTGAGAGATTACCCGTGAGACGTTACAAGATGGCGCTCAACTTAAAAGGGCTTTAATTAGGAAAGAAATTTTGAGATATACGAAAGATATAATAACAAAAAACCTAATTTTTGTCGGCAACGATGAGAAAACAAGAAATGCATAATACCAGAGGCAGATCGAAGAAGAGGGCAGAAGAAAAGGAGAAGGAAGAAGGTGGACAGGAACGAGAGATAGAAGTAGTCACGGACAGTGAAATGGAACAACCAACGGGTGATAAAGAAGAAACCAAAGTAGTCACAAACACGGAAAAGGAAAGAGTTGAAGAGGATGCCCAAGGGGACCAACCAGATAAAGCGGAAGCCAGAAGAGAACCAAATTGGCAAGACATGATGAAATTTATGGCCGAAAAATTTGACAAAATTGATGAAAACTCAAGGAAACAAAATGAAACCTTGAGCGAGAAATTTAATAAAATAGATGAAAATTGTAGTAAACAGGAGGAAACTTCAAAGAAACAAAACGAAACTTTGAAGGAACAAAACAAACAAACCAATGAGAAAATAGATAGTATTCAGGAAAGTCTAGTAAAACAATTCAATGAAAAAATTGAGACCATTCATGGAGATATCAGACAAACCATGAACGAACAATATTATCATGAATTGAAAGAAACTATTGACGGACAAAGGGAAGATATGATGTGCAATTTGAAGAGAATAATGAAAATTTAAAACAATTTGAGGGTAAAATGGAGAAGTTCAATAAGGAGATATGGGAAACTTTCGGGGAGAAGTTTGAAAATGTTAATACACTTAGCCAAAAAGCAGATACATACAAGGAGGAGACAAATAAGCAAATGGACAGTGGTTTCAAGAATTTGGATGAAACATTAGACAGCACTTCAGAAGGTATTAAAGTAAGTCCGAATACAGAAGAGAGCAGGAAGGAAATAGAAATTACAGAATACGAAGGTGTAATATTATCAGAAAATAAAAATAGCCACAACAAAGAGGATAATCAATACCTGGAAATAAGACCAAGAAAATAAGAAAAACATGTAGAAAGAAAATAATAAATACAAGGGAAGAATGGGAGATGATTACAGGTGGATTAATTAATGTATTTAACCTTCCAATTAACGAACAGAGGGAATTAATTAAGTTAGATATCATTTAAATATGTCGATGATTGAAGGGTATCTGAAGATATCAGTCATATCATCAAGACGGAATATATCATTAAAAATTTTGGTAAATCATACAGAGGAAAAAGAGAATGGAATGATATTAAAAATGAGTGAATATGTTATGTCAGAGGAGGTACAATACCTGTTAGTTAAAAAGGAACGAACAATGACGGAAGACCGGTACTTAAATGAAGGTTTCATACCAGCAAAGTGGGAGAGCCGGATGGTAAGGATATTATCAAGGAGAGAATTAATTCCGAACACCCCAGTAATCCGAGGAAAGGGAGTACCTGAGTTAATGGACCATGGTTAAACTGAATAATAACCAACTAGAAAAAGGGGACTGATTTTCTGATACCGACCAAGCAACCCATTGGAAAGAAAACCCCAAAATTCAAAAAGTATGTAAGTACAACTTACTAAATATTTCGAAACAATATGATTTAATAAAACCCCAAAATTCAAAAAGTATGTAAGTACATCTTACTTAAGATATTTTGCAACCATTTGATTTAATAAAAAGTATGTAAGTACAACTTACTTAAGATATTTCACAACCATTTGATTTAACAAAAAGTATGTAAGGACAACTGACTTAATATATTTCGCAACAATTTGATTTAATAAAAAGACAAACCACCAAGAAAATGTAAGAACAGATTATTAAATAATAATTATAAATAACTGATTTAAAATGGAATAGTAGGAAAAATAATATTTTGATGGTAACAAACAGAAGAAGAAATAAATAAATAAAAACAATTGATGGTAATGTGCTCAAATAAGAAGAATAACGAATAATTCAATGACTACAATGAAGCTAAAGAATGATGATAATTAATACAACTGTAATTTAGAATTTCTCGGAATTGAAAATGATATAGGAAGAAATGATGCGGAGAAATATGTCACAAGAAGGAAAGTCAAAAGGATTTTAAAATAATGCCTATCAATAATTTTATATGCTATTAGTTAAAGAAAAAGAAGAAGGAATCAAGAAGAAAAAGAAATATATAATTAAATGCAAACAGCTACAACGTGAAGAATCCCAAAAGTGTTTAGTATTAGTCGCTAATCGACTACTTGTAAGTTTCTTATTATAATGAATTGACCGTAGAAATGTTCCGGCAATAATTTTCCTGAGCAGGGATTATGTTCCCCTGGTCTCAGAAGGTGTAAGGATGGACAGCGGAGTAATGGACCCAAAAGTGGCCACCCGAACTGAACCACCGCACAGGATAGGGAAAAATGTTAGGGAAATATTTAAGGGATGATAAAATAGCTGAAAAGAGTGATATTAGATTCCAGAAGTATGAATGAAGAAAACAGAAGGAAGATAACAGACAGAAGCTTAATTGAGAAAGCAAATTTATAGAAGCAAATAGAAATATGAGTGTCAAAACAGGTTTTTTATGATTAGTGTGACCAGCCCTTATCAAGTAATATGTGAAAGACCAATACCCAGAGAAATTAAATCATTAATGAATTTGCCTCCAAGAGAGAGAGAGTTGAGTATGAAATCAAGCCTATTACCATTTAACCGAATAACAGGTGTATAACCAATCAGAAAGGAAGGAATATTATGAAGATTAATGGAAGAATCCGAAGATTGAAGAGTTCAACAATTTATTTTAAAAAACAAGTAGATAAAAATAAATCTGTTCTAGTGGGGGGGCTTTATGTAACGTTACGTAACCCATGCCCAAATATGATAACACACTCACCATCGTGAAAACCAGTAATCACCCCATTCTAAAAGTCAGAAATGGGTATTATGTACCAAGCTATAAAAAACTTTGTATTACAAAACACTGTAAACAATAACAAAGTGAAATATAGTGTATTTAGTGAAGGTGTAAACTTTTAAAAAAGAGCATCTCACAGATTGGTACTGTAGATGAAGAAACAATCAATATTGTAGCAGTGGACTATATTGCTGCTGACAATTTTTGTATTTTGTGTAATTTTGTATTGTGTAGGCCACAAAGGTCTAGTACCTAGGAATAATCTTTGTGTTTAAAATAATGATTTTGTTTAAATATAAGATAACCCAGGGTTAAATATAAAATAATAATAATATAAAATGATACTATGTTAGCAAGATGGCATAGGAAAAATAGTCTAGAGTAAGGATACATTCAGTAAATGATAAATAATAAATAAATCAAATTAAAAGAAATTAAAATATAAAATACCAATGTACAAGCTTAAGGAAAAATATAAAGAAAAACCTTACATAAATTAAATTGGATTATAAATAAAACCTAAAAAGGATTATTTTTATAAAAAGAAGAAATAAATTTATAATAATTAATAATAGCCTATATACTAAAAAGTATATAGATTCACCAATAAAGAACCATAAAAAATTCTTGGTTGCTAACAGTAACCAACTAACAAGATTTGAATTAATTGTTAAAACGATTTGGAAGTGAACGTTTGAAAAAGTGTAATGCCTATAAAAATTTGAGAAATTAACGAATACCATTTGGAATAAGTAGTGCAAAATTAATAAATTTAACAAGTGATGTCCACTACAATTTAGAACTCCTTCGAATAGAACCCTTCACGCCCGTAATTTGATGAAACTTTGAAAAGTCAACCTCCGAGATCCAGGCCTAGTTCACAGAACGTCGACATTTTGGTGAGATCGTTAACAAGTACAATTTAACTAAATTACATCTCAACTATAACATTATAACACTAGAAACAGCACCATATCTTTAAACACTTCAGGAGAAGAGGTGACAATAAACTTTATTATTTTGTTAAACCAAAAAACAGCAAATGTGGACTGGGAACATTCCGGCCGCCATTAAATAATTTTCGTGTTTAGTGAAGAAACGTAATCTGCGCTCTGGCGGATAACCCAGGAACTACATAATCTAAAATACTACAGATTATAATAAATTAATTTATGTAAAGCTTGGTATTAACCAATATTCATTTCTGACCGTCTCATAGTACAAAGAACTAAAAAATAACCCTGGGAAATTAATAAATTGTTTCTTTATTGTTTTCTGAAATAAAAATATTTATTATACATTATATTTTTAAAAAATAAGATTGAACTAATGTTGTGTTGTCAGTAAGAATCGATTATACATTTCTGTTTTGGGAGAAGATAAAACAAAAATTTGCTAAATAAATGCAATGAATACTTTGTTGTTTGAATAAAAATGTGTATTATTTTCAGTAGATGTTAGTTGGTTACAGATTGTCTGGAGACAGAGAAGAGAACGGCCAACCAGAAAATATTACATACTATTTGGGGTTAATTTAACCTCAAATCTGTTTGTAAATGTCACAATCAGCTGGTCTCATGAGCAGAGAAATTTAAATTAATTAATCGTATGCTAAGAGAGTAATTATCTTTGCCCTCTCTCTCCTAACTACGGTCAAACAACGGTATTGATTTCACCCAAATAAAATCTAAGGGAATATTTGCATAATCACACACACTCGATTTTTGAAAACATTGAACATAAATTATAACAAATTCTGTGACTCTCATTAAAGCGAGATTTTCGAAAAGCATAAATACACGTAAAATTTCTATAATACAGCGAGAGATTACCCGTGAGACGTTACAAGATGACACTCATAGCGTGGGGCAAATAAAACATTATTTCAATAAATAATTATAGTGACGATAAGATCAAACGATACTAATTGACTCTGAGAGATTACCGGCGAGACGTTACAAGGTGACGCTAACAACGTGGGCAAATAAAACATAGATTCCATTAAGTAAAGTACTATATATGACTCTGAGAGATTACCCGTGAGACGTTACAAGATGGCGCTCAACTTAAAAGGGCTTTAATTAGGAAAGAAATTTTGAGATATACGAAAGATATAATAACAAAAAACCTAATTTTTGTCGGCAACGATGAGAAAACAAGAAATGCATAATACCAGAGGCAGATCGAAGAAGAGGGCAGAAGAAAAGGAGAAGGAAGAAGGTGGACAGGAACGAGAGATAGAAGTAGTCACGGACAGTGAAATGGAACAACCAACGGGTGATAAAGAAGAAACCAAAGTAGTCACAAACACGGAAAAGGAAAGAGTTGAAGAGGATGCCCAAGGGGACCAACCAGATAAAGCGGAAGCCAGAAGAGAACCAAATTGGCAAGACATGATGAAATTTATGGCCGAAAAATTTGACAAAATTGATGAAAACTCAAGGAAACAAAATGAAACCTTGAGCGAGAAATTTAATAAAATAGATGAAAATTGTAGTAAACAGGAGGAAACTTCAAAGAAACAAAACGAAACTTTGAAGGAACAAAACAAACAAACCAATGAGAAAATAGATAGTATTCAGGAAAGTCTAGTAAAACAATTCAATGAAAAAATTGAGACCATTCATGGAGATATCAGACAAACCATGAACGAACAATATTATCATGAATTGAAAGAAACTATTGACGGACAAAGGGAAGATATGATGTGCAATTTGAAGAGAATAATGAAAATTTAAAACAATTTGAGGGTAAAATGGAGAAGTTCAATAAGGAGATATGGGAAACTTTCGGGGAGAAGTTTGAAAATGTTAATACACTTAGCCAAAAAGCAGATACATACAAGGAGGAGACAAATAAGCAAATGGACAGTGGTTTCAAGAATTTGGATGAAACATTAGACAGCACTTCAGAAGGTATTAAAGTAAGTCCGAATACAGAAGAGAGCAGGAAGGAAATAGAAATTACAGAATACGAAGGTGTAATATTATCAGAAAATAAAAATAGCCACAACAAAGAGGATAATCAATACCTGGAAATAAGACCAAGAAAATAAGAAAAACATGTAGAAAGAAAATAATAAATACAAGGGAAGAATGGGAGATGATTACAGGTGGATTAATTAATGTATTTAACCTTCCAATTAACGAACAGAGGGAATTAATTAAGTTAGATATCATTTAAATATGTCGATGATTGAAGGGTATCTGAAGATATCAGTCATATCATCAAGACGGAATATATCATTAAAAATTTTGGTAAATCATACAGAGGAAAAAGAGAATGGAATGATATTAAAAATGAGTGAATATGTTATGTCAGAGGAGGTACAATACCTGTTAGTTAAAAAGGAACGAACAATGACGGAAGACCGGTACTTAAATGAAGGTTTCATACCAGCAAAGTGGGAGAGCCGGATGGTAAGGATATTATCAAGGAGAGAATTAATTCCGAACACCCCAGTAATCCGAGGAAAGGGAGTACCTGAGTTAATGGACCATGGTTAAACTGAATAATAACCAACTAGAAAAAGGGGACTGATTTTCTGATACCGACCAAGCAACCCATTGGAAAGAAAACCCCAAAATTCAAAAAGTATGTAAGTACAACTTACTAAATATTTCGAAACAATATGATTTAATAAAACCCCAAAATTCAAAAAGTATGTAAGTACATCTTACTTAAGATATTTTGCAACCATTTGATTTAATAAAAAGTATGTAAGTACAACTTACTTAAGATATTTCACAACCATTTGATTTAACAAAAAGTATGTAAGGACAACTGACTTAATATATTTCGCAACAATTTGATTTAATAAAAAGACAAACCACCAAGAAAATGTAAGAACAGATTATTAAATAATAATTATAAATAACTGATTTAAAATGGAATAGTAGGAAAAATAATATTTTGATGGTAACAAACAGAAGAAGAAATAAATAAATAAAAACAATTGATGGTAATGTGCTCAAATAAGAAGAATAACGAATAATTCAATGACTACAATGAAGCTAAAGAATGATGATAATTAATACAACTGTAATTTAGAATTTCTCGGAATTGAAAATGATATAGGAAGAAATGATGCGGAGAAATATGTCACAAGAAGGAAAGTCAAAAGGATTTTAAAATAATGCCTATCAATAATTTTATATGCTATTAGTTAAAGAAAAAGAAGAAGGAATCAAGAAGAAAAAGAAATATATAATTAAATGCAAACAGCTACAACGTGAAGAATCCCAAAAGTGTTTAGTATTAGTCGCTAATCGACTACTTGTAAGTTTCTTATTATAATGAGTTGACCGTAGAAATGTTCCGGCAATAATTTTCCTGAGCAGGGATGATGTTGCCGTGGTCTCAGAAGGTGTAAGGATGGACAGCGGAGTAATGGACCCAAAAGTGGCCACCCGAACTGAACCACCGCACAGGATAGGGAAAAATGTTAGGGAAATATTTAAGGGATGATAAAATAGCTGAAAAGAGTGATATTAGATTCCAGAAGTATGAATGAAGAAAACAAAGGAAGATAACAGACAGAAGCTTAATTGAGAAAGCAAATTTATAGAAGCAAATAGAAATATGAGTGTCAAAACAGGTTTTTTATGATTAGTGTGACCAGCCCTTATCAAGTAATATGTGAAAGACCAATACCCAGAGAAATTAAATCATTAATGAATTTGCCTCCAAGAGAGAGAGAGTTGAGTATGAAATCAAGCCTATTACCATTTAACCGAATAACAGGTGTATAACCAATCAGAAAGGAAGGAATATTATGAAGATTAATGGAAGAATCCGAAGATTGAAGAGTTCAACAATTTATTTTAAAAAACAAGTAGATAAAAATAAATCTGTTCTAGTGGGGGGGCTTTATGTAACGTTACGTAACCCATGCCCAAATATGATAACACACTCACCATCGTGAAAACCAGTAATCACCCCATTCTAAAAGTCAGAAATGGGTATTATGTACCAAGCTATAAAAAACTTTGTATTACAAAACACTGTAAACAATAACAAAGTGAAATATAGTGTATTTAGTGAAGGTGTAAACTTTTAAAAAAGAGCATCTCACAGATTGGTACTGTAGATGAAGAAACAATCAATATTGTAGCAGTGGACTATATTGCTGCTGACAATTTTTGTATTTTGTGTAATTTTGTATTGTGTAGGCCACAAAGGTCTAGTACCTAGGAATAATCTTTGTGTTTAAAATAATGATTTTGTTTAAATATAAGATAACCCAGGGTTAAATATAAAATAATAATAATATAAAATGATACTATGTTAGCAAGATGGCATAGGAAAAATAGTCTAGAGTAAGGATACATTCAGTAAATGATAAATAATAAATAAATCAAATTAAAAGAAATTAAAATATAAAATACCAATGTACAAGCTTAAGGAAAAATATAAAGAAAAACCTTACATAAATTAAATTGGATTATAAATAAAACCTAAAAAGGATTATTTTTATAAAAAGAAGAAATAAATTTATAATAATTAATAATAGCCTATATACTAAAAAGTATATAGATTCACCAATAAAGAACCATAAAAAATTCTTGGTTGCTAACAGTAACCAACTAACAAGATTTGAATTAATTGTTAAAACGATTTGGAAGTGAACGTTTGAAAAAGTGTAATGCCTATAAAAATTTGAGAAATTAACGAATACCATTTGGAATAAGTAGTGCAAAATTAATAAATTTAACAAGTGATGTCCACTACAATTTAGAACTCCTTCGAATAGAACCCTTCACGCCCGTAATTTGATGAAACTTTGAAAAGTCAACCTCCGAGATCCAGGCCTAGTTCACAGAACGTAGACATTTTGGTGAGATCATTAACAAGTACAATTTAACTAAATTACATCTCAACTATAACATTATAACACTAGAAACAGCACCATATCTTTAAACACTTCAGGAGAAGAGGTGACAATAAACTTTATTATTTTGTTAAACCAAAAAACAGCAAATGTGGACTGGGAACATTCCGGCCGCCATTAAATAATTTTCGTGTTTAGTGAAGAAACGTAATCTGCGCTCTGGCGGATAACCCAGGAACTACATAATCTAAAATACTACAGATTATAATAAATTAATTTATGTAAAGCTTGGTATTAACCAATATTCATTTCTGACCGTCTCATAGTACAAAGAACTAAAAAATAACCCTGGGAAATTAATAAATTGTTTCTTTATTGTTTTCTGAAATAAAAATATTTATTATACATTATATTTTTAAAAAATAAGATTGAACTAATGTTGTGTTGTCAGTAAGAATCGATTATACATTTCTGTTTTGGGAGAAGATAAAACAAAAATTTGCTAAATAAATGCAATGAATACTTTGTTGTTTGAATAAAAATGTGTATTATTTTCAGTAGATGTTAGTTGGTTACAGATTGTCTGGAGACAGAGAAGAGAACGGACAACCAGAAAATATTACATACTATTTGGGGTTAATTTAACCTCAAATCTGTTTGTAAATGTCACAATCAGCTGGTCTCATGAGCAGAGAAATTTAAATTAATTAATCGTATGCTAAGAGAGTAATTATCTTTGCCCTCTCTCTCCTAACTACGGTCAAACAACGGTATTGATTTCACCCAAATAAAATCTAAGGGAATATTTGCATAATCACACACACTCGATTTTTGAAAACATTGAACATAAATTATAACAAATTCTGTGACTCTCATTAAAGCGAGATTTTCGAAAAGCATAAATACACGTAAAATTTCTATAATACAGCGAGAGATTACCCGTGAGACGTTACAAGATGACACTCATAGCGTGGGGCAAATAAAACATTATTTCAATAAATAATTATAGTGACGATAAGATCAAACGATACTAATTGACTCTGAGAGATTACCGGCGAGACGTTACAAGGTGACGCTAACAACGTGGGGCAAATAAAACATAATTCCATTAAGTAAAGTACTATATATGACTCTGAGAGATTACCCGTGAGACGTTACAAGATGGCGCTCAACTTAAAAGGGCTTTAATTAGGAAAGAAATTTTGAGATATACGAAAGATATAATAACAAAAAACCTAATTTTTGTCGGCAACGATGAGAAAACAAGAAATGCATAATACCAGAGGCAGATCGAAGAAGAGGGCAGAAGAAAAGGAGAAGGAAGAAGGTGGACAGGAACGAGAGATAGAAGTAGTCACGGACAGTGAAATGGAACAACCAACGGGTGATAAAGAAGAAACCAAAGTAGTCACAAACACGGAAAAGGAAAGAGTTGAAGAGGATGCCCAAGGGGACCAACCAGATAAAGCGGAAGCCAGAAGAGAACCAAATTGGCAAGACATGATGAAATTTATGGCCGAAAAATTTGACAAAATTGATGAAAACTCAAGGAAACAAAATGAAACCTTGAGCGAGAAATTTAATAAAATAGTTGAAAATTGTAGTAAACAGGAGGAAACTTCAAAGAAACAAAACGAAACTTTGAAGGAACAAAACAAACAAACCAATGAGAAAATAGATAGTATTCAGGAAAGTCTAGTAAAACAATTCAATGAAAAAATTGAGACCATTCATGGAGATATCAGACAAACCATGAATGAACAATATTATCATGAATTGAAAGAAACTATTGACGGACAAAGGGAAGATATGATGTGCAATTTGAAGAGAATAATGAAAATTTAAAACAATTTGAGGGTAAAATGGAAAAGTTCAATAAGGAGATATGGGAAACTTTCGGGGAGAAGTTTGAAAATGTTAATACACTTAGCCAAAAAGCAGATACATACAAGGAGGAGACAAATAAGCAAATGGACAGTGGTTTCAAGAATTTGGATGAAACATTAGACAGCACTTCAGAAGGTATTAAAGTAAGTCCGAATACAGAAGAGAGCAGGAAGGAAATAGAAATTACAGAATACCAAGGTGTAATATTATCAGAAAATAAAAATAGCCACAACAAAGAGGATAATCAATACCTGGAAATAAGACCAAGAAAATAAGAAAAACATGTAGAAAGAAAATAATAAATACAAGGGAAGAATGGGAGATGATTACAGGTGGATTAATTAATGTATTTAACCTTCCAATTAACGAACAGAGGGAATTAATTAAGTTAGATATCATTTAAATATGTCGATGATTGAAGGGTATCTGAAGATATCAGTCATATCATCAAGACGGAATATATCATTAAAAATTTTGGTAAATCATACAGAGGAAAAAGAGAATGGAATGATATTAAAAATGAGTGAATATGTTATGTCAGAGGAGGTACAATACCTGTTAGTTAAAAAGGAACGAACAATGACGGAAGACCGGTACTTAAATGAAGGTTTCATACCAGCAAAGTGGGAGAGCCGGATGGTAAGGATATTATCAAGGAGAGAATTAATTCCGAACACCCCAGTAATCCGAGGAAAGGGAGTACCTGAGTTAATGGACCATGGTTAAACTGAATAATAACCAACTATAAAAAGGGGACTGATTTTCTGATACCGACCAAGCAACCCATTGGAAAGAAAACCCCAAAATTCAAAAAGTATGTAAGTACAACTTACTAAATATTTCGAAACAATATGATTTAATAAAACCCCAAAATTCAAAAAGTATGTAAGTACATCTTACTTAAGATATTTTGCAACCATTTGATTTAATAAAAAGTATGTAAGTACAACTTACTTAAGATATTTCACAACCATTTGATTTAACAAAAAGTATGTAAGGACAACTGACTTAATATATTTCGCAACAATTTGATTTAATAAAAAGACAAACCACCAAGAAAATGTAAGAACAGATTATTAAATAATGATTATAAATAACTGATTTAAAATGGAATAGTAGGAAAAATAATATTTTGATGGTAACAAACAGAAGAAGAAATAAATAAATAAAAACAATTGATGGTAATGTGCTCAAATAAGAAGAATAACGAATAATTCAATGACTACAATGAAGCTAAAGAATGATGATAATTAATACAACTGTAATTTAGAATTTCTCGGAATTGAAAATGATATAGGAAGAAATGATGCGGAGAAATATGTCACAAGAAGGAAAGTCAAAAGGATTTTAAAATAATGCCTATCAATAATTTTATATGCTATTAGTTAAAGAAAAAGAAGAAGGAATCAAGAAGAAAAAGAAATATATAATTAAATGCAAACAGCTACAACGTGAAGAATCCCAAAAGTGTTTAGTATTAGTCGCTAATCGACTACTTGTAAGTTTCTTATTATAATGAGTTGACCGTAGAAATGTTCCGGCAATAATTTTCCTGAGCAGGGATGATGTTGCCGTGGTCTCAGAAGGTGTAAGGATGGACAGCGGAGTAATGGACCCAAAAGTGGCCACCCGAACTGAACCACCGCACAGGATAGGGAAAAATGTTAGGGAAATATTTAAGGGATGATAAAATAGCTGAAAAGAGTGATATTAGATTCCAGAAGTATGAATGAAGAAAACAAAGGAAGATAACAGACAGAAGCTTAATTGAGAAAGCAAATTTATAGAAGCAAATAGAAATATGAGTGTCAAAACAGGTTTTTTATGATTAGTGTGACCAGCCCTTATCAAGTAATATGTGAAAGACCAATACCCAGAGAAATTAAATCATTAATGAATTTGCCTCCAAGAGAGAGAGAGTTGAGTATGAAATCAAGCCTATTACCATTTAACCGAATAACAGGTGTATAACCAATCAGAAAGGAAGGAATATTATGAAGATTAATGGAAGAATCCGAAGATTGAAGAGTTCAACAATTTATTTTAAAAAACAAGTAGATAAAAATAAATCTGTTCTAGTGGGGGGGCTTTATGTAACGTTACGTAACCCATGCCCAAATATGATAACACACTCACCATCGTGAAAACCAGTAATCACCCCATTCTAAAAGTCAGAAATGGGTATTATGTACCAAGCTATAAAAAACTTTGTATTACAAAACACTGTAAACAATAACAAAGTGAAATATAGTGTATTTAGTGAAGGTGTAAACTTTTAAAAAAGAGCATCTCACAGATTGGTACTGTAGATGAAGAAACAATCAATATTGTAGCAGTGGACTATATTGCTGCTGACAATTTTTGTATTTTGTGTAATTTTGTATTGTGTAGGCCACAAAGGTCTAGTACCTAGGAATAATCTTTGTGTTTAAAATAATGATTTTGTTTAAATATAAGATAACCCAGGGTTAAATATAAAATAATAATAATATAAAATGATACTATGTTAGCAAGATGGCATAGGAAAAATAGTCTAGAGTAAGGATACATTCAGTAAATGATAAATAATAAATAAATCAAATTAAAAGAAATTAAAATATAAAATACCAATGTACAAGCTTAAGGAAAAATATAAAGAAAAACCTTACATAAATTAAATTGGATTATAAATAAAACCTAAAAAGGATTATTTTTATAAAAAGAAGAAATAAATTTATAATAATTAATAATAGCCTATATACTAAAAAGTATATAGATTCACCAATAAAGAACCATAAAAAATTCTTGGTTGCTAACAGTAACCAACTAACAAGATTTGAATTAATTGTTAAAACGATTTGGAAGTGAACGTTTGAAAAAGTGTAATGCCTATAAAAATTTGAGAAATTAACGAATACCATTTGGAATAAGTAGTGCAAAATTAATAAATTTAACAAGTGATGTCCACTACAATTTAGAACTCCTTCGAATAGAACCCTTCACGCCCGTAATTTGATGAAACTTTGAAAAGTCAACCTCCGAGATCCAGGCCTAGTTCACAGAACGTCGACATTTTGGTGAGATCGTTAACAAGTACAATTTAACTAAATTACATCTCAACTATAACATTATAACACTAGAAACAGCACCATATCTTTAAACACTTCAGGAGAAGAGGTGACAATAAACTTTATTATTTTGTTAAACCAAAAAACAGCAAATGTGGACTGGGAACATTCCGGCCGCCATTAAATAATTTTCGTGTTTAGTGAAGAAACGTAATCTGCGCTCTGGCGGATAACCCAGGAACTACATAATCTAAAATACTACAGATTATAATAAATTAATTTATGTAAAGCTTGGTATTAACCAATATTCATTTCTGACCGTCTCATAGTACAAAGAACTAAAAAATAACCCTGGGAAATTAATAAATTGTTTCTTTATTGTTTTCTGAAATAAAAATATTTATTATACATTATATTTTTAAAAAATAAGATTGAACTAATGTTGTGTTGTCAGTAAGAATCGATTTTACATTTCTGTTTTGGGAGAAGATAAAACAAAAATTTGCTAAATAAATGCAATGAATACTTTGTTGTTTGAATAAAAATGTGTATTATTTTCAGTAGATGTTAGTTGGTTACAGATTGTCTGGAGACAGAGAAGAGAACGGACAACCAGAAAATATTACATACTATTTGGGGTTAATTTAACCTCAAATCTGTTTGTAAATGTCACAATCAGCTGGTCTCATGAGCAGAGAAATTTAAATTAATTAATTGTATGCTAAGAGAGTAATTATCTTTGCCCTCTCTCTCCTAACTACGGTCAAACAACGGTATTGATTTCACCCAAATAAAATCTAAGGGAATATTTGCATAATCACACACACTCGATTTTTGAAAACATTGAACATAAATTATAACAAATTCTGTGACTCTCATTAAAGCGAGATTTTCGAAGAGCATAAATACACGTAAAATTTCTATGATACAGCGAGAGATTACCCGCGAGACGTTACAAGATGACACTCATAGCGTGGGGCAAATAAAACATTATTTCAATAAATAATTATAGTGACGATAAGATCAAACGATACTAATTGACTCTGAGAGATTACCGGCGAGACGTTACAAGGTGACGCTAACAACGTGGGGCAAATAAAACATAGATTCCATTAAGTAAAGTACTATATATGACTCTGAGAGATTACCCGTGAGACGTTACAAGATGGCGCTCAACTTAAAAGGGCTTTAATTAGGAAAGAAATTTTGAGATATACGAAAGATATAATAACAAAAAACCTAATTTTTGTCGGCAACGATGAGAAAACAAGAAATGCATAATACCAGAGGCAGATAGAAGAAGAGGGTAGAAGAAAAGGAGAAGGAAGAAGGTGGACAGGAACGAGAGATAGAAGTAGTCACGGACAGTGAAATGGAACAACCAACGGGTGATAAAGAAGAAACCAAAGTTGTCACAAACACGGAAAAGGAAAGAGTTGAAGAGGATGCCCAAGGGGACCAACCAGATAAAGCGGAAGCCAGAAGAGAACCAAATTGGCAAGACATGATGAAATTTATGGCCGAAAAATTTGACAAAATTGATGAAAACTCAAGGAAACAAAATGAAACCTTGAGCGAGAAATTTAATAAAATAGATGAAAATTGTAGTAAACAGGAGGAAACTTCAAAGAAACAAAACGAAACTTTGAAGGAACAAAACAAACAAACCAATGAGAAAATAGATAGTATTCAGGAAAGTCTAGTAAAACAATTCAATGAAAAAATTGAGACCATTCATGGAGATATCAGACAAACCATGAATGAACAATATTATCATGAATTGAAAGAAACTATTGACGGACAAAGGGAAGATATGATGTGCAATTTGAAGAGAATAATGAAAATTTAAAACAATTTGAGGGTAAAATGGAGAAGTTCAATAAGGAGATATGGGAAACTTTCGGGGAGAAGTTTGAAAATGTTACACTTAGCCAAAAAGCAGATACATACAAGGAGGAGACAAATAAGCAAATGGACAGTGGTTTCAAGAATTTGGATGAAACATTAGACAGCACTTCAGAAGGTATTAAAGTAAGTCCGAATACAGAAGAGAGCAGGAAGGAAATAGAAATTACAGAATACCAAGGGTAATATTATCAGAAAATAAAAATAGCCACAACAAAGAGGATAATCAATACCTGGAAATAAGACCAAGAAAATAAGAAAAACATGTAGAAAGAAAATAATAAATACAAGGGAAGAATGGGAGATGATTACAGGTGGATTAATTAATGTATTTAACCTTCCAATTAACGAACAGAGGGAATTAATTAAGTTAGATATCATTTAAATATGTCGATGATTGAAGGGTATCTGAAGATATCAGTCATATCATCAAGACGGAATATATCATTAAAAATTTTGGTAAATCATACAGAGGAAAAAGAGAATGGAATGATATTAAAAATGAGTGAATATGTTATATCAGAGGAGGTACAATACCTGTTAGTTAAAAAGGAACGAACAATGACGGAAGACCGGTACTTAAATGAAGGTTTCATACCAGCAAAGTGGGAGAGCCGGATGGTAAGGATATTATCAAGGAGAGAATTAATTCCGAACACCCCAGTAATCCGAGGAAAGGGAGTACCTGAGTTAATGGACCATGGTTAAACTGAATAATAACCAACTAGAAAAAGGGGACTGTTTTTCTGATACCGACCAAGCAACCCATTGGAAAGAAAACCCCAAAATTCAAAAAGTATGTAAGTACAACTTACTAAATATTTCGAAACAATATGATTTAATAAAACCCCAAAATTCAAAAAGTATGTAAGTACATCTTACTTAAGATATTTTGCAACCATTTGATTTAATAAAAAGTATGTAAGTACAACTTACTTAAGATATTTCACAACCATTTGATTTAACAAAAAGTATGTAAGGACAACTGACTTAATATATTTCGCAACAATTTGATTTAATAAAAAGACAAACCACCAAGAAAATGTAAGAACAGATTATTAAATAATAATTATAAATAACTGATTTAAAATGGAATAGTAGGAAAAATAATATTTTGATGGTAACAAACAGAAGAAGAAATAAATGAATAAAAACAATTGATGGTAATGTGCTCAAATAAGAAGAATAACGAATAATTCAATGACTACAATGAAGCTAAAGAATGATGATAATTAATACAACTGTAATTTAGAATTTCTCGGAATTGAAAATGATATAGGAAGAAATGATGCGGAGAAATATGTCACAAGAAGGAAAGTCAAAAGGATTTTAAAATAATGCCTATCAATAATGTTATATGCTATTAGTTAAAGAAAAAGAAGAAGGAATCAAGAAGAAAAAGAAATATATAGTTAAATGCAAACAGCTACAACGTGAAGAATCCCAAAAGTGTTTAGTATTAGTCGCTAATCGACTACTTGTAAGTTTCTTATTATAATGAATTGACCGTAGAAATGTTCCGGCAATAATTTTCCTGAGCAGGGATGATGTTGCCGTGGTCTCAGAAGGTGTAAGGATGGACAGCGGAGTAATGGACCCAAAAGTGGCCACCCGAACTGAACCACCGCACAGGATAGGGAAAAATGTTAGGGAAATATTTAAGGGATGATAAAATAGCTGAAAAGAGTGATATTAGATTCCAGAAGTATGAATGAAGAAAACAGAAGGAAGATAACAGACAGAAGCTTAATTGAGAAAGCAAATTTATAGAAGCAAATAGAAATATGAGTGTAAAAACAGGTTTTTTATGATTAGTGTGACCAGCCCTTATCAAGTAATATGTGAAAGACCAATACCCAGAGAAATTAAATCATTAATGAATTTGCCTCCAAGAGAGAGAGAGTTGAGTATGAAATCAAGCCTATTACCATTTAACCGAATAACAGGTGTATAACCAATCAGAAAGGAAGGAATATTATGAAGATTAGTGGAAGAATCCGAAGATTGAAGAGTTCAACAATTTATTTTAAAAAACAAGTAGATAAAAATAAATCTGTTCTAGTGGGGGGGGGCTTTATGTAACGTTACGTAACCCATGCCCAAATATGATACACTCACCATCGTGAAAAACCAGTAATCACCCCATTCTAAAAGTCAGAAATGGGTATTATGTACCAAGCTATAAAAAACTTTGTATTACAAAACACTGTAAACAATAACAAAGTGAAATATAGTGTATTTAGTGAAGGTGTAAACTTTTAAAAAAGAGCATCTCACAGATTGGTACTGTAGATGAAAAAACAATCAATATTGTAGCAGTGGACTATATTGCTGCTGACAATTTTTGTATTTTGTGTAATTTTGTATTGTGTAGGCCACAAAGGTCTAGTACCTAGGAATAATCTTTGTGTTTAAAATAATGATTTTGTTTAAATATAAGATTACCCAGGGTTAAATATAAAATAATAATAATATAAAATGATACTATGTTAGCAAGATGGCATAGGAAAAATATTCTAGAGTAAGGATACATTCAGTAAATGATAAATAATAAATAAATCAAATTAAAAGAAATTAAAATATAAAATACCAATGTACAAGCTTAAGGAAAAATATAAAGAAAAACCTTACATAAATTAAATTGGATTATAAATAAAACCTAAAAAGGATTATTTTTATAAAAAGAAGAAATAAATTTATAATAATTAATAATAGCCTATATACTAAAAAGTATATAGATTCACCAATAAAAAACCATAAAAAATTCTTGGTTACTAACAGTAACCAACTAACAAGATTTGAATTAATTGTTAAAACGATTTGGAAGTGAACGTTTGAAAAAGTGTAATGCCTATAAAAATTTGAGAAATTAACGAATACCATTTGGAATAAGTAGTGCAAAATTAATAAATTTAACAAGTGATGTCCACTACAATTTAGAACTCCTTCGAATAGAACCCTTCACGCCCGTAATTTGATGAAACTTTGAAAAGTCAACCTCCGAGATCCAGGCCTAGTTCACAGAACGTCGACATTTTGGTGAGATTGTTAACAAGTACAATTTAACTAAATTACATCTCAACTATAACATTATAACACTAGAAACAGCACCATATCTTTAAACACTTCAGGAGAAGAGGTGACAATAAACTTTATTATTTTGTTAAACCAAAAAACAGCAAATGTGGACTGGGAACATTCCGGCCGCCATTAAATAATTTTCGTGTTTAGTGAAGAAACGTAATCTGCGCTCTGGCGGATAACCCAGGAACTACATAATCTAAAATACTACAGATTATAATAAATTAATTTATGTAAAGCTTGGTATTAACCAATATTCATTTCTGACCGTCTCATAGTACAAAGAACTAAAAAATAACCCTGGGAAATTAATAAATTGTTTCTTTATTGTTTTCTGAAATAAAAATATTTATTATACATTATATTTTTAAAAAATAAGATTGAACTAATGTTGTGTTGTCAGTAAGAATCGATTATACATTTCTGTTTTGGGAGAAGATAAAACAAAAATTTGCTAAATAAATGCAATGAATACTTTGTTGTTTGAATAAAAATGTGTATTATTTTCAGTAGATGTTAGTTGGTTACAGATTGTCTGGAGACAGAGAAGAGAACGGACAACCAGAAAATATTACATACTATTTGGGGTTAATTTAACCTCAAATCTGTTTGTAAATGTCACAATCAGCTGGTCTCATGAGCAGAGAAATTTAAATTAATTAATCGTATGCTAAGAGAGTAATTATCTTTGCCCTCTCTCTCCTAACTACGGTCAAACAACGGTATTGATTTCACCCAAATAAAATCTAAGGGAATATTTGCATAATCACACACACTCGATTTTTGAAAACATTGAACATAAATTATAACAAATTCTGTGACTCTCATTAAAGCGAGATTTTCGAAAAGCATAAATACACGTAAAATTTCTATAATACAGCGAGAGATTACCCGTGAGACGTTACAAGATGACACTCATAGCGTGGGGCAAATAAAACATTATTTCAATAAATAATTATAGTGACGATAAGATCAAACGATACTAATTGACTCTGAGAGATTACCGGCGAGACGTTACAAGGTGACGCTAACAACGTGGGGCAAATAAAACATAATTCCATTAAGTAAAGTACTATATATGACTCTGAGAGATTACCCGTGAGACGTTACAAGATGGCGCTCAACTTAAAAGGGCTTTAATTAGGAAAGAAATTTTGAGATATACGAAAGATATAATAACAAAAAACCTAATTTTTGTCGGCAACGATGAGAAAACAAGAAATGCATAATACCAGAGGCAGATCGAAGAAGAGGGCAGAAGAAAAGGAGAAGGAAGAAGGTGGACAGGAACGAGAGATAGAAGTAGTCACGGACAGTGAAATGGAACAACCAACGGGTGATAAAGAAGAAACCAAAGTAGTCACAAACACGGAAAAGGAAAGAGTTGAAGAGGATGCCCAAGGGGACCAACCAGATAAAGCGGAAGCCAGAAGAGAACCAAATTGGCAAGACATGATGAAATTTATGGCCGAAAAATTTGACAAAATTGATGAAAACTCAAGGAAACAAAATGAAACCTTGAGCGAGAAATTTAATAAAATAGTTGAAAATTGTAGTAAACAGGAGGAAACTTCAAAGAAACAAAACGAAACTTTGAAGGAACAAAACAAACAAACCAATGAGAAAATAGATAGTATTCAGGAAAGTCTAGTAAAACAATTCAATGAAAAAATTGAGACCATTCATGGAGATATCAGACAAACCATGAATGAACAATATTATCATGAATTGAAAGAAACTATTGACGGACAAAGGGAAGATATGATGTGCAATTTGAAGAGAATAATGAAAATTTAAAACAATTTGAGGGTAAAATGGAAAAGTTCAATAAGGAGATATGGGAAACTTTCGGGGAGAAGTTTGAAAATGTTAATACACTTAGCCAAAAAGCAGATACATACAAGGAGGAGACAAATAAGCAAATGGACAGTGGTTTCAAGAATTTGGATGAAACATTAGACAGCACTTCAGAAGGTATTAAAGTAAGTCCGAATACAGAAGAGAGCAGGAAGGAAATAGAAATTACAGAATACCAAGGTGTAATATTATCAGAAAATAAAAATAGCCACAACAAAGAGGATAATCAATACCTGGAAATAAGACCAAGAAAATAAGAAAAACATGTAGAAAGAAAATAATAAATACAAGGGAAGAATGGGAGATGATTACAGGTGGATTAATTAATGTATTTAACCTTCCAATTAACGAACAGAGGGAATTAATTAAGTTAGATATCATTTAAATATGTCGATGATTGAAGGGTATCTGAAGATATCAGTCATATCATCAAGACGGAATATATCATTAAAAATTTTGGTAAATCATACAGAGGAAAAAGAGAATGGAATGATATTAAAAATGAGTGAATATGTTATGTCAGAGGAGGTACAATACCTGTTAGTTAAAAAGGAACGAACAATGACGGAAGACCGGTACTTAAATGAAGGTTTCATACCAGCAAAGTGGGAGAGCCGGATGGTAAGGATATTATCAAGGAGAGAATTAATTCCGAACACCCCAGTAATCCGAGGAAAGGGAGTACCTGAGTTAATGGACCATGGTTAAACTGAATAATAACCAACTATAAAAAGGGGACTGATTTTCTGATACCGACCAAGCAACCCATTGGAAAGAAAACCCCAAAATTCAAAAAGTATGTAAGTACAACTTACTAAATATTTCGAAACAATATGATTTAATAAAACCCCAAAATTCAAAAAGTATGTAAGTACATCTTACTTAAGATATTTTGCAACCATTTGATTTAATAAAAAGTATGTAAGTACAACTTACTTAAGATATTTCACAACCATTTGATTTAACAAAAAGTATGTAAGGACAACTGACTTAATATATTTCGCAACAATTTGATTTAATAAAAAGACAAACCACCAAGAAAATGTAAGAACAGATTATTAAATAATGATTATAAATAACTGATTTAAAATGGAATAGTAGGAAAAATAATATTTTGATGGTAACAAACAGAAGAAGAAATAAATAAATAAAAACAATTGATGGTAATGTGCTCAAATAAGAAGAATAACGAATAATTCAATGACTACAATGAAGCTAAAGAATGATGATAATTAATACAACTGTAATTTAGAATTTCTCGGAATTGAAAATGATATAGGAAGAAATGATGCGGAGAAATATGTCACAAGAAGGAAAGTCAAAAGGATTTTAAAATAATGCCTATCAATAATTTTATATGCTATTAGTTAAAGAAAAAGAAGAAGGAATCAAGAAGAAAAAGAAATATATAATTAAATGCAAACAGCTACAACGTGAAGAATCCCAAAAGTGTTTAGTATTAGTCGCTAATCGACTACTTGTAAGTTTCTTATTATAATGAGTTGACCGTAGAAATGTTCCGGCAATAATTTTCCTGAGCAGGGATGATGTTGCCGTGGTCTCAGAAGGTGTAAGGATGGACAGCGGAGTAATGGACCCAAAAGTGGCCACCCGAACTGAACCACCGCACAGGATAGGGAAAAATGTTAGGGAAATATTTAAGGGATGATAAAATAGCTGAAAAGAGTGATATTAGATTCCAGAAGTATGAATGAAGAAAACAAAGGAAGATAACAGACAGAAGCTTAATTGAGAAAGCAAATTTATAGAAGCAAATAGAAATATGAGTGTCAAAACAGGTTTTTTATGATTAGTGTGACCAGCCCTTATCAAGTAATATGTGAAAGACCAATACCCAGAGAAATTAAATCATTAATGAATTTGCCTCCAAGAGAGAGAGAGTTGAGTATGAAATCAAGCCTATTACCATTTAACCGAATAACAGGTGTATAACCAATCAGAAAGGAAGGAATATTATGAAGATTAATGGAAGAATCCGAAGATTGAAGAGTTCAACAATTTATTTTAAAAAACAAGTAGATAAAAATAAATCTGTTCTAGTGGGGGGGCTTTATGTAACGTTACGTAACCCATGCCCAAATATGATAACACACTCACCATCGTGAAAACCAGTAATCACCCCATTCTAAAAGTCAGAAATGGGTATTATGTACCAAGCTATAAAAAACTTTGTATTACAAAACACTGTAAACAATAACAAAGTGAAATATAGTGTATTTAGTGAAGGTGTAAACTTTTAAAAAAGAGCATCTCACAGATTGGTACTGTAGATGAAGAAACAATCAATATTGTAGCAGTGGACTATATTGCTGCTGACAATTTTTGTATTTTGTGTAATTTTGTATTGTGTAGGCCACAAAGGTCTAGTACCTAGGAATAATCTTTGTGTTTAAAATAATGATTTTGTTTAAATATAAGATAACCCAGGGTTAAATATAAAATAATAATAATATAAAATGATACTATGTTAGCAAGATGGCATAGGAAAAATAGTCTAGAGTAAGGATACATTCAGTAAATGATAAATAATAAATAAATCAAATTAAAAGAAATTAAAATATAAAATACCAATGTACAAGCTTAAGGAAAAATATAAAGAAAAACCTTACATAAATTAAATTGGATTATAAATAAAACCTAAAAAGGATTATTTTTATAAAAAGAAGAAATAAATTTATAATAATTAATAATAGCCTATATACTAAAAAGTATATAGATTCACCAATAAAGAACCATAAAAAATTCTTGGTTGCTAACAGTAACCAACTAACAAGATTTGAATTAATTGTTAAAACGATTTGGAAGTGAACGTTTGAAAAAGTGTAATGCCTATAAAAATTTGAGAAATTAACGAATACCATTTGGAATAAGTAGTGCAAAATTAATAAATTTAACAAGTGATGTCCACTACAATTTAGAACTCCTTCGAATAGAACCCTTCACGCCCGTAATTTGATGAAACTTTGAAAAGTCAACCTCCGAGATCCAGGCCTAGTTCACAGAACGTCGACATTTTGGTGAGATCGTTAACAAGTACAATTTAACTAAATTACATCTCAACTATAACATTATAACACTAGAAACAGCACCATATCTTTAAACACTTCAGGAGAAGAGGTGACAATAAACTTTATTATTTTGTTAAACCAAAAAACAGCAAATGTGGACTGGGAACATTCCGGCCGCCATTAAATAATTTTCGTGTTTAGTGAAGAAACGTAATCTGCGCTCTGGCGGATAACCCAGGAACTACATAATCTAAAATACTACAGATTATAATAAATTAATTTATGTAAAGCTTGGTATTAACCAATATTCATTTCTGACCGTCTCATAGTACAAAGAACTAAAAAATAACCCTGGGAAATTAATAAATTGTTTCTTTATTGTTTTCTGAAATAAAAATATTTATTATACATTATATTTTTAAAAAATAAGATTGAACTAATGTTGTGTTGTCAGTAAGAATCGATTTTACATTTCTGTTTTGGGAGAAGATAAAACAAAAATTTGCTAAATAAATGCAATGAATACTTTGTTGTTTGAATAAAAATGTGTATTATTTTCAGTAGATGTTAGTTGGTTACAGATTGTCTGGAGACAGAGAAGAGAACGGACAACCAGAAAATATTACATACTATTTGGGGTTAATTTAACCTCAAATCTGTTTGTAAATGTCACAATCAGCTGGTCTCATGAGCAGAGAAATTTAAATTAATTAATCGTATGCTAAGAGAGTAATTATCTTTGCCCTCTCTCTCCTAACTACGGTCAAACAACGGTATTGATTTCACCCAAATAAAATCTAAGGGAATATTTGCATAATCACACACACTCGATTTTTGAAAACATTGAACATAAATTATAACAAATTCTGTGACTCTCATTAAAGCGAGATTTTCGAAGAGCATAAATACACGTAAAATTTCTATGATACAGCGAGAGATTACCCGCGAGACGTTACAAGATGACACTCATAGCGTGGGGCAAATAAAACATTATTTCAATAAATAATTATAGTGACGATAAGATCAAACGATACTAATTGACTCTGAGAGATTACCGGCGAGACGTTACAAGGTGACGCTAACAACGTGGGGCAAATAAAACATAGATTCCATTAAGTAAAGTACTATATATGACTCTGAGAGATTACCCGTGAGACGTTACAAGATGGCGCTCAACTTAAAAGGGCTTTAATTAGGAAAGAAATTTTGAGATATACGAAAGATATAATAACAAAAAACCTAATTTTTGTCGGCAACGATGAGAAAACAAGAAATGCATAATACCAGAGGCAGATAGAAGAAGAGGGTAGAAGAAAAGGAGAAGGAAGAAGGTGGACAGGAACGAGAGATAGAAGTAGTCACGGACAGTGAAATGGAACAACCAACGGGTGATAAAGAAGAAACCAAAGTTGTCACAAACACGGAAAAGGAAAGAGTTGAAGAGGATGCCCAAGGGGACCAACCAGATAAAGCGGAAGCCAGAAGAGAACCAAATTGGCAAGACATGATGAAATTTATGGCCGAAAAATTTGACAAAATTGATGAAAACTCAAGGAAACAAAATGAAACCTTGAGCGAGAAATTTAATAAAATAGATGAAAATTGTAGTAAACAGGAGGAAACTTCAAAGAAACAAAACGAAACTTTGAAGGAACAAAACAAACAAACCAATGAGAAAATAGATAGTATTCAGGAAAGTCTAGTAAAACAATTCAATGAAAAAATTGAGACCATTCATGGAGATATCAGACAAACCATGAATGAACAATATTATCATGAATTGAAAGAAACTATTGACGGACAAAGGGAAGATATGATGTGCAATTTGAAGAGAATAATGAAAATTTAAAACAATTTGAGGGTAAAATGGAGAAGTTCAATAAGGAGATATGGGAAACTTTCGGGGAGAAGTTTGAAAATGTTACACTTAGCCAAAAAGCAGATACATACAAGGAGGAGACAAATAAGCAAATGGACAGTGGTTTCAAGAATTTGGATGAAACATTAGACAGCACTTCAGAAGGTATTAAAGTAAGTCCGAATACAGAAGAGAGCAGGAAGGAAATAGAAATTACAGAATACCAAGGGTAATATTATCAGAAAATAAAAATAGCCACAACAAAGAGGATAATCAATACCTGGAAATAAGACCAAGAAAATAAGAAAAACATGTAGAAAGAAAATAATAAATACAAGGGAAGAATGGGAGATGATTACAGGTGGATTAATTAATGTATTTAACCTTCCAATTAACGAACAGAGGGAATTAATTAAGTTAGATATCATTTAAATATGTCGATGATTGAAGGGTATCTGAAGATATCAGTCATATCATCAAGACGGAATATATCATTAAAAATTTTGGTAAATCATACAGAGGAAAAAGAGAATGGAATGATATTAAAAATGAGTGAATATGTTATATCAGAGGAGGTACAATACCTGTTAGTTAAAAAGGAACGAACAATGACGGAAGACCGGTACTTAAATGAAGGTTTCATACCAGCAAAGTGGGAGAGCCGGATGGTAAGGATATTATCAAGGAGAGAATTAATTCCGAACACCCCAGTAATCCGAGGAAAGGGAGTACCTGAGTTAATGGACCATGGTTAAACTGAATAATAACCAACTAGAAAAAGGGGACTGTTTTTCTGATACCGACCAAGCAACCCATTGGAAAGAAAACCCCAAAATTCAAAAAGTATGTAAGTACAACTTACTAAATATTTCGAAACAATATGATTTAATAAAACCCCAAAATTCAAAAAGTATGTAAGTACATCTTACTTAAGATATTTTGCAACCATTTGATTTAATAAAAAGTATGTAAGTACAACTTACTTAAGATATTTCACAACCATTTGATTTAACAAAAAGTATGTAAGGACAACTGACTTAATATATTTCGCAACAATTTGATTTAATAAAAAGACAAACCACCAAGAAAATGTAAGAACAGATTATTAAATAATAATTATAAATAACTGATTTAAAATGGAATAGTAGGAAAAATAATATTTTGATGGTAACAAACAGAAGAAGAAATAAATGAATAAAAACAATTGATGGTAATGTGCTCAAATAAGAAGAATAACGAATAATTCAATGACTACAATGAAGCTAAAGAATGATGATAATTAATACAACTGTAATTTAGAATTTCTCGGAATTGAAAATGATATAGGAAGAAATGATGCGGAGAAATATGTCACAAGAAGGAAAGTCAAAAGGATTTTAAAATAATGCCTATCAATAATGTTATATGCTATTAGTTAAAGAAAAAGAAGAAGGAATCAAGAAGAAAAAGAAATATATAGTTAAATGCAAACAGCTACAACGTGAAGAATCCCAAAAGTGTTTAGTATTAGTCGCTAATCGACTACTTGTAAGTTTCTTATTATAATGAATTGACCGTAGAAATGTTCCGGCAATAATTTTCCTGAGCAGGGATGATGTTGCCGTGGTCTCAGAAGGTGTAAGGATGGACAGCGGAGTAATGGACCCAAAAGTGGCCACCCGAACTGAACCACCGCACAGGATAGGGAAAAATGTTAGGGAAATATTTAAGGGATGATAAAATAGCTGAAAAGAGTGATATTAGATTCCAGAAGTATGAATGAAGAAAACAGAAGGAAGATAACAGACAGAAGCTTAATTGAGAAAGCAAATTTATAGAAGCAAATAGAAATATGAGTGTAAAAACAGGTTTTTTATGATTAGTGTGACCAGCCCTTATCAAGTAATATGTGAAAGACCAATACCCAGAGAAATTAAATCATTAATGAATTTGCCTCCAAGAGAGAGAGAGTTGAGTATGAAATCAAGCCTATTACCATTTAACCGAATAACAGGTGTATAACCAATCAGAAAGGAAGGAATATTATGAAGATTAGTGGAAGAATCCGAAGATTGAAGAGTTCAACAATTTATTTTAAAAAACAAGTAGATAAAAATAAATCTGTTCTAGTGGGGGGGGGGCTTTATGTAACGTTACGTAACCCATGCCCAAATATGATACACTCACCATCGTGAAAAACCAGTAATCACCCCATTCTAAAAGTCAGAAATGGGTATTATGTACCAAGCTATAAAAAACTTTGTATTACAAAACACTGTAAACAATAACAAAGTGAAATATAGTGTATTTAGTGAAGGTGTAAACTTTTAAAAAAGAGCATCTCACAGATTGGTACTGTAGATGAAAAAACAATCAATATTGTAGCAGTGGACTATATTGCTGCTGACAATTTTTGTATTTTGTGTAATTTTGTATTGTGTAGGCCACAAAGGTCTAGTACCTAGGAATAATCTTTGTGTTTAAAATAATGATTTTGTTTAAATATAAGATTACCCAGGGTTAAATATAAAATAATAATAATATAAAATGATACTATGTTAGCAAGATGGCATAGGAAAAATATTCTAGAGTAAGGATACATTCAGTAAATGATAAATAATAAATAAATCAAATTAAAAGAAATTAAAATATAAAATACCAATGTACAAGCTTAAGGAAAAATATAAAGAAAAACCTTACATAAATTAAATTGGATTATAAATAAAACCTAAAAAGGATTATTTTTATAAAAAGAAGAAATAAATTTATAATAATTAATAATAGCCTATATACTAAAAAGTATATAGATTCACCAATAAAAAACCATAAAAAATTCTTGGTTACTAACAGTAACCAACTAACAAGATTTGAATTAATTGTTAAAACGATTTGGAAGTGAACGTTTGAAAAAGTGTAATGCCTATAAAAATTTGAGAAATTAACGAATACCATTTGGAATAAGTAGTGCAAAATTAATAAATTTAACAAGTGATGTCCACTACAATTTAGAACTCCTTCGAATAGAACCCTTCACGCCCGTAATTTGATGAAACTTTGAAAAGTCAACCTCCGAGATCCAGGCCTAGTTCACAGAACGTCGACATTTTGGTGAGATTGTTAACAAGTACAATTTAACTAAATTACATCTCAACTATAACATTATAACACTAGAAACAGCACCATATCTTTAAACACTTCAGGAGAAGAGGTGACAATAAACTTTATTATTTTGTTAAACCAAAAAACAGCAAATGTGGACTGGGAACATTCCCGGCCGCCATTAAATAATTTTCGTGTTTAGTGAAGAAACGTAATCTGCGCTCTGGCGGATAACCAAGGAACTACATAATCTAAAATACTACAGATTATAATAAATTAATTTATGTAAAGCTTGGTATTAACCAATATTCATTTCTGACCGTCTCATAGTACAAAGAACTAAAAAATAACCCTGGGAAATTAATAAATTGTTTCTTTATTGTTTTCTGAAATAAAAATATATTATTATACATTATATTTTTTAAAAATAAGATTGAACTAATGTTGTGTTGTCAGTAAGAATCGATTATACATTTCTGTTTTGGGAGAAGATAAAACAAAAATTTGCTAAATAAATCCAATGAATACTTTGTTGTTTGAATAAAAATGTGTATTATTTTCAGTAGATGGTAGTTGGTTACAGATTGTCTGGAGACAGAGAAGAGAACGGACAACCAGAAAATATTACATACTATTTGGGGTTAATTTAACCTCAAATCTGTTTGTAAATGTCACAATCAGCTGGTCTCATGAGCGGAGAAATTTAAATTAATTAATCGTATGCTAAGAGAGAAATTATCTTTGCCCTCTCTCTCCTAACTACGGTAAACAACGGTATTGATTTCACCCAAATAAAATCTAAGGGAATATTTGCATAATCACACACACTCGATTTTTGAAAACATTGAACATAAATTATAACAAATTCTGTGACTCTCATTAAAGCGAGATTTTCGAAGAGCATAAATACACGTAAAATTTCTATAATACAGCGAGAGATTACCCGCGAGACGTTACAAGATGACACTCATAGCGTGGGGCAAATAAAACATTATTTCAATAAATAATTATAGTGACGATAAGATCAAACGATACTAATTGACTCTGAGAGATTACCGGCGAGACGTTACAAGGTGACGCTAACAACGTGGGGCAAATAAAACATAGATTCCATTAAGTAAAGTACTATATATGACTCTGAGAGATTACCCGTGAGACGTTACAAGATGGCGCTCAACTTAAAAGGGCTTTAATTAGGAAAGAAATTTTGAGATATACGAAAGATATAATAACAAAAAACCTAATTTTTGTCGGCAACGATGAGAAAACAAGAAATGCATAATACCAGAGGCAGATAGAAGAAGAGGGTAGAAGAAAAGGAGAAGGAAGAAGGTGGACAGGAACGAGAGATAGAAGTAGTCACGGACAGTGAAATGGAACAACCAACGGGTGATAAAGAAGAAACCAAAGTTGTCACAAACACGGAAAAGGAAAGAGTTGAAGAGGATGCCCAAGGGGACCAACCAGATAAAGCGGAAGCCAGAAGAGAACCAAATTGGCAAGACATGATGAAATTTATGGCCGAAAAATTTGACAAAATTGATGAAAACTCAAGGAAACAAAATGAAACCTTGAGCGAGAAATTTAATAAAATAGATGAAAATTGTAGTAAACAGGAGGAAACTTCAAAGAAACAAAACGAAACTTTGAAGGAACAAAACAAACAAACCAATGAGAAAATAGATAGTATTCAGGAAAGTCTAGTAAAACAATTCAATGAAAAAATTGAGACCATTCATGGAGATATCAGACAAACCATGAATGAACAATATTATCATGAATTGAAAGAAACTATTGACGGACAAAGGGAAGATATGATGTGCAATTTGAAGAGAATAATGAAAATTTAAAACAATTTGAGGGTAAAATGGAGAAGTTCAATAAGGAGATATGGGAAACTTTCGGGGAGAAGTTTGAAAATGTTACACTTAGCCAAAAAGCAGATACATACAAGGAGGAGACAAATAAGCAAATGGACAGTGGTTTCAAGAATTTGGATGAAACATTAGACAGCACTTCAGAAGGTATTAAAGTAAGTCCGAATACAGAAGAGAGCAGGAAGGAAATAGAAATTACAGAATACCAAGGGTAATATTATCAGAAAATAAAAATAGCCACAACAAAGAGGATAATCAATACCTGGAAATAAGACCAAGAAAATAAGAAAAACATGTAGAAAGAAAATAATAAATACAAGGGAAGAATGGGAGATGATTACAGGTGGATTAATTAATGTATTTAACCTTCCAATTAACGAACAGAGGGAATTAATTAAGTTAGATATCATTTAAATATGTCGATGATTGAAGGGTATCTGAAGATATCAGTCATATCATCAAGACGGAATATATCATTAAAAATTTTGGTAAATCATACAGAGGAAAAAGAGAATGGAATGATATTAAAAATGAGTGAATATGTTATATCAGAGGAGGTACAATACCTGTTAGTTAAAAAGGAACGAACAATGACGGAAGACCGGTACTTAAATGAAGGTTTCATACCAGCAAAGTGGGAGAGCCGGATGGTAAGGATATTATCAAGGAGAGAATTAATTCCGAACACCCCAGTAATCCGAGGAAAGGGAGTACCTGAGTTAATGGACCATGGTTAAACTGAATAATAACCAACTAGAAAAAGGGGACTGTTTTTCTGATACCGACCAAGCAACCCATTGGAAAGAAAACCCCAAAATTCAAAAAGTATGTAAGTACAACTTACTAAATATTTCGAAACAATATGATTTAATAAAACCCCAAAATTCAAAAAGTATGTAAGTACATCTTACTTAAGATATTTTGCAACCATTTGATTTAATAAAAAGTATGTAAGTACAACTTACTTAAGATATTTCACAACCATTTGATTTAACAAAAAGTATGTAAGGACAACTGACTTAATATATTTCGCAACAATTTGATTTAATAAAAAGACAAACCACCAAGAAAATGTAAGAACAGATTATTAAATAATAATTATAAATAACTGATTTAAAATGGAATAGTAGGAAAAATAATATTTTGATGGTAACAAACAGAAGAAGAAATAAATGAATAAAAACAATTGATGGTAATGTGCTCAAATAAGAAGAATAACGAATAATTCAATGACTACAATGAAGCTAAAGAATGATGATAATTAATACAACTGTAATTTAGAATTTCTCGGAATTGAAAATGATATAGGAAGAAATGATGCGGAGAAATATGTCACAAGAAGGAAAGTCAAAAGGATTTTAAAATAATGCCTATCAATAATGTTATATGCTATTAGTTAAAGAAAAAGAAGAAGGAATCAAGAAGAAAAAGAAATATATAGTTAAATGCAAACAGCTACAACGTGAAGAATCCCAAAAGTGTTTAGTATTAGTCGCTAATCGACTACTTGTAAGTTTCTTATTATAATGAATTGACCGTAGAAATGTTCCGGCAATAATTTTCCTGAGCAGGGATGATGTTGCCGTGGTCTCAGAAGGTGTAAGGATGGACAGCGGAGTAATGGACCCAAAAGTGGCCACCCGAACTGAACCACCGCACAGGATAGGGAAAAATGTTAGGGAAATATTTAAGGGATGATAAAATAGCTGAAAAGAGTGATATTAGATTCCAGAAGTATGAATGAAGAAAACAGAAGGAAGATAACAGACAGAAGCTTAATTGAGAAAGCAAATTTATAGAAGCAAATAGAAATATGAGTGTAAAAACAGGTTTTTTATGATTAGTGTGACCAGCCCTTATCAAGTAATATGTGAAAGACCAATACCCAGAGAAATTAAATCATTAATGAATTTGCCTCCAAGAGAGAGAGAGTTGAGTATGAAATCAAGCCTATTACCATTTAACCGAATAACAGGTGTATAACCAATCAGAAAGGAAGGAATATTATGAAGATTAGTGGAAGAATCCGAAGATTGAAGAGTTCAACAATTTATTTTAAAAAACAAGTAGATAAAAATAAATCTGTTCTAGTGGGGGGGGGGCTTTATGTAACGTTACGTAACCCATGCCCAAATATGATACACTCACCATCGTGAAAAACCAGTAATCACCCCATTCTAAAAGTCAGAAATGGGTATTATGTACCAAGCTATAAAAAACTTTGTATTACAAAACACTGTAAACAATAACAAAGTGAAATATAGTGTATTTAGTGAAGGTGTAAACTTTTAAAAAAGAGCATCTCACAGATTGGTACTGTAGATGAAAAAACAATCAATATTGTAGCAGTGGACTATATTGCTGCTGACAATTTTTGTATTTTGTGTAATTTTGTATTGTGTAGGCCACAAAGGTCTAGTACCTAGGAATAATCTTTGTGTTTAAAATAATGATTTTGTTTAAATATAAGATTACCCAGGGTTAAATATAAAATAATAATAATATAAAATGATACTATGTTAGCAAGATGGCATAGGAAAAATATTCTAGAGTAAGGATACATTCAGTAAATGATAAATAATAAATAAATCAAATTAAAAGAAATTAAAATATAAAATACCAATGTACAAGCTTAAGGAAAAATATAAAGAAAAACCTTACATAAATTAAATTGGATTATAAATAAAACCTAAAAAGGATTATTTTTATAAAAAGAAGAAATAAATTTATAATAATTAATAATAGCCTATATACTAAAAAGTATATAGATTCACCAATAAAAAACCATAAAAAATTCTTGGTTACTAACAGTAACCAACTAACAAGATTTGAATTAATTGTTAAAACGATTTGGAAGTGAACGTTTGAAAAAGTGTAATGCCTATAAAAATTTGAGAAATTAACGAATACCATTTGGAATAAGTAGTGCAAAATTAATAAATTTAACAAGTGATGTCCACTACAATTTAGAACTCCTTCGAATAGAACCCTTCACGCCCGTAATTTGATGAAACTTTGAAAAGTCAACCTCCGAGATCCAGGCCTAGTTCACAGAACGTCGACATTTTGGTGAGATTGTTAACAAGTACAATTTAACTAAATTACATCTCAACTATAACATTATAACACTAGAAACAGCACCATATCTTTAAACACTTCAGGAGAAGAGGTGACAATAAACTTTATTATTTTGTTAAACCAAAAAACAGCAAATGTGGACTGGGAACATTCCCGGCCGCCATTAAATAATTTTCGTGTTTAGTGAAGAAACGTAATCTGCGCTCTGGCGGATAACCAAGGAACTACATAATCTAAAATACTACAGATTATAATAAATTAATTTATGTAAAGCTTGGTATTAACCAATATTCATTTCTGACCGTCTCATAGTACAAAGAACTAAAAAATAACCCTGGGAAATTAATAAATTGTTTCTTTATTGTTTTCTGAAATAAAAATATATTATTATACATTATATTTTTTAAAAATAAGATTGAACTAATGTTGTGTTGTCAGTAAGAATCGATTATACATTTCTGTTTTGGGAGAAGATAAAACAAAAATTTGCTAAATAAATCCAATGAATACTTTGTTGTTTGAATAAAAATGTGTATTATTTTCAGTAGATGGTAGTTGGTTACAGATTGTCTGGAGACAGAGAAGAGAACGGACAACCAGAAAATATTACATACTATTTGGGGTTAATTTAACCTCAAATCTGTTTGTAAATGTCACAATCAGCTGGTCTCATGAGCGGAGAAATTTAAATTAATTAATCGTATGCTAAGAGAGAAATTATCTTTGCCCTCTCTCTCCTAACTACGGTAAACAACGGTATTGATTTCACCCAAATAAAATCTAAGGGAATATTTGCATAATCACACACACTCGATTTTTGAAAACATTGAACATAAATTATAACAAATTCTGTGACTCTCATTAAAGCGAGATTTTCGAAGAGCATAAATACACGTAAAATTTCTATAATACAGCGAGAGATTACCCGCGAGACGTTACAAGATGACACTCATAGCGTGGGGCAAATAAAACATTATTTCAATAAATAATTATAGTGACGATAAGATCAAACGATACTAATTGACTCTGAGAGATTACCGGCGAGACGTTACAAGGTGACGCTAACAACGTGGGGCAAATAAAACATAGATTCCATTAAGTAAAGTACTATATATGACTCTGAGAGATTACCCGTGAGACGTTACAAGATGGCGCTCAACTTAAAAGGGCTTTAATTAGGAAAGAAATTTTGAGATATACGAAAGATATAATAACAAAAAACCTAATTTTTGTCGGCAACGATGAGAAAACAAGAAATGCATAATACCAGAGGCAGATCGAAGAAGAGGGCAGAAGAAAAGGAGAAGGAAGAAGGTGGACAGGAACGAGAGATAGAAGTAGTCACGGACAGTGAAATGGAACAACCAACGGGTGATAAAGAAGAAACCAAAGTAGTCACAAACACGGAAAAGGAAAGAGTTGAAGAGGATGCCCAAGGGGACCAACCAGATAAAGCGGAAGCCAGAAGAGAACCAAATTGGCAAGACATGATGAAATTTATGGCCGAAAATTTTGACAAAATTGATGAAAACTCAAGGAAACAAAATGAAACCTTGAGCGAGAAATTTAATAAAATAGATGAAAATTGTAGTAAACAGGAGGAAACTTCAAAGAAACAAAACGAAACTTTGAAGGAACAAAAACAAACCAATGAGAAAATAGATAGTATTCAGGAAAGTCTAGTAAAACAATTCAATGAAAAAATTGAGACCATTCATGGAGATATCAGACAAACCATGAATGAACAATATTATCATGAATTGAAAGAAACTATTGACGGACAAAGGGAAGATATGATGTGCAATTTGAAGAGAATAATGAAAATTTAAAACAATTTGAGGGTAAAATGGAGAAGTTCAATAAGGAGATATGGGAAACTTTCGGGGAGAAGTTTGAAAATGTTAATACACTTAGCCAAAAAGCAGATACATACAAGGAGGAGACAAATAAGCAAATGGACAGTGGTTTCAAGAATTTGGATGAAACATTAGACAGCACTTCAGAAGGTATTAAAGTAAGTCCGAATACAGAAGAGAGCAGGAAGGAAATAGAAATTACAGAATACCAAGGTGTAATATTATCAGAAAATAAAAATAGCCACAACAAAGAGGATAATCAATACCTGGAAATAAGACCAAGAAAGTGAGAAAAACATGTAGAAAGAAAATAATAAATACAAGGGAAGAATGGGAGATGATTACAGGTGGATTAATTAATGTATTTAACCTTCCAATTAACGAACAGAGGGAATTAATTAAGTTAGATATCATTTAAATATGTCGATGATTGAAGGGTATCTGAAGATATCAGTCATATCATCAAGACGGAATATATCATTAAAAATTTTGGTAAATCATACAGAGGAAAAAGAGAATGGAATGATATTAAAAATGAGTGAATATGTTATGTCAGAGGAGGTACAATACCTGTTAGTTAAAAAGGAACGAACAATGACGGAAGACCGGTACTTAAATGAAGGTTTCATACCAGCAAAGTGGGAGAGCCGGATGGTAAGGATATTATCAAGGAGAGAATTAATTCCGAACACCCCAGTAATCCGAGGAAAGGGAGTACCTGAGTTAATGGACCATGGTTAAACTGAATAATAACCAACTAGAAAAAGGGGACTGATTTTCTGATACCGACCAAGCAACCCATTGGAAAGAAAACCCCAAAATTCAAAAAGTATGTAAGTACAACTTACTAAATATTTCGAAACAATATGATTTAATAAAACCCCAAAATTCAAAAAGTATGTAAGTACATCTTACTTAAGATATTTTGCAACCATTTGATTTAATAAAAAGTATGTAAGTACAACTTACTTAAGATATTTCACAACCATTTGATTTAACAAAAAGTATGTAAGGACAACTGACTTAATATATTTCGCAACAATTTGATTTAATAAAAAGACAAACCACCAAGAAAATGTAAGAACAGATTATTAAATAATAATTATAAATAACTGATTTAAAATGGAATAGTAGGAAAAATAATATTTTGATGGTAACAAACAGAATAAGAAATAAATGAATAAAAACAATTGATGGTAATGTGCTCAAATAAGAAGAATAACGAATAATTCAATGACTACAATGAAGCTAAAGAATGATGATAATTAATACAACTGTAATTTAGAATTTCTCGGAATTGAAAATGATATAGGAAGAAATGATGCGGAGAAATATGTCACAAGAAGGAAAGTCAAAAGGATTTTAAAATAATGCCTATCAATAATGTTATATGCTATTAGTTAAAGAAAAAGAAGAAGGAATCAAGAAGAAAAAGAAATATATAATTAAATGCAAACAGCTACAACGTGAAGAATCCCAAAAGTGTTTAGTATTAGTCGCTAATCGACTACTTGTAAGTTTCTTATTATAATGAATTGACCGTAGAAATGTTCCGGCAATAATTTTCCTGAGCAGGGATGATGTTGCCGTGGTCTCAGAAGGTGTAAGGATGGACAGCGGAGTAATGGACCCAAAAGTGGCCACCCGAACTGAACCACCGCACAGGATAGGGAAAAATGTTAGGGAAATATTTAAGGGATGATAAAATAGCTGAAAAGAGTGATATTAGATTCCAGAAGTATGAATGAAGAAAACAGAAGGAAGATAACAGACAGAAGCTTAATTGAGAAAGCAAATTTATAGAAGCAAATAGAAATATGAGTGTAAAAACAGGTTTTTTATGATTAGTGTGACCAGCCCTTATCAAGTAATATGTGAAAGACCAATACCCAGAGAAATTAAATCATTAATGAATTTGCCTCCAAGAGAGAGAGAGTTGAGTATGAAATCAAGCCTATTACCATTTAACCGAATAACAGGTGTATAACCAATCAGAAAGGAAGGAATATTATGAAGATTAATGGAAGAATCCGAAGATTGAAGAGTTCAACAATTTATTTTAAAAAACAAGTAGATAAAAATAAATCTGTTCTAGTGGGGGGGCTTTATGTAACGTTACGTAACCCATGCCCAAATATGATAACACACTCACCATCGTGAAAACCAGTAATCACCCCATTCTAAAAGTCAGAAATGGGTATTATGTACCAAGCTATAAAAAACTTTGTATTACAAAACACTGTAAACAATAACAAAGTGAAATATAGTGTATTTAGTGAAGGTGTAAACTTTTAAAAAAGAGCATCTCACAGATTGGTACTGTAGATGAAAAAACAATCAATATTGTAGCAGTGGACTATATTGCTGCTGACAATTTTTGTATTTTGTGTAATTTTGTATTGTGTAGGCCACAAAGGTCTAGTACCTAGGAATAATCTTTGTGTTTAAAATAATGATTTTGTTTAAATATAAGATAACCCAGGGTTAAATATAAAATAATAATAATATAAAATGATACTATGTTAGCAAGATGGCATAGGAAAAATATTCTAGAGTAAGGATACATTCAGTAAATGATAAATAATAAATAAATCAAATTAAAAGAAATTAAAATATAAAATACCAATGTACAAGCTTAAGGAAAAATATAAAGAAAAACCTTACATAAATTAAATTGGATTATAAATAAAACCTAAAAAGGATTATTTTTATAAAAAGAAGAAATAAATTTATAATAATTAATAATAGCCTATATACTAAAAAGTATATAGATTCACCAATAAAAAACCATAAAAATTTCTTGGTTACTAACAGTAACCAACTAACAAGATTTGAATTAATTGTTAAAACGATTTGGAAGTGAACGTTTGAAAAAGTGTAATGCCTATAAAAATTTGAGAAATTAACGAATACCATTTGGAATAAGTAGTGCAAAATTAATAAATTTAACAAGTGATGTCCACTACAATTTAGAACTCCTTCGAATAGAACCCTTCACGCCCGTAATTTGATGAAACTTTGAAAAGTCAACCTCCGAGATCCAGGCCTAGTTCACAGAACGTCGACATTTTGGTGAGATTGTTAACAAGTACAATTTAACTAAATTACATCTCAACTATAACATTATAACACTAGAAACAGCACCATATCTTTAAACACTTGAGGAGAAGAGGTGACAATAAACTTTATTATTTTGTTAAACCAAAAAACAGCAAATGTGGACTGGGAACATTCCCGGCCGCCATTAAATAATTTTCGTGTTTAGTGAAGAAACGTAATCTGCGCTCTGGCGGATAACCAAGGAACTACATAATCTAAAATACTACAGATTATAATAAATTAATTTATGTAAACCTTGGTATTAACCAATATTCATTTCTGACCGTCTCATAGTACAAAGAACTAAAAAATAACCCTGGGAAATTAATAAATTGTTTCTTTATTGTTTTCTGAAATAAAAATATATTATTATACATTATATTTTTAAAAAATAAGATTGAACTAATGTTGTGTTGTCAGTAAGAATCGATTATACATTTCTGTTTTGGGAGAAGATAAAACAAAAATTTGCTAAATAAATCCAATGAATACTTTGTTGTTTGAATAAAAATGTGTATTATTTTCAGTAGATGGTAGTTGGTTACAGATTGTCTGGAGACAGAGAAGAGAACGGACAACCAGAAAATATTACATACTATTTGGGGTTAATTTAACCTCAAATCTGTTTGTAAATGTCACAATCAGCTGGTCTCATGAGCGGAGAAATTTAAATTAATTAATCGTATGCTAAGAGAGAAATTATCTTTGCCCTCTCTCTCCTAACTACGGTCAAACAACGGTATTGATTTCACCCAAATAAAATCTAAGGGAATATTTGCATAATCACACACACTCGATTTTTGAAAACATTGAACATAAATTATAACAAATTCTGTGACTCTCATTAAAGCGAGATTTTCGAAGAGCATAAATACACGTAAAATTTCTATAATACAGCGAGAGATTACCCGCGAGACGTTACAAGATGACACTCATAGCGTGGGGCAAATAAAACATTATTTCAATAAATAATTATAGTGACGATAAGATCAAACTATACTAATTGACTCTGAGAGATTACCGGCGAGACGTTACAAGGTGACGCTAACAACGTGGGGCAAATAAAACATAGATTCCATTAAGTAAAGTACTATATATGACTCTGAGAGATTACCCGTGAGACGTTACAAGATGGCGCTCAACTTAAAAGGGCTTTAATTAGGAAAGAAATTTTGAGATATACGAAAGATATAATAACAAAAAACCTAATTTTTGTCGGCAACGATGAGAAAACAAGAAATGCATAATACCAGAGGCAGATCGAAGAAGAGGGCAGAAGAAAAGGAGAAGGAAGAAGGTGGACAGGAACGAGAGATAGAAGTAGTCACGGACAGTGAAATGGAACAACCAACGGGTGATAAAGAAGAAACCAAAGTAGTCACAAACACGGAAAAGGAAAGAGTTGAAGAGGATGCCCAAGGGGACCAACCAGATAAAGCGGAAGCCAGAAGAGAACCTAATTGGCAAGACATGATGAAATTTATGGCCGAAAATTTTGACAAAATTGATGAAAACTCAAGGAAACAAAATGAAACCTTGAGCGAGAAATTTAATAAAATAGATGAAAATTGTAGTAAACAGGAGGAAACTTCAAAGAAACAAAACGAAACTTTGAAGGAACAAAACAAACAAACCAATGAGAAAATAGATAGTATTCAGGAAAGTCTAGTAAAACAATTCAATGAAAAAATTGAGACCATTCATGGAGATATCAGACAAACCATGAATGAACAATATTATCATGAATTGAAAGAAACTATTGACGGACAAAGGGAAGATATGATGTGCAATTTGAAGAGAATAATGAAAATTTAAAACAATTTGAGGGTAAAATGGAGAAGTTCAATAAGGAGATATGGGAAACTTTCGGGGAGAAGTTTGAAAATGTTAATACACTTAGCCAAAAAGCAGATACATACAAGGAGGAGACAAATAAGCAAATGGACAGTGGTTTCAAGAATTTGGATGAAACATTAGACAGCACTTCAGAAGGTATTAAAGTAAGTCCGAATACAGAAGAGAGCAGGAAGGAAATAGAAATTACAGAATACCAAGGTGTAATATTATCAGAAAATAAAAATAGCCACAACAAAGAGGATAATCAATACCTGGAAATAAGACCAAGAAAGTGAGAAAAACATGTAGAAAGAAAATAATAAATACAAGGGAAGAATGGGAGATGATTACAGGTGGATTAATTAATGTATTTAACCTTCCAATTAATGAACAGAGGGAATTAATTAAGTTAGATATCATTTAAATATGTCGATGATTGAAGGGTATCTGAAGATATCAGTCATATCATCAAGACGGAATATATCATTAAAAATTTTGGTAAATCATACAGAGGAAAAAGAGAATGGAATGATATTAAAAATGAGTGAATATGTTATGTCAGAGGAGGTACAATACCTGTTAGTTAAAAAGGAACGAACAATGACGGAAGACCGGTACTTAAATGAAGGTTTCATACCAGCAAAGTGGGAGAGCCGGATGGTAAGGATATTATCAAGGAGAGAATTAATTCCGAACACCCCAGTAATCCGAGGAAAGGGAGTACCTGAGTTAATGGACCATGGTTAAACTGAATAATAACCAACTAGAAAAAGGGGACTGATTTTCTGATACCGACCAAGCAACCCATTGGAAAGAAAACCCCAAAATTCAAAAAGTATGTAAGTACAACTTACTAAATATTTCGAAACAATATGATTTAATAAAACCCCAAAATTCAAAAAGTATGTAAGTACATCTTACTTAAGATATTTTGCAACCATTTGATTTAATAAAAAGTATGTAAGTACAACTTACTTAAGATATTTCACAACCATTTGATTTAACAAAAAGTATGTAAGGACAACTGACTTAATATATTTCGCAACAATTTGATTTAATAAAAAGACAAACCACCAAGAAAATGTAAGAACAGATTATTAAATAATAATTATAAATAACTGATTTAAAATGGAATAGTAGGAAAAATAATATTTTGATGGTAACAAACAGAAGAAGAAATAAATGAATAAAAACAATTGATGGTAATGTGCTCAAATAAGAAGAATAACGAATAATTCAATGACTACAATGAAGCTAAAGAATGATGATAATTAATACAACTGTAATTTAGAATTTCTCGGAATTGAAAATGATATAGGAAGAAATGATGCGGAGAAATATGTCACAAGAAGGAAAGTCAAAAGGATTTTAAAATAATGCCTATCAATAATGTTATATGCTATTAGTTAAAGAAAAAGAAGAAGGAATCAAGAAGAAAAAGAAATATATAATTAAATGCAAACAGCTACAACGTGAAGAATCCCAAAAGTGTTTAGTATTAGTCGCTAATCGACTACTTGTAAGTTTCTTATTATAATGAATTGACCGTAGAAATGTTCCGGCAATAATTTTCCTGAGCAGGGATGATGTTGCCGTGGTCTCAGAAGGTGTAAGGATGGACAGCGGAGTAATGGACCCAAAAGTGGCCACCCGAACTGAACCACCGCACAGGATAGGGAAAAATGTTAGGGAAATATTTAAGGGATGATAAAATAGCTGAAAAGAGTGATATTAGATTCCAGAAGTATGAATGAAGAAAACAGAAGGAAGATAACAGACAGAAGCTTAATTGAGAAAGCAAATTTATAGAAGCAAATAGAAATATGAGTGTCAAAACAGGTTTTTTATGATTAGTGTGACCAGCCCTTATCAAGTAATATGTGAAAGACCAATACCCAGAGAAATTAAATCATTAATGAATTTGCCTCCAAGAGAGAGAGAGTTGAGTATGAAATCAAGCCTATTACCATTTAACCGAATAACAGGTGTATAACCAATCAGAAAGGAAGGAATATTATGAAGATTAATGGAAGAATCCGAAGATTGAAGAGTTCAACAATTTATTTTAAAAAACAAGTAGATAAAAATAAATCTGTTCTAGTGGGGGGGCTTTATGTAACGTTACGTAACCCATGCCCAAATATGATAACACACTCACCATCGTGAAAACCAGTAATCACCCCATTCTAAAAGTCAGAAATGGGTATTATGTACCAAGCTATAAAAAACTTTGTATTACAAAACACTGTAAACAATAACAAAGTGAAATATAGTGTATTTAGTGAAGGTGTAAACTTTTAAAAAAGAGCATCTCACAGATTGGTACTGTAGATGAAAAAACAATCAATATTGTAGCAGTGGACTATATTGCTGCTGACAATTTTTGTATTTTGTGTAATTTTGTATTGTGTAGGCCACAAAGGTCTAGTACCTAGGAATAATCTTTGTGTTTAAAATAATGATTTTGTTTAAATATAAGATAACCCAGGGTTAAATATAAAATAATAATAATATAAAATGATACTATGTTAGCAAGATGGCATAGGAAAAATATTCTAGAGTAAGGATACATTCAGTAAATGATAAATAATAAATAAATCAAATTAAAAGAAATTAAAATATAAAATACCAATGTACAAGCTTAAGGAAAAATATAAAGAAAAACCTTACATAAATTAAATTGGATTATAAATAAAACCTAAAAAGGATTATTTTTATAAAAAGAAGAAATAAATTTATAATAATTAATAATAGCCTATATACTAAAAAGTATATAGATTCACCAATAAAAAACCATAAAAAATTCTTGGTTACTAACAGTAACCAACTAACAAGATTTGAATTAATTGTTAAAACGATTTGGAAGTGAACGTTTGAAAAAGTGTAATGCCTATAAAAATTTGAGAAATTAACGAATACCATTTGGAATAAGTAGTGCAAAATTAATAAATTTAACAAGTGATGTCCACTACAATTTAGAACTCCTTCGAATAGAACCCTTCACGCCCGTAATTTGATGAAACTTTGAAAAGTCAACCTCCGAGATCCAGGCCTAGTTCACAGAACGTCGACATTTTGGTGAGATTGTTAACAAGTACAATTTAACTAAATTACATCTCAACTATAACATTATAACACTAGAAACAGCACCATATCTTTAAACACTTGAGGAGAAGAGGTGACAATAAACTTTATTATTTTGTTAAACCAAAAAACAGCAAATGTGGACTGGGAACATTCCCGGCCGCCATTAAATAATTTTCGTGTTTAGTGAAGAAACGTAATCTGCGCTCTGGCGGATAACCAAGGAACTACATAATCTAAAATACTACAGATTATAATAAATTAATTTATGTAAACCTTGGTATTAACCAATATTCATTTCTGACCGTCTCATAGTACAAAGAACTAAAAAATAACCCTGGGAAATTAATAAATTGTTTCTTTATTGTTTTCTGAAATAAAAATATATTATTATACATTATATTTTTAAAAAATAAGATTGAACTAATGTTGTGTTGTCAGTAAGAATCGATTATACATTTCTGTTTTGGGAGAAGATAAAACAAAAATTTGCTAAATAAATCCAATGAATACTTTGTTGTTTGAATAAAAATGTGTATTATTTTCAGTAGATGGTAGTTGGTTACAGATTGTCTGGAGACAGAGAAGAGAACGGACAACCAGAAAATATTACATACTATTTGGGGTTAATTTAACCTCAAATCTGTTTGTAAATGTCACAATCAGCTGGTCTCATGAGCGGAGAAATTTAAATTAATTAATCGTATGCTAAGAGAGAAATTATCTTTGCCCTCTCTCTCCTAACTACGGTCAAACAACGGTATTGATTTCACCCAAATAAAATCTAAGGGAATATTTGCATAATCACACACACTCGATTTTTGAAAACATTGAACATAAATTATAACAAATTCTGTGACTCTCATTAAAGCGAGATTTTCGAAGAGCATAAATACACGTAAAATTTCTATAATACAGCGAGAGATTACCCGCGAGACGTTACAAGATGACACTCATAGCGTGGGGCAAATAAAACATTATTTCAATAAATAATTATAGTGACGATAAGATCAAACGATACTAATTGACTCTGAGAGATTACCGGCGAGACGTTACAAGGTGACGCTAACAACGTGGGGCAAATAAAACATAGATTCCATTAAGTAAAGTACTATATATGACTCTGAGAGATTACCCGTGAGACGTTACAAGATGGCGCTCAACTTAAAAGGGCTTTAATTAGGAAAGAAATTTTGAGATATACGAAAGATATAATAACAAAAAACCTAATTTTTGTCGGCAACGATGAGAAAACAAGAAATGCATAATACCAGAGGCAGATCGAAGAAGAGGGCAGAAGAAAAGGAGAAGGAAGAAGGTGGACAGGAACGAGAGATAGAAGTAGTCACGGACAGTGAAATGGAACAACCAACGGGTGATAAAGAAGAAACCAAAGTAGTCACAAACACGGAAAAGGAAAGAGTTGAAGAGGATGCCCAAGGGGACCAACCAGATAAAGCGGAAGCCAGAAGAGAACCAAATTGGCAAGACATGATGAAATTTATGGCCGAAAATTTTGACAAAATTGATGAAAACTCAAGGAAACAAAATGAAACCTTGAGCGAGAAATTTAATAAAATAGATGAAAATTGTAGTAAACAGGAGGAAACTTCAAAGAAACAAAACGAAACTTTGAAGGAACAAAACAAACAAACCAATGAGAAAATAGATAGTATTCAGGAAAGTCTAGTAAAACAATTCAATGAAAAAATTGAGACCATTCATGGAGATATCAGACAAACCATGAATGAACAATATTATCATGAATTGAAAGAAACTATTGACGGACAAAGGGAAGATATGATGTGCAATTTGAAGAGAATAATGAAAATTTAAAACAATTTGAGGGTAAAATGGAGAAGTTCAATAAGGAGATATGGGAAACTTTCGGGGAGAAGTTTGAAAATGTTAATACACTTAGCCAAAAAGCAGATACATACAAGGAGGAGACAAATAAGCAAATGGACAGTGGTTTCAAGAATTTGGATGAAACATTAGACAGCACTTCAGAAGGTATTAAAGTAAGTCCGAATACAGAAGAGAGCAGGAAGGAAATAGAAATTACAGAATACCAAGGTGTAATATTATCAGAAAATAAAAATAGCCACAACAAAGAGGATAATCAATACCTGGAAATAAGACCAAGAAAGTGAGAAAAACATGTAGAAAGAAAATAATAAATACAAGGGAAGAATGGGAGATGATTACAGGTGGATTAATTAATGTATTTAACCTTCCAATTAACGAACAGAGGGAATTAATTAAGTTAGATATCATTTAAATATGTCGATGATTGAAGGGTATCTGAAGATATCAGTCATATCATCAAGACGGAATATATCATTAAAAATTTTGGTAAATCATACAGAGGAAAAAGAGAATGGAATGATATTAAAAATGAGTGAATATGTTATGTCAGAGGAGGTACAATACCTGTTAGTTAAAAAGGAACGAACAATGACGGAAGACCGGTACTTAAATGAAGGTTTCATACCAGCAAAGTGGGAGAGCCGGATGGTAAGGATATTATCAAGGAGAGAATTAATTCCGAACACCCCAGTAATCCGAGGAAAGGGAGTACCTGAGTTAATGGACCATGGTTAAACTGAATAATAACCAACTAGAAAAAGGGGACTGATTTTCTGATACCGACCAAGCAACCCATTGGAAAGAAAACCCCAAAATTCAAAAAGTATGTAAGTACAACTTACTAAATATTTCGAAACAATATGATTTAATAAAACCCCAAAATTCAAAAAGTATGTAAGTACATCTTACTTAAGATATTTTGCAACCATTTGATTTAATAAAAAGTATGTAAGTACAACTTACTTAAGATATTTCACAACCATTTGATTTAACAAAAAGTATGTAAGGACAACTGACTTAATATATTTCGCAACAATTTGATTTAATAAAAAGACAAACCACCAAGAAAATGTAAGAAGAACAGATTATTAAATAATAATTATAAATAACTGATTTAAAATGGAATAGTAGGAAAAATAATATTTTGATGGTAACAAACAGAAGAAGAAATAAATGAATAAAAACAATTGATGGTAATGTGCTCAAATAAGAAGAATAACGAATAATTCAATGACTACAATGAAGCTAAAGAATGATGATAATTAATACAACTGTAATTTAGAATTTCTCGGAATTGAAAATGATATAGGAAGAAATGATGCGGAGAAATATGTCACAAGAAGGAAAGTCAAAAGGATTTTAAAATAATGCCTATCAATAATGTTATATGTTATTAGTTAAAGAAAAAGAAGAAGGAATCAAGAAGAAAAAGAAATATATAATTAAATGCAAACAGCTACAACGTGAAGAATCCCAAAAGTGTTTAGTATTAGTCGCTAATCGACTACTTGTAAGTTTCTTATTATAATGAATTGACCGTAGAAATGTTCCGGCAATAATTTTCCTGAGCAGGGATGATGTTCCCCTGGTCTCAGAAGGTGTAAGGATGGACAGCGGAGTAATGGACCCAAAAGTGGCCACCCGAACTGAACCACCGCACAGGATAGGGAAAAATGTTAGGGAAATATTTAAGGGATGATAAAATAGCTGAAAAGAGTGATATTAGATTCCAGAAGTATGAATGAAGAAAACAGAAGGAAGATAACAGACAGAAGCTTAATTGAGAAAGCAAATTTATAGAAGCAAATAGAAATATGAGTGTAAAAACAGGTTTTTTATGATTAGTGTGACCAGCCCTTATCAAGTAATATGTGAAAGACCAATACCCAGAGAAATTAAATCATTAATGAATTTGCCTCCAAGAGAGAGAGAGTTGAGTATGAAATCAAGCCTATTACCATTTAACCGAATAACAGGTGTATAACCAATCAGAAAGGAAGGAATATTATGAAGATTAATGGAAGAATCCGAAGATTGAAGAGTTCAACAATTTATTTTAAAAAACAAGTAGATAAAAATAAATCTGTTCTAGTGGGGGGGCTTTATGTAACGTTACGTAACCCATGCCCAAATATGATAACACACTCACCATCGTGAAAACCAGTAATCACCCCATTCTAAAAGTCAGAAATGGGTATTATGTACCAAGCTATAAAAAACTTTGTATTACAAAACACTGTAAACAATAACAAAGTGAAATATAGTGTATTTAGTGAAGGTGTAAACTTTTAAAAAAGAGCATCTCACAGATTGGTACTGTAGATGAAAAAACAATCAATATTGTAGCAGTGGACTGTATTGCTGCTGACAATTTTTGTATTTTGTGTAATTTTGTATTGTGTAGGCCACAAAGGTCTAGTACCTAGGAATAATCTTTGTGTTTAAAATAATGATTTTGTTTAAATATAAGATAACCCAGGGTTAAATATAAAATAATAATAATATAAAATGATACTATGTTAGCAAGATGGCATAGGAAAAATATTCTAGAGTAAGGATACATTCAGTAAATGATAAATAATAAATAAATCAAATTAAAAGAAATTAAAATATAAAATACCAATGTACAAGCTTAAGGAAAAATATAAAGAAAAACCTTACATAAATTAAATTGGATTATAAATAAAACCTAAAAAGGATTATTTTTATAAAAAGAAGAAATAAATTTATAATAATTAATAATAGCCTATATACTAAAAAGTATATAGATTCACCAATAAAAAACCATAAAAAATTCTTGGTTACTAACAGTAACCAACTAACAAGATTTGAATTAATTGTTAAAACGATTTGGAAGTGAACGTTTGAAAAAGTGTAATGCCTATAAAAATTTGAGAAATTAACGAATACCATTTGGAATAAGTAGTGCAAAATTAATAAATTTAACAAGTGATGTCCACTACAATTTAGAACTCCTTCGAATAGAACCCTTCACGCCCGTAATTTGATGAAACTTTGAAAAGTCAACCTCCGAGATCCAGGCCTAGTTCACAGAACGTCGACATTTTGGTGAGATTGTTAACAAGTACAATTTAACTAAATTACATCTCAACTATAACATTATAACACTAGAAACAGCACCATATCTTTAAACACTTGAGGAGAAGAGGTGACAATAAACTTTATTATTTTGTTAAACCAAAAAACAGCAAATGTGGACTGGGAACATTCCCGGCCGCCATTAAATAATTTTCGTGTTTAGTGAAGAAACGTAATCTGCGCTCTGGCGGATAACCAAGGAACTACATAATCTAAAATACTACAGATTATAATAAATTAATTTATGTAAACCTTGGTATTAACCAATATTCATTTCTGACCGTCTCATAGTACAAAGAACTAAAAAATAACCCTGGGAAATTAATAAATTGTTTCTTTATTGTTTTCTGAAATAAAAATATATTATTATACATTATATTTTTAAAAAATAAGATTGAACTAATGTTGTGTTGTCAGTAAGAATCGATTATACATTTCTGTTTTGGGAGAAGATAAAACAAAAATTTGCTAAATAAATCCAATGAATACTTTGTTGTTTGAATAAAAATGTGTATTATTTTCAGTAGATGGTAGTTGGTTACAGATTGTCTGGAGACAGAGAAGAGAACGGACAACCAGAAAATATTACATACTATTTGGGGTTAATTTAACCTCAAATCTGTTTGTAAATGTCACAATCAGCTGGTCTCATGAGCGGAGAAATTTAAATTAATTAATCGTATGCTAAGAGAGAAATTATCTTTGCCCTCTCTCTCCTAACTACGGTCAAACAACGGTATTGATTTCACCCAAATAAAATCTAAGGGAATATTTGCATAATCACACACACTCGATTTTTGAAAACATTGAACATAAATTATAACAAATTCTGTGACTCTCATTAAAGCGAGATTTTCGAAGAGCATAAATACACGTAAAATTTCTATAATACAGCGAGAGATTACCCGCGAGACGTTACAAGATGACACTCATAGCGTGGGGCAAATAAAACATTATTTCAATAAATAATTATAGTGACGATAAGATCAAACTATACTAATTGACTCTGAGAGATTACCGGCGAGACGTTACAAGGTGACGCTAACAACGTGGGGCAAATAAAACATAGATTCCATTAAGTAAAGTACTATATATGACTCTGAGAGATTACCCGTGAGACGTTACAAGATGGCGCTCAACTTAAAAGGGCTTTAATTAGGAAAGAAATTTTGAGATATACGAAAGATATAATAACAAAAAACCTAATTTTTGTCGGCAACGATGAGAAAACAAGAAATGCATAATACCAGAGGCAGATCGAAGAAGAGGGCAGAAGAAAAGGAGAAGGAAGAAGGTGGACAGGAACGAGAGATAGAAGTAGTCACGGACAGTGAAATGGAACAACCAACGGGTGATAAAGAAGAAACCAAAGTAGTCACAAACACGGAAAAGGAAAGAGTTGAAGAGGATGCCCAAGGGGACCAACCAGATAAAGCGGAAGCCAGAAGAGAACCAAATTGGCAAGACATGATGAAATTTATGGCCGAAAATTTTGACAAAATTGATGAAAACTCAAGGAAACAAAATGAAACCTTGAGCGAGAAATTTAATAAAATAGATGAAAATTGTAGTAAACAGGAGGAAACTTCAAAGAAACAAAACGAAACTTTGAAGGAACAAAACAAACAAACCAATGAGAAAATAGATAGTATTCAGGAAAGTCTAGTAAAACAATTCAATGAAAAAATTGAGACCATTCATGGAGATATCAGACAAACCATGAATGAACAATATTATCATGAATTGAAAGAAACTATTGACGGACAAAGGGAAGATATGATGTGCAATTTGAAGAGAATAATGAAAATTTAAAACAATTTGAGGGTAAAATGGAGAAGTTCAATAAGGAGATATGGGAAACTTTCGGGGAGAAGTTTGAAAATGTTAATACACTTAGCCAAAAAGCAGATACATACAAGGAGGAGACAAATAAGCAAATGGACAGTGGTTTCAAGAATTTGGATGAAACATTAGACAGCACTTCAGAAGGTATTAAAGTAAGTCCGAATACAGAAGAGAGCAGGAAGGAAATAGAAATTACAGAATACCAAGGTGTAATATTATCAGAAAATAAAAATAGCCACAACAAAGAGGATAATCAATACCTGGAAATAAGACCAAGAAAGTGAGAAAAACATGTAGAAAGAAAATAATAAATACAAGGGAAGAATGGGAGATGATTACAGGTGGATTAATTAATGTATTTAACCTTCCAATTAATGAACAGAGGGAATTAATTAAGTTAGATATCATTTAAATATGTCGATGATTGAAGGGTATCTGAAGATATCAGTCATATCATCAAGACGGAATATATCATTAAAAATTTTGGTAAATCATACAGAGGAAAAAGAGAATGGAATGATATTAAAAATGAGTGAATATGTTATGTCAGAGGAGGTACAATACCTGTTAGTTAAAAAGGAACGAACAATGACGGAAGACCGGTACTTAAATGAAGGTTTCATACCAGCAAAGTGGGAGAGCCGGATGGTAAGGATATTATCAAGGAGAGAATTAATTCCGAACACCCCAGTAATCCGAGGAAAGGGAGTACCTGAGTTAATGGACCATGGTTAAACTGAATAATAACCAACTAGAAAAAGGGGACTGATTTTCTGATACCGACCAAGCAACCCATTGGAAAGAAAACCCCAAAATTCAAAAAGTATGTAAGTACAACTTACTAAATATTTCGAAACAATATGATTTAATAAAACCCCAAAATTCAAAAAGTATGTAAGTACATCTTACTTAAGATATTTTGCAACCATTTGATTTAATAAAAAGTATGTAAGTACAACTTACTTAAGATATTTCACAACCATTTGATTTAACAAAAAGTATGTAAGGACAACTGACTTAATATATTTCGCAACAATTTGATTTAATAAAAAGACAAACCACCAAGAAAATGTAAGAACAGATTATTAAATAATAATTATAAATAACTGATTTAAAATGGAATAGTAGGAAAAATAATATTTTGATGGTAACAAACAGAAGAAGAAATAAATGAATAAAAACAATTGATGGTAATGTGCTCAAATAAGAAGAATAACGAATAATTCAATGACTACAATGAAGCTAAAGAATGATGATAATTAATACAACTGTAATTTAGAATTTCTCGGAATTGAAAATGATATAGGAAGAAATGATGCGGAGAAATATGTCACAAGAAGGAAAGTCAAAAGGATTTTAAAATAATGCCTATCAATAATGTTATATGCTATTAGTTAAAGAAAAAGAAGAAGGAATCAAGAAGAAAAAGAAATATATAATTAAATGCAAACAGCTACAACGTGAAGAATCCCAAAAGTGTTTAGTATTAGTCGCTAATCGACTACTTGTAAGTTTCTTATTATAATGAATTGACCGTAGAAATGTTCCGGCAATAATTTTCCTGAGCAGGGATGATGTTGCCGTGGTCTCAGAAGGTGTAAGGATGGACAGCGGAGTAATGGACCCAAAAGTGGCCACCCGAACTGAACCACCGCACAGGATAGGGAAAAATGTTAGGGAAATATTTAAGGGATGATAAAATAGCTGAAAAGAGTGATATTAGATTCCAGAAGTATGAATGAAGAAAACAGAAGGAAGATAACAGACAGAAGCTTAATTGAGAAAGCAAATTTATAGAAGCAAATAGAAATATGAGTGTCAAAACAGGTTTTTTATGATTAGTGTGACCAGCCCTTATCAAGTAATATGTGAAAGACCAATACCCAGAGAAATTAAATCATTAATGAATTTGCCTCCAAGAGAGAGAGAGTTGAGTATGAAATCAAGCCTATTACCATTTAACCGAATAACAGGTGTATAACCAATCAGAAAGGAAGGAATATTATGAAGATTAATGGAAGAATCCGAAGATTGAAGAGTTCAACAATTTATTTTAAAAAACAAGTAGATAAAAATAAATCTGTTCTAGTGGGGGGGCTTTATGTAACGTTACGTAACCCATGCCCAAATATGATAACACACTCACCATCGTGAAAACCAGTAATCACCCCATTCTAAAAGTCAGAAATGGGTATTATGTACCAAGCTATAAAAAACTTTGTATTACAAAACACTGTAAACAATAACAAAGTGAAATATAGTGTATTTAGTGAAGGTGTAAACTTTTAAAAAAGAGCATCTCACAGATTGGTACTGTAGATGAAAAAACAATCAATATTGTAGCAGTGGACTATATTGCTGCTGACAATTTTTGTATTTTGTGTAATTTTGTATTGTGTAGGCCACAAAGGTCTAGTACCTAGGAATAATCTTTGTGTTTAAAATAATGATTTTGTTTAAATATAAGATAACCCAGGGTTAAATATAAAATAATAATAATATAAAATGATACTATGTTAGCAAGATGGCATAGGAAAAATATTCTAGAGTAAGGATACATTCAGTAAATGATAAATAATAAATAAATCAAATTAAAAGAAATTAAAATATAAAATACCAATGTACAAGCTTAAGGAAAAATATAAAGAAAAACCTTACATAAATTAAATTGGATTATAAATAAAACCTAAAAAGGATTATTTTTATAAAAAGAAGAAATAAATTTATAATAATTAATAATAGCCTATATACTAAAAAGTATATAGATTCACCAATAAAAAACCATAAAAAATTCTTGGTTACTAACAGTAACCAACTAACAAGATTTGAATTAATTGTTAAAACGATTTGGAAGTGAACGTTTGAAAAAGTGTAATGCCTATAAAAATTTGAGAAATTAACGAATACCATTTGGAATAAGTAGTGCAAAATTAATAAATTTAACAAGTGATGTCCACTACAATTTAGAACTCCTTCGAATAGAACCCTTCACGCCCGTAATTTGATGAAACTTTGAAAAGTCAACCTCCGAGATCCAGGCCTAGTTCACAGAACGTCGACATTTTGGTGAGATTGTTAACAAGTACAATTTAACTAAATTACATCTCAACTATAACATTATAACACTAGAAACAGCACCATATCTTTAAACACTTGAGGAGAAGAGGTGACAATAAACTTTATTATTTTGTTAAACCAAAAAACAGCAAATGTGGACTGGGAACATTCCCGGCCGCCATTAAATAATTTTCGTGTTTAGTGAAGAAACGTAATCTGCGCTCTGGCGGATAACCAAGGAACTACATAATCTAAAATACTACAGATTATAATAAATTAATTTATGTAAACCTTGGTATTAACCAATATTCATTTCTGACCGTCTCATAGTACAAAGAACTAAAAAATAACCCTGGGAAATTAATAAATTGTTTCTTTATTGTTTTCTGAAATAAAAATATATTATTATACATTATATTTTTAAAAAATAAGATTGAACTAATGTTGTGTTGTCAGTAAGAATCGATTATACATTTCTGTTTTGGGAGAAGATAAAACAAAAATTTGCTAAATAAATCCAATGAATACTTTGTTGTTTGAATAAAAATGTGTATTATTTTCAGTAGATGGTAGTTGGTTACAGATTGTCTGGAGACAGAGAAGAGAACGGACAACCAGAAAATATTACATACTATTTGGGGTTAATTTAACCTCAAATCTGTTTGTAAATGTCACAATCAGCTGGTCTCATGAGCGGAGAAATTTAAATTAATTAATCGTATGCTAAGAGAGAAATTATCTTTGCCCTCTCTCTCCTAACTACGGTCAAACAACGGTATTGATTTCACCCAAATAAAATCTAAGGGAATATTTGCATAATCACACACACTCGATTTTTGAAAACATTGAACATAAATTATAACAAATTCTGTGACTCTCATTAAAGCGAGATTTTCGAAGAGCATAAATACACGTAAAATTTCTATAATACAGCGAGAGATTACCCGCGAGACGTTACAAGATGACACTCATAGCGTGGGGCAAATAAAACATTATTTCAATAAATAATTATAGTGACGATAAGATCAAACGATACTAATTGACTCTGAGAGATTACCGGCGAGACGTTACAAGGTGACGCTAACAACGTGGGGCAAATAAAACATAGATTCCATTAAGTAAAGTACTATATATGACTCTGAGAGATTACCCGTGAGACGTTACAAGATGGCGCTCAACTTAAAAGGGCTTTAATTAGGAAAGAAATTTTGAGATATACGAAAGATATAATAACAAAAAACCTAATTTTTGTCGGCAACGATGAGAAAACAAGAAATGCATAATACCAGAGGCAGATCGAAGAAGAGGGCAGAAGAAAAGGAGAAGGAAGAAGGTGGACAGGAACGAGAGATAGAAGTAGTCACGGACAGTGAAATGGAACAACCAACGGGTGATAAAGAAGAAACCAAAGTAGTCACAAACACGGAAAAGGAAAGAGTTGAAGAGGATGCCCAAGGGGACCAACCAGATAAAGCGGAAGCCAGAAGAGAACCAAATTGGCAAGACATGATGAAATTTATGGCCGAAAATTTTGACAAAATTGATGAAAACTCAAGGAAACAAAATGAAACCTTGAGCGAGAAATTTAATAAAATAGATGAAAATTGTAGTAAACAGGAGGAAACTTCAAAGAAACAAAACGAAACTTTGAAGGAACAAAACAAACAAACCAATGAGAAAATAGATAGTATTCAGGAAAGTCTAGTAAAACAATTCAATGAAAAAATTGAGACCATTCATGGAGATATCAGACAAACCATGAATGAACAATATTATCATGAATTGAAAGAAACTATTGACGGACAAAGGGAAGATATGATGTGCAATTTGAAGAGAATAATGAAAATTTAAAACAATTTGAGGGTAAAATGGAGAAGTTCAATAAGGAGATATGGGAAACTTTCGGGGAGAAGTTTGAAAATGTTAATACACTTAGCCAAAAAGCAGATACATACAAGGAGGAGACAAATAAGCAAATGGACAGTGGTTTCAAGAATTTGGATGAAACATTAGACAGCACTTCAGAAGGTATTAAAGTAAGTCCGAATACAGAAGAGAGCAGGAAGGAAATAGAAATTACAGAATACCAAGGTGTAATATTATCAGAAAATAAAAATAGCCACAACAAAGAGGATAATCAATACCTGGAAATAAGACCAAGAAAGTGAGAAAAACATGTAGAAAGAAAATAATAAATACAAGGGAAGAATGGGAGATGATTACAGGTGGATTAATTAATGTATTTAACCTTCCAATTAACGAACAGAGGGAATTAATTAAGTTAGATATCATTTAAATATGTCGATGATTGAAGGGTATCTGAAGATATCAGTCATATCATCAAGACGGAATATATCATTAAAAATTTTGGTAAATCATACAGAGGAAAAAGAGAATGGAATGATATTAAAAATGAGTGAATATGTTATGTCAGAGGAGGTACAATACCTGTTAGTTAAAAAGGAACGAACAATGACGGAAGACCGGTACTTAAATGAAGGTTTCATACCAGCAAAGTGGGAGAGCCGGATGGTAAGGATATTATCAAGGAGAGAATTAATTCCGAACACCCCAGTAATCCGAGGAAAGGGAGTACCTGAGTTAATGGACCATGGTTAAACTGAATAATAACCAACTAGAAAAAGGGGACTGATTTTCTGATACCGACCAAGCAACCCATTGGAAAGAAAACCCCAAAATTCAAAAAGTATGTAAGTACAACTTACTAAATATTTCGAAACAATATGATTTAATAAAACCCCAAAATTCAAAAAGTATGTAAGTACATCTTACTTAAGATATTTTGCAACCATTTGATTTAATAAAAAGTATGTAAGTACAACTTACTTAAGATATTTCACAACCATTTGATTTAACAAAAAGTATGTAAGGACAACTGACTTAATATATTTCGCAACAATTTGATTTAATAAAAAGACAAACCACCAAGAAAATGTAAGAAGAACAGATTATTAAATAATAATTATAAATAACTGATTTAAAATGGAATAGTAGGAAAAATAATATTTTGATGGTAACAAACAGAAGAAGAAATAAATGAATAAAAACAATTGATGGTAATGTGCTCAAATAAGAAGAATAACGAATAATTCAATGACTACAATGAAGCTAAAGAATGATGATAATTAATACAACTGTAATTTAGAATTTCTCGGAATTGAAAATGATATAGGAAGAAATGATGCGGAGAAATATGTCACAAGAAGGAAAGTCAAAAGGATTTTAAAATAATGCCTATCAATAATGTTATATGTTATTAGTTAAAGAAAAAGAAGAAGGAATCAAGAAGAAAAAGAAATATATAATTAAATGCAAACAGCTACAACGTGAAGAATCCCAAAAGTGTTTAGTATTAGTCGCTAATCGACTACTTGTAAGTTTCTTATTATAATGAATTGACCGTAGAAATGTTCCGGCAATAATTTTCCTGAGCAGGGATGATGTTCCCCTGGTCTCAGAAGGTGTAAGGATGGACAGCGGAGTAATGGACCCAAAAGTGGCCACCCGAACTGAACCACCGCACAGGATAGGGAAAAATGTTAGGGAAATATTTAAGGGATGATAAAATAGCTGAAAAGAGTGATATTAGATTCCAGAAGTATGAATGAAGAAAACAGAAGGAAGATAACAGACAGAAGCTTAATTGAGAAAGCAAATTTATAGAAGCAAATAGAAATATGAGTGTAAAAACAGGTTTTTTATGATTAGTGTGACCAGCCCTTATCAAGTAATATGTGAAAGACCAATACCCAGAGAAATTAAATCATTAATGAATTTGCCTCCAAGAGAGAGAGAGTTGAGTATGAAATCAAGCCTATTACCATTTAACCGAATAACAGGTGTATAACCAATCAGAAAGGAAGGAATATTATGAAGATTAGTGGAAGAATCCGAAGATTGAAGAGTTCAACAATTTATTTTAAAAAACAAGTAGATAAAAATAAATCTGTTCTAGTGGGGGGGCTTTATGTAACGTTACGTAACCCATGCCCAAATATGATAACACACTCACCATCGTGAAAACCAGTAATCACCCCATTCTAAAAGTCAGAAATGGGTATTATGTACCAAGCTATAAAAAACTTTGTATTACAAAACACTGTAAACAATAACAAAGTGAAATATAGTGTATTTAGTGAAGGTGTAAACTTTTAAAAAAGAGCATCTCACAGATTGGTACTGTAGATGAAAAAACAATCAATATTGTAGCAGTGGACTATATTGCTGCTGACAATTTTTGTATTTTGTGTAATTTTGTATTGTGTAGGCCACAAAGGTCTAGTACCTAGGAATAATCTTTGTGTTTAAAATAATGATTTTGTTTAAATATAAGATAACCCAGGGTTAAATATAAAATAATAATAATATAAAATGATACTATGTTAGCAAGATGGCATAGGAAAAATATTCTAGAGTAAGGATACATTCAGTAAATGATAAATAATAAATAAATCAAATTAAAAGAAATTAAAATATAAAATACCAATGTACAAGCTTAAGGAAAAATATAAAGAAAAACCTTACATAAATTAAATTGGATTATAAATAAAACCTAAAAAGGATTATTTTTATAAAAAGAAGAAATAAATTTATAATAATTAATAATAGCCTATATACTAAAAAGTATATAGATTCACCAATAAAAAACCATAAAAAATTCTTGGTTACTAACAGTAACCAACTAACAAGATTTGAATTAATTGTTAAAACGATTTGGAAGTGAACGTTTGAAAAAGTGTAATGCCTATAAAAATTTGAGAAATTAACGAATACCATTTGGAATAAGTAGTGCAAAATTAATAAATTTAACAAGTGATGTCCACTACAATTTAGAACTCCTTCGAATAGAACCCTTCACGCCCGTAATTTGATGAAACTTTGAAAAGTCAACCTCCGAGATCCAGGCCTAGTTCACAGAACGTCGACATTTTGGTGAGATTGTTAACAAGTACAATTTAACTAAATTACATCTCAACTATAACATTATAACACTAGAAACAGCACCATATCTTTAAACACTTGAGGAGAAGAGGTGACAATAAACTTTATTATTTTGTTAAACCAAAAAACAGCAAATGTGGACTGGGAACATTCCCGGCCGCCATTAAATAATTTTCGTGTTTAGTGAAGAAACGTAATCTGCGCTCTGGCGGATAACCCAGGAACTACATAATCTAAAATACTACAGATTATAATAAATTAATTTATGTAAAGCTTGGTATTAACCAATATTCATTTCTGACCGTCTCATAGTACAAAGAACTAAAAAATAACCCTGGGAAATTAATAAATTGTTTCTTTATTGTTTTCTGAAATAAAAATATATTATTATACATTATATTTTTAAAAAATAAGATTGAACTAATGTTGTGTTGTCAGTAAGAATCGATTATACATTTCTGTTTTGGGAGAAGATAAAACAAAAATTTGCTAAATAAATCCAATGAATACTTTGTTGTTTGAATAAAAATGTGTATTATTTTCAGTAGATGGTAGTTGGTTACAGATTGTCTGGAGACAGAGAAGAGAACGGACAACCAGAAAATATTACATACTATTTGGGGTTAATTTAACCTCAAATCTGTTTGTAAATGTCACAATCAGCTGGTCTCATGAGCGGAGAAATTTAAATTAATTAATCGTATGCTAAGAGAGAAATTATCTTTGCCCTCTCTCTCCTAACTACGGTCAAACAACGGTATTGATTTCACCCAAATAAAATCTAAGGGAATATTTGCATAATCACACACACTCGATTTTTGAAAACATTGAACATAAATTATAACAAATTCTGTGACTCTCATTAAAGCGAGATTTTCGAAGAGCATAAATACACGTAAAATTTCTATAATACAGCGAGAGATTACCCGCGAGACGTTACAAGATGACACTCATAGCGTGGGGCAAATAAAACATTATTTCAATAAATAATTATAGTGACGATAAGATCAAACGATACTAATTGACTCTGAGAGATTACCGGCGAGACGTTACAAGGTGACGCTAACAACGTGGGGCAAATAAAACATAGATTCCATTAAGTAAAGTACTATATATGACTCTGAGAGATTACCCGTGAGACGTTACAAGATGGCGCTCAACTTAAAAGGGCTTTAATTAGGAAAGAAATTTTGAGATATACGAAAGATATAATAACAAAAAACCTAATTTTTGTCGGCAACGATGAGAAAACAAGAAATGCATAATACCAGAGGCAGATCGAAGAAGAGGGCAGAAGAAAAGGAGAAGGAAGAAGGTGGACAGGAACGAGAGATAGAAGTAGTCACGGACAGTGAAATGGAACAACCAACGGGTGATAAAGAAGAAACCAAAGTAGTCACAAACACGGAAAAGGAAAGAGTTGAAGAGGATGCCCAAGGGGACCAACCAGATAAAGCGGAAGCCAGAAGAGAACCAAATTGGCAAGACATGATGAAATTTATGGCCGAAAAATTTGACAAAATTGATGAAAACTCAAGGAAACAAAATGAAACCTTGAGCGAGAAATTTAATAAAATAGATGAAAATTGTAGTAAACAGGAGGAAACTTCAAAGAAACAAAACGAAACTTTGAAGGAACAAAACAAACAAACCAATGAGAAAATAGATAGTATTCAGGAAAGTCTAGTAAAACAATTCAATGAAAAAATTGAGACCATTCATGGAGATATCAGACAAACCATGAATGAACAATATTATCACGAATTGAAAGAAACTATTGACGGACAAAGGGAAGATATGATGTGCAATTTGAAGAGAATAATGAAAATTTAAAACAATTTGAGGGTAAAATGGAGAAGTTCAATAAGGAGATATGGGAAACTTTCGGGGAGAAGTTTGAAAATGTTAATACACTTAGCCAAAAAGCAGATACATACAAGGAGGAGACAAATAAGCAAATGGACAGTGGTTTCAAGAATTTGGATGAAACATTAGACAGCACTTCAGAAGGTATTAAAGTAAGTCCGAATACAGAAGAGAGCAGGAAGGAAATAGAAATTACAGAATACCAAGGTATAATATTATCAGAAAATAAAAATAGCCACAACAAAGAGGATAATCAATACCTGGAAAAGAAGACCAAGAAAATAATAAATACAAGGGAAGAATGGGAGATGATTACAGGTGGATTAATTAATGTATTTAACCTTCCAATTAACGAACAGAGGGAATTAATTAAGTTAGATATCATTTAAATATGTCGATGATTGAAGGGTATCTGAAGATATCAGTCATATCATCAAGACGGAATATATCATTAAAAATTTTGGTAAATCATACAGAGGAAAAAGAGAATGGAATGATATTAAAAATGAGTGAATATGTTATGTCAGAGGAGGTACAATACCTGTTAGTTAAAAAGGAACGAACAATGATGGAAGACCGGTACTTAAATGAAGGTTTCATACCAGCAAAGTGGGAGAGCCGGATGGTAAGGATATTATCAAGGAGAGAATAAAATTCCGAACACCCCAGTAATCCGAGGAAAGGGAGTACCTGAGTTAATGGACCATGGTTAAACTAAATAATAACCAACTAGAAAAAGGGGACTGATTTTCTGATACCAACCAAGCAACCCATTGGAAAGAAAACCCCAAAATTCAAAAAGTATGTAAGTACAACTTACTAAATATTTTGAAACAATATGATTTAATAAAACCCCAAAATTCAAAAAGTAGTAAGTACAACTTACTTAAGATATTTTGCAACCATTTGATTTAATAAAAAGTATGTAAGTACAACTTACTTAAGATATTTCACAACCATTTGATTTAATAAAAAGTATGTAAGTACAACTTACTTAAGATATTTCACAACCATTTGATTTAACAAAAAGTATGTAAGGACAACTGACTTAATATATTTCGCAACAATTTGATTTAATAAAAAGACAAACCACCAAGAAAATGTAAGAACAGATTATTAAATAATAATTATAAATAACTGATTTAAAATAGAATAGTAGGAAAAATAATATTTTGATGGTAACAACAGAAGAAGAAATAAATAAATAAAAACAATTGATGGTAATGTGCTCAAATAAGAAGAATAACGAATAATTCAATGACTACAATGAAGCTATAGAATGATGATAATTAATACAACTGTAATTTAGAATTTCTCGGAATTGAAAATGATATAGGAAGAAATGATGCGGAGAAATATGTCACAAGAAGGAAAGTCAAAAGGATTTTAAAATAATGCCTATCAATAATGTTATATGCTATTAGTTAAAGAAAAAGAAGAAGGAATCAAGAAGAAAAAGAAATATATAATTAAATGCAAACAGCTACAACGTGAAGAATCCCAAAAGTGTTTAGTATTAGTCCCTAATCGACTACTTGTAAGTTTCTTATTATAATGAATTGACCGTAGAAATGTTCCGGCAATAATTTTCCTGAGCAGGGATGATGTTGCCGTGGTCTCAGAAGGTGTAAGGATGGACAGCGGAGTAATGGACCCAAAAGTGGCCACCCGAACTGAACCACCGCACAGGATAGGGAAAAATGTTAGGGAAATATTTAAGGGATGATAAAATAGCTGAAAAGAGTGATATTAGATTCCAGAAGTATGAATGAAGAAAACAAAGGAAGATAACAGACAGAAGCTTAATTGAGAAAGCAAATTTATAGAAGCAAATAGAAATATGAGTGTCAAAACAGGTTTTTTATGATTAGTGTGACCAGCCCTTATCAAGTAATATGTGAAAGACCAATACCCAGAGAAATTAAATCATTAATGAATTTGCCTCCAAGAGAGAGAGAGTTGGAGTATGAAATCAAGCCTATTACCATTTAACCGAATAACAGGTGTATAACCAATCAGAAAGGAAGGAATATTATGAAGATTAATGGAAGAATCCGAAGATTGAAGAGTTCAACAATTTATTTTAAAAAACAAGTAGATAAAAATAAATCTGTTCTAGTGGGGGGGCTTTATGTAACGTTACGTAACCCATGCCCAAATATGATAACACACTCACCATCGTGAAAACCAGTAATCACCCCATTCTAAAAGTCAGAAATGGGTATTATGTACCAAGCTATAAAAAACTTTGTATTACAAAACACTGTAAACAATAACAAAGTGAAATATAGTGTATTTAGTGAAGGTGTAAACTTTTAAAAAAGAGCATCTCACAGATTGGTACTGTAGATGAAAAAACAATCAATATTGTAGCAGTGGACTATATTGCTGCTGACAATTTTTGTATTTTGTGTAATTTTGTATTGTGTAGGCCACAAAGGTCTAGTACCTAGGAATAATCTTTGTGTTTAAAATAATGATTTTGTTTAAATATAAGATAACCCAGGGTTAAATATAAAATAATAATAATATAAAATGATACTATGTTAGCAAGATGGCATAGGAAAAATATTCTAGAGTAAGGATACATTCAGTAAATGATAAATAATAAATAAATTAAATTAAAAGAAATTAAAATATAAAATACCAATGTACAAGCTTAAGGAAAAATATAAAGAAAAACCTTACATAAATTAAATTGGATTATAAATAAAACCTAAAAAGGATTATTTTTATAAAAAGAAGAAATAAATTTATAATAATTAATAATAGCCTATATACTAAAAAGTATATAGATTCACCAATAAAAAACCATAAAAAATTCTTGGTTACTAACAGTAACCAACTAACAAGATTTGAATTAATTGTTAAAACGATTTGGAAGTGAACGTTTGAAAAAGTGTAATGCCTATAAAAATTTAAGAAATTAACGAATACCATTTGGAATAAGTAGTGCAAAATTAATAAATTTAACAAGTGATGTCCACTACAATTTAGAACTCCTTCGAATAGAACCCTTCACGCCCGTAATTTGATGAAACTTTGAAAAGTCAACCTCCGAGATCCAGGCCTAGTTCACAGAACGTCGACATTTTGGTGAGATCGTTAACAAGTACAATTTAACTAAATTACATCTCAACTATAACATTATAACACTAGAAACAGCACCATATCTTTAAACACTTCAGGAGAAGAGGTGACAATAAACTTTTTATTATTTTGTTAAACCAAAAAACAGCAAATGTGGACTGGGAACATTCCGGCCGCCATTAAATAATTTTCGTGTTTAGTGAAGAAACGTAATCTGTGCTCTGGCGGATAACCAAGGAACTACATAATCTAAAATACTACAAATTATAATAAATTAATTTATGTAAAGCTTGGTATTAACCATTATTCATTTCTGACCGTCTCATAGTACAAAGAACTAAAAAATAACCCTGGGAAATTAATAAATTGTTTCTTTATTGTTTTCTGAAATATAAATATTTATTATACATTATATTTTTAAAAAATAAGATTGAACTAATGTTGTGTTGTCAGTAAGAATCGATTATACATTTCTGTTTTGGGAGAAGATAAAACAAAAATTTGCTAAATAAATGCAATGAATACTTTGTTGTTTGAATAAAAATGTGTATTATTTTCAGTAGATGGTAGTTGGTTACAGATTGTCTGGAGACAGAGAAGAGAACAGACAACCAGAAAATATACATACTATTTGGGGTTAATTTAACCTCAAATCTGTTTGTAAATGTCACAATCAGCTGGTCTCATGAGCGGAGAAATTTAAATTAATTAATCGTATGCTAAGAGAGTAATTATCTTTGCCCTCTCTCTCCTAACTACGGTCAAACAACGGTATTGATTTCACCCAAATAAAATCTAAGGGAATATTTGCATAATCACACACACTCGATTTTTGAAAACATTGAACATAAATTATAACAAATTCTGTGACTCTCATTAAAGCGAGATTTTCGAAGAGCATAAATAGACGTAAAATTTCTATAATACAGCGAGAGATTACCCGCGAGACGTTACAAGATGACACTCATAGCGTGGGGCAAATAAAACATTATTTCAATAAATAATTATAGTGACGATAAGATCAAACGATACTAATTGACTCTGAGAGATTACCGGCGAGACGTTACAAGGTGACGCTAACAACGTGGGGCAAATAAAACATAGATTCCATTAAGTAAAGTACTATATATGACTCTGAGAGATTACCCGTGAGACGTTACAATATAATATATATATATAAATGTTTTATTAACATTTGTGCGTCCGTCTTAACAAATTTTATCATCGTCGTGGCGTCTGTTAGATTTTGACGTCCGTATATCGGACGCCAAAATGTAATCCCTTATAGAAAATGTGTTCTGTAGAATAAAAGTTTATAAGTTCCACAAACACCCTTTATGGCCACATCGCTAATGAGAAATCTTAATTTTTTTAACTTTCAACTCATTATTTTGGGACCACAAGTTTTTTAGTTTTTACCTGCGGGTGCCAAATTGACAGACTTTTGAAAATTGATATTCAATATGTAGTTCATGGTTTGTCCACCACGTAGTACTACCATCGTCTGTATACACTCTGCACGCCTTTTTTTCGTTTAGTTTGTAATCATTGTGGAATCCATGGATATGGCAACACTGTCATAGCATAAACGCACAGGGTCAAATAACAAACGCAATCCAAGCCTGATTCAGACTGTGCTAAGTGGGTCAAAGATTATGTCCTTTTTTAATTATTCGCTTGTGTTTCTCTCATATTCATATGTTCACTTATAAGTTCATTTTCCCACTTCCCTCATTTTTCTCTCTCTTACCTTCCCCACTTTTGATTTTATTCTCTTTATAAACCGTTTGATGTGTGCTTTACAATAGTGCATATCATAAATCAAAAGAAAAAGTGGTAGAGGGAGAGGAGAGAGATCGGGGCGAAAACGTTAAAAATTTGATTCTTCACAACAGTTTAATTTTTCTGTGAAGAAAGAGAATGTGTGTGTGTGTGTGTGTGTGTGTGTGTGTGTGTGTGTGTGTGTGTGTGTGTGTGTGTGTGTGTGTGTGTGTGTGTGTGTGTGTGTGTGTGTGTGTGTGTGAATAACACTTATATTAAAAAGTTATATCTTTCTGTCGAAGGGTTAGAGAGAGTTAAAACAAAAGGACACATGGTGTGGGAAAGAGTGAGCGTGAGCGAGCGACAGGAAAGGACAGATAGAAAGAGTAAGTGAGAGGGGTTAGTGACAGGGTAAAAATATTTAAAATTTGATTGTCATTTAAAATTTAATTTCTATTAGAGTATGACGGGGGGAGGGAGAGAGTGAGAGAGAGAGGGGGGGCAAGAAGGCAGAGAGATAGAGTAAAAATAATGAGTAGTACGTGCATTAGCGTTACTACCGAGCCGTCTGAGGAGGGGGAGAGGCTAGTGAATGAATATGCGACTGTTAAGCTACGTTTACACTGCGAGAAAATTTCAACAGGAAATACGCAAGCAGTGTCCAGTAGGTGTTTGCACTAAGATGCCGTTTTTACCGCTAGAGATTGTGCAAGTGTTCACTACGTGTTTGCACAAGGTAATGTCGTAATTTATTCCGACAGATGTATGAAACTCCATTTACACTAGACAGTAAGTTTGGGCAAGTAGTCCTGTCGCAACTTTCCCCTCCGAGCACTCTTCAGAGAGGTGTCAGCCATGGCACGTTGTTTATTAAAACAGTAAATTAAAAATAAATAACTATTGTATGTATTTTTTTATTTCCCGGTTAAATGATTGTCGATTTAGATAAAGTATTGATTTAGTCAAATACTGTATGGTTTTAAGTGAAAAAATATATGATTTTCTTTTTGAGAGTCTAGGTTGAATTTTGATATTGTTTTTTATGAAGCATCATGTCAAACATGTCAAGCATGTATAGGTGCTTGGTGACTGACAAACTAAACAAATGAAATATCTTGGCTTCATAATAGACAATAATCTCTCGTGGAAAAGTTTTATTTGTAACCTGAAAAAATAGTTGCATACATTCTTACGAAAATTCTATTTGTTACGAGATTTTTGTCCTGAAAATAACTATTCCTCGATAACATCCAGATATGTCTTGTGATCAATTTATGGCCGGGTAATTGGTTAGTTCGAATTGCTTCCTATAATTGTCATGTGTAAAAGTTTTCGTACTGATGACTAACAAAACTGTTTCATGAAGGTATGCAGCAATTGTCAGATGTAGTACTATCAAGGAGAACTATTTATAACAGAAACCAGCTCTTGTGTATACAGTTGAAGACATAATATTCAGTCCACTCCAAGAGTGTTTAATAAACAAACTCGATTTAATTCAGCGTGTGGCCTTGCATAAGTAGTCACAACTGTTATGTGATTATAAACAACAGACAGGTTGATGAACGAATTAAGCCATGCTTTATATCCGCGCAAAAACGAGTGATATTTTTAAATAATGTCCATTTTAAATAATTTATTTACATTTTCTGATATACCTAATTAACATCAGTAAATCATACGTAACAGTCTAACAAGTATTTAGATTACTACTCCTACTTTATTACATACTTACACAAATATTCCAGAAATATTTCAGTGTTCACGTAAGTTTTATAAGAACAGAAGTAATGATCACCTAATTTAGTGTTTATTAGTTTAAAATGCTTCAAGGTTAGCAAATATTCCGTTGCCAGTATTGTATTATTGGTATTAAGTTTTTGACCTGGGATAAACGAGTGCGCACACCCATACACAACATATAAACTCATGAGATTTCAACAATCTGATGTTGAAGACTCCAGTCGTGGATATCTGATAGATACAACCTTTTTTAGACTTTGCTTATTGTGGGAAACATTGTATAGAATACCGTAACGTTAAATGAAATGTACCTATTTACTTTATTCTGCTGTTAAAATAAGATACTCAAATTCGATTGCGTTTTGTAATGTATGTGTATTTGTATTAAGTATGAACTACAAAGTTTTAATTTAAATTAAGATTAAAAGTGCCGTTGATTCACAAGAATTTACTGTCATCTGTTCTTCTCTGATATGCTTTAAATAACAAAAACTCATATTTTAAAATTTACAATTCAAGTCAAATCAGGTAGTAATTCAGTCCAGTTCTCGATGTGCCACTTTTAAAGAAGGAACATAATTCTTATTACAAACAATGAAGCTTTTTAGACCTGGTATTACTAGATGGTAAGTAAATAATCAAAATGTTTTATACAGTTTGTTAGTTCCTTGTCATTCAGTTCATTCTATTTATAATCAAGTTAAAAACATTTGCTAGCATTTTGTATTTAATTTCTTCAAAAAAAGAACACTTTTAAAACGGTACGAGTAGTTTTCATTATTGTTCTTTTGGAAAATAAGGGCATTACAGTCTGTGTTATGAATACCAATTTGTTTTATGTCCTCAAAAAATCAATACTGTGTATTCATTCACTAGATGTGTCTGTAGCATTGGCTTGAGCAGAAGCATGACAATCAGAAGCCTTTGATGTAGGCCTAATAACTTGTATTTAATTACGCAGCAGTTTCCAACACTATATCTGTGCACCAATCAGATTAGACCTTTAATAAGATTAGACTATCGTACTGAATACACGTTGACGCTGTATAGTCACAATTAGTATCCATGAAACGCAGCTTGAAGTGAATCGGCCTATCGTGTCGTCGTCATTTTGCTGTCGGTATAGTCATTGTTTAATGATGTACAATAACATGACAAAAACGTGACTACACACATAAATTAATAACCACTGATGCCGATTGCCATCCTTTTGATCGAGTGTGTATTAGATTGTTAACTGTTTACACATACACAATGATCTTTTTTACATACTTATTTGGCAATTAAAGTACTGCAATTGATAATTAAGTTCTTTGTTTGGGATTAGATTATAATTTTGTCTAGACCTAATTATGTAGCTGTGTCCTCTAATAATATATGTCCAAAATGTTTTATTACAAAATATGTAGCATGCACAGAATTAGCACCAAATAAATACCAAAACTGTTAGCTTATTATAACTATATTTTGTAACAATTTGTTACTATGCTTGTTATGTCCCAACATTCAAAGTTATAAATACATTTTTAAAACATTCCGTTTTTACACTGAGTATTTTATTGTGACTTGCACTTTTGTGTACAGTGTGATAAGTGTACTGAAAACATAGGCTATATTAAAGAAACCGCAAATAAGTATTTGACAGTACTGACTCTACTGAAGTATATATCTAAACAGTGTATGAACCCAACCTCATATTTTAATATATTTTATTACAAATTTTATGTGTCTTTGGATATCCAAATATTCTTGTACCCGAATTACTCTCGGTCCTAATTTGTTATGATACTGATGCTCTACTTGATGCAGATCATTATCAAGACATTTGTATATGCATAACTTATTTTTTCCTGCCTTATGATTTTTTTTAATTGAAAAACATTTTTACTCTGTTGTTTTCTTATTATTAGCTGTAACACCACTTTTAGGCTTTAAAATTCTAACTTGAATGTGCCCATAAGATTTTTAAATTTCAAAAAGATTAACGCTATCGGTTAACCAAATTATCATAATTATTAACATTTTATAATTGTCAAATAGATAAAAAATACTGACTTATTCAATCAAACTGCAGTTTAACTTTGTATTAGCTACCTTTATTTTGAACTTTAAAGACTTCATTTTATTAGAATTTTGAATTTCTCAAAATTGTTGTTTATAATTCTTTTTAATCACAAATTTATCATTCATTACTTTCTCAAAATAAATATTTTTGTTAAAATTGATATAATTATGTACTCTGCTTGTAATGATCTAAAATGAAATATTCTCACTACACTTTATTTAGCTTTCTAATTATTCATCACATCAAGGACAACATTTCAGTAACTATTTTTTATTAATATATTAGTAAGAACCACATTGGATATCTTCACTAAATTCATTTACCACTCCATAAATTAGAGGAAAAGCAAATACATGGAAACGTCAAAAGTAAAAACCATCATCATCAGCAAGGGTTATACAAAAGTAGTTTGTTCCAGCCCCAAGCGGATAGACTAGAGCTGGTTATTCCAATGCTTCTTGGGACGCCCCACACCTCTCCGTCGATTTCTGCTTACAATTCAATAGTTGTTTGAGAATGCTTCAGTCATCGTTTCGGTTAAACGTTCCAACCATTTTAGCCTATAATGGGCAGTCCTATCAAATATACACATAATATTCAGTTCCTGCAGTACATCGAGATTTCTTTTGAGATCAGTATTTGTGAAGAGTACATCATATATCACGCATCTGAGACCGCTTGAAAACGACTGCTCTGGGATTTCGTTCTCAGAAGTCGAAATTCTCATACCCATAGACCTTGTAGAACTTCATGGGTGTTTCTTTACTCGTTGATTTAAAAAATGGGTTGGGTATTCGTTGTACTAGGTTAACTAGTACTTGTCCTCAAATTCTTAGTGTTGAATGAAGTAATGTTTGAAAGAAGCCTTCAACCTCTCTCCAGCCAAGACGGTTCTGCGGGGTGAAGTCCCATATCTTACAAGAGGTTACTCTTCTGATGCTGAACAGTATGGATTTAGACTGGAAGGTCGATAAATATTATTTGAAGATCAGTAGTAGCCAACAGTACCAAGTTGAGGCGTAAGGCAAATGGTTCTGGACTCTCTTATCTTTGGAATATTATAGGCGCAAATTAAGTTGGATTTATTGGGTTGTACTATTGTGTACAGGGATATCTGGTCTCTTTAGTATGATAAGATAGTCAGTTTATGTGAGACAACCTACAGAAATTGGGCTGGACGTTAAGCCCGAAGGTGGCAACCCCACTATCGCATTGCCGTGCATTATGAAAGTAACATATTCAGGAGACACAATAGTTACCAAACTGTCACAAGCAAGACATAACCGGAAGGAAAACGTCAAAGGTGCCTTCCAAAAAATTTTAATTTTGCGTATTTATAAAGTAAGGAAATTAGAATAAATTTGTAATGGAATGCTCTAACATAAAATCTATATTTCCCTCACATTGTTTATAATTTTTCTCTCATTGTGTTCGCAAACTGTAATTCGTATTTTAAAATATCAATTAGCCTATAATGACATTATACATTTAGTTGCCGTGGACTTTTGTAAACGAAGATATGATGCAAGAGAAACTTGTACTTTAATGTGTCTAAATAACACTGTTGTTTCTATGACATTTTTAAATATTTGTTTTCCTATAAATAATAGTTTTATATAATTGAAAGTAAATTAATAAAACAGAATGGAAAATTCAACACAATACAAAATTATGGGTGTAACGAGATATAAAACGAGCAGGCAAAAGGCTAAAACAAATGTTGAAGGTAGAAGAGAAATAAAGCAAAGATAAATAAGGAAGACCGATTCGAAAACACAAACTTAGATGGGAAAAGGTATTTATATTATTTACTACCAGGGAATAACATACGAAACTGCATCAACCACAATAAAACTAACAATTGTTTTAATATAAATGAGGTCTTAGGCAACAATAAAAACGAAAGAGCGGATTCTTCACTGCGCACAAAACGAATTAGCAAAAATAAATTGTTTGCCCCAGAGAGCCCTCTTTAGTTAGGAACTTTTAGACTAGTTATAATTTTTGTGGTTCAAACCCCTCTAATCGACAGCATATCTAGAAGAATCATATTCCCGTTTATTTAACACAATCCGCTTCGTGAAGCTATTCAGTAATCTGTTTTTTCAATTCAACGTTAATTATTACATTTTAATTTATAGTCATTATTAATGAAACTTTGATTTACTTTCACAAATTTACAAAATATTGTTAATGCCTTTATTTCAACAGCTATTTGTGAGCGGTTTGACAGTTGCAGTTTGATACATGCAGCAGGCTCAGATATTGGCCTGTGTTGAGTGAAAAACTAATTACTAGCTTTGGAGAGGGAATTGATCCCTTGAGATTGCCCGTAGATGTGCCACTGCCTAATTTTATTTGTAAGAAGTACCGAGGATTCCTATGCCGTACCCCATTGCAAACCAATGTTCACGTGTGTTAGTCTCATCTATACAAAGAGTCTATAGATAATAATGGTTTATTTATATAATTTAAAATGCTCAAGAACTGGTGTAGCTATCACAGAAAATAAAAGTGTAAGTGATGCAGTATTAAGCTAGCAGCGGGTTTCACTAGTTCTTGAACTACGCCCTTACAACTCTTTAACATGAATATATACAGAGCAAGTAAACGACTCAATTTCGGAGTTTGATGACACACATTAAGAAGAATTTTATGCAATACTGGAAAGAGACATTAAAAAAACTGTTAACACAAAGAGTAACTATACTTATAGACTTTTAAATAAAAAAATTAAAAGAACGGCTAGAGAATCAGAATTATGGAAAAAATGGATTAAGGTCACAAAATGAATAGGTGAGCAATAAATTTACTTCAGTTCTGATAACAACCTTTATTATTTGTAAGCCAGACGTTCATCATCACGTAAGATAATGTGTTCATGACGTTTCCCTAGTGGTAGCTTTTCCAGTCAAGTAGACTACATCTTAATTATCGCTAGGTGGACTCTATGACATTTCCAAACAATTAAAGACTCTACGAGCTCCCCAGAGAATGATTTTCACAGTAATTAGATTCTTGCAGCTAAAGTAGAACTAAACCTGGAAAGGTGTACATCAAAATAAAGTCATACGAACATGATGGTGTTTAAGAATAGACATGTCATATAAGCAAAATGCGGATATAAGAGTGAAGAGGAAAATTGTTGGTCGGCAATAAACCAATGAGGCATGCAGAGACCGCCTAGCTAAAAGTAAAAAATATATTATAAGAAAAAACCTCTGGAGTAACCACAAACCCGTAATTTAAGTAAACATACTGTAACAATAGATAAATAAAGATATACGTGTAACACAATACAGACAGAAAACGGGACTACACAATTAAGAGACAAGTATCCTCAAATAAGCAAAGCCAGAATACAGTAATGTAAGTACGACACGAATAAATACGTAAATAAAATCTAGAAGGATTAAAAACAAATAGAAACAAATATCAATTATATATGTGTTCAAACTTAAAACATTACAAGAATATTTGTAACAAGTAAAAGAATAGACAATGCCAATATAAAAGAACAGCGGAGAAGCTACTGCAAAAAACCTATTCAAAGATAAACGCATAGAGAGAGAGAATACAGGTAACTTTACGTTTGACCTGGAAATCAACATTATCATGCAATATTAATAACTAATGTTAATAATAGTAACTACATAATAATGTTTAATAATAATGTTCAGTTCAGCGGCGCAACAACCTATTACTGAGTCAAGGCATCCTCCAGCCTCCGCCAGTTGTCCCGGTCACGTGCAGCTGCTCTCCAGTTCCGGGTCCCAAGGATATGGCTCGCATCGTAGTTCACACCGTCTTCCCAACGTAGTTTGGGTCTACCAACTCTCCTGGTGCCATAGATCTGTCCTGTGAGTGCCTTTCTTGGTATTTCATTCTCCCCCATTCTGATCACGTGTCCAGCCCACCTGAGTCTACCAAGTTTTATAATTTTCACAATATCTGGTTCATTCAGAAGAGTGTTCAGTTCTTGGTTGGTTCTTCTCCTCCATTCACCTCCTACACATATTGGACCAAATATACTGCGGAGGATTTTGCGTTCATGAACCAGCAGGCTTGACTCAGACTTTCTAGAAATGGTCCAGGTCTCAGAACCAAAGGTGAGAACTGGGCGGATCAGTTTTTTATACAAAAGCAGCTTGATGCTCCTGGCAATTATTCTGCTCTCTTTGGGGTCTGAGACCAAAGAAGCACCTATTATCTGAGGTGATTCTTCGCTTTATTTCTTCTGTTGTTTCCCCATCGAAGTTAACTTTTCATCCTAAATAAACAAAGTTTTTGACTTTTTCGAAGGAATAGATGCCAATTTGGATGTGCTCTCCTTCTCTAGCCTCCTGTCCTGTAGCCATGTATTTTGTCTTGCTTTCATTTTATTATGAGACCCAGCCTACTTGCAGGACCTTCAAGAGCAAGAAAGGCTTCAGTGACTGCTCGAAAGGACCTCCCGAGTATATCTAGGTCATCGGCGTATCCTAGGACCTGCACCAACCTGTTGAATACAGCCCCGGAGGAATTATTCCAGCATCTATCATAGCTTTTTCTAAGGCAAGAACGAAGAGGAGGCAAGCAAGAGCATCGCCCTGGAGAACTCCCTTTCCATAGTCGAACTCTCCTGATAAGTCATTCTGAATGTTCACCATGCCATTCACTGTCAGCATTGTCATCCTACACAATCTTATTAATTTCTTTGGTATGCCCAGTTCTTCAAAAGCAGTGTAAAGTTCTTTTCTGTCAATGCTGTCGTATGCATTTCTGAAATCTATGAAGAAGTGATGGGTTTGTAGTTTATGTTCCCTACCTTTCTCTAGAAATTGTCGGAGTGTGAAAACCTGGTCTATTGTCGATTTTCCTCTTTTAAATCCACACTGATATCGACCAATCACTTGATCAGCATGTGGAACATATAACTGTCTTCTGCCAGGCTGTTGGCAGTTTCTCTTCTATCCATATATCAATGACAAGGTGTTGAAGGGTTTTAACCAGATCTGGGCCACCGTTTGTGCAAAGCTCCGCAGGAAGATCATCAGAACCAGGAGCTTTGTTGTTTTTAAGGCTTTCTATTGCAGCTATCATATTATCTTCATCCGGAGGCTCGATGTGTTTATGTTCCTCTAGCACAGGTGGTACATAGTTGTTCACCTCATCATTCTTAGAAAGAAGAGCTTCAAAGTTCTTTCCCCTTTTCTGTAAGTAGGGTGCTATCAGTGTCACGACAAGCTGTTGTCCTGGGCTTAAAGGGTTTCCTACCTTGGTTTAACTTATTGTAGAATTTTCTGATTTCAGTTTAATAATAGGGGTACGAACACGTCAGCCTACCAACGCGTTTGGTGGAAAGGTAAAAACAGACAACTGTTGTACAGATAATTAAGAGGTTGCATTAGTTCAGACGTAGATCTGTATATATGTGTCAGCCAAAACAGTAGTACGTTTTGTAAACATACATGGCTGTGCCATTACACTAGCACAGGTGGTACATAGTTGTTCACCTCATCATTCTTAGAAAGAAGAGCTTCAAAGTTCTTTCCCCTTTTCTGTAAGTAGGGTGCTATCAGTGTCACGACAAGCTGTTGTCCTGGGCTTAAAGGGTTTCCTACCTTGGTTTAACTTATTGTAGAATTTTCTGATTTCAGTTTAATAATAGGGGTATGAACACGTCAGCCTACCAACACGTTTGGTGGAAAGGTAAAAACAGACAACTGTTGTACAGATAATTAAGAGGTTGCATTAGTTCAGACGTAGATCTGTATATATGTGTCAGCCAAAACAGTAGTGCGTTTTGTAAACATACATGGCTGTGCCATTACACATTAGGAATGTTATTTGACCTTGAATACTCTTGGCGGGATTCAGATGAATGAGAAATCTTATCTCTGTGCTGGAGGCTGGAGACCTGTGGTGTTACGCTGAATAGACACAACACATTATCACTATACACAGCAGTGGCTGACGTGTATTAACCATTTCTGAGTTCCCGATGCCACAACCCAGATTAAACTGTGCATAACGTTTGTAGAAAAGGCTAGTGTCCTTCATACTTCATAAACACTTGAGAAATTTTATTGTTTCTTACAGAGGCACCCTTAGGGTTGTCCGGCAGGTGTAAATGCACTTAAGTTCCTTGGCTCATTCTTGAACAAAAATGAGGAAAGAAATAAAACGAATAAGGAGAGAGAGAGAGTGAGAGGGAGAGGGTAGAGAGAGGGGGGAGTGAGTGAGAGTAAGAAAATGAGAGAGAGTTACAGTGACGGAGGGCAGCTGTATACATTTTTTACCATACTTCATTATTTAGAAGTCACATGACATAATTTGCATAGAGCATCAATTAAACGCGCGGCAGCACGCTACATATAATGCGACACAATACGTTAGTTTGTACAGTTCACATAAGTCTCTTTTTGGTAACTACTATATTACTTTTTATAATATTTACTTGAGTACTTTATAATTTATAACAAATGTGTTACATTGTGTTATAATCGTTTATTTAAGTACTAAGTAGGCCTGTAATGAGAGCGCTGATGTTACTTGATATAGGCCTAAGTCTGTGAATTCCTACCTGTGCTTCGGTATTAAGTTACTAATTAATGATGGCTGCATGTTCATAATAGTTATGTTATATCTTATAATGTGTATTTTATAATCATTTAAGGAATTTTGTATTCTGTTAAAAACCATATTTAATTACTTTTGTACAACAGTTTTGTTTGTTAGTTTGTAATGCTCGTTAGTTAGTTTGTTCCCTTGTAATACTAAAACGGCTGGACCAGTTTTGATGCACGAGGTATGAAGTCACTTGTCTTGATTTTAGAAGTGTCAACAAAGATATAAAATTTTGGAAAACGAAATGGCGGATGCTACAAACCATATTATGTAAAATTTAGGCAAACCTGTCAGGCTGGGAGTTATTTTTATTAATAAAGAGCGTATTAAAAGATGATTACAATAAATGCGTTGCGTTCATCAACATGAGTAAATGTGTGTTACACTGATTTTTGTAAGTATGTTACAATTGTTAGACTGTGTCTTCATGTCAATGACCTTCACGTTAGTAATTTATTGTTTAAATTGCACAAGAAAAATCTATACGCAAAAGGTTATACGAATAATTCTTGCCTACAGGTTGCATTACGGTACTCAGTACTAATTTATTCTATCGGGTTGACTTCACAGTGATATTGATGGAGTAACCCAGCGCACAAGACACTCATTTTCGTCAGTTAAATTATCAAACAGAATTATCACTGTTGCACACCACTACAGAAAAATTATTCCGATTTGCGCTTTCAAGCTTCTCAGCTCATCTGACGGATTTCCGATCTGACGATGAGCTGAGAAGCTTGAAAGCGCTAATCGGAATAATTTTTCTATAGTGGTGTGCAACAGTGATAATTCTGTTTCTGATTATAACCACTAACACAACTATCTTAAGTAAAGTTAAATTATCATCATACTCACTGAATATTGCCTTGTACGTCTCCTATAAATGCAATAATTGATTCTTCAGGCCGTCCTCTGGAAAATTGATCCCTTTTGCCTCAAACCAATTCATACTTTTTTCCCTTATAAGATGTCGTTGGTACTGCTTTACATTGAAGCAAGACATTGCCCATAACAAGAACAGAATTGTTTTTAAGATACGGTGTCTCTACACTATTGTTCAAATTCTGGATCTCCGTACCATCACTGTAATTCGCAAAATTTTTCTGGCGAAAAAGAAAATTGTTCGTCGCCTGTACAAAAAAAAAAAAAAAACCGATGCGTTCTTGAATTCATGTCCTTCAGGCCTATTAGGACTACCAGTCTAGCTTTTAATCCAGCTTGAGGAGTTTTGATAGTCGTGCCCCTCCACATATCCACATAGTATTCTGAAAGACTCCCATTAACTGTAGTGTCACATTTATCATGCGGGCTATTAGGCCACCATTTATTGAATACTGAATTTCCAGATGTTTCTTCTATGCCCACTACGACCATCATTAGTAGTACAAGAACAAAGATAAAATACACATTATTAGATATAACATAACTACTATGAACATGTAGCCATCATTAATTAGTAACCTAATACGAAGCACAAGTAGGCCTACATAGACTTATACTAAGCAACATCAGCGCTCACATTACAGGCCTACTTAGTACTTAAATAAACGATTATAACACTATGTAACACATTTTTTATAAATTATAAAGTATTATACAATATAAAGTGCCCTGAGATTGTGTGACAGTTGCGATGAAACAAGACCTTCGCTTTAAACTAAAAACAAAGGGAAACGAAAAAACATGAGATAATTGAGACTGACATACACTATCTATACTATTCTCTCTATCTACCCCTGTCTCTCTTTTTCTCTTTTGCTCTCTTTCTACCTGTCTATTTATTACCTACCTATCACTTATATAACTACTTTTATAATTACTCGTATTATAAAGAAACATTTGTGTTGAAGGTACTAGAAGTCGCCGGATACCTGCACTGGTTGTGAATCCAGGAAAAGGTTATTTTATGATACTGTTCTCTGACATGTCTATTGTTATATAGCATGTGGTTTCTCCAAAGGTTATAAACGTATGTGGCTACCAAAAATGGCTTGAGAGACATTTTTCATGCAGAGAATGACGCAGATGATAAAAGATAAATGTTGTTACTTGTTTCAACTATTGCTTCACTTCCTAAAAGCGGCCAGTGAAACCTTGTCGTTTTTTTACATCTATGTTTATATCTTTAAATCTATTTAATTTTGTTTAACATTCATTCATCAGAGTTGTGCACATGCGTATCTTACTAAAATGGAATACAAAAGTGTTAATAATTTTCGGTGTTTCATTAAAAAAAGGGTTTCAGAAAATGTGTTTGTGATTGAAATCTTTTTTCGTTTTCAATAGAATGTGTAAAGTGCGATGGTAATATGTTAAAAAATGTGAATGGACAAAAAAAGTCACCTTCGGATGTGGTAGACGGAATTTCTGAGCTACAAAAAACATACATGATGACACTTTTTTCGGAAAAGCGTGTGTTCCTGCATTATCTGTAGCCTATTCCGTGTGTTAGTTGCTTGGATTTTGAAATATCAAATTTCAGTTATTTCAAAAGAGCTTGACATAAACAGGAAACTATGCAAAAATTAATAAACGAGTTCAGGGAGATCCTTACTGTCTGGTTGATGGATACCAGCTTAAAAATTGGCGGCCCGGGAGATACTGAAATTGATGAAAGTGCGTTCACTTGAAGGAAGTACAACAGGGACCGAATAACCAAAACTCGGTGGGTACTTGGGGGAATTTACAGGAGAATAAAGAAGTGGTTGCTAAAGGTAGTGGATAAACGCGATGCAAACACACTAAATCGTGTAATTTTAAATAATATAGAACCAGGAACCACTATAGTTGCAGATATGTGGCGCGGCTACATCTCGCGAGTACCCATACATACCCAAATGCAGAGGGGCATCCAGGATTTTTTCAAGGGGGGGTTGAAAACTTGCGAACAAGGTGCACAATTTTTGGTTTCCCTCATTATTTTCTCAACAAGCAGGGCTTGCTTTTTCCTAGAGGAACGACAACACGTAACTTATTGGGAGTCAATGCTGCAAGTGCAAGTAAAAATGATCCTTGCTTCATGGAATTTCACTCATGTATTTTCCATCTATAATGCCACCTATAATGCTGAAAAAGAGTCCTTCTTACACATAAATATTGCACAGGTAAGAATCAACACACAATGTTTGTAGGAATCACGAGTAAAAACCACGTAATCACAAGGCTTAGTAATTTGCATGTGCTGACTGAATAATATAAATTACTTAATGAGTAGACGGTGACTTTATTGAAATAATAATACAGTAATATAGTAAAATAATCAGACGTGAAGCAGTCGCGCATATTGTAGAGGGGATAAGACGGCAACAATGTATTACACGTGAATAGAAAAGCTACAGTTGAATATTAGACTGTTCCCTGAACGACAAGTCCACGTACAAGTACATGACAAGTTTTGATTTTGATTTCTATTTTGACACGACAAACAATTCAAATGGACGTTTTGTAAGACGAAACAAACAATAGATACAACAGAGGGACCATACAAAGATTTTACCGAGTTATAAAATGTTTAATGTTTAGTACTGCAATTATTATGTAAACAGTGACTTGTCATGTTGTGTCTGTTACAGTGTTTCTCCTAATCTCCTAGTCGAGTCTAGACATTAACAAACATTGTATATTTTGGAGTATATAACACTTTGATATCAGACATGTTATGATTTAGGAAAAACTTTAGTAATATATAGTCAACATTGCACTGGCATCTTAATTTGTTTGTATAAGTAACATCAATAACAGGCTCGAATGTGAAATGACTGTGACTCTGTGTGTGTGTGTGTTTTAAAAACAAGCAGATGTAAATTAACCATGAATAACAGGGCAGACAACATTAATGAAAAAATTATACTAAAACTATTTAATTAATATAGCACATAATTACTTACAAACAATTACAAATATTACGTCAATTCTTCCACACCTTATTGCCGTAATAAGTACGTCAATTTCCTTCACTGTTATCATCACTCAAATTGTCTTAACTGCTGCTATCCCATCGCTTATTAATTTAGAAACGATCTGTTACATTATACACTTTTTGGTCCGATCTCACATGCTCTTTTAAATTTTCAAGACATGGTCACATTTTGATGTCCAGTGTGTGAGATAAATACACTCAAATTCCTTTTTTGCTAAGTTTATAACACTGTCTACGAAAATAAACTTTTTTTGTTTTAACATGCTTTTCCACAGTTGCCCAAATCAGTTCTAGGATTAAGAACCGGGTGATAGGGTGGAAGTCGTAAAATGGAATGTCCATAGTTTGCTGAAATAGTGATTATTTTAAAAGTTTAGTATGTTGGGTTATTATTTCAGAAGATGGAACAACAAAGAATTACATAAAAAATAGGATACAACAGGGAAAAAAGGCTATTCGTTTGCTAAACTCGTTACTTTGGTCGAACAAAATGAAACTTCAACCTAAACTGACAATCTACACAACTATTGAGGAGCCCATTTTAACTTATAGCTGCGAATGCTGGCAACTTTCAGGTAAAGAGAAAAAGATGATAGAAACTGTGGAAATGGACTTCTTAAGAAGATCGTGTAATATTTCTAGAATGCAACATGTTAGAAACGAAGATTTTTGTAGTCCTTCAGTCTTCGACTGGTTTGTACCCTCCCCGCATATACCCGTGGTGCGTGTGGTACTGATTCTCTCACAGGTATATGGGACCTACAGTTTAACGCCGGATCTGAATGGCATAGTTGGGGAAGGTTTATACTAAGCAGGATACCTCTCGCTGGTTTGCCATTGCCTTGCGAGGGGGAACGGTCGTATCTAAATCAGATGGCCCCCGGCGGGAATTAAACCCGCGCCGACAGCGTAGCAGCGCCACACGCTAGCCACTACGCCACGACCGCTCCAGAAACGAAGCTATAAGAAGGAAAACAGGGCACATATTTACAACAGCAGAAAGAATAGAATCCAGACAGTTGCTATGGTATGGTCACGTAATGAGGATGGAGGAGAAGCGATGGCCAAAGAAAGCATTGACTTACACTCCACAAAACAGGAGAAGAAAAGGAAAACTGACAACACAATGGAAAACAGGAATTAGGAAATGCATGATAGGTCGAGCTATTGAAGACGATGACTGGAAAGATAGGGAGAAATGGCGATCGAAATGAGGGATGCGGCATAGACTGTAGGACACCCGCTAATAATAATAATGTTGGGTTATTTTGTTTAGCCTAACTATTAAACAGAGCTCAGGTTATAACATAAATGGACTAAAGGAATCCCATGATTCAATAACCAGTTAATTATGTCTACCTTTTTGTTAATGATGTTGCAGGCGAATTTATTTATTTATTGAAATTTTCAGGCACTTTCATCATTGTCTGTCCAAATTTTTGTAACCGATTTTGAATGGTGAAAACCAAAATTTCATCTGTGTATACTATGGACTACCGTTCTTCTCTGAATTGCTGTAATTTTCTTATATATCAACTCTTAAGATTTCAATGTCACGTTTTTCTATTTAAAAGTTTCCTATTGCTTTTGGCACATTTCCGTCGAAATCCCATTTGACGAATAATGTGGTTCAGACTGGAAACGCTACCATTATAATTAATTTGTTCTTTAAAATTGTTTAAATTATTTTTGAATGTTAATCTTTACCCTTCTATGGGTTGACTTTGGTGAATAATTCGTCGAGTGGTGCACTTGTCGAAATCGTTTAAATCAGTTTTTATTTCATTTGTTGATCATTTTTATGGAGAGTCCTGAAAGATTTTATATCACCCATATACCATGATGTTTCTTTAATAATTCTAGAAACACTATTTATAGACACGCCGCACGCCTGAGCTACCCGTTCCTGTAACTTTCTTTCTGATATATCCTTATCTTCCGATTTAATACACTTGTAGACCTACACGTTATAAATTATTTTCCGACTCTGACTATGTAGGCCTATAACTTTCCTTTGCACTGAAGTCGACAGGCGACCCAGATTGACCCATTTCACTCTCCAAACCGGAAAATATAGCAATAAAGTAAACTCTATGCTTTTGATGAAAACCGGTGTTTTTGAAAAGTACGAACACAATTACATATCATGAGAACAGTTTATTCGTGTCTGGTAAGCTTACCTACGTTGTATTTTAGTTTATCTTATTACTACAGCCTTAATATTTGTACATTCGTTGATTACACAATTTTTACCATATTTTCGGTAAGTTCTAACCCCCAAAACCCTCCTGGGTGCGCCACTGCCCAAATGTATGGGTTATACATTTTCCTGTGAATCGTTCGCTTAATTTTGTATGTCCTCGCAATTTTGCCATTCACACCCAAACGATCGAGAACTAATGGTCCAAAATTAAGCGTGATGTACGGAGAAGAGTCGGGAGAATGTCTGTTAGTACATTTCAGACGTATTTAATTGAATATATTTGAAGAGAATTGTTTAATGATTTTTTAGCGGCTATTCATTATTTTTACATGCAATTTTTAAATTGAATATACAGTAATTTGAAGTTAATAAATTTAGCTAACGTACAAGTGAGTTCGACAAAATCTAAAAAATAAATAAAATTAAAAGACATGTAAAGATATTAACATAGATGTGAAAAACGACAAGGCCTTACTGACCGCTTTTAGTAACTGAAGAAATTGTTGAAATAAGTATCAGCATTTCTCGATTTATTAGCGGCCGTGAGCATTCTCTGTAAGAAAATGCCTCTCAAGCCACTGGATGTAGCCACTATTTTTATAATCCGTGGAGAAACCACAAGCCTATATAACAATAGACATGTCAATGAACAGTATCATAAAATAACCTTTTCCTGGTCTTACAAAAAGTGCAGGTATCCGATGAGTTCTAGTACCCTCAACCCGAAACATTTTAATATCGTCTCTGTCTGTCTGTCTGTCTAACTCTCTCTCTCTCTCTCTCTCTCTCTCTCTCTCTCTCTCTCTCTCTCTCTCTCTCTCTCTCTCTCTCCCTCCCTGCCTGCTTCTCGCAACATCTTGCTATTATTTCTAATACAAATAGAACTAATATTATGGAAATGTTAATATAAAATTTTATGCTATCTCACAACCCTCTGTCTCCCATCTCTCCATCTATCTCTAACACAAGAAGTAATTATTATTATGTACATATATGCAGAGTTGTGATCGCTCTCCTTCCTTCTCCCCCCCTCACCCTCTCTCTCTCTCTCTCTCTCTCTCTCTATATATATATATATATATATATATATATATATATATATATTGTAACGTAGCGGTTGTTGTAGAGGTTTTAGCGAAAACTTTGTATGTTGCTTATTGGGTGTTCGTCTTATTTAATTAAGCTCCCAATGTTGTGTACGCCAATCTGTAATGTAGCAGTTTTCTCAGAGGTGTTAGTGTACTACCGTTACAGGTATATTGTTAATTCAGCCCCACTATTGTAAGCGCCAATCTGTAACGTACTGCCTTGAGATATTAAAGTTTCCGCCTCTCCGCAGTCGCCACTTATGAATTATAATAACTGAAGTTTAAAAAATAAAGTATTTTGTAATGTTACTAAATCTAAGCAGAAATCGATAGTGTGTGATTTGGGGTCAAGTAGGGAAGTTGTTCAGCCTTATGAGGAAGAGAGAGTAAGTACCGATTATTTACACTCGGTTTAGGCGATTTTGGAAATTTTTCTAATTGTTCGCTGTGATTGAAATCAGCTGATTGTGAGACGAGTTTCCACACATAGTTCAACCAGCCTACCCTATGGCGAAATATGACCCAATGTATCAATCTCTTCTATTTTGTGCTGAAATCAATTACAACTACCCACTACAAAAAATATAACACATTTTTATTATTTAATATCATTTTTCAATAATATTTATTAATTATATTATTGTTTTTTGTTTTCCTGCCACCAAAATACAAGTATCACAATCGATCTTTACTTCATTAAAACATAATATCGACTTCCTCGAATAAACATGGAATTGTCAAAAGAAAAAAACATATGGTTTTGTTTACCAAATTTTATACTATTTTTTAAAACATCAATCAATATATAATTCTTTTTATTTCCCCAGGGTTAAGGGTAAGTTCTTTTTGTTATGAGATGGTCAGAAATGGATAATTACTAAGCTTTACAAATACTGAAAAATATTAAATAAATTTGTTTATTTTTTTTCGTTTATTATGTAGTTCCAGAAATTTCCGTAAGAGAGCAGCGGGCGTTTGTTTACTTTAGAACATGTGATTAATTTTGACTAGTTTTTGTGTTCTATATAACCATTCGGAATGCGTTTTCTTCGTCAACTATTAAACTAAATGTTTATATTACCTCTCTTCTTATAGTTCTTACTGGAAGGAAGCCTTTTCTGTAGTGAGGTCCGTCTTAAGTTGTAATTTGATTACAGTCTGGCCCATATTCTATCGTTAACTTGAAACATCACGAAACTAGGCCAAATCATCAGAACGGTTTTCTTTCACAGTTTATTATGGAGTATAATCCTTTAATTTTGATAAATAAGGTATGATTATATAGAGTTCATATTGCTTTTTAATTTGGTACTAATTTTACACTTCTCCCAAGTTTCAAAAAAGATATTTTAATAGAATTGTGGTAGCATCATTTTGTCAACTCGCCAGGTTTTTTCCAAATTCGATTATTAACAATACTTGTTATTTTAGTCACTCTTAGTAACCCAAAATATTTTTATTATACAGGCAGTTTGTAATTATTATAAATTTATATTTTATTTACCGAAAAATAATTCTTTTTAATTCCGGTTTCTTTACCAATTTGTTGTACATAAGAGGTTTCTGTTCATTTTCTTATGACCTGGTATATAAGTATTTAATATTTTTTATTATCTCTAAATGAATTTATATAGTATTTATTATTCTCTCATAGTATTCCTACACTGCACTACTTCCTGTTGCCATTTCCCTCATATAGAATTATTTTAATTTTTTATTATCCTTTGATATTTAAACTGTATATGTTTTTTTTTTAAAACGAACCCTGGGTTATATTATATTATAACACAAATATTTGAAAAAATATAACATGAACTTAGGTATTACAATTGGTTGTCTACACAATATAAATATTACAATAAATTAATAAAAATACAGAATCAGTTAGTAGCATTATAGTCTACTATCATAGTTTTATAATTCCCAAACCTACAGCACAATTCTGTAATAAGTTACCTTCACTTTCACTTTTTACCTCAATGGGTACACTATAACTCACTTGTCACTGTATATCACTCGAATTGTTTATAATGTTTAGTGATATACTTTAATTTAGAGCTAGTTATAGGTTACCCATTTCTGACCTTTATGTTCTTACATGATTTAATTTATTGGGACCGGGTTATGTAACGTTACATAAAGCCCCCCCACTAGAACAAATTTATTTTAGTTTAACTCGTTTATTAAAAATAAATTGTTGATTATTTCCATTCACCTAATAGTGTACACTTACGTTTATTTTGATTTTATAGATACGATATATTATATCTCACAAATGTGGTTATGTATACAAAAACTAAGACGCCATCTTTTACTACCTAAGTCATGGGCCAAAAGTTCGTTACGCGAAGTCATAGGAAACGGAAATTGCTTGAAATAACAAAACAGCTGTTCTAATTGTTACCAATGAAATACCCCTTTTTATTCTTTACTTTGTTACATAACATTTTTTAAAACCAACTGTAACCCTTCCAAAAACATAATGTGTAATAATAACTTTGATTAAGTTTAATGATTATATGTTTAAATGATTATACAATAATAACATGTATATATTTATATAGTGGTGCTCAACCCAGCACTTAGAATAATTACGCACGCACACAACCACTCACACTTTCATTATCATGGTACAACTTATTTAAATTTTGGAGCTCCTTAAATTTAGATTGAAATTTTGAATAATTTGTTAAATGATTGATTTCTACAATAACATATATTGGGAAAGAAAGGATTCAAAATATATAAGGAACGCTCTCACCAATTTCCGTGTTGGCTTCCTCGCACTGCCAGTCTCGTTCGTAATATCGGCACAATCGGTTTATTTTACTGTGTATACTTACGTTTATTTTGTTTACGAATGATTTAATCGGTCGAGGACGCCTACACCAAACCGAACTATTACTTTCCTTAATACATTTTGATAGTAGATATTATACTATTTATTAACCACCTACAGTGGTCTAAAAAGTTAAAATTCACTCGTAAGTGAATGGGCGGCCGGCCGGCTCAAATCAGAGCTGCAGATGAAATGACGGCAATTTCTGGTTGAAATCTGCGGAAGTGGGGCGTATTGACGTCACATTCCTTTGTCTAACGTGTTGACATCGCAGTTTGGTTGCTGTCAACACATTCTCCGCCTCTGACGTAACGAAGGCTTGGCTCTGCTTATCTCAATAACTGCACACTGTTTTTGTGATGTGACACCGTTTTTTGTCATGAATTAGTTCAAATCCTGGCAAATACTGTAATATAGTCCACTCACCGTAAATTCTATATCGGGTGTTTGAGGTTGGATTGGGTATGTCAAAAAATAGGAAAATACAATATTTATGGTCTCTTTACCATATTTTAGGTAATTATGAAATGTACCATGATTGTACCATCACAAAACCCCCTCAATGAAAGATGGTGTGACGAAGCACACAAACTTTCATTGACCCTTTCATACTTCCTAAAGGGATCAGTCAGGACAAGTCGCCACAACCCCCTTACAATTTTATATAAAAAATAACAATAACTCACCCTTGGTCTGGTGATAATGACTGTACCTTCATGACCTTACTGGACTTCTCCTGCGAGATCCCAACACCATAAGGCCACTTAGGCTCTTAACGCCCCTGCTCTGACGCGTTGGCCAGCTCAGGACCGCTGTCACACCCCAAACACTGAAACAATTTATAAAAAATATTAATATAGTGGCGTATTGAATCACTCCATCCTCAACTGATCTGGTTCCCCTTAGCTAAGTGCTGGTTTGTGCCAATAAGCACTGGGTTGGCTTACTATTTATAAAATTATAAATTATATTAAATAAAATTAGAAAGTATAAAAATTATAAAAATAATAAATCTCAAGGATTAAAAAGAATACCTTGCCTGCATATTACAAACCCTAGCTTGAATAATAGTTTCGATTCCTATCGATAATAATTATCTTCGTTCTATAATTACTATAATTGTAACATAAGCACAAAATTATAAAAAATTGAATAAAATATATTTGAAAATATAAAATATATATAATATAAAATATAATTATCTATCTCCCAAACTTGGAGAAAAACAAATCAAGAAATTTAATGAATCGATTTATTTACTTATAACTTTTAAAATAAACTTTTATTATGATTATTAGTATTATTATTATTATTATTAACAGTTAATCATCTGGCTGATAAATATTATTAACAGCGCCATTTAAAATTTTTTCTCTTCCTACACATATTATAAAATCATGTTAAAAAGTTTTCAAATAAATACATAATACATTAATAATTAACACTGATATATTAATAATACAGTTAATACATTTTAAATACTCAATCATATTTAATCATATCTTAATAAATAATTAAGATATATCAAAATTGAAATATCATTTTAAAAAAATGTTAATTTTTTCATTAGTTACATTAATAAATTTGTAGACACTTTCCAAGTCCAAAACATCACTTTTCTAACACTCCAGGAAAACAATGGATCTTCTGATATACTTAGTTACATAAAAAAAAATATACAACTCCTTAATGAGTTAACCTCTTAAGTTACACAAATTTCAACTTTTCTATTCTATAAAATTTTAGAATAAAACAAGATTCAAGGGATCAATGCCAAAATATAGATTTTTTTTTTTTTTTTTTTTTTTTTTTATATATATCCCAAGAATTAGGGGTCCCCCTCCCCGTTCAATAATAAGATTAAATAATAACTATCTCTCCATTTCCATTGTCGGTTTTTCTGTAATACCGCACTTAACTTAGCGGTTAGGTAGGCGTAGTTCCTCTGAAATTTCCTATAAAAGTTGCACAGCCCAAGAAAACTCTGAAGTTGTTTGATGTTTCGCGGTTCAGGGAAACGCATAATAGATTCGACCTTGTCCGGGTTTGCGGAAATTCCTTCCGATGTAATAATGAATCCTAAAAAATTAATCTTCGTTTGTAGAAATTTGGACTTATCCCAATTTACGGTTAATCCTCCCGCTTCTAATTTTCCTAAAACATATTTTAAATGTTCTAAATGGTCTTCAAATGTACGTGAAGCTATTAAAATATCATCTACATAAACTGTGAGAAAATCTAAATCTTTTGGTCTCAAAATTCTATCCAAACATTTAATGAAACTAGCTACGCTGGTATTTAGCCCAAATGGTAGTCGCTTAAACTGATAATTTTTTCCATTAAATAAAAATGCTGTGTATTGCCTACTTACCTCTGCTAATGGTACCTGCCAATATCCAGCAGTCAGATCTAAGGACGTCATAAATCTTACGCCACTAAACTTTTGAAAGATCTCATTTATAGATTCTGGTGATTCTCGGTCTGGTATAATAATTTGGTTAATTTTCCTTGCGTCTAGGCATAATCTTACTCCTCCTTCCTTCTTGATTACCACCACTAACGGATTTGAGTAGTGAGACACTGACCTCTCTATGATACCATTATCTAACATCTTGTCCAACTCTTCTTGCACCGCTCGTCTTTTAGAGTAAGGCACTGGATAGCTCCGCTGCATGAATGGTGTGTGTTCCTTTATCTGTAACATACATTCATAATTTTTTGCCCTTCCTGGAATATCGGGAAACACTCCCTTAAACTGCTCTATTACCTGCCATAACGCTCTACGTTGGCCACTCCTTATCACCTCACCCCCACTACAGAATTCATCCGCCCTTATCTCCCATACTTCATTATTAATATTACTCATTTCATTATCAACATCTTCTAAATACTCACCCTCTATACAAAAATTTACTTTAGTATCTAAGTGATTCTCAACTACTTGTTTCTGTAACAATTTCACACCAGTTGTTCTAACTTTATTTATCACGTTTTCAAAATTATTCTTCACAGACCGCTCACCCCCATCTAACTCCAAAATTTTTTCTTTAAAATTTATTACAGCTTTATTTCTTTGTAAAAAATCATTTCCCAAAATGATATCCAAACTTAACCCCTTGACTACCAAAAATGTATTATCAAAATTAATATCTCCAATTGAGAAACTTAAATGTATCTGTTTTGTCACCCTTTTACTACGTACCCCCATGACTCCTACTACTGTAACCCCTGCTACGGGTAAAACTGGAATATTCTTATTCAATTCTTTCAATTCACTTAAAATGTTCTCGGCTATTACTGAAATTTCGCTCCCTGTATCGACAAGTGTTTTAAAGTTTCTATTATCTATTGTTACCTGTATTTCCGTGAGTCCAGCTCTCACCTCCAATGTCGTGTTATACTCCTCCTCCAATAAATCTGCAACGATGTCTGCTTTTATTACGTTGGATTGTAAGTTCTCGATGGGTCGGACCTCATGAGTTTCCCTGAACAGTGGTCGGGTCCTACTTACCACTGTTGACTTCAGTTTTCCGGCTGTGTCCTATTATGACTTGTTGATGGCACAGGGTGTCCGCGTGTTGGTCCCTGATGGTGGTACGGTGCTCCTCTGTTACTCGGGGCTCCTCTGTTCGCAGGTATGAATTGCTTTACTTGGTTATTTCTTGGTGCTTTACAGAAATAACAATGCTGCATGTGACCCCGATTCTCCTTCCTGCAACTAGAACAACTCCAACCGCCTGGTGTCTGTAAATCATTTCTAACATTATATTTATTGCCAGTATGATTAAAATAAGGCCTTGGTCGATTAAACTCATTGTTATTATTGTTATGGTTATACATATTTGGTTGTATAGGGCGTCTACCCATTTCACGATCATTTATACTTTGTAGTATATCTAATACCCTTTCCAGTTCATCAAGATTTTCTATCTCTTTAGTCATCAAAGTGACTTGCACTTCTCTAGGTAAGTGCTTACTAACATACCTAACAAATGACTTAAATGGTATTGGAGGCTCTAAATATTTAGCTTCGTTGTACAATCTTGTTACATAAATAGTAATGTTATTATTACTAACGTTACGTCCCATGAAATTACCCGTTCCCATAATACGGCTTCTTAAAGTCTCCTGCTCTTCTTCTGTCCATTAAAGACCCTTAAAAGCTTTCTCAAAAGTATTATAACAATCCCATTCTAACCTATGAGCTTCAGCCCATATGACTGAGTTACCCTTGAAACATTTAATAATTTTATTTAATTTCACTTCCCAGCTACTACTACTAAAATGATTATAATCCCTAGTCTGATTAAGGAATCGCATGGGATGTATTACTCTGTTTTCATGGCTAAAATTCTCTAGTTCTATTTCATTATAGAAATCTCTAGTTACTACTACTCTATCAGTTATGCTTGAAACATTTTTATTTATTTCTCCCCGTAATTCGTTTTTTACACTGGTCAAATTATTTGCAATCATATCATATTTATCATGCACATCCATACTATTTTGTACAGTTAAGTCATCAATTTCTTTATTTCTTTAATCTTACTTTGTAACAAATTAAATCTACTCTTGGTATTTTTCTCATGTTCAGTCATAGTACTATCTATAGCTTCTAAATTTTTAGTAATATCTATCACGTTTATTTCAATGTTTTCTAAATGATTTTGCAACACATTGGTTTTAACTTCTACTTGACTTTCTACAAAATGTAAACATTTCTGTTGTATTTCTGTACTTGTTGTCTCTAATTGACTTTTAATCGTGTTATTTACTGTGCCATAAACTAGATCGATTTTCGTCTCTAAATCATTTATGGTACTATTGAACTTGTCATCAACAATGGCTAGTGTGGTTTTCTGTATGTTATCACAACGTGTTTCTACTATATTAATTCGTTCTTCTAAGTGAAAATTGTGACCTTTTAACTCTCTGAATTTAATATCAAAATTATCGAATTTGTCATTCAAATGTGTAAATTTAATATCCGTATCGCTTTTCTGTTCGTCTAGTTTTTTATCTAGTTTTAATAACAATTGTATCATTGCATTACTTTCATCTGATTTACTGTCTAAATTAGTTGAAATGGAGGTATTGACTTTCGTTATTTCTACAGATACAGGCGTATGCACCTCGTCAATCTGACTAGTTTGAGGTGTTTGTACATCCATCTCGCCAGTCAAATTTACATTAGTTGTACCTATTTCTAACGTAATATTGTCATTAGTACTCATTTTGGCAATTGTGTAATGCACGCATGCATACAATTGTATTACCTAATTGTGGGGTTATGTTTACTAGTTATAAAATTTTGTCTGTTACCTCAAGCAATTTTTTCCCGTGTTCTTTCTAGGCGTATCCCATGTAATAATATACATACATAATATTACATAAGGTCCCTGTTCGGGCGCCACCTGTACACTTACGTTTATTTTGATTTTATAGATACGATATATTATATCTCACAAATGTGGTTATGTATACAAAAACTAAGACGCCATCTTTTACTACCTAAGTCATGGGCCAAAAGTTCGTTACGCGAAGTCATAGGAAACGGAAATTGCTTGAAATAACAAAACAGCTGTTCTAATTGTTACCAATGAAATACCCCTTTTTATTCTTTACTTTGTTACATAACATTTTTTAAAACCAACTGTAACCCTTCCAAAAACATAATGTGTAATAATAACTTTGATTAAGTTTAATGATTATATGTTTAAATGATTATACAATAATAACATGTATATATTTATATAGTGGTGCTCAACCCAGCACTTAGAATAATTACGCACGCACACAACCACTCACACTTTCATTATCATGGTACAACTTATTTAAATTTTGGAGCTCCTTAAATTTAGATTGAAATTTTGAATAATTTGTTAAATGATTGATTTCTACAATAACATATATTGGGAAAGAAAGGATTCAAAATATATAAGGAACGCTCTCACCAATTTCCGTGTTGGCTTCCTCGCACTGCCAGTCTCGTTCGTAATATCGGCACAATCGGTTTATTTTACTGTGTATACTTACGTTTATTTTGTTTACGAACGATTTAATCGGTCGAGGACGCCTACACCAAACCGAACTATTACTTTCCTTAATACATTTTGATAGTAGATATTATACTATTTATTAACCACCTACAGTGGTCTAAAAAGTTAAAATTCACTCGTAAGTGAATGGGCGGCCGGCCGGCTCAAATCAGAGCTGCAGATGAAATGACGGCAATTTCTGGTTGAAATCTGCGGAAGTGGGGCGTATTGACGTCACATTCCTTTGTCTAACATGTTGACATCGCAGTTTGGTTGCTGTCAACACATTCTCCGCCTCTGACGTAACGAAGGCTTGGCTCTGCTTATCTCAATAACTGCACACTGTTTTTGTGATGTGACACCGTTTTTTGTCATGAATTAGTTCAAATCCTGGCAAATACTGTAATATAGTCCACTCACCGTAAATTCTATATCGGGTGTTTGAGGTTGGATTGGGTATGTCAAAAAATAGGAAAATACAATATTTATGATCTCTTTACCATATTTTAGGTAATTATGAAATGTACCATGATTGTACCATCACAATAGTCTTGGTTTTATCTTCATAATAGTGTTTCATTTCCGACTGATTATACACTCCCTTTATTCTATTATTGGTAATTGTTTTAATTTCATAAGTATTATTCCCCTTCACCTGGGTTATGAGGTAAGGTCCAGTATAAAGTAACAGTAGCTTCCGAGCAATACCCTCTATAGAACTGGGTAGTTGTCTATTTTTGATTAGTACCTTATCTCCCATCTGGTATGTATCCAATCTTCTCTTTTTTACTTGATCCCTTTTTTGTTGAAGTTCCGCTTTATGCAACACTCTGTTGTGCATTTCCACTTGGTCGAACTCTACTCTCTCTCCTGGAGGGAAATTTATCAATGAGGTAATTTCTCTTGGTGGTGGTTTATCAAACATTACCTGATAAGGGCTAGTACCGATAGTGTCATGGTATGACCAATTAAGGAAAGTCTCTGCGGGTTCGCTATACTGACTCCAGTTTTTATGTTCTTGATGACAGTAAGTACGTAGAATTCTACCAACTTCCCTTAATACACGTTCAGCAGGATTGCTACTAGGATGGTATACTGATGTTTTGTAGGTTCTTATTTGCCAATTTCCCAATTCTTCTTTCCACCTTTTTCCCCGAAATTGCGTTCCATGATCAGTTATAATTATTTCCGGTTTTTCCACCTCAGGTAAGTATTTTTTTATAATTACTTCTAGAATTTTCTTCGTTGTGGCTCTACTAATAGCGTAGAGTTTTGTATATTTCGTATAATGATCAAATAATATGATGATATATTTATATTTATGTCTTCCTCCACTTCTGGGAAAAGGTCCACAGATATCCAAGAAGGTCTTTTCAAGTTTATTATTAGATTTTATTGTAATCATGGCGCCCGTTCTCTTCTCATTATTTACTTTTACTAGCTGGCATATGTTACAGGTTTTCACTATTTCTCTTACTCTTTTATTTATAGCTTTCACGTAACAATGTTCAGATATAGCTTTAATAACTTTGAGTGATCCCATGTGGCCATATCTTTCATGATAATCCTGAATCAGTGCGACTTCTGTTGCTGCTGGCACATACATCTTCCAGACATGATCCTTAATGGTAGGACAAATAAAAAGGACCTCTTCATAAACACAAAAAAATTTCATTATTATAGGGTCATGTAGTAATATTCGATCCTTAATTTTTTTTAATTTAGTGTCCCTTTGTTGATCGACTTTTATTTTATTAATCTTGTAACTCTTTTGCCATCTTAAGAATGTAATATATTTTTCCAATACTTTCTGGTTCTATTTCACAAGTTCCTTTTTCGAGATTAATCCGGGATAATCGGTCTGCTATGGCATTCTTCTTACCTGGAATATATTCCCAGTCTAAATTATATTCTTGAAGTATTAATACCCATCTAGTAAGTCTGCCGTGGTTAAGTTTGCAATTTTTTAAAAATGAAATTGATCTATGATCAGTTCTGATGGTCACTGGGTATCCCAATATAAATGTTCGAAATTTTATACATGAGAACACAACACTCAGCAGTTCTTTTTCTGTTACTGTATAATTTCTCTCACAACTACTCAGTACTCTGCTTGCAAAACTGATAACCCCATGATTTCCTTCCTCATCTTCCTGATATAGCTCACTTCCAAGGCTAATGTTACTAGCATCACAATTTATGAAAAAACGTTTATTAAAATTTGGGTGATGTAACATGATGCTGTCAAGAAATTTATTTTTTACTATCTGGAAATTATTATCTTCACTTTCTTCCCATTTCCACTTGTTTTTCTTTGAAAGTAAACATTGAAATTTGGCTGTTACTTCTGAATAATTCTGTTGAAATTTCCTATAATAGTTGCATATCCCCAAAAAGGATTGTAATTGTTTCAAGTTTTTTGGTTTAGGAAAATCTTGAATAGCCTTTACTTTTTCAGGAGATGGTTTAATTCCAGTAGCAGATAGAATGAACCCTAAAAATGGTAGATCATGTGTGATAAATTTAGATTTATCCAGTTTTAAAGTTATATTGTGTTGCAAGAGTTTATTTAACACTGTTTCCACTCGGTTACAATGCTCCTCCCAAGTACAAGACGTAATTAATATGTCATCCACATATATGGTAGTAACATCTAAAACTTCCTTACCTAAAATTTGGTCCATGCACGGGATGAACACGGCCACAGGATTTACCAATTCAAAAGGCAAACGCTTAAAATGGTAATTTCGTCCTTCGAATATGAAAGCAACATATTGTCTGCTGTTAGGGTGCAACTCTATTTGCCAATATCCACAGACTGCATCCCAAGTACTCCTGTACTTGCATCCATAGAATTTTTTCATTATCTCTTCAATCTCACCTGGAGACGTGCGATCATTAATGAGCATTTTATTCAACTCCCGAGCATCAAGACATAGTCTGACTTGACCATCTTTCTTCGGTATAGCTACCAATGGGCTGGTATACGGAGAGCTACTTCTTTCAATTATGTCTTCTAATATCATTCTTTGAATTTCTTTCCTTGCTGCCTCTTTCAAAACTTGAGCAATAGGGTACGATCGTTTATTAAAATTTACATTTTCCTTGAACTTGAGTTCACACAAGAAGTTTTTTGCTTTTCCTGGTGATTCTGAGAATACTGACTTATATTTATTATAAATTTTTATAAGTTGTTGTTTCTGTTCTACACTAATTATTTCCGGTGTCTGCCTATTCTGAAACTCAATTATTTCTTCTATCTTTTCTTGCCAAATCTTTGATTCTGTTACTTCTATGTTGTTACCTAGGGTTAATCTATTATCCTCCCTAACAAAAAATGAGCTCGGACACTGAGGGGCACTTTGGCTACCAATTATCTCAGCCATTAACTCACCATTTTCTGTGCTCAAGGTTACTATACCCCTGGCCAGATTTATAATTGCAGTGTGTCGCCGTAGCATATCACACCCTATTAACACCCTAAACGGTAGCCCTTTTGCTACTAAAAATCCCATAGGTATTCCTATCCCATTAGTAGTAACATTCAAAGACACTTGTTTTTTAATTGTTTTATTTTGTTTCCCGGTAGCACCAACAATTGTTAAATTGTTAATTGGTAAAGTAGGTATTCTCTCAGTAGTTAACTCAGTAATACGATCTAGTTCTAATTGATCAATAACTGAAATATTGGCTCCTGTATCAATCATGGCCTCTGCTGACACTCCATTTAATTTTATTTGTATATAGACTATGTCATTGTTTGGTGATGACTCTTTAATTGCTCTTTCTTCCATTAACTCGGACTGTATATTTTTTAGAAAATTATTTCTGATAATGGTTATTGGTTGATTTAATTTAGTATTATACTTGGGTTTGTGGTAAATTCTGTGCCCTGTTGTTTCTAGCAGTGACGGGCAATCACATCTTCTCACTGCTGGTACCCGTTTCCCCTATTTACATCATTATTATTGTTTGATTCAACATTTCCATTATGTTGAATATTGCTTATCGGTCTCCTTTCTTCATCACTATCTCTGAATCTAGGTTGTTCTGCACTCATACTCCTTGGTTGACCTTCCTCTCTATGATAAGAATCATGTCTGTAATTTTGTCGGTTATTATTAGGCCACCTTCCTCGATATCTATTATTGAAATAATTGTTATTAGCATGCACATAATTAACTCTGGGCCGATTCTCTCTTGGTGGTTCATTCCTCCGCTCTTCGGTATTCCCTGACCTCCATCTACTTCTCCTATAATAAGATTCCTGTTCATAATTTTCTAGTAGCGTTTCCATGCCTCCAATAGTTTTCACTTGTCCACTTAATCTGGCACTAATGATCTTCTCTTCAAAATGATACGCCATTTTGGTCACTAGACACTCTTCAGGTATCTTAGGGTCTAAATACTTTGCTATACACACCTTCCCCAAAAAGTAAGCAGTAGGTGTTTGTCCCACTGTACGGTCATACCTACCATGACAGATATCGTCCCTTATAATGTTTTGTACTGACTCTGACCAGTACTTAAGTTTGAACCTTGTTTTGAAACCCCCATAATCACACACCTCGTTCCTAATTGCTGTCCACCAATTATCATTGATATTTTTGAAAGATTCATCTAATATACCTTTTATCATATTCCATCGATTCTCCTTTGATCTGTTCAAAATTTCGTCTACTCTCCCTAAAAAGTCAAGTGGGTTTCTGCGATAATCCCGAAAGTTTACACTTTCCTTACTATCTTGATAAACCTGATGACTGCTGCATGCAGATCTAGAATTTATTCTATCTACATCACATTGAAAATTGGTTTGTATTTGTTGCAAACTATCTAATTTCTCTGCTTGGCTATCACACTGACTTTTTACATTCTCTACTGTTTTATGAAACTCTGAAAATTTACAGTTCAGACTGCTTTTGATACTATCTAATTGGTCATTGTTTTCTTGTCGTATGGCCATTACCCGAACTTGATTATTTTGTTCCTCCTTTTCCATCTGTGCTTCGATTCCTGTTTTAATTAGTTCCATCTTTTCTTCTGTTTTATCCAATCTTTGATTGGTTTCTATTACTTTCTTCTCTGCCTCTTCCTTGTATTCTTCTACTCTTTGGCTAAGCGTATTACTGACCAGTTCAATTTTACTCTCTAGATTTTCTCTTAATTCCTTGTTGAAGTTCTCCATCTTACCCTCAATTTGTTTTAAATTCTCATTATTCTCTTCAAATTTTGCATTCATCTCTTCTCTTTGTCCTTCAACAGTTTCTTTCAGTTCATTGTATTGTTCATTCATGGTTTGTTTGATATTTCCATGAATGGTCTCTATTTTTTCATTTAATTGTTTGACTAAACTTTCCTGAATGCTATCGATTTTCTCATTGGTCTGTCTATTTTGTTCCTCCTCCTTAAAATTCTCCTTATTTTCCTCATTGGTTTGCTTCAAGTTTTCCTCCTGTTTCTTAAAATTCTCCTTATTTTCCTCATTGGTTTGCTTCGAGTTTTCCTCCTGTTTCTTAAAATTCTCATCTATTTTATCAAACTTCTCGGCTATAAATCTCATCATGTCTTGCCAATTTGGTTCTCTCCTGGCCTCCGCTTTATCTGGTTGGTCCCCTTGGGCATCCTCTTCCACTATTTCCTTTTCCGTATCCATAACTACTTCGGTTTCTTCTGTATCACCTGTCTGTTGGTCCATTTCACTGTCCGTAACTAATTCTATTTCTTGTTCCTGTCCACCTTCTTCAATCTCCTTTTCTTCTGCCCTCTTCTTCGATTTGCCTCGGGTATTATGCATTTCTTGTTTTCTCATAACTGCCGACGATAATTAGATTTTTTGGTATATATTTTTATTAAATATATCAAAATTCTTTTCTAATTACAGCCCTTTTACGTTGAGCGCCAATCTGTAACGTAGCGGTTGTTGTAGAGGTTTTAGCGAAAACTTTGTATGTTGCTTATTGGGTGTTCGTCTTATTTAATTAAGCTCCCAATGTTGTGTACGCCAATCTGTAATGTAGCAGTTTTCTCAGAGGTGTTAGTGTACTACCGTTACAGGTATATTGTTAATTCAGCCCCACTATTGTAAGCGCCAATCTGTAACGTACTGCCTTGAGATATTAAAGTTTCCGCCTCTCCGCAGTCGCCACTTATGAATTATAATAACTGAAGTTTAAAAAATAAAGTATTTTGTAATGTTACTAAATCTAAGCAGAAATCGATAGTGTGTGATTTGGGGTCAAGTAGGGAAGTTGTTCAGCCTTATGAGGAAGAGAGAGTAAGTACCGATTATTTACACTCGGTTTAGGCGATTTTGGAAATTTTTCTAATTGTTCGCTGTGATTTAAATCAGCTGATTGTGAGACGAGTTTCCACACATAGTTCAACCAGCCTACCCTATGGCGAAATATGACCCAATGTATCAATCTCTTCTATTTTGTGCTGAAATCAATTACAACTACCCACTACAAAAAATATAACACATTTTTATTATTTAATATCATTTTTCAATAATATTTATTAATTATATTATTGTTTTATGTTTTCCTGCCACCAAAATACAAGTATCACAATCGATCTTTACTTCATTAAAACATAATATCGACTTCCTCGAATAAACATGGAATTGTCAAAAGAAAAAAACATATATGGTTTTGTTTACCAAATTTTATACTATTTTTTAAAACATCAATCAATATATAATTCTTTTTATTTCCCCAGGGTTAAGGGTAAGTTCTTTTTGTTATGAGATGGTCAGAAATGGATAATTACTAAGCTTTACAAATACTGAAAAATATTAAATAAATTTGTTTATTTTTTTCGTTTATTATGTAGTTCCAGAAATTTCCGTAAGAGAGCAGCGGGCGTTTGTTTACTTTAGAACATGTGATTAATTTTGACTAGTTTTTGTGTTCTATATAACCATTCGGAATGCGTTTTCTTCGTCAACTATTAAACTAAATGTTTATATATTACCTCTCTTCTTATAGTTCTTACTGGAAGGAAGCCTTTTCTGTAGTGAGGTCCGTCTTAAGTTGTAATTTCATTACAGTCTGGCCCATATTCTATCGTTAACTTGAAACATCACAAAACTAGGCCGAATCATCAGAATGGTTTTCTTTCACAGTTTATTATAGAGTATAATCCTTTAATTTTGATAAATAAGGTATGATTATATAGAGTTCATATTGCTTTTTAATTTGGTACTAATTTTACACTTCTCCCAAGTTTCAAAAACGATATTTTAATAGAATTGTGATAGCATCATTTTGTCAACTCGCCAGGTTTTTTCCAAATTCGATTATTAACAATACTTGTTATTTTAGTCACTCTTAGTAACCCAAAATATTTTTATTATACAGGCAGTTTGTAATTATTATAAATTTATATTTTATTTACCGAAAAATAATTCTTTTTAATTCCGGTTTCTTTACCAATTTGTTGTACATAAGAGGTTTCTGTTCATTTTCTTATGACCTGGTATATAAGTATTTAATATTTTTTATTATCTCTAAATGAATTTATATAGTATTTATTATTCTCTCATAGTATTCCTACACTGGCACTACTTCCTGTTGCCATTTCCCTCATATAGAATTATTTTAATTTTTTATTATCCTTTGATATTTAAACTAAATATGTTTTTTTTGTTTAAACGAACCCTGGGTTATATTATATTATAACACAAATATTTGAAAAAATATAACATGAACTTAGGTATTACAATTGGTTGTCTACACAATATAAATATTACAGTAAATTAATAAAAATACAGAATCAGTTAGTAGCATTATAGTCTACTATCATAGTTTTATAATTCCCAAACCTACAGCACAATTCTGTAATAAGTTACCTTCACTTTCACTTTTTACCTCAATGGGTACACTATAACTCACTTGTCACTGTTGTAACGTACCGGAAAACTGGTATTGTTACTATGTGTAATTTAATTGAGGTATTAAAAATATTAAAGGTCGTGTTTAAATAAAATTTAATTATGTGTAAAATATTATTTCGAACTATATTAAAGTTGGTAGTTGTTGACAATTGAAGGTTACTAATTTTGTAAAGCGATTTAAAATGTAACATTCGAGGTTACTCAAAGTGTGTTTACAATTGTAGAATTATACTTGTCTGAAAAGAATTCCCTTAGATAAAACACATAAAATAATTGTGTTAATATTATTTAAATACTAGCTTTGCTTAAGTTTAATAGTAAAGTATAATAGTTGGTCGCTTGATGATGATGATCGTCTTGTTGATACTAGCTGTGAAACTTCTCCTCCAGGTCGATAATAGTCTAAGTACGTTACGTCTAGTAATGTCTGGACAATAGAATAAATATAATATACTTTCACGTACCTGGTAGTGTTTTCTAGAAGTTCCATAAGCTGTCAAAACGGTTTACAAAAAACCAACTCACTTTAGCTACAAGGTTGAGTTGCCTTGTTTAATCGTGGGCGCCACACGGATTTATTTTGGGAAAATCCCGTGGAAAACCAATGATTAGAATTAATTAATGATTTTCAAAAAAGTTAAAATAATTGTTTATTACCTTTATGGTAATGCAATTCAAAATATTTAATCACAACTGAAGGTTGTTTTGAACTTTTTCTGAATAAAACATTTAGTTACTTTTTAGAAATAAATTAAGTCGAGTTATGCTGTTAATAATGGGTTTTTATTCATACCCTTGATAGAGAATTCAAACAAATATAATTAAAAACATACAATGATGTAAAATTGTAAATAAGTTATTACATACCCTGTAAGGCTTGCTCAGAGCATAAGCAGTAAATCTGACTAAGTCCAGATATTTCTTTTTACTTTAAACATTAATCTTATTTAAATCTCAGGTGTAAGTTCTTTGAGACACAAAAAAGAAAGTTTATGCCTACACAATAGCTAATGAATTTTTGATATAAGATAGACTAGTAATATCAAAAAAATAAAAATAACCTATTTCATAGGTTATGCGTTCGTCACGCTTGATTTATGATTTACAACGTTATATTTTGAGAACACTTATAACTAACATTCAGCTTAACTAATATTGACAAATTCATAAAATAAATTTAGACATGGTGTAACATAAAAATGTTTCAGTGTTTTTGCGTCAGTACAGATCAGTGTATTAAAACGTACAGGTTATGGCGCTCGTAGTAAAAATGAAAAAATGTTTACACTGTTACCTGGTGTTTTAATCTTTCGATTAAAATTTCAATTAACACCTCGATAATCGGATTATAATGATTATCGTTATTCACTACACACGCACAAGAACAGAGAATTTCGATCCACTTCTAACTTAAAGGATCATAAATAATAGTATTTAATTCTTTCTGCTGTTCATTATTTTTTCCCGCACTAAAATGAAATAATACTGCACATAATCACAACGATTCTTTGTAGAATATCTTGAAGTAGTTGTATGTTCTTGTCAAACTGTTTCCTTTGATGTCCTATGGTAATGACGCTGTCAGTAATTAAAAATTTTGAGATGGTCAGCGCACGTTTCACGCCGAATGAGATTAAGAAGTGTCTGTCGTTAATCTGTTGCGGTCTCTTATATACCCGATACCTTGATCGGCTCTAGGCAACATTGTTAATTACTAAGCAATTTTGTCATTGGTTTAGACAGGTGTGATGAACGTGACGTATTGTCTTTTCAACCGTTAAAAACGGTTTCCCAACCGCCAAACGCTAAGATGATTGACAGCTGTCGATGTTATTGGTGTTGATAATCAAATTTCTTAAACATATTTTGTAAATGATGCTAACGCCTTTCACGCACTTAATATAGTTGCGATTGGGGCTGTATTGCCATCAAATTAAAGAATATTTTGTCCTCTTTAATTTGATATAGTTTGATACCGAGTTAGTTTCACTTTTACTGACATTGCTACATAAACAATGTTCAGGTACACTATTTCGCACTGTCATCTGTTTATCAAAATCGGCGATTATACACTTTGACTAATATTGTTTGTGTTCTACATCGCGTTTTATCACTCCAACGTTTATGTGAGAACACTATTAATTCTGTACTGATGTTTAATTACTGTACATTATGAATAAAGCTTAACTTTAGACATTGTAATGAACTGTTCTTACATACTATGATATTCCGTTTCACATTAATTTGCTCTATTCTATTAACTAACAATTGAATTATAAATCATATCATTTTAATAATGCTTATTGCTATGTTTGAGCATAACAATTGTTTTGTGCAGGTGACCTACATTTATATTACTTCCTAATAATCACCTCATTGATGATCGTTTGGTCTAGGCCTTGTTAAGGCATACCGTTTATACTGGAATTCTGCCTTAAAAGCTTTTATTAGTTCACAATTCGGTAATTTTGCTGAGGTAGCTTATTGGTATAAGATTCCCTCTTACAAACGTGTTTATTTGTCATAAGTATATTTGAGATTGAAATATAGCTTCATTTTCATTTTGTGGCCATTGCTAATTTTAGTTTTTGGCCTCAATAATTCCTAGTCATATTTAATTTATTATCACCCAAATGCTGATTCTGATCCCACATTATTCAAATTCTTATTTAATCATTTTTTAGTAACATATCATATTCTGTTTACATTATTCACTGACTCGCTTGACAGCTTAAAGTGAATTTAAATTTGTCCATCAGTTTGTGTCAGTTATAGTCTGGTTGTAGTGTCAAACACTATTTGGGTTTACTGTTTCTTGTGGCACTTCTGCTTCTTTCTTCCTCCATGATTCCTCTCTTCTTGGTTATTCTTATCATTACCTTATCTATTTATATTATCATTATGCATTTATTAAACCTGATAGTATATGTTTAGGTTATGTAACATCTGGTTATGTTACACTGTATATCACTCGAATTGTTTATAATGTTTAGTGATATACTTTAATTTAGAGCTAGTTATAGGTTACCGATTTCTGATCTTTATGTTCTTACATGATTTAATTTATTGGGACCGGGTTATGTAACGTTACATAAAGCCCCCCCACTAGAACAAATTTATTTTAGTTTAACTCGTTTATTAAAAATAAATTGTTGATTATTTCCATTCACCTAATAGTCTTGGTTTTATCTTCATAATAGTGTTTCATTTCCGACTGATTATACACTCCCTTTATTCTATTATTGGTAATTGTTTTAATTTCATAAGTATTATTCCCCTTCACCTGGGTTATGAGGTAAGGTCCAGTATAAAGTAACAGTAGCTTCCGAGCAATACCCTCTATAGAACTGGGTAGTTGTCTATTTTTGATTAGTACCTTATCTCCCATCTGGTATGTATCCAATCTTCTCTTTTTTACTTGATCCCTTTTTTGTTGAAGTTCCGCTTTATGCAACACTCTGTTGTGCATTTCCACTTGGTCGAACTCTACTCTCTCTCCTGGAGGGAAATTTATCAATGAGGTAATTTCTCTTGGTGGTGGTTTATCAAACATTACCTGATAAGGGCTAGTACCGATAGTGTCATGGTATGACCAATTAAGGAAAGTCTCTGCGGGTTCGCTATACTGACTCCAGTTTTTATGTTCTTGATGACAGTAAGTACGTAGAATTCTACCAACTTCCCTTAATACACGTTCAGCAGGATTGCTACTAGGATGGTATACTGATGTTTTGTAGGTTCTTATTTGCCAATTTCCCAATTCTTCTTTCCACCTTTTTCCCCGAAATTGCGTTCCATGATCAGTTATAATTATTTCCGGTTTTTCCACCTCAGGTAAGTATTTTTTTATAATTACTTCTAGAATTTTCTTCGTTGTGGCTCTACTAATAGCGTAGAGTTTTGTATATTTCGTATAATGATCAAATAATATGATGATATATTTATATTTATGTCTTCCTCCACTTCTGGGAAAAGGTCCACAGATATCCAAGAAGGTCTTTTCAAGTTTATTATTAGATTTTATTGTAATCATGGCGCCCGTTCTCTTCTCATTATTTACTTTTACTAGCTGGCATATGTTACAGGTTTTCACTATTTCCCTTACTCTTTTATTTATAGCTTTCACGTAACAATGTTCAGATATAGCTTTAATAACTTTGAGTGATCCCATGTGGCCATATCTTTCATGATAATCCTGAATCAGTGCGACTTCTGTTGCTGCTGGCACATACATCTTCCAGACATGATCCTTAATGGTAGGACAAATAAAAAGGACCTCTTCATAAACACAAAAAAATTTCATTATTATAGGGTCATGTAGTAATATTCGATCCTTAATTTTTTTTAATTTAGTGTCCCTTTGTTGATCGACTTTTATTTTATTAATCTTGTAACTCTTTTGCCATCTTAAGAATGTAATATATTTTTCCAATACTGTCTGGTTCTATTTCACAAGTTCCTTTTTCGAGATTAATCCGGGATAATCGGTCTGCTATGGCATTCTTCTTACCTGGAATATATTCCCAGTCTAAATTATATTCTTGAAGTATTAATACCCATCTAGTAAGTCTGCCGTGGTTAAGTTTGCAATTTTTTAAAAATGAAATTGATCTATGATCAGTTCTGATGGTCACTGGGTATCCCAATATAAATGTTCGAAATTTTATACATGAGAACACAACACTCAGCAGTTCTTTTTCTGTTACTGTATAATTTCTCTCACAACTACTCAGTACTCTGCTTGCAAAACTGATAACCCCATGATTTCCTTCCTCATCTTCCTGATATAGCTCACTTCCAAGGCTAATGTTACTAGCATCACAATTTATGAAAAAACGTTTATTAAAATTTGGGTGATGTAACATGATGCTGTCAAGAAATTTATTTTTTACTATCTGGAAATTATTATCTTCACTTTCTTCCCATTTCCACTTGTTTTTCTTTGAAAGTAAACATTGAAATTTGGCTGTTACTTCTGAATAATTCTGTTGAAATTTCCTATAATAGTTGCATATCCCCAAAAAGGATTGTAATTGTTTCAAGTTTTTTGGTTTAGGATAATCTTGAATAGCCTTTACTTTTTCAGGAGATGGTTTAATTCCAGTAGCAGATAGAATGAACCCTAAAAATGGTAGATCATGTGTGATAAATTTAGATTTATCCAGTTTTAAAGTTATATTGTGTTGCAAGAGTTTATTTAACACTGTTTCCACTCGGTTACAATGCTCCTCCCAAGTACAAGACATAATTAATATGTCATCCACATATATGGTAGTAAAATCTAAAACTTCCTTACCTAAAATTTGGTCCATGCACGGGATGAACACGGCCACAGGATTTACCAATCCAAAAGGCAAACGCTTAAAATGGTAATTTCGTCCTTCGAATATGAAAGCAACATATTGTCTGCTGTTAGGGTGCAACTCTATTTGCCAATATCCACAGACTGCATCCCAAGTACTCATGTACTTGCATCCATAGAATTTTTTCATTATCTCTTCAATCTCACCTGGAGACGTGCGATCATTAATGAGCATTTTATTCAACTCCCGAGCATCAAGACATAGTCTGACTTGACCATCTTTCTTCGGTATAGCTACCAATGGGCTGGTATACGGAGAACTACTTCTTTCAATTATGTCTTCTAATATCATTCTTTGAATTTCTTTCCTTGCTGCCTCTTTCAAAGCTTGAGCAATAGGGTACGATCGTTTATTAAAATTTACATTTTCCTTGAACTTGAGTTCACACAAGAAGTTTTTTGCTTTTCCTGGTGATTCTGAGAATACTGACTTATATTTATTATAAATTTTTATAAGTTGTTGTTTCTGTTCTACACTAATTATTTCCGGTGTCTGCCTATTCTGAAACTCAATTATTTCTTCTATCTTTTCTTGCCAAATCTTTGATTCTGTTACTTCTATGTTGTTACCTAGGGTTAATCTATTATCCTCCCTAACAAAAAATGAGCTCGGACACTGAGGGGCACTTTGGTTACCAATTATCTCAGCCGTTAACTCACCATTTTCTGTGCTCAAGGTTACTATACCCCTGGCCAGATTTATAATTGCAGTGTGTCGCCGTAGCATATCACACCCTATTAACACCCTAAACGGTAGCCCTTTTGCTACTAAAAATCCCATAGGTATTCCTATCCCATTAGTAGTAACATTCAAAGACACTTGTTTTTTAATTGTTTTATTTTGTTTCCCGGTAGCACCAACAATTGTTAAATTGTTAATTGGTAAAGTAGGTATTCTCTCAGTAGTTAACTCAGTAATACGATCTAGTTCTAATTGATCAATAATTGAAATATTGGCTCCTGTATCAATCATGGCCTCTGCTGACACTCCATTTAATTTTATTTGTATATAGACTATGTCATTGTTTGGTGATGACTCTTTAATTGCTCTTTCTTCCATTAACTCGGACTGTATATTTTTTAGAAAATTATTTCTGATAATGGTTATTGGTTGATTTAATTTAGTATTATACTTGGGTTTGTGGTAAATTCTGTGCCCTGTTGTTTCTAGCAGTGACGGGCAATCACATCTTCTCACTGCTGGTACCCGTTTCCCCTATTTACATCATTATTATTGTTTGATTCAACATTTTCATTATGTTGAATATTGCTTATCGGTCTCCTTTCTTCATCACTATCTCTGAATCTAGGTTGTTCTGCACTCATACTCCTTGGTTGACCTTCCTCTCTATGATAAGAATCATGTCTGTAATTTTGTCGGTTATTATTAGGCCACCTTCCTCGATATCTATTATTGAAATAATTGTTATTAGCATGCACATAATTAACTCTGGGCCGATTCTCTCTTGGTGGTTCATTCCTCCGCTCTTCGGTATTACCTGACCTCCATCTACTTCTCCTATAATAAGATTCCTGTTCATAATTTTCTAGTAGCGTTTCCATGCCTCCAATAGTTTTCACTTGTCCACTTAATCTGGCACTAATGATCTTCTCTTCAAAATGATACGCCATTTTGGTCACTAGACACTCTTCAGGTATCTTAGGGTCTAAATACTTTGCTATACACACCTTCCCCAAAAAGTAAGCAGTAGGTGTTTGTCCCACTGTACGGTCATACCTACCATGACAGATATCGTCCCTTATAATGTTTTGTACTGACTCTGACCAGTACTTAAGTTTGAACCTTGTTTTGAAACCCCCATAATCACACACCTCGTTGCTAATTGCTGTCCACCAATTATCATTGATATTTTTGAAAGATTCATCTAATATACCTTTTATCATATTCCATCGATTCTCCTTTGATCTGTTCAAAATTTCGTCTACTCTCCCTAAAAATTCAAGTGGGTTTCTGCGATAATCCCGAAAGTTTACACTTTCCTTACTATCTTGATAAACCTGATGACTGCTGCATGCAGATCTAGAATTTATTCTATCTACATCACATTGAAAATTGGTTTGTATTTGTTGCAAACTATCTAATTTCTCTGCTTGGCTATCACGCTGAATTTTTTCATTCTCTACTGTTTTATGAAACTCTGAAAATTTACAGTTCAGACTGCTTTTGATACTATCTAATTGGTCATTGTTTTCTTGTCGTATGGCCATTACCCGAACTTGATTATTTTGTTCCTCCTTTTCCATCTGTGCTTCGATTCCTGTTTTAATTAGTTCCATCTTTTCTTCTGTTTTATCCAATCTTTGATTGGTTTCTATTACTTTCTTCTCTGCCTCTTCCTTGTATTCTTCTACTCTTTGGCTAAGCGTATTACTGACCAGTTCAATTTTACTCTCTAGATTTTCTCTTAATTCCTTGTTGAAGTTCTCCATCTTACCCTCAATTTGTTTTAAATTCTCTTTATTATCTTCAAATTTTGCATTCATCTCTTCTCTTTGTCCTTCAACAGTTTCTTTCAGTTCATTGTATTGTTCATTCATGGTTTGTTTGATATTTCCATGAATGGTCTCTATTTTTTCATTTAATTGTTTGACTAAACTTTCCTGAATGCTATCGATTTTCTATTGGTCTGTCTATTTTGTTCCTCCTCCTTAAAATTCTCCTTATTTTCCTCATTGGTTTGCTTCAAGTTTTCCTCCTGTTTCTTAAAATTCTCCTTATTTTCCTCATTGGTTTGCTTCGAGTTTTCCTCCTGTTTCTTAAAATTCTCATCTATTTTATCAAACTTCTCGGCTATAAATCTCATCATGTCTTGCCAATTTGGTTCTCTCCTGGCCTCCGCTTTATCTGGTTGGTCCCCTTGGGCATCCTCTTCCACTATTTCCTTTTCCGTATCCATAACTACTTCGGTTTCTTCTGTATCACCTGTCTGTTGGTCCATTTCACTGTCCGTAACTAATTCTATTTCTTGTTCCTGTCCACCTTCTTCAATCTCCTTTTCTTCTGCCCTCTTCTTCGATTTGCCTCGGGTATTATGCATTTCTTGTTTTCTCATAACTGCCGACGATAATTAGATTTTTTGGTATATATTTTTATTAAATATATCAAAATTCTTTTCTAATTACAGCCCTTTTACGTTGAGCGCCAATCTGTAACGTAGCGGTTGTTGTAGAGGTTTTAGCGAAAACTTTGTATGTTGCTTATTGGGTGTTCGTCTTATTTAATTAAGCTCCCAATGTTGTGTACGCCAATCTGTAATGTAGCAGTTTTCTCAGAGGTGTTAGTGTACTACCGTTACAGGTATATTGTTAATTCAGCCCCACTATTGTAAGCGCCAATCTGTAACGTACTGCCTTGAGATATTAAAGTTTCCGCCTCTCCGCAGTCGCCACTTATGAATTATAATAACTGAAGTTTAAAAAATAAAGTATTTTGTAATGTTACTAAATCTAAGCAGAAATCGATAGTGTGTGATTTGGGGTCAAGTAGGGAAGTTGTTCAGCCTTATGAGGAAGAGAGAGTAAGTACCGATTATTTACACTTGGTTTAGGCGATTTTGGAGATTTTTCTAATTGTTCGCTGTGATTTAAATCAGCTGATTGTGAGACGAGTTTCCACACATAGTTCAACCAGCCTACCCTATGGCGAAATATGACCCAATGTATCAATCGCTTCTATTTTGTGCTGAAATCAATTACAACTACCCACTACAAAAAATATAACACATTTTTATTATTTAATATCATTTTTCAATAATATTTATTAATTATATTATTGTTTTTTGTTTTCCTGCCACCAAAATATAAGTATCACAATCGATCTTTACTTCATTAAAACATAATATCGACTTCCTCGAATAAACATGGAATTGTCAAAAGAAAAAAACATATATGGTTTTGTTTACCAAATTTTATACAATTTTTAAAACATCAATCAATATATAATTCTTTTTATTTCCCCAGGGTTAAGGGTAAGTTCTTTTTGTTATGAGATGGTCAGAAATGGATAATTACTAAGCTTTACAAATACTGAAAAATATTAAATAAATTTTTTTATTTTTTTTCGTTTAGTATGTAGTTCCAGAAATTTCCGTAAGAGAGCAGCGGGCGTTTGTTTACTTTAGAACATGTGATTAATTTTGACTAGTTTTTGTGTTCTATATAACCATTCGGAATGCGTTTTCTTCGTCAACTATTAAACTAAATGTTTATATTACCTCTCTTCTTATAGTTCTTACTGGAAGGAAGCCTTTTCTGTAGTGAGGTCCGTCTTAAGTTGTAATTTCATTACAGTCTGGCCCATATTCTATCGTTAACTTGAAACATCACGAAACTAGGCCGAATCATCAGAATGGTTTTCTTTCACAGTTTATTATGGAGTATAATCCTTTAATTTTGATAAATAAGGTATGATTGTATAGAGTTCATATTGCTTTTTAATTTGGTACTAATTTTACACTTCTCCCAAGTTTCAAAAAAGATATTTTAATAGAATTGTGGTAGCATCATTTTGTCAACTCGCCAGGTTTTTTCCAAATTCGATTATTAACAATACTTGTTATTTTAGTCACTCTTAGTAACCCAAAATATTTTTATTATACAGGCAGTTTGTAATTATTATAAATTTATATTTTATTTACCGAAAAATAATTCTTGGATTTCGTTGTCCATGACGTGTCCGTTACTTAACTAAATATCACTATAATATTGACGACTCGGAACACAAAGTTTTTTATAAGTAAAAACGTAAAGTTTTACCTTACAGCCTAAACCGGCTTTCACCTATAGAAGGCTTCATCAGAGGCTGTCGTTAGTAGCGCTGCTCGTCTTGTTGTTGGCGACGAGAAAGTGTTTCGAAAGATTGAAGCTGTGTGTGTGTGGTGAGATGTGTTCGAATAATGCGTGCGATTTGAATTGTGTCTGTTCGTTTAGGATGTCGTTTTTATTTGTTTTTGTGTGTTTGTATATTTCTAATTGTTCTAGAGTGTCTAGTTTTCGGCCTTTTGTGTGTACGTGTAGTATGTTCATGTTATTGTCGATGTTTTTATATGTGTGGTTTGCTTCAATGAGGTGGTTTGCGAAGGTAGATTCTGTAGTGGTGTGGAGTGCTTTTGTGTGTTCAATGTATCTCTGTTTGAAGCTACGTCCTGTCTGGCCTATGTAGAATCCGCAGACAGGACGTAGCTTCAAACAGAGATACATTGAACACACAAAAGCACTCCACACCACTACAGAATCTACCTTCGCAAACCACCTCATTGAAGCAAACCACACATATAAAAACATCGACAATAACATGAACATACTACACGTACACACAAAAGGCCGAAAACTAGGCACTCTAGAACAATTAGAAATATACAAACACACAAAAACAAATAAAAACGACATCCTAAACGAACAGACACAATTCAAATCGCACGCATTATTCGAACACATCTCACCACACACACACAGCTTCAATCTTTCGAAACACTTTCTCGTCGCCAACAACAAGACGAGCAGCGCTACTAACGACAGCCTCTGATGAAGCCTTCTATAGGTGAAAGCCGGTTTAGGCTGTAAGGTAAAACTTTACGTTTTTACATATAAAAAACTTTGTGTTCCGAGTCGTCAATATTATAGTGATATTTAGAAAAATAATTCTTTTTAATTACGGTTTCTTTACCAATTTGTTGTACATAAGAGGTTTCTGTTCATTTTCTTATGACCTGGTATATAAGTATTTAATATTTTTTATTATCTCTAAATGAATTTATATAGTATTTATTATTCTCTCATAGTATTCCTACACTGCACTACTTCCTGTTGCCATTTCCCTCATATAGAATTATTTTAATTTTTTATTATCCTTTGATATTTAAACTGTATATGTTTTTTTTTTTTTTAAAACGAACCCTGGGTTATATTATATTATAACACAAATATTTGAAAAAATATAACATGAACTTAGGTATTACAATTGGTTGTCTACACAATATAAATATTACAATAAATTAATAAAAATACAGAATCAGTTAGTAGCATTATAGTCTACTATCATAGTTTTATAATTCCCAAACCTACAGCACAATTCTGTAATAAGTTACCTTCACTTTCACTTTTTACCTCAATGGGTACACTATAACTCACTTGTCACTGTATATCACTCGAATTGTTTATAATGTTTAGTGATATACTTTAATTTAGAGCTAATTATAGGTTACCCATTTCTGACCTTTATGTTCTTACATGATTTAATTTATTGGTACCGGGTTATGTAACGTTACAATATATATATATATAGCTATCTGTCTATCTATTTATCAATCTCAATCCCAAACAGAACTATAGAAAATTAAGAACTACAGAACTATAAACTATAGTTATAAAATTTTGTTACCCACAAAATTGATACAAATAAATGTTTTATAGCATTACTTCAAAATACTGTATGCATAATAATGAACACTGACCAAAAATATACCTGATTATATTTTTTATATTATGAGTATAAGTTCATAACGTTTGGTATTACATTTATTATTTTTGGCTGCCAATATGCATAAGAAATTTCTCTAGTAAATGAGATCAAAGTTAACGTTATCACCCGGTATCAATGCATGTGAGAAAATATTAACATGCCCGTTAATTCCGTTAGTTAATCCGACGACAAGTGGTCAATCTTTACATAATTCGAAAGGCCAGTACGCTACTTTGGCATGCTTTGTAAAACACAATAATTATATTATCACGGTTAGTAGAATTGGATAGTGAAGTTTAAGAATTGTTGATAAATATTTGACAGTTATAAATATTTAGTTAAAATTATGATGTAAAGTTGGCGCGTGAACAACGGAAAAGAATAATGGTCATTCGCCTGCAGTTAGTCACTCTTTCATACAAACAAATAAGCGTCAACGTAAACTGTGCAATACCCGGGGTTGAAATCTGGCAACGTCGCTGGAAGCAAAAACCGCTACAATTCGAAAAAAGTATACATTTCAGACGCTTCATTGTCAGGAAACTGAAAAGACGCCCTACTGTCGTAATTATAAAAAGATGCCATAATGACAGCGTTTTGTACAACAAAAATTATTTTCTTGTATTAAGAGTATATTGAAATATAAAACGCAAAACACAAATAACATAATCACAAGAACGTAATGTTATAATAAAATTTCAATATACTCTTCGTTTTCGAGTAGACTCCAAAACGTATACATTTTGAAAAGACGCCAAAATGTTAGAAAAAAAAAATATATATATATATATATATATATATATATTTATTGTAATGAAACGAGACCCCCTCTTTATAAATTTTGATATAATTTATAGATTTAATTATCGATTGTTGTTTAATGGATTCTCGTGTATTAGATGCAGTAATTATCTTTTATGATAATTGATAAATATGATTTATTTAATTATAGTGTGATAATTTATTATGGATAAAATAATAATTGCTGGTCGGTAAATGAATGTAACGGTAGCGTCGAACTCCTCTTCGGTGGAAAAATGTCGTCAGTGTAAGTAAAGTCAAGTGTTGTCTGGACAAATAAATTAATATAAAGAACACTTTTCACGTACCTGGTTGTCGTACTGGATGTTCCGACGTTCACCGCCACTGAATAAACTGTCAAGGTTATTTTGACCAGTTTAAACTTTATAATCAAGGTTTTGTAGCACCTTGAAGGTTATGTGGGCGCCATATGGGTTTTCTTGAGAAAAGTTCCCATAAAAAAAACAAATTTCTAAATTTAAAATTGTGTGTGTTCACTTTTTTGGTTGTTTAAATGCTTATGGCATTTAAAATAATTCAACTAGTGTACTGAAAAATTTATGTTTCAAATTTACCTCAGTGTATGCTATACTGAGAGTTGCTTATCTAAATTGAAATAATTGGAAACACAGGTTATGCTGTATAATATGATGGGTTTATTATACCCTTTAAAATAAGATTAAATAAAAATACATTTTTGACATTAATACAATTCGGATAGTAAGTTATCCATCTGCTGTCTGGTCTAGCTCAGTTAAGAACAATCTAAAAACTCTTTATGGTTATTAACAAAAATTTTGATAATATTTAACTAGGTGCCTCATGGGTAGGTTCTTGTAAATACAAAATAGAACGTTATTAATTGCTTTGATAGATACTTCTATGATAGTAATTCATTTTTGGCCTCTTTAAAAACTTGCAATTATATTTTAGGTTAACGATAATTTCGTCTGCTCAGATCCTAACAAATATTACAAAAACTAATTCTAACGCATAAATTCTTATGTCGGATTATTAAATCCTCTAAATAAATGAATACAGTGTTCGCAAATAATAGTGTGATTGTTTTTTGCGTCAGTACAATGTGTTGATAGTTACGATCAGTGAAGGCAGATAAACAATAAAATTGGTCACTGTACTACCTTGCTTTTTAATCTTATAGATTAAAAATTAAACACTTTAACGATCGGATTATATTGATCGCTAATACTCTGCACTTTAATCGCACTTGGAACGAGAAATATACCCTCTTCTGACTGATACTGGGTTGGTTACTTTACAGGTTAAGTTAAATTTTCTCGTTCTGAATACACGCACTGTCTAAAAAGGTTCACTACTAATTTTTGATGCACTCTTGTACGATGAATCGTCCTTTCAATAATTATTTTAATAAAATTTAAAGTATTTACTACTATTGTGTTGTAGTAGATTAATAAAATATAAAACAACGTCGAGCCGCAACTGCTTAGCTCGTGATGAAGGAAGCGAATACGAATTTTTCAGCGTTTCTCTGATTATATACCCCTGTCTTAGATCGCTGTTAGGGACAAATCTCGCTGAGTAAACTCTTTTGTGATTGGTACAAAAATCCGTTACAGTGACGTAATGTTTTTGTTAGCTCTCTGTACCCGATTGTCGTTGTTGTTGGTTTTCACCAGCAATTTCTTAAATCTGGTTAAGAAATGGTGCTAACACTCACTATTAAATTATTACAATACCAATCTCTAAGTTATTATCATCAAATTAAAGCTTAGTGTCTGCTCTTTATTTTGATGTGGCATAATGCTGGTTTGAACCTAGCTTTCACTGACAATACTTAAAAATAGTGTTTTGAAACATGGTTTCTTATTGTCGTCTGCTAATAATGCACAATCATCAAAGTCTGCTATTTCCCTATCTTTTACATTTTGTTATTTATCGCTGTGTTCTCTTTTGAACATTATTACATGAATAAAAATACATATATTATTACAATTAAAAGCTGTTTACAGCTGAACAATATTAAATCTTATTATAACTATGATACTACAGTACTCTGACAATTCATTACTCTCTAAATACATTTTTACATGGCCTACTCAATTTAAAGGTATACAATATTAATTGAGTGGTGGTATTTCACACCTCATTCGTTATATTTATTGTTCAGTAAATTTAATGTTCATTAGGGGTCCTGTTTCCCTATTAATTTACTGACATAGATTCGTTTATGCAGGGTCTAGATACAGTTATAGTACCAGGTTTATTCCCTGTTTATTATTATTTCTAGTCACATCTCATTTAATTAGGAAGTTGCTTATACACATAAAGCTTCTGTTTACAATTATCCTTATTCTGTATGTTACATCTTGGTTGGTAAAGCTAGCTTTTTATAGTTTTGTGGCTACAGCTAGTATGGTAATAGTCTTTGTTATTTATATCATAGTTCTTCAATTTTCAGCCAGAATGCTGTTATTGTTATTACTTTATGAAAGTCATTGGTTATTTAGTGTCTATTTACATGACTCTACACATTAATGTCATGAACTGGCTCACTTGACAGCTTATTGGTGAACTTTGCATGTCCATTAGTTATAGCCAGTCATTGTGTTTAAGTTGTAGTGTCATGCAGTGTATTCATCACTGCTTCTTGGGATCCTTCCTCTTCTTTCTTCTATGCTGGTCCCTTCTCTTCTTTGTTACATTCATTACAATAATTCACTTTATAACTTTAGTGTCATAATTTACCCTTCTGGTGTGTGGTTTGGTTATGTAACATTTTGTGGTGTTAATATATATATATATATATATATATATATATATATATATGTATGTATATAGTGATTAGTAAGTCACCCAACATTGAACATATATAATCATTAATTACACAAGATTACTTTATTTAAATCTATCAAGGCGAACCAGTACTTCGCTTTCACGCTCTCACCCACTCTCTGAAATCCCCCCCTTAGATTTGAGCTCTCATTAAAATCTGAAGTTAGTGTTTAATGCTGGATACATAGTTGTTGATAGCTGTCTGTTCGACTTAGTTTCGAAAGTACTTATCTGGATACGTTATTCCGCATGTGGCGTCATTGTTCTTGTAGTGCACTTTTGTTTCAACACTCACAAAACTGCTAAACTGTTAATTAATTTTGGTGATTAACTTGTATACTCAAAGAAATTTATTTATCACTGTTTTATATGCATTTTCACTTTTTTAAAGGCCTAAATCGACTTTGTCCGTGGACTTGAGTTAACACACCCGTACGGGTTGACTATGTGGTTCGAACACTCTGCTTGTAGACTGGTTGCTCGTAGACTGGCTAATGGTGATCGGTGTTTGTATACTATAAGAGCTGGTCACGTGGTACCCCTTGCTCTCCGCTTCCCGTCTCATCTGTTGTTCATCGAATGTGCTAGACTTTTGTAAACGCCCAAATTGCGTTCCGTATTATAAAACATGTGTTCATTTTGTGATATTCTCATGACGTCAATCGAATCTCTAAAAATTCGTGCCCATATATGGTTAGGTTTATTTATTCTGTAACGGTAACGTCTACGTCACACTGGCTGATTCATACCATCCCAATTTTGAAAGTCATATTTTATTCAGTTTTACATAGATCGTATTATTGCACCATATAAAATAATTACACCCATTTTGTACTGTCACAATACCCCCTCAATGAGAGGTTTTCTGCCAAAGCATAAAAACTCATTGACAAAACCTAAAAGGACCAGTTCGGTTGGATATGGCACCATGTCCCCCCTTAAATTTTATTAAAATTATGGGTTACTCACCCCCCTAATCCAGTGATTGTGGCCGCACCTGCATGACTACTGGACTTCCTGCTTTAGAATCCCAACACCGTAAAGACAGGCAGGCACTAGATGCCCCTGCCATGACGTGCTGGCCAGCACAGGGTCGTCACCACAGTGTCACCAGACTGAAACAATCAACAAAACATTACTAAATGGCCTTTCATTATTCCCTATCCTGAACTGATTAGGTTTCCTCTTAGCCGTACTGGTTTGCCTTTCTTCAAAGTACTGGCTTTTCTTAATTTCTAATACACAAATCATGGTTTTAACAGAAATTTCCTTAATCTAACATAATACATTTTCTCCTAAACATCTAACATTGACATTCTCTTGGACTTTATAATTCCGACTTCAAAATGCTTTACTAATTCTAGTCGGAATTTAAGAAAAAAATAACTTCATATTATTTTTTTCACTTAAACATCTCATTTTATCTCTCAATTATCTCATCATTAATGCAGATTATTACTGCTATCGTTATACAATACAAAACGTGGTTACATAAAACAGCAAATTCTACAATACAATAAGTACAGTCAACCATATGTGTATTTCAACACTGTATTCTCATTAATAAATTAATATTGATTGTTAAACTTTCACTTGTGAACTTACTTTGTTTTTTCCCGTACGTACCAACGTCAAACAACAAGTAACGAACAATCACTATTAATTAAGTGCTGTGAATGAAGAAGATGAACTATAAAAACAACTGTATTCTCAATTGTTATCGTGATTTAATCATCACTCTTATCTATTTGATCATTCATTTAAACTCCTCCATATCATTTTCTACTATCCCCCCTTATGTAAACATCACCCTCATCATGTTAACATGAAACATTTCACCTCTGCATTTGAATAAAAATTACTAACATTACAACTTTTATATTCATTTTCTATTCAATACTCCCATTATCTCAGTATTACTTCAACTCTGCACTTCTATTCAACACTTTAATCATCACATTTTAATCATTTACTATACAATTCCAATCTACAGAAATTTCTCAAATTTACTACCAAGATTTCTATCTTGTAAATTAATTAAACCATCTAAAATTAGTTTAATTCCATTATAAAAATTTATAATTACATAAATGTCAATTATTAGTAACAATCAATCCTCATCATAATATCAGAATTATTAACATTGAGTACACAAAATACAACATACACACACTGTGTATTTTCAGATACCATATCATAACAACAACAAAACGTAACACAATACATTTAACATCAATACAAATTTATATACAATCTACGTCACATTAAAGGTCAATTTTTACCAAATCATTACCTTATTTAGCCAATTTTCAAAAAACATTATATTCGCATAATTAAACGTTCATCAACAATACATATCTAACCTCCATCATCAAACAGCAATCTTACATTATCATATACATTTCATTTTTAATTGAACTCCTTTTGTTACGATCAATATAACAACCATTTATATTCTCATCTTTTACCATAATACCATAATAATAATTAATAGAATTGTTGCATATCATAAAATCTGTCTTCATCGTTTATAGTCCAGTCACCCTTGGTATGATTTGTCACAATTAAGTATGTTATCATTTACTCAACATAGTCATCATCTGCTACGAGTACCCAATTCTATCCACAGGTAAGTGCTTATTCTCAACAGTGTTATCATCAAAATAATCAACAGTTATTGCACAAGGTTAGTATTTCATATAATCAACTCTCTCAATATTTAACCTCTTAACTAACTCCTCATAACCTCTATTTAACTTGAACAACTCTATCTCTCTCCCTCTCTCTTTATAATCTCTTTACCAACCCCATTTCACACTCTCAGTCTATGCAGAGGGCAATACTACATCATTAAAACACATCCTGGCTTTACCAGGGAAATCATAATGCATGAAGCGATTATTTGCAGACCATTTGTCTCCCAAATAAATTCTCAAGGAACCTTTGTCCTTACTAAACAAATGTGAAGCCTTTACTTCACATTCAACATGGGGAAAATTTGCCCTCCACCCTCAATATTCACTTAAACTCCCTTCGTACTCTCTTTCTAGCTCATCAACGCTTATTACGACCTCCTCACTAACCTCTACTCCCATTATAATCTCATCATCTCTACTATTACTTACCGTATCATTCTTAGATACCCCATTTTCAGCTATATCTTTCTTATTATTATTCAACATTATTTCACCATTATAATCATCATTATAATTAACACCACCACTTACCTTGTCATCATTATGATTATCACTTATATTTTCACTATCAGAACCGAATACCTTGTTCTCTATTGCTTCATTATTTATTTTTTCCATACACTTACCTGTGTCTTTTTTACTCTCCTTTCTTTTTCTAATTTCATTTACGTCACCTTGTTTGTTTTACAATGGTACTACAATGTTCATCAATCTCGTTTAGCCGTTCGTTCATATTCATTTCGAATTTAACATGATTTTGTTTCATGTCATTCAAATTACTTTCACTTTTACTGTTTTGTTCCTTTATTTCATTAATATCACTACTTAGTTCATAGAACTTTACACTCTGTTCATCAAATTTAGTATCATTTACATCTAAACGACTCTTTACTTCATTAAAATTACTCTTTACTTCATTAAATTTTACATCTAACATCGCTTGTATCATTTTAAACATTTTAAAATCATCAGATTTTTTAACTGAGATTGGAGTTGCCTGACCTAACTCAGCCATAACAGCTGATTCTGTTAAACTGGTTTCTTTGATTACAATTGGAGTTGGATGAATTTCTGATTCATTAATGACAGTTGAGTCAGACAAGCTGACTTCCTCCTCGTTATTCTCCATATTTTACTTATTTTTGTTAAATACTGTTTATAATTTTGAACATCTCAACCTAAAAATTTCAAAATTTTCTGCCGCTCCCTAGTCTATTTCCTGTCATCAAATTACAGGCATATTTTACATAAAATCCTGGCAGGGGTTCGCCAATTGTAAAGGTATTCTTCTTTTTCAAATCTACCCGCCCAAAATATTACCTACCTTGACGATCTATTCTTCGTCAGCACGTAACAGGGTCGCCAGCATATTTGAAGTTAATATGCAAACTATTCGACTCTTTTCAGTAAACAATACCTGTATGATTTACACTCCATTTCCCTGGACTCAGAAGACTCTAGAATTCAATTAGGCGAGATGTGGCTGCAGCAAACAGACTAGGTTTCAGCGAAATAATTGCATTCAACACGTGGTCTTTGTGATATAGAAATTGGTTTTTATTTTCATTTTTTGAAATTAAAACGGGCGTTACCCCTATATATATATATTCAATCACTTTTTGCTACAGTCCGTTTCTTGATATATATAATACATTTAATATTTATAATTAAATTTACCTTAAGATGTTATTTTTCTATTTGGAACGTGTTTCGAGAGTTCCTGTTCTCTAATCTTCAGCCTTCGCGATCTTGTTTCTGGTGAAGTATTTGTGTGTTGGCTACTGGATGCTATTAATGTTTTTTGTTGGTCTTTGGTATTTTAAAGTTGTATTATTGTGTGTGATTGTGGTATATGTTTTTGTATTTTGTGTATTTTCGATGTTGAGTGCTTTGAATATTGTGTCATGTTTTGTATTGATTACCAGAACAAATACAAATCAATACAAAACATGACACAATATTCAAAGCACTCAACATCGAAAATACACAAAATACAAAAACATATACCACAATCACACACAATAATACAACTTTAAAATACCAAAGACCAACAAACAACATTAATAGCATCCAGCAGCCAACACACTAATACTTCACCAGAAACAAGATCGCGAAAGCTGAAGATGAGAGAACAGGAACTCTCGAAACATGTTCCAAATAGAAAAATAACATCTTGAGGTAAATTTAATTATGAATATTAAATGTAATATATATATATATCCAGTATATATATAATAATAAATTAGTTATAAATATTAAAGTATTATATACATCAAGAAACGGACTGTAGCAGAAAGTGATTGAAATATATATTGTAATGAAACAAAATGTTACAAAAGAATAGTAAATAATAGTGGAATCCGATCCAGAGAGGAAACAAGAAATAATAATCGAAAGCAAATTAAAGGAAACCTAGTTGGTTTGACTTATTTAACATTATTAAGAAACCCAGAAATAACCCAGTAGAATAGGGCAGTAAACAGAAAAAAGTTAAATAAATAAACCTAGTAGGCCTAAATAATCAACTTACCCTGAATAACAACTAAACCTAATAAAGAGTACCTAATCATAAATTAAAATTGTATTAACCAAATTGTTAGGCATATAATTAAGGATATAAAAGGGGACACAAACCTTTACAGTGATGAGTGATATAATAATAAATAGTGGCACAAACTATAGTTAAACAGTGTGCTATTTATTAGTTATAAAAAGTGTTTTATTATTATCATACAGACAATAGTTTAAAAGTATGAAATAATTAAATTTGTTAAAAACAAGTATTATTATTAAGAGTTTTTGTTATATGTTATAATAGTTTATGTTACCAGTTAATTTATATAAATATATTTATCTCAGGCAGTCAAAGTAGAAATTACAATCAACCATAACAAATTGTTCCACCACATATCATAGAAATTCAAATTAACAAGGTTCTACAGTTATAAACTGAGGCATGTTTAGTATCAAATTGTTTATAATTATATAATTAATCATCATGTAAACAGTGCATGTATGATTAGAGTATAATAATAAAATTATCTATTAAAGGTAATTTAGAAAAATGTAAAGTAATTAATGGGTGTTGATCCTATAACACTTAACCTGTACATAAATGGCCAATCAAAATTTAAGAAGTTTGTATGAGTTCTATGACTAAAAAAGAAGAAATAAGATTTAATTGTTAATTGTGATGGAAAACAGTTTAATAGTGCGTGTCGAGAGGTAATTAAAATAAAATTAAAAAAAATTGTTAACCTGTTTGTGAACGAAGATCTGAAGGACCACCATCGAAGATAATAATCCCTCCACTACAATTTTCATGAACAAGTAACACACACAAGCAAGAAATTATTCAGAATAAACCAGAAAGCCTTCAGCAATATCGTCTAGATGTGTAAACTATAATTTGACAATATTTTTTTCCAACAAGGAACAACCACTAGACATTATAACAATTTACACTAACACTAATCACTAGTAAACATTTTAAAGTGAAAACAAATTCAATATCTAAACGAACAGTGATTACAAGGAAAACATTTATTGTACACATTAATAAACTTCATTATTTGCTGAGACGGACAAATAGCCATGATGTTGACGTCATTCTAACCTACATGCTTTTACGAAGCGTATTGAATATCGTCAAACCTTGTATGTTACTTAATATATAATTTTTGTAATTTTTTTAGATTATAAGTAATAGATTGTTTGTAAAGGTACTCTATATTATTAATTATCATTAAAAGGAACTTTTCGTAGCAGCCACAAGAATTCCCACGAAATATATTAAAATTATTTAATTATTAAATCCTGAGATAAATAACGATTGTGACAACCGTATGTATCGAATGGAATTTTCCAATAATTTGAATTTATATTACAGAGATTAAACCATTATGTTATTAAATCATATCCATGCGTTATTATTTCAGGAACGTAATATATTATCAGCATTTATTTTATAATTAACAAGGATAAGAAGAATTCGGGGAGTCATTGGAAGTACGCAAACTGCAAAACCAAGATTAACCTCAAATAATAGGTTAAAGCCTAATATCGAAGGTGACTTGAAAATTTTGGGATGACTCGACCGCTATTTTTTGAATTGATTTTGGAGTTCTAACTACTGAACTGGAATAATTATAATTCTGATTCAGAAACCAAGGCAGAATAATTCAATTCTTTTACTTATATATTTAAATCACATTCGTAAAAACACAACATAAATATTCCACGATCAGCTGATACACTATTTACAACTATTAATTACAAATTAATATATACAAGGAATAACACGGGCAAATCATTATACCATTAAGATACTACGGGTACAAGAGTCGTATTATAAATTAGCGCACCAACTAGTGAGGCTGAAATTAGGGAATATTAGGTGAAGAAATTGAAACAAGCAAATTAATTTCCTAATTTTTAGCTGGCGACTGCTATAAGTTCCAAGAAATAATAAAGATGCGTAAGAGGGCTACATAATTGAAACGGACGAAGGAGGCAGAGAAAGAAGTCAGGATGGAAGAGAAAGAAGTAACATCGGTGGAGGATGTGGAAACGGTAGTAAGAGAGGAAGCCAGAGTAGGCCTGGATTTACAACAACTATGGGAATTAATTAAAGAAGACTCTAAGAAGCAGAAGGAAGAATTCACTGAAAACTCAAGGAAACAAAATGAAATTTTGAGTCAAAACTTATTAAAACAAATGGAGGAAAAATTTGATAGCATCAAGGAAGATAACAGACAAACAAATGAGAAAATAGACGGTATGAAGGAAGAGATTAACGAGAACTCAAGGATACAAAATGAGAATTTGAAGGAAAATTTAATAAAACAAATGAATGAGAGGATGGACAGTACAAACGAAAAAATAGACAGTATTAACAGGAATACAGATGAAAATAATAAACTAATGAATGACAAAATAGACAGCATTAAGGAAAGCAATAGACAAACCAATGAAAAAATTGACAGTATTAAAGAAAGTACTAACGAAACCTTAAGACAAACTATAAGTGAAAATAATAACTAAATGAAGGAAGAATTCAGGCAAATCAATGAAGAGAATTTAAGAAGAATTAATGGTAGAATTGAACAGGTCAATGATACAATTAACCAGAAGATGGACAAAATCGATGAGGAAAGGAAGCAAGAAACAGCTGACATTAATGAGAGATTAAGAAAAGCTAACGAAACCATTATACAAAGCAAAGTAATGGTAAATACCAGAATAGACCAGGTCCAAGAAAATAGTCGTATTCAAATAGAAGGAATACAAAAGGAACAAGAAAATTTAGTAAATTTACAGAAACAAACCGGTGAAAGGTGTGACAATATTAACAATACAGTGAACAATTTAACTGGGCAAGTACGCCAAAATCAAGAAGAAATAGAGTTAATTAGAACCAGACCAAATAATATTACTCATGTTTCCACAAATGAAACCAGAGAAGGGATTAATTTCAAAAATTATCGTAGAAACCCCATGGAATTCCTGGCCAGAATCGAGGAACATTTTAATAAACATCGAATAACTATCTGGAGCTCGATTAGAGAGATGTTGGATGAGCATTTTAGGGAGATTACGGACAACTGGTGGACAGCAACCAGGAATGAGATAGTGGACTACGCTCAATTTAAAAAACTGTTTAAAGAAAAATACTGGTCCGAAGCTATACAAAATATTATAAGGGACAACATTTGTCAGGGAAGATATGATGGAAGTAGAGGTACATCTCCAACTACTTACTTCTGGGGAAAGGTATGTTTGGCGAGACACCTGGAGCCAAGAATACCAGAAGAATCCCTAGTAACTAAAATGGCATACCATTATGACACAGGAATTGCCAGAGCACGCCTGGGAAGCCAGATTAAAACAGTCCACGCAATGGCTGACTTATTAGAAAATTATGAACACGAGGGTTACTACAAAAGAAGCAGACAACGAACTGATCAGTGCGGTTCAAGAAATAATAACCATGGTATGAATCCTAATCACTATAATAACATAAATAACCGGAATAGTTATAACTTTAATGGCAACGATCGTAGTTCCAACCAAAATTTTACTCCAAATAATAACCAACAAGCAAACTTCAATCGAAACCCAGTTAACAATAATAGTAACAACAGGCCCAATCAAAATTACCATCCGGTAATAGGATTAATAATAATTATAATAACTACCGAACAAACCAAGATTATAATAATTTTAGGAGTAACTCAGGAGTTAATACCAATAATAATAACCAGGGTAATTATAATAATAATCGTCTGTACAGACCAAGAATAAATTATATTAGTGCAGAAGAAGGGGATTACTGGAGATACCATCAACCTCGGAGGAACAGTTTTAATAACAGTTATGATCAAAGAGGAAATCACAGAGGGATAAGTCACCATTATAACCGAGTAAGAAGTAGAAGCCAGGAGGACTTCCGAGAATCAAGGGGAAGTGAACAATTAGACAACCGAGAGGTTGAACAACCAGGAACCAGCACACCATTCCAGGCAAATCAACAGTCATGCCCGGAAAATAATCATGATAGCCTTAATTTAAACGGAGTGAGGCAGTAATAAACCCTCGCGACCCCTTACTGCTACTAACTACTGGGTACAAAAACCACCAAATTCAAAAATATAGTAATAACAAATTACTACCAACTAATTATGAAAAACTGATTATGGAAAATAAAAGAATTTTAAAGTTCAAAAACCACCAAATTCTAAAATATAGTAATAACAAATTACTACCAACTAATTATGAAAAACTAATTATGGAAAATAAAAGAATTTTTAAGTACAAAAACCACCAAATTCAAAAACATAGTAGTAACAAATTACTACCAACTAATTATGAAAAACTAATTATGGAAAATAAAAGAATTTTGAAGTATAACAACAACCAAAGTTTAAGGACGGATAGTCAAAATCTTACTATTATTTACAATTATTATTTGAAAAATCTTCGAGAAGAACTGTTGGAGGAACCGGTGACAAGTAGAATAAACCAGCATAATGAAATTTTATACATAACCGCTCAAATTGAAGGAATTCCTACACGAATAATGATAGATACTGGTGCAAATGTATCACTTATTAACGATGCTGAACTGGAGAGAATACAGAAACAAAGTAAAAATATAATACCTACCTTACCTGTCAATAATGTTATTTTAATAGGTGCCACTGGGCGTCAAAATAAAACAGTGAGAAAACAAGTGTCATTGGAAATAGAAAGCAAAGGTGTTACAATTAATATTATATGTTTGGTCGCAATCGGCCTACCATTCGAATTATTAATCGGATACGATATGCTGAGGAAATACTCAGCCATTATTGATTTGAGCAAGGAGAAGGTGTCCTTGAACTCAGAAGGTGTTATGTGGACGGCAGAGTTAATAGGAAGCGATGGTGCCCCTCTGAACCGTACCCATCACCAAGTTAGGGAATTAAATTTTTTAAAGAATGACACCCAATGCAGAAAAATAATCTATAATATGACAAATGAAGACCTGTGGAACAGTAAATTACAGGAGATAAGAGACTTTAGACACCAAGGCACAAATAATTTGACAGCAAAACAAGTAGAAGATCTCATTATGATATAAGAAGTATAAACATGTATTTTCAGAAAAACCAGGAAAAGTAAAAAACTATCAGTATAGATACAATTTAAAGAACCAGCAGAATGTCACAAATGAAACATAAGTAATTATGTCCTCACACCTAATGAAGTGTTCAGAAATAATTACTTCTGAAGGGAGGCAATTTGTAACGAAACAAAATGTTACAAAAGAATAGTAAATAATAGTGGAATCCGATCCAGAGAGGAAACAAGAAATAATAATCGAAAGCAAATTAAAGGAAACCTAGTTGGTTTGACTTATTTAATATTATTAAGAAACCCATAAATAACCCAGTAGAATAGGGCAGTAAACAGAAAAAAGTTAAATAAATAAACCTAGTAGGCCTAAATAATCAACTTACCCTGAATAACAACTAAACCTAATAAAGAGTACATAATCATAAATTAAAATTGTATTAACCAAATTGTTAGGCATATAATTAAGGATATAAAAGGGGACACAAACCTTTACAGTGATGAGTGATATAATAATAAATAGTAGCACAAACTATAGTTAAACAGTGTGCTATTTATTAGTTATAAAAAGTGTTTTATTATTATCATACAGACAATAGTTTAAAAGTATGAAATAATTAAATTTGTTAAAAACAAGTATTATTATTAAGAGTTTTTGTTATATGTTATAATAGTTTATGTTACCAGTTAATTTATATAAATATATTTATCTCAGGCAGTCAAAGTAGAAATTACAATCAACCATAACAAATTGTTCCACCACATATCATAGAAATTCAAATTAATAAGGTTCTACAGTTATAAACTGAGGCATGTTTAGTATCAAATTGTTTATAATTATATAATTAATCATCATGTAAACAGTGCATGTATCATTAGAGTATAATAATAAAATTATCTATTAAAAGTAATTTAGAAAAATGTAAAGTAATTAATGGGTGTTGATCCTATAACACTTAACCTGTACATAAATGGCCAATCAAAATTTAAGAAGTTTGTATGAGTTCTATGACTAAAAAAGAAGAAATAAGATTTAATTGTTAATTGTGATGGAAACAGTTTAATAGTGCGTGTCGAGAGGTAATTAAAATAAAATTAAAAAAAATTGTTAACCCGTTTGTGAATGAAGATCTGAAGGACCACCATCGAAGATAATAATCCCTCCACTACAATTTTCATGAACAAGTAACACACACAAGCAAGAAATTATTCAGAATAAACCAGAAAGCCTTCAGCAATATCGTCTAGATGTGTAAAGTATAATTTGACAATATTTTTTTCCAACAAGGAACAACCACTAGACATTATAACAATTTACACTAACACTAATCACTAGTAAACATTTTAAAGTGAAAACAAATTCAGTATCTAAACGAACAGTGATTACAAGGAAAACATTTATTGTACACATTAATAAACTTCATTATTTGCTGAGACGGACAAATAGCCATGATGTGGATGTCATTCTATAACCTACATGCTTTTACGAAGCGTATTGAATATCGTCAAACCTTGTATGTTACTTAATATATAATTTTTGTAATTTTTTTAGATTATAAGTAATAGATTGTTTGTAAAGGTACTCTATATTATTAATTATCATTAAAAGGAACTTTTCGTAGCAGCCACAAGAATTCCCACGAAATATATTAAAATTATTTAATTATTAAATCCTGAGATAAATAACGATTGTGACAACCGTATGTATCGAATGGAATTTTCCAATAATTTGAATTTATATTACAGAGATTAAACCATTATGTTATTAAATCATATCCATGCGTTATTATTTCAGGAACGTAATATATTATCAGCATTTATTTTATAATTAACAAGGATAAGAAGAATTCGGGGAGTCATTGGAAGTACGCAAACTGCAAAACCAAGATTAACCTCAAATAATAGGTTAAAGCCTAATATCGAAGGTGACTTGAAAATTTTGGGATGACTCGAAAATTTTGGGATGACTCGACCGCTATTTTTTGAATTGATTTTGGAGTTCTAACTACTGAACTGGAATAATTATAATTCTGATTCAGAAACCAAGGCAGAATAATTCAATTCTTTTACTTATATATTTAAATCACATTCGTAAAAACACAACATAAATATTCCATGATCAGCTGATACACTATTTACAACTATTAATTACAAATTAATATATACAAGGAATAACACAGGCAAATCATTATACCATTAAGATACTACGGGTACAAGAGTCGTATTATAATATATATATGTATATATATATGATTAGTAAATCACCCAACATTGAACATATATAATCATTAATTACACAAGATTACTTTATTTAAATCTATCAAGGCGAACCAGTACTTCGCTTTCATGCTCTCACTCACTCTCTGAAATCCCCCATTAGATTTGAGCTCTCATTACGATCTGAATTTAGTGTTTAATGCTGGATACATAGTTGTTGATAGCTGTCTGGTCGACTTAGTTTCGAAAGTACTTATCTGGATATGTTATTCCGCATGTGGCGTCATTGTTCTTGTAGTGCACTTTTGTTTCAACACTCATGAAACTGTTAAACTGTTAATTAATTTTGATGATTAACTTGTATACTCAAAGAAATTTATTTATCACTGTTTTATATACATTTTCACTTTTTTAAAGGCCTAAATCGACTTTGTCCGTGGACTTGAGTTAACACACCCGTACGGGTTGACTATGTGGTTCGAACACTCTGGTCGTAGACTGGCTAATGGTGATTGGTGTTTGTATAGGCCTACTATAAGAGCTGGTCATGTGGTACCCCTTGCTCTCCGCTACCCGTCTCATCTGTGTTAATCGAATGTGCTAGACTTTTGTAAATGCCCAAATTGCGTTCCGTATTATAAAACACGTGTTCATTTCGTGATATTCTCATGACGTCAGTCGAATTGCTAAAAATTCGTGCCCATATATGGTTAGGTTTATTTATTCTGTGACGGTAACGTCTACGTCACACTGGCTGATTCATACCATCCCAATTTTGAAAGTCATATTTTATTCAGTTTTACATAGATCGTATTATTGCACCATATAAAATAATTATACCCATTTTGTACTGTCACAACAGATGCCATGGTAGACATAATAAAATACAACAAATATTAGTTTAAAAATAATTTTTAAATACAGACATATCATTTAATATTAATAAAAGTTTCAGACACAAATAATAATAGTTTTATTCCTCGTTTTTGTACAGGTGACAACAACACAAAACAACATTTGTCTTTCTTAAAGAAGAAATTATTTATTTACACTCTCATAGTCACTGTAACCAGCAAATTACCAGCAGACTGCTGCACTGCAGCTATTGCCAGAAGCTTTGAAAATTCTCACCTTGAAATATCCATCCATCCATCCTCCTTATGTGATAGATGATACTGAACTGCTTGATGACAGTGTATGGGTTCTCCCATGGTGGACGCCTTTCAGGCTGATTCCTTTCTCCCTCTTATTACATTATAAAACCACATTTGGTCACTGGTGTAGAATCCACAAGAAGTTGAAAGTTGATTGTACCAGTCTTCATCTTTGTATTCACCAGGTTGAAGTGGATCGGAGACCATCGTGAATTGTTGTTCTTCCAACTTGTTGATGTAACTGATGTTCCTTTCTGCCTATATAGACTTATTCCAGACATAGGTCACATCGAGGCTGTTGTTCTGTGCTGAGTAGCATCTACACTAGAATCCAGCGGTGTGTGGGTTGCCAACCTGTACTATGATAGTATTATGAATAGTTTGATGTTCCAGTCTTCTTGATTTGCTAAAACTCCTTTCCTGAGGTACTCTCTCATATTGTCTACTTTATTATGTAGTTTTTATTTAATCATCAATATACCATTGTGAGCACTTTATTTCTTTCCTTCTTGTTAGACTGATAATTCTTGGTTCTAACTACTTCTTTGTTTTATCAGAACTTTTTTTTATATGACCTTCAACAACTCCAGTAACATCTTCCAGTTTACACTTTAGTTCAGTTTAAATCTTCTCACTATCTCATTTTTTGTCCAACACGTATCTTCTTTGGACTTTACTTTATCCATGCTGTTTCTGGTTATTTGTTTCTTTCTAACTATACTTATTTCTACATTTGTATGAACATTTTTATCTCTTTATGTATTCTAAATTATCTTTCACATTAACTTCAACATCATAAATATTTTTCACACCGTTTGGATAATTTTCAACTTTGTCACTATCTTCTTTATAATCATTTTCATGATTAATACAACTTTGCCACTTTGTTTCTGTTGTTCCTTCCCTTTCTGCTAAATTTGTTTGTTCAGCTACTGATGTTTTTCAGTGTCCTCTTTTAAACTTTGTTTTTTTTTATACAACCTTCAATTTTCAATTTCAGCAATGTCAGTCTTCCCACATGTCTTAAATTGTTGTGTACTTACCCTGTCCTTTGTACCCTCTTCTGTATCTGTAACTTGTTCTTAATGTCTGCACTATCACTTACATCTCCAATTTCATTTTTGTCAGTTTCAGCATCTGAATGACCATCTTCAGGACCATATGTGTCATGACTCAAATGATTCCACTCACCAAATGCACAGTCACTTGCATCTGTACGCTTCATACTTGTATTATCTTTTATTCTTAATGTTTCTTGGTCCCGTATTTATGATAGTCAGTTTCAGTAATGTCAGACCTTTCCCCTTCATAATCGATTTCAGTGACATCAAAATCTTCATCTTCGAAATCACGTGTGCTACTAACGTGTGTAGGCTTCTTCTCAAAAGCGATTGCCTTTGAAGTTTTTACTTGTTCTTCAGTTTCAACTATGTTTTCGTTGGCTCAAATTGCAATATTCTCTGTGTTTTTACTATTGTTTGATGTATCACTTCTTCATTCTGTCTGTTAAAGATTCTTTTGCAGCCTCTGTTTCTGAATCACTTTCATCTTTAATGTCTACAATCAACTCATCCTCAGTAACATCTGCTTGTTGATTGTTTTTGTTTTTCTAATAATGTTTTGACTTATTTTTCCTCTTATCAACAATATTTTTAATCACTTCCAAATCTTCTTCATCTTCAACCAGATCATAATTATCTTCTGCTTTAAATGCACATGTACTTCTTGCTTCTTGAAACATGCATCTAGCCTTACATAATGCCAACAACGATGATCTCACATAATTTGGCATCAGTGACAAGCAAAGCAAATGATGTGCTTTCAAGCACATTTTGTGATATGTGTGTACTTTATTTCTGTTCTTAGAAGGCTTCTGTCTTCTCTGTAACATACGGAATATGCATGCTCAATGTGTTACGCAGCACATGCAATATGAAGAATCTGCAAGCCAAAGAGGTGTAGATATTCCTCAGCAACTAAATGGCCAGTTTGGCTTGTGCAGCAAATGTGTACACCGTCTTACTGAACTTGCTATACAGTTTCATATCACCTGGTTCCTGCTGTGTATTATACAGTTTCCTACCTGTTAACCCATACTTCCAGGCATTCATCCACTCATGTCTGTACACTTATGTTTGCATTGATTTTACTGTAGACTTTAAAATTTTGTTTAAACTAAATCTATTTTATGTTCGAAGGTTTTAGCTTGTTTATAAACATTCCAAATCTGAAACGTTCAGCCTAATATTCAAGTTTTCATCATTTTCTAATTTTGTGGAAAAACAAGAATTTTTGTTCTTCAAATCTAGAATTAAAATTTTCATTTTGCTGTTGTAATGTGGCACTCAAAAAAGCAGGATGTGGATGTAGGCTGTTTTCAAGCTAGATAAAATATTTTCAATCTCAACCATAATGAGTGTTTTTACTGAAATTTAATTTTTAGAATTTCTGTGGATTCTACATCACTTCAAATTCCAGTTGATATGAGTTTCACATGAAATAATAATAATTTTAGTTCTCATTTTCATTTAAATTAAACGTATTACAAAACAGCATTTTGCTTTCTTAAAAGAAAGACAATTTGCACTCTTAATATTGACGATAATTACCAAACTGACTGCCGATAGAATGCAGCACTTGTTGTATGTTAGCATACTGCTTGTAGCATAGTTTGTACAGAGAGTTGGTCTATTACTTCAGAACTATAGATCATATAAGATTTTTTTCAGTTGTAATTTATGTAAACGTATGATGTTTTCCATGCACATGTATCTAACATAAATAAATACATAAAACTTAACAAATCAGTAGGCCTTTACTGTCTGTTTAATGTAACTTGGGAACATAGAGTGAGGATTTGATGCTCTTTCATTTAGCCGTTCGTAGCTGATATTTCTAATGCTCTCCCATACCAACAAAGAACATTGCCAATCCTTACTGGTAAACAAACAAGCTTGTGTTCAATAATACAACACATCGTGTTTTGGATCTCTTAGTATTTTGTTTTTATTATATACTATATGTATATTTGTTTTTATAATAAAGTGTTTTACTACCATGTCAATAGGCTGATAATAGTCACATAAAAATGAAAATATCACCTTCTACGATAATAGAAAACCACACAATGAAAACTCGTCAAAGTGACTAACAGATCATAATTAATTACATTCCCAATAATCTGTTTTGTATTAGTTGACAAACCATGAATTTTTCTGTACTGTTTATGATATTTCCAGTCTTTAAAAATTACAATTTCTACAAAAGGAAAGTAGAGCTTGTCTATGAGTGGAGATCTCGGATGTCATCTGACTGACTCACTTGTCGGTAGACACAACAGGTACATATGTTTGCTCTTAAGCCTTTGTCACACTATGCTACTTCACTAGCTGCTACTGCATTTTCTGTCCATTTCTTGTCAAATATATCATATGTACAATTTAAATATGGTTAAACTATGTATGTACAATACGCATGCGCGTATTATTATTGTTATAACGGATGTATGTATTCTATCAAGGTTAGTTCAATGAATAAAGTCTTTTCTAATCAATGTGTTGTCTAACTGTATTTGGCAATATAATTCCAATATTAAATAATATCTCACAGGTTATGGGCCAACACTAGTAATTTGGAGATATATAGACGTGTGTTAGTTGTAATTATGTCGGAATTATTTACAGAGAAAAGTTTGTTTACATATACAGGCTCAAAGTGAAAGAGTTCACGTGCTTAACCTAAAATGGCTACGTCTACGGTTCCCTTTCCCCTGCTAAAGGCAGATAATTTTTCCACTTGGAAATATAGAATACATCTTGTTCTGAATAAAGAGGGTGCATTCGTAGCATTAGATAAAACAGACACAGAAATCGCAGCACTCACAGGTGCTGATTTGACCAGTTTCCAAGCTAAAGACGTAAAAGCTCAATGCATCATCGCACAGTCAATATCAGATAAGTATATTGAATACATAGAGAGTGCACAAAGCGCCAAAGAAATGATTGCAAATCTGGAAAATGTCTTGCAGAGAAAAAGCGCATTATCTAAGATGTTTATAATGCGAAAGCTATTGAAAATGAAATTCATCGATGGCGAATTACAAGATCATTTCACTAAATTCGAAAAACTCATAAAAGAACTCGATGGCGTAAGCAAACTTGCAACCGATGATACTGACAAAACGTGTTACCTTCTTCTGACAATGCCGGAAAGCTTTGAGAGCGTCATTACATCGAGAGAAACGATAATGAATAAAGACGCGACAGTATATTCGTATTCTGATGTAAAAACAAGGTTATTGGATACTGAACTCAAAAACAAAGAGAACTCCAATACAGGTGATAAGGTCGATAACGACGGTAACTGCTCTTTCTACTCTCCAGGTGAATATAAGAATAGCTCACAGATGAGGTACGAAAATGTAATATGTCACACATGTAGAGGCAAAGAACATTTCAAAAATGCATGTCCATCAAACAAGGATGTGCAAACTCAACAGACGCCTCAGACGTCATATCGCGGCCGTGGATATCGCGGTAAGAGAGGGAGAGGAAACTCTCGAGGACGTGGAAGAGGCAAGACGACAAGACATACGTCAAATGTTGCACAGAGCGAAGATGATCAAGAAGAAGAATTTGATTTCATTTCCGCTGAAAATATTGAGAAAAATGGCGCTTTATCCTCAGAATTACTAGGAAATACTCGATCCGTTAAATTCATTTTAGATAGTGGTGCCACAAATCATTGGGTATCAGAAAATTTGGAAAAGCTTATGGAAAATGTTGAAGAAATGGAGAATAAAATGGAAATAAAAATAGCAAATGGTAGCACTATAAAAGGTACAAAATGAGGTATAATTCGCTTGAAAGTGTTGAAAAATAAAAATAACATCAACTATACTAGTCAGAAAGCCTTAGAAGATATCCCACAAATGGTAATTGGAGGTGACAGTGTAGGTGATAAAGAGCATCAAAGTATGAGCGAAGGAGACGTCCAGGTTCAAAATGTCACTGGCACCTCACCTGCACATAGAGACAGTAGTCTAAGCGATACTGTCCAACAGGGTGATCAAACATCACTGCGTAGAAGTGAAAGAATTAAAACTGTTCCAGAGAAATTTAAAGATTATATACTGTACAAGGATTATAATGAAAGTTTTAGTCAAAATGAAGATGAGATGCACTTAGCGAACTGTGTTAACAAACTTAAATAAGTCCCTAGTTCGGGTCGCCATTTGTTAACAAACTCGTTTAATAATATTATAATAATTATGGATTCATAGTTACTTACCGTATGAGCGAGTTTAACTGTTCTCTGTTTACACTTTAGTTCAGGCGCCATGTTGGTGTTACCAACCTTACGTATTTGACAACGGGTCCAAGGTTCTTATAAGCGAGGCTGAGACTGAATGGTTACCAGAAATAACGTACAATGACAGCATTTGTGTTAAAATAAACGGTTGTTTTTTATTGTATCATATTTGCATAATTTGTCTTCTAAACATCACAATGGCTACAGGCATATTACATAAAGCAAAATGGCGTTCCTACTTCCGCCTCTCTACACAATTAATAATTCTTTTAGATTACCCTACATATTAATTTTATTTCCCCAAAAGATTTTAAAATAAGCTGCAGCTCGACTAAACTTATCATTAAAATTTTAACATGACTTTTGTAAACAATTATATAAGGAAAACAAACCAACGCCTCATGGCGTCTCGCCAGGTTAATATTTGGCCTTACATTTACTCAACTACACACACTCTCATTCGTTTTCTTTAAAGCATTGACAATTTGGATTGAATTGATCTTTGAAAATTGAGCTCAAAAACTTATTTTGATATGTAAAAAGGGATTAGTGCACTTTCCTGTTACTGATGTGGCGTAGTCCTTTTTGGGAACCTCCTCTTCGCCGGCTTGTGTTTTTCTTCTGTTGTTTTACTGCATACTGACGTTAGTGATGTTTGTTACTGCACTGAATTTACACTCTGTTTACATTTTTCTCACTAATTAAAATATTGTTACATTTTCTCTGCAATTTGTAGTTTGGCTGGTATTAGTTGCCGGACGACCTTTTGCCAGGTGTTGTCGTCTCGGTTGTAGTATGAAGACTGGGGTGGATGCAATGTACATTATTTCGTATGTGTGAGTGCATCACGTCATTGTTCTTTTGTTTCGAACGGTTCACGCCCTGTTTCATGTCATTGTTTGTTACGTCATTGTTATACTTTTTAATGACGTCCCGCCTTCTGGACCAATGAAAATTGATATTAATAGTCAGTTCGCACTTATAACTCCATCGTGTATGCTCGGCTCCACACGTCCGCTCTTGACCTTGGAATCGTTTCGCTCTGCTGAAATCTGCGTCGTCTTTTTACAAAGGGAAATCGTTCTATCTATGTGTGTGTGTGTGTGTGTGCAAAAATAATAAAATACAATAATTTGATACCACTCATACCATAAATCAGATATCAGAATTTTAGTACTGTCACAACTGTCTTTGTGCAGGAGTACCAATCTCTTATGAAGATGCCATGTGTACTAGTGATGGTTGGGAAGAAGCGATACAAAAGGAAATAAGTACCCTCGAAAAACATCAAACTTGGAAGGCAACAAATCTACCCAAAGGCATCAAAGCTATTGACACAATGTGGCTGTTCAAAATCAAGCCTGATGGCACTAAGAAAGCTCGTCTAGTAGCAAAAGGATTTCAAGAGGAAGTGTCCTCCAACTTCACCAGTTCACCAGTCGCTCAACTTTCCACCATCAGAATCTTACTGTCTGTAGCACTGCAAAATGGATGGGAAATTAAACAACTTGATATCCCTACAGCATTCCTAAATGGCAAGCTAGACACTGAAGTTTATATAAAACCACCCAAAGGAATAAAATGTCCAACGAATGCTCTAAAACTCATGAAAAGCTTATACGGTCTTCGCTCTTCACCCAGAAAATGGAATGAAAGGTTTAACGAGGCTGTGCAACATCATGGTCTAATCAGATCTCAGAATGACTTTTGTTTGTACTTGGGTAAAAATGCTTACCTTATTATATGGGTTGATGATATAATCATCACAGGTGACAAGAGCGAATATCTAAAAATCATTGAGTTCCTTAAAAAGGAGTTCAACGCAAAAGAATTAGGAATCATCAACAACTTTCTGGGCACAGAAATCAATATAAATAAAGAGCAGATCACTTTTTCTCGAAAGGAATTGATACAAAAAGTAATCTCAAGATTTGGTCTGGAAAATGGAAAACCGATGGATACACCTATGGAACACAATTTCCAGGTTGACTTATCTCTACCAGTGGACAAAAACTTACCTTACAGAGGACTCCTTGGTTCACTTATCTACATATCAATTGTAATAGACCAGACATAGCTTACGCTACATCTGTCGTAAGTAGATATCTTGATAAACCCACTAAACAACTCTGGATTGCTGCGAAGAGAGGGTATTGAGGTACTTAAACGGTACGAAGCATTTGAATCTCACATTTCATAAAAATCAAGATACTGGATTAATCACATATTCAGATGCAGATTAGGCAGGAGACATCACCAGCAGAAAGAGTACAAGTGGATGTATAGTATATCACTGTAACAACCCTGTATCCTGGTGAAACAAACATGCGTATCCCAATCAACAGCTGAAGCGGAATACATAGCATGTGCAATGGCAGCGATGGATGTGGTATACTTTCAATGCATACTTGTGGACTTGAAGTGCAATGTCTTAATTCCTTTAATTTATGTAGACAACCAAAGTGCACTTAACATGTGTGAAAGCTATGAGAATAGCAGACATATAGACATTAAATATCACTATATTAAGGATCTTATACACAAAAAACTAATTGAATTAGAGTACATAAAAACCCAAGATAATGTAGCTGATATTTTCACAAAATCCTTAAATAATGTAAAGTTTGCAAAGTTTTTTGAAAAACTCAACATAAAATAGTTTTCAGATACCAAAAATTTTCAATTTTGCATTTATTTTTTTTATTTAAGTATATTTATCAACTGTACTCCTACCAAAACTGTTCCAAATGTAAATTAAGGGTATTTAAATTATATGGGTATTTAAATTGAGGGGGAATGTCAAATATGTCATATGTACCATTTAAATATGGTTAAACAATGTATGTACAATACGCATGCGCGTATTATTATTGTTATAACGGATGTATGTATTCTATAAAAGTTAGTTCAATGAATAAAGTCTTTTCTAATCAACGTGTTGTCTAACTGTATTTGGCAATATAATTCCAATATTAAATAATATCTCACATTTCTATGTAGACACATTTCTGTCCACACTGTTTTTAGGTAGTCACTATTGAGTAGTGGCTAGTACAGCAAAGTATGTGGTTGCATAGATTGGTTTGAGGTTAAAAGAATTGTGCAAAACATCGTCTGTGGGTGCGCAACATGAGGCTTTCAGACGCCTGTCGCTGTTCAAGAGCTTTGTAAGGAGTTGGTGAATAACATAAGGCACAAAAAGAAACGCATGTGGTTTCAAGAATGGATAGGTAGAAGGGATAAACTGCGTGCTTCAACACCACTAATAAGAGAGCTAAGAACCGAGGATCCCCAATCGTACCGTAACATCATCTAGTTAACCATACCAAACTGACTTTGGTTTGTATACGTCTTCTGTCCCAGCACCACTCTTCTTAGAGTTATAGTTTTATTCAGTTCATTACAATAAGCATCTTCCCTTGCTGTTAATTCAGCAAGTTATAGCTCATCTAACAACTGAGTGAAAGCAGATTTTTTTGTGTTACATTTCAAATACCCTATGGGCAATCATAGGGTAAATGGGCAAATGACCCACAGGCAATCATATATATTCTATTAAGGAATGTAATTATTTCATCATCTCATCACTTTAATAAATTGCATATTGTAAATGTAGAATAAAACACTCGAAAGGCACAATACAACAACAACAAAACCAAAACAAATGCCGAGACAAGCACGTGGTAACAAGGGACGCACTAATTTACTGCTACTGCATTGTCACACTGAGCAACTAGGGCACTACAGGATAGTGGCTAGTGAGACATGTGACTCTCAAGGTCAGCTACTGGCTACTTAGTAGTGCCAAAAGTTGAACATGTTGAACTTTTTTAGCTACTGATTTTTCACTTGCTGGCAAGCACTAGTAGCTATCTCATCTATCTCACACTAGGCTACTTCGTAGGTGCTATGCGAGTAGCGGTTAGTGAAGTAGCATAGTGTGATACAGGCTTTATAAACAGTGCTTACTTATTACAGCTCCATATTATATAAACAATTTGCCGATATGTTAATTTAAATATTTTGTCCCTCGCCATGATTATTTCATTATTGAAATACTGCAATAGAGTAGTGCTTATCGTAGTTGGACAGATGAAATCAGACGTGTCTGTTCCATATTATATTTTGAACTTGTAAAATAATGTACGAGGTGCTATCGGAAAGTTCCCGGACTGTACTTGGCACGGCTGTTGGACATGACTGTACAACCTGGCGTCCCAGTGTCCGATTCCGTAATACGTAGTGAGTCAGTCTGCTGAGTTTCGTTGCATTGTGAGGTTGTGTTCGGTCTACGCGTTGTGTTTTGTAATCGTGTGTTAACGTTCATTTGCTAATTTTATGATGGCTGATAAATTCGAGCAACGCGCGTGCATTAAGTTTTGTTTTAAACTTGGTAAATCGCCTACTGAAACTTTTGCAATGCTTCGAGAAGCTTTTGAAGAACATTCCCTACACAGAACACAGGTTTTTGAGTGGTACGCTCGTTTCAAGGCCGGCAGAATGTCACTTGAAGATGATCACCATTCAGGACGACCTTCCATGAGCAAAACGGATGAAAATGTTGAAAAAATTCGACAACTCATTCACGAAGACCATCGTCAAACAATCCATGTGTTGTGTACAAGTGGCGGAATAAGCTATGGAAGCTGTCAAGAAATTCTAACTGAAAATTTAGGCATGCATCGTGTTGCTGCGAAATTCGTCCCTCGGCTTTTGTCTGTGGATCAGAAACAGCACCGTGTTAATGTGTGCAGTGAACTCAGAGAAACGTCTGAAAATGACCCTACCTTCATCTCCAGGGTCATAACTGGTGATGAAAGCTGGTTTTGTGGTTATGATCAAGAAACAAAACAAAGTCGTCACAGTGGAAAAGTCCACAATCACCGAGACCAAAAAAAGCACGGCAGGTCAGAAGTGCAACAAAAACCATGCTCATTGTGTTTTTCGACATCAAACGCATTGTCCATCGTGAGTTCGTGCCAGCTGGTGTTACAGTGAACTCAGATTTTTATTGTGACATTTTGAGGCGGCTGAGAGAAAATGTGCGACGAAAAAGGCCCAAATTGTGGGAAGACCAAAACTGGCTGTTGCATCACGACAATGCACCTGCTCACGCTTCACTGAAAACAACAGAGTTTTTGACCAAAAACAATATGGCCACCGTCCCACACCCTCCATATTCACCAGATTTAGCCCCCTGTGATTTTTCTCTGTTCCCGAAAATAAAAATTCACATGAAAGGTCACCGTTTTGACACTGTAGAAGACATTAAGAAAAAAACGCAGGAGGTGCTTGACAGCCTTCAGCAAAAGACTTTTTTGACACTTTCCAGGGATGGAAACAACGCTGGATTCGTTGTACCAATTCGCAGGGAGACTACTTTGAAGGAGATGGGAGCCATTAATGGCCTAGGTAAGCAAAAAGAATTTATTAGACCTAGTCTGGGAACTTTCTGATAGCACCTCGTAGATGGCAAATTTACAGTTACACCCTATTTTAAAGTTGCATTTTATTTTGTTGATGTGTGTTATACCATTCTTTTGGTCGATAGCTTTAGATAATTATGTTATATGTACATACTCAATAATTTTTAAATATAAAATAATATTTTCATTTGTTGTGAAATTATTTAATATGAGTAAAGGTAATCATATAATTTCAGAAAATGTCGAACTTGGGAAAATTATAGAATTCCGAGGGCAGGGTAAAAAAGTAATCAGATAATTGGTTTTAAGAGAGGAAACGAGGGTTGACAATTGTATATTCCCCCCAAAATGTAGAAGATACTGCAAATCTAGTCAATTACCTGTACCTACGTTTTTCCAGCATTTATTTTTTCTAAAGCGTATTCATTGTAGTGTATAGAAACATTTATAGTTTTTGCACTTTTCTTGGAACATACAAATATTTTAATCTTAAGTTTATGTTAAAAATAACAGTTGAATACTGAACTGTTTCATTATTTATCACAACTAATAAAAGACATAGAAACATATTTTTATCGTAACTCTTACCTTTTCTGGGTCCAGGATTCTTTTACACGAACTCACAGTCTGTAAGAGAGGTCAATGGATTCGTTACGTAATAAACACGCTCTTTGACTATATTAATTAGGCCTGTTTATTATTCAATTTCAACATTTGGTTTACTTTTCTTCTAAATTTACTTAGTGTTCATTTCCTTCTAAAATTTGTTCCTGTTGATTTGACTACTTTTCTTTGAAAATACAAAACATTATTTTAACATGATAAACATCCTAATACTAGTTCACACCTTAACATAAAATTTATTAAATTATATGAAGGCAACCCAGCTTGCTACATTCTCACACTCACACAATTTTATATCCCCATTATTTTAGAGCACTCTTTTAATTTACAATAATTATGTCGGGAAATTAGTAGTCGGTTACTTAACTTTCGGCGTTCCTCTCATCGCCGCGTGCTGCACTAGATATATGTCCGAAGGTTTTGTCAGTTTGATACACTTTTAATTTTTCTGCCTTCACTCCACTTACTCCATTCTGAGATATCGGTTCACTTATTTATGTCTGTTTGTCACCTTCTACAGTTAAAAGAAATATTTGGTGCACATGAGTTCTTTTGTTCACCCGGCCGGGTAAGCGTGGGTAGTCGAACTTTTGCTATTTTCACATTTTGATAGAAATTTGCCCGGCCGGTGACGCACTCCACTACTCGTGTCCGTTACTTGTGGATGTTAATCGTCGACTCCCTCGCACCTGCGAAACAGGCCCCCCACTTTTGTTCGTTGCTAAACAGGAACTCACTGCCTTCAGGTGACGAATTTTTCCGTAGTCGTTCATGGTGTATAGCTTTTCTATGGACCACGTGGCTACTGTTGTTAAAAGTTGACGATATAGGAGGCTTTTGTAGGTGGAGCATTCACTCGACTTCTGCCATCTCAAAAGCACATGGCAAGGAAATCTTAAGGCTTAGCCATTTTTCTTAGCATCAGTTTTTATGTTTAGGCGTAATAGCGGCGTGCCGTCAAGTGTGTGTGCGCAGCGGACGTGACAAACACTGAATTCACAAGCGAGTCTGGCATTTTTCACCTACACTCCAGTCAAAAAGTTTGTGTTACTGTTCATTGTTCGAATACAACTGTAGTTCGCATGGGACTTGCAATGTTGACCACAAACAAATTTAAGTAAATTGAATAAAAAATAAAAAAACCTCCTTTTTGCCCCATTACAATACATAGTTATAAAATGACAAAAATGTAAGGCTGAGTGGAAAAAAATAGGAACACCAACTTGCCTTGTATGAAAGCTCTGCCCAGAAAAGTAATTGATTTAGATGATTTCTACAAGACTATTATTATTCATATAACTTTAAATGATTGTGTCACTAAAGGTGTGTTTCAATTCTTAGAAAATTAATTTTCTTGTTATTACTAATATTCTCATTATTATATAAAAAGCAATCTTGGTTTTATTATTTTCGTATACTGTACAATTCTAAGTTAAGTATGCTATAAACGCTTAGACATAGAGCAAATTGAATGTGAATACATGAACCAATATTAAGATGATAGCTGTAAGCGAACTAGTATGGTTTTGATGAGATTGTACCATGTTTGCTGTTCGGAGATCTCCAGCATGTAGACAAGGTGTAAATCAAAGGACATGATCAGGATAGCGTGTAGAATTTGGCCACATTACAGAATTATTAATTTTCCAAGCACAACCTAGGTACCTCACAGTATAAGCCTACCTACAGTAAACAGTTAATATAGTTATTTTTATTTTGCAAGTGACCATTTGTTTTTAAACATAATTGTTTTAAAAGTGTATTAGTATTCCTTACTAAAAATAAACTTCATCAGTATTCTGGACAGATATTTTAACAGATTCCTGAAAACGACAAATAGTACATTGTTTTAGTTAATAATGTCATAATAAAAGAATGGTAATAATAAAAAACAAAAAAATTATAGCCTTAAAATTTATTTAATAATCAGGAACAAATATATTGACAAGTGTGTTTTCAGAAGCTTCAGTTGAACCTCCCGATGTCTTACTTTAATAGTGGTTATTTTTTAGAAAAATAAAAGTGAAGGATGAATATAATATGAGTATTGTAATGTTTAAGACAAAACCATTTTATCAAGTAATCTGTTTTGGCATTGGGAAAGTTTTCTTTTTAGTCTCAAACAGGGTAGGAGAAATCATGTTCTGTGCTTATGTTTATGTTTATCTTGTATCAGGAATATAGGAGTTTATAGACAGATAATTTATTGAGGCAAGTATCGATACTTATTACTATGTGAGGTCTCTAAAAACTATAGATACAAAGGATAATACAAAGGATAATTTAGTGTAGAAGATAAGTTAAGGTGGAAACACTATAAAATCCAAAACTCAGCACTTTTGGAACAGAACATTAAAAAACAGAAGCACTTGTATAAAATCATCATTATTCAGAAGTTACTTCTGCATGTGTTTTGGCCATACAGAGAATTTGTTGAAACTGTCTTATCAGTGTTTGGGTGTGACAAGTTAAAGAGTTGTAAATTGTATAACTGAAGATTTATGGAGGAAATGGAGGAAAGCATCCATTAAAATTATACGGATGTACAAAGTACAAATGATGAGTAGTGGCTAAGGAAAAGTCATATAGTGAGTGGTAACAGATTGAAAGAAAATGGAGGCCTAGAAGAAGAGGCGGTGGAGGAAAATGTTATGGTGTCCAAATGTTATGGAAAATGTAGAGCATAAAGAAAGGATGGTATCCGTCAAAGACACTTTTTGTAAAGGAAAGTATTTAGTACGTGCAGACAATGTTTAAAACAGATCTATAGGAGATTAGTTTGTCACTTTTCCATTACAAGTACTCTTTTGGTTGCTAGTCATTTGTATTTAAAAAGGTAAAAAAAATGTTGTGTTAACCTACAATGTTTGGATTCTACAGGCATATGACACGTTGCATGACACTTTAGTATTATTCCACTGACAAGTAGTGAATGTGTTGTGTGTGTATTTGAATAAATCAGAACGAGAATAAGTATCAGACTATGGTTGTGTAGGCAAAACAAGATTGTAATGAAAATCATCACAAAATTTACTTGGAGAATGCATGTAGTGTTTTTTTTTTTTTTAAATAAGGTAGGCCCATATTTTGAAATTGCTACTAATTGAAAGTTTAAAAGAAACTTTGTATTATATTAATTATCTGTCTCTATTAATTGAAGTTCCTGTGCAGTTATTTGTATTATAGTTGTGTTTAACTGTCAGCTGTGGAAGTATGAAGTGTTCTGAGTTCTAAAGTAAAGTACTTTTGTTGCTATCATAAAATTACAAAATTAAGGTTCCATTTCCTACCAAATTTGAAACAAATGTTGTCACATGAGATTATGCATGATTATAAAATACATTATAATATAATTATAATATAAAATATAATTTTATAGTATATAATACAAAATGATTGTAATATAAAATTACAGTTTGGTTAAATTTTTAATTGGTTTTTTACTTTTTCACAACTAATTTCAATCAGAGAACATATCAACAATTCCTGTTTTGTGATGAAATAGCTTACAGGTATAAGTCTCATGCCGTTGATACAGACAAATTATTCACAAAGTAGGAACATGAAAAATTATGGCTAAACTTATATAATAACATTGCATTTGGAAATATAAAAAGTATTCAGATTGATGTGTTTGTAAAAAGGCAAAACGTTTTACCAATGAACACACTCTCTAATCAGGTAATCAGGGACTTTAGTTTTAGAAACATCACAGACTGTATCGTATTGGTTTATCTTCTTAGATGGTGTGGTGGGAAAACAATACTTTGCATTTATGTATAATTACATAAAATGTTAACAGATACACCATCTGCTATAGGGTTCAACTTAAAAATTGACGACTGACATAAAATACGAAATAATAATAGCCTATTATATATGTCCAACAGTATTCGTGATGGCAATTCAAACCATACGTTCTTAGTTCTTTTAGCTAGAAATATATTCATTAAAATTTGATAATTACCATGTTTCTCGTGTCTGACATGCTTCAACACTATTTATTTACTCAAAAATTATGACTAGTGTTATAATGAATAAGTGCATTTATGATATCTAAAGTGTCATTTACAGTCACTTTCCTGGGTATTCATTTATAGTAATTTACTATAAATGACTATTATATTACTATATTACTATATATAGAGTATTCACATGTTTATATTCACTTTGATTACATATTGCAAATTGGGTAAACCCAAATTGGGTATTTAAGCCCAAAAAGCATAACAGAATTTGTATAAAAATTGTTTATAAGTAACTAACTGTTTAAAAGCGTATGATTGTTTTCATTGTCTGTTGTGGAGTTTACTATATTCTAATAATTTATGAGAATGTATATAAAGACACAAGATACTGATTTTTATATTGTGGGTGAACCAATTGGTGTAATAATAAGTTTTTTATAAGTTTTGATTCATTCTGAGAATTATATAATTTTAAATTGTGCTTTCAGTCGTATTGCCAAAAGCACAGTTTAACGAGCAAAAAGGAGAAAAGTGGCTCAGGATCAGAAGATGAAGAATGTAAAAGGAAGAAAAGAAAGGACATGACATCAGAGGAAAAGAATCAGGCTAGAGCAGCAAAGTAAGTGTGTGTGTACCTGTGCGCGTGTTATCTGTGGGGTCAGTAGTGGTTTGAAAGTATTTGGCATTCTAGTTGTGAAGAGGTTGTGTACTGTGTTAGTGTTTTGTTCACAAATTTTTCGTCTTGGTTGTCAGTGCTTATATGTAGTTACCAAAATCTGCATGGAACAAATGAAATAGTTCCTCACTACTTGGTGATGCCATCCTGCTGAAACCCTTCTGTATGTAATGGTAGATTGTCTGGGTTTTCTGGTTGGTTGATGATTCTTGGAACCAGTACAGTACAATATTGTAGATTGTATCTTGGTACCAACCACAAGATACAACTTGATCAGATAAGTGCTTTTTGTTCTCAGACATGGTTTGTTTCTGTTAAGAAAGTGATTTGAAAGCCAAAATTGCTTACCAGCTCAAGATATCAAGGTATCAAGTGGTTGATACATACCTAATATTCTTAATGAAACAGTAGAAGAAGCACTAACTTTTTGCTATATATAAATATACTAATTTTGTCATTCCAGTTACTGTAGTTGTCCATTTTGTTTGATGGATAAGTGAAGTTAAAATATAGCGTTGTACTGTAATTTAAAAGGTTATATAATAATGTTATCCTGTTATCTTTTTTTACTGATAAAGGGATCCAATGACATGAAAAGTCAAGGATGATGAAAAGACTCAAGTATGAATAAGAAATCAACTTTTTTTTTTAGATTAGTTCGTATGTATTTCTCAGTGTTGTGTTTCCGCTTAGCTCAATACATTTTCCCAATTATTTTCTGGAACGGTTATGCCTGGTTGATAAGCCAATTTTCAAGGTCCTCAAAATAGCCACTTACAGCAATGTCCACAAATCTTTCTTCATTGAGGCAATTGTTGAGGTTAGGAAAGAGCTAAATTTTGTGAGAATTGTGGGTGACGAAGCAATTTGAATTTTAATGCTTCCATTGTGTGTGTGTGTGTGTGTGTGTGTGTGTGTGTGTGTGTGTGTGTGTGTGTGTGTGTGTGTGTGTGTGTGTGTGTGTGTGTGTGTGTGTGTGTGTGTGTGTGTGTGTGTGTGTGTGTGTGTGTGTGTGTGTGTGTGTGTGTGTGTGTGTGTGATATTCTGTGCCATGGAAAAATGTCTTTTACCAAATGTAGCCATTCTTCTTTATTCCATTGTTTAGTTATCACAATAAGTTCACATAATATTCATCACAGATTCTTTTTACTTCCATGTTCCTTAAGGAAATGGAAGTATGGTGATGGCAAAAAAAATCGTGTTCGAGATTATTGCAGATTCTGATTGTACTACACTCAAAACATGAAAAAAGTCATTTTTCAATGTGTGTGTGTGTGTGTGTGTGTGTGTGTGTGTGTGTGTGTGTGTGTGTGTGTGTGTGTGTGTGTGTGTGTGTGTGTGTGTGTGTGTGTGTGTGTGTGTGTGTGTGTGTGTGTGTGTGTGTCTTAGATTTTTACTTCCATGTTCCTTAAGGAAATGGAAGTATGGTGATGGCAAAAAAAATCGTGTTCGAGATTATTGCAGATTCTGATTGTACTACACTCAAAACATGAAAAAAAGTCATTTTTCGAAAAGTGTCTGTGTGTCTGTTTGTAGATTTTTTTTCTATGGCAAACGATAGCAGCCGCAAATTCAAACTGAATCAAATCATTTTTTGCATACAGCCCTGATTTGTAAAGCACTCACGACCTATTGTTTTTGGTGAAGATCGGTTGAGGGAAAGGGGTAGTTTACCTGCAACAGTTTTTTTTTAATCAAGGGTAATTGTTTTCTATGGCAAACGATAACAGCCTCAAATTCAAACAGAATCGACTACTCTTTTGCATACAGCCCTGAATTGTAGAGTTCTCAGGACCTATTGTTTTTGGTGAAGATCGGTTAAGGGAAAGGGGTAGTTTACCGGCAACGTTTTATGTTTTAACATGGGTATTTTATATGGTAAACGATAACAGCCGCAAATTCAAACAGAATCAAATGATTATTTGCATACAGCCCTGATCTGTAGTGCACTCAAGACCTATTGTTTTTGGTGAAGATCGGTTAAGGGAAAGGGGTAGTTTACCATCAACGTTTTATGTTTTAAAAGGGTATTTTATATGGCAAACGATAAGAATCGCAAATTCAAACAGAATCAAATAATGTTTTGCATGTAGCCCTAACTTGTAGAGTACTCAAGACCTATAGATTTTGGTGAAGATCGGTTAAGGGAAAGGGGTAGTTTACCTGCAACGGTTTTTTTTTAAACAAGTATAATTTTTTTCTATGTCAAACGATAACAGCCGCAAATTCAAACAGAATCAACTACTCTTTTGCATACACCCCTGAATTATAGAGTTCTCAAGATCTATTGGTTTTGGTGAAGATTGGTTAAGGGAAAGGGGTAGTTTACCAGCAACATTTTATGTTTTAAGAAGGGTAATTTTTTGCGAAAGATAACTGCCGCAAATTGAAACAGAATCAAATAATGTTCTGCATACAGCCCAGAATTGTAGAGTTCTCAAGACCTCTTGGTTTTGGTGAAGATCGGTTAAGGGAATAGGGTAGTTTACCAGCAACATTTTATGTTTTAACAAGGGTAATTTTTTCTATGAAGAACGATAACTGCTGTACATTAAAACAGAATCAACTACACTTTTGCATACCTTTTTGAATTATACAGAACTCAACGACTGTTGATTTAGTTGAAGATCGGTTAATGGAATGGGGTAGTTTACCTGCAACGTTTTATATTTTAACTAGGGTATTTTCTATGGCAAACGATAAGAGCCGCAAATTCAAACAGAATCAAATAATTTTTTGCATATGGCCCTGAACTGTAGAGTACTCAACACCTATTGTTTTTTGTGAACATCGGTTAAGGGAAAGGAGTAGTTTACCTGCAACATTTTTTTATCAGTGGTAATTTTTTTCTATGGCAAAAGTTAACAGCCGCAAATTCAAACAGAATCAATGTTTTGCATACAGCCCAGAATAGTAGAGTTCTCAAGACTTGTTGGTTTTGGTGAAGATCGGTTAAGGGAAAGGGTTAGTTTACTGGCAACTTTTTTTTTTAATCAAGGGTAATTTTTTTCTATGGCAAACGATAACAGCCGCAAATTCAAACAGAATCAAATAATGTTTTGCATACAGCCCTGAATTGTAGAGTTCTCAAGACCTATTGTTTTTGGTGAAGATCGGTTAAGGGAAAGGGGTAGTTTACCTGCAACGTTTTATGTTTTAACAAGGGTATTTTCTATGGCAAACAATAACAGCCGCAAATTCAAACAGAATCAAATAATTATTTGCATACAGCCCTGAATTGTAGAGTTCTCAGGACCTATTGTTTTTGATAAAGATCAGTTAAGGGAAAGCGGTTGTTTACCTACAACGTGTTATGTTTTAAAAGGGTATTTTCTATGGCAAATGATAACAGCTGCAAATTCCAACAGAATCAAACAATTATTTGCATACAGCCCTGATTTGTAGAGTACTCAAGAGCCATTGTTTTTGGTGAAGATCGGTTGAGGGAAAGGGGTAGTTTACTGGCAACGTTTTTTTTTATCAAGGGTAATTTTACTTCCATGTTCCATAAGGAAATGGAAGTATGGTGATGGCAAAAAAAAATCGTGGTCGACATTATTGCAGATTCTGATTGTACTACCCTCAAAACATGAAAAAAGTCATTTTTCGAAAAGTGCCTGTGTGTCTGTAGATTTTTTTTCTATGGCAAACGATAACATCCGCAAATTCAAACAGAATCAAATAATTTTTTGCATACAGTCCTGAATTGTAGAGTACTCAAGACCTATTGTTTTTGGTGAAGATCGGTTAAGGGAAAGGGGTTAGTTTACCTGCAACATTTTTTTTTTATCAAGGATAATTTTTTACTTCCATATTCCTTAAGGAATGGAAGTATGGTGATGGCAAAAAAAATCGTGTTCGAGATTATTGCAGATTCTGATTCTACTACACTCAAAACATGAAAAAAAGTCGTTTTCCGAAAAGTGTCTGTGTGTGTGTCTGTCTGTCTGTCTGTCTGTAGATTTTTTTTCTATGGCAAACGATAACTGCCGCAAATTCAAACAGAATCAAATAATTTTTTGCATACAGCCCTGATTTGCAGAGTACTCGCGACCTATTGTTTTTGGTGAAGATCGGTTGAGGGAAAGGGGTAGTTTACCTGCAACGGTTTTTTTTTTTAGCAAGGGTAATTTTGTTTGTTTGGCAAACGATAACAGCCGCAAATTCAAACAGAATCAAATAATGTTTCGCATACAGCCCTGAATTGTAGAGTTCTCAAGATCTGTTGATTTTGGTGAAGATCGGTTAAGGGAAAGGGGTAGTTTACCTGTAACGTTTTATGTTTTAACAAGGGTATTTCCTATGGCAAACGATAACAGCCGCAAATTCAAACAGAATCAAAAGATTATTTGCATACAAACCTAAATTGTAGAGTTCTCAAGACCTATTGTTTTTGGTGAAGATCGGTTGAGGAAAGGGGTAGTTTACCTGCAACGTTTTTTAACAAGGGTATTTTCTATGGCAAACGATAACAGCCGCAAATTCAAACAGAATCAAATAATGTTTTGCATACAGCCCTGATTTGTAGAGTACTCAAGACCTATTGTTTTTGGTGAAGATCGGTTAAGGGGAAGGGGTAGTTTACCTGCAACGTTTTTTTATCAAGCGTATTTTCTATGGCAAACGATAACAGCCGCAAATTCAAACAGAATCAAATAATTTTTTGCATACGTCCCTGAATTGTAGAGGTCTCAATGACTTTCGATTTTGGTGAAGATCGGTTAAGGGAAAGGGGTAGTTTACCTGTAACGTTTTATGTTTTAACAAGGGTATTTCCTATGGCAAACGATAACAGCCGCAAATTCAAACAGAATCAAAAGATTATTTGCATACAAACCTAAATTGTAGAGTTCTCAAGACCTATTGTTTTTGGTGAAGATCGGTTGAGGGAAAGGGCTAGTTTACCTGCAACGTTTTTTAACAAGGGTATTTTCTATGGCAAACGATAACAGCCGCAAATTCAAACAGAATCAAATAATGTTTTGCATACAGCCCTGATTTGTAGAGTACTCAAGACCTATTGTTTTTGGTGAAGATCGGTTAAGGGGAAGGGGTAGTTTACCTGCAACGTTTTTTTATCAAGCGTATTTTCTATGGCAAACGATAACAGCCGCAAATTCAAACAGAATCAAATAATTTTTTGCATACATCCCTGAATTGTAGAGGTCTCAATGACTTTCGATTTTGGTGAAGATCGGTTAAGGGGAAGGGGTAGTTTACCTGCAACCTTTTACGTTTTAACAAGAGTAAAGTACTTGAAAATTTATTTAAACTTTTTGAAACAATGGTAATTGTTAAAAATAAAATAATTTTGTTGCCAGGCAATAAAATTATAATTTTTTCATTTTAATGTAATATAATATTTTTCATTTAATACAGCAATAAAAAGGCAGGTAAGACACAGCCTGGCTGGCTGGAAAATGATTTTAAATATAAATCTTAGAATACTTACAATATGGAAGTCCTGTATGGTTCTCCATACCGATATTTTCTATGGCAAACGATAACAGCCGCAAATTCAATCAGAATCAAATTATGTTTTGCATACAGCCCTGTATTGTAGAGTTCTCACAACCTATTGTTTTTGGTGAAGATCGGTTAAGGGAAAGGGGTAGTTTACCTGCAACGTTTTATGTTTTAACAATTGTAATTTTTACTTCCATGTTCCTTAAGGAAATGGAAGTTTGGTGATGGCAAAAAAAATCGTGTTCGAGATTATTGCAGAATATGATTGTACTACACTCAAAACATGAAAATGAGTCATTTTTCGAAAAGTGTCTGTGTGTGTGTGTGTGTGTGTCTGTAGATTTTTTTTCTATGGCAAACGATAACAGCCGCAAATTAGAATAGAATCAAATAATTTTTTGCATACAGCCCTGATTTGTAAAGCACTCACGACCTATTGTTTTTGGTGAAGATCGGTTGAGGGAAAGGGGTAGTTTACCTGCAACAGTTTTTTTTTAATCAAGGGTAATTGTTTTCTATGGCAAACGATAACAGCCTCAAATTCAAACAGAATCGACTACTCTTTTGCATACAGCCCTGAATTGTAGAGTTCTCAGGACCTATTGTTTTTGGTGAAGATCGGTTAAGGGAAAGGGGTAGTTTACCGGCAACGTTTTATGTTTTAACATGGGTATTTTATATGGCAAACGATAACAGCCGCAAATTCAAACAGAATCAAATGATTATTTGCATACAGCCCTGATCTGTAGTGCACTCAAGACCTATTGTTTTTGGTGAAGATCGGTTAAGGGAAAGGGGTAGTTTACCATCAACGTTTTATGTTTTAAAAGGGTATTTTATATGGCAAACGATAAGAATCGCAAATTCAAACAGAATCAAATAATGTTTTGCATGTAGCCCTGACTTGTAGAGTACTCAAGACCTATAGATTTTGGTGAAGATCGGTTAAGGGAAAGGGGTAGTTTACCTGCAACGGTTTTTTTTTAAACAAGTATAATTTTTTTCTATGTCAAACGATAACAGCCGCAAATTCAAACAGAATCAACTACTCTTTTGCATACACCCCTGAATTATAGAGTTCTCAAGATCTATTGGTTTTGGTGAAGATTGGTTAAGGGAAAGGGGTAGTTTACCAGCAACATTTTATGTTTTAAGAAGGGTAATTTTTTGCGAAAGATAACTGCCGCAAATTGAAACAGAATCAAATAATGTTCTGCATACAGCCCAGAATTGTAGAGTTCTCAAGACCTCTTGGTTTTGGTGAAGATCGGTTAAGGGAATAGGGTAGTTTACCAGCAACATTTTATGTTTTAACAAGGGTAATTTTTTCTATGAAGAACGATAACTGCTGTAAATTAAAACAGAATCAACTACACTTTTGCATACCTTTTTGAATTATACAGAACTCAAGGACTGTTGATTTTGTTGAAGATCGGTTAATGGAATGGGGTAGTTTACCTGCAACGTTTTATATTTTAACTAGGGTATTTTCTATGGCAAACGATAAGAGCCGCAAATTCAAACAGAATCAAATAATTTTTTGCATATGGCCCTGAACTGTAGAGTACTCAACACCTATTGTTTTTTGTGAACATCGGTTAAGGGAAAGGAGTAGTTTACCTGCAACGTTTTTTTATCAGTGGTAATTTTTTTCTATGGCAAAAGTTAACAGCCGCAAATTCAAACAGAATCAATGTTTTGCATACAGCCCAGAATAGTAGAGTTCTCAAGACTTGTTGGTTTTGGTGAAGATCGGTTAAGGGAAAGGGTTAGTTTACTGGCAACTTTTTTTTTTTAATCAAGGGTAATTTTTTTCTATGGCAAACGATAACAGCCGCAAATTCAAACAGAATCAAATATGTTTTGCATACAGCCCTGAATTGTAGAGTTCTCAAGACCTATTGTTTTTGGTGAAGATCGGTTAAGGGAAAGGGGTAGTTTACCTGCAACGTTTTATGTTTTAACAAGGGTATTTTCTATGGCAAACAATAACAGCCGCAAATTCAAACAGAATCAAATAATTATTTGCATACAGCCCTGAATTGTAGAGTTCTCAGGACCTATTGTTTTTGATAAAGATCAGTTAAGGGAAAGCGGTTGTTTACCTACAACGTGTTATGTTTTAAAAGGGTATTTTCTATGGCAAATGATAACAGCTGCAAATTCCAACAGAATCAAATAATTATTTGCATACAGCCCTGATTTGTAGAGTACTCAAGAGCCATTGTTTTTGGTGAAGATCGGTTGAGGGAAAGGGGTAGTTTACTGGCAACGTTTTTTTTTATCAAGGGTAATTTTACTTCCATGTTCCATAAGGAAATGGAAGTATGGTGATGGCAAAAAAAATCGTGTTCGAGATTATTGCAGATTCTGATTGTACTACCCTCAAAACATGAAAAAAGTCATTTTTCGAAAAGTGCCTGTGTGTCTGTAGATTTTTTTTCTATGGCAAACGATAACATCCGCAAATTCAAACAGAATCAAATAATTTTTTGCATACAGTCCTGAATTGTAGAGTACTCAAGACCTATTGTTTTTGGTGAAGATCGGTTAAGGGAAAGGGGTTAGTTTACCTGCAACATTTTTTTTTTATCAAGGATAATTTTTTACTTCCATATTCCTTAAGGAATGGAAGTATGGTGATGGCAAAAAAAATCGTGTTCGAGATTATTGCAGATTCTGATTCTACTACACTCAAAACATGAAAAAAAGTCGTTTTCCGAAAAGTGTCTGTGTGTGTGTCTGTCTGTCTGTCTGTCTGTAGATTTTTTTTCTATGGCAAACGATAACTGCCGCAAATTCAAACAGAATCAAATAATTTTTTGCATACAGCCCTGATTTGCAGAGTACTCGCGACCTATTGTTTTTGGTGAAGATCGGTTGAGGGAAAGGGGTAGTTTACCTGCAACGGTTTTTTTTTTTAGCAAGGGTAATTTTGTTTGTTTGGCAAACGATAACAGCCGCAAATTCAAACAGAATCAAATAATGTTTCGCATACAGCCCTGAATTGTAGAGTTCTCAAGATCTGTTGATTTTGGTGAAGATCGGTTAAGGGAAAGGGGTAGTTTACCTGTAACGTTTTATGTTTTAACAAGGGTATTTCCTATGGCAAACGATAACAGCCGCAAATTCAAACAGAATCAAAAGATTATTTGCATACAAACCTAAATTGTAGAGTTCTCAAGACCTATTGTTTTTGGTGAAGATCGGTTGAGGGAAAGGGGTAGTTTACCTGCAACGTTTTTTAACAAGGGTATTTTCTATGGCAAACGATAACAGCCGCAAATTCAAACAGAATCAAATAATGTTTTGCATACAGCCCTGATTTGTAGAGTACTCAAGACCTATTGTTTTTGGTGAAGATCGGTTAAGGGGAAGGGGTAGTTTACCTGCAACGTTTTTTTATCAAGCGTATTTTCTATGGCAAACGATAACAGCCGCAAATTCAAAAAGAATCAAATAATTTTTTGCATACGTCCCTGAATTGTAGAGGTCTCAATGACTTTCGATTTTGGTGAAGATCGGTTAAGGGAAAGGGGTAGTTTACCTGTAACGTTTTATGTTTTAACAAGGGTATTTCCTATGGCAAACGATAACAGCCGCAAATTCAAACAGAATCAAAAGATTATTTGCATACAAACCTAAATTGTAGAGTTCTCAAGACCTATTGTTTTTGGTGAAGATCGGTTGAGGGAAAGGGCTAGTTTACCTGCAACGTTTTTTAACAAGGGTATTTTCTATGGCAAACGATAACAGCCGCAAATTCAAACAGAATCAAATAATGTTTTGCATACAGGCCTGATTTGTAGAGTACTCAAGACCTATTGTTTTTGGTGAAGATCGGTTAAGGGGAAGGGGTAGTTTACCTGCAACGTTTTTTTATCAAGCGTATTTTCTATGGCAAACGATAACAGCCGCAAATTCAAACAGAATCAAATAATTTTTTGCATACGTCCCTGAATTGTAGAGGTCTCAATGACTTTCGATTTTGGTGAAGATCGGTTAAGGGGAAGGGGTAGTTTACCTGCAACCTTTTACGTTTTAACAAGAGTAAAGTACTTGAAAATTTATTTAAACTTTTTGAAACAATGGTAATTGTTAAAAATAAAATAATTTTGTTGCCAGGCAATAAAATTATAATTTTTTCATTTTAATGTAATATAATATTTTTCATTTAATACAGCAATAAAAAGGCAGGTAAGACACAGCCTGGCTGGCTGGAAAATGATTTTAAATATAAATCTTAGAATACTTAGAATATGGAAGTCCTGTATGGTTCTCCATACCGATATTTTCTATGGCAAACGATAACAGCCGCAAATTCAATCAGAATCAAATTATGTTTTGCATACAGCCCTGTATTGTAGAGTTCTCACAACCTATTGTTTTTGGTGAAGATCGGTTAAGGGAAAGGGGTAGTTTACCTGCAACGTTTTATGTTTTAACAATTGTAATTTTTACTTCCATGTTCCTTAAGGAAATGGAAGTATGGTGATGGCAAAAAAAATCCTGTTCGAGATTATTGCAGAATATGATTGTACTACACTCAAAACATGAAAATGAGTCATTTTTCGAAAAGTGTCTGTGTGTGTGTGTGTGTGTGTCTGTAGATTTTTTTTCTATGGCAAACGATAACAGCCGCAAATTAGAATAGAATCAAATAATTTTTTGCATACAGCCCTGATTTGTAGAGTACTCGCGACCTATTGTTTTTGGTGAAGATCGGTTAAGGGAAAAGGGTAGTTTACCTGCAACGTTTTTTTTTTATCAAGGGTAATTTTGTCTGTTTGGCAAACGATAACAGCCGCAAATTCAAACAGAATCAAATAATGTTTCGCATACAGCCCTGAATTGTAGAGTTCTCAAGATCTGTTGATTTTGGTAAAGATCGGTTAAAGGAAAGGGGTAGTTTACCTGCAACGTTTTATGTTTTAACAAGGGTATTTTCTATGGCAAACGATAACAGCCGCAAATTCAAACAAAATCATATAATATTTTGCATACAGCCCTGAATTGTAGAGTTCTCAAGACCTGTCGTTTTTGGTGAAGATCGGTTAAGGGAAAGAGGTAGTTTACCTGCAACGGTTTTTTATCAAGTATAATTTTTTTCTATGGTAAACGATAACAGCCGCAAATTCAAACAGAATCAAATGATGTTTTGCATACAGCCCTGTATTGTAGAGTTCTCAATACCTATTGGTGTTTGTGAAGATCGGTTAAGGGAAATGGGTAGTTTACCTGCAACGTTTTATGTTTTAAAAGGGTATTTTCTATGGCAAACGATAAGAGCTGCACATTCAAACAGAATCAAATACGTTTTTGCATACAGCCCTGTTTTGTTGAGTACTAAATACCTATTGTTTTTGGTGAAGATCGGTTAAGGGAAAGGGGTAGTTTACCTGACACGTTTTTTGTTTTATCAAGGGTATTTTATATTGTCAAACGATAACAGCCGCAAATTCAAACAGAATCATATAATATTTTGCATACAGCCCTGAAATGTAGAGTTCTCAAGACCTGTTGGTTTTGGTGAAGATCGGTTAAGGGAATAGGGTTGTTTACCAGCAACATTTTATGTTTTATCAAGGGTAATTTTTTTTTTTGACGAACGATAACTGCCGTACATTAACACAGACTCAACTACTCTTCTGCATACCATTTTGAATTATACAGAACTCAAGGTCTGTTGATTTCGTTGAAGATCGGTTAAGGGAAAGGGGTAGTTTACCTGCAACGTTTTATGTTTTAACAAGGGTATTTTTTCTATGACGAACGATAACTGCCGTAAATTCAAAGAGAATCAACTAATGATTTGCATACAGCCCTGAATTGTAGAGGTCTCAAGACCTATTGTTTTTGGTGAAGATCGGTTAATGGAATAGGGTAGTTTACCAGCAACGTTTTATGTTTTATCAAGGGTGTTTTCTATGGCAAACGATAACAGCCTCAAATTCAATCAGAATCAAATAATTGTTTGCATACAGGCCTGAATTGTAGAGTACCCAAGACCTGTCGTTTTTGGTGAAGATCAGTTAAGGGAGAGGGGTAGTTTACCTGCAACGGTTTTTTATCAAGGGTAATTTTACTTCCATATTCCTTAAGGAATGGAAGTATGGTGATGGCAAAAAAAATCGTGTTCGAGATTATTGCAGATTCTGATTGTACTACACTCAAAACATGAAAAAAAGTCGTTTTCCGAAAAGTGTCTGTGTGTGTGTCTGTCTGTGTGTCTGTCTGTAGATTTTTTTTCTATGGCAAACGAAAACTGCCGCAAATTCAAACAGAATCAAATAATTTTTTGCATACAGCCCTGATTTGTAGAGTACTCACGACCTATTTTTTTGGTGAAGATCGGTTGAGGGAAAGGGGTAGTTTACCTGCAACAGTTTTTTTTTAACAAGGGAAATTTTTTTTTTTGGCAAACGATAACAGCCGCAAATTCAAACAAAATTAAATAATGTTTCGTATACAGCCCTGACTTGTAGAGTTGTCAAGACCTATTGTTTTTGGTGAAGATCGGTTAAGGGAAAGGGGTAGTTTACCTGTAACGTTTTATGTTTTAACAAGGGTATTCCTATGGCAAACGATAACAGCCGCAAATTCAAACAGAATCAAAAGATTATTTGTATACAGCCCTAAATTGTAGATTTCTCAAGACCTATTGTTTTTGGTGAAGATCGGTTGAGGGAAAGGGGTAGTTTACCTGCAGCGTTTTTTTATCAAGGGTATTTTCTATGGCAAACGATAGCAGCCGCAAATTCAAACAGAATCAAATAATATTTTGTATACAGCCCTAATTTGTAGAGTACTCAAGACCTATTGTTTTTGGTGAAGATCGGTTAAAGGGAAGGGGTAGTTTACCAGCAACGTTTTTTTGTCAAGCGTATTTTCTATGGCAAACGATAACAGCCGCAAATTCAAACAGAATCAAATAATTTTTTGCATACATCACTTAATTGTAGAGGACTCAAGGCCTTTTGATTTTGGTGAAGATCGGTTAAGGGGAAGGGGTAGTTTACCCGCAACCTTTTACGTTTTAACAAGAGTAAAGTACTTGAAAATTTATTTAAACTTTTTGAAACAATGGTAATTGTTAAAAATAAAATAATTTTGTTGCCAGGCAATAAAATTATAATTTTTTCATTTTAATGTAAATCTGTACATAGTATAAAGTAAAGTCGGTCCGTTTTCTCTCTGTGTTTGAAATCACTAATCTCAGGAAGTACTGAACGGATTTTATTCAAGTTTTCGCCAATAGATAGAGTGTCTATCCAGGAACATTTATGTGTATAATTAATACATATATGTTGTACATTAGCTTAGCTACCACGGTTTATGTCAAGTAAGTGGTATAGTTTACATCTTATAAATAAAAATGAATGTTTCTTTGTTTGTCCCGTATGCGTTCCTATACCATTCATCCGATTGCGATGAAACTTCGGTGAGTTGTTGTGCGCACGTCCGCGAAGGTTTCTTCCACATCTCCTCCTAAACCACTGTACCGATTTCAACCAAACTTGGCACAAATATTTTACGCAACGGGAGAACCAACATAGGAGAGGTGTTTTTTCGATGGGGTCCTTTTGGGGGTTCCTTGGGGTCTTCCACATCGCCTCCTAAACCACTGGCCCGATTTTTTACTTCCATGTTCCTTAAGGAAATGGAAGTATGGTGATGGCAAAAAAAATCGTGTTCGAGATTATTGCAGAATATGATTGTACTACACTCAAAACATGAAAAAAAGTCATTTTTCGAAAAGTGTGTGTGTGTGGGTGTGTGTGTGTGTGTGGATTTTTTTTTGGCAAACGATAACAGCCGCAAATTCAAACAGAATCAAATAATTTTTTGTATAAAGCCCTGATTTGTAGAGTACTCGCGACCTATTGTTTTTGGTGAAGATCGGTTGAGGGAAAGGGGTAGTTTACCAGCAACGGTTTTTTTTTATCAGGGTAATTTTGTTTGTTTGGCAAACGATAACAGCCGCAAATTCAAACAGAATCAAATAATGTTTCGCATACAGCCCTGAATTGTAGGGTTCTCAAGATCTTTTGATTTTGATAAAGATCGGTTAAGGGAAAGGGGTAGTTTACCTGCAACGTTTTATGTTTTAACAAGGGTATTTTCTATGGCAAACGATAACAGCCGCAAATTCAAACATAATCAAATACGTTTTTGCATACAGCCCTGATTTCTTGAGTACTAAAGACCTATTGTTTTTGGTGAAGATCGTTTAAGGGAAAGGGGTAGTTTACCGGTCACGTTTTTTGTTTTATCAAGGGTATTTTGTATGGCAAACGATAACAGCCGCAAATTCAAACAAAATCATATAATATTTTGCATACAGCCCTGAATTGCAGAGTTCTCAAGACCTATCGTTTTTGGTGTAGATCGGTTAAGGGAAAGGGGTAGTTTACCGGCAACGTTTTATGTTTTAACAAGGGTATTTTTTCTGTGACGAACGATAACTGCCGTAAATTCAAAGAGAATCAACTAATGTTTTGCATACAGCCCTGAATTGTAGAGTTCTCAAGACTTATTGTTAATGGTGAAGATCGGTTAATAGAATAGGGTAGTTTACCAGCAACGTTTTATGTTTTATCAATGGTGTTTTCTATGGCAAACGATAACAGCCGCAAATTCAAACAGAATCAAATAATTGTTTGCATACAAGCCTGAATTGTAGAGTACCCAAGACCTGTCGTTTTTGGTGAAGATCGGTTAAGGGAAAGGGGTAGTTTACCAGCAACGGTTTTTTTTCAAGGGTAATTTTTTTCCATAGCAAACGATAACAGCCGCAAATTCAAACATAATCAAATACGTTTTTGCATACAGCCCTGATTTCTTGAGTACTAAAGACCTATTGTTTTTGGTGAAGATCGGTTAAGGGAAAGGGGTAGTTTACCTGCAACGGTTTTTATCAAGGGTAATTTTTTACTTTTTCTATGGTAAACGATAACAGCCGCAAATTCAAACAGAATCAAATGATGTTTTGCATACAGCCCTGTATTGTAGTGTTCTCAATACCTGTTGGTGTTGGTGAAGATCGGTTAAGGGAAAGGGGTAGTTTACCAGAAACATTTTATGTTTTAACAAGGGTAATTTTTTATATGACGAACGATAACTGCCGTAAATTCAAACAGAATCAACTAGGTTTTTGCATACCTTTTCGAACTAAAGAGAACTCAATGTCTGTTGATTTTGTTGAAGATCGGTTAAGGGGAGGGGTAGTTTGTCAGCAACGTTTTATGTTTTAAAAAAGGTAATTTTTTTATGACGAACGATAACTGCTGAAAATTCAATGAGAATCAAATAATTTTTTGCACTCTTTCCTGAGTTGCAGAGAGCTCAAGGTCTATTGATTTTGGTGAAGATCAGTTTAGGGAAAGGGGTAGTTTACCTGCAACATTTTATGATGTAACAAGAGAAATGTTTCCATGACGAACGATAACTGCCGCACATTCAAACAGAATCAAATATTTTTTTGCATGCTTCCCTGAATTGTAGAGGACGGAAGGTCTGTTAATTTTGGAGAAGATCGGTTAAGAGAAAGGGGTAGTTTACCGGAAACATTTTATGATTTAACAAGAGTAAAGTACTTAATTTTTATAAATAAAGTATCCTGATAAGAAGCTCACAGTAATCCACTGTAGAAACGTAGATGAAATATCTATAAATGAAGAGGTTAGGTGAACGGGGTGGGGGTAATTTTCTATTATTAAAATTATAGTTGAAGGTGGAGGGCAGAATTTTTTATATGTGTACTACGTTATCGGCAACAAAGAAGTAGTTTTTTGTTAAAATGTGCTTCCCGGGCTCTTTAGCCGTAGTTCAATGTTTTCTGCAAAACCAGACTTTTCGGCAGTGCCATCGAGTGCCATCATCGGTGAAAATCGAATGTGAAAACGTGAGGTGGTATACGTTAGTGACCACAGTACTGTGGTTAATGCTGAAGCAATAAGTAGAAAGACGTAGTTTCTATGGAAATATTTCATTTCGAATATGATTTTAAATATAAGTCTCAGAACATGGAAGTCATGTATGGTTCTCCATACCGATATTTTACTTCCATATTCCTTAAGGAATGGAAGTATGGTGATGGCAAAAAAAATCGTGTTCGAGATTATTGCAGATTCTGATTCTACTACACTCAAAACATGAAAAAAAGTCGTTTTCCGAAAAGTGTCTGTGTGTGTGTCTGTCTGTCTGTCTGTGTCTGTAGATTTTTTTTCTATGGCAAACGATAACTGCCGCAAATTCAAACAGAATCAAATAATTTTTTGCATACAGCCCTGATTTGCAGAGTAGTCGCGACCTATTGTTTTTGGTGAAGATCGGTTGAGGGAAAGGGGTAGTTTACCTGCAACAGTTTTTTTTTAGCAAGGGTAATTTTGTTTGTTTGGCAAACGATAACAGCCGCAAATTCAAACAGAATCAAATAATGTTTCGCATACAGCCCTGAATTGTAGAGTTCTCAAGGTCTGTTGATTTTGGTGAAGATCGGTTACGGGAAAGGGGTAGTTTACCTGTAACGTTTTGTTTTAACAAGGGTATTTCCTATGGCAAACGATAACAGCCGCAAATTCAAACAGAATCAAAAGATTATTTGCATACAGCCCTAAATAGTAGAGTTCTCAAGACCTATTGTTTTTGGTGAAGATCGGTTGAGGCAAAGGGGTAGTTTACCTGCAACGTTTTTTTAACAAGGGTATTTTCTATGGCAAACGATAACAGCCGCAAATTCAAACAGAATCAAATAATGTTTTGCATACAGCCCTGATTTGTAGAGTACTCAAGACCTATTGTTTTTGGTAAAGATCGGTTAAGGGGAAGGGGTAGTTTACTGGCAACGTTTTTTTATCAAGCGTATTTTCTATGGCAAACGATAACAGCCGCAAATTCAAACAGAATCAAATAATTTTTTGCATACGTCCCTGAATTGTAGAGGTCTCAACGACTTTCGATTTTGGTGAAGATCGGTTAAGGGAAAGGGGTAGTTTACCTGCAACCTTTTACGTTTTAACAAGAGTAAAGTACTTGAAAATTTATTTAAACTCTTTGAAACAATGGTAATTGTTAAAAATAAAATAATTTTGTTGCCAGGCAATAAAATTATAATTTTTTCATTTTAATGTAATATAATATTTTTCATTTAATACAGCAATAAAAAGGCAGGTAAGACACAGCCTGGCTGTTTGGCTGAAAATGATTTTAAATATAAATCTTAGAATATGCAAGTCATGTATGGTTCTCCATACCGATATTTTTCTATGGCAAACGATAACAGCCGCAAATTCAAACAGAATCAAATAATTTTCTGCATACAGCCCTGATTTGTAGAGTACTCAAGACCTATTGTTTTTGGTGAAGATCGGTTGAGGGGAAGGGGTAGTTTACCTGCAACGTTTTTTATCAAGCGTATTTTCTATGGCAAACGATAACAGCCGCAAATTCAAACAGAATCAAATAATTTTTTGCATACGTTAGTGAATTGTAGAGGACTCAAGGCCTTTAGATTTTGGTGAAGATCGGTTAAGGGGAAGGGGTAGTTTACCTGCAACCTTTTACTCTTTAACAAGAGTAAAGTACTTGAAAATTTATTTAAACTTTTTGAAACAATAGTAATTGTTGAAAATAAAATAATTTTGTTGCCAGGTAACAAAAATAAAGTCATTTTGATTATAAAATATAAATATTTACAACAAGAAAAGAATTTTCAGTTTTCAAAATTTAAATATATTTTTATAAAACAATGGGTTCTTCATTGAGGTGGGGACCATGTCACTCACTCCATCTCAAGCCTCTCCCATTTTGCAGAAAAAGAGGACCCTGTCAAGGCTGATACTTTGACGACAGTGACAGGGCTTTCCACCAAATTCAGCAGAGTGACAGGTAGGCCCAACTCTGATTGGCTCCTCAGATTTCCCCAGCATTAGTAGGTTCTATGAAAATATTTTATTTCAAAAATGATTTTAAATATAAATCTTAGATATGTTTTATAAATCTCATGTTTTATGTTTTAACATGGGTAATTTTTTATTTGACGAACCATAACTGCCGTAAATTCAAACAGAATCAAATAATTTTTTACGTATGTGCCTGAGCTATAGAGAACTCAATGTCTGTTGATTTTGGTGAAGATCAGTTACGGGGAAAGGGCAGTTTACCTGAAACATTTTTTGTTGTAACATGAGTCAAGTACTTAATTTTGATAAAGTATCCTGATAAGATCTTAATAATCCACTGTAGAAACGTAGATGAAATATCTATAAATGAAGAGGCTAGTTGAACGGGCTGGGGGTAATTTTCTATAAATCAAAATTATAGTTGAAGGGGGAGGGGATAATTTTTTTTTTATATGTGTACTACGTTATTGGCAACAAAGAAGTATTTTTTTGTTAAAACTCCTTCCCTGGCTGTTTGGCTGAAAATGATTTTAAATATAAATCTTAGAATATGGAAGTCATGTATGGTTCTCCATACCGATATTTTTCTATAGTAAACGATAACAGCTGCAAATTAAAACAGAATCAAATGATGTTTTGCATACAGGCCTGTATTGTAGAGTTCTCAATGGTGAAGATCGGTTAAGGGAAAGGGGTAGTTTACCAGCAACATTTTATGTTTTAACAAGGGTAATTTTTTATATGACGAACAATAACTGCCGTAAATTCAAATAGAATCAACTAGGTTTTTGCATACCTTTTTGAACAAAAGAGAACTCAAGGTCTGTTGATTTTGTTGAAGATCGGTTAAGGGAAGGGGTAGTTTATCAGCAACGATTTATGTTTTAAAAAGGGTAATTTTTTTATGACGAACGATAACTGCCGAAAATTCTATGAGAATCAAATAATTTTTTGCTCCCTTTCCTGAGTTGCAGAGAGCTCAAGGTCTACTGATTTTGGTGAAGATCGGTTAAGGGAAAGGGGTAGTTTACCTGCAACATTTTATGTTGTAACAAGAGAAATGTTTCCATGAAGAACGATAACTGCCGCACATTCAAACAGAATCAAATATTTTTATTTTTGCATGCTTCCCTGAATTGTAGAGGACGGAAGGTCTGTTGATTTTGGAGAAGATTGGTTAAGAGAAAGGGATAGTTTACCTGAAACATTTTATGATTTAACAAGAGTAAAGTTCTTAATTTTTATAAATAAAGTATCCTGATAAGAAGCTCATAGTAATCCACTGTAGAAACATAGATGAAATATCTATAAGTGAAGAAGTTAGGTGAACGGGGTGGGGGTAATTTTCTATTATTAAAAATTATAGTTGAAGGTGGAGGGGAGAATTTTTTGTATGTGTACTACGTTATCGGCAACAAAGAAATTTTTTTTTGTTAAAATTGCTTCCCGGGCTCTTTAGCCGTAGTCCAATGTTTTCTGCAAAACCAGACTTTTCGGCAGTGCCATCGACTGCCATCATCGGTGAAAATCGAGTGCGAAAACGTGAGGTGGTATACGTTAGTGACCACAGTACTGTGGTTAATGCTGAAGCAATAAGTAGAAAGACGTAGTTTCTATAGAAATATTTCATTTCGAATATGATTTTAAATATAAATCTTAGAACATGGAAGTCATGTATGGTTCTCCATACCGATATTTTTCTATGGCAAACGATAACCGCCGCAACTTCAAACAGAATCAAATAATGTTTCGCATGCGTCCATGAATTGTAGAGGACTGAAGGCCTATTGATTTTGGTGAAGATCGGGTAAGGGAAAGGGGTAGTTTACCAGCTACGTTTTATGTTTTAAAAAGGGTAATTTTTTTCAATGACGAACAATAACTGCCGAAAATTCAAACAGAATCAAATACTTTTTTTCACACCTTCCTGAATAATAGAGTACTCAAGGCCTATTGATTTTGGTGAAGATCGGTTAAGGGAAAGGGGTAGTTTACCTGCGACCTTTAATGTTTTAACAAGAGTAATTGTTTCTATGACGAACGATAACTGCCGCACATATAACAGAATCATGTAATGTTTTGCATGCATCCCTGAATTCTAGAGGACTCAAGACTTATTGATTTTGGTGAAGATCAGTTAAGAGAAAGGGGTAGTTTACCTGCAATGTTTTATGTGATAACAAGGTTAATTTTTTTCTATGACGAATGATAACTGCGGTAAATTCAAACGTAATCAAATAAGTTTTTGCATACATCCCTAAATTATAGTGATCTCAAGGCCTGTTGATTTTGGTGAAGATCGGTTAAGGGAAAGGGGTAGTTTACCAGCTACATTTTATGTTTTAATAAGGGTAATTTTTTTGAATGACGAACAATAACTGCCGAAAATTCAAACAGAATCAAATACTTTTTTTCACACCTTCCTGAATAATAGAGTACTCAAGGCTTATTGATTTTGGTGAAGATCGGTTAAGGGAAAGGGGTAGTTTACCTGCGACCTTTAATGTTTTAACAAGAGTAATTGTTTCTATGATGAACGATAACTGCCGCACATATAACAGAATCATGTAATGTTTTGCATGCATCCCTGAATTCTAGAGGACTCAAGACTTATTGATTTTGGTGAAGATCAGTTAAGAGAAAGTGGTAGTTTACCTGCAACGTTTTATGTGATAACAAGGTTAATTTTTTTCTATGACGAACGATAACTGCGGTAAATTCAAACATAATCAAATAAGTTTTTGCATACATCCATAAATTATAGTGATCTCAAGGCCTGTTGATTTTGGTGAAGATCGGTTAAGGGAAAGGGTAGTTTACCTGCTACATTTTATGTTGTAACAAGAGAAATATTTTCATGACGAGCGATAACTGCCGTAAATTCAAACAGAATCAGATAATTTTTTTACATATGTGCCTGAGTTGTAGAAGACTCAAGGCCTATTGATTTTGGTGAAGATCGGTTATGGGGAAAGGGCAGTTTACCTGAAACATTTTTTGTTGTAACAAGAGTAAAGTACATAATTTTGATAAATAAAGTATCCTAATAAGAAGATCTTAATAATCCACTGTAGAAACGTAGATGAAATATCTATAAATGAAGAGGCTAGTTATAAACGGAGTGACGGAGTGGGGGTAATTTTCTATAAATGAAAATTATAGTTGAAGGGGAGTGGATAATTTTTATATGTGTACTACGTTGTCGGCAACAAAGTAGTAGTTTGTTGTTAAAATTCCTTCCCGGGCTGTTTGGCCGTTGTCCAATGTTTTCTCCAAAACCAGACGTTTTGGCAGTGCCATCGACTGCCATCATCAGTGAAAATCGAGTGCGATAACGTGTGGTGGTATACGTTAGTGACCACATTACTGTGGTTAAGGCTGAAGCAATAAGTGGAAAGAAGTAGTTTCTATGGAAACATTTCATTTCATAAATGATTTTAAATATAAATCTTAGAACATGGAAGTCATGTATGGTTCTCCATACCGATATTTTTTTTTAAGGGTGTCAATGAAAAGTATTCCACATGTGTCCCAAATACAGTCACCATAACCTTACCAGTAGATGGAATTATTCTTGCCTTCTTTGGAGGTGGCTCACTTTTTGTGGCAGCTTTGATTGTTGTATGGCCTGACTAGTATTGTGTATACACCAAGTTTCAAAACAGTTGTGTGTTGATATAAAAATCTTGTTGCATTGCACTTATAGATGTCAAACAGTAGGTTGAAAAATCCTCTGCACATTGGTGGGTCAGGTGTGAACGCTCATAGCATGTGTATAGTGCACAACTTTGTCATACCCAAATGTTCATGTACATATGTACACAAGTTATGTTAATATATATGTAGTTTCTGCTACCTCACTCATGTTTACTCAGTGGGTTTGCCAAAAGCAATGCTTTTGTGGATTTACTTAATTGGTTCTGGCATATACACTTCAATGGGACACCCACTGTATGGTTCAACAGTTGTGCTCAATTGACCCATTTTAAATTCAGCATTTCAGCATGTAACTATTGTATTCAATTGAGAAAAGTCCCCCCAGTGTTGGTTCCAATTCTCTTTTTAGATGGGTTGCACGTTTTATAAGCATTTCAGAAACACACACACACACACACAAATCACAGAATGAATTTCTTATTTGCCTCTTGTAAAAACAAGATGCAACTAAATACTAAACAACTCATTGAATTGAACATAAACTTCAATCGGTGAAGAATAAAATTATACAGCATGGTCAAACTAATGATGATAGTGATACCTATGGACATAGTGTATTATGCTTATATACTGTGAAATTTCTGTTCTGCCTTTAATTACAAATCTATAAAAGACTCAAGATCTATTATAGATCTGTTCAAACTCAGACGAGACAGTGGGCAGGATTGGGAAATGCATAACATAATGTTTACCCTCTGCATTGCAGTGTGACTTGAAAACCTGGACTGATAAAAATAAAGTATGCGACAGTATATGAAATGAAGAGAGTAGTATTTTTATTGTAATTTGACATATTTTTAGGAAATTTAGTCAAAAAATGAGATAGAAAAATTGTTTTGAAAATCAAATAAAACCATTGCATATCCAGTTTAGTGTGTTATACATCATAAACTGTTCTTATGCAGATGTGTTTATTCCTTAAAAAATGTTGTGCCTTGTTAAGTCTGAAATGTATATATCACATTTTTTAATTTCTAATATTATAGTAACACCAAAATAAAAGTAATCTTTTATAGCAAGATTAAATTTTTTCTGCAAAGCAAATGAGGTAACCTGTGAAACATTTTCCTGTTCAAGATAGACTAATATTTACATGAGAGCATTGTACTGATGACAGATTCAAATTTTATCGAGCTCCTGACATTCTGGCTCTAAGGGTTTCCAAATTATTGAGTGTTTTGACAAACTTACATCAGCAGTAGCTCATCGTACTGCAAAACAACTTGTTCTTGCACCTCTCTTAGTGCATTTGTTATTTAGCAAGACATGTTTTATTGTTAATACATTAGTACTGTTATTGAAATTCTTAGAAACAAATTTGTTGTGCTTTAACAATGAAAACCGTAAATCTGGTCTACATAAAACAAGGTCTTAAAATAGGTATTATTAAATAAATGTAGGTAATTTCCTTGAACTATAATGATGGAATACATTTTTATTTACTAAAAAAAAAAAAAAAAGTTTTAATTAGAAAGTGATTTTGTGATATGTGGCATCCTTATATCATACATTATAATACAAATATAATACAATCACTTTCTCCTACAGTTCGTTTCTTGATATATATAAAGTATTTGAAATTTATAATTATATTACCTCAAGATGTTCTTTTCCTTATTTGGAACATGTTTCGAGAGTTCCTGTTCTCTCATCTTCAGCCTTCGCCTTTTGTTTCTGGTTAAGTATTTGTGTGTTGGCTGCTGGATGTTATTAAGGTAGTTTGTTGGTCTTTGGTCTTTTAAAGTTGTATTATTGTGTGTGGTTGTGGTATATGTTTTTGTATTTTGTATATTTTCAATATTGAGTGCTTTGAATATTGTGTCATGTTTTGTATTGATTTGTATTTGTTCTGGTATTAGTTTGTTTTGTGTTTTATGTTTGTATATTTGTAAATTTTCCCAAATGTTCATTATGGTGCCTTTGTGTGGTATATGTTTTATTAGTGATACATTGGTTATGTTTGGGAATTCGTGTCCTGTGTTTATTGCATGTGTGGCTAAATTGGATTTATATATTTCTGGTTTTTTGTATGCGTTTAGGTGTTCAAAATAACGTTTTTTCAGCTATTTTTTTGTTTGTCCTATGTAACATTTATTGCAATCTTGGCATTCAATTTTGTATATACCGTTAGTTGTTGTATTATCTTTGTTGTGTGAGCTATTTAGAATTTGTAATTTATTTTTATTAGTTTTGTATGCTATTTTTATATCTGTGTTTTTAAATAGTTTTGTTAGTTTTGTCATTTTATTATTTATGTATGTGAATGTGGCCCATTTTTTGTTGTTATTATTTATGTGTTGTTCATTTTGATTGATTCTTAATTGTTCAGTTTTTATTTTATAGTTGATTTTATTTTCTATTTTGTTCACAGTATTTTTATTGTATCCATTTTCATAACCTATTTGGTATATTATATTTCTTTCTTTGTCAGTTTCTTGTTTGTTTAGGGGAATTTTGTACATTCTGTTAAATAGTGAATAGAATGCTGCCATTTTATGTTGTGGTGGATGGTCAGAATGGTTAGGTATAATGATGTTAGTGGAAGTTGGTTTTCTATATATTGCATATTGTATGCAGTTGTTGTATCTTGTGATGGTTATGTCTAAATAGTTTATTTTGTTATGTTTTTCTTTTTCTTCTGTGAATTGTATTTTAGGATGTATGTTATTGATTTGTTTCAGTATGTTCTCTGCATTTGTGTTGTTGTTATTTGATACATATAGTCCATCGTCTACATATCTTATCCATATGCCATTTGGTCCAAAATCACAGGACCCAATGTTAATGTTTAATGTTTTTACTATGTGATTGTATTGATATATTTTGTAATTTTGTACTTTTTAAAACTAAATATGTATTTGTTCATTTTATTCATAACACATTAGCAACCCTAAAGCACACAGACGTATTCTACGCTCTGAAGATTTGCGGCCGTGGCTCCGACACAGCTCCCTCTCGTTTTTTTAAAATGCAACCTCAAATATTCTCTTTCAGACTAAATAATTTTGCTTCATAGATTTTAATTAAACTCTTCAAGGATGGAAAGACTTTCATGGCATACAATTCAAGGTTTGTGTCAGACATGGTGGTAATAAGATCCCTCTCTGATGATCTAGCGCATTTGCACTGGGACTGTGTTTTGTCTGCAGTAAAGCTATAGTCAGTCTCACTATAAGAGGCTTTGGATCATTTTGTATGTTGTATGCATCCCATTCCGTTTTATTATGTGGGTGAAATAATTCTTCCACTGCGACACAGTAACATGGGAATGACCATCAGTGATGACATTAACTTGATGTGGATAAGCATTCTATTAAGTTTCCTTTGAATTTAATATTTTGCTTGGCCACATCTTGTTTTATTTTGGCTCCAGACTAATTCATCTGGATAACTGAGAGTGATGCAATGGATGTCTGCAAACTGTAAAACTGCTCCTTTTAGCCAGTTTGTCAATTTTATAAATAGAATACTGTTGCCTCGCTGTGTTTTTGATTACTGACATAGTCCTCTTTAAATGGTCGGTCCTTGGAAAATATTGTGTTCTTCGATGACAAGCATTCATTTATGTTTCAAATGGTGTATGCTGTTGTTGGCATCAGCCCATCTTGAGTGGTAGGGTACTTGGTCTATAAACTCAACACAAGTTTCCAAAATCAGTACTGATTTTTCCAAATTAGTAGCATCGTTCTAAAAACCACTTTCCAAAGATCTTATCATCCATTCTTCATGAAAATTGCTTATCTTTTTCTTTTTTGACAGAAATAGTTTTTCATTTTTTTATAAACTTGGTACTTCTCCCAGTGCAGCAAAGAATAAAAAAAGCAGCCTTGATCAAAAGACACTACGATGCTTAAGATTCATGGTCAGTCCAGCTGAAAAAGAATCTGTGTGAATTAATTTCTCTGTCTCTATGCTTTCGTTACAGATTGCCTTAACATTCACCCAGATTGGATAAGAAATGATATTCCCATTTGCTGCTCGAAGAGCAACCTTCATTTTCCTCAGATAAGAATCTCATAAATAATAATTTGGTCCCGTTCAACTGTAATATAGATTTGTTTCCTCTTCTTTCATATTTAAACCATATTTCTTTCAGTGATTAAAAGTTGATCTTTTAAAATTTGAACATTCAATGTCATTGTTGCAACTGTGTAGCAATGAACCCACAGTTGGCAGCACAGTTTAGCAAAGAAATTGGAAGCTTTTTTTAAGTTGTGCTTCTAACAAAGCAGTTACACTTAATTTTAGTGCTGCTTGTAAATAATTCATCTTTTCCACTTTTTGTTTAACTTATTGGACCTTCTCTGTATGTCTGAATAATGTTGCTGACCTTGTTTCTATAATCTCACAGTTGTCTTTAATACTGCCATTGTATGGTTTATGTGGCTATTTAATGTTTAAAGAGTTGTAATCCTTTATGTCCCCTGTTTTTTATATGGTAAGGTTTTATCTGTTGTAATGCCTTCGTAAATATTGTAACACCCGCGATTTATTTATGTATCTCTTCTAATAATATTTTATATGTTGTTATGTGTTTCTAATAATGCCTTTTACCCCAAGTTGTTGGTGCCAATTACGCTACCCTCTTACAATTTTTATCGTCGTATCTCTAAATCTTATAAAATCTTATTATTATTTTTATAGGTGGTTATACTTCGATGTAACACCCCACATTGTTGGACATCAATTATGAAACACACGTTTCTTACGTACCTTGTTTATACGTCGTCGTATGGTTCGGTTGTTATCTTATACTTACTAAGTCGTTACGTCTTTGTGTTGTCGAATCTTGTAATGTTTATTCAGTTAATTAATTAAATTGTAATTGATATGAATCACAACTATCGAAATTGATTTAACAGTGGATTTAAATTAAATTGGGCGCCATATGGAACCTTAGATTAGCATTCCATAAATTTATAGTTATTAAAGAAATCAATATTTTATTTGGTGTTTTGAAATCATTAATTTAATCCAATTATTCTTGTTCACTCTGATGTTAATTCATTTTGTTTTGGTTGGAGAATTTAAATAATACGTGGCGCCTACAGATTCGGCCCTGCCAATGTAATCGTTAAGGTTGCTTGAAAATTCCAACTTTCGTAAATAAAAATATCAATTATTAAAATAACAAGTTGTATAAAATTAATCTGATTAACAGTTCATTTATTATTTTCCTTCAAGTATGTTTGATTGTTTCTAATTTCATTTAAATAACATCTGATTCGACAATAAATTGACCTGGCTTATGATAATTCTAGCTCAGTAGGTTGGCAACACTACTTCAATTAAAGTTTACTATAAATGGTTTGATAATATTCTCAGGCATGAATTCTTTTGATCTACAACAATACTAATGAAATTAACTGCCACTAGTTATTAAATTTTACAATAATTACTTGATTATGGTAGACACCAATAATATCTTATGTCTAACAACGATAAAATGTTCACATAGGCCGGACAGTGGCTAAGTTGAGGTTATCCTCCTGTGAAGGTATTAAATAGTTTCCAACATGAAACTCATTGAATAATAACTAAAAAATTAAAAATTTAGTAGTGTGTTTTTGTTATGGTGTAGTGAAATATCGTACATAAGTGTAAATACAGTAGTGAAGTTATTTCAGTATTATGATTTATAGTTTGGTTAAAATATTTTCAAAGTACAGTGAAACTTCACTAATTCGGACTAATGGGGACCAAGCTCAGTCCGAATTGCTGAAAGTCCGAATTATAGAACATTACGAACTGATCACGAGTTTTTGTGTGTCTATCGGTTACCGATAGCAGACAATATACAAGAAATCATTCTGAAACCCAGTTTGAATCTACAAGAGGTCTACTGCATGTTCTTGTTAAAAATACTGTATTTAATACTCTATTAATTAGTAGTAGAAGAGGTATAAAATAAGAAATAATGTACAGTACCTGTTTATGTGATGTTTACTAAAAAAATTCGATTCAGTTTTATACTGTAGTACGTAACTTACATACAAAACAAAACTTTGTTGCGTCTGGAAGCTCTTGAATGCTCTTGAGTTATTCCTAGAAACGCTAATTGGAAATGGCTGGTTAGAAAGAAGTTTAACGTGGACTGTATGTTTTTCATATAATGATAGTTTATTGAAATTTTGATGATGCGATTGCTGACACGTGCAGAAGTTAACGCGGCATGATGCCCGCTAATTGAATTAGAAATAAAAGTCAAATGACATAATCGTTATTAATAAGGCAGGAATCGCCCAAGTAGAATCAGTGCATGTTGCACATACTAAATAATTTAAATAATGAAACCCAGTAGCCGCGGCTGGAAATGTTACGAGTGATCAGCTCGGAGTCTAGAGTATAACTAACTTAATTTTCGCTACAGTCAGCCCAGCTGGAGACCGGCTGTAGTTAGCAGATAAAAACGTGACATCATCTGCACGTGGCGCAATGCGGTATTTAGATTACTGAGTTTACAAGGTTCAAAGTTTGACCATACTGCCCGCACAAAATCGGGGCGATTTTGTAATTTATGCTTTCAGGTTAATAATATATAGTAATTGACGTTACATGCTAATAAAACAACAACATTATAATTGACATGTCCAACATAGAGCAATGACACCTAGACAATTAATAGTAACAATATGGTTAACATACCAAATTCATGTGATAATTTCAAAATACATAATGATTTGAGTTATATAGTCATAGAAAACTGATAATGAAATTACACAACACATAATAACATGGTATGATGCACAATAATACAATAATCAGGTAGACATATTAATTTGTCTCACATAATAACAGGTTAATGATGACAAAAAATTCAATAATAAGTAACAAGTAATAATACAACGACAAGATATAATAATTTGCATGCATGATATTGGAACAACAATCCCCAGAAAATTCAACAATACATAACCATTGGATAATACAATGGCAGATACATAATAATTGATACAATAATATTATAATAATAATTCCCAAAAAAGTTTAAAAATACATAATCATAGAATAGTACAATAGCAAAGACATAATAATTGATACAATAATATTATAATAATAATTCCCAAAAAAGTTTAAAAATACATAATCACAGAATAGTACAATGGCAAAGACATAATAATTGATACAATAATAGCGTAGTAACTATTACAATAATAGCTACACAATAATAATAAAATTGGATTATATGATCGTCCCGGGAGTGATGCAAGGCAATGCGACAAAGTTCACATTCCTTATACGTGTCGCATGATGCTCATGCGACTAGTCTGATGCCACCGGAAGTGGACATAATTTATGGATGGGTCGACGTAGGATACCCTGTGCCGTGCAACGTCAGCAACGCGCACTATTGAGTCCTGACCCGCATAAACATTTGTGATTACCCCGCGCTTCCACTGAAGGGGGGGAATTATCATCTAGAATGAGGACGAGCTGTCCAGCAGTCAAATTTCTTGACGTAATGCGCCATTTGTTGCGCTGTTGCAACTGGTGCAAGTAATCTTTTGACCATCGTTTCCAGATGGATTGTGTGAATCTATGGAGCAGCTGCCATCTGCCCAAACGACTAATACTGACTTAGATATAGTCGGGTTCTGGGAGTGCCGTAAGCGGAGAACCGACCAGGAAATGAGCAGGAGTTAACGGTTCTGGGTCCCTAAAGTCATTGGATATTGCGAATAAAGGGCGTGAGTTAAGGCAGGATTCTATTTGAGTTAGGATGGTATAATACTCCTCGAAAGTCAGAATGGTACAGCCAATCACGCGACGCAAATGAAATTTGACACTGTTTACCCCGCTTTCCCACAGACCACCGTAATGAGGGGCTGAGGGTGGAATAAAGGACCACTTGATGCCTTGGGCGCGGGTAAACTCCTGAGTTGTTTGCTCAAATCCCTTAGATTCCAAAGGTCTGTACAATTCGTGTAGTGTGCTGCTAGCACGACAAAAATTTGTACCATTGTTGGAGAATATCTGAATGGGGATACCTCTGCGCGCGATGAACCGTTTTAAGGCCGCTATGAAGGCGTCTGAGGTAAGATCTGATACAAGTTCCAAATGAATGGCCTTAGTGGTCATGCATATAAATAAAGCAATATACGCTTTTGACGTCGATTTTGAGCGCTGCCCGCCATGACGTACAAATACGGGCCCGGCATAGTCAACAGCAGATTGGGAGAATGGCTTAGCAGGCGTGACCCTGGAAGGGGATAATTGTCCCAATAATTGGTTTGCGCCCCTAGCACGGTATCGGAAACAAGTGATGCATTTATGTATTACCGAGCGTATATAGGATTTATCATTAACGATCCAATATTTCTGCCTCAGAGAAAACTGGGTTAATTGTACACCAGAGTGCAATAAACGAAGATGTTCGTTTTCTATGATTAACTTGCTGAGATGAGAATGCGGGTGTAGTATGATTTGATGTTTGCTCGCGTAGTTAAGCTGGGAGTGCTGCAGACGTCCACCCACTCGTAATATGCCTGTCTTATCAAGAAGGGGTTAAGTGAAAGAATTTTTTCTGTTATTGGGGATGCAGCGAGTGCCTCAAGTTCCTTAACCTCAATGCTGAAGTGCAATTGCTGAGATTGGCGAATAAAAATCAAAAGTGTATCATGCAACTCCTGGGCTGACAAAAAGGAAGTGTCCCTGTCAGCAACGGGGAGCCTAGAGTTCCGAATAAACCTGCGGCAATATGAAAAAACGCGAATGAGTCTTGATAGAGATGAATAATTTTCAACATAACTGGATGTAGATGAAGCGACAATTAGTGAGGTTTGGGCCTGCTTGCGTCGTTCCTGTTCCAGATCGGGATGAGTGCAGGGAGAATGAGTATCGAAGGCACTGATGGGCCATGATGATGACTCGTGGGACGACCAGGACGGACCATGCCACCATTGTGGGTGGCTGTGTAAGATGGGAGGGAGGCAACCACGTGATAAAATGTTGGCAGGGTTGTCCAGTGATGATACATGGTGCCAAGTTCCCTTGGTGGTGAGACGCTGTATTTCAGCAACACGGTTAGCGACAAACACCTTCCAACGGGAGGATTGCTGATGGATCCAATGTAAGGCTATCATTGAGTCCGAGTAGAAATATAATTCGTCGAATTTGTAGTTGACGGCGTCTATAACCTTGGAAGCTAACTGAGCCAGCAGTAGGCAAGCGCAAAGTTCAAGCCTTGGTAACGTTATCTGCTTCAATGGAGTGACTCTAGATTTGGAACATAACAGGTTTGATGATATGGCGTCGTTTGAATAGACCGTACGCACATAGATACAGCACGGGTAACCTTTAGCTGACATGTCGGCAAATCCATGAAGCTGGAATGAAATGATTTGGGAATTGTTTAAACTCTTGACAGACCTCGAAATTTTAAAATGAGTGTCTGACACCAACTGAGAATAGAGTTCTAACCATTGATCAGACAATGAACCTGATAAGGGTTCGTCTCAACTTGTACCCGCTAACCACATTCGTATAAAATGCTTACACCAAAATGTAATAGGGCCAAAGGGTCGTAAATTCCTGCGATGACCGATAACACACTTCTCTTGTTGACCACCGCTGCATTGACATTCCTCTGGACGTTATACAAAAAACTGTCTTCGTTGACGTTCCATTGAATGCCCAACGTACGCACATTTTGGTTTTTGCTAAAGTCATGGGAAACATGAGCGCGAGAGGCTATAATGGTCTGATTATTCGAAAACCATTTGTGTAAGGTAAAACCGTATCGGCTTAGTAAATTTATGATGTCAGATTTCATTCTAGATAGAACATTCGGGTTATCTGAGCCCGTCATGAGATCGTCCACATAAAAATCATTGGCTATGGCTGAGCAAGCTATAGGGTATTTGGTTTTATTTTCTTGGGCTATTTGAGCCAGACATCTCGTAGCAAGAAATGAGGCACTTGCAGTCCCATACGTGACTGTCCTCAAGGCGTAATGTTGGAGTTCCTTATGGGGGGCATCGCGCCAAACAATACACTGCAAATTGGAATCCTTAGGATTAACTCAAATTTGCCGATACATCTTTTCAATGTCTGAGATGAGGATGTATCTGTGAGTTCGGAATCGAGCCATAATAGAGAACAGATCCTGCTGGACCGTGGGACCGACCATCAGTGTATCGTTCAAGGACAAATTATTTGTCGTTTTAGCGGAGCCGTCGAAAACAACTCGCAACTTGGTAGTTATGCTGGAACCTTTAAAGACAGTGGTGCGGCAAATAAAAGGTGTCTGACTTGTTAAGCAACAAATTGTACGCATTAAGTAAAGACATGTGACCAAGATTTAAATATTCATGCATGAACGCGCTATAATCTTTGTGAAGGGTTCTGCTTGAACTTAAGTTCTAATGACTGAAACCTGCGGATAGCTCCGTGAAGAGAATCGCCCAAATGAGACTTGTCTGACCTGCGAGGCAGGGATACCACAAAACTGCCACCTCATTACGGACAGTATTGGACACAAAATGATTCTCGCATTCCGAGTCCTCAGAGGAGGGATCACAAATAGAAACTTCCTCCAACTTCTAAAATTCCTTTAGTTGAGAGGAAATGGCACTATCATTTTCACATACCATAAATGATGAAACCGGTTTCGTCATGTCGACATTAAACGGCAAGTTACCTGCGAGAATGAATCCTAGTTTTGTGTCCTGAATTATGGGGAAATGTGGGCTACGGATAAATTTGATAGGTTCAATTAATTGCAAGTAATACTGAGCACCGAGCAATAAATCAACTTGCGACGAGAAGTTGAGTTGTGGGTCGGCTAAGAATATGCCCTTTGGTAAATTTAAAGATGCGACATCAAATGATTCCGCCGGGAGATTATTGGTGATGCTGGGAAGCACAGCGCAATGTATGTTTAAACTAAAATGCTTATAGCGTGAATGTAACCTTACTCTGGTACTGAAGTCAGCTTGGGACAATGAATTGTTTATACCCATTATGGGCAATTGAGATTTAATCAGTTCAGACCCATGCGACGTGCAAAATCCATAGTACAGAAGTTAGCCTGCGAACCAGAGTCTAATAAAATCCTAACCGGGTGCTTTCTGCCTGCATGGTCAGTTGTCATGCAGACTGCGGTAGATAATAATATGGACTTATTTGTTTGTAATTTTAACGAACACTGGTTGTTACTGGACGACTCGTTTTTGTTAGGCATATGAATCATTGTGTGATGGCGTTTTGCACACGTTCTGCAAGAAAATTTAGAGGGACAGTGAGCACTATCGTGGCCTGGGCGAATGCAATTTAGGCAAAGTTTATTTTTGATTATAATATTTTTTCTCTCCTGTGGAGTAATCGTTATAAATTGTGAATACTCAGTAAGTCGGTGTTTACCCTTGCACAGCTGACATATATTATTTCCGTCATGGGTATGGAATGTTGATTTGAAAACATTTACCGTTTTAATTGCCCTGCGATAGTGAGCCTTATCGCCAACATTTATCTTGCTTGTTGAAGTGGTCGCGCTGTCCAGGTTTTGCAATAACTGTGTACGGGTATTTAAAAATTTTATGAAATTACTAAAGTTCGGAAATCGTTCTTCCGACAAGCTTTCTTTCCAAAGACGAAGCGTGTAATTATTGAGTTTTTGGGCCAAGTAATGAATGAGAATAATTTCGAATGTATTTACGGGTAGATTTAAGGAGTTTAACGCATTGATATTAGCGGTTATCTCGTCAATAAATCTGGAAATACTAATCCTGGACTCTTGTTGAACCGATTTCACACCCAAGACATTCCCCACGTGATGGGCTGAGACAATTAACTTACTGTCATACCTACTTCTTCATAAATCAAGAGCTACCGCATAATTTTTATGGGTAATTGGAAGCGATTTTATCACATTTAGTGCCTCGTCACTTAATGAAGAGTGCAAGTAGTATAACTTTTGAATATCCGTCAGGTCGGTTCTGACGTGTATTAATTCAAGAAATATGTTGTAATAGTGTTGCCAATCAACAATGCTACCTGAAAAGCGAGGCAATTTAATCGGTTCCAACTGTATAGGGGAGGTTTTAATAGGCGTAATTTCGCTATTAATCAACAGTTTTTGGTTCACCTGCCCCACTTGCTCTAACAAGTGTTGCAACTTGCATTCGATATTGCAAAGATCATCCTCAGTTTGGACTCTGTCACTGGCTAATGCGAAATCAGCTTCATCAGACTCAATTTGAGTCTGAATATCATCATATTCAGTGGACAATTCCATTAAATGGCGAAGCTTAATTTTTAGTGCGTGATGATCGCTTGTGTCTGGATCGAAATTATCCGCGAAAGTGTTCACACGGGATATAGATGCTTTAATCGTGCCCCGTTTCTTTATCAACGCCTTCACATCAGCCATGATTGCAATTCAAAATGTAATTTAAAAAGAATTTTAAGCGTAGAGCAAGTGAACAATTGCTGTAATTTTGAATATCTTGATAAAATCTGATAATGCGGGAGCTAGTGATCGTCATACAGCTTAACACATTACTTACTATAATATATACTTGTTGTCTCTTTTAAAGAACAGCCATGAGCGTTATTGAATATATGAATTATTTAAATAATAATATACACATAGCCTTATCTCGACACTTGAACTTCTAATGAGTTATTGCGCAGTTATGCAAATAGATATTTATGCACAAATGTACATATGAAAATCTAGTTAAGATGAAAGTTTATGCTCACATTATAATAATATCTGTTTACGTAAAAGCTTTAATGTTAATGGTGTAATTATGCTAATTTATGTAAATTATAAATTATTCAATTAGATTATAATGTGTCGATTTGATCTAATTATTGAAACATATTAATTACTCTGATAATTGAGTGTATTCATTATTGATTAGCATAATTACTGAGACTCTTTGCTTGTTGTTGTAAAACGATATAAGAAAATTTATTAACAAAAGCAATTCAATTAACGTCAATGTGTTTTGTTACTAAGGTTTGTGACAACAATGAACGCATGAAATACATAACGAATAAATACTTATGTATTAAACATTATTCAAATAAACTTCTGATACACAAATGTAAATTATGACCTGAAAATACACTCAGAAACATATAAGAATACAAATTACAATATAAATCCGTTTCGTTGCTCGCTGAAAAACATAACATACAACACAATAAATATACACAAATATAGGCGATCAAATATTATTCATCCTAAACTAATGCGTTCATTTTGTCTCAGATGAGTAGCTTTTTATTTTATATTTAATATTATCTTTACGGTTTATATATATATATATATATAATTTCTCAAAGTGTGGTTCTTGGAAAAGAGACAGAGCAGTAGTATTATTATAGCATTAATATCATGAGGACTTAATTTGATATAGTGAATATCCAAAACTCCATCGGTGAGAATTCTTGTTCACTGATGATCCCATGTGAGTAGTAGTTCCGTAGATTAGATGTTCACTACCACTGTGCACTCGCGGATAAGATTCATTTGCGACCTACTTCGTGTGCCATTGGTGTTGCCCGTTAACAATGAGAGTTCATAGTGTTCTGTGTTGCGTAAGTGCAATCATTGTTAGTGGTTGTGTACAAATAACTGTCTATCGCAAAAACTGCTTCATGTGACTATTCACGTTTTATTTATTTGGATCGTAAATGTGTGCAATGTTACGCACAAGTGTTATGAGTGTTGAGTCACTTATTGTTCATGAGTCCGCACGACTAAGGTAGTTATATCTGAATCATATTACGTTCTGATATCAATCACTGTGTCCGTAATTGTCGCGTCAAAGTTCTAACATCGAGTCGTTAATTCACTTGTTAATGTTAGTTTGCATGACGAAAGTACTTTTAAAGTTTGTAGTATTGAACTCGGAATTTAGCGATACTTATATCACTTCGCACTACGCGTTACTGCGGTAAAGTTCTGTAAACTTAGTGAAATACTGACATAAAGTTTTGTAAGTCTGTGATTAAAACTGAAGACTGAGTAACTGACTAAATTATGAACGACTGACTGATTGAGAAACTGCGTAACTGACTGAGAAAACTGAATAACTGAAAAATACTGAGTGACTGAGCAAATTATGATCGACTGACTGAGAAAACTGCGTGACTGACTGCCTTGCGTACCCCGTAAACAGTTTTTATTAAACGTCTTCTACCATAATGCAACTTTCTGTCCACCACGCCTATGGTCGTTCTCGATAAGTCCAGTATTTCCTTCCACTGTGAAGATCTATGGTTCTCGACTCCCTGATTCGCTGTCCTAGTTGTCACCATGACGACAGCTCTCTCCACTTGCTTCTTCGGAAGATGCTAAACTCTGGTTGGCTACCGAACATCCCCTGAAATACACAGCGAATCTGAGAATGCACTACTTCTGAGAATATAGAGTAATTGCTCGCCTGTCCGTCAAACCTTTGTTCTTGTGAGTTTCCCAAGGTCCGCTGTTATTCCCTCTAACAATATGTAGCGTCGTGTTCATTGTTTGACTACCCTTCGTCATTTTTCTGCCAATTAACAGCTTCTTGCTCGTCGTCATCCTGAGATGCCTCCATGGTCTCTCGTCATAAATATCAGTTGTCACCCTAGCGTTGTTTTCATGCTGTGCGACATCGTCGACTGTATTCATTTGGTGTACGCTGCATTGTCTCTGTACTTGGTAAGACCTTTCTAAATCCTTTGTCAGTGAGTATCTCTTTCTTAGGCTCACACGCTTCGATTTAACCCTACAGCGTGTGCTTGTTTCAATTTCTGCGTACCCGTGCCACTGGACTCTGCTTTTGTTCGGTTTGTTGTGATGTCATAAATTTGAGTTGAGCTTGGTCTGTCAAAGTCGATCCCAATTCCTTTTGTTGTGTTATGTCAAACGTTCTCTCATTGTCTTGTAGCTAGCGTCGGGTTGACGTGTTGTTAAATTGTCTTTATTTATTGCTCTGGCTTGGGTTGGTGACTTAACTGTGTGCAAACGCACTTCTCGATCAGAAAATTATGAATTTAAAATTTTTGATCGCTATAACGTCCCCAAATTGGATTGGATGTTGGGTCCATAGGAGACAATCTAATCCAATTTCCACGCTCTGTCCTTGTTGTGGATGCCTTCTTTGGGAAAGGCCATAGTTTGGTGACCTAATTTCCTTGGTATGGCGTGTATTGATAGATATTCCCTATCTTTTGGTCTTAATTGAATACAGGAATTTATTGCTAAGCATATGAGCTAGAATGAACGTATTTTGCATATTATACATATGTAAATAGATCGTACAAGATTGTTTCATAATAATAAATGAAGATCCTATGTCTAATCATTAGACACTTTGTTTCCTATGCTATATACTTACAATATAATAAATGAGATGACGATCTCCTAACATTAAACTCAATTAATCATGTATTGTGTTAATCATACTACAATAAACAATATCTTTAACCCATTCCAAGTATCCCACAGGCTACAATTTATAAACAAATAAACACATATGTAGAATTATTAATCATCATCATATCACTTGCAACTCATATTATTATTGTTTATATTAGTTAATAAAATATATACATAACTTATGAACAACTAAGGGTTCATTTTTATCTCATTGTAATGTACATTGACAACTTTGTTCTATAAGGTTTCAAATGATCAACCTCACATTCGAATTGTTGATTCTATACTACTTGTTTATTCTATGTGTCCATTTACGTGTTCACTGTATTTTAGCAATTTATTGCTGCACATTGAATCAAAGTCCTGCACCATAAGGGTCTTTTATTCACGGTACGTGCTATCAAGATGCTTTATGGGCATTAGTTATTTGACATCTGATTAGTGTCGTTAATTAAATACATCGTGATCTAAGGAATTACGTGAACTTTAAATTATACATGATATTATGTTACACATCTTATTATTTAGCTAGTTGGACTGGCTTCACGGGACAATCACCTAGTACTTGTGCCCCCCCCCCCACAGTCACTAATTGTCAATATTACCTTCACATCCCTGCGTAACTTGTACCTTCTCCGCCTGCTCATAGTACTTCTTGATTTGCCGTATGTTGAATTTTCCTCGTACCTTATTGTTGTTGTCGCAGTCAACAAGCTCCTCGTACGTGGCATCTCCGAGGATTCGGTTAATTTTATATGGTCCGGCATAAAGTTCAAAGAATTTATCAATCTTCTTCAATGTAGCGTCCGATTGGTAATAAGTTCTTATCAGTACTTTGTCGCCGATTGTGAATTTCGTGATCTCCTTACTTTCATTGCTGCGTTTTGCATGCTTTTCTCTCTTTTCTTTGATCTTCACAAATATGTTGCTGTTAGAACTTCCCTTAATGTCGATAACTTCCTTATCTAACCATTTTTCCCATGATCGAGTTGGTCTCTTACCTAGGTGCGCTTCATGAGGAGTTATTTCAATTGTCTCATGATACACTTCGTTTATGCATGCTTCAATCGTTCTTACGTACTGTGACCACTTGGTGTGTTGGTCATGTACGAAAATCCGAAATAGATTGCCAAGCTGTCGGTTGATCCTTTCAGCTAGGTTGGCACAAGGATTCCGTATCACTGTATATTTCGGCTGTATATTTAATTCCTTGAGTCCATTGACCCATTTCTTTGAGGTGAATTGAGTCCCGTTATCGGTCAAAATGGCCCTCGGTCGCCCAAACTCCTCGCAGTAATTCTTCACTCTTTGTAACGTTATGGTAGTTGTTGCTCTCCGCAGCGTAAACAACTTGACATATTTTGTGAAATTGTCTACCATTACAAGTAAATACTTGACACCTCCTGCTCCCGTTGGTAGGGGTCTAGTGATAGTAATCTGCGCTGATAAGATCTCCTCTTGCTGAAGGTAGTACCACAGCTCTAGTCCCTCCAAACAACATCTTGTTATTAGTGTCCTTGCACTTCTGGCATGTGTCACATGTTCGAATGTACGCCTTCACTTTCTTCAGCATCCGATCAAATGTAAAGTGTTCTTGCAACATCTTTATGCACTTTTTTGGTCCCAGATGTCCATACATCCGATGTATTTCCGCAATTAAATTATTAGACACCAGTGGCGAAGCTAGTAGTTAATGAATGGGTAGGCAAAAGTCTTACCTTAAATTTTTTTGTAGAGTAGTTCAACACGGCGAGTTTTCTTGCTTGCAAAATTGTCAACTACACGGTCTTTGAACAACTGGTCACTCATTAATTCCTTCACAAATTTTTTTTCAATAGCAATGGTGCTAAGAGAGTTAAGTCTTTCATTAGTCATCGTATTGCGCAAGTAGTTTTTTATTCTTTTCAAAGTACTTATACTCCTTTCTGAAGAAGCCGTGGTAACAGAAAACGTTAAAATCAAATGAATTAATTTTGAAACTTCCACGTACACTGGTTCTAAGTCATTAAGAATTATAAAATGTAAAAGTCTTTGAGGGAACAAATGTTTTCCAGTATCTGAGTAAATGTTTTTTAATTCATTTTCCAGTCTTTCACTATTGAAAAAAGGGTATTTATTTATAAGGCTGTTCAGTTTAGAAGAAGGAAAACTCTCTTTATAAGAAATGAAGTGATTTGGATCCTACAACTCAACAAACTGGATACTTTCGAAATCACTGAACCGTACCTCCAGCTGCATAATCAAAGTGTCAAGAACTTCATAAGTTAACGTTTTCAGCAGTTTCCTGTTACTGTCATCTATATTTACCTCGCTGCTTATTTGGTGACATTTTTCAATACAAGACGACACAGTGTTTTCTGATCTCATGTCCTTGAGGATAGCAGTAGTTTTCTTAATTTCAGTGTTGCACAGAATTATATCGGAGATAGTTTTGTGTTGCAGTAGAGAAAAGAGGTGGTCAGTATTAACGAATATTTCCCTATAAAAACAAAGTAAGTAAATGAAATGGGTCTTTTTGAGTATGTTAAGCAATCCAACAGCAGAATTGTACGAATCACTATCCCATCCTTCATCATTCTCTGTAATGTCCTCAAAAACTTGTCTCAAGTCACCATAGTGGGAAAAGATGGTATGAACTGCTCTGGAATGAAAGTTCCAACGGGTAGTGGATGCTTGTGGAAGTTTAAATCCTCTAATTCTAAAAGCTGTGATCTCTTTGAGGATCTACAAAAAAATGTGTGAAATGCTGTCAGATTGTGAATGAAGAGCCTAACCGATTTTATTGTTTTACTGCAATCAAGAAGTACGAGGTTTAACTTGTGAGCATAGCAATGTAGAAATAATGCTCTTGGGCAAGTTTGTTTTACAAAGTGCTGAACACCACCATGCTTTCCAGCCATTACAGAGGCTCCATCATATGTTTGACAGACTACCTTCTCAGTTACACCCCACTTTTTTAAAACGTCAACAATTAATTCTGATAAGCCTGATGCAGTCTTATCTACTGAAACATCATAAAACCCAATGAACCTTTCTATTGGACCTGCTTTTGATCAAAATCTAAAAATTATGCTGACTTGAGATCTACTTGATACGTCTAAAGTTTCATCTGCCTGAATTCCAATAAAATCGCAAGAATCTAACTCCGCCTTAATCTTCTCTTGAATTATATCAGTTACAGATTCAACTAATTCATTCTGAATATCGTTTGATGTACCTTTAAATCCTGACGTAGACTGGAGATGATCTCGAATGTACTGTTCCTGCTTAGAAATAAGATCTAACAATTCTAGATAATTACCCCGGTTTACTGAGTCTTCCCCTTCGAAATTACCTCGAAATCCAAGCTCCTGTTTCCCGAGAAAATACACAATATCAAACAAGTCTTTCAACAACAAGCCTATTTTGTTTCACGACTTCATTATGTTTAACAGCTTGAATTCTAGCCCCTTCAGAGAGAGTATGTTCAATCCTCACGCGTCCCAGCAAACGGTACCGCTCTTCATTTTGAATATGTTTATTTGAATTCTGGTGTTTGTCTGCCTTTCTAAGAAAGTTTTTTGTTACCATCGCTCCATATAAAATCAATTCTTTTTCACCAGAAAACAAGATACATGTATAACAAAAAAGTCTGTTGGTTTCGGAACAGCCTGTCAACCACGAATATCGCTCGTACCAAAAAAACTGAAACTTTCTAGATACTTTACCATCAAAATGTTTAATTTCTAAATTAGGCGTAACTCTCTTGTTTTTAACACCACATTTTTCTTCGTAACTCCAAGAAGAAAACGGCTTACTTGTTAATAAGTTTAAAAGACCTGACAAAGTATTAAAAGGACCACGTTCACTCATTTCGGGCGACACACTTATATTCATACACAATAATATAACTAATTGAACTTCCAATTTATAACTTGATTAGTTTCTATATATATTGTTACGACGGTCTACTCGATCGTCGTAGGTACAGTGGAAACAAAATAAGTACAAGACACCAATTAAGTCACTAATCACACCTTTAATTGTTATAGTAAAACAGTTCGTAATTAACAACACAGTGTCTACAACAAATCAAATGAAATTGTTCATACGCAATAAAATGTCCACTAATATTAAAACTCAACTGTATTACAGTTATACCGTCCAAATATAAACGCAACACTTCACTAATAACTACTTGAACGTACACCGTAATAACCCGAACTGCTCTGTAAAATATATCGCACTAATACTCTCGAACCGCACAGTCAAAAATCTCGCATTGAACTGAAAACTAAGGCCGCGACGCAATGGATTTATAGTTACGCTCACTTACCAGAAGCTTCCAAACTGCGTCTTATCTCTCGCGAACTACGTAAATTGCTACGGCCTTGACACAGTCCGAGCGCCCGAGCGGAGCCTGGCACAGTCGAGAAAATTCTCGCAAAATGCGTCTAGTAGCACGTACACCACACGCTTACATCGAGATCTTTCTGGCGCATTCGATAAACGCGTAGATTGTTCTGTGCTGTCGTAGCACTGCCCCCTCCTTAAGCCTGTTCGTCCCGAACTGGCAAAGCGTCTCTAAATTTGTATTTAGCCAGGCGATCTAGGTGGACGACCTTGAACTTTCGCTGTCCTTCCTGTTGAATCCGATAAACAACATCGTTAATCCTTTTTTTTACAGTGTAGGGTCCTTCCCAGTTAGACTGAAGCTTAGGTGAGCGACCACGACGGCGCTTTGGATTGAACAACCAGACCTGATCTCCTTCTTGGAAACCCACACTATTGCTGCGTATGTCATACCGAGTTTTCATTTTATCACTGGCAATCTTGAGCCGTCCTCTTACCAAGCGATTCATTTCTCGCAGTTGGTTTTCTAATTGCGAGGAATAGTTCTTTGGCTCTTGGGACTGAGTCTCAGGTGATCCAAACATCAAGTCCCCGGAAGACGAATCTCCTGCCCAAACACCAATTTTGCTGGAGTCATGCCGGTTGTGTCATGTACTGATGATCTATACGCCATAAGGAATAGTGGTATACGTTGGTCCCAGTCTGTTTGGTTCTCGTCAACAACTTTCGAAAGATGCTGCTCAAGTGTCCTGTTGAATCTCTCAACCATCCCGTCCGACTGAGGATGCAGAGGCGTTGTCCTGGTCTTTCGAATTCCCAGTAGACGGCATAATTCTTTAAACACTCCTGATTCGAAATTTCTCCCTTGATCCGTATGGATTTCCATAGGGGCTCCATAACGGCAACAGCAGTTGTGAACTAACTGCTTTGCCCACAGTGGTAACCTCCTGATTTGGAATTGCGTAGGCTTCCACCCACTTAGTAAAATAGTCACCTACAACCATGATGTACCGGTTTCCATCGTCAGTAACTGGGAATGGTCCAGCAATGTCTATGGCAATTCTCTCGAAAGGTTGTCCAACGTTATACTGTCTCATTTTTCCCCTGCTTCTGGTTTGTGGGCCCTTGCTTGCAGCACATATTTCACACGTCCGAACCCATTCCTCTACGTCGTGGCGAAGATGAAGCCAATAGAATCGCTTCCGTATTTTGTCAAGGGTTTTGTTAACGCCAAGATGGCCTCCAGATGTTCCATCATGCATCTCCTTCAAAACAGACTGCACTTTACTTCGGGGAACTATCAACTGCATGACCACGTCTCGTCCATCTGCACTTTCCCAAGCCCTTTTCAGCAATCCGTTTTCTAAGGTGAGAGATTCCCATTGTGCCCAGTAGCCCTTCAGCACTTCGGAACCATGGCAGATATCTTGCCAATCCGGGCGGCGACCTTCCTCTTTTGCTGTCAAGATCGGTCCAATGTCTTCATCAGTCATCTGTTCTTGTCGACAGTCTTGTGTTGTCCAGCCGTCAGCCAGGAAATCTAGTGATGGCTTGAACATGTTCGCTTGAGTTTTGTTCTTCCTTTCTGTGGCAATGTCGGCAGTCTTCCGGGCATGGTCTTCGTGATAAGCCATCTGCATTACCGTGCAGGCGCCCCCGCCGATGTTGTACCTTGAAGTTGTACTCTTGCAGACGTTCGAGCCACCTTGCCAACTGTCCTTCCGGATTTTTAAATCTCAAGAGCCATGCAAGTGCAGCATGGTCAGTACGTAGTGAAAACTCTCTCCCATAGAGGTATTTGTGGAAGTGCTCCAAAGCTCTGACAGTTGCCAACAACTCTCTTCTTGTAACACAATAATTTCTCTCTGGTTTAGAAAGCGTCTTGCTGTAATACGCTATTACTCGTTCTTCACCGTTCTGCACTTGAGACAAAACTGTTCCTAGACCAGTATTGCTTGCGTCTGTGTCTACGATGTACTTCCCTTCGGAAGCTGGAAAAGCGAGAATTGGCTGCGAACATAATGCAATCTTCAACATTCTAAATGCTTGTTCACACTCTCTCGACCATTGGAAGTTTCGTTTATTTTCCGTTAGCTCATGTAGTGGTTTAGCAATAGTAGCAAAGCCTTTCACAAAACGTCGGTAATATGAGCATAACCCCAGGAAACTCCGAACTTCGTGTTTATTCTTCGGAACTGGCCAGTCTCTTACGGTGTATACTTTATTAGGATCCATGCTAACGCCCGCTGCCGAAACCAGATGGCCCAAATACTGTACTTCCTTCAGGAATAGAGAACACTTCTTCGGGCTCAGCTTCAGTTGTGCACCGTGAATTCTAGTTAGAACTTCCTTAAGGTTTTCCAAATGATCTTCGAAAGTCTTCCCGATCACTATGACATCGTCTAAGTAAACAAGGCAAGTTTTCCACGTCAGGCCTCGGAGTATCAGGTCCATCAATCTCTCAAATGTTGCCGGTGCATTACAGAGTCCAAATGGCATGACGTTAAATTGGAATAAGCCACTTGGGGTCAAGAAAGCGGTCTTTTCCTTGTCTTCTTGATGAAGACCCACTTGCCAATATCCACTCTTCAGGTCCAATGTGGAAAACCACTGTGCTCCGGACAACGTGTCGAGTGTATCGTCAACGCGAGGTAATGGATAGCAGTCTTTCTTTGTAACGTCATTTAACCTCCGGTAGTCTACGCAGAAACGCAATCCACCATCCTTCTTCGCTACCAGCACTACAGGGGAAGACCAAGCACTTGACGAAGGTTCAATTACTCCCTCTGTCAACATGTCCTGTACTAACCGAGACATCTCCTCTTGTTTAGATAATGGAGGCCTTCGAGGAGGTTGGCGTATCGGTGTTGTGTCCCCGGTATTGATGCGATGTTGCACAAGAGAGGTTCTTCCCAGTGACTGTCCCCGAACTGCAAAACAGTCTTTGAATTCGTGTAAAAACTGTCCGAGTTCTTTTACCTCACCACTTGAGAGGTCGTTAGAAGATCTGTTCAATAATTCTTGCAGTTCCTCTGGTAATTTAGAAGTATCCGAAGAACTGGGTCTTCGTTGTGTTATTCCGGCTACCCAGGCCACAGGAGTCAATTTGCCTAGGAGCGTATTGCTTTGTAAAGTGATAGCTTGATCCAAAATATTCGCCACTCTAATAGGTACATTTCCGGTTGCGTCAGGTTTTACTAAACTTCTGGCAATTAGTATGCCCGGTGTGCTGACTACCTGGGGTTCGAATATAGAGCACTGATTGCCCCTAGTATCTACCGCAGTTCTAACCATGATGATCTTTTCGGAGTTTGGCGGAACAGTTACGGCCACTTGGTTTATGACGTCCACCGATTTTTCTGCTGTCGTCATTGTTGATAGCATTACCTCTTCGCCTCCGATTCTCAAGACATTGTTTTTTAAGTCGACTATAAATCCGTATACGTTCATAACGTCCACACCAAGAATTGCTTCATCCACAATGTCTGCAACAAGTACTTGATGATTAAACTCAAGTCTACCGAGGCGTAGGTGTATCTCCACTTTTCCATACACTTTTACAGGCCAGTAGCTGTTCGCAAGCTGCAAGAGCACCAGATTGGCTTGAGATCTTTCACCACGTCAGGGCGCACAATAGAAACTGTTGCGCCTGTGTCAACTGTAATCGAGGTTGGCCTTCCTTGAACAAATCCGGTAACTACCAAGCTCCCGGTGTTTTTCTGAAGCGTAGAAATTGCGTATTCTCTAGGGGCTTCGTTCCTCCAGTTAGTCAGCACACGCCCCGTTGCACCGACTATTGCTCGTTTCCCTGCTGCTGAATTCTAACCCGACAATCTCGTAGATGTCCAGGTTTCCCACATCGATAACACTTCGGTCTTCCATCCTTTCTTATTTTATTCTGTGGCGCCGACCGTCAAGTCTCTGTTCCTTGTTCTTCTTCCTCATCGTCTGTGCCGTCGCGATCTTTTAGCTCGCGCACTTTATGACTTGTCCAACCAGACGCTGATTTGGCGGCCTCAAATTGCAAAGCATGTACCAGGGTGTCCGCACTGTTCTGGTGTCTTGCCATTCGTAACACTAGCTGTAGTTCGTTATCTCGGACACCGGCAGTAAATGTCTGCATCGCAAAACGCGTTCGAAAATCTTCTGGCGCTTCAGGATAGGCCAGTCTAATTAGTCTGTCGATACTTGCTTCAAACTCTTGAAGACTTTCCCCGGAATGCTGTCGCCTTGCTCTCAACTGGGTGCAGTACACATCTCGCAAATGTTTATCACCATACCGTAATTCCAGAGCTTTTATCAACTCGACATAGGTGTTCTGGCTGTCAGGTGGCACTTTCTGTAGTAGTTCTGCCGCGGGTCCTTTTAATGCAAGAACAAGTGAAACAGCCTTGTCTTTTTCTGTCCAATTATTTGCGCATGCAGCAGCTTCAAATTGGCGGAGGTACGTTGCCCAGTGAGTGCTTCCGTCAAAGGTTGGAGCTTTGACATGAACTGTCCCTACTGCAGGCAAAGTGACTTTCTCTGTTAACTTATTTCTGTGTATTTTTCTGTCTTGATCACTGGTACAGTCTGTTCAGAAATTTGTTTTGGTTGAATCTTCATGCACTGTTCAACTTCAATTTTAATTTGTTCTCTTATGTTTGCCATTGAGTTTTCTACTGCAGATATTTTTGTTGACATAACTTCTTCCACAGTCAAGACAGATTTTTCTACTTCAGCTATTTTTAATGTCATTGATTCTTGTACCTCCGATATTTTAGTTACTTGCTTATTAAGCTCACCTCGTAGGAGACCCAACTCTGCAGCGGTTTGTTCTTGTGTCTGCTTTTGCTGCTGTATTAACTCCTTGATGTCCTCTGTTTCACGTTTACGTCGTTCCTCTGTTTCTTCCTTTTCTTGTCTTCGTTCTTCTTTTTGTCGTCTTTCTGTCTGCAACAGCAGCGCCTGTAAATTTTCCATCATCTGACTGGCATCCATTGTTTATCGATTAATTACGAATCACACTCGTCTTGTACAAAGCGTCCCCTGTTTCCAGTGTTAACCGTTCTATCCCACTTCTGGCACCACTGTTACGACGGTCTACTCGATCGTCGTAGGTACAGTGGAAACAAAATAAGTACAAGACACCAATTAAGTCACTAATCACACCTTTAATTGTTATAGTAAAACAGTTAGTAATTAACAACACAGTGTCTATAACAAATCAAATGAAATTGTTCATACGCAATAAAATGTCCACTAATATTAAAACTCAACTGTATTACAGTTATACCGTCCGAATATAAACGCAACACTTCACTAATAACTACTTGAACGTACACCGTAATAACCCGAACCGCTCTGTAAAATATATCGCACTAATACTCTCGAACCGCACACTCAAAAATCTCGCATTGAACTGAAAACTAAGGCCGCGACGCGATGGATTTATAGTTACGCTCACACACCAGAAGCTTCCAAACTGCGTCTTATCTCTCGCGAACTACGTAAATTGCTACGGCCTTGACACAGTCCGAGCGCCCGAGCGGAGCCTGGCACAGTCGAGAAAATTCTCGCAAAATGCGTCTAGTAGCACGTACACCACACGCTTACATCGAGATCTTTCTGGCGCATTCGATAAACGCGTAGATTGTTCTGTGCTGTCGTAGCAATATGTTTAATGTCGCAAATAATTTAAATGACAGTGTTGATCGTCTATTAGTTCACCGGAATCACAGGCACACTTTTAATAACCGCACAAAATAAACACGATTATAAACAACACAGCGTGCTTTAAAACTCGCACAACAGCAGTAAGACATGCCTCAATGCTACAGTGTGTGGAGCGCTGGTCAATCCCCCGCTCCCCGCACTGCCCAGTCTCGGCCAACACATTGCTTACATACGATGTATACAACAAACTCTGAGGCAGGTTCACGTTGCCTCATTCGCTTTAAACTAACTATGTCTGCTGTCACTTGTCACCGTCTAGCGGTCGCTGAGTAAAGCATGTAATTAGTAAATTCGACCATTACAGTAACAATGTATAATCTTTACGTTACATACTTCATACGTATTTATAATTTTTATTCTACAGAATTTTTTAGGGTAGGCATTGCCTCAGTTGCCTCCATATAACTTCGCCACTGTTAGACACGTTATTGGGTACGTACAACTTCCATTCATCTCGTTGTCGTCTATATAATTTATTGCTAACATACTTAAAAAATTTACTTAGTTCATGATCCAAAATTTTGTCCTTGATCTTGTCAACAATTACCTTGAGTTTATTGTCATCAAGTTGGTGTCTCCCAATGTCTTTGATGATCTTACTTACATCATGGTTCATTATAATTTCATTCATTAATATTCATATCTATTTATTTTCTTCAGTTCATGTATTCTCACACAACCAATCGTACTTAAGGTATTTTACTCAATATTATCTAACCTAATTATTAAATTTTCAGACATTCTTGAGATCGTCTTCCTTAATACGTTTCATTTATTTACTCTTAAATTTATATTTGTGGAGACATATTAGTATGTCTTGTTGATTCAGTGTCGTTACTCCACACGTTGTTAGTAAACAGTAAGGGTGTTGACCTTGTGAGTTTCGTCACACATTTACCCCACAATCGGCCATTCGTCCCTGCTATGCTGGTACAATGTGTCCTGCATTTCACACCTCCAAGATTTATGACCTGTCTCTTTCTCTCTGTATGAGGGTGTGTGAAAAGTATGTCACTCCGTCCCTTCTGACAACTTTCCCCAGGCATGTACGTGTTGAGTTGTTATTGTCGTCTCTTCCAGACCCTCTTACAACTACGTTCTTTGACCTTCATTTTCCTGTCCGTGTGTTCACGTAATAATATTTTGTTTTCTAGATTCCTCAGAAATCTCATCTCGATCGCTTGGAATCTTCTTTCCGTTCTGGTACCAATTTTTACAATACTCTTGAATTGTCCAGTAAATTTCATCATTTTTCTCTTTCTCATAACATTCCTTGTCCAGGACGAGTATGCATACGGATCTGGTAGGCCTTTCCGCTTCACATCATCCATAGCTTGCTTAAATTTGCGTTCAGTTCCATAACATGCAGTGTTAATTTTAATATTGAACTTCCTTTTCATGCTTTTCGCTGAGGCAGCTCGACTGATTAGTCGATGTAAGCGTGTTCCACAAGCTGGGTCCTTCATCGTTGGTCTTTTTGCGTATTCCACTTGATGGTATTACACTTTTACTATCTTTATCCATATCAGGATAATCATCTTCTGACATCGTCAGGTGCAAAGAAATAAAGTCATCTCTCTTCTTGGTCCGTTTGTTTTTTAGGTTGCTACTGACACTTACATTAGATCCCACAGTTGACAAGCTCTTGGTAGTTGACACGTCTGTAAAATCAACAATGTTATCAGTCTTTCGTGCTTCCCATACCTCTTCGTAATTCTTATTCGCATCTTCTTCCTGTTTCTTCTGGAGTTCGCTTATGTTTTCGTCCCAGGTGCTCCTTCATTCACGTATTTCTGTGCGTAACAGCGTGAACTGCTTGGCCATCTGTTGCGTAACTTCTTCCTTATGTTTGTCCAGCTTTTCGCTGAGTAATTTGTTGTTTTCTTCTAGTTTGTCAAATTTCTCATTCTGTTCTCTTCTGTTTTCATTCTGTTCTCTTCTGACTTCCTCCAATTTCTCATCCTCAAATTTCTCATTAATTACTTTAAGGCTTTCATTAGTTTCTTCATTCTGCTTGCGCATGAAGTCCATTAATGAACGTAATGTTACCTCTTCGTGTGGTTGGGACTCCTGTCCCCGCGCTCTAACGTTTTGCGTATCTACAGTCAGATCGGCGAGTCCTCACCTTCGGTATCCGGCACACCTAGTTGGTTGATGACCTCGAAGTTCATGCTATCGGAACTGCTAGTCATTTTTGCTTTGCTTCGCGTGAGCATCCAGTCAAACTAGCTTTACACTAACGAATCTTATTGTAATAACTAATATGTTAATCTACTTATTCTGCCTACTGCCTGCTATTTTGCCCCACGTTGGGCACCATTTATATTTAATGTTAATGGTGTAATTATGCTAATTTATGTAAATTATAAATTATTCAATTAGATTATAATGTGTCGAATTGATCTAATTATGGAAACATATTAATTACTCTGATAATTGAGTGTATTCATTATTGATTAGCATAATTACTGAGACTCTTTACTTGTCGTTGTAAAACGATGTAAGAAAATTTATTAACAAAAGCAATTAAATTAACGTCAGTGTGTTTTGTTACTAAGGTTTGTGACAACAATGAATGCATGAAAAACATAACGAATAAATACTTATTTATTAAACATTATTCAAATAAACTTCTGATACACAAATGTAAATTATGACCTGAAAATACACTCAGAAACATATAAGAATACAAATTACAATATAAATCCGTTTCGTTGCTCGCTGAAAAACATAACATACAACACAATAAATATACACAAATATAGGCGATCAAATATTATTCATCCTAAACTAATGCGTTCATTTTGTCTCAGATGAGTAGCTTTTTATTTTATATTTAATATTATCTTTACGATTGATATATATATATATATATATATATATATAATTTCTCAAAGTGTGGTTCTTGGAAAAGAGACAGAGCAGTAGTATTATTATAGCATTAATATCATGAGGACTTAACTTGATATAGTGAATATCAAAAAAACTCCATTGGTGAGAATTCCTGTTCACTGATGATCCCATGTGAGTAGTAGTTCCATAGATTAGATGTTCACTATCACTGTGCACTCGCGGATAAGATTCATTTGCGACCTACTTCGTGTGCCGTTGGCATTGCCCATTAACAATGAGAGTTCATAGAGTTCTGTGTTGCGTAAGTACAATAATTGTTAGTGGTTGTGTACAAATAACTGTCTATCGCAAAAACTGCTTCATGTAACTATTCATGTTTTATTTAGTTGGATCGTAAATGTGTGCAATGTTACGCACGAGTGTTATGAGTGTTGAGTCACTTATTGTTCATGAGTCCGCACGACTAAGGTAGTTATATCTGAATCATATTACGTTCTGATATCAATCACTGTGTCCGTAATTGTCGCGTCAAAGTTCTAACATCGAGTCGTTAATTCACTTGTTAATGTTAGTTTGCATGACGAAAGTACTTTTAAAGTTTGTAGTATTGAACTCGGAATTTAGCGATACTTATATCACTTCGCACTACGCGTTACTGCGGTAAAGTTCTGTAAACTTAGTGAAATACTGACATAAAGTTTTGTAAGTCTGTGATTAAAACTGAAGACTGAGTAACTGACTAAATTATGAACGACTGACTGATTGAGAAACTGCGTAGCTGACTGAGAAAACTGAATAACTGAAAAATACTGAGTGACTGAGCAAATTATGATCGACTGACTGAGAAAACTGCTAATAATTGAGTGTATTCATTATTGATTAGCATAATTACTGAGACTCTTTGCTTGTCGTTGTAAAACGATGTAAGAAAATTTATTAACAAAAGCAATTAAATTAACGTCAGTGTGTTTTGTTACTAAGGTTTGTGACAACAATGAATGCATGAAATACATAACGAATAAATACTTATTTATTAAACATTATTCAAATAAACTTCTGATACACAAATGTAAATTATGACCTGAAAATACACTCAGAAACATATAAGAATACAAATTACAATATAAATCCGTTTCGTACTGACTGACTGCCTTGCGTACCCCGTAAACAGTTTTTATTAAACGTCTTCTACCATAATGCAACTTTCTGTCCACCACGCCTATGGTCGTTCTCGATAAGTCCAGTATTTCCTTCCACTGTGAAGATCTATGGTTCTCGACTCCCTGATTCGCTGTCCTAGTTGTCACCATGACGACAGCTCTCTCCACTTGCTTCTTCGGAAGATGCTAAACTCTGGTTGGCTACCGAACATCCCCTGAAATACACAGCGAATCTGAGAATGCACTACTTCTGAGAATATAGAGTAATTGCTCGCCTGTCCATCAAACCTTTGTTCTTTTGAGTTTCCCAAGATCCGCTGTTATTCCCTCTAACAATATGTAGCGTCGTGTTCATTGTTTGACTACCCTTCGTCTTTTTTCTGCCAATTAACAGCTTCTTGCTCATCGTCATCCTGAGATGCCTCCACGGTCTCTCGTCATAAATATCAGTTGTCACCCTAGCATTGTTTTCATGCTGTGCGACATCGTCGACTGTATTCATTTGGTGTACGCTGCATTGTCTCTGTACTTGGTAAGACCTTTCTAAATCCTTTGTCAGTGAGTATCTCTTAGGCTCACACGCTTCGATTTAACCCTACAGCGTGTGCTCGTTTCAATTTCTGCGTACCCGTGCCACTGGACTCTGCTTTTGTTTGGTTTGTTGTGATGTTGTAAATTTGAGTTGAGCTTGGTCTGTCAAAGTCGATCCCAATTCCTTTTGTTGTGTTATGTCAAACGTTCTCTCATTGTCTTGTAGCTAGCGTCGGGTTGACATGTTGTTAAATTGTCCTTATTTATTGCTCTGGCTTGGGTTGGTGACTTGACTGTGTGCAAATGCACTTCTCGATCAGAAAATTATGAATTTAAAATTTTTGATCGCTATAAAGCATCAATAATACCATATTAAATGTTAAGTATTATTCAGTTTGTTGTATTCATGTATCATATATGAGCAATTATAAAGAAAAATGAAAGTTTATAATCACGTGGAATCCTGGCGTGTTCAAAACTGCTTCGGTCCTGTTGGTTCCGTGCTGATCCCGTCCGGCAATCCCTTGAAGTTGGCGCACCGCCTGTTTGTGCCGGTTGGATGAAGCTTGATGTATCTCAGCGTAATTTTACCGTTGTGGAATTTGCTGCCGTCGAATAACTTTCTTGTAGTTTCTTGTCGTGTCAGATTTGACGCTCTGTTGGATCTTGTGTATCACTCCTGAAGGTTGTCTTTGTGGCAACAAAGGCATGCCACGGCCAGCAATCTCAATTTTAAAGTATTTAAGTTTGAAGATTGTTTGGGCCACAGGCTGTTTGTGCCCATTAAGTGAAATATTTTGAAATAGTGGTGGACCAAAATGTTGCCCGTAAGGCCAAAATAAAATCCGGTTTGGAGGACCAGAAAATGTTGCGTCTGGAAGCTCTTGAATGCTCTTGAGTTATTCCTAGAAACGCTAATTGGAAATGGCTGGTTAGAAAGAAGTTTAACGTGGACTGTATGTTTTTCATATAATGATAGTTTATTGAAATTTTGATGATGCGATTGCGGACACGTGCAGAAGTTAATGCGGCATGATGCCCGCTAATTGAATTAGAAATAAAAGTCAAATGACATAATCGTTATTAATAAGGCAGGAATCGCCCAAGTATAATCAGTGCATGTTGCACATACTAAATAATTTAAATAATGAAACCCGGTAGCCGCGGCTGGAAATGTTCGAGTGATCAGCTCGGAGTCAAGAGTATAACTAACTTAATTTTCGCTACAGTTAGCCCAGCTGGAGGCCGGCTGTAGTTAGCAGATAAAAACGTGACGTCATCTGCACGTGGCGCATGCGGTATTTAGATTACAGAGTTTACAAGGTTCAAAGTTTGACCAACTTAAATACAGTACTTAAATTCAAAACACTCTATTTTCACTACACAGTACGTATTCTAGCAAGCCTACAGCTTATTAAAAAAAATAACTAACTTTTTCTGCGTGTATTTTGTTTTTAGCTGTTTCCTCACAAAATCCTGTTTCATTTCACTTAAAACAAAAAAATATTTGCTTAAGTCAGAGTTTGCAGGCATTTCTACGAACTTCAACAAGGATTGTACTTTTTTTATTGCATCACTTATTTTAACGTTCTCACTTTCTTTGTGATCGTTTTCTTCCTCATCATCATCATCATCGCCATTTTGATTGTCTGTCATCAGTCCCTTAAGGCTCGATTACATTGAGCGAGTTTACTAGCTACTAGCCGGCGAGTTTAGAAGCGGGCGAGTCAGCTAGTGCGATAGTGATGATGACACACAAAACTTTCCACTCGCTCAGTAGCCAACTGGCTAGCGAGTTTAAACCACGTGTTGTGAATACGTTGTTGTTTTTTTTCTTTCATTTCCTGAACTTTTCTGGGTGTTCTAGCGTTAATGAAGTGGAACATAAATAATATTGTGGAATTTCTTAACGTCTACCAGCAGTGCCCTGTGTTATGGAATATAAAAGACAAAGACTATTGCAACACAAAATTAAAAGGTGAAATTTTCCAACGTCTTTATAATGAACGTAATGAAAAACAGTTAATTGGGGGAATGGATTTGAAGCAATTGAAGGCTAAAATCAAATCAATTAAAGATGTCTACAGACAAGAACTACACAAAATTGAAAAAAGCAAGAAAAGTGGCTGTGGTACTGAAGAAGTTTATTCGCCAAAGCTGGCATGGTTCAATGAAGCAAATTATTTGGCAGAGGTTTTGGCTACAAGAAGCAGCGAATCAAATTTGGTGAGTAAAATATATTCATTCTAATGTCTATTTATTTACAGATCAATATTTAACAGATCATTATAAATTCATTATTAATCAGACCATTATTCCAACTTTCTCCCATTGCCAAGGCATAGGATGTTCTTCTGTAAAGTATATAGCATATGCTCGTCTGACTTCCTCAGCAGCACGTTTGTAATTATTGCTGCCTAGATTATTAATAGGCTGCAGAACATTGGCATTTTCCCTCCAGAGCCCAGGTGTTATATTCCCAGTGTTTAAATCTTCTCTATCTACTGCTTGTTGAGGTAAGTAGTTGCCTGGAGCAGTCTTTCGTAGCCAGTTATGAAGACTGCAAGCAGCCCAAATGACTTTATCGGTAGTTTCGGGTTTCAACTCAATTGGTCTTGAAAATACTCTGAATCGCCATACAAGTATGCCAAAAGCATTCTCTACAACTCTTCTGGCACGGGAAAGACGATAATTAAATATTTTTTCCACATCACTGAGACCAGTTTTACTGTAAGGTTTCAGAAGATTTGTTCTTAAAGGGAAAGCATCATCTCCAATAATAACGGCGTATTCAGGCATCCCAAGAGTATTGCTTTCCATTGCAATGTTCAGAGTACTATCTCTAAATATTGCACTGTCACTTGCTCGCCCATTTCCACGTACGTCGATGTAAGTAAAGCAGTAATCGGCATCAACCATAGCAAATAATATGATACTATAGGGTTTTTTGTAATTGAAGTAGACTGAACCGGAAGACGGAGGTCTTTTAATGATGACGTGTTTCTCGTCGATGGCCCCTAAACATCTAGGAAAATTCCAACGCTGGAAGAATTTCTTTTCGATTTCTTTCCATTCATCAACTGTTTTAGGTACCTACAAACAATAAAAGTAATAAATTAAATCAGTAACATAAATTAAATTAAATCAGTAAAAAGTAATATTTTAAATAAATTTAAATCAGTAACATTTTTGTATTATTTCTAGGATCTGTCACAAAACAGTCAAGAAACAGAGCCAGATGAGGGCAGTGAAAGCTGTAGGGAATCTGTTGAGTCTGCCAATGACAACAACTGCCCAGAAGAACGCTACAAGAACAAGTCGCCCACAAAAATGAGACCACCAGCGACGCCAATGAAAAGGGTTAAAAAACGAGCAGCATCCGAAAAACCCCCTTCTGAAATATCAGCCGCAATTCACCAATTGGACAAAATTGCACAGAATGCAGCTGAGGAGAAGCCGTATGACCAGTTCGGAAAGTTTGTTGCAGCTGAGCTTCGTCAGCTACCACAGCGACAAGCCATCTTACTACAGCAGGAAATTCAAAACTGTATCATTCGTTCCAAGCTGTCCTCTTTGGAGCATGTGGTTTATTCAAACCCACAACAAGTTGTCGATATTGCATTTTCACCATCTTCTGACCATTCACTTGCTTCGCATTCTGTCTCTTCAAACGACGATGATGACGTTTTACAACAGGTTATGATTAATATGTTTGTACCAAGTATACTGTAATACTATATACTGTAACTATACTTTCATCAAATACATTCTTACAAAAAAACGTTAATTCGTAGTAAATTAATTTTCACTCACCTCAATGAATGTGAATGGTTGAAGGGCGCGAGAAATCGCCGAGAGCACTTCAGGCAAAAACTTCGATATTGTTGATTCCGGAACTCGAAACAGGTATTCTAGAGACTTGAAGGAATCACCAGTTGCTAGATAACGTAGTGTAACTTCCAGTTTTGTGGCTACTGGGATTGCCATTCTCATTTTCGTATCGTCTTTTTTTGAGCATTCCATCTACCATCTGCAGTAAATTATCAAAATGGGTACAGTCTAATCTCATAATATTTCGATAAGCCAAAGGATCTTCGTCCTTCAACTCTTTCAGTAAACTGCTCGATGCACCATATTTCTCACGTCTTTCTATCCATGGTTTTACCCACACTTTTCTATGCCTCAATTTCTGCTTTTCTTTCCTTTTTAACTCCTTTTTGATAGCATGAGCTAAAATAACGACTCCCGCGCGAACTAGTTCCGTCGACATTTTGTAGACACTGAAACCAGGAACCACCGGGATACTCGCAGCTAGTTACTAGCAACTATGATGACACACGGCTAGTTTACTAGCTAACAAGCCCACACGCCAGCGAGTAGCAAGTAAAGTAGCCCGGCTTTCAACTTTCTCGCAGATTGTTTACAATCTGCTAGTTAGCTAGTGAACATGATTACACTGGGCGAGTTTACTAGCAGCTAGTGAATTCGCCGGCTAGTAGCTAGTAAACTCGCTCAATGTAATCGAACCTTTAGTTTGGTGACCTTCTATAGTAGCAGCTATTTCTTCTTCCGACTGCACAACGTACCCTACCTCACCAGCATCTTCTCATCCAGCCACTCTCGAATATTTTCCGTGTTTGTCTCATGTTCTCCTGCATTTTCTAAAATATTTCTGTAATCATCTTCAATTCCATTAAAATCCTCTTCTTCGTTATCTTCAGGGTTAAGAAGTTTTTTCCAAGAATTAGCAATCGTCGTGGCTTTCACCTCCTTCCAACTTGAAGCCCAGTTTAAATAAAGCATTTTTTATGTTGTAATTTTTCATATTGATTAAAGTCTGTTCACCTAAACTGGTACTGCAACCCTCTTCATCTTCAAAAAATACGAGACAGCTGTCTCGTAAAAAAGTCTTATAGCTGTTTCTTTCTGTACAGCTGTTTGCAACTATAGATTACTTCTTGGTCCATTGGTTGTATTAGTGCCGATGTATTAGGAGGCATGAATAGACCTTTTATTTTTCCATTATCACTTCGTAAAATGTCCTCTGCAGGATGCACTGGAGCATTGTCCAATAACAACACTGCTTTAACTTCTTCCCTAGCAACATTTTTTTCTTCCATCTGAAATGTGACTGATGGAATAAAATTGTTATGGAACCAAGAACTGAAAATTTCACAGCTGAACCACGCGTTTCTGTGAGCTTTATAAATCACAGGAAGATCAGTCTCGTTTATGTTCTTCATTGCTCTTGGGTTTTTAGATTTTCCTACGACAGATTTTAATTTATGCATACCATCGGAATTGGCACACAGTAATGCAGACAGTCTCATTTTATTTATTTTATGTCCAGCTGTATGGTTTTCTTTTTTACTCGATTGTGTATATTTTGGCATTGCCTTCCAAAACAATCCCGTCTCAGCATTGTAGATTTGCCACGGTTCAAGTTCATTATCATTAATAATCTTTTGTAATTTATCCTTATATGGTTGAACAGCTTCATGATCTGCACTTAAAAGTTCTCCACAAATCGCTCGGTTTGCTATATTGTCGATTTCAAAATCTAAACAACCACCCTGTACTTGCCTTAAAATCTTGGTTTTGAAATCGAGTAGCAAAACGTTCAGCAGCAGTCTGAAATTCTATCCCATGGATCGGTACACCAGCAGCTCGTTGTTGTTTATACCACGTCCAAACAGCTTCGTCAATGTCAGACGTTTTGGCAGGAGTCATCCGTTTTCGCTTAATTTCACTGGCACTATCAAAGTCTCTATTCAATGAAAAATTTGTAATTGCTGATCTGCTTTTTTTAATATCGTAAAATGTCGATTTACTGATACCGAAATCGCGTAAAACACTCTGAACCGAATCACCTTTGTCAATACATTTTAAAACTTCTATCTTTTGTTCTGTCGTGAGCGATTTATACAAACCATGTTTACTCATTTTTGAACACAGTAAAAGGTACAAACACTACGGAGTCAAAACGTAAAGTGACTGGCTATGGGACGAACGTTCACAATGACGACAAATGTGAAAGTCTGTATGAGGCATATCCATTGTTATGAATTGTACATTACTGTTCAGAATTTCCAGGAAATGTATACGACACTGCTTTTCGTTATCACTGCCCTACCAATTAATAATCCCAGTTCATGGAAATACACTATGTACAGTATTTCCGGCCTTTCTCTTCTCAAGTAGGCTAAATATAAACTTGATTTTGAATTTTTACATATGTATGTATAAATTACAGTACTGAGAACCCCAGTCCGAATTATAGAAATTCCGAATTAGTGAAGTCCGAATTAGCGAAGTTTCACTGTATTTTACACTATACTTCCCTTTTGTTATTCACTGTTTATTATTCACAGTTCACTTATTAATTCACTTGATTGCCCATATTATTTCACCACTCACTCACAACACTTTATACTTTTTCGGGGTTATGTTCCTTGTTGACATGGAACACCTAACCTCGTTTAAGCTGATTAATGATAAATGTCGGACTATTAATTTAGGTTAATTTTGATGCGAAGAACCGTAGTTATACATAACTATTATACTTTGTAACAATTGATACTTAATTCTAATGTACAGTACTTTATAATCTTTTGATATACATTTGGTTATTTAAAACCTGTTATATATCTTACAATCTTTTTATTTGTCATACTCAGTCTAGGTAGGGTCACTTTGTCCAAGTACCTATCTGTTTAATTATCTTCTCATGGTTAATTTATAAGCATTTTAGATTAATCATTTCTTAATCTAATTACATAATTCTTTCCTTGACATATTGTACATAGGCTATTATAAGTTTTAGGCCTGATATGGTCTCTGTCCTACTATTAAGTAGAAGCACGTTGTTGTTTGACATTGATTTCTTCCTAATCATGTTATTCTTTATTAAAAAACAATAATATTGGTTGATTTAACATCATTGGCCAGTAGTCAGTTCAATTGCTATACTTTATACTGTAAATTGAGTCATTTTACATTCTTTCTTACAATCCAATTATTCTTCAATATACAAAATTAGGCTTCATTCACCTCATACTCTACTACATTATTAGACAAAATTAACTCTTTTACTACATTCTTATCATGTAATGTTATTCACTATATTTGTCTCATGGTATATTATTTACTCACAGATATTATCTATACATTCAGTATATATTAATAAGTGAATGAAGAGGATGTACCAACAAGATAAGTATATTTTATATTTATTATCCCGAACACGGGAGAAGTCCGTTGGGATGCAGCCAACGAGGTGAGAGCGCAGCGTTGTCAAGTGTATAGTAGTTGTCTTCATAGAAAGCTCCAATTATGTAACTACCGGTAAATAAATAACTATATATCTATTCTATTTTTCGCTCATCTATTATCACAGTATTATTAAAGACAGTAACGACATTTTTAATTTGAAATAGTTAATAAGTAATGCATAAAACGTTTATAAAATGATTGTTTCTTATTGTAATCTAATCTGATGTAAAGATGTTTATACTGAAAAACAATTTAATTTTTAAATTGGTTTTATTAAGTCACAATTATTAACAGAATAGTGATATTTTATTCTACATTAAAGAAATATTTATATTCTAATTTGTAAAAGAGCGGACATAGTATTTTATACTATTGTATTTTTATGCCAAGATATCTTTGAGTGAAGTTTATCCAATATATTGTAGCTGTTTATTAACATGAAAATGTGCTTTGTAACAATCTACTTTGTTATTTTGATTTATTAAATTTAAATGACAAAATAATTGTCATGTTATTAATGAAATTAAGTTAGACACGTTATATTACACTTTAGCGACACGCTGACAATTTGGTTGTGTGCTTTGCTACAGATTGTAGTGCTGATATAGAATGCAGTGTGCCAAAATTCTCTTACCAACACATTTTATGTAATTAATTTAATAAAATATTATAAATTTAAGTTAAGTATTATAAATATAAATTATTAGGTTTTGACAGCATGACATTGAAGTGAATCTACCTTAAATTGCTGTTAGTTTGTCGGCAATATCTGCATCATCATCGAGGGGGATGGCTAGCACTTCTGACGCACTGTCGTCATTGTCACACTCAGTATCTGAATAATTGCTGTCCGTATCACTATCATCTACTAGATTGATCACTATTTTATCAAGGTTATCCGCACTTGCACATTCATTGTCAACATCATCTTCTTGTAGTTTTTCGGCATGTTTAATGCGCGATTGCCAGTCCTCTTTGGTCACTCGGCCAAGTGCTTCACGGACAAGCGTTTCGACATCAGACAACTTAAATGTCTTGTTATTTTCAGCAACGTCCCTCTTAACCTTTGCCCAAATCAGCTCGATCGGGTTATATTGGCAGTGATATAGTGGAAGTCTAACCACTGAATGACCCATTAAACTGGCAATCACATCCGGTTCGTAAGTTTTTTCTTTGTTCTTAAATGGCTTCACCTTTTCTAAGAGTTCCACCTTAGTTTCATTATGACTAAAAGCATACACTTTTCGGTAAGCCATTTCTGAATTTCTCCTTTTTTCCAGTTAGTGGCTGGTATTTTTTCTGCCAGCACCGAGTGATAAGGGGCATTGTCCGTTACTATTACGGAACCTTCCTCTAGTAGGTTGAGGAATGAGATGAACCATTCTTTGAAAGACTGAGCATTCATCTCGTCATGATAGTCCTGGCTGTTAGTCTACGATTGGAAAACCCATTCACAGTCTTTCATAAATCCCTCATTCGAGCCAACGTGGCATATTATAAGCCGTCTTCCCTTACCGAGGGGTACTTTTAACGCCAAATGATTCGTTGTTATCTTGCCAAACGTATTTCAGACTATGGTGTTCGTTGACCCATATTTCGTCCAAATAATAAACAGGGCGTTTATCGTCTGACTGCTTTAACTGGTGCATTGTCCTTAAAAATCTTGAGCGTGATGCCACGATGTCACTTCTCTCCATTAAAAATTTCCTTCCATCAGTCATTTTACGATATTTGAAACCAATTTTTTTTAACAGTCTACGAGTCGACCAAACTGAACCCTTATAGCCTAAACTGTTTCTTAAATCTGTAGTAATTTTTCTGCTGTTGGAAATTCTCCCTTATCATAATACAAAAATATTGTTCTCCGTACAACGTCCTCATCAAATTTGTCCATTTCAGTCATTTCACATTTTCTTTTTCTTTTTTTTCCAGGGGTTGAAAATGTTTTATCAGATTGATCTTCATTCACTGTTGTATTAGCCTCCTTGCAAACTCTGTTTACAGTCTTTTCACTGATATTGCAGGCTAAACTACACAATTTTGCACATTGATTAAAGTTAACAGTTTCCCTAAACTGCGGATTCGAAAGCTTTTTAAAAAAATTTTATACATTCCAAACAATGTTCCTCTCACCACTATGCAGTGTTTTTCCTTTTTTTCCTGTACTTCTAAAAGTATTGGCGTTAACACCTGTAACTTCTATGATTACACAAGGTAAAACACTTTTAAACACTTAAAACTTCACTTCAAAATCGGATAGCACTTGTCACAAACTGAACAGTTCGAACGCTTCCACTCAACTGAATCATAACAAGGAAAAAAACGTTGGTACAGGATGAGTTCAGTCAAGTCACCTTTTCCAGGAATAATCTAAAAATAGTACGTGATCAGTGTGGCAACACCGCTCTGCACTGATTTGTTTGTTCAAGGTTGCGCGCTCAGTAGGCTCCGCCCTCAACCGACTTTAGCCGTGCTCTTTAGTATAATCAAGGATTATAGTCCCTTGTCATACATTTCATTCAAGGTTATGTTACTAGTTGCTAGTTATACATTGTTAATAATACTTTACATTTTATTTATTGTTTATGCTGTGTTATTTCATATTTTAATTATCATTGTTTATCAAATTTTTTTTTCAAGACATATGATTATGCTCCTAAATCTCTAGTTTTTTATTACAATTCTATTCTTATGATAGTTTACAAACTCAGTCTTAGATCTGAATTCTAGTTTAATGGTTATTCTTGTTACATGACTGATTTCTCTTATTCTCAAATATAACTTGGTTCATATACTAATCATTTATGGTTTCTACATTGTAATATTATATATTCTCTCACTCTACTAATCTATTGGGTAACTGTTAATGTCAACGTTATAGTCTGGTCTAGTCTTTTAGATGTCTGTTTGTCCAGTTATATAATACATTGCCTTTCAAGTTTACTTTATGTTTTCATTCTACTCATGATTCTGTAACGATTATTTCTTTATCTATTCCTGGTTGATAGACTTAGTTAATATAATTCCTCCCTTATTTAATTAATTTTTGTTCTTCATTATTGTGGTACGATACTTATTTAGATTAGGGTATTTTCTTTAAGTAGAGGGAAACGTCATGTTACAATATTTAGACTAACGCTTAGTATATAACACAAACTATACACCGAATATATAAACTGAATAACTAAAACTTTATAAAACTCTATACATACAGTACAAAAGCATTTGATAAATGTTGCAAGGATGTTTCTTTTGCTTTGTGCAACCTAGCCAGAGTACTCGTAAAGAGGGCGGTGTAGCATTGCTATTTCAAAAATAAAGCAGAGTATTTCACTTTTCCATATATTGTGTGACTTTGAACTGACAAGGATTTTAAAACTAAAGCTTTAAAACATTTTTGTTCATAGCATCTCTTCTCTGCTCAAAGAAAGATCACTGACATAATACCTACTTTGCAATTTTTGTAATATCCGAGGCAAAAAATGAAATAAATATACCATTGAAATCTTCACTTATTTTTCTACTTGACTGTGCAGTTTTGTATTTTCTGCATTTTTATTGATTTACAGTTGACCAAATGTATCAGAAGTTTCTGTTTTTCTCCAACCTCAAGCATTAACTTTGCTAAATGTTACAAAAAAAAAATAAATAAATAAAATAATAAATAAACATAACAGAAAAAAATTCCTGTCAAGAAATTTTTTAAATTGTGTTCTACACATTGTGTCAGATTTCTATTCTGCTGTGTTTAGTCTGTTAGAAGTTATTAATCTTTTTGTAATATTTGTCTGTTAATTTCATAACAGCTAAATTTCAAAAACTACCGTTGCATAATTGGTGAAAATTGTATTAGTGTTTATTATAATAATTTGTTTAATATAGTAATTTGTACATGTGATGATGGTAGTTAATACTATTAACACATTGTAATATTCACACAAAAAATAAAAAAATAATTTCTTGTACAAAAAAGTTTTAATAATAATAATAATAATAACAATAATAATAATAATATAAAAAATATATGTACAAGAAAAACCAAGCAAATATGAATGTAAGGTTTATTAACATAGGAACACTATAGTAAACATATCTACCCAATTTATATAACTAAATATTTACACAATTATTTAGCAGAATTTTAAAGCAATGTTTGTGTCTGCTTGTAAAGTCTGTTTCTTATTGGCACCATTTTTTCTTAGCATCAAATGGGTCATGCAACATCAACAGTTAGGAGAATAACATACTCTCCATATTTAACTGTACTTTGTTATTGTGTAACAATTAAACTAATCCCATGCGCATCAGGTATGGTTAACACTTTCAACAACACTGTTATTTGTGTCATTCCCTGGTGAACCACCATTTTTAGCAAGCACACACTCCAATAAATTGTAACAAAATACAATTTAAAAAAATTTTATGTTTTAACAAAATAATACTTACATCAACTTTAAGCTCATTCTATGCAGATTTTATGTATACTCTTAGTATTTTGATCACCTGTATATAATTTTAACAAATTAGTCTAGAAACAATAAAACAAATTTTTTTAACCTTTACTGTGATTCAACTCATGGTGATTGTGTATACACTCTGATAGCTAATTTAATTAGTCTGAATCAATAAATGACGAAAAACAGTGAAATTCTGAACAGTTTTTGTCAGATGGCACTATTATAGCACATTCTTGTTCAAACACAGTGAGACCTTGTTGTATATCATTATCAGGCCAATCAGTATCAAGATCGCTACGATGATTTCCTTCCCTTTGTAACTTTGGTTCTACTTGTGATTCAACTGCACTCGTGGAAAAGCTCAGAACGAAAGAATAAAAATACAACTTTATGACAATACACGTAACCCATACACATTACATATCTGACCCAAATACATTTTATACCCAAATGTGTGAAATTATATTTTCATTTCATTATCGGAAGACACATCAGGTTTGTAGGTACATTCTTATCCATATCATCAACTTTGGAATACGATTGTAAAAAATGTTCATTGTGTATTGTTTCATCGAGTACAAAGTCACATGTATTTGACACTAAATTTTTTTTTATGTTAGAAACAGCGTAGCACATACAACAGCTGAATGTAAACACCAATTACTTCACTGTGGAAGACGCCTGCTGGTAAAATATTTAACTAAATTATTACAGCAGGCTATGTAATGAACGAATTCACCTCATGCTGCGGACTTTGCTTGGAAAGTGTACAGATAAATGCGTTTAAACACATGAAAACTGAACGTCCGTATGGCATATGGGCATGGTCTGCTATGTCATTTTGTGGTGCATATATATTATGTACACGCATGATGTTGAAAGTGTTAATAAATAATATTGAATCACAAACCCGAACACTTAAAATATTAATTATGTATAATTATAGATTCACTACTTAGACCCCCCCCCCCCATTTATGATGCCTATATGCTATCGTGTCCTGAGCATTTTCGTACAAGTTTAAGGTGTAACAGAAAATTTGCCTCTTCATTTACGTATATTCTGTAAACAGTACGTTAAAATACATGTTGTCCCATTTAATAGTATACATATATATTTTGTTATAGAGCTGTGTAGTGCATGTTTTTATAAGCTTGAGGAAAATCACGTTTTCACTGGGAAACTTGTAGATGACATTCATATTAAACGCAGATTGAAAACATACACTAAGCAAACAAGAATAGTATAAATAAACAACTAAGCTGTTTGATTGTACAAAAAAAAACAGTTATTTATAATATATTGTTTTCATATGAAACCATGCAATTGCATTGCATAGTAGTGTTTTGTTTCCCTTCTTACTTTCTTCCCATTGTCTTTGCCTTTGTTTGCACACACACTTTACATTTTCTCTGGGGTTTTGTTTTTTGGATGAAGTGTGCTACAACTGTGTTCACTTTATGTCTCCATTTCTTCTTGTTCAGTGAACTGCTTGGGAAGGTTTGTGCTAGTAAGCTAAATAACAGGGTCTCTAGATTTTTAATAAATAATTAAAGTACCGTACTACAAATGTCATAAATAAATTTAAAAAGTCTCCCTCCCTCCACCACTTTATACTTTTACATTGAAAAGGGTAATATCTAAGAAACCAATCCCCATGATCAACTCCAGTTTTGTTGATACTATAGTCCAGCATAACGTCTGATTTCATGACTTGAACTGGACCATTACTAGTATGAATACTTGCAATGATGTAGTAAAATGTACACATCCCTCCTGTTGAGATTATATACACATCCCTCCTGTCCCTATATTGCAGGAAACCCATGTTTTTTTTTGGGAATGTATATTGTCATTTATGAGTTTCATAAGTGAAACTTCTTTTGGTGACGGAACGATTTTTCATTATGGTACCAACTGCTAGTCTTTTGCTTCCATAGGACATCAAATACTGGGAGAGTGGTGTAGAAATGGTCCATTTAAATCCAGTGTGTCCTTGTCTGAGGTAACTGCTACAGAGGTGAAGCATCAGTGATGATATATTATTGATGGCAATGATGATGTATTATTGTCATGAGATCAGCATACCTCAGCGATTGTATAAGGTTTGATCAATAAATACACGAAATTTTTGTTTGTCTCAAAAAACCTATATTCATCAATATCAATTTTGTTGTCCCCTTCAAAGTAGTCCCCATCAGATATAATACACTTGTGCCAGCACTTTTTCCAATCTACGAAGCACTTCTGGAACGCAGTTTTCGGTATGGCGTTTAGCTCCTTCAGCGATTCTGTCTTTATCTCCTCAATGTTGGCTAAACATCGTCCTTTCATGGTTTTTTTCATCTTGGGGAATAGGAAGAAGTCGCAGGGGGCCATTCCTGGCGAATACGGAAGATGAGGCATCACAACGTTGTTGTTCGTGGCCAAAAATTAATGAACAAGCAGTGAATTGTGAGCAGGCACATGTTGATGTGCTGGGCTGTTCAAGTCGTTCACCATCTTTAACGTCTTCACGGCCTTCTTGGAAACGTTTGTACCACTTGTAAACGCTTGTTTTATTCATAGAAGACTCGTCTAAAGCAACATTCTACATTTCCAATATGGTCGCTGCTCTTTGTTCCATTTTTTCCACAAGTAAAAAATCGGGAGCTCACCAAAACATGTTCAATCTTTTCAACAGCCAACAATGAACTAAGCATACAGTATCGCTATAATGTCAGGATACATCAGGAACAAGGGTACCAACACAACAACAAAAAACTTAAGTCAATTGAACTTATACAGCCCACGAAATTAAAAAATTCCACGTATTTATTGATCAAACCTCGTATACCTCATCATTAAGAATATATCCTCTTTTTGTATCATTCAAGATGTAAAACTTCAAACTATGTGTATTTGGTTTGTTTTTATAAACAAAGCTGACACATCCACAGAATAGACACACTCCTTCATCAGTAGTCAGATTCTGGCCAGGATAAAAGACCTAGTTACATTTATTCAAAATAAAATAAAATGCCATTTTATCGAATGGATCTCATCCAGTTTGATTATGAGACACCCACCGAGCATTATTATTCATGTGCAGCATTGTGAATATTGAAAGGAATCGGTTACATGGCAGAAGTTTGCCAGCATAAGAACACAAACGGGATCCTGCAACCAGTAGTCTCTTATTTTCAGTTTCTACATGAGTGTTATACGCAAAATGTGCTTAGAACAATAGATTTCATGCACTTTTACTGTTGTCTACTAGTGAATAATTTTTTTTTTATATTTTATTTTGCACTTTTACAGTTTGTATTGTTGAGGATGTTTAACAATTTGTCTTGGTTTTTACTAATTTAAATATTGTTTTATCAAAATTCATTGAAACAATCAAAAGCATTTGGCATGTTACCAGGTGAAATTCGTATGTGACTTTTATTGAACCAAAGGTAACTATGGTTGTTCATCCAACTTACATCGTGAATTCAGATTTGTAAAACAAAACTCACTTGTATTATTGTGGACGTATGTTGAACTGTTGTGAATACTGTCAACTAAAAACTGTGAATTGTCTGTTGTATCATGCATTTCTCATATCAAAATGTCACAGTTATTAAGACTATCATTATCACTGTTTTCTGAATCTGAATATGATGAATCACTGTTGATCCCGTAGTTGTTTACGATTTCGTTAATTTCTTCTTGTGTACAGTACCTCTTGAATTCATTTTCAATAAAACAAAGAATAATATCCTTTCATACAACCTGTTTAAAAACAACACAAATTGGCTTTATTCAACAAACCTGTGTGTTGTATAAAGAGAAATATATGTATTTTTTTTAAGGGTTTGTAAGTCTGTACTGACCTGTGTACTTTTAAAGGAGAACTAACATATTTCTATTCTCATAAAACAAACCCGTGGGTGTGTAGGAGCCATTTTGTTCAAGTTAACCCCTTAATAGTTCATTTAATTGACCACAGCACTTAAAAATGCTCAGTTTTTTCCATTTGACTTAAAAATGTATGTATTCCATCTTGTTATTGTAAAAATAATACAAACAAAATATAATTATGGTGTATAGTAAAGAAAAAGACATAGTTTACATGAATTTTCAGATGTTGAATTCTTGTTGTCACCATTTCCAGTCAGTGTAAAAATTTAAAAAAAACAGCTTAGTTTCTTTATATAACTGCTGTTGTTAACACTATTTTGAAGAAATTACTCATTTTAAATGAGAAATAACAAGGATTTTACAATCCGACCTTTTTGCCTCTGTCGTTTAAGTGGGTAGGCAGACAACATTTCATCCATTCTGTCCACCCCACCCATAAAGCGTATTTAACGTAAAGCGTATAACTTTGAACAGTGGTAGGAACTAATATTAATTTCCCTTTTCGCTTTACTTCTGTATATTCTAGTTCGTATACAGAAGTCAAGAAATAGACTTCACCTTTATCAGTCTATTTTACAAACATCATCTTTCCAGATTTCACACGCAGCTGTAACTTCAGTTTTTTTCCCAGTTTCTCCTTCAAAAACACTTGAGGGAGGTCTTTATGTTACTTTGAACAATACCAACTATGTTTTCCTTTCATGAAGAGCTAACACAAGCTCAGGCGTACAGTAATAATTGAATGCACCCTTTATCTAACAATTCGTTCATAAGTGTTAAAAATACATTTGTTGCATAACTGTATTTAGAGTTGTGTAAAAGTCCAGTTTCTTTTCCTACATAAACAACCAACTTCAAAATATAATCTGACCAACCAGAATGTACATAGCTAGTTAGAGAAAAATTTAATTTTGGTTTGTAGGCTTCTAGTTGAAACCTTTAAAATTGGCCAGTTTGCCGTGAATGGTCGATTTGCCAAAAGCTGTTCTGCATACAGATTTGTTTCATATACAATGATGTCAGCTAACTCATCTGTAATAAATAGTTCACAAATTTTGTAGACGTCATTATAATTTGTATATATGGATATTCAAGCCAGGCTGTCCACAGAATTGATGAGCCTTGCATCTTACATCAGTATCATTGTACCCAACCCATTCAATGTTTTTGATAGATTCCTTTGGTCGTTATATAATGTTATCTGGAGATATTCCAGATGTGTTTGGTATGTTAGCTTCACCATCTTCAAAAGAAGAATTTTCACTAAAATCTTCAAAATCGTAACTCAGCAAACATAAGTGTTAGGTCTCTGTACTCCTCTTTGTGTACAATTTCATTAATTTTTGTAAGCTTGTTTTTAAGAAAGTTGGTTAAGTATACTGAAACTAATAAAAAAATGTTTAGCAGAAGAAAAACTCAAACTAGAAACAAAATAGAAACACTGTCTAACCAAAAAGCAAGTAGTCTTTGTATTAATAAATGTTTGAAGTAACCTAAATTATAAACAGACTGCAGAATTAGATCTTGTAAAACTCCAATAAAGTAAATAGTTGACTTTAAAAACCACAAAAACTGTTATTCTGTTAATAAAATTCTATTGGAAAACACAAAATAAATTAACACAGCCGCAAATGTAAATAGACAGAAACCGAAACAATCCATGTGATCTAATTCGGTGACATAATATCTGACATGATATTTTGCTCGATTATATAAAGCATAGGGTAATGACTAACTGGAAATTCAGCACATTCTAGCAGCAAAGTTTCGAACCACCATTATAGATAACCATGTCAGAATACTTCGGTCAGAAAACGAAATAAAGGTGAAATCGTAGTGATGTGTTAGTTCGTCAATGACACTTTTTGAACAAATTAGCTGACATATTATCTTGTCACAAACCAGTAAGCTGTTAAAATATGTGAAATACGCAGATGTACCTGGTGCCCTTATGATTAACACTTGCGTGGCTTGGATATATCAGGGATGTCCATAGGACTCTGTGTGTAAATATAGTTACTGTAGATCACGAAAGCTTTTTGTAAATCAAAGCTTATATTGTAATTTTAGCTATCTTAACATATTGTAAGCTTATCATAAGTGTATTGTAATGTTGTAGGGTAAATTGAAACAGGGGTATGTTATTCCTTCAAATTATTCAAAAAAATTCAGAAATTTATTAAATGAAGTTTATTTTAAGTTAGATTTCCATAATTATGCAGACAAGATTTACTGAATTAAGTGTTAAATCACACAAATTTGTTTTCAAAGATTTCAGTAACAGTACTAATATATTAATAACATGTTTTGCAAAATAAAATACTAAATACAGTGAGAGAGCCATGGGAATAGACTAATTGCAGTATGAAGTGTAACTAACTGCTGAAGTAAGTTGTTCAAAATGATCAGTGAGTTTGAAAAACAATGAAGATAAAACATTGGGAGTAACTTCATTTGCGTAGTATATTAGTCTTATCATTAACAGGAAGAATGTTCCTCCACACTATTTTATTTGCTTCGCAACTGGGAAAAATTCTAATTTTGTAATAAAGGATGTTAGAATAGTATTAATAAATTTTTGTAACACCAGCATCGTGTGTGTGCTTTGGACTGTGTGTGGGTTAAGGTGTGTGTTTTGATAAGGAGTAAGAACATTTTATATAAGGACAGTTTATGACAGGAGATAGTTCTGGTAGCTTTTAATTTTTTCTGTCTCAATTTTGGATTCAATTTATTTAAATTTTTCCAAAAATTGTAGAGGTAGAATACTAATACTACTATATGCATTTTGTAGAGTTATCTTGTAATTTATTTTTATCAGCCCCCAAGTTTTCAAGTCACCTAACACTATGGAGCATAAAATGTGTATATGCAGTGTTTTTTGCTTCCTCTCCCATTGTCTCTTAAAAACAGAAAAGCTAACCAAATAAAAATATAAAGGAATGTAGATATTATGTCATATACATTGATAATTACCATGGAACTAAGCAAGTACCAAACTTTACAGTATTCAGCAGTTACGCAATATAATTGAAATATTAATTTCTTGTGCTTCAGGTATTGTGCACGTAAAATGAAAAGCAAAGATATCTAAATGTTTGGATAAACTCAGTTGGTAATATACCATAAGAATAGGGCGAGAAGAATTTATATGAATCTGCTGTAGAGAAACTGAAATTTTAGAAGCCGTCTAAAGTGGTACATGCACAATTACTTGCAGATATAAATACACATACAATAAAGATCATTTTAGTAACGGAGAGAAGATTCAAATAATCTCTGGAGCCAGATTTTGGAAATGGTCAGAGGAAACTTGTTTTGGGTTACTTTTTTTTGAAGGTCAGAGAGTAAATAAATAAATAAATAAAAGAATATCTCTAGCATGAAAGAACTATTGGCTATACAACTACAACTACACCTACAGTTAAAGCATATGTGGATTTGGATATCATGAGTGAAGTTTTTAGTCTGCAGTATTGTGCTGTGCATATGAAACTCGTGTTTGTTATTCAAAAGAATGAACTAAAGTTAACCACTTGCCTTACATATTTCGAAAAAAAAAATGTAAAAAGTCTCATTTTGTTGAGCACCTAACCCGGTTGGTAAAGTTTAAAGATTAGACTGACGATTAAGATTTTAATTTGAGCTTATAATTTAGATAAGAGATTCTAGGAAAGTTAAGGGTTATAGTGAATATTGAAGCAAGTACTGTATATTATCACGTAATTCCTCACCCCCTTTTTTTAATTTTCAACTGAAAATACTAGGGGGGATGCAAGCATGTTTATCAGAGTACTGTATGTTTATCACTACATAAAGTAGTGATAAGGGCTTGACAATGTAAATAGCATATAAATTGTTAATTCTCTTTCGTTTTAGGTGCAGTAAAATCTGCAGTATCAGAATTTTCAGTGGTGGGAAAAAAGAAAAGAAATTAAGGCATGTGTAAATACTTCCTTAAAGTTATTAAACAAAAAGATTAGAATGTTTTAGTGGATGGTTAGTGAGGATCAGTCAATAATACAAATTTTAGCTATTTTGCGTTGACGTTTCGACAATATTTATTGTCATCTTCAGGCCTGTGTATGAAATACAATAGAAATATCAAACATAACGAAACAATTATATATTTGGATGAACGTGTTGGTGTATGTGATTAAACATCATTGTTTAATTAATTAAAATATCATTACATTTAGTAATTTAAATTTTAATACTGTATAAATTAAGTTCTCTCATACTATAATTTGCTCGTTTTCTTAAAGATAATTTGAAGATGTAAACAAACTATCATAAGTCTTCACATATAAAATGATACATACATATGCACGCACACACTCACATACACCAACACGTTCACCCAAATATATAATTGTTTCGTTATGTTTGATATTTCTATTGTATTTCATACACAGGTCCTGAAGATGACAATAAATATTGTCGAGACGTTGACGCAAAATAACTAAAATTTGTATTATTGACCGATCCTTACTAACCATCCACTAAAACATTCATTGATTGACGGTCACTAAAAATTTAAGGATTCAAAAAGATTAGATTATAGTAAATTGTCATGACTTTAAAAAAGAAACAATTTGCGTACCATGGTTCATCATTTAATCCATTCAAATAAACACTCTTCAGTCACAAATGTTTCATTACTAAATGTAATGATATTTTAATTAATTAAACAAACATCATTGTTTAATTAATTAAAATATCATTACATTTAGTAATTTAAATTTTAATACTGTATAAATTAAGTTCTCTCATACTATAATATGCTCGTTTTCTTAAAGATAATTTGAAGATGTAAACAAACTATCATAAGTCTTCACATATAAAATGATACATACATATGCACGCACACACTCACATACACCAACACGTTCACCCAAATATATAATTGTTTCGTTATGTTTGATATTTCTATTGTATTTCATACACAGGTCCTGAAGATGACAATAAATATTGTCGAGACGTTGACCCAAAATAACTAAAATTTGTATTATTGACCGATCCTTACTAACCATCCACTAAAACATTCATTGATTGACGGTCACTAAAAATTTAAGGATTCAAAAAGATTAGATTATAGTAAATTGTCATGACTTTAAAAAAGAAACAATTTGCGTACCATGGTTCATCATTTAATCCATTCAAATAAACACTCTTCAGTCACAAATGTTTCATGCTTCCCTCTCTACACTCTGTCATTTTCATCACTATTGTTACCATTTTCACTTACATCAGGTTCTGATAATGCATCATCTTCATTATCAACATCCCACTACATGTCATCCTTGGTCACATCAATTTCACTAGAAATGCCAGTTTTATTTAAAGCTTTCTTAACAGTTTCCTCACTGATGAGCTCCCATGCTTGGATTATCTGTTCACATATCTTGGAATCGATGACTTCCTTATCTTGCTGTCATGAGTCGTGTGATGAATACGCTGTACCATCCATTATGTATACAGACAGATATTATTTTTAAAGGGTTTGTTGATACTGGCATCTGATACCGGAATATATAGAATTATGCCCAAATTCCAGGGATAATGACAGGTACTGATTTCATATGTGTCATTTTTCTTTCACTCCTTCTACCAGATGGCCACGGAAACTGCTGAGTACAAGCTATGACTTATGTTGTAACAATGCCCCCAGCCATCTTCCCCATACTTTCCAATCAATCCAATACCAATTCTGCTGACTTGCTGCCCTTTTCTTGAACTTGCCGGTGAATCCCTGATGGCTGAACGTACCTTAGGTAATGTTTTCCTTTTGAAGATGACATAGGTGGAAGTTTGTTTCCATCTGCAGTAATGCTGCACCTGTAGTCTTGACTTAGACCCCATTGGAGCAACTGTTATGTTTCTTGGCATTTCAGAGAATACAGGGTTTGATCAGCATTGCCAATCTGTGACAAAATGTATTTATATTATTTCCGAGCTTTTATTACATACTTACAAAACTCGATATCTTTATCAGTATAATCTCTTGGTAGACGGTGGAATAGAGCGGTTCTTCTTCACAGACTTAGATTACATCTTCTCATAAAATGAATTAATCAACTAGTACTCACTTTAAATTGACTGTCACTGACATTGAGAGTGCAAGCTATTTTCTGAACTTTGTTCTGTATGATTTCATAGGAAATAGCACACCCATCATCACAAGGTTGACATATGTATTCCACCACACCATTATTGATATCAGGAAATTTTCCCATCAATAATATTATATTGATAATAGGCCCATGGAATGATTTTCTGCATTTCCGTGCAACTATAAGGTTTTATTTTTGCCTACACAGGTAATGAGTCAAATTAGGATTGATAGAGAATGTCTTCCTGCTGCTTTTACATTATTTTCATTGGCAAAGAATAACACTTTTAATTTAAACTGTACTATATAGTTACTGTACTTCGGCATTTTAGCTTAAGTATTTACACGCACGTTAACACAATGTGCCAACTCAGTGTAAACTACAAAACTAGTTTACTGAAACTGCAAGCTGAATCAGTTTTCAGCTTTAGCAACATTTACTGTTAACGCAACAGGTATACACCTATTGTTTAGTTGAGCTGCCTTAGACTGGGTGGGCCTGTGTCCAAGGAAATCATAATGGGATGCGAAACTGAGTAATTGCACAACTGGTTAAGGAAATTTCCAGTGACTTTTTGTATCCGGGTGGGGGGGATACAAATATGAGATATTTAATTTCCTTTTTTTGAATATCAGGAACGCAAAGGGGAATTATGCGATAATGTACGGTATGTAAAAGGAGAATATAAAAAATATGAAATTATTTTGTTTGCCTTTTTATATATTGGCTGCCGTGGTAAACTCTGAAACAAGGACTGGCACAGAGAGCAATGTCATAGTCAGGACAGTAAAAACGTTTTTACTGTTGAATTTTCTTTCCCATATGATTACGAACTTGTCAGGACATATTAGGACAGCTACATATTACATATTGTCGTCTGTGAACAATTTTAATTTAATTAATGAGAAAGAAAATGAAATGAAGAAAGATTAATGTTGTGAGAGAAACAGAATAAAAATACACATTGTGGGTGTAACTAACTGACTTTGAGTGTTTATTCATTGTTGCATGTTCGTTGCATTGTTGATTGAGATCAGCATTGGTAATTTGATTTTTGTTAATAAGTAAAAATGTGTAGTTTTTAAATTGAACACATTTCTGCAGTGTATATTTTGAAAGATGATACAGAATTTCTAACATCACAGGTAACAGACGTGATGCAAAATTAATTAAAAAATTTTTGAAATATTCATAAGTGAAACCAAAACGTATGGGGTCAAGTTCTGATTTTTGTATAGAAGAAGAAGTGAAAGTTTATAAGATTTATCAGTATCCCTGAAGTTGTTACAACTTGTATGTATAAAACAGAAGTGTATCTGATGGCAGAAAAGACTAAAGATTTTTCAGTGTTGTCTTATGTTTACATTAATTTATTTAATGTGTCTTTGGAATTCAACTTCTCATTGATGTCCCATATACCAATTTTGAGGTATTATTTTACTCATAGTTTAAGAGGCTTCTTCATTTTTATTTATACCTGGATTCACATTTAACTCAGTTTTCCTTACTCATAACATGTTAGAATTAGGAATATCCCAGGGATATGCTACTTGCTTATTGCAGAGGGATGCATTTGCAGATTTGAGAGATTGCCACATTCAATCCTGATTTGTCAGGATGGCTTTTCACTAAACTACAAATTTTTCTAGATAAGTGAGTGGACTGTAAAGGCACCCTAGCCCTCTAATGGTTAATACCACTGCAGTTAAAATAAATTGGCTGAAGGAGGTTGGATAATTTTCTTTTAGAACTGTATGGTTGATATAGATGTTGCTATGATTTTTGGAGTATTTGCATGATGGAATAAGAAATTTGTCAAACTTATAGACACAGTCTGAACAAATATATGCATTGTTTATGTGATAGTTACAGATCTTGCCTACTTTACAGATACATGTACTTAACACTGTCATAATTGTATGTTGTTCCAAATTGCGAGAATTGGATTAACACATCTAGCAGCACTCATTTGTATGCTGTCTCTTTTGCCTTATGTGCTGTATGTTATCTCAAGGGATTAATTAAAAATATCATATTATATGATTTTATAAAGTGTTATAAATATAGAACAACAAAATGGTCTGTGCATTAAAAATAATTTATAAAATTAACTAAGATTTATAATATTTTGTAACTGAAAATGCACAACAATATATTATTTTAATTTTTTTCTACACTTGTTGAATTAGATTACAAGAAATTGAAGCAGAATTCCAGAAACATGTTAGTGTGACAGATGTCACACATCATCATGACGTTGATCACGAAGGCATCACTGCCATATACAACTACTGGGTGCTTAAACGTCGGGCAGGATTCAACAAACCATTACTTGCACCAAGATCTGAGGATGTTGACATACTCACACGGCAGCAAGAACAGGCTGATCTTGAAAAGATGAGAATGTTTGTACAGTTACGTCAGGATTTGGAACGCGTAAGTATAATAAAGAGAGTTGTAGAGATTTATTTATATGAGTAAAAATTTATCAGAACATGTTCATAAAACTTTTCATTTAACATTATTTCATGTAACACTGGTTTTTCAATGTAGGCTAAAATTTATCAGAATGTGTAGGATATCAAATTGACAGGATGTATCATGTTGAATACATTTTAATTGATAGAGTTGTAAAATTGAAAGATTATCTGATTTACAGAATAATAAAAAAAGTTATATGAACTTTTGCAAGATCAAAGGTAAAGTAGGAGAGGCTGTTTGTAGTTTTGGTTATGTTTATAGATTTTGTCTCTTGTTCTGAAATGGTAAGGTTTTATTTTCTGTGTTCATCCTCATGTTGCCTTTAAAGTATAACTGTAAAGTCGTCTGAAAGTAAGTGCAGCGTTATTGACTCATTTCAGCACTTAACTCTTAAAGTTTATTGGCTGGCTGAGTTAACAAACATTTTTTAATAATATTCAATTAAAATTACTGAAATTTTCTTACTGGAAAGAGTACATTTTGTATTAAATTTATTGTGAAAGAAATTATTTTGTTGCAGTGAGATGACTATGTTTGAATTCAGTTTATAATAATCTGTAAGTTTCAAATGTTCGTATCAGTATTTAGATTAACTGAATAAACATGGTGTGTGCAAATGTAAACTCTGATTTGCTGGAAAACATTTTCATGTGGTAACAACTCTGGGGTGATTGTTTTGCAGTCAGCTCAATTCAATTCAGCTCAATAAACATTTTAAAATGACTCTCTGAAAAATGACCTACATGTCTTAAGACAGCATTAAAAAAACAAAAAAACAAAAACTAGTTTTTGTTGAGTTAATAATCATAAAAAACTGTAAACCTGTTGAACGTTTGTAGCAGGTTTACTCAGGTCAAACAGGTGTTCTTTCATTGGTATATGATCGTCAATCTAAATGTAAATTTTCATTGGACATTCTATGCCAACTCTGGCACTATGTTTTGGCGTGTGCTTCTTTATTGTCATTTAATATCATATTCTCTTCAAATGGCAATGTCAACACATTTAATGTTTCACTCTGGAATATGGAGACCTTTATCTTGATGGTGAAACTTTTTTATTGTCAGGTTATTGTTCCACTGCATACTTTTGTGGTGAATTTAATAATTGTGTTGAAGAGCAGATTGTCATACAGTTGAGTTGCTTAATGCTGTTTTGTTTATGTATTCCTATTATAAAATCTACCGTTGTTTGTGTGCTACTTCATAAATATTTCTATAAGTTTTTGAGTGTATAGTCGTAGAATCAGTTGCAGTAAGCGTTTCCATAAGAATGTGAAGAATGTATGTCACTCTCTTTGTTGTTACATCAGCTGACACAGAAAAACAGAACACACATAGATAAGAATTTATTTGTAACCAGGATCTGATAGTTATTTTACAATACAACATTTTACAGCAAAGTACAGGACGTGCCAAAACAAACAGTACTGGACAAATATAACAAAGCTTTATTTGATGTAAAGGCTAACACACATTGCATGATTCTAACAACTTATGGAAGTTAATTCCCATGCTTTGTTCTCTTATACAGCTTCTTTTAGGACACCCCAAACCTAAAATCAAGTGAATGAAAAGGAAATGAAAAGTTCGTTTCATGGAGAATTATAAGGTTCCTAAACGTTACATGAAGTAAATAAAGCAAGTTTCTTGTAGCATGAAAGTCATCGTTCTCATCCTGTTGAATATTGCATACAGAACAACATCGTTTAAGATCTCTCAGATGTGGGGTAGTAATATCTGTATTCCGCATATTAAGAGGAAGTCATGATCCTCCACAACATAGTATAAAGGCCAGCAGACACTGCATACCATATTGGTACATGCTGAGGATGAAGGCGTTTCTCTACAATAAAATCTGGGCTTTCAAAACAAAGGAAATGGATTGTATATCAATTGTTTAGTCTAACATATGACTTCCAATATAGAACTATACACTTGACGGAATGCTGGATCAATCCATACCATTACTAACATTGAAGCACATCACATGATTCATGCTTCCTTGACTGTGTGTCTCAGATGTTGTTCAATCTGTATCTTGTAGGTAAAACCATCAAATTGTGTGAACATTTTTTACTGAGGTTCAGTTTTTAGGTTGTTTGTCTGAGACTACTTTTTGGAAATTGTAACACCAGCTTTTAAGAACCCATCTGTGATTCGCATTTGTGTCACAATAACGGGTTTTGATACTATGAATTTTTTTTAGGAACTACTAATGTAACCATGCTCCTGATTGGTGGTTTTTGAAACCATTTATGAAATTCATTTGTGACAAAGAAAACTTTGCCCAGTTGAACATTTCAGTCTGCATGAACCAGATTAATGTTTTAACATTAAAACATTCTTGTGTGTTATAAGAAACATTTTAAACTCTACCAGTCTCAAATATAAGAAACATATTGTTATGTTCCCATGATAAGAATCGATGAAGTGACTACACACTTGCTTCTGACTTCAGTACTATTTGTTTTGGCATTCTCTCACAAGTTTTGGTTTATCAGCGTACTTGTTATTATACATTGTCCAAGTAAAATCTTCAATGTAAGATGCTCAATCATTCTGTCTTGTAATAAGGCCTTGTGTATATTTGCTTTGTGTGTAATGTATCCTTTAAATTAACAATAATAATAATAATAAATATTGTAGAAGTGATTATAACCAATTACTTTTCACTGTAGTTTTCATTATCTGGTTAGAACCTCATTAAAATTACAAAAAAAAAAGAATTGATGTATATTCTTAAAATGAATAATGATTAATATCATGTGTTGAATTATCATTGAAATATCTGTTGTCCTCACATATTTTGTTTTACATGACTTTGAAATTATGGCAGTTTGTTTTTATAACCTGTAGACTTCATTTACTCTTCTGTATTTTTATTGTAATTATCTTCCACCTTAATATCAAGTCTTGTTAGTTATTAGAATTTCTTATTACTTTCTGTTAGTGGTGTCAGCATATATATAATTTCCAGAAAATTTTAATTTTATTTGCTAGTGAATTTTTGCCAGCATATTCTTTACCGAGACACTTTTGAGTTTTTTGTTGAATATACATATGTAAGTATACAGTAACAGTCAGTTTTCTTGTCCGCTGATGTCCAACTATAGATCTGTCAGCTTAACACTTTCAGACAGATGGTTACAAACCAGAGAGTTCTGGAGTTTTTTAATGTATCTACTTGTTATGCTATAACTTAGCCAATTCAATATTGTCAACTTAACTGTACACTGTCATTTAGTTCCTTTCTTCCTATTTAATTTGATATATAACAATGTATCCTTTTTTCACTATTTAAAAAAAGTTACAACACACTACAAAATTAAAAAGAAAAACGATTTTTTTTTTTGAAGCCACAATTTATTTTTGTATCTCACTTTCAACACGTATTTATGATGTTTATATAATTATTGTACACTACTCTACACTACACATATTAAATATGAAAATTAAAGAAACTGTTATAAAAAAACTAATGAACAACAGTCTCCAAAAACACTTTATGCAAAGCATGAAACAGAACACAAAATCTTTACTGTGTATTCATATACACGCATTCAGCGCCATCTGTTAGATAACAAAATAACTATATTTCTGTTATGCTTTCCTGCTATCAAATAGAATGCTTAAAAATCACTTTATACCTAAGTAAAACTGTTGCCCGTACGATGTACAGGCATCAGACGGAACGGAATTCATGTGCGCCCATACAGCGTATGGGCATAGGTCTGAAAGTATTAAACTCCAGCTGATATTAAGTGTACTTATTTTTTGTGACAATAAAACATTAATTTGCTCAGGCATTAAAATGTGTTAGTTGAAAAATAATGAAGTTGGTTACTTCAGTTAAAACAAACTATCAGAGACAGTAATTCCAATTTATTTTTATCATATACGTCTACAATTTAATTAAAACAATGTATGTTTTCTTCACAACATATTTATTAAAAATACATTTTACTTTAATAGCTAAATTAGTTTTAGACATGGATACATTGAGTTTACAATAATATAAAGTTGTTGTAACATTAAATTCTTTAGTATTGCATGGTTGCCTCATAAAAAATGGTTGATAGTAAATAATTTCTTAGTTGCTGTATAAATTCACGGTAATAAAATAGCTTAATGATTTTTGTTTGAGCACAAAATGCTGTCTTCCACCATCCTATTAATGGGATTCCTGTGGCAAATAAGAGTAGAATCCTGTTTTTACAGTGTACTTTGTCGCCTACAGAAGCTTAATTGAACAGTTGTATATTCTTGGTTGATCTTGATTGTGAAACCCATTCTTGTGAATTTATTTTGCTAAATGTACAAAACTGCAAATAATGAATATGCTGTACTGAAATCAGGTACACATTTTGGTTGTGGATTTTATTTGAGTGAAATACTTTTTGAAGACTCCATTAAGCAATAAAACATATGAATGAAATGCAAATTATTTTTTCTTACTCATGAATATAACATAATTATTAAGAAAATGGTAATTGTTTTACTACATATGATAGTGAAGCACAGTTCATAACAATTTTCCCAGTTTTGTGCATTGAGGAGTTGTGTTAACATGTGTTTTTATATTAAAAGTTTAAGGTTTATTATGTGGCCATTATGCTATAACATCCTGTCTTGCCATAAAATATGTATGAGAAAACTACTGGCACCATATATTGAAAAATTCCCTATAAATACTCCATTAATTTAAATATTTGGATTTTCCTTACCTCTTAAATAGTCCATTAAGATTCCTTTAATTTGTTGTGTGTGTTTGAAGGAGGGGGAGTGGTTTTTTAATTTAATAGACAAATAAAATCCATTTATTATTTAATTCATGCTTTAACTGTTTGTAAAATTATTTGTCACCAGTGTGATGCTTGAGGAGTAACAAGAATTGTTTTTAGATAGTTTCCATTAAAATTTCATCATATTCTGAATTTTGATTAATCGCAACTGGCATTTACTGAGGAAAGCAGTTGCGATATACTGATCGAGTTCATTAAAGTGAGCAAATTCGTCCATCTCTGATAGAAACTTTCTTTACATGTATATGAACTGTGCGTATTAAACATAACATTTGTTTCCTCATTATAGGAAGTAATTGACATTCAACTCTCCACCTAAGGTGAGAAGTAACGCTAACATAATCTTAACAGGCTATACTAATGGTATAAATTCTTGCCTGAGTTAGTTGTATACTTCCTTAAAGAAATGAGATAAATAAAAATTATTTTTGAATATAGTAAAAAGATGAAATGTAGTATATTTTTGAATATACTATACCCAAATCTGCGTAATTGAAATAAATGTTATACGACTGTTTTATATCAGTGTTATTCAAATAAGTGCAGTACAGTTATCATTCACCAGTGCAGTACACTTATCATCAGTGCTGTAAACATTCACTGTAGAACTGTTCTATGATTTTAAGATGGTATAGTATTAAATTCGAAATAATCATTCTTGTGGCAAATAAAAATAGAATCCTGTTACTGTAACTATAATTTACAGTGTCCTTTGTTGCCTACAGAAGCTTAATTGAACAATGTACAAGGGTCATTCAATAAGTAACAAGACAAATTGCTCTAGCTTAAAACTCGTTTATTGAATCAATACAAAGTGATGGTTACTTTTCAACATAATCCCCCCCCAACTGTAATACATTTATCCCATTGTTTTTCTAACTTCCGAATGCCCCTGGCATAAAATTCTGTGGGTTGCTGACGGAGCCAGTTTTGCACATGAATTTTGACCTCTTCATTGGAACCAAATTTTTTCCCGCGTAGTGCCTCCTTAAGGGGTCCAAACAAAAAAAAGTCTGATGGAGCGAGATCTGGGCTATAAGGTGGATGTGACAGGACCTCCCAGCCAAGTTTTGTAAGCATTTCTTGGGTCAGTTGAGCCATGTGTGGGCGAGCGTTGTCTTGAAGGAGAATCACGCCTTTTGTCAAGAGTCCACGACGTTTGGTCCTGATGGCAGGCTTTACCTTGTTTTCCAGCATATCACTAATACTGACTGTTGATTGTTCGTTAGTCTTCCAGATAATCACAGAAAATAGGGCTTTGAAAGTCCCAAAAGATCGTCAACATGACTTTACCTGCTGATGGCTGCGTCTTGAATTTTTTTCGAGTGGGAAAGCTGGTGTGCTTCCATTCAATGGTTATACGCTGGTTAGCCCGAATAAGGGCGTCAATGCGGGTTTCAAACAAGGGAGTTGAAACTTTGACCGGTCGACCATGCTGCTGCTCATCGCTGACATTTGCACGACCACTTTTAAACTGTTCTACCCATTTGTAAATGTTCGAATGGTGCAAACAGTGATTTCTGTACACTTTTAACATCCTTTCATGAATTTCAGAAGGTTTGACACCTTCTGCGACTAAAAATCTAATCACTGAACGTTGTTCTTGTGCGTGGCAATTATCAAGCGGACTCGCCATTGTTGACTGAGTAAATTAGAGGTTATGTTTACGAAATTTTATTAAACAGCTGATCAGAAGTCATTACAAGGATGCCAACTTGTACTCCTGAAAGTATCGTATTGATTTATCAAGTAGTTTTTAAGCTAGAGCAATTTGTGTCTTTACTTATTGAATGACCCTCGTATATATTGCAACATTACAAGTATTATACACAAATACATTACCATGTATTCAACGCAACTATAAAGTGTATTACACCAGCCAGGTCGCAGGATTTTTTTCTCTCGTTGCGTCAAGTAGTTGCACAATAATTAAATAATTTTCAAAGAGGAGTGAGATGTTGTTGACATTAAATAATTAATTAAAACCATTTCAAAATAATCATTTTATGATTTATTAATAGAAAAATATTCAAATATTAAAATTTCAAATATTAGATAAATAAATATTCACTTTTATAAGTTTCACAAATACAGTACAACCTGTCATATCCGGACTAATATGGCGACCGGCCGATCCGGATATGGAAAAATCCGGATATCACAAGGTCATTTATAAATACCGTATTTTCTCGCATAATTAATGCACTTTTTTGACGAAAAATACCGGCGATAATTTCGGGTGCGTAAATTATTCAAGGATTTCAGATATACCCAAATTTCATTTGAAATTTATTTACATTTAAAAGATACATTAAATATACTGTATTATACACAAAATCAGTTCAACTCATTGAAGTTATCGTCATTTGGCATAAAATTACGGTTGAGTTTTCTTCTGAACAATCAAATAGAGTACATTAGGCAAGTTGGAGTTAATGATGTTAATAATAAGATAGAGCAAACTAATAAATAATCAATTTTTTTTATACCGAGGAGGGGTATATATAACGATTCATAATACAGTATGTCGTCATATCTGAGCGTTATATGAAAGGGACAGACTGTGCGCCATAAGCAAGACAGAGAGCGTATAATAAGCAACTATCTCACTCTAACTTCGTCACAGTGAAGCACGCGGTCGGATCAGACATGAATCAGTTCATTTTTGCAGTTCAACCTGCGATAACTTCAAAACCAATAAGTATACAGCAATTCTGAAAACTGCATTGTGTTCAGTAATTAAAGCTCTATAAGTAGCCAAAATCTCAATTAATGTAATTAACAATTACAGAAGATACACAGAAGAAGAACGTATTTTTTTAGATGTTTCTATTGGTTTAGCATTTGTATTTGTACACTGTACTCTTTAAAATACAAAAAGTAAAATTGGTTAAAAAGTTTTACTTACAGTACGCCTACATCAGTTTTTGAAAAAGTTTGTGATTTTCGGCTGCTTCACACACTGCACACGTTTGTTGGAAGCCATGTCTCTCAACCTTCTTAAAAGCATCACTTCAGTTTCACTTGTTTCATCTTGATGTTGAACATAACTGATCAGAGATTCGATGGTCTTGAATGCCTCAGAGTGACTCATTATAGGCTTGTTGTCATCCTCTTCGGGTTCAGAGATTTTCTCATCGCTATTGCACACCATTTCTATAATGTCACTGTCTGTAATTTCGTTGACTTCATCTTCACTTAACCACTTCTTGACTTCATCGTCATTGATTTCTTCACATCCAGGCAGGTTTTTTACAAGCTCTGCAATCTGACTCTCTTCTTCACTGCAAACAGTTTCATTGATTTCTTCTGGTTTCTCCCCAGTCCATTTTTCAGTTGCTTCGTGATCTAACAGCTTCCTCCAAGACCTAACCAGTGTAAACAGTTTTATTTCATCCCATGCTTGGGATACCCATATCACCACATCTAACATGTCCACCTTTTTTAAGGATTCCGTAACACTTTCACCCTCGTCCATTCCAGCAATCAACACAGTCAGTAACTTATGGCGATAGGTACGTTTCAATTGATTCAAGCACACCTTGGTCCATAGGTTGACAAAGGGATGTCACATTTGGGGGTAAAAACATACATTTTATGTCACCATTTTTCAGTTCATCTTCACTTGGGTGTGAGGGTGCATTGTCTAGTAGGAGCACTGCTTTTCTTGTCAAATTATTTTTCGCTAAATGTTTTTCAACTTGTGGCACTAACTGCTTGTGAAACCAATCACTAAATATTTCACAGTTCATCCATGCACTGCGTTGGTTTCTGTAGCAAACTGGCAGGGAAGACAAATCTTTAAAGTTCTTGAAAGCCCTCAGCTTTTTGGATTTTCCAATAAATCCCAGTGGAAGTTTGTGAACTCCTGTAGCATTGCTACAAGCTAAAATGGTCACTCTCTCCTTTTTCTTTTTATACCCTGGTGCACTATCTTCTTGTTTTGAAGCCAAAGTGTAGGTCGGCAGCATTTTATAGTTGAGCCCAGTCTCGTCACAATTGTAGAGCTGTTCTCCTGAAATCCCATGTTCGTCTACAAAGCTGTGTAAAAACGTTTTGAAGTTGTCAACATCATCTTGGTCAGCAGAAAGTTTTTCACCGCTGATCTGCAGTTTCCGCACACCATAACGATTTTTCCAACTTTCTAACCATCCCTCACTTGCTTTAAACTGTCCATCGGCTCCGATTTCTTTATTGAAGTGCAAAGCTTTTTCTTTTAGCAAAGGACCTGAGATAGGCAATCCTTGCTCTCTTCTTTGGGTAAACCAAAGATATAAAGCCTCATTAACTTGGTTGTTAGTGGCTTTCTTCATCTTTTTCAGTTTTTTTACCCCACTTGTTGAAGCTTGCGATGAGCACCACTTCTCAATCTCACTCCTCGTTTTTTTCCAGTCACTCACAGTGCTCGTTCCTACTCCCATGTCAGCAGCAATCTTCTTAGCTGTTTCACCAGCATCCAACCTCTTCAGAGCACGAAACTTTTCATCCATTGTCACAATAGTTTTCTTCCTTTTCTCCGCCATTTTAGCAAAAAACAACGATAAAGAATAACAACAATAAAAAATAACAACGATAAAATATAGTAACAATGGTTAACAATAACGATAACAACGGCAATCACTTCTGACATACAGTTTAGAAACTCACTTGCAAAACAAACTGTCACTTTAAAACGCAAACACAGACTGTGGGTAGCAAGTGGCAGGCAGACGGCAGCCGAGGTTGAGAATAAAGGAATGGGTTTCCGGGAAAGAGCCATTGACCGAGTCAAGGCCACAGCCCCGCTCGGAATAGACTAGGCGTGCAAATAACATTCCAGCTGCAACTTTCACTTTTCCATCCCTAACCATTTCGCTAACCAAAATAGAAAAATTACGTAGTTTGGAGATACGTCCGGATATGGGAGGGTCCGGATATCACAGGTCCGGATGTGACAGGTTGTATAATGTAACCTGCTATGCTGTTCATAACATGCAAAAAGAAAAAAGAAACAACCATATAATCAAACTAAACAAATATGTTAAACAAGTTATTTAAATACTTTTTATTTTTGTGTGTCTGAAATTAACTCAAATTTTAAATAATACTAGCAACTCATTTACAAACAAAATAATATTAAGACTCAAGAATAAAATTTATTGTTGCTATAAACAAAATAAAAATAATATAACATTTACTTCCAATCCATTATTTATTTTTACTGACATACCCAAATTTTTAACATAAAACAAAAGATTAGTATTTCTTTTCTAGATTTTCTTGTTAAATTAAATTCTCTTATTTAACTACTATTTAACTTTCAAACTTTAATTATTTACTGTTCATAGATAAGTTCTTTTCGAGAGCTCTTTTCACAACAAAAAATATAATTTTTTTTTTTAATCACCTGCATACATCTGCCATTACCGTTCCATATGTGTGTGTGTGTGTGTGTGTGTGTGTGTGTGTGTGTGTGTGTGTGTGTGTGTGTGTGTGTGTGTGTGTGTGTGTGTGTGTGTGTGTGTGTGTGTGTGTGTGTGTGTGCATCTAGAATTCTGAGAATTTGATGATGATGATGATGATGATGATTATGCTGATGTTGTGTTCGTTGTCTGTACGGGTTGTTGTTGGTGATGCTCCAGAGTTCCTCCATACGTCTTGGTGTGTGTGGTAAGTGTGTGTCCAGAATCCTGATCGGTTGGTAAACCGGCAGCGTGACGTTGTGTGAAGATTTCTTAAGTCTGAGTGTGTAACCGCTCAAAATTGCCAGTGGTATTTATACTGGACGGCGATCTGACAGGTCCAGGATTGTTTCCGCCCTGTTAGATATTGTCAGTTCGTGCAAAGCGTCCTTTTAATTACAAATCACTTTTGGTTCATTTTCGCAATTTCGTAAACATACTCGTAGCATGAGCGATATCATTGTTTGCGTAATTTTTTTCTGTTCACTCACATATACCACACTTATTAATTATTGTTTAATTACACTAGTAATTAATATTAAATTAGTTAGCGTCTTTATTATTGCACATTTTGCAATAATTTTTATATCACCATATTCATTAAAAATTCCTTAATGTAATGCTGTCTTTATAATTTGGGTAAGTCTTCGTTCACAGGTTTAAAACGTATTAATTAGTTTATTTTAATCTGGTTAAAACCTGATTACAGCCGTAGCATCACCCCATATTTTCCTGTCGTAGCTTGCGTTACACACACAAACACACCAACGCTATATTTTTACTACCGAAGCAGGTGTCACTTTCAACAGGCCACAGCCTGTAGTCTCCCGCACAAAATTGTTTAAAACTGTCCGTTGTATTCTTTTTACACTAATTATTTACAAAACATACCGCCCTGAGCAAATATGCAGTATTGTTGCAATATATTATAAAAGTATTAATTTTTTATTATACTGTACTACTTACTAGCATACTTTGATTGTAATAGAATAGTTACCAAATGAAGGAAATTTGTTGCAGAAACTTTGATTAAAATATCACGTACATTTTATTAAATTGTAAATTGATTTCCAACATTGCTTACAGTTATATCAAAATATTTATTTAAATGCAATATTGGTATGCTGAACAAGGCTTTATGAAAAGTTTATAACATTAGTGTAGTCTGTTAAGGTTATGTTAGTGTTAATCTTGAAACAGACATTGAAACTGTAGGGTGCAGGTGAAGATCCTTCTCCTTGGCTTCTGAATTTAAAAATATCGTAAAACTCGAAGATGGTGATGGTCTCTGTATAGGGTTAGTGTTGTGGTATGACCTAGGTAGATACATTTATTTTAATTGTTGTTTATTCTTATTTGTTTTATTTTTAATAATCTAAATAATACCTTTTTATGTAACAGGTTCGAAATTTGTGTTATATGGTGAGCCGAAGAGAGAAGTTATCAAGGACTTTCTTCCGCATGCGAGAGCAAACTTTCCACAAACAGGTGTCAGTACTAAGTGATCCAAGTTACACATTGAGCAGCACAGAATTGACAGCAGTGAAGGAAGCTAATCATGGACCTTCAATATACGATCGTTTGTACTCTCATCCTGCAGCACCTGAGCTTAGTACAGACTTTGAGACTGTCCTGGCTAGGATTGCTGGAATTGCATCTCCTACACCTGAGGATAAGAGTAAGATTGATCTCAATGGTGTGATAAGAACAAACAAAACAGATAATCCCTTTAAACGAATGTATATCAATGGTGGTGCTGTGCCGCGATGTAGCATATATGGTAGTATGTCTAGTGGAAGTGAAACAGACACTAAACCTCCGTTTAAAATGGAAATTGATAGTGCTGTGTCTAGTGCAGACGATAAACATGGTAAGTCTACAAACAAGTCAAGTGCTGTGATTAATAAAGACAGAAGACTTAATAAAAAGAGGTCTGTAACAAGAACTACTGTGGGTGATACATCTTCAGAAGATGAAATTGCCAAACCAACAAAATCATCTGGGTGGCAGTCTTCAAGAAGTCGCTCATTAAGACAGATGGAAAAAGAACTTGCCAATAAATCAGGACCAAGTGATGACAGTGATGATATTCTTCCATTTAAACCTACAACTAAGAATGAACCTCACAAAATCCATGCTATATACTCTGATAGTGAATCAGAAACATCACAAAAAGAAGACAATGCTCCTAGTGACTCACAGATGCTTGTTATGCGCACAAAGGCAGCAGTCAAAGAATTTTCTGCAGGTAACATCCAGTACAATAAAGGAAATAAACATATACTAAAAGGAACAAGCAAAAATATCAAAAATGATAAAGAAACAGAATTGAAACTAGACAGTTCTTTAGAAGATGAGTATCAAAAAGATAAAGAAAACATAAAGGGTTCAAGGAAAAAAGAACAGAAAGATTCTGTGCCATCAGAACTGATAGTTCCACAAAGGCAAGCAGCCAAGAAGGCCACTGAAAGTATACGTTCTTCACATGGGAAAGCAAAAGGAGAGCAGATGGACCAAGATGTCTTTAGAGTGTCTCCAACATTCCAGACACCACAGAATCAACATTTTACTCTACAGTCACCTACTCAGGCCCAATCATCAGATGATGCAAAATCTAAGGTAAACAAAATCAGGAGTAGAGAAAGTAGGGATAGTAAACACAACAGAGAAAACAAGCATTCAAATGACATTTACGAATTTGATAAGGAAAGTGGAGACAATCAAGAAATTTTAGCATATGTACCTCAAAGGCAAGCTGCCAAGAAGGCAGCTGAACACATAAAAAGTGGTTTAAATAAACCAGTTCCAGCAGAAAATGAAGTGGATAACACAAAACTTAAACCTGTAGAACCTTGTAAAACGAGTAAAAAGGAACCAGATTCAACAAAAATTAAGAAAGATCAAGAAAACAACAAAGTTCAGAAAGTGTCTAAACCACTGGAAAGAAGAGGTAGAAGAACGCCTAAATCATCTGTATCTACCAGTTCATCATCATCATCGTCAACCTCAGGTTCATGTACATCCTCATCTAGTTCTGAAAGTGATGATGCAGAGGAAACCTTGAAGAAACCATTAGATAAGAAAAGTTTGTTTAATTCACCTCAACCCAAAGTACTTAATAAAGATTCACCAGAGAAAAAGTTTAGACCACTGGAGAAGAAAAATGTTCTTAAAAAAGTTGATGATGAACATCATGAGAAGGAATCATCAGAGAGTAGTTCTTCTTCATCCTCGTCATCAAGTAGTTCTGAATCAGAAAATGAATCTCCGCCAAGAGAGAAAATTAATGTACAGAGGAAGTCAACAGATTCTGTCAGTAATAAAAATAAAACAATGGAAACTATTGTGGATCGGGATAATTCTAACTCTAAAATGGTTGCTGCCAAGAAATTCAAGAAGATGCCTGATAAGAAGCTTAAAACTTCCGATGGGCGGCCTGAACTTGAATTTCAGCAGCCGCCTATTGAAAGAGAGGAATCAGCCCGATCCAAAGATAAATCAGGTAGTAGAGGAAAGACTGGATCAAGTTCAAGTGATAGATACGGATCTTCTCAAACCAAACACAGAGATCCTATTAGCAAAACCCCTTCACCAGTTACCAGCACTAAAAGTAGTAGTAGATCATGTACACCCAGAGTTGACGAAGGTTCAAAATCTAGCCTTGATAGAAAATCAGATTCACTGTCGAAAAAAGACCATCCAAAACAAGATGGAAGGAAGAGAAAATCAAATGATTTTGAGAAGAACACTTCAGCAACAAAAGTTTCTAATGAACCAGTCCATTCCTCAGTCATTTCAGAGCCAGAAGACGAAAGTATCAGAAAAGAGAAAGGAAAGTCCCAACATTCTCCAGTTACGGGCAAGAAAACTGATAAGAAGGTAGATCAGAAAACAAATGATGTAAAAAGAAGTATATCACCAGGTAACAAAAGTGAAACGGAATCACTAGCAAGCAAATTAGAAAGAGAAATTTCTGAAAGAAAAGCAGAAAGAGATATTATTGGCAAAAATACTTCAAAGAAGTCTTTAGATAAACTGTTTGAAAAGCGAGATAAATTATTCCAGTCAAGGAATGAAAGTGAAATATCATGTAATAGCGAGCAGTCAGGAAATAAGAAGGAATCTCAAGACAAGTATAGTGATAAAGTATTGCTCAAAGAAGGACTCAAACCAACAGACAAGTGCTCTCTGAAAGATGTAAACAATCAATATAAAAATAAAGATTCACCTAAAAAGTCATCCACAAGAATACGTGTGGATAGTGAGTCTAAGAGTGGAAGTATAGAAAGTGTGGAATTGAAAAATAAAACTGTCAGCAGTTCTGAAACAGAGTTAACGAAGTCACCTGCATTGCGTGGGGAGATTTTAGGAAGAAGGGTGCATGAAAATAGATTAAGTAGTGAGTTTATATCTATAAACAAATATGATGAAGATCAAGTACATTTGCATAGGTCAGAAGTAGATGAAAATCGTTCCAAACACCATTTAGACAGTAACCGTCCTAATACAGAGAGTTGCAAGAAAATGAAACCACTACAAAAAACAAAAAGGTGCGACTCAACACAAGAAAGTTTAATTAATAGCAAAGAAGATATTGATTATATTAATATTTGTAGTAACAAATATCCATCTCTAGACATGAATGTTACGAATGAAAAAGTCAAAATAAATGAGGTCAGTGGATCTATTGGGTCTGAACATGAAGAGCATGTTCTTTCGTATAACAATTCAACTATACCAGTTCTATCTCCAGCTCATATTCCTCAGCACGCTGCTCCTCCGAAACTCAATTTACAAGTAATGCCAAATATTGATAAAGGAGGTAGTGTAGATATCCCTTCTACTGATTTCCAAGTAACTGAAACTGAAATTGAAACAAAAAAAATTGGTTCAAGAACATCTTCTTTATCAGCTCCACCTCCATATCAGCAAAGATCAATATTTTCTCCGCAACCACCTCAATCAAAAGATTCAGCAGTTGCTGAACTTTTCGATTTTGAAAATGATATTTTAGCTGTTGATGAAACGGTTAATGAAGATGGTTTTGGTATAGCTCGTGATTCAGAAGAAATGATGCGTGCTCCACCACTAACATTTTCCTTCAGCAGTGAATTTTTATTTAAAGAAGATTCAAAAGAAGATAGTGCTCGTGAGACCCTGAATTTAGTCGAAAAATTACGTTCAGAATATGCAAAGAAAACAAACACACAGTCAGATGTTATGGAATCAACTACACCAGTTTCAGATTTTCCAGTTGTCCAGCCTGATGAAGAAATGGTTGAAGAACCAAAAGAAGAATTAGTTGAGCCACCAGTAGAAGAAGAAGTTAAACCAGACATATGTCATGAAACGTCTGAAATAAAAGAGCTTGAGGTCAATTGCACAGTGAATTCTGTGAAACCAAATATTGATGAAATGTCTTCAGATCATGTTGAAATTCCAGTTGACCATGATAATTTGATGCAACCTCCAGGTGAAGAAAAACATGAAATTCCACAATATGAAACAAATGATACATACATGTATCAACCATGTCCTGTAGCCATTGATGTTGAGAAGGTTCCTGGGCGTGAAAAACTTGATAGAAGTAATAGTGCCCAGGCAGATGAGAGATGGGTTCCACCAAGTGTAGCTCCTCAGCATTACGAACCAGTGGCTTCCCCATATACAGAAATGCATAATAGAAATAAATGGTCTGATAGTGAAGTTTTGCCTTCTAGACGATCATCTTCGTCTTCTGCTTCATCTACATCTTCTTCCCAACAAGAAGATTTGGATCCAGGAAAAAGAGAAGATCTTATCCTAGCACAACCAACTCCTAATTTGATACCTGAACTTGTTCCATTTCAGGGTTTACATCCTCCTATGCCATATGGCTGTGCAATACCTGATCCTCAACCACCACCTTTTCATACTTATCCAGAGCCATCTCCATTTGTTGGATCTGTAGCTATCTATCCCTCTTCATGTACTCAGTTACCATATCCTTCTTCTGGAGCTGCAGCTTTGTATCCTCCTCCATTTACTGGTGCATTTCCACATTCGTTACTACCGAAACCTTCAGATGAACCAATACATTTGCCACCATGTACTGCCGCTTTTACTTCATCGTCACACAACATGGCATTAACTGCTGCAATGGTGTCACCTAATCCACCATTGACACCGGTAGCCCAAGAACAACCATTAACGCCGGCACCCTTCTCAGAACCTTGTTCACAACTTCCATCTCAGAATCCACTACCTCCACAACCACCTGTACCACTTCAGCCAGCGCTTCCACCACTACAGCAACAGCAGCAGCAATCAACTTTACCACCACCACCACCGCCACCACTGCCTCCACCAGAGTCACCTATTCTAGTTCAAAGTGCAGAAACCTTCAACCATCAACCTCCAACACCTGTACCTGAGGAACCAGTAACAACTGCAGTAAAGAATACACTTGGTAAGAAGTCACCAGCTAAGCCAACAAGAACATCAGCACGAGTAGTATCACAACAAGGGAAATCTCCAGGTAAATCGCCAGGTATTTCTCCCAGGCAGTCAGAAGCGGGCAACAAATCTTCAGGACGTGTTAGAGAAACGAGTGGTAAAAGAGGGAAGCCTGCAGGAAATAGGGGTGGTGGGACCCATGGACGGGGTGGAAGAGGAAGAGGTAGGGGTAGGGGTAGAGGAGGTCATATTCAACACCATTATCATCATGCTGATCCAGATCCAAATACTATTCATAGCAAACTGGTGGGAACTGTATATGACTTTGATTTTGATGAAGAGTGTAGTGAAAATGTAGAAAATCTGAGAGCAATGCGTGAACGTAGACGGTCAACAGATGTACATGAACGAAAATCATCAGACAGTTCTTTCTTATCAAGAGACAGTTCACCTTCTCCAAAATTTACAAGTCCACATCAAAATTCTAAAATGAGGTCTGGTTATGCAGCAGATGTTCGTGATCTCAGACCACCTACACCAACAAATGAAATACAAAGTACTGTAGAAGAAGATAGTTCTGTGGAGCCAAATAGAGTAGAAAGTTTCCCAGATGTAGTTCAGCCACTTTTACCAGGTCCTGTAGATATGCGTACTTACAGTTCATATGAACCGACTTCCACTAGCAGTGTTTATCATAACAATCTTATTGGTACATATACAACTGGTTCAACTACAGACCATCAGGATTTTGTTATTGATGATCTGGAGAAACAGATTGATTCCTTTTCTGAAAGTAAAGCTGTTGTTGAAGAAACAAATAAGCAAACTGACGAGCCTCTAAGTACTGACACATTGAATGATAGCTCTCTTTCATCGAACAAAGTATCTCTTAGTGATTCACGAAATCAGCTCAAAGTGAAAATCAAAGGTCCGTTTTTGGATGCCAATTATACGTCAAGCGTTGTTCCAACATCTCAGCCAGTACTGCCGCCAATGGCTCCTGGTGATGCTGCTATCTCGTCAATGGTTGGTTCAGCATCTGCTGTTACTGCATCAGGTACCTCTAACTTAAGACGAATGCGCAAGAAAGAACTTCTAAGACAGTACTGGACTCAGGATATGAACATGGATGAAGCAGCAAGTGCTGTAGTACCAGGACAGGTAATTCCACCAACTGCAGCTCCACCATTGAACCGAACTGTTATTACTATACCAAAAGCTGTAGCGTCCATGACTAGCATTCCTACTAGAGAAGATTACAAAGCAGTTGTTGATGCAAATATGGAGAAAAAGAGACGAAAAGAAAAGACAAATACAGTAGGAGAAATTGAAACACTGGATTATGATGAGGAAAGTGAAAGAAGAAGAAGTATGTCTGGAAATACAATAATTGAAACAAGCCATCCTTCTAAGAGGCGAGGAAGACAGCCTAGAGGTTCAACTGCAGTATCTGCTCCAAAATTGAAGATTAAAATTGGGGGTGGAACTGCTATAGAAACTAGTGTTTCGACAGTACATGGCAATGATGAAAGAAAGAATTTGAGAGAACGTCCACCTAAGAAAAGGTTGAGTAGTGGAGTTCCAATGCCAACTGTAGAAGAACTTAAGAGAGAAAGCATGAAATTCCGGCGTATGGTCATGGCAAATTTTGATGAAGAAGAGAAGATCGAAAGTTTGGAACTTTCAGGCTATCGGCGAAAGAAGAGAGTGATTGATGAAACCCCTCAAGTTCAGGTTATAGCACCAGATGAAACTGCACCAAAATTGATTATTCGTTTTGGTAAACGTAGTAAAGACAGTGTTCCACCAGTACCACCTCCACCACCATCACCACCACTATTACCACCACAGCCAGAACCTCCACCTCCTCCCTCAGTGTCACCAAATGTAAATACTTCAGAAACAGATTTTTCAACACGGACTAGTGAGTGTTCTGCTTTAAGGAAAGTACGGACGTCTAAGACAACCCCTATTCGACTAAAACTTTCCCGGTGTGAGGAGGGGTATGTTATGAAAACCACATGTGAACCATTGACTAATACCTTAGAGGAGGCTGAACAGCCTCGTGCACCGTCACCTGCCTCAAGCTCATTAACACTTAGTCAGGATTGTGAAGTGAGGTGATGACAGTGGTAATTTTAAGCTAACTTTCAAATTCTATCAGATTAATTTGTTCTTTTTTTATTTTTTTTGTGATCTGACATTTTATTAAAGTTAATATATAAATATAGGATGATCTGTTGTCTTCACAAAGTGATGAATTTAGGGCACACTCAAAGTGAGCCTTTGTGTACAAAGTCTTTTAAAGTTATTCTATTTAATACAAGTGATACAAAAGTTTTAATCTTTTTTATTTGTTGATATATTTATAAAGTGTGAATGAAGATTACCTTATTAAAGATATAGTGGAGTATTTCCCTTTATTTTATGTTGTATATTTGCACAGTGTATTTTTATTAGGTTAAGTAGAGCTAATTTGAAGGAAGTGCAAAGGGAAACAAAATAGTGTACAAAAGTCAATTATGGTAATTGTTTGATGATTCGTATTTTTGTATATATTGTATGTGTGTTGTATTAAGGTTTTTTCTTGTATTCATGCATTGTAAGTATTTGTACTGTTTTATAGAATATTTTTAAAAATATACAGTATATGATAAATAAAATTATATCCATGAAAAAGTGTGCAAGCATCCATATGTGTATGATTGGGCAATATAAAATTTGCTATATAATATAATTGTTAAATTATATAATTAGTTAAAAGTATTTAATTTAAATTATCACTTAGATCATTTTTTACAGATCTAACAAATTGTTGATTATTAATTGTGGTAAAATGTTTAAGCTGTATTGTTTTGACAATTTTTTAGCATTTACTTGAATGCTTATGTTGCGCTTTAATGTGAGGTCAGTATAATGTAACTGAAGACAGACAGGCATTCTGTTCACAGCATTATATTTGTTAAGTTATTATCCATTCTTTTTTTTTATCCAGCTCTTTATAATTTCAGTATTCATAAGTTGTAGACCAGTTGTAACAGACCAGATACAGAAAAAAAATTAAAACAAATTATCTAACAAAAGTGACATTAAATTATACATATGTTTAATGCATATAGAAAAAACTCCTTATTTATTATAAAGTTGTTTATTTTGACAACTTATACTTTGACTATATAAAAACAAGATCTTTATGGAGTCAGAAAGAAGCTAGTAGTTTCTATATATGTGAAGATATATAAGATGAAATATCATTTTAAAGAATCTGAAAGAATGAAAATGTGGTATATCAGTTATAAATTTAGAGAGAGGTAATTCAGTAGTTTTATTTTAATATGAGGCATATTCAAAAATAAGGGCTGGTCAGCAATTAAGAAAAGACAGAAGACACTTTGTTTTCTAAGCACTTTCTGTATCCAGAAATAATTTTTTTCATGTATTCTGCATAAAAAATTTTTTCAGCATTACCAGTTTCAGCTTTTAATGTCCCCGAACTGTCAAGTGAAGAAAGATATGGATGTCATTAGATGCTCGGTTGTAAGGAGGATGATCAAAATGTTCTCATGAGAATGTCTGGATTGTTTGAATAGTACACACTGGAGTGAGTGGGCATGTTTTGTTATGAATGAAACTGACTTTTTATATCAGTCAGCATCCCACATCACCAGTTCTAAATGGCTCGTCTGGGTTTTGAAAGCATTGCACAGTACACTTCCATTCTTATTGTTGTTCCTTTAAAAAAATCCACTGAAATACGATTTTTGCTCTCAGAAAACAGTGGCCATGATTTTTGGTGTCGACTGAGTTTACTTGAATGTTATTGCCTTTGGTGAAGTCAATTAATGCCACTGTATGGATTTCTGTTTGAGTAACTCAGTACTGAGGTAACAAATCTGTTTCATCATCAGTCATCACTTGGAGAAAAATTCCTTTTTTTTCTCAGGAGTCCAGAAGTGTGTGTGTGTGTGTGTGTGTGTGCATGCACCATTATTTGATTTTCGTGTGCATCAGTAAGTTTTTTTCAGAACCCATCTAGTGCAGAGACAATAGTTAGGTTTTCAGTAACAATTTTGTATACTGACTGTATGAAATTTTTGAAAATTCTATGGCAAGAGCTTTAAATTTGAAGCATTGGTTTTCTCAGACTTATGCATTCACTTTGTTCGGCATCCATCTGAACAGTAGAAAACCAAGGACAGTCACAGGAAAGCAATCAGCCATAGACGCATACAGAATAGCGGGTGACTACCTAGTGATCAAGATGAAGTAACTAAGTATGTGTAAAATGATTTAATCACCTTTTATTAGCAGCTGGTTCTTAATTCTGAAATATGCCTTGTAATTAAATTTGATTATTGTAATCAATAGTTGAATAGATTTTTTTGTATAATTGTTAAAATAATGAAGCATTAAACAAGGTCAGGTTACAAGTGTTTAGTTTGTTATTACTGATATAATATTTTATTAATAATTTTTATCAAAAGATGTTTTTATCTTTAAAAATTTACTTCTGGGTGTACTCTGTCACAGCTGGTTAGTGATGTGTCATGGTAATGATGTCCTTTGAAAACAACTGTACGATTGTTATTATATTTTATGATTCTAATTGTAATCTAATATGATAACTTCTGTATGTGTAAATATTATAAATCTCCTTCATTATGCAATATAATTTTCAATATTATGTTTGAAACTGTGAAATAGTATTAACAATTTCCAGATACTCAGTACTCAGTTTATAAGTAAATGCTAATATTATTCTTATAATTTTTAGTAACCTATTTTTTGTTGTTGTTAATATTTACTATTCTTTATTTAAAATATTATATTAAATAAAAAGAATGTGTTTTAAAAATCAATGAAATTTACATTTTTATAAATGTATGTGTTGTTTGTGCCTGCACATATTACACTTACATTTATATTATGTTATAAGAACACAAGTTATATTAATACATGATATTGTATTACTCACATGTTTTTGAGTACAGTGTACCCATTGTGAGGCATCCTTGGTATGACAGGATTCCATACCAATGTACCTGATGATGTAAATATGTTAATCTGTGTAATACAACTAATAAAAGCTGTGTGCATTAAGAGAATTTGTGTTCTTTAAGTAATTACAGCTAAGGAAGTAGTGGAAAGAAAGTAGTTGTAATGGAGAAAGTGTATAAAACAGTAAGTCTTAAACTATTATATAACTTATAAGAACTAGAAAATCTTATTTTGAAAATGTTTAATACAATGATTTCACATCCCCATACAAACAAGCGTTCTCATATACACAGAGTTAAATTAATTTTGTGAAACAGCTAAACTATGTTATATGTATGACAGATACATCAGCTTTTTAAACATAAAGATGTTGATTCCCCTTCCTGTTTGAAGTAGTTTCTGTTCATGTTATTGATGATATTTATAGATGTTTGTGTTGATGACCAAGATTGTTATAACCAACTTGATAATGTGTCATCAGTGTGGAAAATATCCAGAAGATTTATTTGTAGACAGTTGAAGTTACAAAAAAAAAAAACTTCAAAAGTTTTGATACATCTAACATTTGAAGAAAACAACAAGCAGAACCATTTTTTTATGTAAACTGTTCATAACACTTAATAATTTTGTAATGGAATTCGGAATTATTTACATACAAATTCATATGCACACACACTTACATACATAGCTATAAAAATATATTCAGTATTCATACTTTTTGGTAGCACAGGTTTTGTGAAAGTTGTTACTGATGACTCGGTAAAACAGAAATGCAAAATTCGTATATAAGAAAAAGCATTAATGCAGTTGACACCATAACTTTTTGTTTAGTGATATCCCTTCAAAAACGTTGACATTTTTGAAAAGCAGATAGATATTATAATCTGCAAGTTCATGCATTGTTCGCAAAATGGCCAAAGTTTATTTATCTTAAAGATCAAAACAACAGACATGGGGGACCATATTTGACTTTTTATATTGTGTACACATAACTTGTATAAATGTGAATGTAGTATGTAAACAAAAGATAACACATTCTTTAAAATGTTAGATAAAAAATCATATATGCTTATGGCACAAAAATGTGTAGAAATTTTAATTCTAGTAATTTGGCATGTGCATGCACTACATTCATGCATGTATATGGCTACGTAGAACTTGCTAAAAATTATGTGCTGGATAGAGATTTTTTCTTTCATGAAATAAAGGTGCATGAAGCATATTCAACATGCTCCAACACATTTTCAGTATAATAAAATTGTTACCTGATATTTTGTACCCTTTTGTGTAACCCTTTGATGAGCATGATATTGGATTAGTAGCTTGAGCCCCCGGAACAACTTTTTTGCAAGTGTGTCCACCTAACGACTATTGTACAATTTTACTGACAGAAAATAAATAACAATTTCATTTCTCTTATATTAATATTTTGAATACAATTAATTTAAATAACATGTAGTTAATTAAATAAACAACAATCGGTTTCACAGTAGTAAAATTGTCTTCACTCTCGACAAAGAGTCATTCCCAGCAGTTATTTCCCATATTTCTTATTGAAATAAATATTGACGCATTTTTAACACTTATTGACTCACATAAGGCATAAGGCATGCATCACTTAACTTTACTACACCAAAATAACACTTATAAAAACACTGAAACAAACAAAAAATGTTATGAACTTAATACGATTAGTCAGTAATGACTTATGACTGTAAACAAATGGTCAGTAATGTCTGAAAACAATAAAAACACCGTGAAGTATTTGTCAAGCAGTTCAGATTATTGCCAACAGATAACAGCACATTACACACAGCATAGGAAATCCTCTATTCAGACTGCTTTCATCATACATTTTTTTGTCTCAGGGGGACGTTTCAATCCCTGTAATCTGGGATCATCCTCAGAAACTAAGCGATGTCAAGCAAAAAAAAAATTAGATGGAAGTAGTGTGAATAGAGAATTTGCCCGTAAGAAATCACCCATCGCTCTTAGAAGCTTTAAAGAGCATAGGAAATAAAATGATGGTTTAAATGTCCATGCTAACTGAAACTCTATATGACAGTTCTGAAACATGATGCTCCTTTGACTCCAGCCACCTACCACACGTTCTCAAACGTTCACGCTCCTCGAGGGTTAAAAAAGCCTTTCAGAATTTTGCAATTTTCACAGTCTCAGTTCTCAATTCTTTTTCTTTTTACCTTCTTAAATGGCATTTAACAATTTTTTGCCCCTGATTATGCAAAAATTATATATTAAAGTATAATTTACATAATTTTGGCCAACTTTTTTTAAACAAATTAATACCTTCTTGTATGTAGTTGATGCTGAATAAGTAGGAGTAACACAATCAACAACAGTTAAAACAAATTGGTGCTTACTGTGTAACAATAAACAAAACATGTTTTAATAAATTTGGAATTAATAAAGAAATGAAATATTATACAAAAAGGAATAAATGAGATCTCCAATAGTTTATATATTAATCATAATCTTAAGTTCAATAAAGATTTTGAACAGGGTATAGTTCAATGAGATAACAGTGTCAAAACTGTAATAATTATTTTAAAATTATTGTAATAATTTTATACCAATATCTGCTGTACATTAAATGTGGTTATATTTATTTATTTGTTTTGAGGCTCCTAGAATGGCCAAAACTTGTAACTTCTTGCCTTAGTGTGTGAGGAACATAATGATTCCAGAAGTTATGTTAAATTGTCATTAAAGGTCATCTGAAAGTCAAACACAGTAATAGCTTTTAATGAATGTGAATATAACTGGTGAGAAGTTATTGCTTTGTAATGACACCATTTTTCCTTTATTGCTCTTAGTATTAAAAATAAAACATAATATTGTTATAATATTATATAACTTTTGTTATAATAAAAGAATATTTTATAACTTATTGGTGCATATATATATTTGTACTTTGAAGAGTTTGTAATATTAGTTTATTTTGGTTTATTCTTTCTTGATCCATTTTTCAGACCATTCTCCTTACACAGTCAAAATAAAATTCATAATAATTACATTTTAGTTGCTGAAAAGTTTTCATTACTTTTATCTTGAAGACTGTGTTTGTTTTATTTTTAAAACATCTTGTTTTATTACTATTATTAAGAACAATACTTTTTTGTAGTTAACATATTGCGGTTTTGTTTACACTAAATGTTTCATCTGTTCTACAATGAGGAGTGCTCATTAATTTATCAGGAGATTGGGAGTACTTATCATAGAATGGGTAAAACATTGGTATAATTTTATTTTTAAATAAAATGTTTATGCTTATACTGCTGATATTAAGACTAAAGCAAGTTGTGTTTAATAAAATGATTGTTAGTAATATGATGTTCTATTTTCAGTGTTGTGGAGTATCAAAAGGAAATATGCCATTGTTACAAAGCATGTCATTATTAGTAATCTTCTGTCTATAAATCTTATTTGTGATCATTTCCTGTTTGAACACAACTGCAAACTACAACAGAGCTCTATATATGCTTAGGTGGAAGTAAATCATTTTCCAATTAAATTTGTTTCAGTATTTTATAATTTTGTACTCAACTCATTAAAATAAAACAAGTATAAACTACATTCGTTTATGTATTAGTTTCCATATAAAAACGGTATGGTTGTTAGTTACACATGTATAAGAAGTTGCTGCAAAGTAGTTTGTTGAAATAGTTATTTACTAGTGTTTTAATACAGATAAAATTAGTGTTTTTAATACAGTCTTTGCATCAGTCATTTTGATAGTGTGTATGTATGGTTGTTTTTTGACAGGATGTGATTAAATGATTCATAATAATTCTTAGAAAAGTTAAACACTGTACAAAGTAAAGTTGCATTGTTGTAATTAATTATAATTGTTGTTGTTATTATTATTATTATTTTATATTGATAATATAATGATGCCACTTTCATGCAATTCTGTGCGTGAGTGTGCGAATATAAACAAAATGTCTTTAGAAATATTTGATTCAAAAACTACTTTATTTCATCATGGAATAGTTCTATTCGTATGTATATTGAAAATTAAAAGTTTTAAGCAGGAATTCCATTTTTCTTACAACTTAAAAATTTAATATAATTCAAATGACAACAACATAATTGATTCAGTGCTACTGCATTTTATGTAGTAGTAAATGCTGTTTTCACAACTTTCTTTCCTGGTAATAAATGAAGGCATAATATTGGCATAATATTTGTAATTTCTAATATATACACAATTTCCATTCTATATTTAAGTTAAAAATTCATTATTGTTTTGTTGAATATAGTATACGTCACACTTATTGCAAATATGAAAGTTATATTATAGAAAAGCTTTATTTTCATTTGTAGTTTGGACGAATGCATATTGTGAATATTATTATTACATGCAAACTGTTTGGCTTTGAAGAAACTTTGTTTGAAGTATCTCATTCCAGTTTGATGTTAAATTTTAATGTATATTCATAATAGCTTATGAAGATTTCATAATTTGCGTCTGGATGGACTTTTGTACAGATTTTACCGAAACATCTATGCAGACATGCAGTTGCTTGTATGTTAAAGGTATCTGGAGCTAGTGTGATTTATTGTGCAGGAGATGTAGCATTTAATTACATTCACCAGTGCAGTATTTTGTTTCTATTTATGTTGGGTCAATGTTCTCTGCATGTTTCAAATTTCAGAGGTTTACAGATTCCTTTTAGTATTATTTTGCTTAAATATATCAGTTTAATTGTTCAGTAGCTTGACCAGAGGTGAAAGTAAATAAAATTTATTTAGTGACAAAAAAGAACTAACTATTGATGACAAGACGCAAAAATTAAGCTAATAAATAAATTAATTACCCCCCCCCGTGTGTGTGTGTGTGTGTGTGTGTGTGCGCATGCGCGTGCGTGTGTGTGTATGTGCGTGCGTGTGTGCGTGCAGGGGGTAAACTTTGTCACATTCTCCCACATATTTGCAGTACACACTAACTGACTATGACTTAAGAGTTTAGTTCGTACAAAATTCATATATTATTTTGCAGGTTCAGAATTTAATAAAAACATAGAATTTAATAAACAGTTCATATATATTTTTGTATAGTACACAATAGAGTTCTATGCACACTGTATCAATTTACTACACTGTGTGGCATTTATCGTTATATCGCACAGCAAACAATTAACTTAACTACACAGCATATTTTTGGCTAATTTTACTGTTGTGTATATATAAGAATGCGTAGAGGTTTTGAATATTTAAATATTAATTTTTTTTACAGATTTAAAATAAGCTAATAATGTCAACTACTGAGTACTTCATTTCATTATCAATAATAATAGCAATATATATCCACCAAATATCATGTCTGCGAGTATAATGCCGTCACTGTAAGCAAATGAATTCAGGTAGACATTGTTATATACTGATAAAGTACCTGAATAATACCTGAATTCCAGATAACAGAGTTTCTTACATTAAAATTACTGTTTTGCAGTCTGTACGTGGTGTGTTTCAGTCAAACCAAATAATATAGTTTGAAATCCAGTAAGTAAACAGTTTGGATAAACATAAGTTATTCCTATTTTGAAAAATTGTCAAATGTATATTGATAATTATAATTTTTTTAATAAAGTAAAAGAATTGTACAAAGTAATTATAATAAGATTTAAAATATTGTCAATTTATTAAATCCTTTATTAGTATACTTTTTAATTTAGGTAAAATTATTGTTTCAGTTTATCCTAACAAGCATATATACAGTTTAGTGTTCAAAAGGTTATTTTTTAATATAACATGACTAGGTAAGATAAAATTGTCAACTAATTAGCTTGCACACTGTTTAGAAAAATGATTGATTACAATTTCCAGAATCCAATGATCATGCTTCATGTTGTGGCAAATTGGTCATATTTGAGTCAGACTTATTCATTGGTGTATGGGTGTTACCTTTTGTTCCGTCCGAGTCACAGAATTAATTTCTGTGTTACTAACAGTGGTGTTGGATTGTACTAAAAAGCAGTAGCATATACCATTTACTTAAAGCATAAACATAGAAAAATGTATCACTATTATTTTGCTTCTTGTGAAGCGTAATAATATAATTGTGTTAGAAATCAATTCATTCTCCGGTAACAATATGAAATATCTTCTTCCTGTAGTGACACAATTTAAAATTATTCAAACTTTGGAATGTTTAATGCATTGTTGAAATTTTGTAAATTATTGTTGTGTTTACTGTTATTTTATTTAACTATAAATTTATCTGTAACTTTCCATCAGTATACTAACAGTGTTGGGGCTGTAATAATCGTGTGATATTGAGAATTGGCAATTTTACAGCATATATTTGTTTGTCCTTTCCTTGTAATTGTGAAAACATTTTTAAATTTGAAATTGTTATTAATAATTTCAGTTTTTGTGTTAAAATCAGAAGCAGTACTGTATGCCTTCATTAATTGAATATATCCAAAAAGGATAAGAGGAAAATGTAACTTGTGTTGCAAAAGACAAACAAAAATAAAGTAGATTTTTCTGTAGGTAAAATATAAGTAAGCAAGAATTCTATTACAATATGATTATTGTTACCAGTCTTTTTTTAACTTTAATAATATAATTGGCAAGTAGTCAGTGTCATAAATATATATATAATATATTTAAAAAACACATGCAAGCAAGCCCATATTTGTTTGTGTGTGATAGTGAAGTTAAAAAATTATACTCAGAGTGGAGGTGGATTAGGTGGCAGGGATTGTAAGAAAGCTGCAATAATATTTTATCACTTGTATATATAAAGGTGCTTGCTCATGCATTGATTCTACTGTATATTATTAACTTTGTAAAAAAAACATTGTTCTTCCCCCTGTGTAATGTTTCTTCATTATATAAATATTTATTTATTATTATTATTATTATTATTATTATTCATGTTGTACAGACCACATTCACAAGCAGCTAGCGACTCTGATAACCATAGCACAAAGATTCGCTGACTGTTTGAATATAAATCAAAGCCATAATTACCAATTTTAATTGTAAAATTGGAATTATTGTATCCTTGTTTTTTCTAATTATTTGCGTTGTGTAAAGTATATAAATATATAAATATATATAATTATTAAAAAAAGTCTTAATAAAATATATATTACTCAGATTTGTATAGATATATTGTTTTGTACAGCGATTATTGTTTTATGATTTTATTTTTTTAAAGATTTTTTTGTTTCATTAATTAAAATAATATAATTGTGAATCAGCATAAACTTTTATTAATACTTGTAAATATTGTCAAATGATGCTGGTCTTGTAAGATAATGGTGTTTTAATGTGCACATAGCCTCGTAATACAAACTTTTTTAGTATAACTGAGAGATTTTATATTCCCATTGTCTGCTCCTTTGTAATAGCTTGTAAGATGCATGTGGTAGTTATACGATATTTATAAAGTGACAAGTTAACTACTCAGTTTGCAAGAAAAAATCTGCATGTGCTTTAAGACAAAAATTCTTCAGTCTGAGCACAGTGACCTAATGATCATTTTTGCTTGAACGTATGAGTTTGTGTTTCTCTATGTACGGTACCTTATACAAAAAATTCTATTTCATTATAATATGTTTATTTATAAAAGAAAAAATATTGTCTTTTGTAAAGAAATACTTTAAAAACTCTTAAACACTTAACCCACATTAAGCAATGTGGGTGAAAAAGAAAAAATAACTATTGTGGATCATTGCAGATTGAATGAGGTTTGTTTTTCTACTCAACAGAAGAAAGGTTTGATATGTACTGATGTTGAACTATTTAGTAGCATCTGTAAGATGCTCTGGTAACAGCACTCCTTCTTTGTTACAATATTTTTTTATTCCTCGTATTAAGGATATCGGCTGACTTCTGATGCACCTATAATGTCAAATTTCAATAAAATTTGTGAATGGTAGAATGGAACTCTAATCCCAGATTCTATCCACAGCAGTATCGTAATGTATGCAAAATGTAAGTATATGTTTTTTAGCTCCTAGATTTTCAGAGTAGGAGGCTGAAATGCATTGCCACATGCACGATGCAGGCAGCCTACCCTCTGTCTACACCATTTTGATGGTGCAAAGAGAAGGCTTAACTTTTCTTACTTTAACTATTCACAAGCAATTATGCTATATTTTGTAGGGCCATGTTGTCTGCTATTTCTGTCTATTTACCTGGCAAATCTAAGTTTCCACTAAAACTAAAAACTAATTTTCCCTAGCACATTTTTTTTTCCGGTTAGTAATGTTTGTAAATGTCATTCATGTCCATAATCTATACCGGAATTGTGATTAATCAGATTAATCATCTGTCCTGCTTTCTCCCTTTTGTTTATCTTTAAGATCTTTTCAGTCTACCGTTGATACCTTTGCTTTCTATTACAGGTTGAGCCCTGAGCTCTGGTATTTGCGTCTTTTACTTAAAGTACAATTATTTTATGTCTGAAACTGCTTGTATCATATTTTGTTTTGCTTTTAGTTTAGTCTTGTTGGCCATTCCTCAGAATAAATTCTTTCTTCACTTTCATCTACTCTTTAATGATGTATTTACTGCTTCACATGTGGTATCTCTGTATACTGTACTCACAAGCAAGATTACAGTGTTCAGATTACTGTTACATTATTTTACATACATATTGTGCTCTCAAGTACCAGTATTTCAGTGTTGATAGCTCTGATTATTTCAGGTCTTTCATTTCTTCTTTTACATTAGTAAAATACTTCATTTACACTATCAGATGCCATTTTTTACCTTTTTTTTTATAGCAGTGATATATTTTGGTTTTAGAAGTAGAACACAACTTTCTTTTTTGATCACAACTTGCTTTCTTTCTTTTACTTTCTATTGTGTGTGTAATCCATATTAACATACTGAGATTCCACTTTTCTTTAAGTAATATATGTAATATGCCTTTGTGGTTAAACAACCATTCAGTTTACCATGCAGCGGAAAAAATTTTGGCTTGTTGATGGTTACCCAGCATGTCCACAACAGACTCTCTGTTTTTTTCAAGTTAGGAAGAAGTTAAATGAGCTTGAAGCACATATTTTGTTCTTCCTTAAAGAATTGATATAGTCATTATTCGAGTTTTGATATCACAAAATTTACTTTCAAAATTGTTCAGTTGAGTATTTTATGGATTCATGTGGCTATATGGCGTATGATATTTTGATATAAATAGAAATATTTAGTTTAGAATTATATTAGTGTCAGATTCTAAGCATACAAGATTTTAACATGTGTCAATTATGAAATTGGATTATTAGACATGCAAAAACAGGCAAAAAACTTCAAGCATTTTAGGTTTATTTATGAAACATGATGGTAAAGTATGCAATATTAAGGTAGGCCTATGTAGGAATGCAAAGTAACTACACATCATTAACTTACTATTCGTATCTCCTTTTGTGTGAATTTCAGAATCACATTTTCATAAATTGTTTCTTCCAACTACTTTTCATATGCAGACTAATCTTTTCTCAAATAGATTAATAGCCAAGTTACTCAACTAGACTTGTGCATGTACGGCTCTGAAGTAGATCATCTTTACAGTATAGAAATTCTTTCAGCAGTTATAGTTGTAGATGGAAATGAGAAATAGTTCTTCCGGTTTGTATCCTTCGCTAAACACTGTGCAAATGATTGAGTTTCATATAATTAGTATGCTCATTCACTGATTTTCTACTCATCTAGTGTGTAAAGTACATTTAGTTAATTTCTGAGTTGTACAAAGTCAAAACTGATCACAAGCAGTTAGTTACTAAGTAACTGAAACTATTAAATCCTATCAATCCTGTCTTTTTCCAAGAACGTGTATTGGTGCATAAAAGCTAATATATCCATCAATACAGTTTATTAGCTGCCATCGGTACATTAATCAAGGGTATTCTTATAGTTGGCCGCACTAAAACATCCAGTATTCACTATGTTCTTTTCTTTGTGTTTACTTTTATCTTCTAGAGGCATACTTGTCGTTACACAATTTAGAACTTATCATTATATGGAAGCTGAACAGATTGTCTCTTTGTCAGCAATTCATTAACTATGTCACTTATTAATTGATTACTTAAACTGCACAGCACAAAGTATCGTTTGACAGAATTATAACTAATTTTAACACCCTCCCCCTACCAAGCCATTCACTGATGTAGCCAGACCACGATTCATAATGCAGAAAGTCTTTGCTAATTGCTTGAGGAAGCCCGAGTAAAGCAACTTGTGATAATTCGAGCACCAATGAGAAGGTTAAATCTCCTAATAAAATAAACAATTTAAAGTTTTAATCGTTTTTTTACTTTAATCTTTGATCTTTGCAGCTAGCCTAGAATATTATGCTGCAAGCCCTTTATCAGCAATATTACAGTTTACTTAAATGATTTTTCGTTTGATCAGTTGATTATGATAAATGATCATTTAAATATGATCATATACGAGGGTAAGTCAAAAAGTAAAGGCAAATTTTTAAAAAGGAACTTTTTATTGTGAAAAGATGACAAGTAACATCATTTCTCTACATAATCTCCCTCAACTTCTATGCATTTGGTCCACCTCTTGACAAGCTTCGTAATTCTGTCCTGGAAGAAGATTTGTAGCATCGTGCACAGCCACTCCCGCACCGCCTCCACAACCTCGTCATCCGACGAAAACTTGGATTCACGCAGGTGCTCCTTCATCGGACCAAAAAGGTGAAAATCACTTGGAGCTAGGTCAGGACTGTACGGCGGATGCTCCAGCAGCTCAAAACCAAGATCTTGAATGCACTGGATCGTTTTCCCCCCAGTATGAGGACGGGCATTGTCCTGAAGCAAAAGCACACCTTTTGAAAGTTTTCCTCGCCTCTTTGTTTTGATTTTGGGCTTCAGATCTCACAGTAGCTGTCACTATTCACTGTTTGACCTTTAGGAGTGTAATGAATTAGAAGTGGACCTTTCATATCCCAAAACACAGTCATCATCAACTTTCCTGCAGAAACTTGTCTTTTGAACTTTTTTGCTGTAGGTGAGGATGGTTGTTTCCACACCATATTCTGCCGCTTACTCTGTGGTTCGAAGTGATGGACCCACGTCTCATCAACGGTTACTATGCGACTGAGAAACTTCTCCTTCCTCTTCTAAACACCTTAAATGTGATTTTGAAATTTCCAAACGTTTCTGTTTGTGCTGGTCTGTCAGTCGATGTGGTACCCAACGAGCACACACTTTGCGATAATTTAGTGATTCGTGGATGATTGCAACTGCTGAACCGTGGCTAATGTTCAACGCATGCGCAATATCATCAATTTTGACACGACGATCATCATGAATCATTCGCTCAACTGTCTCGATGTTCTTGTCCGTCTTCGAAGTGGATGGCCTACCTGAGCGTTCTTCATCGCAGATAGATACACGACCATTTTTAAAGCGATTTATCCACTCATAAATTTTGTGTTCACTAAGACAGCTCTCACCGTACTGCTGCTGCATTCTGCGAATAATCTCCGCAGGTTTAGTCCCTTCAGAGTGCAGAAAACGTACCACTCCCCTCATTTCTTCCTTGGTGCACACGGACAACGGGGCACTCATAATAAAATGCCCTGAAATCACTACGAATGGAGCTGAGCACTGAAACAACACAGCTAAAGAACAAAAAAACTTTGAGGTTATGATATGTCATTGTTCAGTCAGTGCTGCCATCCATTGGAGCAGGGAAAATAAAATTTGCCTTTACTTTTTGACTTACCTCTACTTGTTTGATAAATAATTTCAATTTATTTGTGATCAAATAAATTGTGTTCATTTGTCTCCGCAATGACTCATATTTGAAGTGCTTCTTTTCCAGTCAGACATTTGTTCAGATTTGGGAACAGGAAAGTCACTGAGGTCTAAATTTGGCAAGTGTGGTGTGTATGGCAGTAATATATAAAACAATTCATGAAGCTTTGCAACTACAGGTCATAGTTCTCTCATACTACTAATTTTTTCATACAAAGTGTGAGGTAAGGTGGTATGTGGTGGGATGTTTCTGTGTCTATCAGACACTAAACCTTAGCCCCTGACGCATACCGACTGCTTCGTTTATGTTCGTGTCTTTCCGTAAATGTTTGTACAGGTTGATTGTGTTGGAGCTGTCAACCGGACACATACTGAGAACAACATTTATTGAGCAACACGATTTTTACGGAACTTCCTTCGCACCAAACTATGACGTATACAACTGAATCTATATTCATGTTTGTATTGTTTAAAAATGCTTACCTCGTTTGACAGTTCTACTCGCAGCTGATATGCTCCGGTTATGTAAGACTGTACACACTTCGAAAACAGCTGATCCAGGCTGAATCATCTAATTGTTTAGATTGTTCGCATACGCGCGACAATCATTGGAACGAAAACACATCGATAATTATTTACAAAAAAACACTATTAAATACGTAGTCCTATATTCACATCAAATACACGCACTGAATATTTAATAATTTCATGAATAACAAACGTATAATGAAACTACAACTAACAAACTATGTCGATTTCATTGGGCTATACCATAGCAGTACCGTGTGTTAATTTCCTTTACTTGGTGGAATAAAGTCTCTGTGGCACGATATTTCTTTTCTGAGAAGCCGAGCAGCTGGGCATATTTTGAACTGCAACACGAGAGCGAATTGCACTTAATGTCGCTTTTAAAGTAGCAGTTTGTTGTTTAATCACTTCCAATTCTTCTAATGTAGTTACACTGTTAATAAGTCCCCTTTGAGTGCTTCTTTTTGAGTCTCCATACATGTCAAAAAACTTTCTCTTTTGCTGACTTGGGATAAAATTTCTTGTTTTTCCATCGTATCAATTTCGTTTTCCGTATGAACAATCGATGGTCACCATCATCTTCGTTACTATTAACATTCGACTGCAATCTATGCCCCGATTTGTTAATCCTGCAGACAGCTTGAATATGTTTACACATATTCCATTTAACACATGTGCATGAATCTACACAAGTGCATGAATATTTCTGTATACACACATCACAGTCTACACAGATCAAATTACATTTGCACTGCACATCATTTTCATGTACTAAATATACCTCTTTCACGCCAGAAGATGGCGGTACTTTCCACCCGTTGCCTGTCTCTTCTCTGATAATTACCGGTAAGTTAAAGTCGATTTCTGTGATCGACTTATTCTTTTTCTAATGTCTTTCAACTTTGTAGTTAATTTGCCTTTGCTTAAAATAATAAGTCTATCAAACAACTTATCATGGACGAAAGACAGAGCAATTATCGCTTTGTCCAAACGTTTTACCTTTTTGCCGTATAAATATATACATATTTAATTGTATGATGAATTCTTTCGATATGCATGTTGGTGTTCAGACCTCCTTGAAGTTGATGACAGTAGGCCCAAGACTGAATATTTTTGGAGTATGTTTGATCAAAATAAGTGCCGAATTCAGAAGTGTCAGGATCCTCTGTTCCCCTGTACCGTGGGATTCATGGTCATGACGCTTCAATTTGTAGCCATGCTTAAACTGTTTATCACAGATGTTACATTGATTTGTACGTGACTTCAAGCTGCTCAAAACCAGCACTTCACTGTTTACTTTTTTCGGGATGTAATTTCAAATGCTGGTTAAGATTCTCTACATTTTCACAATCCTTACCACACTCCGAACATAAGTATTGTTTAAGCTCACTCACTTTAATAAACCAAAAATTAAAAAGGTATAAAAACTAGATTATGAACACACAAAATTAGCAAATAAATGTCACACAACAAACTCGATGAATACACGCACAGATAATTTAAATTAAATAAAAATGTATATTATAAAACAAACTACGGAGACAGTTTTATTTGACAATCACAGTGATATTAAAGAATAAAATTATAATTAATATATGATTGTCACACGCTGTTAATTAACACCCACAGATAATTAAAATGAAACAGTAAAGCAATATTTCAAAAGCGAACTACTGCCACGTTTTATTTACAAACGCGCTGGTGTTACAAATACTATAATTACCGACACTATTACTTAACACACACACATTACATTAAACAGCACATTGTGTGTTCTACTGTACATTTCCCGCCTAATTCAACATCGGAGGATTTCGTACATTGCTTGTAGCATTGAGTAACAATTGGATATTCGCGCCTTACTCAGGTCTATGAAGAATTACGGAAATAAACGAAGCAGTCAGGGGCTAAGGTCTAGTCTATCTGACTTGGGACTGACTGTGTTTGGCTACATACTGGATGTGACTTGTCTGTGAGTTACTAGTCTGTTTGTTCAAGCAGTGCAGCTTTGTGAGTATTTCTCTCATCATATGACCAATTGCATTTGATAAAATTTTTGACAATTTTTCTGTAAAAAGACTATATTATTTTGTTTGTGTGTGTTTTAGAGAATATAATGTTTCAGAGTAACAAACCATTTTCTTTTTGACCTTTTGCTTAGTAGTACCTGCTTTATTACCGAGTTAATTTTTACTTTAATGTTCCTTAAGGAAATGGAAGTATGGTGATCTCGAAAAAATCATCTTCGAGATAAGGGTGGATTCTGACTGTACTACCCTCAAAACATGAAAAATAATTTTCCAAAAAGTGTCTGTGTGTAAAATTTTTTCTGTTGCCACAAATAAGTGCCACAAATTCAAACAGAATCAAGTTATTTTTTTGCATATGTGCCCAAGTTGTATACCTGCATTGTTTTGTGTTTTAACAAGACAGTACTTAATTTTGATAAATAAGTGCCCTGAAAATAAAGTCATATTAATCCACTGTAAAATTGTAAATAAGATCTACAAATGAAGAGGGTAGTTGAATGGTGAGGGGGTGATTTCTTGAAAATTGCTTTGTTGATATCAAGTAAAAATTTAATTCAGTATCAAGTATGAGTATTTAATTTTGAAGGATAAGATACCTTAGCAATTACATATGATAAAACTATTAGGCCTACTCTATGAAAGTGTAAATATTAGTGGTGGGGATCAGTTGAGGAGGAGGGATGATTATATACTATTACATAGTTCTGTTTAGTTGTAAGAATTAAGTACCTAATTTTTATACATAAAGTGACTCGAAAATAACATTATATTAAATTACTACCCCATAATAACAAAAATATCTGTAAATAGTTTGAGGATGGGAGATATTTTTTTTAGTAATTATCGAACCGAATTTAAGTAAATAATTTTAAATATAAATCTTAGAACATGGAAGTCATGTATGGTTCTCCATAACGATATTTTAATAAACTCTTTATATTGTGATGTTCTATATTAATCAGAATTGTACTAATTTTTGTGAGATGAGTTGGAAGAAAATTTTGGAGTTAACCTTGTAATGGAATCAAAAGAAGGAAATGTACACCTTCTGCTGTGGCTTTGACCAGAATTTGTTAGAAAAGAAATGCTGATACATTAGAACAAAATGATGTTCAAGATATAGAGACAGATAGCGATGGAGAATCAGAAACGTGCGACCATTGTACTAATGCTGAACAGTTAATGTGATGATGCATCAATTAAGAATGAATTAGGTTAATCAATGAAGAAGGTGCATTACAGGGACATATATATTTGGGAAAAGACAATAAAACAAACTGGTCAGTGCATTGTCTGTATACTGCTGTGCATTCTAAAAGAAATAATATTGTAATATATCTTCCCGGTGTAAAAGCTGTAACAAAACAGCTACGTCAATAATTGCTTGTTGGAAACTATTTTTTTTGCAGATGAAATGCCACAGTTGTGACTGAGATTGTAGTGGCACCAGTTTTGAGGAATTGCTGGCCTTGTTTGACACTTTATGTGGCTAGTGTAAAAATGGAAAGTCATAAAAATTTAGAAGAATTATTTACAGATGATGGGACAACTCCTGAGTGTTTCTGATCAACAATGTCTATAAGACATTATTTACTGCTGCTCCATGCGTGAGATTTGATAATATTCGTGATCATGACAGATGAAAGCTGCTTGATAATATCACCCCTATAAGAGACACACTTGAAGAATTTGTTAAGATGGTCCTTATCCAGTTATCAGGTTGGTCAATATATATATGATTGTGGATGAGATGTTAAAGGGTTTTCGAGGACAGTATAATTTCAACGGTATATTTGTAACAAACCAGCCAAGTATGGAATCAAGGTGTATGCATTAGTACATTTTACACATTGTAATAAAACTAATTAGTGTACGGGTGTTTAATAAAACGCAGATGCTTTCGCAATGTGTCTTGTATGCCCGGATAACGAATAAAGTTACCTTTTAAAACTTGTTTGTAATCATCAATCGATTTGTAAATGTTCTTATATTCTTGACTATTATTTCTATCAGTTATTTGGTTATCGTTTTACTATATGGTATTTCGGTATTCGTTGATTAACAACGATTTTATAGGGATGAGAATGTAGTGTGCCACCGTTCGTTTGAAATCGGCGCGTGAATAATATTTGTTCTGTAATTGTTAAACAGATGGTGTTACGCAGCCCACTGGATCTACTTTCGTGTCTGGCTATATACTTATTCGCTTTGCTGGATGCGTGCTAGATATCCTTGCGCCCACTACAAATTTTCTCTTCTGTCTCCTGTAATTAATGATCTTTATAATCACTTTACTGAAATAAAGTAGAACTGATATGATTGACAAATTGTATTTTTTTTTCTTACCTTTGTTGGGTCCGTCTTATGACTTTTATCTTTAGAATAAAAGTCACAAGACTTTCTGTATCTTTTTTTAATCTTTATTCTAAAGATAAAAGTCACAAGACAAAACAAAGGTAAGAAAATAAGAAATTAAAACACGTGACTTGGACCGTTAACAAACAAAAATGTTTGTATTTTTTATTCGTTATCTCTTTAAAACATTGATAAAATTGCCGTTCTATTAGTCGAACATTTACAGTTGGATAAGTTCATCCACCGTGACAAATAGTCCGCAACAAAAAAAATCTCACAATATATATTTTATATTTCTCAGGTAATGGCTCCTTGGAGCTGCTAGGAAATATGGGAAATATGCTTTCACTTAAAAATACAATGCATTACAAACATATATCTACCTCTTATCAACTAACAAAGTGTAGGCTTTGTAATAATGTTTGTCAACATTATTCACTTTCAGAAGTTGCAATAGTGCTTAGAGCGAATGCCGAAAATGAAACATGGCCGACTGCCTGATTCGTATTTCGGACAAATATATTTTTTTAAATCCAATTAGAGTGCTTTAAATAAAGTTTTAGTTATAATAGTTTATAGCAATAGTTTGTATATAGCCTCCTTTATCTGGAACAGCTATGTTTTTTGGTGGAAATTGTGTTGTGATGTTATGTAGTGGTCTCCTGGGCTTAACCAAAATTTCCTCACCGATTGGTTGTGTATTCGGAATGGACGCCGTGGGTTGAGTGGCTATTTTCTTAAATTCTCATCAGTGTATTGGTTTTTGTTGGTTCTGGTGCCGTGTCATGTGCTGTCGATCTTTTCTGTGTTATGTTTTACTGGAAATGCCCCTCCTGGCTTTCAGTTTATATTAATTTTTACTGCCAGCAATACGCTGTTGAAGTTTTTGGTTTAACGCCTAACAATCAACTGTTCCTGAAAATACGTTTAAATTCCGTTGGTGACCTGGCTTTTCTGTTTTGTGATTGGTATAAATTTCTGACCCCAAGTCACGTGACTAAAAACTATTTGAAAACTGGCGATTTTAATTCTGTCACCTCAAATTACTTTTTATTTATTTTAACTTTAATTTATGTCTAATTAGTACCATTTTATTGTTTATCAAACCTAAATCGTTTTGATACTGATTACGCCCCATTTTGGCCTCTTGTCGGCTGTGTTGACAGGTTTATAGTTTTGTGTTTTGAGGCATTGACCTAATCTTGTTTGACATTTCTATTGTATGTCTTACATATCTAATATTTTCTAATATTGTTATTCTTACTACTAAACATAATTCTGAGTATTCCTACTTTACATACAATATCATTAATTTAAATACCTATACCTGTTTTTCTGAGAATAACAATAATACTGAAGCCATGTCAGCTTAGTGGCTTACTAAACACTTTACAATTATGCTTCCTATCCATATTATGACAGTAATGGATGGATTATACATCTCCCTTTCATTAACGTCTTTCTATTTTATCACAATCAAGCTTTTATTTTTGGTTTTATTTAATTTGGTAATGTTTATCTAAATAATTCAATGTTGCTTGAGTCTGGCTCAATTCTTTGGGCCTATATGTCTAGCAGTTAGTTATTTCTGTATAATAGCTTTTTTATACAATTAGATCCTTCCCAATTACCTGATTAACATATTTGAATAATTTATGAACATCCTGTTCTATAAACAATTAACATTTTTTTTTCAACAAAACTATTTATAATATTGAAATTAATGGTGCACACAGGCTCCCCATATTAACTACTTCTAACACAACTAAACATGGGTGTTTATTACCCTAACTCTTTTGTATATCACTATTCCTATTATCTAAATTATATCATAACAAACAATAACTGTTTACTATTTTTAAATTATTATGTGTTTATAACCCTATGAATAAATAATTGGTCATGAAATAGAACATTGTAGTTTATAAAACACTTAAAAAAAAAAAAACACTTTGCACTATATTTTGTTTCTTATTTCCATGTATGTGGTTCATAAGACCATTATCACTTTAATTTCCCCCACTAACTTTTACCTCCCCACTGGTTTATATCATGATCTTTTGATCATCACCCAATTACTTTGGGAGTGCACTCTCACTACCTTTACTTGTTTTAGTTTATTGACTTACAATGGTTTCTTATACTAGTACATATATTGTGTTATTATTTACTCTATTGTATTGTATTCTTAACTTTGTTTTATATTTATTGGGTCTTCCTACCAAGGTTATCGTTACTCAAAAGAATGGGACTAGTTTACTTATTAAATTGGGTCTATTTGTTATGTCTCTTGGTCCAAACTTCTGTTTCCAAGTTCTAATCCTAGTTCTTTGCCTCTTCTCATTTCTTCTATTAAACGTTGATTCTTCTTTTGGTATACATTGTCGCACGTTTCATTTTTTATTATCAATACATCTGTAGTTCATGTTAGATTGGTTTATGTTGGATTTGTTCATGCCCCTCACCTACCAACTATTGGGTTTTTTTTCACGTTATTAGAAATTTTTCTTTGTTTGTTTTCTTCTGAATTTCTTTTTATAACTACGGTTTCTTACAAAATATTTATTTAATCTTCTTTGGTTACTTGTGTTGGATGTTGGAATTGATATTTTAATGTTTATTACATACTTCTTAATAAGTTTTTTCCCCTTCATGGCTTGTGCTAGTACTTGTTATTGATATCTTATTGTTATAATATATCTTATACATATGTGATGAAATGTACCATCACATATTGCCCTGTCACTAAAACTGATTATTTCGGAAGATGTCTTTCAGATACTGAAGAAATAATCATTAATTTTTTCAGTTTATTTATTTGAGCTCTTTTTATTTTATTCCTTATATAGATTTACATATATTGTATTTTTCCTTCTGTTTACACAACTTTCTTCCTTCTTCGTTTCATCCCTTGAATAACAAAATTTACCTAATTATGTGAGTTGGTACAGTTCAGGTAGGTACTTTTTGGCTCTAATTCACCGCTGTCCAATGTTTCACCATATGAGTTCAGAGGAACGTATCGTCTGCTCATGATAATGGTTGCTGGAAATCATCTACAGTCAACTCATTTCAATTAAAATCTCTAAAAATAGTCTTAATTACGACTAAAAAAAAAATCATTCTGGGATTACTTGTGCTGGTTTCATTTATTTATTTATTTATTATCAAAATACCCTTATACCATATTGGTGTCGGGTTACATCAATATATGAAAAGTACATCAACTACACTCTATATAAAAATTTTTTCCATCTTACTCTATCCATTGACAATGTCTTCGCTTCCCTCCAGCCCAAGCCTCTTTCTCTCAAAATGTTTCCCATCATTCCATCCCAAGTCAGTCGCGGTCTTCCTCTCTTCTTTCTCCCCCCTGATTTTGCCTCACAAACCTGTTTTACCATTCTATCACTATCCATTCTCTGCATGTGTCCCCACCAGCATAGTCGTCTCTGTTCAATAAAATCCAGAATCGATATCACTTCCCGATCCTCTCTTATTTGTGTATTCCTAACTCTGTTCTTCCTTCTTACTCCCACTACTCTCCTAAGATATTTCATTTCTGCCACCTGGATTTTACTTTTTTGGCTTTTGGATAGCACCCACGTCTCACAGCCATATGTTAAAACCGGTCTATATACTGTTTTATACACACTCATTTTCGTTTTTCTTGATATCTCCTTCTTATTTATAAATCTACTGTTTAACGCGTAGTATACTTTTATTGCCTTTTCAATTCGTTCATTTAATGTGGCTTCTTGTTTCCCATTACTGTCTATTATAACCCCTAGATATTTGAATTGTTTGACTTGTTCTATCTTCACTCCTCCAATCTCTATATTTATTATTTTCTCCCCCATTACCATTACCTTTGTTTTGGTCTTATTTATTTTCATTCCTTTTTCCTGGAGAATTTCATTCCATATATTCAAATTACCCTGTAACGCCCTTTCACTTGTAGCCATTAGCACTACATCATCCGCAAAAGCCCCTTCTGCTACTTCTATACTTCACAAGTTCCTGAATCCAGCATGCATTTTCACTTATACATACCACTTATGATTTAGTAATAATGTCGTCCATATACAAGTTGAATGAGGGAAGTAAGAAAAATTGGTTTGGAAGTCAATGAGGCTAAAACAAAATACATGAAAGTGTCTGCGAAGGAAAATAGAGAACTGCTAGACCTTCACACAGGCCATTACTGTTTCCAAGGAGTTACAGAATTTAAGTACCTAGGTGTTATTCTGAATAATGAAAACCGAGTGAGCAGCGAAATAGTAAATAGAATCATAACCGGCAGTAGAGCCTACTATGCAAACCAATCATTACTGAAATCAAAGCTTCTAACTCCAAGAACCAAATTGATGTTGTATAAAACACTGATCAGACCTGTTGTTACTTATGCATCCGAGACATGAACTGTCGTAAATAAGGATATAAGCGCTCTAAGAATTTTTGAAAGAAGAATTTTGAGACAGATATTTGGACCGGTGAAGGAAGGGAATATGTATAGGATCCGAAATAACGGTGAAATAAATGAGTTGATTGGTGGACAAGACCTGGTGAGGCACATAAAATCAGCTAGAATTAGATGGCTGGGACACGTCTCCCGTATGAATGTTACGAGGATGCCCAAAACTATATTAAGTGGAACGATACTGGGCAAAAGAAGAAGAGGCAGACCTCGAAGAAGATGGCAGCAGGATGTGGAAGAAGATCTGAGAAAGATGGGCATTAGGAACTGGAGACTGAAGGCAATGGACAGAGATGAGTGGAGATGGGTCGTAGCGGAAGCCAAGGCTCACCATGGGCTGTAGTGCTGGAGAGTAATAGTATATACAAGTTGAATAATGTCGGACTCAGTCCACCTCCTTGTCTTAATCCATAGTTTGTTGTAAATCCTAACGACCTCATATTTTTACCAATTACATAATTAACATTATTTTTGTATAACCTCTATACTACCTTAATTATTTTACTCCTTATTCCTCTATTTTTTAAACTTTCCCATATTTTTGTTCTAGGCACACTATTGAAACCCTTCTCAAGATCAATAAAAGCCAAACATACCAATTTATCTTGTTGTATTGACTTCTCAGCTATCTGTTGCAGAGTAAAAATGTGATCCTGCACACTTCTCCCTGATCTAAAGCCACTCTGCGATTCCTCCAAACTATTTTCTAAAATTGGGACCAGTTTATTATTAATTATCTGCTCATAAACCTTAACAATTGTATTTAACAGATTGATACCCCTATAATTATTACAATCTCTTGCGTTACCTTTCTTAAAAATAGGAACTATCAATGCTTCCTCCCATTCTCTTGGTATGTCTACACTTGTCCACGCTTTATTGATAATTTCTAAAAGTATTTCTTTCCCCTTTTTCCCCATATTCTTTATCATTTCTCCTGTAATTTTATCTGTTCCAGGTGATCTCCCACTTTTAAGTCCTTTAATCACTACTTCTAATTCATGCATCGTTATTTTTTCTTCTGCAACTTCACTATCCTCTCTATATTCTTCTTCATTAATATTGACTTTATGATCATCTTTGTTGATTTCCTTACCACCTAGTAATCCTTGAAAGTATTCTTTCCATCTATTCATTATATCGTTTCTTTCTATCAGTATTTTCCCATTAGCATTATATATACATATATCATTCTCAGTTTTTTCTTTTCTAAAAGATTTCAATACTCTGAAAAAAAGCTTTTGATTTTCCCACCTATCTCTTTCCAATTTTTCTCCAAAATCTTTCCATGCACTGCTGGTTTCATTTCAGTTATTTAAACATTAATTATGTTTACTATTCACGTTCTTTCATATGATTTTAGCTCTCTGTTCTTCCATGTTAGTGATGGGTGGTATATATCTTCCTTTTTAGTTATATGTATAAGATTCATATATTTTTTTCATATTATTCTGTACTAGTCAATATTAATGCAATTATTTTTTTATCACTGATTTAGTAGTATCGTTTCATCGATGATTGATTATATGTGCCTTTCTTCTTTAATGTATGGGAATCTATAATCTCATAAGTATTGTTACCATTAACTCTGCTTACAGTATACGGTCCAGTGTACAATAACAACAATTTCTTTGCAATGCCTTCCATTGTGCTGGGCAATTCCCAGTTTTTCAGCAGTATTTTGTCTCCCACTAGGTAATGTTCTGGCTTCGGTCGTAGTTGCTGATATTTACTTCTAGTCTTCTCAGTCCGTTCTAATATTTTTTCATAGAATTTTACATCGTCAAACTGGTATTCACTTTCGTTAGGGAATTGAATTAGTTCTGTGATCTCCCTGGGTGGTGGTCTCTGAAACATTGCTGTATACGGGGATGTTTCAATAAACTGATGGTGTGATAAATTCAAGAAGTCTTCAGCAGCTGGCAAATACTCCGCCCACCTTCTCTGTTGGTCGAAACAATATGTTCGTAGGATCCTTCCTACTTCCCTTAAAACTCGTTCGGCCGGGTTACTACTTGGGTGGTATACAGATGTTTTGTATGTCTTGATTCCATTCTCCCGTAGTGTCTGTTTCCATCTGTTACCCTTGAACTGCGTTCCATGGTCAGTAATAATGGCCTTAGGTGTTCCTACCTCATTGACATAGTGCTGGAGAATAATTTTTAAAATCTTTTGTGTTGTTGCCCGGTTGATTGGGTATAGTTTTGTGTATCTAGTATAGTGGTCGAACAATATTACAAAATATTTATATTGGTGTCTCCCGCCACTTCACGGGAATGGGCCGCAAATATCAATGAATACCTTCTCTAATCTGCTTGCTGATGTTGTGGGCATCATGGTACCTTCTTTCTTGTCATTATTTATCTTTACGAGTTGGCATATGTGACAGTGTTTAATTTGGTTTCGTACTTTTCTATTGGCATCATTGATATATACATGCTCCTGGAGTGCCTTTACAACTTTTAACGCCCCCCATGTGGCCATACCTGATGTGGTAATCAATTATGAGGTCTTTCTCTATATTACGTGGTATCACAATTTTCCATTTACTAAATTCGTATTGGGTCCTGATAAATAAGATTTGCTGATGTGTGCAGTAGAATGGTGTTATGCGGTCATCTTGTTTGGCAAGTCTGTCAAGGATTTTACTCAATTTGGTGTCCTGCTTCTGTCGTTCTAGTTCCTTTATGATGTCAGCCAGGTCTGACCTACTGCTAATGATGTTGTACAGTTTAATTATAGTTTCTTTTTCGCCCTCAAACGTTTGATCCCTGATATTAATTCTCGATAACGTGTCTGCAGCGATGTTCTTCTTTCCAGGAATATACTCCCAATTTAGGTTGTATTCCTGAAGTACCAAGCTCCACCTGGTTAACCTTCCGTGGTTCAACTTGCAATTTTTCAGGAATGATATTGACTTGTGGTCAGTTCTGATGGTAGTCCTATATCCTAAGATGTACGTTCTGAATTTGCTACAGCCGAATACAACGCTTAAAAGCTCTTTCTCTGTGACATTATAGTTCTTTTCACAGCTATTCAGAACTCGACTGGCAAAACTGATTACCTGATGGTTCCCTTCATCGTCCTCCTGATAGGGAACGGTTCCCAAACTAACATCACTGGCGTTGCAGTTCATAAAAAATTGTTTATTGAAATTGGGATGGTGTAATATTACTGACTCCAGAAATTTTTCTTTGATTAGTTTAAGTGTGGCATCTTGCTCTTCTCCCCACGTCCACTTGTCTTTTGACGATAACTGTCTTGCGAATTTTGCTGTTAATTCTGAATAATTACCCTGGAATTTCCGGTAATAATTACAAAGCCAAGGAATGATTGAAGTTGCTTTCGATTTCTTGGTGTTGGGAATTTTTGAATGGACTCGACTTTCTCTTCGGATGGAGTGATCCCTTTCTCTGACAAGTTAAACCCTAGAAACTGTACTTCCCTTGCTATCAATTTTGATTTCCCCAACTTCAGTGTAATGTGGTTTTTTGACAGCCTTTCCAGTATCTGCTCTACTCGTTGACAATGGTCATCCCAATCGGTCGAAGTGATTAAAATGTCGTCCACATAGACGGTTGTATACGGCAGGGTGTCCTGTCCAAGGATTTGGTCCATTATTTTCACAAACACGGCCACTGAATTTACCAGTCCAAATGGTAACCGCTTAAACTGGTAATTACGGCTTCGAAAAGAAATGCTATGTACTTGCGGCTTTCTGGGTGGAGTTCAACCTGCCAATACCCACAGACAGTGTCCCACGTGCTGATATACTTAATCCCACAGAACTTTATTAATATTTCCTCGATCTCTCCTGGGGATGTTCGATCGTTCACTATTACCTTATTGATTTCCCTTGCGTCCAAACAGATTCTCACTTTGCCACCTTTCTTCGGAACGGCGAGGATAGGGCTTGTATAAGGGGAGCAACTTGGTTCTATGATATCTTCGCTTATTAACTGATTGATCTCTGCCCTTGCAGCTTCCTTTTGTGAGTAGGCGATCGGATATGACTTTCTATTAAAGTTCACTGGTTCTCGAAACTCTATTTTTCACTGGTAGTTTCTCACCTTGCCAGGCGTATCCGAAAACACATGGCCATAGGCGTGTCCAACGAAGGCGCCACCGGTGCCGTGGCACCACCACTAGATTGAGAATTTTTTTTTTACGTGCAGAATATGTTTTTACGTAGAAACTGCATAATTTCCATGACAGCACTCCTATTAAACCGATAAATATATGAATCTAATCAACTTTAATTTTGTATAGCTTTTGTCACATAATCTGCCGTCGCGTCGGGAAGCGGCTGCATGAATAGTGTAGTTGCCGTGTTTTTAGGCCTTACTCAGCGCCAGAGTGGCGGCGCCAGCTATCGCGGTGCTGGTGCCAGTCAGACTGAGACGAGAGACTCAGTCGGCCAGTGGCGTTCAGTTTGGACACAAGATAGTACTGTTCATTATGTTATTTAATTGCTGAATAAGCTTATTTTTATGATGTATAAATGGCTGATTAAAAAACCTGAGCCCACCAAGGATTTGGACACTCAACCACAAACCGGTAAGTTATTTTCACTATATTTTGTAATATACTTCTTACAGCCATGTCTGTCTTGTAATGTGTTACTTTCTTCTTGCTTAAATATTTCGATTATTAATTTTGTTTTTGCTAAATTAATCCAAAATTAAAATTAAATTTACTAACTTCTTTGTATGTGAGTGAATAATAGTGTACAATATATTGTATACTATTACTCACGTGCCCCTAACATGCAATTTTGTTTATATTTACAATAAATGGCCATCCACATGTTACGAAGCGTCAAGAGGGAAAACGATTTGTAGGCTATAGTAAATTGTACAGCTTAGTATGATTTAAATCGATAAAAATAGGCCTAAGCCTAAGTGTATGTTCCCTTTTCAGATGCTGTTGCTGGTCCCAGTTCGGAAATTATTTATAATGATGATGATGATGAAAAAAAGGATGATGTCGGTGAGCCAGTGAAGAGAGCAGCTGAGCTCAATGATCCTTGTCAAGACTTGCCAAAGAACAGGCAAGAAAAGTCAGCTAGGATTTCTCGTGGACCATACCAAAGACGAATTTCAAACTACCCTACAAAAGAAGTTGGTAAGGGGAAAAATTCTAGGAAAAAATCGTTTAAACCCAAATGGTTCCAAAATTACAAATGGCTGGAGTACAGCGTGGCAAAAGATGCTGCTTATTGTTTTGCCTGTCGTTGTTTTGCTTTAAATGACAGTTCACTTCCTGGGTTAGTTGAAAATGCGTTTACAACAACAGGGTTTAGTTTTTGGTATAAAGCTACTGAAATGTTCAGAGCCCATGAAAAAAGTAGATGCCATGTATTGAGTATGGTTGGCTGGGAAAATTATGTTACTAGCAAACCAGTTGATGTAGTGTTGAATGATGCTGAGGAAGCTGAACTAAAAGAGAAGGAGAAAAAACGCCTAGAAAATCGTGAGTACATTTCGCGGCTTTTCGATATTGTCCGTTTGTTGGCTAAAGGTGGAAAACCTCTTAGGGGACATGACGAGAGCGAGGATAGTACAGAGAAAGGTCTTTTCCTGGAAATTGTTGCTATATTGCAAAAATATGACCCTTTTTTTCAAACCTACTTAAAAAATGCTCCTAAGAACTGTACTTATCTTAGCAACCTCATTCAAAATGACATCTTATCGTCACTTAGAGCAGTGATACTGAAAACTATAAGTGATGAAATCAAGGGACAGCCCTTTGCAGTTATTGGCGATGAAACATCTGACGTGAGCCATCACGAGCAATTAGCAGTCGTGTTTCGCTACATACCGAAAGGAAATACATATCCTGTCGAGAGATTGGTGTCCTTACAGCGATTGAAGTCTACTGATGCGGAAAGCATATTTAAGGCAATAAACTGTGTGCTGTCTGAAGTAGGTGTGCTGTGGAGAGATGTAGTTTGTGTGTGTTTTGACGGGGCTTCGGCAATGGCCGGTGAATTTACCGGAGTACAGGCCAGATGTAAAGAAGTCAATCTATCCATAATGTACGTGCACTGTTATGCACATTGTTTGAACCTTGCCTTGGTAAGTGCCTGCACAAGTCACAAGGAAAATCCAATTATTTTCGACTTCTTTGGAATAGTCCAGCTAGTTTTTAACTTAATCGAAGGTAGTCCAAAGAGGCACGCAGTCTTTGAGGATATTGTCAAACAAACTACAATGAAACTAAAGACTCTAAATCCCTTGCAGACTCTAGATGGGCCTGCCGTTCAGAAGCGGTATCTGTTATTTATGTTCAATTACACGAAATTGTGAAAGCCATTGAAGAGTGTACGGAATCTACTTCCGATTCAAACGTTCAGGCCCAAGGTAAAGGTATTTTGCTACAAGTAAAATCTTTTAATTTTATTTGCGTCTTTGCAAATTATGCATCCCGTACTTCAGCTTGTGGTGAAAGTGAGCAAAGCTCTGCAAAGTCCTAAAATAGACCTTTGCCAAGCAGTTGAAGATGTTGAAAGCCTAGCTCTTGCTTTGGTAGAAATGAGAAATAGTGAAGAAGAGTTTGAGGATATTTTTATCAAAACAAAGGAAATGTGTAGTACATTGGATGTTCAAATCCCTAATGTTCGGAAAAGGAAAGTATCAGTCCTCTTCGAAGACACTAGTTGGCCTTCTTCTGCTTTCTACGCAGACACAAAAAAAGAGGAATTGAAGCTGTTCACTTACAATCCTGTTTTGGACCGCCTTGTGGAAAATCTACATTCTCGATTTGTTCAAGAAACAAAAAAACGTTATCTCTGCCACAGGGAAACTGATGGGATTGAATCGTAATGATTGTTACAAGTGTGAAAATAAGGACTTCGAAATTCTCGCAAAACAATTCAACGTCAATGCTGCAGAACTAGAGGAAGAATTTAAGCTGTTGAAATCAAAGAAGCGTGGAGAAACTGATTCAAACTTTCCGCCTAAAAGTGTTCCGGACTGGATTAACTGGTTATCGAAGTTCCAGCGAAGTTCAACCTTTGAAAACTTAATGCTGTTATTAATAAATTTTCCACGATGCCTGTAACTAGCTGTACAAGTGAAAGAACCTTATCAAAGCTGAGTATCATAAAATCCAAGCTCAGATCTACGATGTGTCAAGATCGTTTGGAAAACTTGATTCCGTTTGTGGAACAAGAACTGGCTGCTAACGCAAGAACATGTGATGTAATTGACAACTTCAAAAACAGTGTTGCATTCGACCGTCGGATGACCCTGTAATGTAATGTAAAATATTTCCGTACTTTTATATTTTGTTCTGGACACTACTAACTATTAAATACTAAACTTGAACCTATTGCAGCTTTATTTGTCTACAGTAAAAATTAATCAGTTTTTCAATTCTGTGTTTTTTTTCACTAATATTGTACATTGGATACAAATAAATATTCTAAAAATCAAAGTTGTTTCCGTTTTGTTATAGGCCTACAAATTAACCAGATAGGCTAACTGGATCATTCATTAAAAGACAAAATTCGTCTAAATTGATATTTCTAAAGCTACTTTGTTAAACATGTGTGTGTTGTCAATTTTTGATCGGTCCGGTAAGTGCAAAGTGTTGAGTCCCTTAAAAAAGTAAAAATTTATTTGAAGGCCCTCAAAAAACCTCGCTTTTCAAAATGTTTTTTATGGCCTCCAGTGTGACGATTTAAAACAAATTTTAAATAGTACAAAACAAAAAATTTTTGTTTGTTCAAAATAACCCATGATAGAATAATCCACCCTCCCCTTTGTAGCAAATAACCGGTACAAACATGTGAAAATCTAGTACTGACACGCAAATTATCCAGTTGTTACGCTAATTAAAATTTTCATTGTAATTATCTCTAAATAAAATACAGACGAAAATAAAGAAGCTGTAGTATAATTAATAGTAGCTAATTAAAGGTAAAATAATAATAATCAGAAAGAACTACTTTTCTCTCGATATGTAAACTACGCTAAATCACTACTCACGGCCCCTAAACCAACCCCATTCGTCTCTGAATCACGTTCGAAGCAACTGCTTAGCCATGTGTTGCGAGAAGAAATAAGTGTTATATTACCAAACTATGTAGAACCAAATAGGTGCTTTTGTAAAAAAAAAAAAAAAAGAGAAATAGGTAGAGGAGAGCGTAAATATGTAGTGAAAGGAAGTAAAAATATAAATATACAAACAGTGTGGCCATGACATCTCTTTAAGAAAGTGTATAACAATTACAGTATGTACAATACTAAATCATAATGTAACAGTAGTGCAGTCTAACATAAATGTGAATAGTGAAAATGACCTTCTGAAATAAAACAACAACAACTCACTACGAGCACCATGTATCCAGAGACCGATCATCATGAATAAACAACACCCTTAGAGTCAACAGATTTAATGGAGGACCACAACAACTGCAACTAAGATCATCCAGAAACCCTGCCGTAGAGGATCTAGAAGAGGAGCAGCTATGGATATACCCAATACCCAGGTGACACGGAAGGATAACTTCTGTGGTTGTACTTCTTTTAAAAAACCCGAGTAAAGACAGTAAATTTATCGTAAAGACTCATATCACTCCTGTAAATTGTAACGTAGTAATAGGGATAGTTAATATTACTAAATAATAGTAGCCTGAAACTGCAAACAGGTATAACTAAGTAAAAAGTAAATGAACCTATTCTTCAAATGGTTTACATAATGTTCTAAATAATCCGTAATATCATAAATATTAAAGCCCGGATCCGTGGTATTTTATTAAATATGCAACTGTATGATTTTGAGCTCATCAGAAGAATGTTTTAAGTAGAATGAAAGCGTTTAGTTCAGAATTTAATCACTAAGTAAGAATCATGAATGTTGTAGGTAACATCTTAGTAACATCCTAACAAATCAGAAACCTTACATTGAAATTTGTAATAATGAGATGTCTTTGCTAAACCCAAGAGAGTGAGTAAATTTACGAAACCTTAATCTAACTCCTAAATTTTACAGGTTCCTCATTTGTGTGTAAGCAATAAGTACATACAATGGCAGCCGGTTTAATTGACAAGGGCCAATTAAACGGGTTCCCAGTGTTATAACGTCGAAAAGACGAGACGTTATAAAGTACGCCACTCTGCTTATAATCATACACTCTGCTAATTTCAAAAAGGCATAATTAATAATTAGAGTCGTATAAGACGCTTCCCTGTTGATTATTAAAGTAATAACAAACAGTAACCTAACAAAAAAGGCGTAAATTTATTCACTCTTAATTTGCTGAGCAAAGCACAGAGTAATTATTCACTTTGGTAAGAGAACCATGCTGCGAAAATACTTAGAATAATTAGATTAAAATAATTACCCTAAAGCCCCAATTATATGAGCGATAATCGTGTGTATCAGATATAGTGTTTACCCTATAGTATAAAATAAAAAAAAAAATTGTTTTTAATAATAATATAATCCAGTAGGAAGAGGAAATTATGAGTAAAACCCAAAGTAAAATAGAGCTAAATTTAAATAAAGGTAATACGCAAGTCCCCGCATGTAAAACTATTCCATTTTCAACCTGTTGGTATACAGACACGCTGTTTCCTGTAGAATTCGTGTTGAGGAATGTACGATGTCAATTCATTGTTGTTATTTCCCCCCTTTAGCAAGCCCCTCGTTAAGCGAACAATACAAACCAATTTTAAAGTCATTGTATTGGTATCCGCGTCACAATTATTATAATTAAACTATAAAGTTTTACCTTAATCCGTCAATGTGATCGCTTAACTTTTCTTCTAACGCGTTTCGGATTGTTAATCCATCATCAGAGGTTAAAATAATTCGTCGGTTAAGACTTCGTTAAACATTAAAAGTTGCGTAAAAGACATTTAAAAATTACACTAAAAGAACATTTAAAAATATAGTCCACAATCACAGCGACGTAGCGGATGCGAGTGCGCACTCAATACCGGTCAGCGACGTACTGCACAGTTTATTGGAGTTTTCATGTTATCTATTGATGTGTTGGGGTATGTATTCTATGGCTATGTTATCTATAATCTTATCGTATAGTGTATGCGATTTAAATGCCAATTGTTCGTTTAATATATTATTGGGATTATTTCTGAAGGCTCGGTAAATTTCGAACTCTTCTACCGCATCCATATATCGTCCTTTTCTGCAAATGTGTAAGGGTTTGCAATTTGTCTCAAAATTTGTATAATTATGATTTAATGTGACGAGATGTTTAGCGTAGTTTGATTTATTTATATTTGAAATGCTCGTGGGTAAGTGTTCTTTATATCTTTCGAAAAAGGTCCTGCCAGTCTGACCAATGTAATGCATGTTGCAGTCATCACATATCATTTTGTATATACCCGTTCTTTTTTCAATTGATGTACGTGTGGCATTATTTAGCATTTTACGGATATTGTTGGTTGTTCTAAATGCGATGTGGATGTTATGTTTTTTAAAGGTGTTTCTAATGAGCATTGAAAAGTTGTTAGTATAATCAATCGCCATATATATTGCGTTCGTCGTGACACGGTGAGGGTTGTTAGTTCTGCGTTTGTGTCTAAGCATCAAACGTTCCACTAATGAACTGCGGTAACCGTTCGTAATTGCAACATGTTTAATTATATCTACTTCTTCTTTGTGGTTGGCGGGATCTAAAGGTACGCTGTATAGTCTGTGTATCATACTATTGAATGCGGCCATTTTTTGTGAGTGCGGGTGGAAAGAATCAGCATGTATAACACCATCAGTTGTGGTGGGTTTTCTGTATATTCTGTATTGAAATTTATTATTATGTTTCATAAAAGTTAAGTCCAGAAAATTTATGGCATTGTCTGATTCTATTTCAAGTGTGAATTGTATGTTTTTGGTAATGTTATTCATGTAATGTAACAACATGTTTGCCTGTCTCGTTGTCCCGTCAAATATTACAAACGTGTCATCCACGTATCTTTTATAAAATGAGATGTTACGTTGCCATTTATTGTGTGGGGATAGCAAATATGTATTTTCAAAGTTATTCAGGAAAATGTCAGCCAGCAAACCAGACAAGGGTGAACCCATTGCAAGACCCTCCTCTTGAATAAAAATTGTATCATTGAATGTGAAATAATTCTGTTGTAATACTACGTCCAATAACAGCAACAATTCTGTTATTTTTTGTAGATTTAACTTTCCTGTACGTATTAAATTATTTCTTAGAATGTCTAAGGTTGTCTTTACTGGGACACTTGTATATAGGTTGACTATGTCAAAGGAGATTAACTTATGCTGACTATTAATGCTGAAGTCTTTAGTTAGTTTTATTAGTTCAATGCTATTTTTTATAGCATGATTATTGTCTATGGTTATGTTACTTTTTATTAATTGGACCAATTTCTTAGATACTTTATAACCTGGGGCTGTTGTGTAATTAACAAGAGGTCTTATCGGTATATTTGGTTTATGGATCTTGGGTAAACCGTTGAACATTGGTGCGTGTGCGATTATGGGTTTTAACTGGCGGCGTGTAGTTTCGTCAAAAAGGTGTGTGCATTTATTAATCGCTTGGTTGATGTATTTTATATACTTCGTTGTGGGATCCGAGTCTATGGCTCTTATGTTGTTGTTATGAATAAATTCGTATACTTTTTGTTGGTACATGTCTATTGGTAGAATAACCATAGTGTTGCCCTTGTCAGATTTAGTGGCTATGGCCTTATGTTCGTTTAGTTTATGTTTAATTTGTATAACAGTTTTCTTTTCACTTATATATTTCTTTTTTAAATTGTTAGAAAAATTTTTTAAATTGTTAAATTTTTCTAACAATTTAAAAAAGAAATATATAAGTGAAAAGAAAACTGTTATACAAATTAAACATAAACTAAACGAACATAAGGCCATAGCCACTAAATCTGACAAGGGCAACACTATGGTTATTCTACCAATAGACATGTACCAACAAAAAGTATACGAATTTATTCATAACAACAACATAAGAGCCATAGACTCGGATCCCACAACGAAGTATATAAAATACATCAACCAAGCGATTAATAAATGCACACACCTTTTTGACGAAACTACACGCCGCCAGTTAAAACCCATAATCGCACACGCACCAATGTTCAACGGTTTACCCAAGATCCATAAACCAAATATACCGATAAGACCTCTTGTTAATTACACAACAGCCCCAGGTTATAAAGTATCTAAGAAATTGGTCCAATTAATAAAAAGTAACATAACCATAGACAATAATCATGCTATAAAAAATAGCATTGAACTAATAAAACTAACTAAAGACTTCAGCATTAATAGTCAGCATAAGTTAATCTCCTTTGACATAGTCAACCTATATACAAGTGTCCCAGTAAAGACAACCTTAGACATTCTAAGAAATAATTTAATACGTACAGGAAAGTTAAATCTACAAAAAATAACAGAATTGTTGCTGTTATTGGACGTAGTATTACAACAGAATTATTTCACATTCAATGATACAATTTTTATTCAAGAGGAGGGTCTTGCAATGGGTTCACCCTTGTCTGGTTTGCTGGCTGACATTTTCCTGAATAACTTTGAAAATACATATTTGCTATCCCCACACAATAAATGGCAACGTAACATCTCATTTTATAAAAGATACGTGGATGACACGTTTGTAATATTTGACGGGACAACGAGACAGGCAAACATGTTGTTACATTACATGAATAACATTACCAAAAACATACAATTCACACTTGAAATAGAATCAGACAATGCCATAAATTTTCTGGACTTAACTTTTATGAAACATAATAATAAATTTCAATACAGAATATACAGAAAACCCACCACAACTGATGGTGTTATACATGCTGATTCTTTCCACCCGCACTCACAAAAAATGGCCGCATTCAATAGTATGATACACAGACTATACAGCGTACCTTTAGATCCCGCCAACCACAAAGAAGAAGTAGATATAATTAAACATGTTGCAATTACGAACGGTTACCGCAGTTCATTAGTGGAACGTTTGATGCTTAGACACAAACGCAGAACTAACAACCCTCACCGTGTCACGACGAACGCAATATATATGGCGATTGATTATACTAACAACTTTTCAATGCTCATTAGAAACACCTTTAAAAAACATAACATCCACATCGCATTTAGAACAACCAACAATATCCGTAAAATGCTAAATAATGCCACACGTACATCAATTGAAAAAAGAACGGGTATATACAAAATGATATGTGATGACTGCAACATGCATTACATTGGTCAGACTGGCAGGACCTTTTTCGAAAGATATAAAGAACACTTACCCACGAGCATTTCAAATATAAATAAATCAAACTACGCTAAACATCTCGTCACATTAAATCATAATTATACAAATTTTGAGACAAATTGCAAACCCTTACACATTTGCAGAAAAGGACGATATATGGATGCGGTAGAAGAGTTCGAAATTTACCGAGCCTTCAGAAATAATCCCAATAATATATTAAACGAACAATTGGCATTTAAATCGCATACACTATACGATAAGATTATAGATAACATAGCCATAGAATACATACCCCAACACATCAATAGATAACATGAAAACTCCAATAAACTGTGCAGTACGTCGCTGACCGGTATTGAGTGCGCACTCGCATCCGCTACGTCGCTGTGATTGTGGACTATATTTTTAAATGTTCTTTTAGTGTAATTTTTAAATGTCTTTTACGCAACTTTTAATGTTTAACGAAGTCTTAACCGACGAATTATTTTAACCTCTGATGATGGATTAACAATCCGAAACGCGTTAGAAGAAAAGAAGAAAAGTTAAGCGATCACATTGACGGATTAAGGTAAAACTTTATAGTTTAATTATAATACAAACCACCCTCTCGCATTGAATCGCCACCCCAACAGCTGGGTAACAGCGGTAAACAATAGAGAACGGTGAACTCTCTGTGTGAAATCTCTTTTGCCTATCAAAAATCATATTCTCTCATTATCTGCTGAGATAATTTAGATTAGATTTATTAGTATAAGATTGTTATCGTATATGTATATATATATATATATTGTTACAACACAAATAAGCCAACCCAGTACCAGGGGTAAAAAACTATAGTTATAAATATAAAAATACTTCATATCAAATAAAATGATTAATTCAAATAAAATATAAAGAATATGACTCGACGAACGACGACTTTGACCTAACCCAAGTGATTGACCCAACAACAGGAAACAAATGAAGAAGGGAACCACACAAATAACCAACGAGAATAAGAGAAGAAAGTGATAAACCCAAACAAAAAGGAAACAAGTTCATGGGATTAAACGACCCCAAAATACCCAAAGAAAAGGATGGAAAAACCAAAGTATTAATCAAATAATGAAAATGAAGAAGAAGGAAAAAGGTAGAAGTGAAAACCAATAATGATTCACAAAACGAGTAGTAAAGCATAGGAGAAGGAGAAATAAAGCACTCAAGAAGAATATTGGAACCTAACCAATGGTTATCCTGAGAAAGGAAAAAGTAACGGTTACTACCCATTAATGGACAAAATGATCTAGAGAAGAAACACTATTAAAAACGATTAAGGATTGAGGTGATAAAAAAGCAACCTAAACCACAAATAAAATTGTTATTAATTATTAAGTATTAATTGTTATTAATTAATTGTTATTAGTATTAAGGATATATTGTAATGAAAGAGAAATGAGTATAGGGATCACCCACTAAAAAACACATAGTATAAACAGTGATACAGTGCAATAGTGTAGGTGTAAAAACCCCAAAGTGAAGTGATAAGATACGCTAGTTAAATTATAATTAACCATAGATAATTTAAAAGTGAAGGTGAGATATAAGTGGGAATAGGGTAAGATTTAGAATATAACTATTATAAGAAATAGTGAATAATGAAGAAAGTAGACACTTCATAAATCTGTGAAAAAACACTAAAGGTTTAAAAGTGGAAAAATAACAGTGAATAAATAGCTGGTGAAAAATAGTATTAAGTGTGAATTGTAGAATAAGATATGATAAACACTAGAAAGTGATGATGACACTATTATTTAAGAAAAGATGTTTAATAGAGTTAAGTTTAATTATAGCCGTAGTAAGTAAAAAGGGAGGATTCCAGGAAAGAATAAATTGAAGGTGTTAACATGGAGAGAATGTAAAGATTGCTTAAAGGTTAAGAAATCAAAAACTAACAAAGACACCCATGTTATAAGGGACTGTTATAAATTTAATAAAAGTGATGTTGTTTATCACAATAAAAATAATATGTATTGTAAACAAAAAATTAACAAATAATGATAAGTTGGAAGGAAGTGATGATATTTCTCACTCAAAATAATAACTCTAATAACTTATAAAGAATTGTTCATGTTAATGTTATGAATAGGATATGGCTGAATGAAATTTGCAGTCCATAAGCCTAATGTTATGTTTTAAGGATTAAAATAAAGAAAGCAATATTGACATGTAATCAACACACCAACAGACTCAAAATACAACACAACCAATAAAAATAACAAAGTATAGCCCATTAGGCTGAAACAAAATGTGATTTAAATGGAATAAGTAAAATACTATAATGGCTACTCAGGCCTAGGAAAGGCATAACTGTCAGAACCAAACAACCAAAAATTATAACAAATTGAATAAGAATTTAGAAAATCTGAGGTGAAGGAATCACCAAGAATAAATTGTAAATCATTTGTAACACAAAATATTGTAATAAGCATTTTTATACAAAAAGAAATGTAATTAACAAGCATTAACAAAATTGTAAAAACATAAAATCTGAAATTACCCAAGCTTGCGGGGTATCAAATAATCTATGAAAGGAAATAAATACTATAGTGACAATATTTAATAACCAGGAAGGAAGATGGAGGAATAACAGCAATCAGAAGATATACGAAGAATTCGAATTTTGATAACAATACATCATCTCAAAATCAACCAATCGGAATCATGTAGTTACCATGGAAACGGCAGTTGAAGGCGAAATTACTGTTGGAATAAAGAGAAGCGAAGCGTCATTAAGCGAATACAGATGCCAATATTTGGAAGAACGTTTTTCAGTGAAAATAATGCAAACAAGTATTAAAAGTTGCTCACCATGATAGCTTGAGAAGCAGATGACCGTTTGTAGCAGCCAATTCAAGACCCAAGGCCAATTAAACAGAAAATATACTTGAAAAGAACATCTAGACCCATGACGAAAAAGACACTCCATCTATTGAAGCCCCAAAATCCATGAAAACTGAATTTATGCAGCCACATCCTACCCGATTAAACAACGCAGGCACCGAGGCACGCTGAGGTGTTAAGTACAATCAAATTATTTATTTTCCAAAAACCCTAATCACTTTAAATATTTTTAAAAGGTAAATTTACTTCACTACAGAACCAATATTTCTCTTTCATAGAATATTTAAGCAAAATAACACTTAATAGAAACTTGTTAACGTTGAATATAACCTATGAATTAAACACGAACTTACAAAACACTTTTATGACACAACAGAACAGATTGTAACAGCACACATTATTATTTATGTACACATAGAATAAGGTAATATATATTTTTATTGTAACCATTGGAGTTCTTTAACTCGTAGTCACAAGAATCCACGATTTTGGAAACAAAAACTATTGTAATATTTTAACGTACACAGCAATGCAAACGCTGAATGTTTCCTTGATCATATTCGCCGAACCCTAGAGGCAAGAGTCGAATGTAAACAGTCTGTGCAAATTTATTATTGTATTATTGTCAATGTGAATGTTTTCAATTATCACCTATTAAAAAATAACTATTACAGGGAGTAACCGTCGTTATCATTTCATAGGGAGTGCTATATATAAATTACTTGTGTCTAGTTAAGAATAAATGGCACGAGCAGCGAACAAGTTGTCATTCACGCAGCAGTAGCGACGATTGTGACGGCCGTGCGAGCGGGAATTATTTGAATGCCCAATACCGCAACGCTGATAACTCGTCTAACAATAATTTTAGTTGTTTTATAAAACGACTTGGCGCCACCCGGGATTATCACACCCCTATAAATAACAGGTAAGGTTACTGCCGTATCATACAGGTGATTACATCAACGCTACGAACATCGCTAGCCACAACATTACTGTAACGACCCGGTGCGAGGCGAACGCACTAATTATAATAACACATACAAAACTGGTGTATACATTTTTCAGGTACGATCAGATCATTACGTTACAGATTGGCGACCAACAGGTGAGGCTTTAAAAGAAGGCCAACGGCAACTATGAAGAGACATTCAATGGTTACCAGGAAGGACAAACAGAAAGGAATTGAAGGTGAAGATCAACCAGAAGAGATGGAAGAAGTCGAAGAAATGATCGGGGAGCTAGTCGAAGAAGATCCTCAGTTAAACCAACCAGAAAATCCAACTCAACCAGAACCGGAGGTGGAAGTAATGGTAGGGGACCAACCTAGCAAACCCACTCAGAAAGAAGACCTGAGCACGCAGGAGATGTTCAGGATAATGATGGATCAAAGAAGACAGGACAAAGAAGAAAGAAGACAAGACAAAGAAGAATTGAATAAAAAATTAGAGTCAAACCAAGAAGAATTGAATAAAAAATTAAAGTCAAACCAAGAAGAATTGAATAAAAAATTAGAGTCAAACAAAGAAGAATTGAATAAAAAATTAGAGTCAGACAAAGAAGAATTGAATAAAAAATTAGAGTCAGACAAGGAAGAATTGAATAAAAAATTAGAATCATTGCAAGAGGGAAGGAAGGAAGACAGGAAATTTTTGGAGGAGAACATAGAGCTCCTGAACAACAAAATGGAAAGCAGCCAAGAGGCGTTAGAAAAGAAGAGTGAGGAGCTGAAGAAGCAGATAAGAAAGGATCTTGAAGTGTTAAATAACAAGATCGAAAATAATCGTGAAACACTCCAAAAACAATTGAAGGAAGAAGGCGAGAAATCAAAGGATGAATGGAGGCAACAGTTGACGGAATGTAAAGAGGAAATCAAACAGACGAATGAAACAGTAATACACGTCCAGGAAGAGTTGACTGAAAAAATAAACCACGTCCAGGAGGAAGGAATTCTCAGGATCCAAGAAATACAGAAGACCACCACCGAAGAGTGTAGCAAAAATAAACAAGAGGTGCTTCAGGTGCTGAAGGAGAGGCACAAGGAAATCCAGACTAATGTCAGCGAACGCGTTGAAAGGGTATATACCACTATCAACAAGATTGACGAAAAAACTCAAGAAAATAAAGAAAAAATCAGAGAAATCAGTCAGAAGGAGAAACAGATGCAAGAGGGACTAGACGCTTTGAGGGAGAAGCCTTGCAGTAGCACTCACATCTTTACAAACGAAAATAGGGAAGTGATCAACTTTAAGAGTTATCGAAGAAACCCCATAGAATTTCTGAAAAGGGTGGAGGAGCTCATAGAGAGAAATAGAGATACCAGATGGACGACGGTGAGAAGTCTTATCGATGAGATGTTTCAAGACACGAACGACAATTGGTGGACAGCCACACGACCAGAAATCAGCTGTACACAAGAGTTCAAAACATTGTTCCGCGAAAAATATTGGTCAGAATCGACCCAAAATGTGGTAAGAAACGACATAAGTAACGGAAGATATGAGCCACAGGCTGGGCATACACTAACATCATACTTCTTGGGAAAGGTCTGTCTAGCTCGAAACCTCGAACCGAAGATACCCGAAGAATCCCTAGTCATTCAACTGGGATATCACTATGAAGACGCTACACAGAGGGCCAGGAGACAGGGACAAATAAAGACCATACAGGGAATGGCCAATTTGCTGGAAGACCATGAAAATGACAGCCAGTATAAGAAAAACCGAATGATCAATCAAAAGTACAACTGAGGGAACGAAAATTACAATGTACCAAACTACAATTTACCATACACTTACACCCAGAACAATAACCGGAACAATATGAATCGAAACACAAACAATTACCCAGGGGACCAACCATTCCATCGGAGTCAACCCAACTATAATCAAGGTAACCAACCAAGCAACAGAGATCATCCGAATTACAACCAGGGGAACCAACCAAGTAACAGAAATGCGCAAAACCCTAGTGCACCCCATAATAACAACAGGGGAATAGAACCAGTCCGAAATCCAAATGGCCACCCGAATAATCACAACTACTATGGCAACCGGTACGACCCGAATTACCATTATAACAGGGGAAACGGGAGTAACCAGAATAGGGGCGACATGAGGCGCCAAGTCAATTTTATCAGCGGGAGGAGACAAAACAATCATCGACGATATTGTCCCGTGACGAGAACTAACACAAGGTACAACGATTCCCAATATGACAACCAGCAATCCCCAGGAACAAGAACAATAGAAGCGCCGAGGAATCACATAAATGATCAATCAACGTCGACCAATGAAATGGCAGACCAAGTAAATAGTCTGGCCAGTGGTTCCCAGCAACCTTTAAACTAAAAAGGTCAGTGCGAAACCGCCAGGACCCTTCACATGACCAATCACTTGGGTTAAAGCGACAAACCACGACGGAAAGTGAAATAAAGAAGATAACAATAATATCAACCAATTATTTTAAGGACATCAGGGAAGAACTTCTGGAGGAGGAAGATAACCCATTGTCAACAACAAATAGTGAAATAGTGCATATAAAAGCCAATATTAATGGAATCAACACTATAATAATGATCGATACTGGGTCGAATATATCTCTCATAAACCAACCTGAATTGGAGCGGATCCAGGCCAACTCCAATATACCTATCCCGACTCTACCTATAAATAATATTGTCATAATTGGTGCCACAGGCAGACAAAATAAGACCATCAGAAAACAAGTCTCCTTAGAGCTAACCAGTCAGAACACAATAATACCTATTATTTTCCTTGTCGCAAATGGATTACCATTTAACATGCTGATTGGATGCGACGCACTCAGACAACACTCAGCAATCATTGACCTGCAGAAGGGAATAGTAGTGCTTGCTTCTGAGAAGGGAGTGTGGTCAGCCAAAATAATCAACAGTAACCCAACGCAAATAACCTTAAATCATAATAAGGGGTTAAAAAGCTATTATTGTCAAACATATAAACCATCGATTACCATAGAAGATGAAGAGGGAGAGGGAGAATTGTGGAAAAGAAAAGTCGAAGAAATTAGAAGGTTCCAAAGAGAGAGACCTCAGCAAGAGATAACGGGTGAACAGGCTGAAAAACTAATAGCCATATATCAAGCATACCATCACGTTTTCTCAAATACCCCAGGAAAGGTCAAAGGATTTCAATGTAAAATAAACTTTCAAGAACCCATAGACTTTCACAGAAAATCCTACCCAATCGCCTCCTCCCTAAAAAACGAAGTGAGAACGGAAATAAATAGAATGATGGAGGAGGACATCATTGAATACAGCCAGTCTCCCTATACGAGTCCTATAGTCGCCATACCAAAAAAGAATGGTAAAGTCAGAATATGTTTAGATGCCCGAGAGATCAATAAGATGATCATTAATGACCGAACATCACCGGGAGAGATTGAAGAGATACTCAAGAAATTTCATGGCACAAATATATAAGCACCTGGGATACTGTATGTGGGTACTGGCAGGTGGAGCTGCACCCACACAGTAGGAAATACATGGCATTCATCTTCGACGGAAGGAATTACCAGTTTAAGAGGTTACCTTTCGGCCTCATTAATTCCGTCGCAGTGTTCGTCAAGTGCATGGACCAAGTCATAGGTCAGGAAGCACTGCAGTTCACAACAGTGTACGTGGACGACCTTCTAATAACATCATCTGACTGGGATGAGCACTGCGATCGGGTCAAACAGGTATTACAAAAATTATCTGAAAATAATATAACATTAAAATTAGACAAGTCCAAGTTCATAGCAAACCAAGTCAAATTCTTGGGCTTCAACTTAGCAAAACAGGGGATAACACCATCCCAAGAGAAGGTGGAAGCTATTCAGAACTTCCCCACCCCAAAGAATAAGAAGCAGCTACAATCCTTCTTAGGTATTTGTAACTACTATAGAAAGTGACAAACAAATTATTCTTATTTAACAGCAAAGTTCTCTAAACAACTATCAGCTAAAGAAAAGTGGACTTGGGGGAAGGAACAAGATGAAGTGTTAAAATTAATCAAAATAAAATTTCTTGAAACTATAATGCTACACCACCCTAATTTTGAAAAGCCATTTTACTTAAATTGTGACGCCAGTGATGTGAGCCTGGGCGCCGAATTATATCAAGAGGATAAGGACGGCCACCACCTGGTTATCAGCTTTGCCAGCAGAGTACTGAACCGCTGCGAATGTAACTACAATATTACTGAAAAGGAACTACTCAGTATTGTGTTCGCATGTGGAAAATTTAGGACGTACATCCTAGGATATCCCATCACCGTCCGAAGCGACCATAAGTCCATTTCCTTCTTGAAACAGTGAAAGTTAAGTCATGGGAGGCTTACACGATGGATACACGCATTACAAGAGTACCACATAACGTGGGAGTACATTCCAGGACGTAAAAATATTGCCGCTGATGTATTATCCAGAATAAATGTCACAGATCAGACATTTGAAGGAGAAAAGGAGAAGATCGTCAAAGTGTTTTGTATAATAAAGGATAGAAAGGACCTGGAAGATATTCTGAACGAGGTAGTGGTACAGCAGAAACAAGATTCAAAATTACTAAACATAAGAAACAGACTGTTAGAAGATGAAGAAGTTGTGAATAAATATTATTGTATCCACCAAGATATACTCTTTGTTAAAACAAAAAAACATAATAGCACATGGAAACTTGTAGTTCCAAAAACATTAGAAAATAAGATAATTAAGGATTATCATGTTCGATACGGACATATGGGAACTGTAAAAATTGTAAAAGCATTGGAGGAGGAAGTCTTTATAAAAAATATAGTAAGAAAGGTAAACCAAAATATTAAAACTTGTATAATATGTCAAATGGTAAAGACCAATAACGAGAAAAAAGAGGGAACCATGATACCCATCACCTCAACAACAAAGTTAGAAAAAGTATTCCTCGATATATGTGGTCCATTCCCACGTAGCGGAGGGAGACATAAATACAAGTTTATTGTAATCATGTTAAACCACTATACAAAATATATGAAATTATATGCAATAAACAGAGCTACTACTAAGAAAATATTAGAAATAATAAAAACTAAATATATAACTGAAGTGGGAAAACCATGCATGATAATAACTGACCATGGAACGCAGTTCAAGGGAAAGAAGTGGCGAAACGAGTTACTAAAAGAGAATATAAAAACCTATAAAACATCCAAATACCACCCTAGTAGTAACCCTGCAGAAAGAGTGCTAAGGGAAGTTGGACGAATACTAAGAACTTATTGTCATAACAACCAAAAAGAATGGCAAAAGTATTTGGCTTCAACTGAAGTATTTCTAAATATTAGTTACCACCAATTTACTTAAAACACCCCATACTTGATGATGTTTGGAAAAAAGCCCCACAGAGAGATACAAGAACTAATCAACTTCCCAGTCAACCCAGAAGACCCCTATGATGAAAACCAATGTTATAACCGTATTATGGAGAAAATAGAAAAACAAAGAGCAAGGTATTCACAAAACCTAATTAAAATAATAAAATACAACAAGGGAGAGAGAGTACTAATCAAAAACAGGGAACTACCCAGTACACTTGAAGGAATAGCCAAAAAATTGCTATTATTATATGTCGGGCCGTATGTCATCACGAAGGACAATGGAAACAATACTTATGAGATAAGTAATATAACCACCAAAAAAGTAAAAGGAGTTTACAACCAAGCTTCAATAAAGAAGTTCTGTGAAGAAAACTAAGTAACTATAAATAAAAATAAAAAATGCCAAAATTCAAAAATTACGTGAGCACAACTTGCAACAATATTTCGATGACTTATGAGGCATAAAATAAAAAATATAAAAACAAAGGAATGAGTTACATAAATTCCTACTAAGTGAAATCAACTTACAATCTATTAAAAAGTTGATATATGAAGTATATAAAATAATTAAACAAAATGTACCAAAATAGGAATACGCTACAAAAATTCCTATGATGTAAGAGAATTAACTTACAAAGAATTATCAAAAATGATATTTAATACAAACTAAAATAAACAAAAATAAAATCAAACTAAAAACTGATAAGATAAATACCTGAAATTATAATGAATCAAAGGTATTCAAAGAAAAAAAAAATCTAAACTGGTACAAAGAAAAAGAGAAGTTATGTATGAATCAAATATACAAGCTATGGCTAAAGCAAACTATTGCTAAATAACTGAAAAAAGAATAAAGATGTCTAAGATAATTAAAATGATCACAACGAGAATTGAAAACAAAATAATGAAAAGTTAGATATGATGAAATTAACATATGAATAAATAAAAAACAATCAATTGTATGAGCAAATGATAGTATATATAGCAAAGGTACAGCGGAAGGAAGAATGAGTAAAAGGCCAAAGTGATCTAAAAACAAACCACAAGGTGGACAATCCCAAAATATATTATTATTATTAATTTAAGTCACAAGTTGACAAAAAGGTATTTAAGATTGACTGTTGAAAAGTCCAGCAATCCAAATAAACTGAGCAGAGATGATGTTCCTCTGGTCTCAGAAAAGTGAGTAGTAATGGGAGAAACCAGCTACTAAAGTTAGGAAAAAAACTGTGTATAAGGGAGAACACACCAATGGAAATAAAATAAAAAACAGATCCAAATAAAATGGAATGAATTAAGTAAGAAGAGATATAAAGAATGGAGAAACAAACAAGAAAGAAAAGGAAAAAGATTATATATAACTGATAATTTCATAAAAAACTATGCTAGTGTTTTATCAAAATGATCAATTTTAAAGGAGAGGCATTATGTTACAACACAAATAAGCCAACCCAGTACCAGGGATAAAAAACTATAGTTATAAATGTAAAAATACTTCATATCAAATAAAATGATTAATTCAAATAAAATATAAAGAATATGACTCGACGAACGACGACTTTGACCTAACCCAAGTGATTGACCCAACAACAGGAAACAAATGAAGAAGGGAACCACACAAATAACCAACGAGAATAAGAGAAGAAAGTGATAAACCCAAACAAAAAGGAAACAAGTTCATGGGATTAAACGACCCCAAAATACCCAAAGAATAGGATGGAAAAACCAAAGTATTAATCAAATAATGAAAATGAAGAAGAAGGAAAAGGTAGAAGTGAAAACCAATAATGATTCACAAAACGAGTAATAAAGCATAGGAGAAGGAGAAATAAAGCACTCAAGAAGAATATTGGAACTTAACCAATGGTTATCCTGAGAAAGGAAAAAGTAACGGTTACTACCCATTAATGGACAAAATGATCTAGAGAAGAAACACTATTAAAAATGATTAAGGATTGAGGTGATAAAAAAGCAACCTAAACCACAAATAAAATTGTTATTAATTATTAAGTATTAATTGTTATTAGTATTAAGGATATATTGTAATGAAAGAGAAATGAGTATAGGGATCACCCACTAAAAAACACATAGTATAAACAGTGATACAGTGCAATAGTGTAGGTGTAAAAACCCCAAAGTGAAGTGATAAGATACGCTAGTTAAATTATAATTAACCATAGATAATTTAAAAGTGAAGGTGAGATATAAGTGGGAATAGGGTAAGATTTAGAATATAACTATTATAAGAAATAGTGAATAATGAAGAAAGTAGACACTTCATAAATCTGTGAAAAAACACTAAAGGTTTAAAAGTGGAAAAATAACAGTGAATAAATAGCTGGTGAAAAATAGTATTAAGTGTGAATTGTAGAATAAGATATGATAAACACTAGAAAGTGATGATGACACTATTATTTAAGAAAAGATGTTTAATAGAGTTAAGTTTAATTATAGCCGGTAGTAAGTAAAAAGGGAGGATTCCAGGAAAGAATAAATTGAAGGTGTTAACATGGAGAGAATGTAAAGATTGTTTAAAGGTTAAGAAATCAAAAACTAACAAAGACACCCATGTTATAAGGGACTGTTATAAATTTAATAAAAGTGATGTTGTTTATCACAATAAAAATAATATGTATTGTAAACAAAAAATTAACAAATAATGATAAGTTGGAAGGAAGTGATGATATTTCTCACTCAAAATAATAACTCTAATAACTTATAAAGAATTGTTCATGTTAATGTTATGAATAGGATATGGCTGAATGAAATTTGCAGTCCATAAGCCTAATGTTATGTTTTAAGGATTAAAATAGAGAAAGCAATATTGATATATAATCAACACACCAACAGACTCAAAATACAACACAACCAATAAAAATAACAAAGTAAAGCCCATTAGGCTGAAACAAAATGTGATTTAAATGGAATAAGTAAAATACTATAATGGCTACTCAGGCCTAGGAAAGGCATAACTGTCAGAACCAAACAACCAAAAATTATAACAAATTGAATAAGAATTTAGAAAATCTGAGGTGAAGGAATCACCAAGAATAAATTGTAAATCATTTGTAACACAAAATATTGTAATAAGCATTTTTATACAAAAAGAAATGTAATTAACAAGCATTAACAAAATTGTAAAAACAAAATCTGAAATTACCCAAGCTTGCGGGGTATCAAAATAATCTATGAAAGGAAATAAATACTATAGTGACAATATTTAATAACCAGGAAGGAAGATGGAGGAATAACAGCAATCAGAAGATATACGAAGAATTCGAATTTTGATAACAATACATCATCTCAAAATCAACCAATCGGAATCATGTAGTTACCATGGAAACGGCAGTTGAAGACGAAATTACCGTTGGAATAAAGAGAAGCGAAGCGTCATTAAGCGAATACAGATGCCAATATTTGGAAGAACGTTTTTTCAGTGAAAATAATGCAAACAAGTATTAAAAGTTGCTCACCATGATAGCTTGAGAAGCAGATGACCGTTTGTAGCAGCCAATTCAAGACCCAAGGCCAATTAAACAGAAAATATACTTGAAAAGAACATCTAGACCCATGACGAAAAAGACACTCCATCTATTGAAGCTCCAAAATCCATGAAAACTGAATTTATGCAGCCACATCCTACCCGATTAAACAACGCAGGCACCGAGGCACGCTGAGGTGTTAAGTACAATCAAATTATTTATTTTCCAAAAACCCTAATCACTTTAAATATTTTTAAAAGGTAAATTTACTTCACTACAGAACCAATATTTCTCTTTCATAGAATATTTAAGCAAAATAACACTTAATAGAAACTTGTTAACGTTGAATATAACCTATGAATTAAACACGAACTTACAAAACACTTTTACGACACAACAGAACAGATTGTAACAGCACACATTATTATTTATGTACACATAGAATAAGGTAATATATATTTTTATTGTAACCATTGGAGTTCTTTAACTCGTAGTCACAAGAATCCACGATTTTGGAAACAAAAACTATTGTAATATTTTAACGTACACAGCAATGCAAACGCTGAATGTTTCCTTGATCATATTCGCTGAACCCTAGAGGCAAGAGTCGAATGTAAACAGTCGGTGCAAATTTATTATTGTATTATTGTCAATGTGAATGTTTTCAATTATCACCTATTAAAAAATAACTATTACAGGGAGTAACCGTCGTTATCATTTCATAGGGAGTGCTATATATAAATTACTTGTGTCTAGTTAAGAATAAATGGCACGAGCAGCGAACAAGTTGTCATTCACGCAGCAGTAGCGACGATTGTGACGGCCGTGCGAGCGGGAATTATTTGAATGCCCAATATCGCAACGCTGATAACTCGTCTAACAATAATTTTAGTTGTTTTATAAAACGACTTGGCGCCACCCGGGATTATCACACCCCTATAAATAACAGGTAAGGTTACTGCCGTATCATACAGGTGATTACATCAACGCTACGAACATCGCTAGCCACAACATTACTGTAACTACCCGGTGCGAGGCGAATGCACTAATTATAATAACACATACAAAACTGGTGTATACATTTTGCAGGTACGATCAGATCATTACGTTACAATATATATATATATATATGTATTTAAATGACTTCAAATTTCATGATAGTGTTTAGATTAGGTTACATATTTTAACATACGTAGTACATGTTTACATAGTACGGTTACGTATATGTACATGTTTGTACATAAGTAGTACATAAGATTTAAAAGAGATTCTCGTAATCTCGTCTCAGTCGTAAGAATGGCTCAATTTAACCCCGACTTATTGTTAAAGGATGAACTGAGCTATGAAGCTTTGTTACGCGGTCTCCCATACTCTAATAACGTAACGGTAGCGGAACTGCGCAAAACATTACGTGAGAATAGACCAGACATACCCTCACAGTTGAATCGTTTAAGCGTAGTAGACTTTGATAGTGAATGGGAAACATGCTATCATAAATATAGGGAGCTTACCTCCATCGCACAAACCCTGCGAGATGAGAAATCCCCCGCGGTAATTTTAAGAACAACACAAAGAATAGAACATCTGACCCGCCGCATCAACAATTTGTTGAATTGGCCCGGTGCTAAAGTTACTCCGCCAGACGTGCAAAAATTCGCGGAAGAAGCTCTACAACAATTACCTGAGATAATGCGCGAATTACGTAGAAGGTCCGAATCGTTTAGAAGAGAAGAGATCGAAGAAGCAATGTCGAAACTAAATATCTCCCCCACTCAATCTCCTACTCAAGAACAGCAACCCAGTGGTGTAAATTTTCAGTTTCTCCAGAAATCTACAAAAAAATCAGTAAGGATTGGTTAACGGTTAGTCAAGTGAATACCCTCCCCGTAACCGCAGCTCCACTTCCAAATGAACTAGAGAATATTACCAGTAATTACGATTTACCACCTCTTTTACAGACAAACCAGTCAGCGGAAAAACCTGTAATGACGTCGCAATTAAATTTCAGCACTGAGTTCTATGGAAAAATAACTCACCCCGTAGAACGGATTCTATCTGAAATCCCCACCACAGATGGGCTGAATATTACTAAACTCCTAGGCTTTATCAAGTATCTGTTACAAATAAAGGATCTACGACAACTAAAAGATGACCAAATTTTACAAGTACTTCTACCCAAATGTAGATCTCCTTTAAAAGATCATGTGTTAGAGTCACTAAGGTATCATCACACTGTAGAAGAACTACACACCTCCCTGATAAGACATTTCATCCCCACCGGTATCTACGAAGAATTAAAGCGGAATTCTGTACTTCATGTGCAAGGAGCATACGAGAGACTAGCTCATTATATATCTGAAATAAGGGAATCGGCCTTATTACTACAAGTCAGCTGGAGTGAACAACAGCTAGTAGACACTATCTTAGTAGGACTATCCCCTGAGGAGCGATCTCGCTTATCACTTATGAAGAGACCCACCACATTCACAGATCTGGAACTGTGTTGCATTCATTCATCCAACGTCTGGTATTCAGATCAGAACAGATGCGTGTTAATGTCCCAGACTCAACGCAGGAATGAATCCCTACCCCTAGGATCCGATACTCGAACATACAGCGATAAGTGATTCGTTAGAAATTCTAAAACATCTAACCACCTACAAAAACCCCAACAGCATGCGAGCGATGCCAATAACGAAAGAAGATGTTATAACTGTGGAAAGTCCGGACACATTAGTAAGCAATGTAAACAAAAACAGTACCAACAAAGAACCTATCAGTCAAAAAACATGTGAAGCAGGAAGAACCAAAATCCTACGTCTTCCGCCACATCAAAAGGAAAGGTATAAACACAGATCACCGAAAGAAACCAAAGAAAATAAACAAACGGATAGACCCTTACGTGGCAAGATTTATTGACAAGTGCAACTCTATTGGTACATGCAAAACAAGTATATGCCGATTACCCTACATACATATAGACCGTGGAGCTACTAATACCCTCGGTTTAATCGATTCGGGATCTACACGTAGTCTTATCAGCCAACAGCTAGCCACCGTATTAGCTAACCATAATCTTATTAGACGTAGCCAAACCGTGAACATAAAGTGTGCTACCACGAATAAGCAAAACCTAATTATATCACACAGCATTACAGTCAAATTAAAAATAAAGAATTTAACTTGGTATGTTCCACTACTAGTAGCTGAAGTATTAGGACAAAACTTAATATTAGGTGCCGATTTTATAAGCAAAACTGGCTTAATTCTCGACATATACGCTAAACAATATTGCTTTAGATTTGACCGTACTCGAAAATATCAGTTCGATTCCGAGCTAAATAACAGCGGGAATTGCGAAACATCTGCTACGCATCTGGAGCATCATGAATCTGGTTTAAGTCGTTTAAAAGGTAATGAGCGACAAAGAATTCAAAAGTTAATAAGAGAATTTTCTACTGTACTCACACCCAAGTTAGGATTGACCAATCTCATTGAATACAAAATAAATCTCAGCGACAACAAAGTAATACGTCTCCACCCATACAAATTATCGCCGCCCAAGATGGAAATAATGAGAAACCAAATCAACAAACTTCTAGAACAACACGTCATAGAACCGTCCACTTCTCCATACTCATCGCCTGCATTCCTAGTACCGAAAGGAACTGACAAACATAGACTAGTCGTGGATTATAGACAGCTGAATAAGAGTATAGAATTTGAATCTATTCCACTGCCCGACATTCACAGCGCATTCCATTATTTTACCAAAGCGAAAATCTTCACCATAATGGACCTCAACCAGGCTTTTCACCAAATCCCCCTAGCTGAAGAATCAAAACACCTAACTGCATTCGCTGTCCCATTTAATCTATATCAATTTACTAGAGTACCCTTCGGAATATCACAAGGAAGTTCAGTATGTAGCAGACTGTTAGAGAAAATATTCCATGACATTAAATTTAAATTCGTGTATCACTATCTTGACGACATAGTAGTATATAGTGAATCGATGGATCAGCACATTCATCATTTGCGTGAGGTATTATCAAGGTTAAAGAACGCTGGACAAACTGTAAACCCCAGTAAAGTCAATTTCGCTGTAAACCAATTCTCTTTCCTAGGTCATATAGTATCGGCCGAAGGTAAGGTTAGCATAGACCCCGAACGCACGCGTGCCATCCGAGAATTTTTACCACCTAGGGACACCAAAGGTATAGCTCGATTTTTAGGTATGATCAATTACCTTCACAAGTACATACCCCACCTAGTGGATATAGCATCCCCATTAAACGCATTAAGGAAGAAAGAAACGAAATTCGAGTGGACTACTCGACACCAAGCCGCATTTGAAACACTCAAAGAAAGCATAATATCTCCCCCTGTATTGCAGTTAGCAGATTTCAGTAAACCATTTGTAGTACAGACCGACAGTTCGAGTGTAGCATTAGGAGCAGTTATATACCAAGAGATAGATAATACAAGACTACCAATCAGCTATGCTTCACGAACTTTGACGGACCAAGAAAGGAAGTTCTCAGCCTATGAACTCGAATGTTTAGCTGTAGTGTTCGCCTTTGAAAAATTCAAACCTTTTTTGGAACACTAGAGACCGACAGCCAAGCTGTATCGTGGTTGTTGAACCATCCAAAACAGTTAGGTCATATCGGAAGATGGGTGTTAAGATTAAACTGCTACAAGTTTAAAGTACAACATATTCGTGGTACCCAAAATGTAGTTGCCGATACACTATCCCGCATGTTCCAACTACCCAATAAAATACCAGGAGAAGACAACGTTGAAACAGCTACTATCAATACGCTAATAACAGAATTCCCACTAGCATTTAAGGATATAGCACACCACCAACAACAAGATCCTTATTTAAGTAAAATAATAGAACAAATAGATAAAGGAAACTATTCTGAAAAGTATACCTTGAGTAAACGAGTACTTTGTTATAAAAAAGCTAACGGAAAGTCATTGAGAATAATCGCCCCTGACATTATTAAACCCATGCTTATGGAATACTACCACTCATCAACCATTGGAGCTCATATGGGAATAAGGAAAACGATACATCGCATTCGCAAGGACTATCATTGGGAAAACATGAACAGTCAAATAACTAGGTTTGTGAAACAATGCGAAATCTGTGCCCTTAGCAAGCCAGCAAGAAACAGTCAAATCGGGAAATTAATCTCGGAAATCCCCACGACACCCTTTTTAAAGATATACATAGATTTTTCTGGACCATATCCCCGTTCTAAGTCAGGAAATACAATGCTATTAATTTGCGTGGACTCTTTCACTAAATTCGTATGGATGTATCCTATGAGACGTGCCTTAGCATCTACGACAATAAAAATTCTGCAAGAGAGACTATTTAAAGACTTCGGTACACCAGTACACCTAGTATCTGACAACGGACCTCAGTTTAAATCCAAAGAATTCAACGACATGTGTTTCAAACTAGGAATAAATCACATTACAGTCACAGAGTACTGACCGCAAGGGAACCTAGCTGAAAGATACTTGCGAAACCTAAAATCAGCCTTAATAGCTTACCACGCTAAAGACCAAACAGCTTGGGATCAAAATCTATCCTGGATACAATTTGCCTTCAACTCGGCGTATCATGAAGGACACAAATCAACACCCTTTGGTTTACTATATAAGTATAAACCGAACCACCCGTTAGCCACCAAGTGGAAAATTCATGAATTATTACCCCGCGAAATAAATGGGGGTAATATAAAGAAAATTGGAACGAAGCTCGCGCAAATTTGAGAGCGAATCTACTAAAATCGCGAAAATATCACGAGCAGAATAATAGGGAAATAAAGTACAAGGTAGGTGACTTGGTTATGTATAAAACTCACCCGACGAGTAGAGCCGTTGATAGGACCACCTCCAAACTATCTTACCGATGGTGTGGCCCCTACACGATTCACAAGTACATCACCCCCGTAACAGTAGCACTGTACGAACCAAATACAGATAATTACGTTTGCAGAAGTCATGTGTCTCAAATAAAAGATTTTCACAAAGAAGAAACACTATCGTGAGCAAGTAGGTAAACAAAGAAAACAAACCGAAGTATTATGAAATAAATATAGGCAACATCCTATATTGTAATTGAGTCTAAACTCAAACAGCGCGTAAGAATAAGAGCGAGGCCTGATCAACCTTAGTTGCTGTTCTACGAAAATAAAATAAATAATGAAAAGTCAGCTGACGAACCACAAACCCCTACCTAAGAAAATAAAAAGTAACATTATAGTTATTACAACATATTTTACGTTACTACTTACGATGAACATGGTGATAGTAATACACTGAATTATAGTTCACGTTTGCGACGAACAACTCACTAACCAAAGGAGTAAGAGAAATACGAAACTAGAAAATAAAAGAATTTGTAGACCACAACTCAGTCAAAATAATCGACGAAAATAATCAGCGAAAAGACGCGTTGAAACTTATAAAGGTGAGAATACTCTTCTGTAAGAACACAGTAGAAACCTTACCCTTACAGTATAGCTGTATACACGTATACAAGTGTGTATCTGAAACATACTCATGAGTGTAACTCCGTAAAACGAGTGAACAACAAAAAAAAACCGGTAGTAGCATTAAGAAATAGAAATAAGGTAGATTTATGTATTTGTATATTTTATGTGTTTTATGAGTGTTAAATTTTAGGTGATTTAGATAGTATGTAAGATAATCGTATATTTCTTACGAATGGATTAGAGTAAATCAAAGTAACCATGTAGAAAGAGATTTCATCACGAGGTTCTGAGTTAAGTATAATTCTACTTCTTAGATATGCCCTTTGGAATCCACAAATGTCGTCCCATGTGTCTTCTTTAAGTAGAGGAGGATGTGACGATTTAAAACAAATTTTAAATAGCACAAAACAAAAATTTTTTTTGTTCAAAATAACCCATAATAGAATAATCCACCCTCCCCTTTGTAGCAAATAACCGGTACAAACATGTGAAAATCTAGTACTGACACGCAAATTATCCAGTTGTTACGCTAATTAAAATTATCATTGTAATTATCTCTAAAAGACTTGTTAATCACAAATAAAATACAGACGAAAATAAAGAAGCTGTAGTATAATTAATAGTAGCTAATTAAAGGTAAAATAATAATAATCAGAAAGAACTACTTTTCTCTCGATGTGTAAACTACGCTAAATCACTACTCACGGCCCCTAAACCAACCCCATTCGTCTCTGAATCGCGTCCGAAGCAACTGCTTAGCCATGTGTTGCGAGAAGAAATAAGTGTTATATTACCAAACTATGTAGAACCAAATAGGTGCTTTTGTAAAAAAAAAAAAGAGAAATAGGTAGAGGAGAGCGTAAATATGTAGTGAAAGGAAGTAAAAATATAAATATACAAACAGTGTGGCCATGACATCTCTTTAAGAAAGTGTACAACAATTACAGTATATACAATACTAAATCATAATGTAACAGTAGTGCAGTCTAACATAAATGTGAATAGTGAAAATGACCTTCTGAAATAAAACAACAACAACTCACTACGAGCACCATGTATCCAGAGACCGAGCATCATGAATAAACAACACACTTAGAGTCAACAGATTTAATGGAGGACCACTACAACTGCAACTAAGATCATCCAGAAACCCCGCCGTAGAGGATCTAGAAAACGAGCAGCTATGGATATACCCAATACCCAGGTGACACGGAAGGATAACTTCTGTGGTTGTACTTCTTTTAAAAAACCCGAGTAAAGACAGTAAATTTATCGTAAAGACTCATATCACTCCTGTAAATTGTAACGTAGTAATAGGGATAGTTAATATTACTAAATAATAGTAGCCTGAAACTGCAAACAGGTATAACTAAGTAAAAAGTAAATGAACCTATTCTTCAAATGGTTTACATAATGTTCTAAATAATCCGTAATATCATAAATATTAAAGCCCGGATCCATGGTATTTTATTAAATATGCAACTGTATGATTTTGAGCTCATCAGAAGAATGTTTTAAGTAGAATGAAAGCGTTTAGTTCAGAATTTAATCACTACGTAAGAATCAGGAATGTTGTAGGTAACATCTTAGTAACATCCTAACAAATCAGAAACCTTATTGAAATTTGTAATAAAGAGATGTCTTTGCTAAACCCAAGAGAGTGAATAAATTTACGAAACCTCAATCTAACTCCTAAACTTTACAGGTTCCTCATTTGTGTGTAAGCAATAAGTACATACAATGGCAGCCGGTTTAATTGACAAGGGCCAATTAAACTGGTTCCCAGTATTATAACGTCGAAAAGACGAGACGTTATACCAGATAGCATTAAAACACGTTTTTAAGCAATAAATTTTCAAAAATCTTCCGGGGGAGGACCCCAGACCCCCCCCCCTGGAAGCCATTCTTGGCACCACCACTACTGAAGTCCTGCACACGCCTATGCACATGGCGATACCTATTGTACACATTAATCAATTTTTCCTTCTGCATATCAGATATATCACATTTAAAAGTACGAATTTCGTTAATTTTGTCACGCCATAATTGTTCACTGTCCAACTCGTAAAGGATTTCATTGTCTTGTAACTGCCCTAGCTGTTCTGCTCTTCCCTGTATATGATACGTTATTCGGGTTGATGTTCTGTCACTGTCCACTAAATTAGCCGTCCATTCTCTGTGTTCCATTTTTTAGGAATAATTTTGATTTGTTCATGTCAATGATAGCGGAATACTTTTTCAACATGTCACACCCGATTAGCATTTTAAATGGTAAGCCACTGGCTACTAAGAAATTCATTGTAATTGTTTCATTATTGCTGGTCAGTTCTAGACTTTGTAATATATAAACTGTTTGTACGGGGTATTTAATTTATTTGTTTTAACATAAATGAGAAGCCCAACTGTTGTGTGCGTCAGTAATTTTTTAAAGTGTTTTATTCACTTTAGTAATAAAATTTTAGTGTGAGAGCTACTCGATCCACTCTCGGCGTCGGTCAATGAAAATCTAACGGTTTTTTGGCAATAAATTTCTGGTTGCTATGGTTACCTAATAAATTATGCTAATTCTCATTGGTCATTAACTTAAGTCATTGTTATTTTTTAACGTCTTTTTTAGTCTAATTTTACTAAAATATCTTCAAATGAAGATTTCTATCTTATACTAATAGCTAGGGTTATTACATGAGTACCATTCTTCATAATTTTTCATAATGATCATTTTGATACCCCTCATGGACATTTTTGAATAGCTAATTACATTTTTATTATTTTTCACATTTATATTTTACATATATTTTATTCAAAATTGGTTGTTATTCATACATTTTGGTATTAGGAATACTCACTTAATTTGTTTAACCATTTGGTATACTCTGCTTCAACTTTGGACTATTATTTGTTCTCAAATCTATTAAATTTTTATTTAACAGTTAGGCCTAGAGCCTAGATTTTATTCTACTCCCATCTAACATTTCTTAATAACATATTTGGTAATTCTAATACAATTTTATAAACAAAACAAGCAATAAACATCAGTGTTCCTAACTCCACCTCTTATTATAAAAATATTCCTTGCCAGGTTCAAGCCTGAAATTAAACTTCTAACTAGTTTTCTGTTTTTTACTATTATCTTGCTTATCTTATAATTTACTACATTCTATGGTTTTTTGAACAATAACAAAACTCTTATAATACTACTGTACTGTTAAACTGTACCTTACACGATATGTCTTACTTACTAATCCCTTCACTTAAATACAGTGTCTGTCCTTATTTTACTATTCATTCTAATAACTTAATTTTTACCTTATTTTATAATTCTTACTTCCTATTACCTAAATTCATAATAGCACAATCAGTTTAATCTTACTTGCTAACATAAAGTTTATCAAAGATTGTTTAGCTATTTATTATAGTCTGCTTATAAAATACTTTATTCTGCACCCCCACTGCACTTTTCCCTTCATAGAAGGTTTCATTATCTATTATCACTATCACTTTTTTCCATTACATGCTATACCTAGCATTTCACCACTTATTTATTTTTATACACATTTTTAATTCACTCACTTATTTATTCACACGGTTTGTCTGATTATTTTGATATCACTGTGTGATTATGGGTCATAAATAACTAGTTTACTTTCAAATCACCCTGATCACTTTTGGTTATTACTTAATTATTGCTTTTGTTTGGCTCAAAGCATCTTTGATTGGCTTTGACTATTATTATCACTATTAATTTGGGTATGGTTAGTTTCTAACTCCCTACCTTATATTATAAGTACATTCCTTTATCAATAATATATACATGACATTATTATTTTCCATTAACCTTATTACCCTAGGTAAATCTCATCTACCCTACAATTATATCAGTTCATTATTTAAATTACAATATAATGGTCATTATTTGGGATTATTTGATTACACTTAGGTCTCAACTGCTTCTTCATTGTTTCTTGGTTCCTTTGGTATTTATCCGATCTATTGTGTCAAGTCATTGTCAGGTTAATAGTCATTTGTCATTTGGGTTACTGGGTTATTGTTCGCTGAGTTTATGAGTTTTTGCCTCTTATTCTTATCTTCAGCTTTTTATCTTTATAGTTAAATATCACTGGATCTTCACTACCTTATGTCATGTTACAACTTACTTGTTTTCGGACTGTTCTATTCTGGCGTCCCGTCGCCCCAATTAGCACAATGTTGTTGTTTAAACATGATTGATTATGGTCCAAGTCACGTTATTGATAATAAATTACCTTATTTATTAAATTACCTTACTGAATGATAAATTGAATTTTAAATCCAACCCACTGTACGACACCGCGTTGCATTTGCTTGAGGTAAACAACCTGGCAATAACTCCAAGTCCAAATATTCAGTATCCAACCGAACGTTACACGATGCGCACCGAGTCGGACACGTGTGTTTAAATAATGTACTTTTATGAATTTTAATATTTGACGATCTCTTCCCGAGTGATATGTCTGATGATGGGACATAGTTCCCGAAACGCGTAATAACAAAAACAACGCAACGAAGTCACAGGACGGATTTGAAATAAGGTAATTTATTAACAATGTTGTTGATCGGTAGAGTAAGTATGTTTTTCTTCCCTTCTTCAATTATCTTGTTTAATTCTACTACGTCGATCAATGACACGTTAGCTCCAGTGTCGATCATAATCGTTGTTTGTACACTGTTGATTCCTGCTGTTATGTATATAATTTCATTGTTGTTTTTATGCAGGTTCCCTTCTTCTTCTTCCAACAGTTCTTCTCTTAAAATTTTCAGGTAGTTATTACGAATTATTGTAATATGATTTTTATTATTTTCAACGTGACTGTTGACGCTGTTAAACCCAATAGTGTGGTTCGGTGAGGGCCCCGATGGTGTTTTCACTGCCGTGTGGAGTTTAAAGACGGCTCGGATCCTTCATCTCCTCTGCCGTTGTGGTTTGCTTGAACATTTTCATTATTTGTCGATCTGGGTTCATGCCGTTGGTGATCCTCCTCGTAGCTCACTCGTCGGTAGTCTTCCTGACTTCGACTCCTGCCTCCGTTAGTTCTATTATTCCTTCTATTGTCATCGTGGTTACCTTGGTTCCAGTCGTCATCCCGACTAAAGCTTCGACGCCCGTGATAGTATGATCTACCGTTGCCACTGTTATCCGCCCATATGTGATTGACCCTTCGATAATTTTGATTTTGGTCATTCGGGTTGCGGTTATTATTATTACTATTGTTAAAATTCCGGTTGCTGTTGTACTGGTTCTGTTGATTTGTGTTAGGGGAGAGGCGGGTAGTATGGCCCACTTATGCAAAAAGTGTCACAAAATATTAAATGATAGGCAGAATCGTCTAAAATTATGTAATACTAAGTAGTGAAACATTTACTTCACACACACTCTGAAAAAGGAATTAAAATTAATCAAATAAAATGTGTGTGGTATTTCAAATTTATAGTTGTAATTGTGATAAAATTTTCGGCGTCGGGTAGTATGGGCCACAATTAAAAAACAGGAGTGAAGATAAATAAAAATTATTTTTGTTAACAGAATTGTTTAATTTTTATACAAATTCAACTTAAATTGTGTAAATACATTTTTTAACTTTTATTTAGACTGCATACTGTTGAACTTGCAGTAATCGCAATAATAATCAGTGTGTCTTCAATATCTGCACAAAGTTCATGTGCCCACCCTTCGCATGTATGACACTGAATCCAGTTTTCATCAAAATGTTCACCACATACAAGACAGTCTACATTTTCACACATAGAGGATTCTGGAGTGTCATGATGAGATGCTTCACTTTTTTTCTTTCCAGTCTTAGGGCCACTGGATTTTGATTTTTTCCTTTTTCTTTTTCACTCTACTGTTTTTCAAACTTTAATTGTCTTCTATATGTCTTAGCTTCTTCTCTTTCTTTTCCTATCTTTTTCTTTTCGCTTAATGCATTTTTTACGGGAGTTGATGTCAAAATCTCACTTTTTTCTGCCTTCCTCTTGTGACTTGTCAATCTTCTTTCACTGCATGATGGCAAAGGCGACACTTTTTTAAGAATGTTTTCGAAGTTTGAGTGCCTAACAACTGGAGACGACACTATAATATTTGAGTGTGTTTTCAAAGAAGGCCCAGGAATTGGTAATACAGCAATTGTAGGAGCTGAATTGTCAGGCATTTCCGATGTCCCAGGAGAAGGTTCAGTAGACGTTGGGACAGAACTGCAGCAGCTGAGTTATCACGCATCACCGATGTCCCAGTAGAAGTCTCACCACACTGTTGAACAGCAACTCTTGATTTTGAGGGGCTGTTGGTTACATTGGTTAACTCACTTCCCATAAAGTCCAAATCAGTGAATATCTGTGAATTCAGGATATATTCCTGTGCATTTGAAACCATTTTCGGCAATGTCCAAACGACAGACATTCCTATAGGCATCGGCAACTAGCTTTGCGATGTCGTAGTCATTTATTCTGAGGCCAGGATTAGCCCTCATCCACAAACTGCAAGCAACTTGATAGGCACCTTTAAACGGTTTCATGAATGTTCTATCAAGGGGCTGCAATTTATGGGTTGTATGAGGGGGGACGCTCAGCATATGAACGTTGTTTTCACGTGCATACATGATAACGTCCAGCTCCTTGTGACTGCCATGCCCATCGATGATCAGTAAAACTGGGTCTTCTGTAGTGGGTTTCGTAAATGAAACAAAATGTTTCAACCACGTTAGAAAAGCTGGTCCATTTATCCATCCAGTTGGAGTTGGGAAACTAATACTTTCAGATGGTGCACCAATCATCAATCGGTCATTCATTCTTTTTCAGGGGAATACAAACAGCGGTGGAATAAAGAGTCCAGTCATACTCATACAAAACATGAGTGTTACCGTGCGACCCCACTCCCCCGAAGTCATTTTCCCAACTTGGCGCTTTCCTTTTGTTGAAATTACCATCTCATTTTCGTGGACGCATGTCACCCCCGTTTCGTCAGCGTTAAAGATTCTAGACGGACGGAAGCAACGCTCGTCTTGCAGTTTCATAAGTTGTTCGAAAAATCTCTCAACTTGAGGCTTATTAAAGCCTACTGAGCGCATTAAACTTGTTGATTGCGGTTTTCTGTAACTTAGCTCAGAGTGTCTTTTCATGAATCCTGTGAAAAAATCTTTTCCTGCCATTCGTTTCTCCCTATTAAATCTATGTGGCAATTTTAAACTTTCTGCAAGATCATACGCAAGCTTGAGAAATTCGTTCCTTGATAAGGGCATTAGTCGTACATCCAATTCTTTCATATGCTTTACGAGCTCGTTTTCATACAGATTATCGAAAGTAGGTTTAAATCTCCCTAGCTAAGGTTTCATTTCCACCTGCGATTCAGTTTCTACACTACGAATTTTCCTCTGCAATGTATTTCTTGGCACACTATGCCATTCTGCAGAGGCCCGAACCGATATTTCATTTCCCAAAACGTCTTGCACCGCTAATTTCATGTCTTCTACAGACCATTCTCCAAGGCCTTCACCTGCAGGCTTCTTTTTAAATGTAGGCATCGTCCACTGAAATAAAAAAACATGTGTCAATTACATGGCCCATACAACCCGACGTCAGTATGGCCCATACTACCCGACCGAGGCTGCAGGGAAAAAAATGGCGCCGAACCGTAACTACCGAAAACAACTCTTTAAAAATCTTACGATATATTCTAGACATAATATGCTATAATAATAAGTTAGTTTGCTTACCTAATGTTTCACCTATTTCAACACAACCACTCTCAAAAGGTATGCGGAGCAACACCGGAAAGCATAACACAAACAAAAAAAAGTATACCTTCTGACACGCTGCAATGACAAAACTAACTATTTGCACATGGAGGGAAAACACAACCTCTATGCACAGAGCTCTGTAGCGTGCTACTACCTTGCGTTAAACCTTAGAAACACTCAATGGCCCATACTACCCGCCTCTCCCCTATATGGCCGGTTATACTGGTTATTCGGGATGTTTTGCCTGTTGCCGTAGTTATTCCCATTGTTCCTTGGACCGTTATTGTAGTTTGGCCGTTGGTATGCCCCATGGTTATTATTGTGGTTGTTATTATTACTTGGCCTGTTGTTATAGTTTGCCTGGTTGTACATTCCGTTATTATTACGATTGTTACCATTATTATTATTATTTCTGTTATCGTAATCCGGAATGTCCCTGCTCCTATATCGGTCGTTCCTCTGACGGCTTCTTCTCAAGTACTCCTCGCGTTCACGCTCTTCCAACAATGTTGTCATTGCCTGTATTGTTTTTATTTGTCCACCCGAACGTGCTGTAGATATCCCGCTGTCGTAGTGGTATGCCAATCTGGCGACGAATATTTCTTCCGGGATATTTGGCTCAAGGTGTTTAGCCACACACACTTTTCCAAGGACGTATGTGGTAGGCGTGTTACCCCTGTTAGGATCATACCTTCCATAGCTGATGCTTTCCCTTACCATGTTCTGCGTGGCATCTGACCAGTATCTCTTTTTAAATGCCTCCTTAAACTCTTCATAGCTTCGCAAATCGTGCCTGGTGGCTATCCACCAGTTATCATTGGTTTCTTTAAAATGCTTGTTCAGGTAGCTCCGGATTACTGGCCATCTGTTCTCTCAAGCTCTTGTCAATTGTTCGCTGACTCGTTGCAAAAATTCCATCGGGTTTCCTCTAAAAGACTTAAAATTGATAGTCTCCCGATTTTCCATGGGTTGGGTGTATGCTACTGTAGTTGGTCGGTTATCAACTGATCGTTGAAGGTTTTCGATCCTTTCATGGTTTCGATGTCCCTGTACCTGGACTTTGTTGATGACTGCACTTATATTTCGGTACTGATTACCGAAGTCTGTTTGTAGTTGTTCCACTTGAGTTCGGTTTTCGTCTCCTACCTGGTCTATCTTGACCTCTAGTTCGGCCCTATTCAGTGTAACAACTGCAACGATTCCTTCCAGCCTTCTATTTGTCTCAGCTAGCTCCTGTCTTCTTTCACCGTCGTTTTTGTCTATCTTTGATTAATGGTTTTACTGGCTTCCTCGATTTTCTTGTTGACTGTTTGTCCTAGTTCTTCATTCTGTCTGTTGACAGTGTCCCTCACTTCCTTGTTAGTATGTTCAATCCCCTCAGTGATTTGTCTGAAGTTGTTCTCATTGATTTGCTTCAACTCCTCTTTCAATTGCCTATTATTTTCTTCAATTTTCTCACTGATATTCTCTTTCATCTGTTTATTGTTCTCCTCAATCCTGTCAAACCTTGTGTTTATTTGTTTCAGACTCTCATTGGTTTCCTCTTTATTTCTGTCGAATTTTTCGTTCATCTGTTTTAATAAATTTTCGCTGGTTTGTTTACTGTTTTCTTCCAAGCGTTTAAAATTTTCTCTGGTTTCTACTTTATTTTTGTCCATTTGTTTCATCAAATTTTCGCTATTTTGTTTGTTATCCTCCTTTAGACTGTTCATTATTTCCATGAATTTATTCCAATCTGGGCCTCCACTGCTTTCTTCTTTGCCCGTCATTTCTATTTCCTCCACCGATGTTACTTCTTTTTCTTCAATGTTGACTTCCGTCTCGGCCTCCGTCGCGCATTTCTTCCACGTAGCTCTTCTGTGCATTTTCCTTATCTTCTAACAACTGCCGGCTGGAAATAAATGATCTGTAATACAGTTATTCACAACAAAAATATTTTCTCCTACTTCTTGTTTCAGACCGAAACGTTGGTGTGCCAATCTGTACTAAAACTAATTAGTGTACGGGTGTTTAATAAAACGCAGATGCTTTCGCGATGTGTCGTGTATGCCCGGATAACGAATAGTTACCTTTTAAAACTTGTTTGTAATCGTCAATCGATTTGTAAATGTTCTTGTATTCTTGACTATTATTTCTATCAGTTATTTGGTTATAGTTTACTATATGGTATTTCGGTATTCGTTGATTAACAACTATTTTATAGGGATGAGAATGTAGTGTACCACCGTTCGTTTGAAATCGGCGCGTGAATAATATTTGTTCCGTAATTGTTAAACAGATGGTGTTATGCAGCCCACTGGATCTACTTTCGTGTCTGGCTATATACTTATTCGCTTTGCTGGATGCGTGCTAGATATCCTTGCGCCCACTACAAATTTTCTCTTCTGTCACCTGTAATTAATGATCGTCATAATCACTTTACTGAAATAAAGTAGAACTGATATGATTGACAAATTGTATTTTTTATTCGTTATCTCTTTAAAACATTGATAAAATTGCCGTTCTATTAGTCGAACATTTACAGTTGGATAAGTTCATCCGCCGTGACAAATAGTCCGCAACAAAAAAAATTTCACAATATATATTTTATATTTCTCAGGTAATGGCTCCTTGGAGCTGCTAGGAAAGATGGGAAATATGCTTTCACTTAAAAATACAATGCATTACAAACATATATCTACCTCTTATCAACTAAGAAAGTGTAGGCTTTGTAATAATGTTCGTCAACATTATTCACTTTCAGAAGTTGCAATAGTGCTTAGAGCGAATGCCGAAAATGAAACATGGCCGACTGCCTAATTCGTATTTCGGACAAATATATTTTTTAAAATCCAATTAGAGTGCTTTAAATAAAGTTTTAGTTATAATAGTTTGTATATACCCTTCTTTTTCTGGAACAGCTATGTTTTTTGGTGGAAATTGTGTTGTGATGTTATGTAGTGGTCTCCTGGGCTTAACCAAAATTTCCTCCCCGATTGGTTGTATATTCCGAATGGACGCCTTGGGTTGAGTGGCTATTTTCTTAAATTCTCATCAGTGTATTGGTTTTTCGTGGTTCTGGTGCCGTGTCATGTGCTGTCGATCTTTTCTGTGTTATGTTTTACTGGAAATGCCCCTCCTGGCTTTCAGTTTATATTAATTTTTACTGCCGGCAATACGCTGTTGAAGTTTTTGGTTTAACGCCTAACAATCAACTGTTCCTGAAAATACGTTTAAATTCCGTTGGTGACCTGGCTTTTGTGTTTTGTGATTGGTATAAATTTCTGACCCCAAGTCACGTGCTATTTGAAAACTGGCGATTTTAATTCTGTCGCCTCTAATTACTTTTTACTTATTTTAACTTTAATTTATGTCTAATTAGTACCATTTTATTGTTTATCAAAACTAAATCGTTTTGATACTGATTACGCCCCATTTTGGCCTCTTGTCGGCTGTGTTGACAGGTTTATAGTTTTGTGTTTTGAGGCATTGACCTAATCTTGTTTGACATTTATTTCTATTGTATGTCTTACATATCTAATATTTTCTAACACTGTTATTCTTACTACTAAACATAATTCTGAGTATTCCTACTTTACATACAATATCATTAATTTAAATACCTATACCTATTTTTCTGAGAATAACAATAATACTGAAGCCATGTCAGCTTAGTGGCTTACTAAACACTTTACAATTATGCTTCCTATCCATATTATGACAGTAATGGATGGATTATACATCTTCCATTAACGTCTTTCTATTTTATCACAATCAAGCTTTTATTTTTGGTTTTATTTAATTTGGTAATGTTTATCTAAATAATTCAATGTTGCTTGAGTCTGGCTCAATTCTTTGGGCCTATATGTCTAGCAGTTAGTTATTTCTGTATAATAGCTTTTCTATACAATTAGATCCTTCCCAATTACCTGATTAACATATTTGAATAATTTATGAACATCCTGTTCTATAAGCAATTAACTTTTTTTTCAACAAAACTATTTATAATATTGAAATTAATGGTGCACACAGGCTCCCCATATTACTACTTCTAACACAACTAAACATGGGTGTTTATTACCCTAACTCTTTTGTATATCACTATTCCTATTATCTAAATTATATCATAACAAACAATAACTGTTTACTATTTTAAAATTATTATGTGTTTATAATCCTATGAATAAATAATTGGTCATGAAATAGAACATTGTAGTTTATAAAACACTTAAAAAAACACTTTGCACTATATTTTGGTTCTTACGTCCATGTATGTGGTTCATAAGACCATATCACTTTAATTTCCCCCACTAACTTTCACCTCCCCACTGGTTTATATCATGATCTTTTGATCATCACCCAATTACTTTGGGAGTGCACTCTCACTACCTTTACTTGTTTTAGTTTGTTGACTTACAATGGTTTCTTATACTAGTACATATATTGTGTTATTATTTATTCTATTGTATTGTGTTCTTAACTTTGTTTTATATTTATTGGGTCTTCCTACCAAGGTTATCGTTACTCAAAAGATGGGACTAGTTTACTTCTTAAATTGGGTCTATTTGTTATGTCTCTTGGTCCAAACTTCTGTTTCCAAGTTCTAATCCTAGTTCTTTGCCTCTTCTCATTTCTTCTATTAAATGTTGATTCTTCTTTTGGTATACATTGTTGCACATTTCATTTTTTATAATCAATACATCTGTAGTTCATGTTAGATTGGTTTATGTTGGATTTGTTCATGCCCCTTACCAACCAACTATTGGGGTTTTTTCACGTTGTTAGAAATTTTTCTTTGTTTGTTTTCTTCTGAATTTCTTTTTATAACTACGGTTTCTTACAAAATATTTATTTAATCTTCTTTGATTACTTTTGTTGATGTTGGAATTGATATTTTAATGTTTATTACATACTTCTTAATAAGTTTTTTCCCCTTCATGGCTTGTGCTAGTTCTTATTATTGATATCTCATTGTTATAATATATCTTATACATATGTGATGAAATGTACCATCACAACATCCAACTTGGAAATTTATCCCAGTAAATAGGGCCTTGTAAATTTGATAACTCCACAAAACATTCCAAAATGTAAAATGAATTATTAAGTGCTAACACTGAGCGAAATGTAACATTATGAGACTTTTCAATTTAATTCATTTGATAATAATATCTTACCTTCGGGTTTCCTCCAGGATTCTTTAGACGAAACCAGTTGCAAAAGGATTACTTGGTTTTGAGTGCGAAATAACCACGCTAACACATGTTATGTAATGAATTACGCTTATTTATTTTTCTTTAATTAATTTCCCTCTTTACTCTCTGTAGAACAATGGTTTACACAAAAATCTCTTAATTACTTAATACATGAAAGTGATATTAAAAAGTTAATATAATTATCTTTGCGTCATCCCCTTACCACATCAAGATTATGCAAAAAATTTTACAATTAATTGATTGATACAACCTATGAACCAGTACTTTACTTTGTATGTACTTACCCAATCTTACGCTCTCACTCTCTCTCTCTCTCTCTCTCTCTCTCTCTCTCTCTCTCTCTCTCTCTCTCTCCCTCACACTTCCATTTCATTTAGTTAATTTCCTTCATATTCTACCCGTTATATCTGTAAAATTTAAGAGTTTTGGCCAATTAGTTACTGAGGGTACTTAACCGTTCCGTGTCTCTCTGTGAGTTGTACAATCACTGTCTGTTCAACCTTATGGTTCAGTCCGCGTTTAGTTGTTTTTTCTTTGGTACACTGGTTAATTTACATCATTGTTATGACCGTCCATCACCGCCGTTTAAATTATACGTGTATTATTTATTTAGTCGGCCGACTTTAGTTTACTCGAGCACTTTGAGGTTGACCACTATATTGTTCACATTTTACTAGTTGTTTTACTGGATAGGCCGATTACTGTATTTTCAGCCTATCTTGCGCCCGAGGCCACTGTTTTTAGTTAACTTCCAGATGACTGTAATCTGCTACTGTCTGATGCAAACTGGGGTGATAAAGTGTTTTTCGGTGTTCACCAAGAGACTGAGCTGGCAAGCTGTTGTGTAATACGTCTGGCTGGGCAGACTCAGACATCAAACATAAACAGTCTGCAATAACAATGTATGTGTGGCTGGTTACTAGGGGTACCCCTTAGGTGAATACTGACTACTTTGGGATTACAATTGATTTGAATTATTATCTTTAACACACAATTCTGTACCGTTACAATACCCCCAATGAGAGGTTTTATGCCGAAGCATAAAAACTCTCATTGCCTAAAACCTAAGAGGATCAGTGAAGATATGGCGCTGCAACCCCCCTAAGTGCTTTACTAAAATCATGGGTACTTACCCCCCCCCCTAGTCCGGTGGCTGTGGCTTCACCCATCCGACCTTACTGGACTTCTCTGCTCGAGATCCCAACACCATAAAATCAGATAGGCACCCGCCACAGTATCACCTGACTGAAACATTCAATTAAAATATCAATAAATGGCCATAACATCATTCCATATCTCCCACTGATTCGGTTCCGCTTAGTTGTACTGGTTCATTATTGGCAAAGTACTGGTTTTTCATTTAGTGTGGTTAGCCTACAATGACAGCTATTCTATATTCATTGTTCTTAAACAGACACATTTTACCTTAATTTTAATAAACCTATAGCTTAACCCTAGAAAATACAATGTTTACAGGGCAATATAACTTTGCAGTATACTTATCTCTAATGCATATGAATTTCATACAAATTAAATAATGTTTACAAAACTCCATTACCCCTCCAAAATAACAAATTGATTACACAAAACACCAGTAAATCATAACAATCAGAATTATGAAATACAGATTATACCCTCAATAATGCCTTCTCCTTAACTCCACAAAATTATTATTATTTTTTTGTACAACCCCCCTTCAAATCCCTTAGCCCCTGATACCCGTTACAATTTACTGTGTTCTGCACTAGGCTTCTTGACCATCGCCGGCCTCATCCTAGCCGTAAACCACATCTCCCTCATTGCCTGTAACTTGGTCACCGCCTATCCACACTCACTATTACCCCCCCTGGACTGTAGCGCCCAGTTGCTTCCACAAGGACTGATGTCGAAGGGGTGGACATTTTTTCTTTTATTCCACCCCCATCCTTGCTTCGGCATTACAATAAAACTTCAGTAACATACTTACTAACAATGATTGATATGCCCCTAATGGACTACCACCCCTATATGGGTGAAAATAGCCCTGTTCCAAAAATTGGTAGAGTCCCCCAAAAATAACCCCCCAAATAATTTTAACAAACCACCGGGTTAACAAAACAAAAACAAACCACAAGCCGGTTATAACAATTAAAATTTATGATTTGTCATAATTAACTACTTTTACGGTCATGATCCGGTGAGGTCATGGCTGCACCTAGGTGGGGAATCTACAGTTAAACATAAAACATAGGTTACTTATTTATACATGTTTACATCAACAGTTGTATACTAGACTTGTGTTGTAAACAATAACTCAGCCTCAACATTCCTGATTACATCACCACTAACACTTCCTTCAATTTTCAGTTTATATAAATCTTTTAGTGTTGACATGTTAATCAATTACTATTTATGTTCCAATTCACATCAAAATTTAAATCAAAATTAATTTGTCTTCATTAATAAAATTCACATTTTTAAATTGGCTTCATTTCAACTCAAATCAAAACAGTTTAACTTTAGATACATTATTTAAAACATTTTTGATTTAAACACACAATTCAAAATAAAATTCATTAGTACCTTCTATTAATTATTTAGCAAAATAAAATATTATTATTATTACAACATACTACAAACATCTGTTACATAAGCTATAGTCTACATTCCAACAATATAATCTTAACACAATACATTTAACACTAACACATTTATTTACAAATTTTCGTCATAATTTTATTGTTTACCACACTTCATTACCTAAATAAGCGAAGTAATTACCATAGACTCAAATAATTAAATGTTCATTCAGTATTTCTCTAACCCCCGTCATTGAAAAAAATTAGTCTTAATTTCACATAACACATTTCATTTTTATTTACATGCCTCACATGGCTATCATTTGTGTAATAACCATTAAGATTTGTTTTTTCTATTATACCATAATAATAATTTTTAGGGTTGTCCCCCATTATTATTTTATAATAAACCAAGTCTCCATTAGTATTTATTGTTAAACCCATAAACCCAGGTGAGTTACATTATTATCACACTTGTCTGCTACTACAAGAACACTACTTCTCCCAACAGGTAAATGTTTATCATCAATATTGATATCATAATCGTCTACTACTGCACAAGGTAAGTCTCTATTGTTAATAATATAATCATTTCTTTCAATATTTATTTCCCCTACTAACCCTTCATAACCTCTACTTAATCTGAACAACTTTATCACTCTATTTTTCTCTTTATTATTACTCTCCCAGTCCAATCTCACATTCTCACTCAACTCAGAGGGCAATACCACAAAATTATTTAAACACCATCTGGCCGTACCAGATATACACAAAAAACTTATTTGACCATCTGCCGATCCATTGTCGCCCAAATGTCCTAGTGAGGATCTCTTATCTCCATAAACAACTTGTGAAATCTCTGCTTCACATTTAACCCCAGAAAAATTTGCCCCCTGTACCCACACTACATTTACACTATCTCTATACTCCCTTTCTAACTCATAAACACTACCTAGCAATCCTTGATTAACCTCAACTCTCATTTTATTCTCATTATCACTACTATTACTTAATATATCACCTTATGATACTCCATTTTCAAATATCTCTTTATTATTATTGTTTGACATTATTTCACTATCACTTACCTTGTACACTTTCACCTGATTTGCACTTAAACTAACCTCATTATCATTTGTTTTTTCATTGTTTTCACTTACCTTGTTAACTGTTACTTCCTTGTTTATATTCTCATTAATTTCTACACTTTTGTTTTCAATAGTTAATTTACATTCACTTATTTTGTATTCAATATCAGCACTGTATTCATTTATTTTGCTTTCACAATTACTTTCTATTGTGATAATAGCACCATTAATTTTATGCTCACTGCTAGTGTTACATTCATTTATTTTGGTTTCAACATTCTCTATTATATCATGTATTTGTTTGTTAATTTTTTCTGTCATTCTATCATCTATTTCATTAATTTTATTATTTATACTTTTTAATGAATGACTCAATTTTTTGTTTAATTCGTATTTTAATTCGTTAAAATTACTTTCACATTTATTCTTTACAGCATTGATATCAATTTTAAGTTCATTAAATTTAACATTTACTTCCTCAAAATTTCTACTCTGTTCATCAAATTTGCTCTCGAATTTCTTATTTTGTTCTTTCAATTCATTAACATCACTGCTTAATTTATCAAACTTATTATTCTGAACATCAAATTTAATATCGTTAACATCAAAACGTTTATTGATAAGGTTAAATAGGTCACTTATTGACAACTCTTTTTCTTTTATTTTAGTCACTACGGGCGTGGATTTTGTTCCCGCCTTACTAATTGTAATTGAATCTGTCAAATTATTTTCATTAACTATGGTTGGAGTCGTCTCCAGCCCCGAATCATTCGCAACATCTGATTCAATTAGAATATTTTCTTGGACCGTAATTGGCGTTAAGCCACCTCCTGACTCACTCGTAACTGCCGAGTCGGTCAGATTTATTTTATTCTCTATATTCTCCATTCTGAAATTATTATATTTACACATACGGTTACACTTTCTATCCTACACAACCGCTCTCAACCCCAAGTACTCGTTTCTGCACTAGAATTAGGTCTGGTTTGTGTAATAAATTACACTCACCATCACTGTTCGGGGGCCATTGAGACTTTTCAATTTAATTCATTTGATAATAATATCTTACCTTCATGTTTCCTCCAGGATTCTACAGACAAAACCAGTTGCAGAAGGATTACTTGGTTTTGAGTGTGAAATAACCACGGCAACACATGTTATGTAATGAATTACGCTTATTTATTTTTCTTTAATTAATTTCCCTCTTTACTCTCTGCAGAACAATGGTTTACACAAAAATCTCTTAATTACTTAATACATGAAAGTGATATTAAAAAGTTAATACAATTATCTTTGCGTCATCCCCTTACCACATCAAGATTATGCAAAAAATTTTACAATTAATTGATTGATACAACCTATGAACCAGTACTTTACTTTGTACGTACTTACCCAATCTTACGCTCTCACTCATTCGCTCTCTCTCTCTCTCTCCCTCACACTTCCATTTCATTTAGTTAATTTCCTTAGTATTCTACCCGTTATATCTGTAAAATTTAAGAGTTTTGGCCAATTAGTTACTGAGGGTACTTGACCATTCCATGTCTCTCTGTGAGTTGTACAATCACTGTCTGTTCAACCTTATGGTTCACTCCGCGTTTAGTTGTTTTTTCTTTGGTACACTGGTTAATTTACGTCATTATTATGACCGTCCATCACCACTGTTTAAATTATACGTGTATTATTTACTTAGTCGGCCGACTTTAGTTTACTCGAGCACTTTGAGGTTGACCACTATATTGTTCACATTTTACTAGTTGTTTTACTGGATAGGCCGATTACAGTATTTTCAGCATATCTTGCGCCCGAGGCCACTGTTTTTAGTTAACTTGCAGATGACTGTAATCTGCTACTGTCTGATGCAAACTGGGGTGATAAAGTGTTTTTCTGTGATTCATCAAGAGACTGAGCTGGCAAGCTGTTGCGTAATACGTCTGGCTGGGCAGACTCAGACATCAAACATAAACAGTCTGCAATAACAATGTATGTGTGGCTGGTTACTAGGGGTACCCCTTAGGTGAATACTGACTACTTTGGGATTACAATTGATTTGAATTATTATCTTTAACACACAATTCTGTACTGTTACAATTAGACTCATACTTCACATCAATACGTCTTGCAGAAGTTCTCCAATTGAATACAACACTGGTTGATACACTTAAGAAAAATAAAAGGGAGATTCCGCCATTTTTGTTAACTTGTTCAATTTTCAGCTGCATTTTTGTGTTCTCGTCTGCAGACACTCTACTGTTTTATGTTCTTGAGTCGAATAAATGTGTAATATTATTATCCACTCTTCATGATGATGACAGTGTGAGAGAGCTACTAAAACCAGAAATCAACACTTTGTGTCATGACAAAGTGTATGTAGTTGTAGTATGTAGGTGCAGTGGATGTAGTTATTAACGTCAGAGTACTCGGTGTTGAGGATAACAATAAAAGCAAACAAAACAATAAATTTATTGTTTGGCAAGTGGCCATTAACAATATTTTTTCCTTACTGAACATTGGTGGCATAAACAGTCCCATAATTTTTCTTCAGAAATACAAATAAATCTATGCTTAGAAGAAAATTTTTGAAGGAATTGGGCAGAACAATTATATTTCCATTTGTGAAATTTATATATTGTAATGATAAAGTATTTGGTATTGTATTCAAATATGTATTAGACTGTATTTCATAATTATTAAAACATTGTAATAACAGTTGACTGGGCACTGTTCCTAACAAATTCCCAGGGTTTGATGAAGTGGTGTTATGGACTCTTTCCAGCCAAGACCATAGGTAACAGTGCAATTATCATTAAATTTTATCTGAGCGCCATAACCTGTACTTTTTTCAACACTGGTCTGTACTGACGCAAAACACAGAAACATTTCAAGATTACACCACGTCTCAATTTATTATACAAATTTGTTATTATTAATTAAGCTATATGTTAGTTGTAAGGGTTCTCACTTGATAAACTTTGTCAATCAAAAAGCAAGCGTTGATGAACGCGCGATCTTTCAACAGATCATTTTTATTTTGTTTACTTTACGAAAGTAACCTAAAAAACTTTGTTGATCAATTTTTATATCAAAAAGATTATTGGATATTGTGTAGGCATAATTGTTTTTTTTTCTTCGTGTCTCAAAGAATTCACTTCTGAGATTTTCATAATTTTAATGTTAAAAATAAATAACATCTGGACTTAGCCAGATTTATAATTCATGTTCTGAGCAAGCCGTATAAGGCATATAATAACTGACTTATAATTGTACAACTTTGTATGTTTGTTTTATATTTGTTTTTGAATTCTCTATGAGGGTATAAATAAAACCCATTACTAACAGCATCACTTGATTTGATTTATTTCTATAGGATAATTAAATATTTTATTAACAAACGTAAACAACCTTCCGTTGTGTTTAATATTTTGGAATAGCATTGCCAAAAGGTGATACACAATTATATTAAATTTTCTAATCATTCAGTAATTCTATGTGTGGGTTTTACACGGGATTTTCCCAGAATAAATCCGTGTGGCGCCCACTAATTAATAAACAAGGTAATCTAACCTTGCAACCAAAGTGAGTTGGTGTTTGTAAACTGAGTTGACAGTTTAGTGAACTTCTAGTAAACGCGACCAGGTACGTAAAAGTATATTTTTGTTTATGATATTGTCCAGACATTACGAGACGTGACACACTCAGACTACCTGCAATCTGGAGAAGAAGTTTTACTGCCAGTTTCAACCAGACGATAGCCATTATCAAGCAACCAACTGCTGTACTTTACGTTTCAACTTAAGCTAATTTAGCATTTAATTATTATCAATCTCACTATTTTATTTATTTAATATAAGGGAATTATTTTTAAACAAGTATAATTAAACCATTGTAAACACACTGTGAGTAACTTTGAATGTTTCATTTTAAATTACTTTACTACATTAGTAACCTTCAATTAGAAACAACTATTCCAAACATTGATTTATCTCAAAAGAATATTTCACACATAATTGAACTTTGTTTTAACGAGACCTTTAATATTTTAAACACATTTTAACGTTATACAAATACAATTTCAAAACACAAGTTGTATATTCAGATTTTATATTTTAAGAATTTATATTTTAAGATTTCCATGTTTTATCCTGTAAGAGAACTGACTTTTGCTTTCAACAAAATGTAGCCTATTTCATTAACAGTTTCTTTTAAGAAGGTTGTTGTTTCCGAGTTTTTTTATTGAATCGCACAAGAAACTCAAATTAGCAGAAACATATGCCAACTCATTTCTTACACTTCTGTCTTTTAACAGATTTTGAAGGATCTCTAATGATCGTTGTTCAATTTGGCAACTGATTTAACACTATCAAAATTATCTGCGTAATGTAACACTGCAGACAGACAAGTCCCCCAGCGAGTGTCAATGGGTGGTGGTGGTAATATAAAGTTAAGATTTTTGTTTTAGAAAAGATCAATTCTCGTAGGGGATTTAACAAAGGGGATGGAATATATTTTTTCCATTTTATAATAATTGTCCAAATTAGGATACAAGGATTGGATAGTTTCACACACTTTGTGTAGAGTGTGTACAACACAGGTAATGTGTATCAATTTCAGATAGCTGACACAAAACGCTTCTACTACTTTCTTCATACATGGTGCTGCATTGGTAATAAAAAGCAATACAATATCGAACTTAATATCCTTAGACCACAACAAATGCCTACTTTTGTTGAACAACCTGGTGACAAATGTGATTTACTGCTGACATTTCTTTACAATCAATCAAAAATGAAAGTTTAGATACTATTTAGTCATTTTTAAACACACCAATAACTACATTTCCCTCTTTTCTACCCGACGAGTCCATAGTTTCATCAAAGCTTAGGAGAGAGTGGGGTAATTTGATGCAGCAGGTAAACTGATGCATGTACAATTTTACTGAGATAGTTACACATATTTGTATGGTGCTACACCTAGTGCCTTGTATTACAATTAAGTCTGTGGTATGTGAATACTTGTGAGTTAGTTGTGCAACAAGAAAGTGATTTGTCAGTGTATTGTCAGATAGCTGTGTACTGGTGGTGATTCTTGTAATATTTGATTTGAAATTTTAATAAGGTAAGCATCTTCCTTCATGTTAAAATGTATGTATTTATTGTTATATCTATCTGCATACACTAGCATTCACATATTCACTGTTACTTTGGTTAAACAAAACAAGAGTGTTGTACTAACCTTTAATGTAAGTTGTACACGTTGGGGTTATTTGATGCACAGTGCCCGAGTGTCATTTTACCCCACTTGTATTTGGCATAAAAATAAAGTCAGCATAATGTAAGAAAATAATTAAAATATTTTAAAGTTATTTTTTACTTTTAATAAAAGTAAAATATACTTAATTTAATAAATTTCATGTAATAATAAATTTACTAGAAATAATTCAAGGGAAAATAATCCAAGAGAATGGTTTAGAAAAATCTGCAATAGAAGAAAGAATTCATAAAATGGAAAGAGCATATGGTATAACTAGAGATATTTACAATAAAAAGTGCATAATCTAAAAATGCGACAATAAGGCATTACAGTACAGCAGTGAAATGCCTATATGCAACTGAATGTCTATCATTGAATTATAATGTAGACAAACTAGAAATATTGGAAAGATGAATTATTAGCAAATATTAGGCCCACGAACAACTTCAGAAGGTTGGAAATTAAAAAGTAATGATGAAATATATCAGAGTACAGAAAATGTAACAGAAACAATGAGAAAAAGAAGACTATTATTTTTTGGACATTTATATAGAATGGATGACAATAGGTTAACAAAGCAGATCATCAAATATATGTGGTGTTATTATTCTGCACTTCAGAATTCAACATCAAGTTGGATTAAAGAAGTCCAAAAGGATTTAGAAAAAAATAATATAAACACAGAAGAAGCAATTGGAAGACAAGTTTTTTTGGGCAAAAGTGTTAAAAATGGAAGGAGTCCAGGGTAGGAGAGAGAACAATGCAGGTTGAAAGTAGTCTAAAGACAGGAAGAAGAGACACAGTGAAAAGATGAAAGAATATCGGAGAAAAAGAAATGAACAAAGAATAAAGAATTGAAATTGGCATGTGGTCCTTAAATGGACAATACAAAAAAAAAGAACATATTTAATTAAATGAAATGCAAATTTAATAATATATACGTTTAATAATTACATTAAATTTAATAAAAGCATAAAGAAGACTGTATATAATATATATATATATATATATTTTTTACTAAAGATGGGTTCCTCTGTTCAGATGCAGAGAACATTTACTTGGATCGCCTAGACAGCAGACAATCTGAGACATGCCATCAGATATGGAAGCATCAAAATCAACTTTAGGATATCCACTCATATTCTATCCAGAACAAGAATTAGAGTCAGCCAATCATGTATTAAAACTTACAAAGCCTTACTTATGGGATGACACCTTATGATTTAAGAAAAGTAGCATACAATTTTGCAGAAGCTAATAAGATAGGACATGATTTTAAGAACGACGAAAAACTAGCTGGAAATGACTGTTTCTTAAATGCCATCCACAAATTAGACAACGGAACCCTAGTGTAAATAGAATAACAGCTTTTAATAGAGAAGCGTTAAACATTTATTTTGATAATTTGGAGAAAGTTTTTACAAAATATAAATTCAAGCAGAGCAGAGTTTTCAATGTAGACAAAGTGGAATAACCACAGTCCAGAAGCCTACAAAACAGCTAGAGCCTAAAGACTAAGCAATTTGGCTAATGAATTTCTTGGGAAAGAGATAAAAATTTGACTGTAATATGTATATTTAGTGCTTTGGGAAATTATGTCCCTCTATTGTTCGTTTTCCCTAGAAAAAGAATAACAGCCGCCTTAACCAAAAAACGGACCTGTTGGTGCAGTGTATAGAATCCTTACAATGGCTGGAGCAATGAGGACATTTTCTTTGATTGGTTAGAACATTTCAAATGTTTTTTGAGCCCTTCAAATGATGACACTGTTTTAATTATCTTAGATAACCACTTAAGCTGTATCTCTCTCTCTCTCTCTCTCCAGATTTTCAATTTTTGCAAGGAAAATTGAATAGTAATGTTAACTATTTATAAGTTGAGCTAACTGGGTAACATGATAGGTAATATAGGGTCCATAAACATGATGATACATGACAGGATACAAATAGGAAATGGGCATATTATGCCAAAAGTAGACTTGATTAGCAAACTTATTAACACAAAAATAAAAATATCTGACACCTATCAGACTGGTTGTTACTTATGGAGGCAAGGCATGGACATTAACAAAAAAGTAACAAGAAACACTAAGAAGGTTTGAAAGAAAGATTGTAAGATATGTTATGGCCCGGTTAAAGTAGATTAAGAATGGAGAATAAGAAATAACCAGGAGTTAGATGAGCTACCAGTGTGCAGTACCGACCATAGCTAGTTCTCATTTAACTGATAGATTACAGCACTGTACACATTCAAGCTGTTGAATAATTTAGTTCCACACAACATACACCAGGAATCGAATTGTGAGAGAAAAACTGTTTACGTTGATATCTGGTGCATAGAAAATTATTTTTCAGAACTGACTTCTGTTTCTCAGCTAATATAATGATTTCTTACTATAATATTATAGTATTTCATCTATTAGGTGTACATAAATAGCATTGTTTTCATAATTTGTTTGTATATTGAGAGCCATAACCTAAAATGTTACAATGTGTTTGTTATCCAGTACTGACCAGTGTTTTTGTTGTAAAAATGTTTTGTAGCTGATAAAAATATAAATTAAAAAGTGATGCTGTAGCTTTTCTTTTTTCTTTTTCTATAGAAAATGTCTGGAATTGAGAAAAAGAAAACAGGTAAATGGACGGAGGAGGACATGAATGCCGCCTTATAGCAGCTACTTTTAAAACAAATGACACGAAGGGAGGCAGCTGAGACCTTTCGTGTACCTACAACTACATTAGTAGATTGACTTAGAGCAATTTAGGGCAGTGAAAATGTAAATTGGACTGCTCAAATTGACAGATTTAAGAAGACATTCATTGAACAGTTAGAAACACAATTAGTTTTTTACATGAAATATCAAGATGTCAAATTCACCCATTAGTAAGAGGAAATTTTTAAATATTGCTTATGATTTGGCAGAGCATCTGAAGTTATCTAATCAGTTTATTAAAGAAAATAAAACCGCAGGCAAACAATTTTATTGTGACAGGAGCTTTTTCTAAGAGCTCCACAGTCGACAAGTCTTTAAAGAGCATTAGGTTTCAGCAAACACCAAGTAGATCATTTCTTTCAAAAGTATTCAGAGCTTCTCACACAGTACAATTTCTCTCCCAGCAGGATCCACAATTGTGATGAAACTGGTGTTTCTATTGTTCATGATAACAGTGTCAAAGTTATCTCCCAAAAGGGTAAAAACCAGGTTACTAAAATCATGTCAGCAGAGAGAGGGAGAAATGTGACTGTTTTATTGAACATTAATACTGCTGAAGAAATACGCTGCATGATACATAAATCTTACATCTCTGAAGAATTTGAGACACGTAAAGGTCTTAGGCAGGGAGATGGTTTAGCATGTTTACTATTCAACCTTGCTTTGGTGCTTTGGAGAGTGCAGTGAGGGAATCTGGGATACAGGTTGGTGGAACAATATTCAACAGGTCCATTCAGCTATTATCATATGCAGAAGATATTGACCTTGTGGGCCAGTCTTATGCTGTAGTGAGTGATGCATTCCTTGCATTGGATGGAGCTGCCAGAAGAGTTGGCCTGATAGTTAATGAACTCAAGACAAAATATATGTGCACCCATCTATATAAAATGAAACACAAGAGGCACAGGTTGTGATTGGCACCCACGTTTTTGACTGTGTTCATGCATTCACATATCTTGGCATGTTAATGCCTGCCAACAACGAAATTCAATTGGAGGTTGGGCAAAGAATATTGGCCACCAACAGATGCTATTTTGGGCTTCAGAGACACATGACAAGCAGGTATATCTCTCGAACTATGAAGATACAACTTTACAAGACTTTGATAAGACCTGTTCTGACATATTGATCTGAGTGTTGGACACTGACAAAGCATGATGAAATCTCCCTGCTGAGATTTGAGAGGCGAATCTTGAGAAGAATTTTCAGAGCAGTACAATAAGGACAAAACTGGAGGCAGCATATCAGTTATGAATTAATTGATATGTACAAGGATATGGATGTGGTTTATACTATTAAAATGGGCCGATTCTGTTGGGGTGGTTATGTGTCAAGGATATCAGAGGAGGAGATTCCAAGGAAGGTTCTAAGAGAGAGGATTTATGGAAGAATGACTGGCAGACAGATGGAGTGGCAGTCGATGCCTGGACTATGTTGGGAGTGCATGACTGGCATACAACAATGCTGGATAGAGTTGGATGGTGATCAATGTTGAATGAGGCCATGATCTCTAAAGGGTTGTAGCACCCGGGACGTAATGCTGCTGGGGACATTTTTGTTCCAGCCCTCGTCGTTTTTTCCCAATAAACAGAGAGTAGATACAATTTAAAAAAAGGATGCTCCTCCAGGAAGCATTTTTGCCACTGAGGAAAATGGTTGGATATCGGATAAGTCCTTTTTAAAGTAGTTGGAAAATTGTCAAGAGAACATGTTCTACTGAGAGAGAACTAGTCCTTCATATACTTGATGACATGCTAGTCACAAGTTTCTGTGTCATGAAAGTCATTCTGTTTACCAGACATCATGTCCAAATGCTAAGACTGCTTCCAGACACAATTCACAAGATGCAGCCATTGGATAGGGCTGTAAAGTGGCCCTTCAAAGCAACCTACAATGAATCTTGCAATGTCTGGATGAGGAAGTATCAACCTTTAAGTTTAAAAAGTGCACAGAAAGACATTGCCGGCTTGGTGAATACTGCATATTCTTCTATCTGCCAAATTAATTTGGCACAGTCACTTTTTTATGTACAGGACTGTGGCCATTAAATCCTGCTATATTCACAGATTTGGATTTTATTCCTTCTGAAGACTTTCAAGAGTCACAGCCTGTACCTACATTGCCTGTTCTTTCTGACAAACATCCTGAGTGTAATCATCATCGCCCACTTTATACATTAACTCTGATCTTTACTTCAGCAGGTGTAACTTACGGTTAAAAAAAATTGTGGCATAGATCTCACCTATAGATAAGGCTACAGAAATGAAGACAAAAAAGAGAAGAGCATGAAGACAACCCTCAGAGACTATAACATCAATTCATTATATAGTAGAACTTGAGAGGAAAAGAGACTGGTTGAAGTGAAAAATTCGGAAAGAGAAAAAGGACTCACTGAGACGGAACTAAAGAAAAGTAAAAAAGCAAGAGAGGAAGGAACTTAGAAAAGGTAAATAAGGAAAAACACATGCTACAACAACAAAGAGCAAACTAGATTGTGACAAAAAAAGTCGCAGAATGCATCATCTGCAAAGAGTCATTTGACAAAGATTGGGTGCAGTGCATCAAATGCGAAGGATGGTCATATGTTGAGTGCGCATACCAGGGAAATATTACATATTTCATGTGTAATTTCTGTAAAAATGATTTGTAAATAAAATGAATCTATTATGCTACTTCCAGATATCTTTTCAGTTATATTATTCATCTAAAAATCCACTCGTCGGCTCTGGAAGACAGTTTTTATGTACTATAAATAACAATATTTATAATATAATTAATTAAAAACTCTTACTATTAAAATAAAGAGAAAATATTTTCCTACATTTATTAAATATTGTTTATACTACTGATCACATGTTTTAAATTTGAGTTTTACTGAATTTATCGTAAGTTATAGTAACAAAAGTTAGAGTTGTTGGTATTGCAGACTGTCCCCTATAGTATGTGATGAATTCAACAAAGATGGGAGGAATGATACCGGTGTGTGTTTTGTGTCTTTTGGTGTCATTCCAAATGCAGTGAATGAGATAATCCTAAAAACTACACCTGTGACATGTCTAAAGAAGCATTAATTTTTTAGATGTACTTAAGAGACTAATCATTCAATACATTTAATTTTTGAGTTTTATTTTTTATTTTGTCCCAGTTTTATGAAGAAATGTTTACTGTTATCTTTCATTTTTTTCACATCTAATTTATGTTATATTTCCACTATCTATTATTATATGAGCTGTATTGATTAGTGCTTTGTTTCATAAAATAGTATTCAAAAATGTGTTACGTATTACAGTATGTTTGTCATCAAATCCTTTAGAATTTTCCTTGCACCAAATTACACCACTAACTGTAATTTTTTTTTAAGCCAGCAGATAGTGAAAGTAATTCTGACACATAGCCATGTTATTGAAGAAGATAGACACTGGAAAAAGTTCTTACTGTAATTACGTTCTTTCATTTTGTGTAAAATATAAACTGTTCTTTACTATGGACTGTTTTTATTACAATTGTGTATACAGTATTTTGAATATAATTATTTCACTACGACTCGGAACACAATAATTTTGTGTTCCAAGTCGTAGTGAAATAATTATATTTAGTTAAGTAATGGACACGTCATGGACAAAGAAATCCAAGAACAGTATTTTGAATAAGGTATAACTGTTTTTTTTTTAAATTGCTGTACTGCTGTGCAGTTATCTATTTTACATAAATAAAGTAAAATAAATAGTTTCTGTTTTAAAGAGACTTTTAATATAACGGAGACATCAGAGCCCCTATTAGTCCGTTATAATGGGGGATTACTGTATATTGTATTCATGATGATCGAAAAAGCGAATAATACGGATCACCAGGGGTGCTATAATGCACCTACAACAAATGAAGTTGCAGTTAATTACAGTTAATCAAGACCGTGACAAACGTGATATAGTAATTCATGCTAGGGGTGATAAGACAACTTTGGATTGCAGTAACAAACCATGCTTTCCAATACCATTTAATGTTTTATCAAGGAGAAGTTGGGTATTACTTTACATTGAAACTAAAAGATTCTAATGCTGTAAGAGAACAAATAAGAAAATAGCAGCTTTACAATTTTATTTGTATAGGCTCATGCTAAGTATGATCATTTGATTTATTTCAAGCAACTGTTGAATCAGTATACTATACACAAATGTGCTAAAATAGAAACGGAAAGACTCACATCTATTCATAGCAGTCAAACTAAGTTAACAGATGAAAACTATATACATAGTATTACTCACTGCATATTAAATATAGATATACACAATTTAAATTATATTAAATTACATAATACAAATTAGACATTTGCATGTGAGCTGCAGGTAACAGCTAGTAGAGAATAAGATTTTTCAGGAACCCTGAAAGAGAGTGCTGTTAAAATTGATAAAAACTATATCTAGCAATGAATAAGATCTATATTCTTTAATTTTATTTTTAATAAAAAATTGGGGAGGTAAAAAATTGATAGACATCTAGTTGAGTTATATTTTTATGTATACTTTCTTGAATGTTGTAGTTATAAGACTATAGAATTTCTGACAGTATGTTATCTTGTGTTTATAAATTAGAAATAAAAAAGAACTTTAACGTTTATATTACAACCTTGTAATATTGTTAGTGGTTGGATTATTAATTTCTTGCTCAAATAAGTATTTAGTATAAGTAAATATAGAAAAGAAGTAAAGTAGAACTTATTTGGTAATTTTATAAATGTAAAATTAAAAATTAAACCCTCAAAACTAAATAAGAAATATGTAAAGTGCCACTTCTCTGACCTTGTATACCCCTTAGCCACCTTAAGACAGTATGATAGAATTCCCCATTAATCGCCTGACAGAGATACTGCATGAATTGCTTATAGATAATCCTATCAGTATCAAAGAAACAGATCAATAAAGATTGAAATTGCACTTGACTTGATGGGCTCTCCCTCTTTGGTCAATGTGAAGATGGACTCTTTCACTGGGATGATAGCTGCTTAGTTTCATCGGCAAGTTTCCTTGAACCCAACATTTGTCATATGTGATAACCACAGAGAAAAAGTCTGAGTCAGTTCAAAGCAGTTCTTTAAGTTAGCTGCAGACATCATTATCAAAACATCATCAGCATTATCCACCAATTTGCCTCCTTTTAGTAATCATATTTTGTACAGATTCACTTTAGAAATTGGTGCAGGAAGTATAAGATTGAAAAGGTGCACTTATAATGCATCACTTTACCTTACAATATTACCAATTTCAAAATTGCCATTTCTTATCTTTTGAACAACCATGGCTGCTTTAGTTTCATTTAGTGTTACAAGCACTTGTTTAACTTTTACAGTAACCCCAGGGATAACTAATAATCATACGTTCTGAAGCAACTCCTTCTATTCATGGTATCAAAAACATGTTTGAAGTAAATAAATGAGCTATCAATGCTAGTTCCATGTTGACCGTGCTGATCATTTACATGGTCTAAATATTATCATATACATATGGTCTGTTGTAGAATGGTTTGGTACTAACTACCACCAACAATTTGCTCTGCATGTACATTCAGTCTTTTGTTTAGAAGAGAATACTTATATGTTACATTTAATAATATAAATGCTCTATAGTTTTTGCAAACCCATTTATCCCCTTTTCGTATATGGGATGTGAAAGCCCCATTTCCATTCTTCAGGCATGTTTCCTGTGTCCCAAGTTAGTTCTACAAGTTTATAAATTTGTTTCTGTCGCTTCTGTACTTCAATAGCTGGAAACAATTGTGTCACGTCCAGGTGCTTTATTGTTTTTTTACTCGCTTTTTAAAATCTTTGACTTGACATAGATCATAAGTCATTTAATTTCTGGTTCTACAGTTATATAACTTTCCTCATTTTTTTCTTTACTATACTTCTTATTCATAAAACTATTCTTGACATCTCTGTAAGTATATTGGCCTTGCTTACTAACAAATCATCATTTTCTAACATTTACTAACATGATCATTTTCTTGGCCAAGTTCAAGTTGTTGTTGATTTGCATAAATCTCATTAATTTTCTATTATTGATTGCTATTGCTTCTCTTAATCACCCTTATTTTGTATCTCTCTTTTTATCTACAAAAAGGTTTAGTCTACAAAGTTTTGTAGCTTTTATTCTTTTGTTGCTTCTTATTTCTTGACATATACTTATAGTTCTAACCTTTCACGGCCCCTGTCTGTACTGTTTATCAAACCATTTTGAATTAAGCCATCTATCTGCTTACTTCCTATGCTGATCTTAGCTTTTTACTTTGATCCCAGTCATATTCCAGATCATTAGTAGTTTCACTCTTGATCAGTTCTGTTTCAATATTTTCTTAGTTCACTTTAATTCAACTAATGGCATTCCATCTCTTTTGTCTATATCATTTTATGTTGCTGACTGTTATTAATTCTTTGCTTTATCATTGCTACTACTAAGAAATGATCTGAGTCACAGTGCACTCCTCTATATGAATAAACATCCTGGACAGAGGAAGCCCACTTCTGGATACCTTCACACGATCAATATTTCGTTGTAATCTTGCCTTCCTTGGATTCCCCATGTACTTTTGTAGATTTTTATATAGAAAATATGTGCTAATTATCACCAGGTTCTGCATTTCATCTAGCTGCTCTATTTTTTTTCACTATTTGGGCTTCTTATCTGACCAGCAACATTCTTAAAACATTTCTCTTGCTTAGTTTTAGCATTAAAGTTGCCAAGATCTATCATAAGATTTTTACTGTTATGGTTGACTATGGTGTCACACATTTGCTGCAGAGTGTCATAAAACAATTCCATGTTTTCTTGTTGAGTGTCTTCAGTTGGGGTTTTTATTTGTTAATTGTTGTTATTTTGAAGAATTCTGCTTGTAATCAGGCCATGCGTATTAGATAATTGACAGACTCAAATTTAATCATTGCCTGTTAGGCTCTTTTATTTAGGAAAAGCCTATATCACATATTATATGTCTAGCTCTTCCACTATAGTGCAGTGAGTAGGAGGATTTTGGCATGATTTCTTGAAACGCAGTAATGTCCATTCTTTGAATTTTCAGTTTGTCTGCAATTTCTTATTTTTCCTGTGTTCAGTAATGTTTGCATATTCTGTGTACCTATTCTTAGTTTCATACTCTTATCCTTTAATCTTTGCTGGGCCTGTGTATATACATTATCAGTCCCATGTAATCTTGACTGGCATGTCGAGTACTCATAACAATAATTGTTTGCTTTTACACAAGTAGGTTGTTAACAAACTGCAAAGCTCCAACCTGGAGGACCATGTATACTTCTTGGTCATGAAAGACATGTAATATCTTATATGACTGTTGTTTAAACACTTCCTTATATTTGAATAATCACATCCTAAAGGTGTAAGTTTTATAGTCTTACCTATCATGCTTTTTTATTCCTTGTATTCAACTGGATTACATTTATTAGTACATTTAGCCTGAAAACATAAGTATACGTTTTGTATACTTAAACATTGTGATCTTAAACATAAGTATAAGAACACAATATTCTTTTGATGGAAATCCATTATACATCATCCCATTACTTCTTTATTAGTTTCATTATTACATTAATGATTTTCATCATAATGACATGACCAGATTTCTCTAACTTTTCTTGCTAATCAATTATGTTTTCTTTGTAATATTTATACACTTGAACATAAATTCAGACATGTAACATGTCATATTACAAACTTCATGCAGCTAAATAATTAAAATGTTAAATTCTTAAAGCATAATTCTTCTTTCTCTGTTGAATTAATTGATATTTCATTTTTTTTAATTATATCAGTTGATATAATATACTGTAGGCTTTTCAACTCTCCTCTTACTTTGAAAATAATTTCTGAGGACTTTTCTATTTCTCCTCTCTTTCAGTTCTATACTTTATTGATTTTTATTTTATTTTATTTTATTTTATTTATCAATTTATTTGTGGATTTGAAGTATTCGTTGTTAATGCTTTAAGCTGAAGAAAAAATATCTGGCTTACCAGAAGTTTTAATAAAAATTAACTACTAACTAGTTTGCTTTGCAATGGGTAGTAGCGCATCTTTGCATCCATGGCCTAATTGGAATGTTTGGGATGTGCCTGATGACTGGCAGATGAAAACAGTGCTGGAATTTCTTGACAGGGTATCTAAAACTTGGATGTAACAGCAGATAATGATGTCATCGTAGCGGTTAAGGGTTTTCAAGTAGCTATTGGAGTCACGTCAACAATACTAACGCTATCACAAAGAAAATAAAACAATATAGGGTTGTGTAACGAAACCGGAGACTTCATGTGTACAGTAAGATTATACAGTCCAAGTTAGTACAAGCGACATAAAGACGAGACTATAGAATCTATACTATGATTGCGTACGGATGTGAAACTAGAACATACATAGGAAAAGACTAAGGAAATGCTTGTAGTTTTTGTAAGAAACTTCTGTAACTACTGGCGTTGTCCGTTTACAGAAAACTTCCTATCAATACACTCTTTAATTGTGAGCTGAAGCAGGATCCCTTTGTGTAGTTGTGTATTTTTTAAAGTTGCAGATACTTAGATGTGCAGTGGTCGTGGGCAGGGGCGGATTAAGCGGCTGGCGGCCGCCAGGGGCCCCCGAATCTCTAAGGGGCCCCGAGATCGATAGATTCCTAATTAAAAACTGCCACAACAGAAAAGCGAAAGATGCAATTTAATATTATTCACGTATTCTACATGTAAACGCAAAAGCCAAAAGCGAAAGACTCGTAACTAAAACTGTTAATTTATTATCTACATCAAGTATATTATAATGTCAAATATACATCTTAGTAATAAGAAGTGATTGATTTTTACAAATCTCTTAGCAGTATGAAAAGTTTTTCATTTGAATCATTTTAAATAAATACGTGAATACGTTTTATTATTAGCTACATATTGCTGGTTTAAGCCAGTCATTAAAAGTCTAATACTGAAATCTTTCCGAAAAAGCCATCACTTCCTTACACTATTTTTTTGTTTTGGGGCTTGGGTCTAAGGGCCTCGAAATATTTACCGCCAGGGGCCTCCAATCGGCTTAATCCGCCTCTGGTCGTGGGAAGGATGTTACCGACGCGGATGGCAAAAGGACAGTTTCTGGGAAGGGAGAATAAGGTAATACAACGGTCACGGCCACGTCGGTTGTACGACGTCAGAGACGTTCTGGGGGGTTCGTTGAAAGGCAGTTATTCTAACAGAACCGAGGTATTTGAAGGCAGAAGGTGAAGATATGTGTGAAGCATTGTCACGTCACAGAAAGAAGGATTTCTTCGGTTAACAGGGAAGCTGGAAATAAAAATATTGGCTAATACGAAAACCTGTGTTAAAACTGTTTTGCTGGCTTTTATACATATAACCGCATAGGAAGTATTTAACGTGTCTACAAACGCGTTTTCAATGTAAAGAATGTCTTATTCCTGTCAATATGTTATATTTACATCTACCATTGTGCATGGTACCAAGGTCTGTATACACAAAGTTGTTTACGAGAAATCATTACCTGTACTAAGGTAACAGATGTGCTGTCGACTGACTTCGAATGTGGAAACACTGAAAACTAACAACTGTAAAGGTGATTATACTACCAACGAGCTTGTTATGATAAATGATAGTGAAAATTTATCAGTTCTGTCGCGGTCGAGTTGCATTCGTTATTGAGTTGTGTTCATCGATATTTAAATGCCAACTCGGAAGATGGAAGCTGGATCACGTCGTTCAATTAGAACAATTTGTTAGAAAAAGGTAATAAGAAAGAAGATATAAAACTGAGCGGTTCATAAAAGTTTTCAAGTAAAAGTAACTCAGAAAGTGTACTAAATTACTATAGCCTACAGTAAACATAAATCTTTTACGATTTAACTTCAATTTTTTGTAAATAAAGATTTCCACTACTTATAAAAAGATAGAAAATACACAGCAGGTGTGCAAAATTTAAATAAACGACTTAAGTAAAATTTATTTATTTATTTACTTTTAAGTAATTGGAGCACGTTGTACAAAATACACAGAGCACGTAAATAAGGCTTGCAACGTACTTGCCGATTTTCTAATTTTACGTAGCGTTTATTACGTAAATTGTTTATACAACGTTGAAAAGTGATTTTTGTAGATACTATATTGCTGAACTGTGTAGCCTTTGACAGTTCGTCAAATTAGGTACACAGGTTCAGGCTCGTTACAGACAAAATATTTGTATTCGTGGCACTGTAATGAAAAATAAAAAAAGAATTAACTAGCACAGGGTTCGTTTTCGTTTCAAGTAACTCTGTTCCGATCACGAAGCAGCGTCTGATTAGACCTACCGAATGTGCTGTTGTTGAAGAATATAATATTAAACTTCAAATACAAACCTGGCTTACATCAAACTTACAATATTTAAGAAAATATTGGTCAACCACTTTAAAAATGGAGAATTTATTTACACGATAAGCATGTTAAATTTGAAGTCAGACGTCGATCGTATTCAAACAGAAGTGACACTGACGTTCCGCTTCACCGGTTTTGTACTTCTCGTACTACAGAAATTAAATTTGTAATCTGTAAAAACAAAAATGAATTAGCAACTGCCCGATATTTCTGAAACTTTTGGACCTTTGGGACTTACACACACCAACGCGCACGCGCCCACACACACGCGCGCGCGCGTTCTGAACACGAAGCTATTTTTGGTAACACCAAGGTTTTTTAGATGGCATAAGTTTTAATAGTATCACGTTATTTATGTTCTTATTTTTGACAAATTGTAGAAGTTTTTTTTTGTAAAGGATTAAGTAAATATTGTATAAATTCAAGTGCAGTAATTAACTAGATATGGTCTAACTTATTTATTGACTTTAGCAAGTTTTAGTATTTTAAAATATTTTAATATTTTTTCTTTTTCTTCTTCTTACTTTACAGAGTATTGTTCCTCACTGGCCCAACCGTACGCTGTCAGTCAAACTTTCTCATTCAACCTATATATCTTCAATGAGGAATAATCCAACCTTAAGAGAATCAAAATAGAATAATTATAATCATACTTTCTTTCAGAGAAACACTTAGTAATAAAAAATAACGTTAACATAGTCTGTTTGGTATTCAGCAACTGACTTTACATTACTTTCTTGCCACAACAGTACACCTCTCTCTCTCTCTCTCTCTCTCTCTCTCTCTCCTATGGCACTATAGCCCTTGTTGGGCCCTGGCCTCCTTCAATTCCCCCCCCCCATTCTCCTCTGTCCTCTGTCAGCAGCGATCCTCCTCCAGGAACGCACTTTCAATATTTCTCTTGCATCCTCATCCACCGCATCCTCCCATCTTCTCCTAGGTATTCCCACTGGTCTTTTTCCATGGATTCTGGTATACAATAGTTTTTGTGGTATCCTTTCTTCTCCCATCCTGGCTACATGACCAGCCCACCTTAGACGCTGTAGTTTTATGTACCGTGTTAGCGATGGTTCTTTATACATTTGATACAATTCAAAGTTATATCTTATTCTCCAGCCATGTACGTCATTAACTGGTCCCAGGAACAACAGTGCACCTACAATGAACAAAATAAATTCTTGCCGGTAATTAAAAAAATCACTTTGCCATAATGTGTTTTGCATTCAGTTGTTGGTTTTGTTTAAACAGATTGTTCTATAAACAATCTGTTTTCAGAAGTAATATTTTTTTGAAAAAGTGAGATAGATTTTGGGCAGATACTTGGACAATATTAGTCAAGACATTATTTTTAATGTTTTTTGATATTAAAGGAATTAATTTCTTGCCCGGGAAAGAATGAATGCATGCCAACTTGTCATACTCAGACTGCCAGGCCTACTATGTGGAGACGACCCATAGTATTTTTCCATTAACTAATGAACATCATGACAACGTGAATAGCGATGTGTGCGATCGAGGTTTTGGTTGTAGAAGTGTAGGTGTGGTGAAATACTTTAACTGTTGGTCCCGAATTTTAGTTACTGTTATTTAAAGTGTAGAGAATATTGAAGGGAACTTATGTTCATCACTGAAGACATTCAGTAGCCTATAAAACAACAGCTCTAAGAAGTTGTTCCGATAAATAATATTCAAATAAATTTCTAAGGATTTCATGGGCGATGTCAACACTGTTGGCTTCCGTCTTATCAAATACTCAATCGTTCTGAAGATGACCTCCAGTGGTGGGGCGGAAACGTGTGCTGTAGACCACGGCCTAATAGCCCGGCAGAGAATAATACCAACAATAATATTCAAAATAGGTTTGAAGAATAAAACTGTGGTTTCCAAACGGGCTAACTTTGGCTCAAGAAGCCCATCATACCGCCTGGATTATGTGCGCTATGTGCTATGTGGTCGGCTTCTATAAGTCAGTAGCGGACAGCATTGCTTTCACCATTTAAATTTAACGTCCTGATGGACACTAACCGTCAGTATTTATGATTTATGTTTTCAGGGACGAAGTGAAATTTGTTTAGACCGTTATTTTCGTCGTTATGATTACTGTAGAACAGAATACATTGTAAATATTGGGCTGTAAAGACTTGTGCTAAAGTTGAATACCTACGTGGTGTCTTCGATTTTACTGCCTTCGTCTACCTGAATATATCTCGGCGTATGTCTTTTGCGGATGTACTCAGTTCCTGGAATTAGGACTTGGTTGGAATAAACTGAGTATTACAGCAGTAGCTCTGCTCCGGACCTCCTCTTGTCCCTTGCAACTAATCTTCATCTGTATTTTGTAATAAAGTTGAAGTAATCTGCAATGTTGTCAAACACTATAGACTATAGTTTCATAAATAAAATGTACACTACCTACTTCAGAAATTAAATGCCTTAATTTGATGCTGGAAGTATTAGATAAAAGAGGTAGAAACTTATATTTGGATAGTATATTGCGTTAAACTGAGATAGTATTCAATGTTATTCAGTGTTACTAAGATTAAAGAAACTGAGAATCCTGATTGTTCGAAGGCAGGTTTTAACTATAATTATTTTTGTTTTAGTTTCGTTCTGCTAGTGAGAAAGCAACTTTAAATGAAGTATACCCTAATATATAAGGAAGGTAATCTTCTTCTCCCTTCAAGCAGATTAGGCCTGCGGCCTGTTGCGTTCCGTGGTTATGGTACAACACACGTTCTATCACCGCCAGTAATCTGTAATCTAGTAGAGTGTTGTGTGTGTAGTGCAAGTGTGCCTTGTTACTTATCTGGCTCTGGCATGAAAGAAAATTTAATGTCCTTTGTATTAATAAAAGTTTTCATCCCTTTCCCTATTGGTTTCCTTTGCTAATACAGTGTCAAGCAACGGCCAGTCACATGCGACTTGAATTACTTCCAATGAACCTATGCTGACCCTATATCAAAATGAAAATATCGATTACCGAATTGAAGTACATTTAGGAATATTTCTCTCCTACTATTTCTAACGAGTATGTAAGTTACTCTCGCAACTTTATGTAACCTAGAATTTAAAGAAGTTTTTATAACAGTAATTTAGAAAAGTTTTATTAGGGTTACAATACCGCTTGAAGGTTCGTTATCGTTTTATGAAATAGAAGGACCGAATATAAACAAACACTATCCAAAGAATTTAAGCGATGGTCGGTAGTTGGGTACAAACTACGGCCGCATTACAGTGTCAAAAAAACTGTCATCTATTTGTAGAATTTTTACACGATTTCTGTATCAAGTGTTTTCAAAACATAAAAGTCAATACACTACAACAAAAAGTCATCACAAGGGAGTGGCTACGGGAGTTCGTTGTTCAGCAAATTCCATTAGTCACTTAAATTTGACGGTATACAATAGGTTCACATTCCGTTATAATCGGCGGAAGAAAAATTAAAAGTGTTTAAATTATATTTTCAAATTTTAAATTGAATTTCCACGATTAAACATATGCAGACACCGTATTTTATCTAGTACCTGTAAGCTATTAAATCTGAACGTTTTTATTAGTGACACTGTTTATCGATTTCACAATTTTTAAAATCTACGAGTCATGGTTTACTAGCGTACACTGCAGTAACTCTACTTAATATCGTATGCTTTATATCTGTTCCGAAAATCTCTTGTGTAGTATGAAACAAGTTCAGAGACTGGATTTGGATTAATTGTAAGCCAATTTTTTGTGTAACTTTTGCTGAAACTGATTAGTCAGATTGTAGGCAATTATCGGGTCGTAAGTCAAAATATTGACTTCTATTAATACAAACAGACTTCCTCAAATTCTTGTAATTGGTTTGTAGACCCTTAATAATGTAAGTTTAATTTTTAACCTCTAACAATAGAAAAACTGAAAGAAAGTATTGGAAAACACCGAGTTTGAGAGTACTTCCTTTATGCTTGGTACTGTGACATAATTTGTAAAACACAGACTTCTATTTAAGTTTGTGTTATTAAACGATTACTTATTTATGTTATCACTACAAAACGTGCGGATAAGCGACGTATCGGTACTGTCTACGAAAATCGTTTACTTTAAACGGTGCATACAGTATTTATTATTAGATAAGAAAGAGAATATCAGCTGACTGGTTGCGAGTTGAGTAGAAACAATGAACGCGAACGGGGCGGAACGTCGATAGGCGGGTGGCAGTGGCAGTGGGCCGGGGAGTGTTGCACTATCATGGAATAGCCCGAATCAATATATAGTCTAGTAAAGAGCGTGTTTCGCAGTACTGGTGTATGGTTAAAGGTTTATGTTGTAAGTTGGATCATGCAGCCACCACCGAGAAAAGTGAGTGATTCAGTTTATGTGTGTTTGTGGTAAATACTAATTTATACCGCATTCTTAGGACAGGAAAAACGTATAAAAATTAGGATATCATGCGGTGACCTTTCAACATGTAGCCTATAAAATGTAAAATAGTATTCTTATTTTTTTAATAAATAAAAGTAATTGCAGTTGAAAAGAAAAGACGTTTGAAATATTTTTCGCACACATATAGAACAATAAATTCCATTCACAAAAATATGAAATATAAAAATTATAATTCCATATTCAGGAGTATGAACACAGAATATACAAATGCATTTTCCTCGTTTTCCACCTTCACACTAATCCGCACTTATTATACTTAATTAGCGATAATTATTTAACCCGGAGGGCATAAATGTTAATTCTTCATGTATGCGTGAGTGTGTGTGTGCGCGCAAAGTATCAAGCCGATGATTATGTAGGCTACATATTATTATATGTGTGTGTATTAGTAAATTATTGTCAGTTACATAAACGTACACATAAGTAAACAATTACGTACATGCTTTTATAATCACTGTACAATGGCAAATTTTTTGAATAGACATAACATACACTAATTGTAGTGTATTAGTGTATTATTAGTGTATTAGTCGTAGAGTCCATAAAATAGCATACAGAAATGTATGCTGCACAAACGAATTGTGGCCCGTTATGTTACCGATACAAATTTCAAACACCGAATATACAAATTCTGCTGAAAGTGTATTGCATTACTGCTGAAGATTAGTTGTATGCACTGCAGCATTTAAATGTTATCTCTATACTTACATTTGTGAAATATACGGATCCTACATTAATACATAACAGTGCACACACATAATCGTTAACGTACAGAGGCTTCATTAATAAAAGTAATCGTTTTGTAGCTAATTTTGTTTTGTTTTATACATTGTACGCGTATGAGAGTATGTGTACGGAGGTGGTATCCGTGTTTGCTCTCTTGAGAGAGCATGCACAAGCACATAATCTTCATCAGTGTGTAGTTATTTTTAAAAACGTATTAAAAACACGGTAAGTGAATTGTCCTTGAGTATAGACATTATTGTTTGCGTACAAATTATTATTCTTATACACTAAATATGTGCGTGGAAAACTGTTATACAGAATGTATATGCACCTTGATTTGGATTAAGGGGTAATACCCCTAAGTTGTACGCGTGTGTGTGCTTAGCGTGAAGGTGTCTATAGGACGTTTGTCTGTGAAAGCGCTCTCGGCGTTATTTAAAGTTGTTAGTGCATGTTTTATACATATATATATATATATATATATATATATATATATTATATATTATATATATACGGTTGTGTAATAACGGTGTGTGTGTGTTCTGAGGTAGTTCAGTGAACCCAACAAGATTTGTTGCACTGTATAGAGACCTAGTAACTGTTGAAGTTCAAATGGGGAGGCATTTTTGGGAAGTGGGCTGGCAAGTGTTAATGATCACAAAGATAACGGAAGACGATCATGTTAGTGTAAGTGTGTGTGTGTTTAGGTGCACGCGCGTACAGCGCGCGCGCGTTTGCGACTTTGGACATCTATGTTTATTCGGCAATTAATGTATTTCTCTAGTGAAGTACTATATGAATTTTATGTGCACTGGGATCTGGCCACCTCCAATTGGGTTAACCCTATGTATGTAATAATTTATGTCATGTGCAGCCGTTGATTGATCTACTGATACGTTTGTGTACATGAGTACAGAGTAATTAAATTTGTGAAATTTATGCAAATCGATCGGTTAATGATTTGTGAACGAACTTCCCTTTACGTGTGACGCCAAGTCATGCTCTTTGAAACTATAACTTTATTGTGTCCACTGTATACACATTCTGTTGGTATAGCCACAAAATATATTTAGATATTTTCTTGACACAGTGTTTAAATAATTGTGTGTGATTAATAGGAGAATGTTTTAGAGGCGCATTGCCCTGAAGTGTGTGTGTACACTCGTATTTGCATAGGTATACGCAAAACTTTTAAATTTACTGAAACCTAAAGACACATACACTTGCACACAAGCATAGGCAAATTAAAATTCTCGATAATATCTGTAAATAATAATTGTTAGGCTTTATAACTCGTATGTTATTTTTTACTTTTAGTGTGTTTTTAATTATAGTTTAATCATAAATGGAATCACATGCGGTTTTGTTTTTAAGCCAAGATTGTGTATGAATTATTACTCTCGTAGTATATATGAGCCCTTTCTGACATTCTCACAATCCCGAGTCCTCTTCAGAACATGATCAATAAATAAAGCAGTAAATAAAGATACCTTGTGACGGATCTAAACATCAGTGGAAACAGAAATCCAATAAATTGATGGATTGTGTCCGAGGCAGGAGGAATTTTACCAGTAGTGGTGGAGAATTGGGAAGAGGTTTTAAATATTTGTACTCTTGGAAACATTATTGTCATTCTCGTAAAATTGTTTTAGGAGTATAAATTTAATAAAACATACACGTGAAAATAAAGTATACCTCTATTATGTTTGAGCACTGCGCGCTTGTGCGTAACTTGTTTATCGCTATTCATGATTTCTGTTGCTATTATTATTATTATATATTATATTAACGCGATGGATATTGTCTTAACATATGTTCAATAAATTGACAACTTCTAAGAGCATATTTGGGGAATGCACGCACAAGCCTGTAGTAATTGATGTCGCATAGAAATTATAATTTATACATAACTGTATGTACATATAGCCTGTATGCGTGCACGTGTTTGAACCCTGTGATATTGTCAAATTCGTTACTGATAAAAAAATGTACAGAAGATAATTAATTGAAATCGGTTTAATTTTTGGTTAATCTTAGTTACATTAAATACACAAAGGAGTCAAATGAAGTGATGAAACACACTTCACACACACACACACACACACACACACACACACACACACACACACACACACACACACACACACACACACACACACACACACACACACACACACACACACACACACACACACACACACACACACACACACACACACACACACACACACACACACACACACACACACACACACACACACACACACACTTCAAATTGACATGAGAATAATTAATTTCTTCTGCAAGAAGTATACTTGTCTCCACAACCTTCTATAAAACGAAAAAACAGCAGATTAATTACTTTTACAAGTGTAGGCTATATAATTTAAATAAGAAATGTGTGAACTTAAATATTTTATCCAGGTACAGGTAAATAAAACAAAATATTTGTATTTTTGCTAAAGAAGTTAATTATTCTTCTGACAATTGTGATACCAATACTTTTGGACAAAAGTTACTAGTTAGTAAAACACACATGCGCGCTCGCTCGCACGCGCGCGCGCGCGCACACACACACACACACACACACACACGGTCACACGGTCACGCTCACGTAGACCCTACACATACATTAAACATATGTATATGTAAAACATATATATAACTTATATATACACATATACATACATACATAATATATACATACATACATACATACATACATACATACATACATACATACAATATGTACATAGATACAGATAATGCTTGTACTGAAATTCAGTCGTTTTTTATATAGTAGCCGTAGAGGTGATAAATTATCACAATCATTATTATTGTAGAGTAGTTGTGTTGAAATGCGTTTTGCATGGCGTAGGCGAGAGAGCAAGTTAGTGCTATGAGAGCACCTCTCATCGACCGTGGACGCCACTCCAACCCCGCTGTTTCATACGGTTTACTAATTATGTCCGCCAAGGAAATTTTACAAAACTAAGTGTAACCGTCTAAACTCCATTAGGTGTCGTGTCGTTTCCAACACGTTTAGCCTTGTGATTTGCAATCTTTTTCCGCATGTAATCTTTTTTTAAACTACGTTTTAACAATAACAATAACAATATTGGTGACGATGAAAAATTAAAAAATAACAATAACGATAATAGTTGTGACTATTATAATGATGGTGTTTCTATTCTAATTATTACTATTAATATCATTTTTTATGGCCGTTAAAACCAAGAACTTATTAAGTACTGCTAACACAGATCCTGACCCAAAACATTGCAGTGTAGCTGACGTTCTTGAAGTCAGCTTCATATAACATCACAACTATATTTTGAGTTCGGTTTGTGATGAATTCAGCAGAAACTTTGATTTGAGTTTGGAGGAAGTGTGGATTTACCGCGGGAGGAGACAACTTAATGTGACCACCAGAAGTGTTGTATTTACTTTGTATTGTACTGTATGTTTTGCAAAATGTTTACGTGTATCCGATCCTGTTATACCAATCAGAGTTATCAAATTATAGAGCACTGTTCTGTCGTAATCCAACTACATGGTATGTTTTCGTTTAGATACAGAGCGTGGGTAGTACACATAATATTACGTCGTTTCGGAAGCAGTGTACTACGGCCAACGGCTGGTACTGAATATTAGGCACTTGACGATATTGTAGTATTCGGTTTTCATTATTGACAAGAAGAGGGTTTCTATTTACTGCTTGAAAAAGTTCCCGGTGCGTTAGATTATTGTTTATACTGTTTTTGCTAGTAGTATTTCTGCGCAGACAATTAATTCGGGTCACAGACAAGTGTCGTTGACAATTAAACACAGCAAATACCAATAGCCTTAGTTGTTTGGCCTATTTTGTAGACATTATAAAATAAAATGTTCCACGAGTAAAATTTAGACTACGATGTTACAAAAAAGAAACGATATTTTAATTGTTTAATTTAGTTAATCAGTTTTAGAAAACGTTTACATTCGGAACACACTCTGTAGGCCAAAGAAACGTGAAGTTGAGCTTTGCGATTATGCTATGGCAGTCTGTGAATGTCGAGTTACATGTCACATATTAAGTCATACAGACAAGCTCTTGACACAATTGTGTTGAATGTTAGTCGCTTTAAATCATCATTATTGTCGCCACTTTCATCATTATTACCACCATCACTACAAGCATCATCACTGTCAGTTGCAGTGTACTTTCATCTCTACATCAAATGAAATGATCTATCCAGTCTCTTTGTGGCCACGTTTATCCTCCTTTGGGTTTGTGAATGGGCCCAACCGTTTCTGTACAGTGTGTCAAAGCATTTTTGTCAATTTTATTAATCAAATTTTTGATTAAATTTAATCTCTCTGTTCGTTCGTTAGTTGGGGTGTTTCGAAATGTAGTGAGGTGTCTAGTGAAGCGAAGTAACATTTAAATTATCGTGAATAAATTCTTTGATATTGTCGATTAAGTAAGTAATAACTGTGCGATACTTAACGTGTTTTTTTTGCATACTTTAACGAAAAAGAGAAACGTCATTTCGTCTGATACGAACTAAAATTTGACTCACTACATGTGACTCCTTTCTCAATATATATGACTTCCAATCGCATAGTAGTAGAAACATGATTCTATTTTACAAAATGTTAGCTATTTTATCGTAATATTTGCACAGGTAGAGCTATTTAAAATATTACCTCGCGATTTCGATATTTGTTATTTAAATCTTTATAATAGGATACTACATAATTTACGAGCGCTATTGTGTGGTTCAAATTCTGAACATAAGTTTCTCTGTTTTGTTAATACATGCATAATGAAACACATTAAATGTCACATAGTTAATCTAGCAGGAAAAGCTAGTAGGAAAGTAATAAGCGCCCTCAGTCGAGTGGTACAGGAGCCGAGGTCGAATAGACATTCTAATCTCTCGTGAAGTTCAGACATGAAAGACTGTAGGAAATAAGAACCTGGTTCGTTTTACTAAACTGTGGATATCTACATAAAATCTGAAAAGGCCAGTCTTTAGGTATATTCCTTAAAAGAACGGCACATAAACCACAATCATAACTAGTGACTTTAAATTTTAAGTTGTAATTTTCTTGGTTAACGTACAACTTAGTTAGGCGAAGTGTGGATTTAGCGCAAGTGGTGACAACGTTTGGTACAACACAGCTGCTTAATTTTACCACCAAAAGCGTTGTATTTACTTTGTTTGTAATGTTTGTATGTTCTGTTTGTTACATATTCTGTAAAATGTTTACGTGTATGCGATCCTGTTATACCAATCAGAGTTATACTAACACCTTATAGAGCACTGTTCTGTTGTAATCCAACTACATGGTATGTTTTCGTTTAGATACAGAGCGTGGGTAGTACTCATAATATTACGACGTTTCGGAAGAAGTGTACGACGGCTAACGGCTGGTACCGAATATTAGGCACTTGACGATATTGTAGTGTTCGGTTTTCATTATTGACAAGAAAAGGGGTTTTATTTAATATCCTGGACAAGTTCCCGGTGCGTTAAATTATTGTTTACGCTGTTTTTGCTAGTAGTATTTCTGCGGAGAGAATAAATTCGGTCACAGACAAATGTCGTTTACAATTGAACAAAGCAAAACTGTAAAAATAGCCTTAAAACTGTAAGAACTATTTTTTAGTCATTTTAAATAAAAAATTCCACAAGTAAAGTTTAGGCTACGATGTTACAAAAACACAAACTTTTTTTATTTGTTTGAACTATGTAGTTTAAACATAGTTGCAATTTGTTTGTTAATTTAAATATAGTTAGAGTGAGTTTTGGTTAATATAATTAATTATTTGCCTTGATTATAGCTATATTGAAAGTTGAGTTTTAAAAATTTATAGGCAAATTTTAGAAAGTGTTTTTGATATTGTTTTGCTAATGATCAACCGGAAAATATTGCTGGATCACGTTAATGTATACTTTTGAAACAGAAATTAACCTGCAGAAATATTAGTTGAAAACACTGTCGAAGCCATTTCTAGTCTTTCTGACTGTGCTGTAACTGCAACGCCTAAGTTTTACAATGCGGACACAAAGAAACGGAAACGGCGATACGAAGGAAGGCTATAGATTTATACATTTCAGTATTTTTATTTATGGAAGAAACAATCACGGCTGGCTATTTGAGGAAAATAATGCGATGACAAAAATAATAATGATTACTGGTGTTACTGTAAATATTAATTCCCCCCCTACAACTACTACCGCTTCACCGCTTGTGTAGACGGTATACAAGTAGAATATTGTGACTAACATCACGCCTAGTGTGCCACTGTGAAAAACTGGTCTTTGAATGCGAGTGACTCCCAGTCTGCACTAATCAGTGTAGTAGTCTACTATTTTATTGTATTCAGCATTAAAGTTTGCATATTGTGTTTTCAGCAAATATATTGCTAAATTATTTACAGGCAATGATAACACACAAGCACCATCGCCACTGTGAATTGAACCCTCAATGCTGTCTGTTTTAACGTGATATGAAACTCGATTCACGACAGTAAACCCCCCCCCCCCCGCCCAATATCGTTGTGAGCCGGATCCTATTATTCTTTAAAGAGCATGTCACACGTACACAGTGCAAATGAAGCTACATTTTTCTCCGATCCACGGCTTAACATTTCAATATTTCTATAATTCGTTTGCAGTTTTTGTAAGTGTCGAAGCCTACTAAAGTAAAATTTTCAGAGTAGAGCCTACAATACACCGACACGATATGTCCATGATATTCCGGATATTTCCTCACATGTAAAAACTAGTGCAATACCGCATTGGTTTACCATTTTACCTTTGGGGACAAAAGACAGAAAAAATGTGATTTTAACTCAAAAACAAAGCATTTGAAGACCTATGTTTAGATGAACTAGATGAACTTTTTAGTTATATTTATCAGAGGAATACGAACGAAATGTTTACCAGAAGCTTCCTGAACACCCTCTATAAATAGGCTTAGTTAAATACATAAAAATAACAACCGACAAGAGTGCGTTGGGTGTCTTAGCACCCTGGAACGCATGCATTGTCCAGGATGCGTAGTATACAGTAGACAGCGAGGTCCTGTCCGTAGTCTAACACTACATTAATCAGACGAATCAGAATCAGAGGAATCAAAATTCTGTGACTACGACTGAATGAAACTATCCACTTTAGTGCATGACGTGTTATGATTAGATAGCTATAACTAAGTAAAATAACATACTTTTATATTTATAGAATGTAGCTGCTCATATGCTGAATTACAATCTTAAAGTTATGAAGTCTACTGCGGCTTTTTCATCTCTCTGTTATATGCAGAAATAAAAACGTCTGCATTTGTGAGTATGTTTTGTGTGAAGTCAGTTTACAGCTAACACAACTACGTCAACAAGCCGAGTAGGTACATAATGAGCGTTAAGGTAAAGGTAATTGAGCGACCGATGTGGGGTTGCAAGCCGCCTCCTACGATATCACGTGGTTGCAAGTTACCGCTGATGGTTTGTTTGTTTGTTAGTTGTACGAGGTTTCTGCAAAACACTGAAGCTAAAAAGGCTTGAATGTTCAACAAATTTTATACCGTATGGTTCACAAAAAAATGTTGAAAGGAAATGTCAAAATACGCATGCACACGTCTACTCTGCCGCTTTTACGTAGATAAATAAACAAATACTAACGGAAATGTCAAAGTGCTTTACAATCGCGTTCTCTTCCAGATGAGAAATATTCTATTACGTTACGCTATGGGAAACGCCTCCTAGTGCTTATTCTGGCAACGAATAGACGTCCACGTAACTGTATTAAGAGCACCTTTGTTTAGGCACATAAAAGGATATTAACTTTGCTGTTGTTTGCGATTGTTTTGTTGTCAGAAATATTGTGAAACAGAAGCAATTGCTGGTACGAGTTAGTTGTCATATCTTTAATTAGATCGGTTGTTACACTGTTTATTTCACTATGTAAGCTAGTTAAGAATTTAGTTTGATATAAGAAACCTAACACATGACTGGTACACCTCTTGGAGAAAGAGGCGCATTATTGTGACGTGGTCCTGCATTCTATTGGGCATACAGCATCCTCTTTCACCGATCTTCATGGCTGTCTCAGTTGGCTTTTTTATGTGTTTTATGTGTATCTTATAGGTAATATACACATGAGCTGTAGGAGTCGTTTACTATTTTAAACAAAATACATTTATTATTAGATAAAATCAAATAAACAAATTTTTTATTTTTTTAAAGCTATTAGTACAGTTCTGTGTGTGTATGATTCTTAGCGTTAGCGGAGAGTATATTTACAGTAAAAATATTGTTGTGAGGGAGAGATGAAACCTGTAAAATCTGCACTTTCCCAAAACCCCGTGTAAATATATTAAAACACTTTTTCTACCTCCCGCTTTTGTGTATACTGGTTGCGACATCTAACAGTCTCAAACAGGTAAATAAAACGTCAAGCCTTGTAAGCTGTTAGCTCTATGAGTCAGGAAAGGGAAAGATTCCATTCAGTGAAGAACGGTGAATGTTTTACTCTCTCTGGAGTCGAGTTGTTAGTACCGTTTTAATATAACCTTTAACGTGTCAGTTGAGCAGTCAGATTATTATTAATGTTGCACGAAAGGACGGATACAAGGAGGCACCAAGTCGTTACGACTGTTAACGGAGGTTTCCCGTACCTTATAAATTAAAAAAAAAAAAAAAAATAGAATAACTACGAAAATGTCGACTATCCTATTATTTATTTTAAAGTAAAAAACAATTGTAAAGGAATCATTATTCTTTTTTATTATGAATAAACACTAAAAATACCTAACTTCTAAATTTTATTTGATTTTGTAACCATAATGTCTAAATGACAAATAATTGAGTCTTAGATTATAAGTTTATGTATGTTTCCATAGATATCTATAGGCCTATATGTAATATTTCTTACAGATGTAAGAACTGATAACAATATGTAAAATTTTTGCAAACATAGCCTACATACTTTTTGAACACGGACCCAACTTTGCAAGGGGTGTTGATAGACATTAACTTGTCAGGTTAGTAAAGATACCGAGTTTTTATTTTGAATAAGATTCCTCATAATTTGGTAAACTACATGAACATTAAAAATAATTTTGATTTCATTTTTTGTCCGATGTGACTCGAAAGTTAAAAAAAGTTTGTCTGTAAACACTATATTCCGAATTGGGTTCAGTTCTCTTTAATTTGACACCCTACTTGGAATTTTGCGGTTTTGTCAAAATTTTAATATAGATTTCAGGATCTGGCGTCCAAAAAATTTTATATTTACAAAACTGAATTTTTTTATCAGACTGGTCAATTCTCTTTAATTTGATACCTTACTTGGATTTTTGCTACATTTTCAAAATGTTGTCAAAATAACTGGCAAATATTAAGTATGGTCGTTCTCCTCATTCCCACAGATATGCCCTTTACTGACTTGTTGAGTATTGCTAAAACTGAACATAAACTACAAACATAAAATATATAGTATCCTTGTAAACATTAAATGATGCTTTCATATGCGTTAAACTGATTGATATTTTTTGTATCTACTATTTTTTTATTTATTTAGGCTACAAACTGAAGGATTCGAATGAACCATGAAGTGGACCAACTGATTCAGGGTGCCGACTCAGGGTGCCTACATAGTCCGGTTTATTAAGAATAGGAGGCTTGAGTGTCTGGGCCACATAAGGCGAATGGATGACAGAAGAATGGCTAAGGAATTGCAGATTGGAGACAGATAGGAAGAAGAATTAGAGGCAGACCCAGAAAGGGATGGTTGGATGACGTGGAGGATGATTTGAGATGTATGAACGTGAGGGGATGGAGACGGATGTGTAATGAGAGGGCGGAATGGAAGAAAGTCATTGAGCAGGCTGAAACCCACACTGGATTATAACACCAGGAAATGGAAAGGAAAGGACTATTCTTTTATTTGAAGATAATATTGTAACATGTAATTATGTAAATGAAATTAAAATACGCTTGTGGTGAAAATACGACAACGATTAGAACACAGACATTAAGTGTATAAAAGGTGTTGTGGCAAAACTATTCAATAAATATAAATTAATTATAGAAATGAATTAATTAAAATTCCTTTCTAACATGAAATATTCTGTCAGGAAAATAACTTAAAGTACTTCAGTAATCCGTCCCATTTTCCGGAGCAAACTTTAAAAAGAGTATTGCACAAAGAACTACAGCCAAAATCATTACTTGTAAGTACATATGATTACTACTGAACAACAAAATATTTGAACATTCAAATACAATAGTGAATGAACTATTGTAGACGTTGATAAAACATACGTTTGTAAAAAAAAAAACATTCTTAATTATTTGGTAATGATTTTAGTACGTATGGAAATGTCAATATTAAAAACATACATATATTTTTAACCTCAATTTTGCTTCCTATCTAAATAGGCATAATTAAACGTAATGTATTTTTATGTGAAAGTTTAATTACAAAAGAATCAAAAATAGTACTTAGTGTAATACACTATATGTTAAAAGTAACATATGAAAACAACGTTTTACTGATAAATATTCATAAGTATACTTTACAGTTTATGTAGTTTTTGAATCCATACTGTCAATAAGCCTTGGTTTTAATTAAAAAGTGTTGAAATAGAATTAAACTAGACATTTATTAACAAATATTATTTCTATTATTTCATGCAGTCGAACCATGGCAGATTCAAATGCAGAACCTCTGTGTAAAACAGCAAAGCGAGATAATTCCAAATGTGTTCACTGTAATATTTTTATTCGAAAAATTATCGGAGTGGCCAAATCAGTGGATACTCGTAAAGATGCAAAGAAAATAATGGATGATTTTGGAGTTTTCGTTCAAGTTGGTGATAAGATATGCTCAAAATGTTGTACTAAGTTAAGGCTTCAAAAGTGTATAACTAGGCGACAAGAAGAATCTCACTTAGAAAATGTTAAAGTTCAAGAGGAGGCGCCTATACCAATTGCAGAACTACCAAGCATAGGACATCAAGAGGATCACAATGAACATGGGGAAGGCAGAGAAATATCGAGCCAAAATATTTTATCGACTACACCTTCTGAGTGTACTCTCTTCTACCTCTTTTCGCAAGCTTCTATGACTTTTTCACAGACTTCAAATGATGATTCTTCGTATACATCAGAAGCTACACCACAAACTATTGAAGTAGTAGAAATGCCATTTGCACGTTCGGTTTCAAGTCACGGATATTGTTTTATTTGTCAATCAAAAAGTGATCTTCATGATGTTCCTTTTGAAGCAAGGATACAAGTATTCGTAAAGAGAAGAATCTTTATTCCGAAACGCAACAGATGTTGTTCTATCCATACAATAAAAAATCGATTTTATGAGAGTGAAGTAGGAAAAATTTGTATTTATTCAAACATCAGCCTAGTAGAAATTACAGAACTTTCAAAGTTTATGGACGTTCTGTCTGTTAAAGTTGATTCTCAGTTATTCGATAAGATTGCCGATTTTTCTATTTCAGACAGAGGAATGTGTTTATGCTCTTACAGGACAATCTTGGGAAAATATCATTTCACTTCGAAATATGATGTCATCTATGAGAAATTCTGATAATCGCAATGTAACTCAATCTGTTGTTCCATTCTTATGCAAATTAAGAACTGGCAATTCTGATAAAATAGTTTCTGCTATACTTGGTGTTGAAGATGAGAAGACGATTTCCGAATTCATTCACTCTGTTTTACAATGTTTCAAAAGGGACGTGTTACCTAAACATTTCGGTCTTCACTCTACTTTTAGGGAATATCTCATCAAAAATCACACTGCTGCAGCTGCACAAAAACTCCATGCTTTAAGTAATCGTCTGGCTATTATTTGTGATGCTTCCTATATACGTCATCAGAAGAGTGCCAATAACACTTATCAGCGCAATTCTTACAGCGGTAAAAAAAAAACCTCCTTGTGTAAGCCTTTCACTATAACTACAACAGATGGATATATTATTGATGTTCCTGGACCCTTTCTTGCTACAAAGAACGATGCCCAAATTTTAGACTATTTATTGTCAATTGAAAACGGACTAAGCACTATTCTAAAAGAAGGTGATATTTACATGTTAGATAGAGGCTTTAGAGACATAGTAAGTACTTTAAAAGAAAAAGGTTTTGTTGTACTGATGCCTGCTTTGAAAGGTAAACGTAATCAGTTAACAGCAAAAGATTCTAATGAATCCAGATTAGTTACAAAACTTCGATGGGTCATTGAGGCTGTACATGGAATAATTGGACAGAAATATAAGCTTTTGCATCATCAGTTACATAATTCTCTTCTTCCTGATGCCGGTTTATACTGTCGAATAGCCTGCTTCCTTCAAAATCGTTTTGGAAAACGATTAAATTCAGATAAAGGACTACTTGACGAAATTATCAGTCGGATGAATGCTACCAAAAATGATGTAAATACATTGGCTGTAGAAGTTGAAAATAATAACTGGAATAGAAAAGTAACACCGTTTCAGTTGTTATCTTCAGAGGAATTGCTCGATTTCCCAGAAATGTCATTAGACGAATTAAAAGTTTTTTTTCACAGGATCTTATCAGCTTTCCCAATCTGTATCTTACTTAGCAGAAATTATAGATGAAAATGGTTCATTCCCTGCGAGTACGTTAAAAATTAAACCAGAGATTGTTCGATTTGAAGTGAGTTCAAGACATATAAACAGCAAAACGTATAAATGCTATTCACATTATAACCCAAATAGTAGTGAAATAGATGGAATCAAGCGTTATTGTTGTAACTGTGCAAATGGTAATAGAACAATTGGATGTTGTTCACATATCGCTGCTGTTATTTATTACTTATCATACGGCAGATATTTGTCAAAAATTATACGGCCTGCAGAAGTTCTTACAAAATTATTTCATTTTGAGGAAGTGCAACCAGTTATGGAGGAAGATAGTGATGAAGATTAACTTTTTTACAACTTAATATTAGTTTTAAATATTGATTATTTTGTTGAATGTAATAAATATAAGTCTGCCTTACATTCTTAAACTATTTAAAAATCTAACTTTCTACAATTGTAGTTCTGAGTAATTCTCATTACTGGCATACAAACTCTCAACTTAAAAGTTTTGCCAATATTTTTTTTCAAAATTAATAGGATAATACTTTTTGAATGTCTTAAAAAATGAATTACTTTATTATATGTAAGAAACAAACAGTTTTATGTATTTTTTGATAAACAACAAATAAATAAGGCGTCTTAATTTTTCAGAAATATCGTCTTAATTCTTCATCACAATATTTACTTCTTCTTCTTCTTCTTCTTCTTCTTCTCTGAAGCATCAGGCCCATGACCTGTTGTGCCATCTAGCCTAGCCGTGGTACAACCAGAGTTGTTAAATGAAATTCTTGTTTCTGTAAAATGGTTGCTATAGTAATAATTGATGTATTTACAAATGCACGGAGTAAATAAAAATCCCTCTATTAAGCGTAAAAAAAAATCCTTATTTGAAACTAAAGTATGTTGCATACTTTTCTAATTTAATACAAAAAACAAGCTTTAAATGAGTTAAATATAAGAATTGCAAAAGTCAAATAAACACACACACACACACACACACACACACACACACACACACACACACACACACACACACACACACACACGAGTAATATTACTAAATTGTAGCTCATTTAAATATAAAAATAAGCTTAAAAATTACAAAAATTCACGAATTCCAATTTATTTATTAAAAAAAATGACCTTTTATTATATATTATGAAAGAAAATAATATAATTTTACATTTTTAATATTATTTAGAGTACTAGCTACTTTCAGGCTAACAAAACCCCCTAAAAATAGCCGAAAAATGTATTTTTTTGCGTTTTTGAGGTTGGCCCACCACTCGAAAAAATCTTAGTATACAAAGATTGTTAAAGTACACTTTTTAAAACAAAAAATATGCCTGTAGCTCTTTTGGGACTTGAGATATAGCATTTTTTAACTTTTGATAATTTTTTTAGAAACAATCCCATGATCCCATGGGGACCGTAATTTTTTAGTTTATTGTTTTTGATGCCAAAAATGTGATCAAATTTTTTGGAAACTTTACGTTTCATAAAAATTGAGAAAAAAAATAAAGATTGAAAAAAGTCAATTTTTCACCCTCCCTCTGTAGAGGGGGTAGATGCGAACCTAAGAACCTTGTGTAATGTAATGTTTTTACAATTGTAATAAACCTACATAGTCAAAAAAATGATTGGTTTCAAGGGGCATTTTGCCCCTCTTAGTACCCTTTGTGTTAGTGGTTGAAATCACAAGTAGAAAATCACTGTTGCACACCACTATATAAAAATTATCCCGATTAGCGCTTTCAAGCTTCACAGCTCATCGTCAGATCGGAACAGACAGAAATTATGTGAAAACAAACCCTTCACCCCTCTCACCCCACCCTGCTCACACACAACAAGCTATAATATAAATGTCCCTTCCCCACCCCCTAAACCCTGTCCCACCATCTGTACAGTTACATATTTTTCTAGCAAATTCCTTGTGTTTCAGTGTTGTGTGTGTGTGTGTGTGTGTGTGTGTGTGTGTGTGTGTGAACAAACAATGAATGAACAAAAAATTCAATGTGAACAAAAAATCAAATCAACTGTAACTAAACTAAAGAATAAAATAAAGAAGAATGATATTATAGTTACGAAGGCGGACAAAGGAAATACAATGGTACTACTGAGAAAGGACGAATACATAAAGAAAACGGAAGAATTTATAAGGGAAGGACCATATGAGGAAATAAAGTATGATTATACAAGTAAGTACCAGTCAAGGATAAAACAAATGATGAAACAGATAACATTTATAGAAGAAAATAAGAAAAAGTATTTATTGGAAAGTAATCCAACAGCACCAACTTTTAAAAGTCAGGTTAAGATACATAAAGAAGGAAAACCAATTAGACCGATTGTTTCTTTTATTAATGCACCTATTTATAAATTATCAAAGGAAGTTAGCAGAGTACGGAAAGAGAAATATGAATTTGGGACAAAATACAATATAGAGAATAATGTAAAATTGATAGATAAATTAGAATATATTAGAATTAATGTAAATACAAAATTGATATCACTGGATGTTAAGGACATGTTTACCAATATCACAGTAAATAAAGTTAATAAACGATAATAATATGGGAGAATACAGGTATAAAAAGCAGTTGATTAAAGTAATTAAAGAATGTGTAAATCAGAACTATTTTAGGTTTAATAACAAGTTTTATATACAGAAAAAAGGTTTACCTATGGGGTCTTCATTATCCCATATTCTTGCTGAAATATACATGAATGATTTTGAAAAGCAATTAATAAGTTCCACTAAGTATAAAGACAATATAAAATTATGGTCTAGATACGTTGATGATGTATTAGTAATTTGGGAAGGAAGCATAGAAGAAGTGCATGAGTTTATGAATGAGGTAAATAATAAGGATAAAAACTTACAATTTAAAGAAGAGATAGGAGGTAAGAAAATAAATTGCTTAGATTTAAACATAGAAATTAAAGATAATGAGAAACTACAGTTTGGGATATTTAGGAAAGAGTCGTATTCTGATATAATTATACCAAGGGAGTCTTACCACCCTTATAGATATAAAATGGCGGCAATCAATTCATTTTGTTACAGAGCTCAGGAGTGTTTAAAAGAGACCGAATCAAAAGATAGGGAGTTAAAAACGATAAAGGGAATTGTAAGGAATAATAATTATAACACCAACATAGTGGATAAAGTTATGAAAAGGGTTAACATACAAAAAGCTAAAATAGAACCAGAACAAAAGAATTATGCAGGGTCATTGACGTACATAGGTTCACATACTAGAAAAATTATAAAATGTTTTAATAAATACGGAGTAGATATAGCTATTAAAAAATGTGAAACGGTATTTGATAAGATAAGGAATAAGAATATAGAAAAAATTCCAGTATTACAGAAAACCGGAATTTATAAATTAAAATGTAAAGACTGCAACAAAGTGTACCTAGGTGAGACAGGACGAAAATTCGTATGGAGGTTGTCTGACCACAAACGTGGAGAAGGTAATTGAACAACCAATTCGTTATATGCAAGACATTTCATAGAAGACAACCATAAGTTTGTTAATCCTTTGGAAGAATACGAAATTGTAAAAGTAGTAAATAACACAGTTGAAAGGAAGCTTAGAGAGGAGATAGAAATATTGAAAGAAAGAGAAAAAAGGTTAGACAATTTAATTAATATTAAAATTAAATTTGATAATGAAGAAATATTTTATAACATAATTAAGAAGTAAATGATAGAGGACAGATAGATAAGATTAAGAATTATATTGCATAGTACTAATTGGATGTTTTAAAATAAGGGTGTGTGACTGACCCACGTGTGTGGAGAGGAAGAGGGTAAGTTTAAAAGGATGCACACACACACACACACACACACACACACACACACACACACACACACACACACACACACACACACACACACACACACACACACACACAACACTGAAACACAAGGAATTTGCTAGAAAAATATGTAACTGTACAGATGGTGGGACAGGGTTTAGGGGGTGGGGAAGGGACATTTATATTATAGCTTGTTGTGTGTGAGCAGGGTGGGGTGAGAGGGGTGAAGGGTTTGTTTTCACATAATTTCTGTCTGTTCCGATCTGATGATGAGCTGTGAAGCTTGAAAGCGCTAATCGGGATAATTTTTATATAGTGGTGTGCAACAGTGATCATTCTACTTGTAAAATTAATTTAGTTTATTAGATTTATTTGATAAAACAATTATAATAAATATAACTCACCCGGACGCACCATAAATCAACGTTCGTTTTCTAGCTTCAATATCGACTCAGCCCGTGGATATGAGTATAACCTGGGGGGGGGGAGCTGAAGCCTTCCTTGTATCCGAACGGTTTACTTAGGAATCCTACCCAGTCATCGGTGGTACAAAAAGGTGCTCTAACTACTGTTATAAATGTAATTCACATAAATACAATAAATAATGAAAATTGATTTCTACGAAACTACTGTCCCATTTCAGCAACACACTAACCCTAAGATTTCATAAGAGTCGAGCATATTCGTATATCTCTCTTTTTGATTCACCCGATTTTATTTTTCTTAAGTAAATGATTTCTGTAATTATAGGCATTTTTGTAGATTCTATTTTGTGTAGTGTTTTACGTCACTAAAAATCATACGAACTTCGCTCTGCCTTGGTTTGGGAGTCCTATTCAATGTCGAAAGCCTAAATACTCGGAAATTGTACTGCCAGCGTTATGTAGATTGTGGTTTGCAATGCGGCGATTAATATTATAATATAACAACTAAAGTCTCAGTAAATTTGTATATGGTAACTTATTTGTGTTTCTGTTAGCCCCAAGTTGTTGGTGCCAATTATGTTAAATGACTTTATGTTGTATTTTTTAAAATAATGTGAATCTTAAATCCTAATCTTACCCTTCTTCAATGTAATGCTATGTTAAAATAAAGAATCAAACTCCTATTCTCTCTTTTCTCAAATTCCATAAAATTTATTATTACTTTCTCTTTGACATATATTTAAATGTACTAGCATTCAATTTCCCTTTCTTAGGTTGTAGCTCCTTTTGGTTTGATAACATGAAAACTCTTTTTCTCAGGGTTAATATAAAAAGTAAAGTCTATGTACTGTCCAAGTCATACATATAAAATAAAACATAATACTTATAAATAAGGTTCAGTAATTTGGTGTTGTGTATGTATGTTGATTCATGGGTCCTTTGGATCATACAAAAAAACAACTTAAACAGGAACTATTAATAAGAATAATTATAGTGAACAAATAAAATTCATAATTATAATGTTTATATTGTTTTTGTTATAGTGTTTCACTGTAACTTGCTCTTTAAATGGAGTAATGTTTGTTCAAGTGTTTGTCTTAACATTGTGGAACAATCTCACCAATCTTGTAGTTTCATTTACGAATTATTGCTTGATATTTATCTTCTGGCCTTCAAGTTTTCATTGTATTCCATTAAAACATTAGTCTCCTCGTTATTTCTACAATTTTTCTTCATAATTTCGTTTTATATCATTAATTATTCTGTAAAAATGTCCAGCATTAAATTAATGTGGTCTCTTCGTTTAGATAATTCTTCAACAATTAAATTTCTTTTTATAAAATACCGATTCATGGGTCACAGGTTCGGTTTCATATTTTATAATTCACATTATTCAGTTGAATCTTATTTTTTCTTCGTCACTAATGTATATTATTAGTTTGTAACGTAAGATTTCACTGTTATTAATCATTATACACCTTTTTATATTAGCTATAGTTGGTTTATATAATTTTATGTTTTATTCACAGTGTATACGTATTATAACTACTGTAGGTCCATTTCCTATTCACTATTATTCTACACTGTTTCATAACGTTTATCACTGTTCTTTTCATTATTTTATATTATTAAACCACTTAACTTTTACAATTATAGCTTAATACGATTCTATTATAGTAATTTTAATGTTACTCACATTTTGTAGTTCTGACACAAAATAACTGTTTGAGGTACGCAGACCTCCCTCTATTTTAATCGTCTAATGCTATAATCAATGTCTTTCCACTTACTAACTATGTTTAACATTTATACACTATACTTATGTTTACTAATAACTATTTACATTTTTATTATTCTTTGATCTTCTCTTCTGGGTATAATGAATAGTTATCGTTAGTTATCGTCTTGTCATTGTAATTAAATTATTTAATTCCTAAATTTTCATAACCTATTCCCTGGTTTTTATTACTTTTTACTCCTTGACATTATTATTTATCTTTAAATAGTATATTTTGTTTTCATTTCTTTATTTGTTAAGTTTATTTTATTCTTCTTTGTATTTTATTTCTAAGAAGATTGCGTTTAGGCATAACTCACTACGAATTTTGATGATATACTTGTCTTTATTCTGAAGTGTAATCTTGTTATGTTACAATATTCGTCATTAAATAATCTGACAATCGTATAGGCACACACACACACACACACACACACACACACACACACACACACACACACACACACACACACACACACACACACACACACACACACACACACACACACACACACACACACACACACACACACACACACACACACACACACACACACACACACACACACACACACACACACACACACACACACACACACACACACACACACACACACACAGAGTGTGCGTGTATGTGTACGTATTTGTCTATAGAAAGTATACGTGTTTTTTTCGGTCAACGATTCTCACTTTAAATATAACAGTTTTATTCCATTATTTAATACAAGTTTATAAGTATTTATGTTACTCGAATCAATTTCACTTAAACTATAAACTCTAAAGACAAATAGTTGTATAACAACAATCAAGCACACAAAGCTTACAAGACTTATAAGTTTTATTTACCTTTTATATGGTTGCTACAGCTGTCGTAATCACTACAGAAAAACAGGAGATAGAAAAATATTTTCTATAAATATATATAAAGAAGTATGAAACATATTGACACAGGGTTTTTGAAACGTGCGGGTTGTCCAGGTATCATCTCTCCCTCACAACAGTATTTTTACGGCAGATAAATTAATTTATTGAGAACCAATAAATCTTATATGGTAGCTCTTTATTTGTCGGTAGTGCTACTCCTTGCATCAGCGGAGGCAGATTCATCGCTAGTAATTATAAAATTAATACTATTGCTTGATTACTGTAATAACAGTTACTGTCCAGTTATTATTATTATTATTATTATTATTATAAAACTTGAATAATTATTAATACTTAGTTAAGTTGTTAGCTCTATGAGTCAGGAAATTGGAAGATTTTGTTTACTAACGGATGAGCCAAAGACCGAGTGACTAACAATTTAAAAAACTGTGAGTATTTTACTGTCCCTGGGGTCGATTTAAAGACAGCCGTTTTAATATATCACTTAATATGCCAATTGAGTAGTCAGATTATTCTTCACAGACGGACGGATATCTTTTGGTAATAAGGCCGAGGTCCATTGTTGAATATTCTCAGCTGGATGTTTGGGCTAATTCTACGGTAATTCTTCTCGAGTAGCTGCACAATTATCACTGACAACATCAAGCCTTAAAAACAAAACCTCAAAAAAAGGGAAGAATAAAGATTGTTGGCGTAAAACAAACTTGTACGTTAACTATCTATCTGTTTTGCATTGAATAATTCTTTTGTATGTATTCAAATCATTCCTAAAAAAACACTGAAAAATTATTGCAGATCGTTTTAACTTTCATAAAAATATTAAACGGTAAAGTTAATTTCTGTAATTTTATTAAGAAGTTGCTTCATGTTTTCCAATTAAAATATGAACGTTTAATGTAGGGTGTTTACAGCAATAATGAAATTCAAAGTCTCCATGTAACTTGATTCCTGCAATTTATTCCTTCACCCATCTTTGTCTTGCAATCAATCTTACTGGTTACTTTCCTTCCATTTTCTTAATTCAGAAATTTTGTTGTTGTGTAGTCATCATTCTTGTTACATGCCCTTACCATCTCAGTTCTATGTACCTTAACGGAATCGGTTCTCACTTCTCTAGTGTTCAATTTTCCTTACGGTCTTCAGTATTCCCTTTAGAATTTTCCTCTAAAATACATCTAGTCGTTACCTAGATCTCTGAGTCTCGACATTTGTTTTGCTTCTCTGTTTACAACATATAGTTTGTGTTAACTGAGGATATGCCTAGTCTGAAGCCTGCTTGCTATTTCTTACATTTTATGACAACAGACGTAATCTTTTTTCAGTATATATAGAAAAATATTGTAAGTAGTACATTATAAACGTTATTCCTCTGTAATTTTTACACTGAAATTTTCCCCTTTCTCATAAATCGGGCTTATTCATGGCCGACTGTAGTAGAAGGCCGGAATATTAAACGTGGCAACGTTGCGCCTGAGCCCTATAAGCATAGTGTAATAAACTAGCTAAAGTAAACATGTTATATTTTGATTTAATTTCATAACATTACTCAAATCACTGAGTAGTCCTATTTATAGCTAAATCTAAATTATAGGCCTGTGAGTACTTAGTACTATACGTTTAAGTTGAAGAAATCAGTGAATTAGTGTTCGGTCTAATGAATTAGTTTTATTCGAATTATTGAATTCGTGTCATGTGAATGAGTTAATTATTAGGCATATATTGCTTAAATAATATAACAGTATTTTACATAATAAACTTTTAATTTGAAAAAATTGAAGAATAATAAAACTGCTGTTAACCGGCAATTAAAAATGACGCGATTTGATTATTAAAATACACAAAATTAAGAGATTGTCTAGTCGGTCTCAAATATCAGCTGGTTCCAGTGTTGCCACGTTCAATATTCTGTCCTTCTACTAGAGCCGGCCATTGGTTATTGCCTTGCTTCATTTTCTTGCTGTTTCCTTCTTATCATACATAAGTACATACTCATATTATTAAGTTTATGTAGCAGACCTTCATTTCTCATTTATACAATTTATCGGGGATTTCATCTACCTTGGGTAATTGTTTCTCTCGTATGCGTGTTTTGCTTCCCTTATCGTCATCCAATTTTTGGTGGTTCGTGGATTTATTTTTCAGCTGTTAGCTCTGGTATTAGCCCTGTCCACTTTTACCCAGTCGTTCCTCAAAATATCTCCTCCAACTCGTTGTATTTATCCACACCGCTTATAATTTTTCCTGTTTGATCAACTGTGACTTTTTCTTAATTGGTTTTGATGCATACATTTTTAGGTATTTTTACTAATATTTTCCTTTCAGTTTAAAGAAAACAAAATAAAATAACATTTTCATCTGTTCTATCTTATCGCCTACGTTTCCTCCAACGAGGCTGCAGATCTTACTTTATATTCTCGTTCTTGTTCTGTATCCTTCGTTCTTTACTTTTCTACGTACATATGCCTTTTTAGAACGATTTCTAATCATTTACTGCTTCCTGACAGTCTTTTTAGGATTATTCTTTTTTATATCCATTCCTTATGCTGAAAACTGGGATTGAAGCCTACTCGGGTTACATTGACGACGTTACATTGAATTAGTAGTAGCTCGTTCCCTTTGAGGGACAGTTTTCTATAATAGGGTGCCTGGCCCTGGTCCTCTAACCTCTCGCGTACCCAACGGAAAGGTTTTTGAAAGTTGGAAGTCGATATAAAAGTAGGGAACTTTTTACATCGGGTGTTACTTAGATCGCTATTGCCTCAACAAGAGGCAGCGTTCGTTGATTGAGATTGGCGATTGAACAAGGAGGTTTACGGAGACGTATCCCTATTTAAATACGGAAGTTAAAAAGCGTTTTTTGTGAATTGTTCTTGTCCTACAGTAACAGAAGTTTGCAAAGAGCTTTGCCTTTTTATGATTTAACTTAAAATTTGTTATGAGTAATTATTCATATTTTTCTTACATAATATTTTTAACTACCTAGGCGTGTAGGAAGTAATGTAGTTGTAGTAAAAAAAATGAAACACTTCATACTCACAAGCTTTATATTAAAATTTTCTTCGGTTACATTCATTTTATTACTTTTTTAATACAAAGAAAACAAAGTTTATGTATAGCTGTGTCTCAAATTTAATTAGATTTCCTATTCGTGCTCATAAGAAAAAAGCTCAAATTATTTATTCTGCTGCTGACAGTTCGACTACATTAAGTCGCTTTTGTTGTTAACAAACCTATCAGGTAATAACGGAGTTCAAATTTTTAACAGAATTTCTTATGGTTAGTGTGTAATTTATTGAATATAAGAAGATTATATAATGTTATATCAAAAAGGACGATATTAGGTTAAAGAAACCGAGGATTATGGCAGCTTTGTGTATTGGGGATTAGCGTACTAAAACCTGACATTCAATCTTGTTGGGCTGGCAAGTTTTATCAGTTTAATGAGAAAAGAATTGCAGACTTCAGACTGCTTTTCATTAGTTTTTTTTTTAGCATTGTATATTAACAGTCATTAATATATTATTTACATTAATATATTACATTTACTATATTAATATTAACATTAAGTTTGTATTAGGCTATATAATGTCTAACATAAATTATTCACGAATGTGAACTTAATTCATTCATAGTGAAATCTTAATCATGTTAATATTAATGAGACCATGATTAATGTAGTTCTCAGGTATACGGTATGTTTCATGTTCGAGGCTATGACGATAGTAAGATTTTCTGTTCAGCGGAGGTACACAACACACACGCGCGCGCGCGCGCGTAAATGCGAGATGCATGCATATATATTTTGTTATATACCTCTGCTCAACAGTCCGTAAAGGACCAAGGCATACCGCGCGGCTTTTTTTATTGTTTAGTATGACGATTGCATGGTATCCGCAACCAGGAGGCGCCGTTGTTATCTCAGACAGCTACTCAGTTCTGCCTCACGATGTACGCTGAGCACACGCCGTACGGAGCCTCCGCCGGGAATTGAACCCGGGACCACGAGCAAATATTATTTGTTCACAATATTAATATTCATAATAGTAATAAAGAGCATACTAATAAGCCGATTTTTACTGTTACGCGACTCCCTAGTTTTTATTATTTATCATGACTTTTCGTTTATTACCGTTCCTCTTTATGTTTCTTTGGAATTTTTCAAGTATTTCGTATTAATAAAAACTGTACACCACGTCAGCCTATAATCGGTATTGTGTATGTGTGCGTACGTGTAGTAGCATTTCATCTATTTTTATTAATTTAGCACTAACGTTGTTGAAACATTTTTTACTTTTTTAATACATGCATATAGGGTACACATGTAACACAATTAACATTAGTCTAGACGCTGTGAGAGAATGCCTTCCCAACCAATCAGTTCTCTCCAGAGAATCCATTGTCTAGTACTTAAACAAGTCACATTTCCATCTTACAAAGTGTGGTTTCTTTAAGGTTCTTGGTCTCCGATCACTTCTCGCATTACCAAACGTTCTCTCTTGTTTGCTTACTAATTATTATGTAAGTGATACATTAACACTCCTACTTTGTTTCGTAAGTGTTCTTGTGCTTCTATTTGTTACTTTTGGCAAATTATTTTGTTTACAAACCATGTTACTGGCCGTACATCAGTGTAGGAAGCACGCAATTTTTAAAAATTACCTGTGTTTAAAACACAGGCTGTTTTATATTGTTTGTAATGCAATATTATTATTAATATCAGTCTTCGTCAATTGAAACTTCGAAGTTTATGTCGTCGATTTTATTACCGTTTATGTCATCAGTTTTGTTATCATTTTTGTTCAACCACATACTGAATTAGCTCAACATTGAATTAACTGCACGCTGTGTAGCTCAACTACACACTGTAATTGTATCAATTATCAGCTATTTTGCAGGTCCAGACGCTTTAACAGTTTTTTTCTGTTCTTCTTTATAACCAAATTTACACTTTCCTGGTCGAGATCAGTTTTGCTTCTATTTCTCAGTGCTTTTCTATGCGCGCACAAACACTTTTTGCCAGATTATGTTAAATCGTATCCGGTATGCATTAAGTAAGCGTTTTTACATTATCCATTTTTACAGTTAAATAGTGTAGTCACATTTCTTAGACAAACTCAGGGGGTGTTAAAGTTTAATTAATGTTATTTAAATTTATAATATTTAAAAAGTTATATAACAGACGATTTAAAAATAAATGAACTAATTACCAGTAATATTTTATTCAAGAATGTATAAAGTTTAAAATATGAAAAATAACTAATACTTCTACAGGAGCTTTCAATAGTTTCAACAACATTAGAGCCGTAATAACTGACTGCTTTCAAAGTTGCTGCTCTGCTACAAAACACCTGTTATTTTAAAACTTACATTGTTAAGAAGAAGATTTAGAGTAAAAACTTCTGACTTATGTATACCTACTAATAAAGTTAATTAGTGATCATTATATGACTAGCAAAGCGTTTATTTATCTGCAGATTACATACATACAAAAGAGGCTATGTTTTTGTTTTTAGGAAAACGAAAAAATTTATTAAAAAATATTTTGTTTAGTTTTCATCATTTACTTTACCTAAATATTATTGACAACAGACTCAATCGAGGCAATGAGGATATCGTATGATGGGCGATACATTTGATATTCAGAATATTAAGATGTTTTTACTTAACTTCTTCCAGTTTTAACGACGCGTGTTAAACTGGAACAAGAGTTGTTATTACACACAAACCATGAAAAACTCGTATGTTTTCCGTTTTTCAGTACGTATTTTAAAGTTATTTTTTGATTTTAATTATTAGGTAACTCAACTAAGGAACTCTAGCTACAAGATACTGTAGTGGACGACTTTAAAGTATATGATGTAGAGAAAAAGGATTCTGTTCTCATTTGCTAATTATTCTACAAAAGTGGATTTCAAAAACTCTGCGCCATCTGTACTATCGAAGCCAATAATACTTCTATCCAATGAGTACTTTGTATATTTCAGTTTCAAATGAAGAGAAAAACAAAGCCATCGTAAGGAAGTAAAAAACATATTTTTTATCAGGAAATGGAATTCTAATTCCATTCCTAAATTAGCAGTAATATTTATACTACTGTTTTTATATTTTTACTGTAGATTATCCAGTATAGTCTTATATCTAAAAATTCTTTAGTATTTCATAAGCTTTGAGTCACAAAATTATTTAAAATTTAAGCAACCATTCGTAATTTATATACTTAAATTACGAATATTGCTTAAATATGTATTCGTAAGCAATATTTAAACAATTTTAATTTTTGAGACACAAAATTAATTAAAATTTAAACAACCGTTCGTAAAACTTTGTATTTGTAAAAACACATGATTCATGATTTATAATCTTTTTATCGGTTAGACTGAATTCACGTAGATACAATTGTTATCATCGCCAAGAACTTATGTCGTACTCTAAGTACAGACGTCGACTTACTTGCACTAAGTGACTAGTAACACTATGCACATATTTGCTCTCCATACGGAACACGATTTTTAATCATTTCTTGTCACGGGTTTAAAATGTTGCAAGCGAGGCAATAGGTAACTTTTAAAATGGCAAAGTAACTTAAGTAAAAACCTGAAACTGTATATAGTAACAATAATTATGATCATTATCCGTTGTTACTAGTGAATGTAGCTATTTTACAATAATTTATGTAGCAAGAAGGCTTAAATACATTTTTAAATATGTCTTAAATCCATAGTCTAGTTATTTAGAGGAACTTTTCTTGAGAACCCAACGAAGAGGTAAGATAATCTCAATTATACGATACCATCTGGAAAGTAACAGAATATTTTTGAAGGTTGGTACCTTGACTCATCAGATAACTGTAGTATGAGTGATGCAGCTGATAATGAGCAAAAAGACAGACGGTTCTGTAAATGGTACAGTACGTGAGAGTAAACAAATATTGCCATTTTGTTGGAAAACCGCTGAACTTAAGGAGAAATATATTGTAACGTCATAGGTTTGGCCTGAAAACACAAAGAGTGGCTACAGTCAGTTAGGAAAACCGCGTGGTTTTCACGCATTTGAATACGTTTTCCTCGGATGTAGTAACATTAAGGGATGATGTTTGACAACCCTGAAGTTTTAAATTTGGTAAGGATAAATAATATAATTTTACAGAATGTAAAAATATTATTTATTTTACTAATTGTTTAAATAACGGACACGGTACACAAACACATACAACTAGCCCCCCCACACACAGAATTTTTAATAATTCCGTAGGCAATTGTTTTACATCAAACGCATTTATGAATGAGACCAAGTCTCATATGCCATCCATCATATTTTATTACTTCCGTGTTCCTTAAGGAAATGGAAGTATGGTGATGGCAAAAAAAAATTGTGTTCGAGATTATTGCAGATTCTGATTGTACTACACTCAAAACATGAAAAAAGTCATTTTTTGAAAAGTGTCTGTCTATCTGTGTGTCTGTCTGTCTGTGTGTGTGTCTGTGTCTGTAGATTTTTTTCTATGGAAAACGATAACAGCCGCAAATTCAAACAAAATCAAATAATGTTTTGCATGCAGCCCTGATATGTAGAGTACTCAAGACATATTGTTTTTGGTGAAGATCGGTTAAGGGAAAGGGGTAGTTTACCTGCAACGTTTTTTGTTTTAACAAGGGTATTTTCTGTGGCAAACGATAACAGCCGCAAATTCAAACAGAATCAAATAATTTTTTGCATACAGCCCTGATTTGTAGAGTACTCAAGACCTGTTATTTTTGGTAAAGATCGGTTAAGGAAAAGGGGTAGTTTACCTGCAACGTTTTATGTTTTAACAAGGGTAATTTTTTCTATGACGAACGATAACTGCCGTAAATTAAAACAGAATCAACTACTCTTTTGCATACCTTTTTGAATTATACAGAACTCAAGGTCTGTTGATTTTGTTGAAGATCGGTTAAGGGAATGGGGTAGTTTATCAGCAACATTTTATGTTTTAACAAGGGTAATTTTTTATATGACGAACGATAACTGCCGTAAATTCAAACAGAATCAACTACGTTTTTGCATACCTTTTTGAATTAAAGAGAACTCAAGGTTTGTTGATTTTTGTTGAAGATCGGTTAAGGGAAAGGGGTAGTTTACCAGCAACATTTTGTGTTTTAAAAAGGGTAATTTTTTTTGACGAAAGATAACTGCCGTAAATTCAAAGAGAATCAAATAATGTTTTGCAACTTTCTTGAATTGTAGAGAACTCAAGGCCTACTGATTTTGGTGAAGATCGGTTAAGGGAAAGGTGTAGTTTACCTGCAACATTTTATGTTGTAACAAGAGAAATGTTTCCATGACGAACGATAACTGCCGCACATTCAAATAGAATCAAATATTTTTTTGCATGCATCCCTGCATTGTAGAGGACTGAAGGTCTATTGATTTTGGTGAAGATCGGTTACGAGATAGGGGTACTTTACCTGCAACGTTTTATGTTTTAACAAGAGTAAAGTACTTAATTTTGATAAATAAAATATCCTCATAAGGAGCTCATAATAATCCACTGTAGAAACGTAGATGAAATATCTATAAATGAAGAGGTTAGGTGAACGGGGTGGGGGTAATTTTCTATAAATGAAAATTATAGTTGAAGGGAGAGGGGAGAATTTTGTATATGTGTACTACGTTATCGGCAACAAAGAAGTAGTTCTTTGTTAAAATTCCTTCCCGGGCTGTTTAGCTTTAGTCCAATGTTTTCTGAAAAACCAGACTTTTCGGCAGTGCCATCGACTACCATCATCAGTGAAAATCGAGTGCGAAAACGTGAGGTGGTATACGTTTGTGACCACAGTACTGTGGTTAAGGCTGAAACAATAAGTAGAAAGAAATGGAAATATTTTATTTCGAATATGATTTTAAATATAAATCTTAGAACATGGAAGTCATGTATAACGATATTTTTCATGAACGGATTTGATAAGGTGGGACTTTTTCTTTGTTTATCCAGTTCTTCTTTCTTTTGTCATACATTAAACTTTACGAGTCAGTATTAGCCGTGTATGAACTCTGCAACAGCGCCGTGATTCACACAAATTTCTCAGAGTGATTATCGTTTTATGCTTCACATTGTAGAGAGCAAAGAGAGAATTGTGAACAGCTCCTCGGATTTTCTATCGTAAAATTGTTGGTGCTCATTATTTTTATGAGCGGTCAAAATTCCTGACTATTAAATATAAGTGAACAATCTTAATTAAGCAGTGATGGATATGCGCAAGAGACAAAGAAGAAAGTCTAAGCAAACGTTAAGGAAAGTACAGACGAATTTCGATGTACGAGGCTGAAATATGAACAGAGAGCGAACGTGGGGGGTAACAAATTTGGAGCCATTTGGTTACTGATTATGGTACACGTTTCAGTACCGACGTACCGAGTTTATACCCCATCTTTGACTAGCTAATGAAGTAAAGAAACGATTCAAATTAACTATCCTCTATCCTCAGGGTACCCGGTATCCTCAATATGCAATAAATAAATAAATAATTATATTGAAATAAATATTTATAGAAGTAATATAATAATAAAATAATTAGCATATTATGTTAAAGTAACTAATATTTTTGTACATGTGTTGTATGTGTGTGCGCGCGCGCGCTTGTTTTATAATTTAATCATAAAGGTGCATAATGGAATTGTTCATGATGGAGTTTTTTATTCGTTGAGTAGAACAATTTTACAACGCTTTTCCTGAGAATCTGAAGATTGTCTGAAAGCAGGAGAGATACAGGAAAGCAAAACGATAAAACAAGGATTCCAAGAGTAATACCATAAATGTGGTTAGAGCGGAGAACAACATCACGTGTTCATCTTACAAAGCGGCCGAAGTGTGTGGTTCATCTTATTATGTGAAATGTGATTGTGTTTGAAAGAGAAGTGTGTATTGGTAATTTGTTAGTTTATGGTGAAAATTTTGATGTAAACAATTGTAATTCGTGTTTATTTTCTTATATTTGCAAGAGGACAGTAAAAACGTTTCTTAGCGCAAGGAATGAAACTGTAGGTCTATATTTAACAATCGGTTTTACCCGATAATAATACGTCTATTGATCGCCTTGATGTTTATTTTAAAAAAAGTTTTATCGTTTGAAGTCGTATTTCACGGCATTCGATAACAAATTCTTGTTTGAAGATTTGTTATATGATAAACGTTTCAAATTTTAACTGTAATATTAATTCATCATCGCGAATAGTGTTATAAATATTATGGAACCTATAAATTTTAATGAACAAAAGTTACACTTTTTTTTTAGTGTGTACACGTACAGTGAAAATAAGATGGAACTTTGTTTACGAGTGTTGTATCCATATAAAAAAAGTCATTACTAGCTACTTGACGGTGTATCTATAGAATGTAAGACTTCAGTAACGTATATAATTCTGTCGAACGAATACTTTTCGTGCTTGTTTGAGAATTGATATAAGATGACTCTTAAGCCCTGGATATGAAGAGGGATATCACGATCGTAGGCGCGAATATCCACTTATGTTTGCACACATGCATACAGTGTAACATCATCGTTAATAGAACGACTCGATCGGTTCCTTTCCCCAACGAGATTACCAAATATTGCTTTAGTGCCTTTACGAAGTCTGAAGAATATTTTAAGCGTGGCGTGAACTAGACGTTATAAGTAATGTAGAACGTGTCGTGCTCCTTTCTAAAGGACAATTTTTTATTTGCCTGAGTAAAATTCGGCTCTCATTTACGCGATTCTACGTTATTGAAAACGTTAAAAAAATGTTATTAGAAAATATAGTCACACTCTGTAAGAATGTATCAGGGTGTTTATCATTATTACATTCATTGTTTCATATACAAAAGTGTTTAGACGGTCTAAACACTCAAAATTAAAATTATGTACATGTCTTCAATATCATATGGGATTAATATTGTCGGTGTTTTGCAACTTACTACTTACTACTACTACTACTACTTACTACCATCAGCATGTTTTACTATCGTCTCAAGTTATTAGGACCGCTGATACACGGATATATTATCGCCGGTAAATGTATTTTATATATATGAATAATATAATGTATAGCTAAGTAATATATAAACGTATCAGCAAGATCTCTGAGCTGCAGAACTGTCTCAATATTTTCAACAAAACATAGTTGAAGGTCATCTGTATGGGTATTAAACGATTAGAAAAATTCGTAAAATGGTTTCTCTTCTTGTTATGATTTTCGTTATGTGGAGAAATGTGTTGGAACTGTGATATACGTATGCGGTGCGAGTAAGAGTCCACAAGATAGCAGATGGAAAAGAATGAGACAGTATATGTTGGGCTTCCGTTGAGAAAATACCAATAGAGATTGCAAACTCAGTAGCAAATAGACGTTATCTTGATCGTAGGAGACAATTAATTACGTAAAAATTTTTCACATTCCCAAACAGCTACAAAAGGCATTCTAGTACATATGAGTTAAGATAGAACTTCAGGGAAGGGATTTGTTTTTAAGGACTTGTGTAACATGTTGGATTTCGTAATATGCGGACTACGCCTTTGCATATGCAGTTGACGTAATGACAGAAAGTGTAATAGGATCAGATAGAAAAGTCTTTCGACAATCAGAGGCAAAAAGAGTCGTTTTTCTGACGATATAACGTTCGAACTATCTGAGTGTCAGCTTCACGAATCAAACAATTATCTCTCAGAAACGAGAAAAACGCACGAAATGAATCGACAGATACAGAGACAACTAGAAATATCCACAGATAGATTCCAGTGACACGGAATGCTTTCCGCAAAAATATTTTGTTTTAAGGAAAATGATCAGGTACAGTTTTATGACCCAACTTTGCCAAACAAAACTACAGAAAAGTTATAATGTGAAAAAAGGATCTATGTGGGTATGGTTGTATAGAATACAAAGCAAGGCCAATGGAAATTTAATGTCAGATAGGTAGGATCGATTACAAAGGTCAAGAAAGTGTCAAGAAAGGTTAAGTAACACCGTATTATAAACCTTTAAAATACTCTACATAATACATAACAGTAGAAAACAAATATAATTAGTCTTCTTTTGCGAGAAAGACTCATACTTTATGTGATTTGTTACGACTCTTTGTTCATTTAATTCAAAGTTATTTACACGTGTTCCGTAGCTTTTGTGTCTTCAACTTGCCTTTCTGCGATACGTTATCAAGGCATTAGGATGAGTATCAGAGTATCATATTTACATGGAAATCACTCGTAAAAAAGTTAATGTGAACACTCATATGACAAATTTGTAGGTCGGGTACAGGTTAGCTGACATTCACCTTTCGGATGTAAAGTCCGTAAACGCAAGTCTCCGGCCATGCATCAGAACAACTCATAAAAATTTACTGGCAGACAAAATCCTACAATCCTGTCTTGTTAATGCAGGTAAATGCAGGGAAAAGTTTAGGCTTGCCAAATTATTCTGTAGTAACCAGTTAAATTGCTGTCACTTCGGATAACATTGTAAGTGTAAGGAAGTGTCAAAATACAAACTCAGTTTCCTTAACAATTCAACAAAATTACATCTCTCAACAGATTTTTGCAAATTTTGGACCGCTTTCAAAACGTTTGTAATCTATGTTTGCAACAAAACTTTAAATATTGTTACCAGTCGTGTATATTTGTACAGAGTATTTTAAATATAGGCCTACAATGTCTATGTAGACATAGGCCTACATAAACTTAAACCTTAAATTAAATTATTTATCACTTAGACATTATGGTTATAAATTTAGAAAAAAAATCAAATCTATAGTTCAGAATTCTTAGTGTTTATTGTATAATTATCTGATTTACATATGCTATTTTACTACATAAGGTTTAATTGGAGTTTTTGTATTTTCCCGATAAGTAAAACATTATTTAATATTGAAATTTATCTAATAATAAATGTACAGGTAAATGCACTTTGAACATTTATCGTAGTTTCTTATATGTTAAAACTTTTTTTTTTTCATTTCAGTGTTGATAACAATGATTAGATTAATATAATCATTAATATGATTAACAATGATTTGTTCTAATATAGTAGGCTGTTTCCACCTTAATTTGGTTACTTGTTATTGGATTTGAATAAGGTACAGGACGTAACGTAAAAAGTGTTCTCATTAAACACATTTGGAATCTGTGGATGAATATAAAAGTTTCTATAAACGTAGGTTCTGAATTGTCTCGTTTTCCGTCTGGCCGCCGCTTTGTGTTTTTAAGGAAAACTTTACATCACAAGAATGATTGAGATATCTTAATGAAATTTGATTCCATGAATGTTCTTTAATAAATAAAAACCTGACGGTTATTTTGTGATCTCAAATTTAAAAATTGCAGCTACTTAAAATTTTTTAGAACTAATAGTAAGTAAACTTTAATTTTATCAAATTATGGTTTATTACGTAAAACGTTAAGCATTGTTTTGTGCACATAACGACACCTTGTTTGTTCAAATACAATACCAAATAGCTGAGTTATGGTGGAAAACAGCCTACACGTTAATTCAGACTACTTGCCTTTTTTTTTAACGGACTTCAATTCCTCCAATATAGGAAAACTTTATTTAAAGTTATTACTACTTTTTGTTTTAACTAATTCGCTAACAGTAATTTATAACAAAGAAAAGGACCGACTTTCAATGTTTAGTTATAACGCTGTTGTTAGTTACAAACAGTTAGTTAAAACAGTTCTTAAATTCATTTGCTCGTGTTTCTTTACACATTGTTTATCATGTAATTGTCGAGAAGGGCTAATTACAGTTTTGGTGAAGTGTCAAGTATTAGTCTATGAACTTTCACACTCCAACGGAAAGAACGCGCAGCGACTTTACGCAGAACGCTTTCCCAACCGAAACTTGCCGAATGAGGAAATGCTTGTCAGGTTATATAATTGGAAAAATGAAACTGGATCTCACGTCCCCCGAACAGTTGATCGAGATATATCTTTTATAAGAAGGAAAGAGTATTGAACAGAATTGGAGAATATCCTGACGCAAGTACAAGAAGAATGGCTATGGTTGAAGGTGTGGATCACTTGACTGTGTTCAGCATTTTACAAAGTCAACAATTAAAACATTACTATCTACAAAGAGTACTAGTCCTTGAAATGACTGTGAACAGGGACGAGAATTTTGTTTACTTTTCTACATAGAACTGAAATTGAACCACGCTTATTTGGTCTGTGTCATGTTTACTGATGAAACAAGATTTCCACGACGTGGAATCATTAATCTACACATCCCAGTCTAGATTCCAACAGTTCTTTTCTATCAATGTCTGAATAGGAATCATCTGTCACTTCTTTATTGGGCATTTTTTTTTGCCGCCAAACGTAATGGTCAGAATTATCTTAAATTTCTCAAAACATGTTACCGGACTACATTGTAGATGAACAGAATAGTGAAAGGTTCATTGGCCGTTTCCTGCTAGATCACCTGATCCAAATCCATTGGACTTTTATTTATGGAGACACCTCAGTACCACAGTGTACTCGACTATAGTTTAAACGTATTGAGAAAGCAAATTTACAACAAAGAATTACTGAAGGTTGTCAGCAAATCTGAAATAAGCCTGGAGTTTCAAGCGAGTGAGAAGATGTTTGCATTGTAAATTTGTAGATTTATTTATTTATTTTATAACGTAAAAACCTCATTGTAGATCTGTGTCGAAAACAGTGGAAGGCACTTTGTTGAACATTTATCGTGGTTTTTTATATGTTAAAACTTTTTTTTAAATTTCAGTGTTGATAACAATGATTAGACCCTATTAACGTTAAGCACTTTCTATTTGTTCTAATATAGTAGGCCGTTTCCACCTTAATTTGGTTACTTGTTATTGTATTTGAATAAGGTGCCGTTGTGTTCACAATATCTGTTCAAGATATATTGAATTTACTTTAGAACATACAGTTACATCATCTGGCTTGCCTGTCCTCGCTTTCAAAGCTCTTTTCAGTAATCCGTTCCTTAGACGTAGCGACTTTCGTTGTTCCCAGAATTCTAAAGCGCTGTTGAACTAAGGCAGATAAGGTACAGAAACCGTCACGGTGTGGCAGAAAGTTTGTGTTTTACAATCGTCTAGCGGAAAGTGTACTGAATTAGTTTGACCTCTTCCCTCACGTTCGTTCTGCCGTTAGTCTTTTAGCACAGCGTGGACAATCATCTGGGCCCACCTTTAAGTATTACTGTCTTTGGTACACAGTAAATGTCATTCCTGTGGAAATGCCCCAAATCACTAGCAATAGCAATTCTCTGGGTTTCACAAATTATAATATGTTTTTCATTTGGAAAACCTCTTGTGTGATAAGCTATTGCTCTTGATTGGTATTCCTTTAGCACCGTCCACTTGGGATAGAATAGCACTTACATGGTATTATCATGTCTAAACTTGGCGTTTTTTTTGGAAGTTGGGAAAAAAATTGGCTCTGAGTATAAATGGAATTTATCAGGTTCTCAAATCGGGTTTTCACAGCTTGTTATTAATCACTAATATGCTCGTTTATTTTCTTTGCGTTTGTTTATTGGTTTAACAATATTGCAATGTCTTTATAAAATCTTTTGTAATTAGCGTAAAAACTGAGGAAGTTCTGAATTGGAAGTTTAGATTTGGAATTGACCAGCGATTCATTGGGTCCATATAACATGTTATATAGTGTTACGACGTCACAGAACAATCTACGTGTTTATCGAACGTTCCAGAGAAATCCAGAATGTAAGCGTGTGGCGTACGTGCTACTAGACGCATTCTGCGAGAATCTTCTCGACTGTGCCTATGTCAAGGCCGCAGTTAATTACGTAGTTCACACGAGATATAAGACGCAGTTTGGAAGCTTCTGGTGTGTGAGCGGGACTATAAATACATGGCGGTAGCGGCCTTAGTTTTTCAGTATTAGTGCGAATTATTTACAGAGCGGTTCGAGAGTTATAGTAGCGATATTACTGTGCGCGTTCAAGTGGTTATTAGTTAAGTGTGGTGTTTGAGAATCGGACGGTATATTGTAATACAATTGAGGTTTAATATTAGTGGACATCTTATTGCGTGTGAACAATTTATATTTGATTTGTTGTAAGAGACTGTGTTGTTAATTACGAACTGTTTAACTGTAAAAATTAAAGCTGGTGATTAGTGACTTAATTGGCGTCTGGTACTTATTTTGTTTTCCACTGTACCTATGATGATCGATTAGACCGTCGTAACAACATATTATTTAACATGTTTTACATGCTTCCTATTTATTTAAATAAGCTATAAGACATTTTAACCTCCTGGCGCAATAGTTGTTTAAAAGAAACAACTAAAAGTAAGAAGCTTCATTTGGACCATGCATAATTTTAAATGAAAAATTGAATACCTGTTAATTCAAGTTTATTTATGATTTGGTTATTTTCTCCTGATAGTATTTAAAAAAGTCACATTAAGTGTTGTCCTGAATATCATAGTAATTTTCCTAAATGTAAAATTTCATTTCATTTCATTATTAGTTATAATACACTTATAGTCGACTATAGACAACTATGAGGAATCCTGGAACTGCATTCCACATGGATGGCCCGATATCCGACGTCAGTGAAGTCTAAGCCTTACGAGAGGCAGTACAGAAGTCAGTTTTGAACTCCGTGCTGAACGTTAAATTTGCATTAGTTTTTATTATGAAGTGGATTTATTTTTCTTTTGCTTTTCGTGTCACGCGCTGTCTGTATTTATCGATTCGTATGTTGAATGAGTAACATACCTAGTCAGTAATAGATACTTAGTGGATAAAAAAACGCGAGTGAAGTAGTAAATGGTATGTTACGTCATATGGAAGTCGACTTACTTACGGAACAGAAGATAAGGTAGAATAACAACGAGATGATAAATCGGTACTATTGTAGTTGAAAGTAGCTCAAGAGGAAACTAACAGGAACCCTGTACACAATATTGGGATTAGGGTGGGAGAACAAGGAGGAGGAGGAGGAGAAGAAGGAGAAGGAGAAGGAGGAGGAGGAGGAGGAGGAGGAGGAGGAGGAGAAGGAGGAGAAGGAGAAGGAGAAGGAGAAGGAGAAGGAGAAGAAAAAGAAGAAAAAGAAGAAGAAGAAGAAGAAGAAGAAGAAGAAGAAGAAGAAGAAGAAGAAGAAGAAGAAGAAGAAGAAGAAGAAGAAGAAGAAGACTTTAAAATAAACACGAAACCTATAAGTTATAAAAAGTAGATCATTTTATAATTTAGTAATTTTACTAAATTTTTTGGTTATATTGTCTGTAATCAGACGATTACTAACATCCGATGCGCTTCAAATAACGTACCTAGATTAAAATAAAAAATTTTACTCATGAGACTGATCAGACTAATTAGAGTCCACCAGCGTGCTGCCTCAGAAGACTTTGGTTACCTGACAACGTAATGTGTGGTGGAAAGCATTGGATGTCTACTGTGGCAAACTCTCTTAACGATTAAAAGTAAACTTCATGTTGAGATTACAAAAAACTAATTTATTTTAAATACACTGATTTAAATTAACGGGAAATAAAATTATCATGCAAAGTAGAAAATTGGAGAAAAAGATGTTCACGCATTTTGTAATTTGTTATCGTAACAGTAATTTCAAAATAATTTGTAGAGAGTGTTTGACAATGAGTGTTTTAAATTAAAAAACTCATCATGTATACTGTCGAAAGTGTTATTTGTTTATTTAGAACGTTTTTCGTTGAGTACGAGAAAATTTTAATCTGAATTTAGAGATAATTTCGTTCCCTCTTCTTGTTTGAAGTTCTGTAATAGCCTACAATTCTAATTCGTCTCTGTGTGTTTAGCAAATGAAGGACTGTATCGATCAAAGATTGTTGAGAGCTGTGGTGAGGTGACTTTTTCGCTGGCAGCCACCCTTCATATTTTCCATTCACTGGGCACAAATCTCTTCTCTGACATTGTTCTGATACTTTTAGACAAATATTTTCTCCTCAATTTAACACTAACAATACGAACTTTTTGAATCTTTGGACAGCTTTTGAAAACTGTTAACTATTCATGATTGTATCTATTCGTTCTCGTTTTAAGCGTTCCTGTGAAAACCACAGAGCAAACTGCTACATTAAACAGAACAAACATGTGGCCACAACATGGTTATATAGGTGCCTCACTATTTATAGACCGTCATTATCTCGCCACACTTGGGGTTATTTTGGTGCAAGTAATTTTCTGTAATGAACTGTAAACAACGTTTACTCTAAACACACGCATGCTCGCGCGCGCACACTCACACACACACATCTACGTATTGTTACGTAATTATACTATACTAGTTTGGTGTAAGTGAAACGACAAAAGAAACAGTGAGTCAATGAGAAGTTTTATTAATAAATTTTATCCTATTTTTAATAAGTTTACAGTCCTTATTCAGGAATACAGTAATCCATTACACATTATATACAATAAACAATACCAAATATTAGAAAACATTACGTTTATTAAATCGCAGTTAAAAACAAGTAACATTTAATATCGTTCCACGTGCTCATTTATGCGGTTGAGTACACCCATGAGGTTCCAGCCAAGGCCATTTCACGTATTTGAGAATATATTTTAATAAATTTTCGTGTAAATTAAATATGTAATAATTAAATATTAAATATAAAAATTAATTTTAATGTAACATGTATTCTGTCAGGAGGATCGGTTTTCTTCTACTTCGTAGGAAAGCGCCGTACGGTTAACCACGATGTTTTAATTTTTATGCTTTTCACTTGTTTACTTAGTTTAATTAATATCTGTTATGCATGTTGATTAGCTTGAGTTTTTTGTATTAATTTTTAATACCTCTTTCTACGTTGGGTCCTAACAATGTACCTTTGTATTGCTAAAGCGATGACTTGGAATGACTTGTACCCGTCGGTATGATGGCTGAGAGTTAAATAGACCTCTAAACATTTCTACATATAGACCTTTGACAAACTCTCAGATATCTCAGGTCTCCTCTTCTTCGGTTTTCTCAAGGATAAGGCACATAATTAGTCTACTATGGTTAATTAGAGAAACTCATTACAGACTTTATACAAAGCACACGTCTCCGTGTATTTCACGTGTCTCATGAAATATTGTTCACGGTAATTCAGATTCTGATCTTACCCGTTATGTCTCCACCAACGAAATTATTGGGCAGGGCCGACCCCATCGCTTCTGCCACCCTGTGCAGTATTTATGAGTGCCGCCCCCTGTTTAAATCTGAACAGATTCGCGCACACTAGACCTACTCTAAAGATACGGCGACTGCCTTCAAGTGACGACTACGAATGTTTGCATTGTTGTGTTTATAATTAACTATAACTTTTTCACGTTTACGATGCGGCGAATGGCTACAATAAAAATTGTAGAGACAATACAAGGAATCGTGAGACAATAAAAATGTCTGCCTGTGTGATGACTTAAATTAAAATAGCCTACTAATTAAAATTCATTATGACTGAAATATAAGAAAAGTAATGTATCATATACTGTACCTTAGTTAACAAATACTCGTCTAGCTTTTGCTCTGGCAAACTCCTTTGTGACTTCGTTGTAATCAAGTGATTCAGCTAAGTGATGTTCTATAGATATAGTCAGCAGACCACTCCGGCGAGTCTCGGACATACTCGATCTGAGTATACGTTTTAATAAGTTTGAGCTTCGAAAAAGTCATTTCTTCGCTTGCCACTGTCACGTAATTCTTACTGTCTTTACATATTGTGATGAAATTAACTGAATAGCTTTATTTTTTCCCTCACTTTCAAAACTTAACATCCCAGATTCATCCGCCTTTTAAAATTTGCCACCCTGGGCGGTGGCACGGTTCGCTCCTGCCTGGATCCAGGCCTGTTATTGGGATAATATGACATGACTGAGATAAAAAAAAGCAACAAAAAAACGTTCAGGTATTGTATAACTTTCAAGGATGAGTGTTTCACCTTCAAGGCCGTGTCGTATTTACCTGGGCGTACGGTGGACCCGAGTTATGTGACATACCTCTGTGCTCTCGCCTACATAGGCATCAGAACGGCCGGGTACCGATTCGCGGGTTACTAAAAACATCACTTGTGTGTCACAAACAGCGAAGCGTTAGATCGCAATGCGTGGCTCCTTAACGAGCCATTTCTACTCGGTCTGCTCGCAGGTAAGTGGGTATCACATGTGAGCCCACAGAACAAAACGCGCACGTATGCGTACGTTCAGGGAAATACGGCACGTTCTTGAAGGCGAAACAATATTCAGTCAGAATTACCTAACCGTTTTTTTATCCCAGTAGTATGATTTTATCCCAATAATTTCATTGATGACACACAAAATCTAACCACCAAAAATTTAAATCTACAAATATCTGAAAAGTTTTAGGACACCGACATTTCCAAACTTGCTTCGTTTGGTTTATAATTAATCGCGACACACGAATATTTTAAAATTATTTTAAAAACATTAAATTAATAAAAATTATCTAATTATTTTGAAGTATTTAACGTTGATCAGAAAGTTAATACCTAAAAAGTAATATTCTAGCTTCTAATGAAAGTCTCATCGCGCTACGATAAGAATTATGCCCGCAACTTTACATTTCATACAAAAACATGATACAATAAAAATTCGTTTACTCTGCAAACGCCTGAAATACTTTTATATAACCACTGCGTTACACTACCACACATACGTTAATTCTATAAATTATGCCTCTTACAAGAACAAAAAGTGCGACACTCTAAATGACATCTATCTTCAACTCTGAAGATAGGGGCAGATTCTCTCTATCCTGACAAAGATGATAGTTCTTTTGAGACTTTTCTGTCTGTGATGCGTGATGCGTGTGTGTGATTTAGTCTTATACGCAGGTTTTAACAAGCTACATTGTAGGCCTATATTGTCTGGTTTAATTTTCCTTGTTTAATTATATGGTGCACTTAGTTGTTATTATTAATTGTAAGAACATAGTAGTTTTTGTCTGGAAGTGTTGCGTGCTTTCCACTAAATTGAGGTCACATGTCGGCAGCTACCTGGCCTTAAATTGACATGCTTAAGTATCGCTCAATCAATTTAACTTTCTGTCTTTGTTTAGAAAAACGCAGTGGTCTTCACGACAGATTCTAGTGTACTTAGATGCAGGCGATTCTTTTATTAGTTAAATTAGTTTTAATAAAAGATTAGTCCTGTTGTCATTTCTGTCGATACGGCGCAAATCCAATACTGAGCTGGTCCAACCTGTTGCAACCGTCTTTTTCGTGAAAGGCTCACATTTGTTTGTGATATGTTCCCGTTTCTATTTAATAGAGAATTAATGTAGTTTATATGTACTATTGTTTATGTGTACCGGTACTTAACGTAGGTTGTATATGATTTCTTGACTTCGCACCACTACCATAAATAAGCAAGAAGAAAGTGCAAAGAAAATAAATACAAATACATAATTAATAATCCATGTATTAATTCATCTCAGACGCATATTCAAAAGCAAACTAAGTTATTTCATTCCCTTTGAAGCAGTCTCACATTTATTTATGTTATCTATTCATTGGATACAGTTATCTGTATGGCACTGCATTAGGGGATGACAAGAAATACCCTACTATATTTTCCTACTCGATACATTTCAATCTTTCAACTTCGAAAACCTAATAGTTTAGTTTAACAGTAACTTACGCTGCCTTCTCGTAGAAATCGTAACTTTGATTATATTCTTCTCCGGTTTTCAACAATTTGTTTTGCGCCTATTGTGATTTCCGTTATATTTATAGATTGTATAACTTTCTAACTATGTATAATTTATAAAAATTAGAAACGTTGAAATCGTAGAGCGATTTGAAAAGAAACAACAAAAGCAATAAAAACAACAACCAAGAGAGAACCGAAGACCAAAAAATCTAAGAAGAAACATCATACGTGCGTGTGTGTGTTTATGACATGTATCTGCGAGCCTGTATTGCAAATACCTCGTCCTGATCATTTTTTAAAACTTACAAACAATGTGTTCAATGGGCATAATTCTCGGTTTTTAAACTAGTGTGTCTAATCATTTGCAGGCCACAAACATTTTTATCAGCATCTTCATTCAAACGCTAATAGCGTACGTAAGGTTAGGCTATGTTGAACTGATTAAATTCATTTTATTTTATTTCAATTTAATTTCTTTAGGTGAGTAAGATCTTAAGGAAGGTAGAGGAAATTATCCTTAGCGGATAATTGTTTGTCTATTCTCTCCTCTAGTCACCTCATTCATTATATCTAGTGCTGACAGATTACAAATAATTTATGTAATTATAATCAGTCTGTAGAGATTTTTTTTGGAAATAACTGTCTATTTGATCTTACAACAAATAGAATGTTGATTAAATACACCCCAAAATGCATTAAGTACAAATATAACGTTTACTGACACTATAAGCTTAACTTTACCATGCATAACGTAAAAACATTTTATAAACGGCTTACCGAGTGACTTCATATTTCAAGATTACAGAAGACGTCTTTTCAGACTTATATTTTCATTTTTATCTCTTAGGAATGTAGAACAAGCTAATAATTTATAAATCATGAAACCGATCTCTGCCCTTCTGAATTCATTAAACGGTAATATTTATTATCCGTGTGCGTGTTGTATTAGCTGATGCTGAGTGCCTCTCAGTATTGCAACTCATCATATCGCCTTCGCTAAAATGTTACCGTTGATACATTTCGCATACGATAAATCAACTTTCGTATTAGTTTCACCCATACGTTGTTGTTCATCAAGACCATTTTGTTTGCATTTATATTTCTGATATAAAATATCACTGTAGAATCAGTATAAAATATTTGATATAAAAAACATATGTCATCAGGAATCATTAGTGGGTCTTTATTCTAACTAGTCAATGTGTTTTGATTTCGGAATAGTGTTTTGTCACGCAATATTCCGTAATTGAGTGTCGTTGTTTTACTGAATGTCTAAAATATTTAGTAGAACTGTTTTGTTCTATTTACAATACTAGTAACATATTTGAAACTCTATTCGCAATTCTTAAAGAAATCTTAATAAACTTAAATACTTAACAAACTTAATAAACTTTATAATTTTAATAAATCTTGAATACCCGTCAATGTAACATAATCGTTCTGTTATCCATTACTATGTATGGTAATACAGTAACATTAGTAACGGTACACATCGTAGCTCTGTAAAGTATGTTTTCAATCTATCTTGTAATATCTATTATTAACACAATTCAGGTGCTATGATTATACATACACGGTGACTCGGATTGCCCTAATGGAAATTGCGAAAGTAGCCAGAATTTTTTTAGGCATACGTTTTGAATTTGTATGTAATTATAATTTAATCTAAACAAGTGTATCATGAAACTACCTGTGTCGAATTACGTACGGCTCATTTGTCCGTTGTGTGGAAGTTACAGCGGTTTATTTTTTAAATTGGTTCCCTCTACTCTCGGAATTGCACTCAGTTCCACAGCTGAACGTAAACTGGTACTTTATCAACATTTTGGGGAAGGCAAAATGATGCGGTCCAATATTGAGGGGCCACAGTATCGGCTAATACAAGATTAGTAACACGCATCCGTTTATTAAATATTACTCGTTAATATTAAATATTAAATAATTATTACCCGTTTATTAAATTGGGCGGAGATAGGCTTCATGATTTATTAATTATTAGCATGTTCTACACTCCTAATTAGTAAAACCTGCATATTGTTGGGTGCAGCAACAACAATATGCCTATACAGTAGTATGCCTACCATACATACGAATAATATAGACAAAATCCTTTAACATCCACTGTAGTCGTGGGCTTCTTTCCTTTTAACTTTCTATAAAGTCGCAATAACTTCTTTTATTCAGTAATAATTAATAAACATTTTCTTTACCTTATTCCTTCATCAATACTATTAGTTTCCTTTAAGTTCAATTTCATGCTCTATTCTGCATGTCAGTCATCATTTCTGACATCCTTTTTATACTGTTCACTTCGGTAGTAAAATTTACCATCAGCAAAATTGATACAGTGTTTTTATTATCTCTAATGGTAGGAAATTAAATGTATAATTGAGCTCACGCCGTATGGAGCCTCGCGCAGGAATCGAACCCGGCACCACGCGCACATGAATTGCCCATGCTAACCACTAGACCACCTAGAGGATCCCAGGGAGAACAGTATCATAATCAAAACTTATAAAAACGTTTGTATTTTTATTTCTGACCATATGAACAATTTTCCTGTAAACATCTCTTTTATATCCTTTATTTCCTCTGTAATGTACGTAACTACAATGGCAAAAGCCTGCATCCCCGTCTTGCTCTTTCCTTATTGTTAATTGTTTACCTTCCTACCTTCCTTGGTCTTCTATTCTTTATTACATGGATAAAGCATGTAAACACAAAGTAAAAACATTCTTCTCTCATGACATTTCAAACAATTTTCATATAATTAAGTTAATGTAGGCTATCACGGAGCCATTGATAAGAGAACTTGTATCCGGGCTGTGTGCTGTGATCGATTGCTTTGTTATGTCATTGTCTAAACGTTTCAATCACCCACCGAAGACCTTCTTCAGTAGAAAAAACTTTATAAAATGTTCGAAAAAAGGGTAGAGAGCCAAAAATATTCCTAACCGAGGGAAAAGCAAAGACCTCCCCTCGATTTTCTTTTATCTGGATGTCTGGTACGTTCGTCTCACCCACAATTTTGTTCACTTTATAAACACTCCTACTGACTCCTAAGGTCTTTTATCCTTTTGTCGAACACTTTATAAACTTTTTTCTACTGAAGAAGGCGTCCGGTGGGTGACCAAAACGGTTAGACAATGACAGAACTGGACAATCGACCACGGCCAAACAGCCCGAATGTAAATTGTTTTATCATCAAGTCAGTGGTTCATAATTTTCACATACGGTCACCAAGATTCACCAAAGCATACACCAAGGTTAAATAAAACGAGACATCAAGTTGTATGTCAAAACACTGCAACTAAATGCCCTCAAAATAAGAAACAAGTAGAGACGAAAACCAAATTAGGAAAAGGAACCGTAAGGAAACTCCAAAAGGAAGTCATATAAACTGATTATCATTTAATTACATATCGAAATTTTGAAATCGATCACTTCTTAATGGCCGAAGAGATTCTTGATGGCCGAAGACTAATTTTATAAATATTTAAATTGTCAACTTATATCCTGCTTAGAAATTAAAGGTGTGCACACATACACGCTGTCACTCAAATACTGCAGTATCTTCCTAGGGATTCGTAGCAGTGCTTATATTTCAAGTACATGCTTTGATTTTATGTGTGAGTCAGTGCTGTTCACAGAATCGAGTGGTATTATTTTATCAGACGAATAGTAGTAATTAGGAACGTATCGTGCAATGAGCAGCATTCAGATATCTCTAAAATGTTGAAACAGATCTAAAATTGTTTTTTACCTTGTACAAGAATTTTCTATGCGTATAAAAATATACTAAAATAATTATGAATTAAATAAATATTATGTAAATTAGGATTATAAGGAAAATTAATAAAACTAGAAAATATTTAAAATTTTCGTAATTTTGAGAAGAAAATGGTGTTATTTAATGTAAGTATACATCGGTGTATACTGCCTGGACAATTGAGGGCAATAAATATATCAAGCGGGAAATAGTGGCATGCGCCAGGAAAATTAATAGTTGATAAGCGATTCAAATTCAGAAATACCACAAAGCCTCAATAATTTTACTCTTTACAATCAAACATAAGGCGTAATGCGAGTTTTTGTTATATCAAGTAACACCGTTACCTCTACTCACCTTATGTATATTTATCTTATCTGATTTTTAGATCATTCAGATAGCAAAACGCAAAGTAAACGGAAAGATCTGGAACAAAAAGAAACCCTCGAGTTTAGTCTCACCACTTTGCAATTTGAAAGTCATGGCATTAGCTATCAGAAAAAACATTTCCAGAAGGAAAAAGGAAAAAATACAATCCATCAAAGGTAAATTTAACAAAAATAAATACTGTAAATTAGCGAGCATGATAAGAATCAAAACAAGGAAACGCTTTCATTGGACAATGTGTACAGAATGGAAATATTGAACGGTGTGGAAACAGAAAAAATGTTATTAAAACTTTTAAATGTGTTATCGAAGAATGCTGTAAAGAGAAAACGTATATTAATTAAAAGCAACTACCGCTTGTTCTCAGAAAACAATCTGTTGTCAAAAGTTAGGAAAAGAAAAACTGCTACAGAAGGAACAGACATTATGACAATGAAATAAGGTATCAGATAACGAAAAAGAAAAAGTGGAAAGTAACGTTAGTTCAGTTACCTCTTGTTACCTCTTCACAGAGCAAGATCAATTATCATTTCTCGAATTCCTTTGTAACGATGGAGAAATAATATTCTTTCTCCCTAGTGACACTCAGCATTCAAGTAAATATTTTGTTTATATTGGATACTTCTTAGCTTTCACTGAAAATGTAGTGGAAAGAAAAAACCGTAGAAAGCAATTCTGAGATACTGTTTATTCTTGTTACGTACACAAACTGATTCTAAGCCTGATGTTCTTACAATTTTGGGGATTCAGCGGCTACCTAATTATGATTATGTGTTTTCGCAAAGTAGATTAAATTAAAAGGAAATAGATTTTAAAATGTCACCAATAAAATATAATTGTCATAAAATAGCTTTGTTAATTAACAAGAAAAGTGTGTGAATATTTAAAGGTGATAAGTGTTTAAAAACCGGAACTTAAAAGCAAAGGAAACCCTGTTTTTACGTGTAGACAAATTTTCTTGGTGCATACAAAATCCTGCCCAACTTTGAAAATATCTGGAAACTTTTGAAAAAAATCTATAAATATCCGACTGTTATTTGAATAAAAATTATATAAATATTGCGACGTACAGGGGTCGTATAGAATAAATAGTCGGTTAAATCGTATACTGGAATGTTTCGGATTTATTAATGATATTACCAATTGCACTACGTTACTTTAATATTGTGTACGACAACAACAAAATGAAACTAATTATACTGTCTCTGTTGATCTTTTCACAATTTTTAAATAATTTTCTCTTATATTCTAAAACATAAATATTTTATTTATACGAGTTCTTTTGTCTTTTAGTTTATAAGTGTTTTTTAATAAAGTTTATAACATAATAAAAAAATTCACTTCCCTTTACGATGAATGACGAGATGTCGATGATCAGTCAGTTGTTCACTCTGAGTGTTCAGGATACCACTGCAATCTGTTGTCCGGCGTTCAGGGCCGTTCTCGTGTTGAGTACGTCTACAAATCGTAGTTAATTACTTTTATTTGTATTTTATTTTGTGTATTAAACGTACACTATGATCTAGCAAACTTTAAGTGTCTTTTGTAATGCCTATGCGGACAAGCTTGTAATTTACCGGATTTATAATGAACAATAATTTACTATTACAATAATGAACTCGCGAACATTCTGACTTGTTCCGTAGGACAAAGCGTCTAAACTTCTGCAACGACCAAGCGTTATCAAGTTCACAGAGTTCGTGAATTTAACGACACGAAGTATAAAATCAACTGAGATTTTAGCCAATTTCTTGGGCGTTCATCGGCTGGAATATTCCACTTTCTTTGCGACTTAAGTTAGTGTTTATACGATATCGTCTACAAACAAAGCAGAGCTTGCAAAAAAAAAAGTCTGATTTTATTACTTTCCTTTAGGATTGTAAAACGTTCCTTAGTTCCTTATAAAAAACTCATATAACCTATTAGTTCTTTAATTTATGAACAAATGTTACCACTAGATAGGTATTTTATTTATGCGTACTCTGGTGTAAGCCTCATGTCAGAAAAGTGTTCTATTTTCACAAAAGTATTAAATATTTAATTTAATATGTTTTTTATAATGATCCCGATTATAATTACATATTCTTGCACACGCGTACTCTCTGTATGCCTACGCACATTTTCACATCACTTCACAACACTAATTTTTTTTTTTTTACTGTCAAATTTTTTACCTAAACTAAGAAATTTAACATGTATCTTACTGTCTATCTTATCATGTCAAAAACCTGGCAGTTTTTACTTAAGCAAAGTTTCATTGCAACATGCTATCATACGCTCAGAGTTAAATTACTACTTAATATGCAAATTCTACCTATTGCAATATATAGGCCTATATATACATAAATATATAAATAGTTGCAAAATTAAGCAGGAACAATAGGTTTTGATTTTTTTATAGTGTTTGGAAAGTAATGCTCTACTGCAACGCCATAATTCTTTTCACGAAATTCTAAAATATCCTATATATCCAAATTGGATAAAATAAAATACGTACAGTATGAAAATTTTAGACTATTAAAAATATTATGCTTTTAATTATAACGTATTTAAATGTATATTTTAAGAGGAATGACCTGTTACTAAGAATTCGGGCTTCGAAAAACATAATGATTTTAATTTGTATGTAACATAAACGTCATTTCCTGCAAAATTAAACTCGATGTGGCAGCGCTAAAATTAAACTGTATTTAAATTTATTACATTAGCAGGTGTCTTAATTAAATAACAACAATAGTCTTACTTTTAACAAAACAGTAGATAAAAACAAAAGTTATGCTAATATACATACAATTTATTAAACTTCTTTATATGCTTAGTATTTAATATATGGACAATTTAGTTAGTGTAAAGGAGGGACGCACGTTTGTCAAAAATTATCAAAGTACATAATTTATATTGTAAGATAACAGTATTATTACTTTATTTCTTTAGGTTATTTGATCTTTAGTACCGAATATCGAATTTAAACCAGAGATGATAAAAATAATACGAGTTTTATTACTCACTTTGATCTAAACACACTTAGGCCTAATTCAGCAATTCTCCTGCACAGAGATAATGTAACCTTTTATGGCTTTTTCATAATGAACAAAAATAATTACGTACTAAACGTTAAGTAAACAGTTAAAGCACAGTTAAAAACGAATAAATACTTGATATTCCTTTAGCACAAAACACGACAAAGCAAACACTTTAAATTCATTTTTACAGGAAACAACATCACAATAAATTAAAATAATAATAATGTTTTTAAATTATAGGTCGCCTAATTACAATTTTCTCTTGATCATGATAAATAGTAATATTTTTCATCGTAAGATGACACTCTTAAAGATTGTTTAATGAGAGGATTTTAAGTTTAAATATTCTAAAACTGTTGCAATAGTACTTGATTTTCCAAACATTATGAAAAATCCAGCATTTATCGTCCGGTGACTTAATTGAGGTGGCTGATGAGACGATTAGTTTCTAAAAAAGGATTGTAAATAATTTATCACTCACACGTAACGGTAATCGTTGTAAACCGACTAGTCGCTGTGCAGTCTCAACATTATTGAGGCAAAAAATTGTCTTGGTGCGAGTAGAACCTACTATGCAACAGTGAAACGTCCAACAATATGGTATATATACGGTGTCCCATTACGGGCAAAATTATCCTCAACATTACTTGTTACTTGGTTCTGGGAATTATTTTTGCCATTGATACTCTACTGATTTATTTAATTTTTGATTTCTTCTTGACAATTTTCTTTTCACTTGTAAATAAAGCAAATAAAGACAATGGTCTTAAAATCAGTGAAAGAGAACCGTCTGATAAAGGTTTGATGTAAGGGATATAATGTTTCTTTCTAGTAACAACAGGGTTATGAGAAAGACACTCTAGCCTTTCGGTTACTTCCGCCACTTCTCAGGTAAAAAACAATTTTTCAAATATGACGTATATTTGTGAAATTCAATTTAACCTGTAAAGTAAATCGTGTCTTTCATCATTTTCTAGGCGTTGACACAACTTTTCCAATTCGTTCTTGTTTGCTTTCATTTTTATCTAAATCGTTCGATATTTGAAGCTAAAATTCTTTACTGTGATGAGATATATACAGATATATTTACTTTCAAGATACTTTTATTTTACTATATTACAGTTAATTTAGCAGCTTTGACAGCACATTATATGTGGCGCTACACTTATACTGGAGAGAAGAACACTCGAACAGAAAATGAAATTGAAATCCGTTGTTTGTGCAGAATCTCGAGCAGGAACGAATTTAGTGAGACCACTTAACCATTTTTATACTTCGAGACTACTCGGTGTACCATCGATTTCTGTTTTAACGTGCATAACCGAACCCATTAACTGAAAGTAACTTAGGGAGTAATTATATGTATGTTTTTTTAGCTTGTGAAAAGTTATTTTGTTCACTTATTTCTTCAAACGTGTTGTTTTAGAATCATCAACATAATCGTTAACTTTACTAGTAGTCACATTTGTGCCTTCTGTTAATGTCATGTTTCTCTAGGACTATGTATCCTACATTTCTGACAGTTCTTTAACATTACCCACCTGTATATACAAAGGCGAATGACAACCTTAACTGCTTTTACAAGCGTTTTTTCTGTTCGCGACTACTTCAAACAGTCTTGATTCCTTCAAATCAAACTTATTTAATAGAAGCAGTTTCTTCTTGTAATTAATTTAAACTTTCTCGTGTGTTGGTTTAAACTACACATTGTATATTGTAAGACTGAATGAAAAAATGCAACTTACTTTGGTCGCTAGGCACTCCGCGTTTCAGGATCAAGGTCCCATCTTCAGGTGATGATCACTCGGGTCGAGAACAACCAACTGAACTTTCTTGATCTCATCATTATTAAATCCCAGGACTCTTTCAAATTTAAAATATGAAAGACACTGACACCACAATACACGCTCATTCGTATCACCCACCCGTGGTCCCAGAAAATGGCGGCATACAATGAATTTGTCCATAGACTTCTTACTGTACCCTTAGAGCAAGATTCCTTCATTGATGAAGTAAACACTTTAAAACACATCGCCATATCCAACGGTTATAACGCTAATATAATAGATAAACTCATCTCCAGGCACAAGAGCAAAACTCAAATTCCGAACAGCGGGGTGCATAATACTGACAGATATATATTGGTGGAGTACACATCTTTGCTGCTTAACATCATAAGAAATCAATTTAAGAAATACAATATCGCAGTTATCTTTAGGACAAAAAAATAACATTCAAAATGCACTGCGCCCCAAGATACACAGATGCGTAGAGACACGCTCTGGCGTTTACAAAATTGTGTGTGATGATTGCGACATGTTTTACATCGGCCAAACCGGGAGACGTTTTGAAGAGAGGTTCAAGGAACACCTGCCCATGAAGAATGTAATAAACAGTAAATCGACTTACGCGCAACACCTGATTGATTGTGATCACAGTTACACGGACTTCTCTGTTAATTTTAAACCCATACACTTTTGTAAAAAAGGCCGATATATGAATGCATTAGAAGAGGGTGTCGTTCAAAACCAACGCGCTCTTCGATACTGTGATACAAAAACTGGCACAGACATGAAGAATGCTACCAACTTATCTCTGCATTGGACTTTATACGGCCAGTGCGCGTTTACTTTCTCAACGATGCGCATCGTCCCCTCGTGCAGTATGAGTGTTTATTGAATTCGGTGTTTTTTATGTATGTGTTTTTATGAACTGACGAACTCGACCCGAGTGATCATCACCTGAAGATGGGACCTTGATCCTGAAACGCGTCGTGCCTAGCGACCAAAGTAAGTTGCATGAAGGAATAACAGGTATCTTAACCTATTTTAAAAATTAACTATTGCAACTTGGTTTATATGTACCATACACACAATGAACATAAAATTATTCATTGTTACTGACAAGCAAGTTTTTTAAATCGCAATTTCAAAATTTTCTATATATCACAATCTTAACTACACTAACAAATAAAATCAATAAAATTATTCGTGTAGTTTCACCAAGTGATTTATTAAAACTAGCAGTAACGAACTACACAATGACAGTCGTTTTGACGTTGAGGGGACATACGGCGGGACGCAGTAGAACTCCCACGCTCACGCTCACAATACACTTTGCATACCTAATCATCATTTGTGGTCGCAAGACATGCATCGATTTTTCCTTTTTATGTTTTGTGAACCATTGTGTATAAAATTAAATGTCCATACAATCATTGTGCCAGATTCATTGATTCGTATTAGGATTCGGAATAAATTTTTATTTGGAATGGTATTTTAAATTTAAAAATTTTCACATAGTACGCTGTTTGTAAGGCTAATCGTCAATGGCAGTTCTACATTCGAACCAAGTATACTGAGTTCATTTACGTTGTACGACGAGTTGTAACGAAGACATTACGACACAAGTGTGAGTGGCATAAAACTTGGGCTTAATATACGTAGTTGGTGCTATGTAGACTTTGAAATATGCTTTGAAATTCGTTTGAAAAAAAGAAAGTACATGCAAAGGAACTGAAAGCCAACGTAGAAAACGACCTCTTTGTTAATGGTCTTTAGAGGCTTTTAGATATCAGTGTGTCAAATCACAAATTATGTAAAACAAATGAAAAAGATTATATTTGCCTTCCACAATAAAGACGGAATCATAGGACAAGGCTGGCCAGCTAAACTAAATTGTTAACTCTAATTGTTCAAGTGAGTTTGATGATCATAATAAAGGCTTGCATTACGAAATTAAATTATCCTATACCTTCAATTAAGAGATTCCCAACAAATAGACAATTCCTAATCATAGTATTAACATATTATCTATGTAATCAATAAATTAACGTACAGGTTATAAAATTTTACGTAGTACTATTAATACCCTTGCTAGTATCATAAACAATTAGCCGTCTATCAAGTACGATCCACTAAAATGTTAGACATTCTGTGTTTGGACAGAGGACGTACCGTCAACTAGTGACATCAAAACGCTCACCAGAATCGGATGTCGAGCTAGCAGAAACTTCAAGAAACCTACAGACAGAAAAGAAATTGGAAATAACTATCAAAGTCTACAAGAAGATGATGATAAATACTTGCGTTATGACTCAACACGAGTGAACAACATTACTCTTGAACTCAAACTGAAAAGTAGTTAGTCGTCGTGAAGACTATATTTTAAAATTTCTGTAAGGAAGTGGAAAACACATTTTTATTACTGGCAGAAACTCTAATATAACCTTTGAAGCCGTCGGAATAATATTGCGTTTATTTTATCCATAACCTCCTACTCATTACGCCTAGTGTAACCTACATAACAGTTTTACCTGTCTTTCTTTCTAATGAAATGATTAACCATTACGGAGCAAGGTAAAAATATAGCAATATTAGGGTAACCGATTAGACGCGTGAAGTGTGTAGATGAAGTTTTATCTGCTGTTGATTTATTTATATAAATGAAATCAATTTAAATTAATTGCTTTGTTGATAACACAAAATTTCTTTTTAATTAATTACAGGGAATTACAACTGGAGTGATTCTATACAGATCATTAATTACTATCATACGACAACGCATCATTTTTCTTACCAATACAGTTAATACAAAATTCTTCTTGTTATTATTATTAAAACACACAGAAGTTAACAAAACTTGATATTCGAAATGTCGGTAAATATCATGACACACGTCCGTCCTTTTATTAATGATTAGGCCTATACTCAACATTTCTTAATCCATTTATGTTTTGTTAAGTTTTGTACTGCCGTGGATTAAATTTGTCTCGCAAATTAAAAAAGTTCATATGTGTTCTAAAAACATTTTTATATTTGTCTGAAACCACCTATGCTGTAATTCAAGGCGGTAATTTTTTCAAAACGTCAATCTTACTAAATTGCTTATAGGTAGGCGTATTCAACAATTTGATGTGCATTATTCTTTTGACTGGTTAAATATATTGAAGTATATCGAATTTGGTTTAACACGCATAGGATTAGCTGACTCCATTCATGACTGAATTCATACCTGAATACACACGACCAAAACTTACTTTATGTACTGAATGCATCCAAGGTTATTAGAAATCATGCATAGTTTCTGCCGTGATCTTTTGTGTATCGTAATCAATATATCGTTTTGTGTATCGTATTGATTCTCAGTTTGTTTCGACTCCGTCTTGAATTTCGCAGTTCGGGCAAAGACGCTGCAAAATAACAATAACAGCAGTAAAATTAATTGTAATTCAATTACAATTAAATCGTTATTGTATAATAGCTTTGGTTTTAATATGGGACGCTGCTATTCCCTATGTAGTACTGGAAACGTTCTTGATTGAATATTTTGAACAGGTATATTTGGAAATCCATCTCGAGGTTCACCACGAACAATTCACAAGCAGATATTTTTGTATATTTTTTTTCCTTTATATACTTTCCAACTTTTTGCTTCGTGTAGGAAAACAGACACAACTGTTTTGCATATCGTTTTATAAAAACATATATCTTCCTCATTTTGAGGTACCGTCTCCGCACCGGACGTTGACAATCATCGTTGTATTCTAACTTTTCTTGCTGCTGCCCGAAACCACTCAGGCAGGTTCCGCAACCACGATTTCCATCTTTTTCTTACATCCCCGCTTCCTTCAATTTTCTGGAAAAAATTTTTAAATTCCGATTCTTCTACTGTTCCTTTAGTAATAGTATAAAAATTGTAGAGCACACGGTCATACTAAAAGCACTAAACACTTCGTATTTGGGTTCCTTTTAGTCTAACACCCTGCTGGATTTTCATAATTAAAAAAATGTTGATCTCTTTTTGAGGCCCTAGGAACCAAAATTTTAAAATTTCGAAAACTCAATGGTGGATTTTATATGTTACACAAAATTTTCTTTGAGTTGGTACCCACATGAATTTGTACCAACATGGATTTTATATACAATTTCACCACTTTTTAGGCCCTGACGTCCGAAAATGTTTTAATTTTCGAAAACAAGCACTATATTCAGATTGTGGATAAAATTTCCTTTAATTTGATACCCCCCACATTGGCTTTTGTGGTTTTTTTACAATTTTGACACCCTCATATTTTTGGCTTCTGCCATCCTATTTTGGAGAAATTTATCTTAAAAACAGTAGCGTTCTGTAGGGTAAACGTATGAACAAAGTGCCAAGTTTTAGAAAATCGGTTGATGCGTTCAAAAGTTATCTTGAGACATACCCCCAAAAAGACAGACGGACAGATAGACAAATAGACAAATGGCAAACACTGAGAACTTGCTTCCTTCGTTCAATAATTTCTTCTTAATGGTCTCAACAATTTCCGTTTCTTTCTCAAAACTTCAGGATTTGAGACTCTATGATTACGTAACTCCACATAGGCCTATGATTCTATGCATATATATTTCTAGTTAATATCTTAATTTACGTAATACATTTTTTTATGTGCCTTTGAGGTTATTAATCGATGAACCGTTGAATATCTAACAATTCAATTAGATGCGCGCGCACGTACGGAAAGATTTAAAACACAGACACGCGCGCGCGCGCGCGTACACACACACACACACACACTTGTGATATATCGTTGAGATCTTGTTTATCGTTGTGTATCTTTGTTGATCTCATTACTTTGTCTGTAATGGTTACAATCTCTTTATTGATGCATATGTGATTTTAACGTAAATCCATCTTTCTGTCTATCGGTAATTAGCTGACTCTTATTTATATTCTTCTGAAGAACGAGTGTTAAGTATAAAATAATTCTTCTGTATTTTCTTTGGTTAAATGCCACAGGTGAAAGCAAACATTTCACAATCGTATACTCAAATATGCACTGTGCTGATTTCTGTTTGATTATTTCAAAAATAATATCATATTTTTTATGTTTTCAATGTAAACAAATGACATTTTAGTCAATGATCACCAACATTAAGAATGGTCAGATATGTGTTGGGTGCATAAATGATGTACTATGTATTGCATAATTAATTTATTTTGTGTTTTTAAACATTTGAAACACTATATTCAATTTATTTGTTTGCCGATGATGATGCTGCACTGTAGAATGAGGAAAATGTTTGGAAATCGTAGCGTGTCGTACACAAAGAAGAAGCCCACTGTCAGGACATAGTTCAAATGATATACTCTCACCGAAATGCTGCAGAAGACTTTTTCCATCAGCGAATAAAAAACTGTCGAGGGACGTGAACCGAGCTTAGCCAAGACTCAAGTACGATGGAAAGTAAAAAGGTATGTTAGATGTTAATAAAAGTAGATTTTACAAAGGCAAGACTACAAGGCTTTTGCTTTCCGAAATACAACTATCGTAAGAACACCATGCACTTATTCTGTAGGTGTAAATAGCGTATGCTACTTCTGAATGTTTATAAACGAGAGGCGGTGTACATTATTGAAATTTTCTATTTAATAACCAAGTACTTCAGATTCTACGATAATTATTTCATCGTACTACGAATTTATTGCGTTTCTCGTGTTTGCATGAAAAATTTGCTTTTTTGCAAAAACTATAACATTTCAAGCACACGCTTCTTCTGTCAATTTAAAATTATACCTAACACACTCTGCAAATTCGAAATCACTACGGAACCAGCAGGACTGAAGCAAACAGTAAACGTTATGGCTGATAAAACAATAATTAGTATTGCTTTGCTTACGAGACAATTTTACGCCTTTATACTTGAAACGCTGCATACCTACTTTTTAATTTAAATATTAAATAACATTAGATATTTAAAAATAAATATTGTTTTACGTGCTTCGTTTATTTTTGTGTAGGTATACGCATAATTAATATTTAATATAATTAATATTTATATAATGTAGGTCTCCTTAGGATTAATATTTCTTATTTTGGTTTATTATTTTTTTTTTGAGCTAATAGTAATCTAACTTGACATTCAATAAAGTTGAACATAATTCAAATAACTTTTCAACAATTCTTTTAATTATTATGTTTGTAATCTCTTTCTTATAAAATTTTACAACTTTATTTTATTTAATTAATAAATACTGTCACTGTAAATTTAACATATGTTTATATTAGCTAAACAATTGTAAAGTCTTACCATTACTTTAACTAATTTAAAATTGTCTTGCGTTTGCTTTAAGCATATCTGTAACGCAAACTTGAATACTATTTACAGATTTGTCTTTACTGGTTCTCTGAAACAAAGTAGAAACAAGACTAAAGAAGATTTGTCTTTACACTTCGTTAAGATGTAGTACTTTACAAAGCAATATTTTGAGACCTCTCTTGACATTTATAACTCCACCCACCAACTGTGAAATGGCCAAAGTGGTCTAATTTGTGTGTGATCAAAACTCGTAAAGGATGTTATATCCCGAATTGTAAAAAATTCAATTTTACATCTTTCATTTTTGGAAGCGTATTTTGAAGCATTTCAGTCGTGATTAAAAGATTAAGATATGATCTCAGACACCTAAGGTGACTGATTGATGTACAGCATAGCTAAAAACTTCAAATGTTGAATTATTTTTTAAATATTTTTATTAAGCAGTTTTTGAATTATTTTTGTATAAAAATTATTGCAAACATGGGTATTTTTAGCAAAGATTATGAGGAACTCCACAAGTATACAATGCAAAATTCTGGCGTATTTTAGGCAGATTCGAATATGTGTTTGTAGGCAGGTAGAATATGCATATTTTTTTAGACATCTCTTATTTGTTGGTAACAAAAGAAAAAATACCTGCCTAAAAGGCTCAGGCAAGACGAATGAGGGTAAACGTATAGGAGGAAAAACCTGAAAAATAGATACTGTTATTGATCACTTGGCTGTGCATTTTGGAATGCAATAATGAAGGGAATATGAGGGGAGTATGAAACCACAAAGATTGTTCAGATGAAGAAACGCTGCATCATTTTTTTTCTAAAGGATTGGTGCAAATACCTAACAAGTACCTATCATATTGTTTTTGTTTGAAACGGAGACTTAGAACACAAATAGCCTAAGTCCTTTGAGCCCTTTCTTGAAACAAAACTGTTAAATATTGCATACGATAATTCAATTTTGTTTATTTAAGGAGTTCAGTCGAAAATAAGACCATTTAACTATTGAGACTTGACCTTGGACAAGGTGTGCTCTGAAGAAATTCGATATAAAGGGGTTGCGTAAGTGAGGAATGTGGGTCTGGTGTACAAGGGCGAGTCTACAAAAAAGAAGAGTTAGAGGAACGTTAAAGTTAAAAAAGGAAAATTGTATTGTTAAAGAACGAGTACCTTATGTTACAGGAAAGTTTTTTTGTTATTTTTTGTTAAATTTTGAAATAAAACTTTGATTTTTCAATTCGTAATAATTGTGTTTTTCAAAATTTTACAAAATAATTAAATAGACCGAACTGCTGAACTTTCAGAACTTGTTTCTGTCGTCTTTGACTATGGCATAAACTACATCAAAATAATTTAAAAGAATATTTCAGATTTAAAATTTATTGCAAAAAGTGTTATAAAAATTATGAAATTCAAATATTTTTTTCAGTAAACCAATTTCCATAGTTCACATCAGACAAGATATTCATTTAAATCACATCACATACATCTACAGATTATTAAATTGTGTTAATAGTTAAAGATAATGATGTAAAAAAATAGTTAATTTAACTGATTTTTAATTTACTTATGTATACAAAATAAAATGTTAAAGCATTCATTTTTTATGCATATACAATTTGTACAAAAAGAACTATTTAGTTTTATCAACTTTAAAAATAATGTTACCATAAGCTAATGACCAAAATGTACCAAAAATAAAAAAAAGATTGGTAGACCTATATAATTCTCGATTTTGGTATAGAAGAGACTAGAACACACGCACACACACACAAACTGACCCCACTAGTGTGGGTTTACGCGATGTCTTATAACAAAAGTATACATTATTTCTTATTGTGCTTCGTATTGTTTTTACGTCATAATGACAGGTGCAACGTTTGATTGGCTTTGTAACTATTGTGCTACAAAATACTTTTTCGTTCTTCCAAAAGTCTAGCGATCGTAATTTTTATTTAAATTTCTCGTATGCTAATCCAGGTGCCAGCTGTTTACCAAGATCTTTTAAAATTTGTTTAATTTTTGATTTCTTTTTTCCACTAACAATCACATCCTCTTATTTTTACCATTTTTCCTTCAGGAACACTTTCATCCTATACTCCACAAGTCCTATAGTCAAGCATTGTATTGCAATAGCCTGTGAATTATTCAGTAGTAAGGCCGAGAGTTTTCACTGATATCTTGTCCATCTCAGAACTACAGAATGCCGTTCTACCGTAGAAGTTGGTAATGTTATCATTAAACGGTTTCCTTTGTATATATAATGTGTGATTAGATACATAGTAATACTGGACCTACGCTTTTAGGTTACGTATTTTTGCTGCACCATAGTAACAGTTTGAAAGTTTGCTAGTTTAATACTTTGCGGAGTAGTGATGTACGGAGTATATTGGATTTGTGCGATTCCACGAAATAAGGAGTAAAGTACATTGTGATACTTAGTATCGTTGTTGCAAGAAATTCCGGAGAACAGAGAGATGGCAGTGGGGGTAAGTGCATCACTAACGATATTTCATACTAATTCTATGGCCTTTTCTAGCTTGTGCTTATAAATTTGGGCTTTCCAAAGTTTTTGTCGACTAATTTTGTTTTTAATCTTTGTTTTCTGTCAATATCTTAGCACTTTTAAAGTTTGTTGTGTAATTTAAACATAACCATGTTGCTGATTTGTATTTATAATTGTTTACGTATACTTACATTATTATTTATTCAGAATAATTTTTTCTAAAAATTAGCTTTATAATATTAATGCGATATTGCGATATGCAATATTATACCGCTGCTTTCTTGAACTAACTGCGAGCATGTACTTGAAGGACGAAGCGAGTCCAAACGCAACTTACTAGCCAGCTTGTCCTTGTCCTGCTGTCTTCGAAATGTCATCAAAAACATTTTTACAATATATTTTAATTTGTCAATACTTCTTTATATACTTTCCTTTATATATGTGAGAATATAGTATGCAGTAAATTATCTAATTTACAACGATATATTGACAAGATGACTATGAATTAGGTTTAGCTAAATTCAAGTTCAGTGTTGCTTTATAATTTATATATTTTCTTGATTTTATATTTAATAAAAAAATTAAATTATTTTAAGATGCTATATTAAGAAAATTAAATAAAGTATTGAAACGTAAAACTTTGTTGTGTTGAAGTTAAAGTAATGGGTTATTAATTTATCTTCTTAAGATAAATTCCTTGGTTGTGTTTTGATAAACTGGCAACGACCTCTATAAAATCATTTCTCCCACTTACTTGTGTGTTCCTTTCAGATACATGTTAAATGTTTTCAAGTAACTATCAAATTATTGTCGTATTCTTATATTTAAAAAAAAACATGTTACTACCATTTGCTTCTAAGAAAAAGTTTGTATTAAAAGAAATTACCTGTATTATATTAAGCTAAAGTGTATCAGAATAAAGTGCATCTACAATATTATATATTGGGCCTATTATATAGTAAATGATAAGTGACAAATTACGAAGGCTTATGCGGCCGTGTCAGAAATATTCATAAAAACGTCCGGGCTCTTCGACCCATTGTCGCTTGTTGACAAACTTAGTGCTAAACGTTTCAGTGGTTCCCGTGGGAACTAATAAAAAGTGGTTGCTGTCATTTTATAAAACGTTAAATTACTTCTAAACATAGAGCACTCAGAATAAAACATTTAATTTATTAGATTTAATTATTTTGTTAGATAGTAAATGGTTATCACCTTATTACACCCTTACTTTATTGTAACTGGTAATAAGAAACGCACATAAAACGTTAAGTATTGTACTGTAACAAATTTTAGAATGTAAAAAGACAAATAAAATGTAAATGTTGACATAGCGACACTACTTCTTTCTTCCACGTTTAATGCTAGTCTAAACCTCTCTTTTCATGCTTATTACCTTTAACTTAAAATATATCAAAGGAAACTCATAACAGCAATTGTTAAACTTGGCACAGTTATCCGTTCATAATTTACGAGACATAATACACAGAAAAAAGAGGGGGTAGAAAACAAAGATTTGCCTAAAACAGGATTCAATTTTAACTATGGTAATTTACTTTTCTCATAGCACACGAAGACTAAGAATAAAACGAGAGTAAACTTACTTTCTGATAATGTTACATATTTCTGGGAAAGATTATGTGAAGAATTAAGTACGTTACATATTGAAATACGTTCTATCAACTCAGTCATTGTTACTTTAAAATTATCTAAATGGTTGAATTGAATATGAATATTAAGTATCGTATTAAGGGCACTTGTAACCGGCTATGCTTACCATGTTAAATACATCCACTTTGAGTTGAAACCCATTATCTCAGAACCTGTAAAAGGTGGAAGTCGGAAGCTTTAGCACGAAAGTAAGCACACTATACATCACAAACGCTACTGCAATTATAAATATATCTCTATTTACTAATTTTTCATGTTTTTCTCTAAAAACGTGCATACAAAATGTTTACTTAATATTTTTTTACATTTTTATTTTTCAGTGAGAATGTACAGTTCTAGTAGTGTAATTATACCTCTATTAACCCAATAGCCACAAAAAAGTCAGCGTAATAGTTCACTTGGTTTCTGAAGTAATTTATCTTGGTCATTTATCTAAAAAATATATATTTTCAGAAAAACTCATTTAAAGTTTTTAAAACAGATTTTATTGTTTTCCTGATTTAAAATAGCCCATCTCCATACTCGGGGTCATCAGATATGTCCATTTGGTCCTCTAGGTTTCTCTTCATATTTCTAGTTGACTGTCTAACCTTTTTCATCAATTCATCTACTGTTGTCTCTGCCTCAAGGATTCATTACAAGTCAATTTTTTTCATTATTTTAACCATATTTGATCCTGGTTTGATTCCTATTTTTTTGTAAGACTTGACACTTACTTATATTATCTTCATTAAAGGTCAACGCAGCATCATGTACACCAAGAACCAAAGTATCCAGTCCAAGAAATATATTTTTTTACAATCTATTCTAAATCAAATAGTTTAACGACTCGTTTTGATTCTGTCTTCGTTACCATGAAGACATTGTTTTAACAAATTAGGATGACTCAGACCAGCAAATACTGGCTTTATGACAGAATTATAAACATCGGTAGTGAATGTTGTGTTGTTACGTATTTTATTACTTAATTTTCAAATGTCACAGTAGTATTTTGTAGAACCCCACTTTGGTGGGATCCAATTATGTTAAATTATATTTTTTAAATATAATGTGTATAATGTGTGGATGTAACTGCCATGGTTAACCTTTTAACGCCTTCGATGCCCTTTGCTCTTGGGAGCCCGTTTTGTAATATGCAATATTTTAGTAATATAAAATATACTCTAATAAATGTGTAATAAATTTTCTTTAAATGAGTATCTATATAATTATACTATAAATGAGAACACATTTCCTTTGCTGCGCTGAATCATTAAGTATTTATTCCTGCTTTTCTTAATATAATAATATCCCTTGTTTTTTCTATTATTAATAAATAATTTCCCTTATTTAAGGTTTCTGCCCCATCTAGCTCTCGGATGCATGAACAAATTTTTTGATATCTGAGGGTTATTACAACGTAAGCAACGTCTTCAGTAAAATTATAAAGTCAACTAACAAGTATTATACTAATAACATACATGAATGAAAGATCTGAACATGTTGTTTCAGAAGTAAATAATTGTTGTTTGTGTATGAAGGCTGTATGTGAGTTCTTATGATTATACAAAAGAAATCAATTAGATAATTTTACAAATTAATATTACCCATTACAAATATAAAATTATTAAAGCAATGAAAATAATTAATTATCTGACATTAACAATACAATTGACAAGAGAAAATAAAATAAAAATTTAATTGTCTATGCTCTCTCTCATAGTTCATTATTTCTCAACATGGCGCGCTGCCTCCCTTCTTTTTTGTTGAACTGAAAATGCTAGACGCCATATTGTTTTCTGTGATATGTACAATACTGAATGTTAATAAAAATTTCTATGAGTTCTACACTTTTGTTAGATCAAAATAAGTTTGTGTCACTCACTTTTTATATATATATTACGGATATAATTGTATTCACACTAAATGTGTTCGTTAATTAGTTTATATTGAAGTGTTGTGTAAAACGCGAATCCTTTGTCAATATGGTTATATAATTGGAAAGCTCTCACCAATTCAAGACGTATTACACCAGTTTAGTATAGTAATTCCAATTGTTCTTCTTCAGGTTTGTTGAACACAAGTTGTACGTTATTTTACTGAGAATTTCTATAACTTTACTTGTCTTTTTTACTATACTCTTCTTATTTGGCATTGGTTGGCTTGGTCACTATTTCAATTTTGTTCCTTCTTCATGGGACGCCAACATTAGACAAAGCTTTCTTTCTTGTAACAATCAATTTTAGATTCATCTTTAAAAGGCCTTGGTTTTGGTTGGTGTATTTTTCGGTCTCAGGAATGTTCTATCTACCTCCAGTAAATATAAGTTTTTAATATAACTTTACTTTTCCGATTATTTTACATAATCTCGGTTATGTTTTTATGTCACTTAATTTTAAATTATCACTTGCACTAATAAAGTTGAATTTATTGTTATTTGGTCACTTCAAATAAAATACATGTCATTACCACCTTCTGGTTCACAACACTTTATATTTTTTATCATTGTTTACACTGTGTCATTTGCACTGTTTAATTATCATTAATTATCACTTTCCTTTTTGAATACACACAATTATGACAATAATTATCTGGTCTTTACTATAACTCTATATATAAGCTAATTACAAATTCAGTCTTAGGTTTAAGACCTAGCTTGACTTTTAGGCTTGTTACACAAATGATTTTTCTTAACCCGAAATACCTTTTTTACTTATATACTAAAACATTACTATTTACAATATTATAATAAGATACATAAAATCACTTCCGTAATCTATTGGGTAATTATTATGTCAAAGACACAGTCTAGTCTAGTCCTTTTTTATGTCTGTTTCGTCAAGTTATTTATTATGTTTGTTTACAAGGCTAATTCATGTTTTTAATTTATTCATGCATCTTTAACATTTATTCTTTATTTATTTATGGTTTATTGGTTTAGTTATTATAATTCTTCCTTTATATAATTATTATTTTTTGGTTGTTCTCATTTGATCACTTATTCTCTATTGCATTCCTCATTCAGTTACATAGTATTCATTTATCTGATTAAGTTCTCTAAATATTTTGATAATTAAATTGAGTTTTGTTTTGTTTTGTATCATCTTGTGATGCTACATATTTATTGAAATTTCCTTTCTAAAAACCTCATGACTCTTACGATTTGTTATAATGCAGTTACAGATTTGTAAAAAATGGTAACCTTATCACCACTTTTGACAGAACTTTTCCTACCATCTCAATTTATGTTAAAAATCATAAAAAAATTATTAACAGAATTATCACTGTTGCACACCACTATAGAAAAATTATTCCGATTAGCGCTTTATTCAATTATTAGTCAAAAATTATTCAATCGGAATACCGATCTGAAGATGAGCTGAGAAGCTTGAAAGCGCTAATCGGAATAATTTTTCTATAGTGGTGTGCAACAGTGTTAATTCTGTTTGTGATTATAACCACTAACGCAACTTTATTAATTAAATATTCTGTTGAAATTCGTTTGACAACTCCCCGAGCTATTAGGCCGTGGTCCATTACTGCCGCACAAAACAAACGTTTCCGTTTCACCGTTGGAGGCGATCTTCAGTGTAAATGACCTGAGTAATTGGTACGTTCTTCACCATTTTTCTACAGTACTGTGGCAAAAGAATGTTTGCGGCCCGCATACAATATTTTGCCACAGTACTGCGGAAAACTGTGAAGAACGTACCAGTTACTCAAGTCGTTACACTGAAGATCGCCTCCAACGGTGGGACGGAAACGTTTGTTTTGTGCGGCAGTAGTGGACCACGGCCTAATAGCTCGGGGAGTTGTCAAACGAATTGTTTGTCATTGCTCGCGGACTATGTTGCAAACATGATGCAGTTTGATATTTAGCTTGTCTAGATGAAATTATTAATAAGTCGGTGATAAATTTATAAATTATCAGCTTGTAATAGAATTGAAATTGCTGATAAAAAATTAGGCTTACCTAATTTCAAAAAAGTAGGTAAAAATAAAGATAAAATTATACGATAAATACGATAATATAAAATATATTCAATAAAATAGTATTTTATTCTGATAATACCGATACATATCATAACATCTAATATAACTAGACACAGACACTAGGAAGATCACAAGTTTGGCATGTTAATATGCCGGGCCTAAAACGTGAAGAACAAAAAATATGATTTACGTTCTTTGGGCGACATTACTTTCCTGATAATTTGTATAAGAGGTTCTCTAGCTCTAATTGTTAATTTATTAGATTAACGCCCCCCATTTAAACGGTCAAGTGAATCCACGCCTATCATTATGCTTTAAACTGTATAAGATTACATGTGATTGTATGTGTGTGCGTGTTGTATGTCTTGGCTATATGCGCGCACATATGCATGTACAAACTAGTGTTAACAGTATTGTTTTATAAATGCTTATTGCACTTTTCCAAATGTTGCACTAATACAAATATAAAGAAACTAAATAGATTTAAATTAGGCCTACTATGTTTAAAATACTATATATATAGTGTTACATTTATCATTTATATGCTTTTTAAAATAATATTTTTACACTTATTTTTGAATACAAATTTGTATATTTTAATTCTTTGTTAAGGAAATAGTTGATAAAATTAATTATTAATTTATCTATCTAATGTTAAATTCTTTGGGCGTGTTTTGATAAGCTTACGACGCCCCACATTAAAATTCTCTCACAGTTCCGGGAAGGGGGAGGACTTCTAAGTTGAGTACCGTATTTATATCATGCTTCGACAAACAGTAAGTATGAAGCGAAATAAATTTCAAGCTGTATTCGTATTTGCCATTCTCGGTTTTCAGTATAACTGTCTCACTTTTAATAATTCAGCACACATTACAGGATATCCACTCTTTGTAAGGGTTCCATTATTAAAGAACTACGGATGTATACTAAAATAAATATCGCTGCACACTGTGAAGGGACAGGTAGGCCTACTCAAGAGAGTCGATACGATACAGAAGAAAGAAAATATCAGGTCACTAGGTTGCTAGGCAACGATGGAAACAATCGGAGTCAGGCTCTTATTCTTATTCGGTATAATTACGTAAAGCCGTACTTGTACTTGCCGCTCTTTGCTTGTACAGTTATATTTTTAATTGCAGCGTACTATCGTATTTTCTTTTATATTAATGATGTACAATCGATATTAATAATTACGTTTGGTCTATTTGTCGATGGACTAACAATAGCATAACAATGTCTGTCAAAGGTTTTAAATTGTTCTCATGAGTCTATTAATAGCGTCTGTCCTTAAACTTAAAAAAAATCTTACGGTCTTTATATTCTGACTAAATAGTCTAAAAATGGAAGTCTGTGCCACAGCTTCCAATAGGACTCTCTACCTTTCTCATAACCTATTACATAATGAATTCTCTTGTTTTATAAGGAATAAAAACCAACTTTTTTATTTAAAAAAGTTAATTACCAAAGAACGGGTGCACCTCGACTAATGCATTTTAGTGTGTAGAGAGGCTTTGAAGTAATGTGAGGTCTTGTCATAGGTCTGAAAAATTGCTCGGCAGCAGTGGCGAGGAGAAGCGTTGGTCCCTGTGTGAAGCTAAAAAGACGGATTTTTCTAGTAATTATACAACTTTATAGATCGGTGTAAAACAATAATCCTTAGGATAAAGTATTTATTAAAATCGTCAGGAATGTGTCTTAATGGAACACAAACGTCTTCCACGTATCATAATTGCCTACCCAGCCCCGTTTCTGGGGCCGCAACAGAAACCATAATACAGCAGTGTTAACGCAGACCAATACAAGACATATTTAAACAATACAATTTTTTATTTATTACCAAAATCCAGTTTCAATTTAATTCACGTTTTAAGGGGGCCCTACACGTACATACTTGTGCGTTTGACTTGTTTGCACAAACATGCTGTTCATATATAAAAAGCCACTACACCTTGCAGCATTATCAAAGACTTTTATGAACGGACAAGTTTGTACAAACATTACTGAGTGTGTGGGGCTGTAACATGTTTTTGAAATACTCAACCAAGACAGTCATACATGTAATGCCCCCAAACGTTCGAACAAAATTACTCTTATTTGTTATTAACAATGTCTGTATAAACACATCTTACAGTGTAGGCTACACATATGTTTGTCATACAAGTGTGAGTGCGTTGAATGTTGGTGCATACAAGTCAAAGCCCTACATTGTCATACCCAGGTCCCAGTTTTGTGCTACCTGTTAACCATGTTACACAGACAAGCTGCTGCTTCAGCAGTAATAATACATCATTTAACAAACACAATAAACGTTGTTTGTGGTGTAAAGAGTGGTTTAAAAAACGGTACAGTCAGTCGCATATTAATTTATTGAATGAATTAAGAACGTCTTCACAAAACGATCTAAAAAAATTTTTGCGCATGGACGAAATACATTTTAAAATTTTATTAGAAAAAATTAAACCAATCTTTTAATCTTCTCAGATTTCTGTTGCTATATTCTTTAGCTTTTATCTTCCATAAACCAGGATAGCTTCTGTAGAGTTCGATAAATTCTTGTATGAACGTTTTCGAATAATTTCGCATGTCACACATGATATCTGATTTAAAACAATAGTGTGGTACCTCAGACTACCCGTAAACACTTCAGCAATCACACTGACATGTTGAACAAAAATCAAACTCTGCCAGACAACCACAGACATGTATGTGCATGCATGTTTGCCATACATGTGTAGTCCCTAAATGAAGAAACCTGTTTTTACATGCATGTTAGAAGCAACAAGTGTGATATATTTGTTCAGTGTGTAGTGGCAATATATGTATGTGCAAACATGTTGTAAGAAAAATGTATGTACATACAAGTAAAAGTTACTCTGACATGTTGGTGAACTTGTATGTACATACAAGTCTTTCAAACATGTCAGTACGTGTAGTTCCAATTTATGTTACACCAACAAATTTTAGTCAGCTTTTCTGTTAAACTTGTTTGCACGTCTAGGGTCATGGTATTTTTGTTTGCACATACATGTTAGTCACACATGTCTGTACGTGTAGGGCCCCCTTTAGGTAATCGTCCTTCAACATTTCTCTTCAAGTCAACTTTTCAACGGACCTCAGTTTCGGACTTTGAATATACTCCATCAAACAAATACAAATTATAGTTATTTATTATAAATACATCATAATATTTAATCTTATTTAGTTTTTAATTTTTTAATTTAAAAACCAAATCTGCAAAGAATCTGGGTTACAAATATCCACACAAGGTAATGGCTTTTCGTGAAACTGATCCCGTACGGGCAAAAATTATTATAGATGGTACTGCTCTGGAAGAAGTCAGCAATTTCGAATACTTAGGCTACTTCAGTGTGATTTATAATACAAGCAACGACGTTGTGAAGTTCAACCTCATGTGCGGGACCATCAGGCGAACTCTTAAGTCAGCAAGTAAAGAAACACACCTAAAATTCTACAAGGTGATGGCCCTTCCCACACTTCTTAATAGGTCTGAAAATTGGACTTTAACTAAAGATTTCTCAGGCACGTGGCAGGGTATACTCTCCATGATCACAGAAGAAACACAGATATACGGCAGGAACTGAATATTATGAGTATACTCGAAAGGGTTGCCCAGTATCGGCTGAATTGGTAGAAACATCTTTGCCGAATGGATGACAGCCGCATCCTTATAAAACTATGAAACTATAAGCCGAAGGGATGGAGAGGTGTGGGACGTCCGAGGAAGCCCTGGAGTGACCAGTTCTAGACTCTTTGACTGTTTGAGACCGGAACAAACCATCCTTGGTTTACTCCTTGAAGATGATTATGATGATAATGATGAAATTTTTAGTTTAAATAAATTATAAATTATATATATATATAATTAAATAATCAATATACAGTAAAACCTGTCTTAAGCGGCCACCCTTGGGTCTCCGTAAAATGTGGCCGCTTAGAAAGGTGGCCTTTTAATGAAGGGTTGGCGGGTGTTGTGACAATACATGTAAGGATAATCAGCTATATCATTATTTTTGTATGTATTCCAGTTGTATTCATATTTACAGTACGTTACAATGAAAATACTTATATTACAACACGTGATAAAGAAATTATACTTTTGAAAAATAGTCAATATTTGAAATTATACGTTTTGAAAAAAATGTGCTTTGTTGCGCAGTAGCAGTTTTCTTTTTAATTGCGTAATTTTTGACCAAACGGTAATATGTACTAGGCTGTTTCAGAGCATTCTCGCCACATTCCTTATCGAGAGTAACGCAGATACTTTCGATTCTACCAAGAGATTGTAACACTTCTTTTAAACTATCGGCGCGTTAATTTCTTCTTCTTCACTCTATACGTCATCATCACGCGTTTCTGCAAAAAGCAGAAAAATTACTGTATTCTAAAAGCGAATATCTCGGAAGAATACAGATTTTAATTGACCATTTCAAAAAATGTTCATTGTAAATACAGAATTTCTTCTGCCTTACCTTTATAATCTTCCCGAAGTCGAGTTTCCCAATTGCCCTCGATATCGTCACAGCATTGTAGTCTCCATTTTCTTCACTCGGGAGTCCAACAACTGTAGTAAGTGTGTGGAGTTCTTGCGAAATTTGATGTAGTGATTGTGCCTGCAGATGTGCGTCGTTAATTAATTAATTTAATGTCGTTAATTTTGTAAAACCCTCCTTAGTACTGGTACCAGCAACCTCTGTTCAGGCTGTCTTGATTCAAGATACCACATCCAGGACACTAAGTTTCTTCGACAAGTGAAATGCTGTCATCCATATGAGACACAATGGACCAAAGAACTCTTTACCGATAAAAAGTTTAAATGTAGTTGGTCCAATGGTTGAAGATGAGATGTCGTGTTTGTTGGTGTAAATGAGTCTCGCATTGGGTAGTGATGAAACTGGATGACATGTCGCATGATCCTATAACAAAATTATGAGGTGAATATTGTTTTGCCATCTACTGCACCGTAATGTGGTCTCCAAATTCTTGAAACACCTTGGTTTTTATGACTTCCCGATATCAAACGGCTGCTCTTTTTTGCCAGCAACACTATAACATAACATAATTATCGTTACTCTTCCTTTACCCATTTTTCCAACATTACACGCTCCTTCTTGTAATTTAATGATGTATTTGGTACAGGTATATATTCAGTCTTATCAACGTTGTAAATGTCACTTAATTCGTGCCCAGTAACCTCTATTTCCATTTATTGACTTCATTAACAGGCATATCCGCACCTTCACCCGAAATTGTTTTGAACGACGTGTTGTGCCGTTTGCACTTAAGCCGTCGAAATTGCTTGCTACGAAATGTTCTACTTTAATTTCAGTATAAGTTTCGTAACATACTTCCACTAACTGGGAGTTTTTCTGAGAGCAAACACATTTAAACCACTCGTAAAGAATTTCATTAACTTGTCAACACTTTGATTCGCGTTTTCGTATTATGCCCCGATTCATATTGGATTCACAGTCTTTTCAAGTTTAGTCTTTATTTTGAATTAACCTGTTGATTTGTTGAATTTAAGAAAACTTTGGCAAGTTTCCTTGCTGCAACGGCCTTATCACTTTCAAAAATAACGCTTAGCTTCTAAATTGAAACTTAAGTAACACTCTTTCTTTGATACTCATTTTTGACACACTGTTAAATACACTACTAATTACAAAAACACTTGAACACACGCGGATCACTTACGCCAATTCAACATTATAACTTCCGCTATAAATTCCAAACGTTCGCTTGTAACTGACCGCTTACTACTGTTTCAATGTTGTGGAGACTACGACAGTTTATTGTGTAGGCCTACAAGTAACATTTTGTAAATTTAAAAGTATGCAGGTACAGACGGTTAAATTGTTTGTGCCTAATCTTTTAGTTGAGCCAGGTATAAACACGATTTGAGTATTCCTAGAAATATGTATTGTCAAACTATTTTGTCTACTGTACTGTATTCCAGACGACTGAACATGCAATAGGTAACCGTTTAAACAAGGGAACGAACCCGTTATGGGCTGACCGCTGGCCGGGGGAGGAGGTGACCGTTTAATGGAGGGGAAGTTCACATTGATCTTACGAGAAATAAAATCCGTTCCTCAGAAAAGTGGCCGTTCATTATGGTGGCCGTTAGGTCAGGTTTTACTGTATATAAAACTCAAAGTCTGAGGATTTATGTGTACTGAATACAAATCCACACCGTTTCACCCACTGGCACCACATTTTGCACAGGTAACCTTTGACACAAGGCAAAAAATACTGTCTAACTTGAAATTTGATATTTTGCCCCGTTCGCACGATTTAGGCCCTTGTAATTATGCCTTTTCGTTGACGCGTATAAAGATGTCATCAACACAATAGAGACCAGAATTAATTACCATAATAACAAGTAAATAAACAAAACCTATTTAGCGGCATCGGAACTGTACATTAATCCATTCCTGCAGTATATTTTTGATTGTATCGATTGTATTTTTGCAGTATGCGATTGCATATTACGATGTGGAAAAGAAGAAGTGTACTAATTGTAAATTATCCTATACTTAATGCAAAGCGAAAATACGTTTTGTTTTCATTTGTGAGGTTAGGTGACAACGGTTTTTGGTTTTTAGTTTACTGCTGAAATAAATAAAAGCTATGGTTGAGGAAAACATAACGTTTAATGTCCAATGCTTCTAACACAGTAACAGTTAAAATAAAGAATTTAGCGTTTTTGATTTAACAGCTACTTTATAAATATCTCCAAAGGTATTATAAACTGGTACTTTTAAATCTTCAAAGGCTGTTGCACCAACATAATAATTTACTACAAGTTAAAGTAGTACAAGTGTTGAAAACAGCTTCGAAGAGAATTTGATTAATGAGTACAAAATTGTTATACGAGCTGACGGAACGCCATAGACAATAAAAATTATATTAAAATACTTATTAAAAGTTCAATATTCGTGTGCAAAGCCGCGGGTAACAGCTAGTTAAATAATAAACAATTGTATGCATAAATTATTGTGTTTGACTAGTTTTAGATCATTCATATATACAGATTTTAGAAATCTTTTTCGCAAAATCAATTACGTTAGTGTTTACAGCAGGCCTGCCTATTTGTCAAAGACACTTTTTGAATCCTTCGTATTTTTTCAATTACACAAGTGCTCTGTTTACTGACTCGCTAAAGTGTCATTTATGTGTGTGTGTGTGTGTGTGTGTGTGTGTGTGTGTGTGTTTGTGTGTGTGTGTGTGTGTGATTGTAATAAGAGTAGTACGTATAGTACCTAAATACAGTGATAATGTGATAGTTCTCTTCATCCATTCTTCATCCGAAGTGTTGAAGAACCACCGCTGAACCGATAATTGTCACTCGCTTTTCATCTAGTACTTTGTTACAAAATTAGATTCTAGACAGTTTCAGGTAACAGTATACAAATAATCGTATTATTACTACGTTCATTTGCATTCGACTATTGGATCCTGAGGAAGACATTTTTGTTACTCACACAATGTAGCCTACACATACCGAAATTATTGATAAAATTGTGCTATAATTTATAATTGAGTAAAATCTGCATAAATTATGTGCGTATATTATATATAATATAATACTATATAATATAATATTCATTATATTATTACACACACACACACTCGCACGTGTGTGTGTGTGTGTGTGTGTGTGTGTGTGTGTGTGTGTGTGTGTGTGTGTGTGTGTGTGTGTGTGTGTGTGTGTGTGTGTGTGTGTGTGTGTGTGTGTGTGTGTGTGTGTGTGTGTGTGTGTGTGTGTGTGTGTACGTATGTATATGTAATATATGTGATCTTTCAAAAGCATTAAATTGTATGTTGAATTTATCATTTAAATTTATTCTAATTGTGTACTTATTTCTGTTTACAGGGGAACTACAGCAAGTTTTTGAAGAACCTACATGCTGAACAAATAGCCAAATTGCAATTGAAAAATCAGAATGAATGTGAACTTTTAGATGATATGAGGTAAGTAGTTGCACAAATTAAATAAATACACAAAACATAAATTTAATTTTTTATGTTTATGTAACGTACTAACATATATTTATGCGAGCGAGCCTACGGGATGTACACGACTTACATTCTGTATACATAAGTAAGGAAAGACGCGACGCGAAAGTGAAGTTTACCCAGAATTCACATAACGTAGACTACTGAACACCCACTTTGAATCTTGACTTAGCCTTCCACCCCCCCCCCCCCCAATGCTTCTGCACCTACGGTAGTTTTCTGATCCGGTGTCGCAGTAATTTTGCCAAGTTACGCGACTGCCGTAAGGTTGTTATCTGCGGAATATTCAACGAATTCTACGCGAGAGCGCCAAGGAAACCTTCGCCTTCCTTTTATACAGGTGTAATGTTTATATGAAACAAAATACTTAGTTTCCTCATGGGCCTCCATTAGAACCGATTCAAGTAAATTATAAAGAAGCCATTATTTAAATAATAATTATACTTTATTTGAAAGTAGTGTAACACGTGAAAATTACAAAATACAAATTTAGAATATGAATAATGTTATTTCATGAAGCTAATATTATTCGTTAAATGTTTTTCAGTACTTTGTTTTATGTTTTGTTTATCAGTTAAATGTTTTCTGTACTGCAAATGCGTTCATAGTTTTTTTCTTACTTACTCTTTATTACTTAATTCCTTACTCTTACTGACATACTGACTTACTTCCTTCGTTAATTACCTACTTACTTACTTACTTACTTACATACTCTTTCGTATCTACTTACTTACGTACCCTTACTTATCTACTTACTACTTACTTACCTAGTTACTACATACATACATACATACACACGTACATACATACATAGGTCTACTTACCTACTTACCTACTTACTTACTTACATACTTTTTTTCTTACGTATTTACTACTTACCTACTTCCTTTTATGTACTTACTTATACTTACTTACTTACTTACTTCTTACTTCCATTAGGCGAGCTTTAATCAACGATCAGCGAAACTCAATATATTTCTTACACAACTTAACAACAGTAATAATAGATAAATAGATATATAGTGTAATAACAAATCTTAATTACACTATATTTAACAGTAATTAACTTACTATGTACCATTTCTAAATAATTTCAAGTTTTCCAGGCCTGATATAATGTAATTAAAGCTACTAAGCTAATACTTTGTACAGTGCCACGTTGCACATTCTAAGTACCACTTTGCAACACTTAAGAATAGTTCAAATTCGCTAATGTGAGTGACTTGATGTTTTACAATTGGCGAGTGTACCATTATTTAACTTATAGGCCTGTATGTATTTATAAACATATATGTATATATTACATCAGTTTTTCATGTTTAATGTTTTATAAAAATATTGTCGTTTCTGTTTTATATACACAGGGTGATTCTAATCTCTCGATAAATTACACTATAGCTGAAAATAAGGAAAAAAGTTGGTATAAACAAAAGTCCAAAAACGCTTCGTTAGCGAGTTACGACTAGCAAAAGATTTCGCTAATATGCAGCCATATTTAATTTTACCGGTCTGAAAGTTCGATGCAAATTTCTTTGTTCTATACGTTTCTTGACCTGAAAAATTGAATAAAACAGGTCGCAGAACTGTAACTCTAATAGTTTTTAAGTTATCTGACGTAAAACACAAAACATTGAACTCTAAAAATACACTTTGTTACGTTTGGAGTAAAAACGTTTATTCCAAACGTCATTCTTGGAATAAATTCTTGTTATTCATATTTTTAGTTATTAAAGTCCTGACATTGCTTCCTTAAATCAGTAATTAACATAATTTATCTACTGGTAGTTTCTACGCCGGATCTTTCCAACATTGTTTTATTTTTTTGCTGAATTTCATCGTGTGGCAAAAGTTATGATGTTTTATCATCATTGCATTTGTTTCCGTATACCTGCTTGATTGTCCAGAAATCCGTACTACTTCTGTTATTATATCGTTATTTTATAATATATAATGTATAACATATATAATGATAATATAGTTACAATATATTATTTTATTACTTCTTGCTTACTACGAATTTTTTCCGTATCGTAAGTTATAAGGTACCTTATTATACCTTATTACCTTGAAATAGGTTTCTTAACTATATTTTAACGTTTACAAAGTTTTGCAGTTGAAGAATTAAAAATTATAAAACGTATTATAAAATGCAAATTTCATAAATTACTTATAGTTTTTTAAACCACAATTTAACTTCAAAAACATAAATAGGCCTATTATTGAAACCGTCGTATCTTTCTAATTAGTTTGTCTTATAGTTAGTTGTTCAGAAATATAATATATCGGAATCATTTTAGAGTAACATAAGATTCGTTATGTTTAGTTCACAATAAGACAATCTATAATTTAATACTTCTCTACTGTTTAAACGAGATTCCTGCTAGCAGTGCCAGTAGGTGATGAGAGTATTCTTGGATCGGCTCCAGGTGGCCGTGCCCAAACTAGTTATATCGTCTGTTGTCTAATTACGTCATCAAGTATTGCATGAAGACGATCTAGTAATTATATTCAAGAGTATGTATTTTTAATTTTGTCATGTCATGTATGATATTCCTGAGATTTGGATGAGATCAGTAAGTTGGTACTGACGTTTAGTATAAACGAGGGCGGTATTTAATATCAAATAAATACTTCTATATGCTACATTACGTCTAATATATATTCTACGTTCTACAGCCTTTCTGTATATCGTGGTAAACGTATTCCGCACCTGTAATTCAATATAAACTAAAAATTGTTAGATTCATTATTATTCAGCCTTCTGTAATACTCCTTAATTGTACTTCACATATAGTCAGTTATGGTTAATTAAAGTAAAATGTAAGTTCATAGAGCAGACACCCATACATGTTTCATTATAATAAATTAGAATATTTTAGTTAATTAATAAAATATAATTTTATGTTTCAAACGTATAATCTAATGTCGAGTAAGATTACAAATATAAAGGTGGGCATAAGCCTTTTTGACAAAAATGCTTTTTTTGACTACTGCCAGTTTGAAATGAAGCGACTTATGACACACTGTATAATAAAATTTTTTTTAAACTATTGTACTATCTCATTAGTTTTATAAATGTAAATATTACGTACATAAATATATTCATGTAATATTTTATGAATACGTTCATGTAATAAATATATTGTGAATATTTAATTTAATTATGTATTTCTAATTTGCATACTAGAAAAAAATTGCGTTACAGTACTACTGTTATGTATAGTATAATGTCGTTTGAACACTTACTTCATAAGATTTTAACTTTATAAATTTTCCTAATAAGAAAAAATTGTTCATTGAATAAGAATTAACTTTTGTACATGTAGCTACTGACTTTTATGTCGTGATACGTTGTAGTACTACTGATATAACGAGTATGTGCTTTTATGTTTTTATTACTATAGTGAATGCGAATGTAATATCACCTACTTACTATGTGTTTTTTTCTGTTTCAGAAATTTTATCATTAAAAGGTCTGCAATAGAAAAATCGTATTCAGAAGTAAGTTTAAAATATTCTTGATTAATAAAAATAAATATACGTTTCAATTGATTAAAAACTAACTATGTGACTAATCGATTATTGACATGTCTTATTTATTAAAGTACGAAGTATGTTAGTATGCAACTGAACAAACTTATTATACGTGCATAAAAATAAAATGTAAAAAAGTACTTTGCACTTTGTAAAAAAGTCATATAACTTGCACTCTCCATTCAGGTAGTAAACCCAGGGGTGCGGATTTGTTTGGAAGCAACAGTTTTGCTGGAAGGGTTCACACCAGGTGACATTGCCACACTTCGACAAGATTCCGATTGCCATGCACAAAGCAATTTCAGCATCTGTTACTTAAGCACTGCATAAAGATGACTCGCAGATTATATATAAAAGGCCCGACGGAGGTCATCAACAATTCTTATAAACAATTTGAATCAATTTACAAACACTTTATATAAGGTCTTCTTTATTAGCAAATATTTTTACAAGACGCCATCTGTTGTGATTTGATTATTATGTACGCACGAGAAATAAGCATTACCAGTTTTTAAAGAACGTAATGAATTCTTCCTCCTACAGTCAACGGCGTCGCAGGGGAGACTCTGCAAAACCGCAAAAATGTAATATGCACTTCCTTAATTTACTTAGGCTTTCGTTTAAAATTACTAAATTGCATATTTCGGCCAATTTGGAAGGGGATATAAATACTAACAAAATAAATAGTTTATAATAACAATTATTACTTCAGTTATAATTTATAGTTCATTGAGCGGTGTACTACGCTGAGTGTAACGTTTTCTCTCTCTCACTCTCTCTCTCTCTCTCTCTCGCTCTCATCTGACGGCGCGACGGCGCACCCACACGCACACCACACCGGCTACCGGCCACTACTACCAGTGAATCATAAGAATGTTTACTTAAGTATTAAATACTCGTAATATTTTTATGATATTTGAATAAGTACATAAACCTTTTGCATAAAAATATTATTTAATACTTAAGTTAAATTCAGCACTTTTTTGTAGATATCAGCCGATAACTAAAACGAAAATTACAAACAGAATTAACACTGTTGCACACCACTATAGAAAAATTATTCCGATTAGCGCTTTTAAGCTTCACAGCTCATCGTCAGATCGGAAATAACAATATATAATAGGACTAGACAACTTCTTTGTACCCCCACTTGCCCTACTGCGCGTACACATTTTCGTAAACAAGCTATAAGTTAAATATAGCTTTAATATAGCTTATATAGTTAAACAATTCTCGTTGGTTACGAAAATGTGTACGCGCAGTAGGGCAAGGGTGGGTACAAAGACGTTGTCTAGTCCTATTATATATTGTTATTTCCGATCAGACGATGAGCTTGAAAGCGCTAATCGGAATAATTTTTCTATAGTGGTGTGAACAGTGTTAATTATGTTTGTGACTGTAACCACTAACACAACTTTAATAATTAAAAAACTATAATTTTAATAACGTTCCTAATTTCATATCTTGAATAATGCTGCTATAATAATGAAAAAATTACTTTAAATATTCACGAATAATACATTTTTAATAAAGAAAATGTGAAACCTACTGAAAATAATAAGCCTACTAATAAATTATAACCATTAACTGGCATATGTACTCTTACTCATCTTATACCTGTACTACAAGTTGTAAAAGAGTAGAACTGCTAAAAGGTTCAAGCCTACCCAGATTGATTTCTGCGTACGTCACTGGCTACAGTTACAGGTAGTTTACAAACTACAAGTGTTACAGATCTCTCTCTCTCTCTCTCTGTGTATCTATCTATCTATCTACCTATCTATCTCTTTCCCTACATACATGTGCATATTTTTATGTCCATATTAACGTTAGTATTTGATTTTCCACTTCGTCGTCCCGTGACGCTGCATTCTGACACTTATGTGTTGTGAGGGGATGGTTATATCTTGCCCACTAGAAAAGCATTAGCTGCCCTCTATTCCACGCACGTCATATAACTTAACCCCGATGACTCACAATGAATATACAAGTACATTTATTTTTAAAATTCTTTTGTCAGGTATCCTGCAAGAAACTTGCATCAAGAGAGCCAATATCTTGCCTTGCATGCGGCATGAACGTTAATGTAGTTTCTTTTCCGTTTTCACTTCATTAACACTGTCTACGACCAACCTAACTGAAACGTTTTATAACACATGTCTACACACACACACACACACACACACACACACACACACACACACACACACACACACACACACACACACACACACACACACACACACTTATAGGGTTAATCGTATGTAATGTTTTTGTAGAATTTTGTTGTCTAAGAGTTCAAAGTCCTTTATAAGTATCTCAAATAAAAGCAAACGAAATACAATAGTATCGATACGAATTAATAGCACCAATGTGTAGTCGCCAATTATCTTTGTTACCACAATCTTAATGACAGAATCGCATTAGTTTTAGTACGTCGTGAATAAAACAATTTACTGTTGTACAGTGTACATTACGTACGCCGACGTTAACAAAGCGGAAGTGAACTGTGTAAATTGCGTATTAACAGACTGCGCAAACAAACAGCTTACGTTTAACCACATTGGCGAAATAAATAAACAGAACTGTAGGCGCGAATATCGTGTTCGTACAGTGTGGAGTCGTAGCGCCATTGGCTGTGACGAAACCACTAACCACAATCAGACGGAGAAACGTCGAGGGGTTATATCGTGTGAAGGTGAAAGTATTTTTAAGTGGTTTTAAATCTCAATGTCGATATCGATAAGATCCCATTATTTCCATCCTATTATCACACGTCGGATACCTTGTATTTTATAGTACACCAATATACTGTTTTATCTAATTTTAACTAGTACCTTCTTGGCACCATTGGTAATTTAGTTACGGCATCTTACGAGTCTGAAAAAGAACGTTGAAAACGATCATGCAAAGAAACGTTACATATACAGATAAATACAATAAAAATTGTTTAGGAAAATATTTTGCGTATTGAATATGCGATTATTCACGCAGCGTAACAATTTACTTTTAGCGGTGTCTAGTTCGTTGCATTGGCATTTGTGTTCGCTGTTTAGACGTTAGAAATGCAGATATCGTACAAAGCGGCGTACAGTTGACTAGACTATGAAATATCAATAGGCGACTCAAGATCACGCTTCTCTGCCAATTTCTCCCCCCCCCCCACCAACTAATACCGCGTTTATGTAGTTCATTTCAAAATCGTTCTGGGCAGTGCACCGCCAGCCGCTAGAATTCTTGAATAGTTATGTTTGAATATGTTTTAAATGTGTAATATTATTAAATTCAATACGTTTTTCTGTAAACTTTGTTACAACAAAATATTAAATCATTAGAGCATTTTCCTAATATATTAAAAAATTTTGAGTTTAATATTATTCTTATAACAATAAAAATAATAATATTCTACGGCAATAATAAACGCAAAAATTTCAAGTCAGGCAATGTTCTAACTACACTGTATAGGTTGTTAGTGTTCAGAGCACAAATAATTCAAAACATTCCCGTATCTGTGTCATGGCAATTCGTCCACAATTTTTCTCAACATAACATTTTTTTTGTCAGAATGTCACGAAATATTTATAAACTGTGTGTAGTTAACTATCGAACGTCACTAAACCATTCATTTTACACTTATATTTCCTTCTACAAGTATATCCCATTATTTCCATCCTATTATCACACGTCGGATACCTTGATTTTATAATACACCAATTATACTGTTTTATCTAATTTTAAAATAATAGTAAATTCCTGGCACCATTGCTAATTTAGTTACGGCATTTCTTGATACGTAATTTTATCATACATTTTGACATGGAATCCATAGGTATGTAATGTCTTACTCGCACGTTTCGCGAAAATCGACCGTTATGTTTCAAATGTACTTTCGGCATACACTATCTCACGAACCGCTCAAACAATCCCAGCAAACCAGGTGTCAGGTGATCGACTCACTCGGCTCCCTTCCACCAATAGTACTGAGAATTTTGACAACTGACTTCAGTCGCCTCTAGGCTTTGTCTGTGTGAGGGTGTTTTTGCGCCGAAAATTTCTAAATTGCTCCACTAAAACTTAAATATCTAGGGAACTACAAGTCCGATCGCGAAAATACAAAGTGCGTTGTGATCCTCAGAACTAAATCTCTCTAATAACATCAATTCCGAGTACCAGAAGCACTCACAGAAAATAATAACAACATTCGAACTCAAAAATTTGAAATGCCTCGACCTAAAAATCGCGATAAAACTCGAACCAAAAACCGGCAAATTCTATGCAGAGCGTCAACAGGCCTATCGTTTGAGACTAAAATCAAAGAAATCGGCCGAGAACTTAGACAATGGCAACTATTTGAAGATTGACGAAACCCCGTCAGCGCCCAAGCGGCCCGCATCTCCGATACCTGGGTCATCCGGCATGCCCCCAAAGCGACTCAGATCGAGCGTACGGCTAGCTAGCAAGAAAACAGACGATGAGAACATTAATAACTTGTGCTTCGACAACATTGGACCCTCGATGCTCTGCGCAGAACAGCCCGGTCCAAGTCGCCGCTTCAAAGGAGTCGACGAGGAATTCTCTAAGCACTTTATTAACAATCCGTTCGGCTCGGTGTGTGGGATCTGCGATCGCTTGTGGTTCAAGAGTGATCTAAGACCGTGCGTACCATCATACATAAGTCTCTTGGCCACAGTGTTCGGAGCGGACGAGTACTCAAGTGCGAGTAATATGGAAGGCGTGTGCTCTACGTGTGTTGCAAGTCTCAAACAAGGCAACGTACCGCCGCTGTGCAAATCATACGGCTTCCAATATCCACCGATCCCGCCAAACTTGCCGCCTCTGAATCCCGTTGAAGAGAGACTTATATGCCCGCGGTTACCGTTCATGCAGATTCGTTGGCTCCGCTATGTAGACGGTATGTATGGGATCGTGGGCCAAGTCATAAATGTGCCAGTGAAGGTAGTCAACATGGTTAACGTGCTGCCTCGCACTCTCGAAGACGATTACGCCATCAACGTTAACATCAAGAGGCAGATAATTCACAAGTCCTCCTATCTCTGCGGGACTGTGCGCAAGTCAGTACTGACTCCTTGGTTGAAGTATCTAGTCGAGACACCGCTGTACAAGCGATACAATGTAACCGCTAACTTGCAACTCGTAGACGGGATCGCCTCGTTCGGCCAGCCACGGGCATCCACAAGCAAAACACCCGACGACGAGGACGAAAGCTACGTGGAAGATCCGCAGCTGTTGGACTGCGAGGAAGGAGTCGCGAGGCAGCACACGCTCATGTGGGACGAGAGTAAAGTACTAAACATCGCCCAGGGTGAGCGCGAGCGTCCGCTGTCACTTCTGTACGACGTGCACGCCGAGGAGCTCTCGTTCCCCACTATATACTACGGACAACCCAGGACCTTTCCATTCAGTTCAGCCAAAGTCACTCCGTATATGATGACTACCATCGAGCTCAGACGATCCGATCGACGGGGAGTGTCACCGCACCACGTACTCTACATGGGAATGAAGATCATGTGCATGAGAGGGGCCGACGGAATGTATAAGACTTTCAGGCAGTCGGTCATCTCAAGTATCACCAGAGCACAAGTGGAGGATCAACAGTACGTAACGAGTATGGCGGAGAACAATTTTGCGATGTTCCGATCTGTGCCCAACAGTATGGCTTACTGGGCTGAGAAGAAACACGAGCTCTTCGCTATGATACGGCAGCTAGGCAAGCCGACGTTCTTCCTAACAATGAGCGCTAACGAAGTCAACTGGCCCGTGCTACTGCGAGTTCTACAGAGGTACGGGGATCCCAATTCGACTCAAGACATAAGTAACATGACTCGTGTGCTCAAGAATAAATTAGTGAGCGAGGATCCCGTGATGTGCTGCATACTCTTCAACAGACTGGTAGATGTGATCATGAACTAAGAGGCCCGGCCGTAACCCGCTGCATCCGCATCGGGTAGTCAATTACTACAAGCGCATAGAGTTTCAACATCGCGGCAGCCCGCACGCTCACATACTTCTGTGACTGGATAACGTTCCCGACGAGGCAGTCACCGAGGCCATGCCTGCGTCTTGTGCGATGGTCGATCGACTCAGCACGGTGTCCCGTAGCGATGTCCCCGCAGACGTATACTCCGGTCAGATCCACAGGCACACGTTCACTTGTACGAAGCGCGGAGAGAATCAGTGTCGATTCGGAATTCCTTACTGGCCGCTCAGAGAGACTGCAGTGCTAGTGCCTCTGCCCACAGACGATAGCCGGCGCCCGCCGCTGCGCAAGCGAGCTACGGAATTGAGAATGAACCTAGAGACCAAAGTGTATGACGGTATAGATGAGTTCTTGGTGGATCACAGCTTGAGTTACGAGCAGTACTTAAATGTGATCCGATCTTATATCAAGCGTCCCATGATGCTCTTCAAACGTAACATGAGCGAGATATACACGAACACTTTCAATCCGTCGGTGGCTCGAGCTTAGGATCCAACACCGATCTGCAGTTCATACTCGACGAATACAGCTGCGCCGCCTACGTAGTGGAGTACGTTAGCAAATCCAACAGAGGCATCAGTAACTTGCAGAGAGAATTGGCCGCGCTGAGAGACAAGTACCCCGAGTCCGACAGCAGCGATCTAATGAAGAAGCTCGGCGTACAGCTACTCAACAACGTGGAGCTCAGTTCTCAAGAGGCTGCTTGGTATCTGCTGCGACAGCCGATGAGCAAGAGCACTCGAAAGGTAACGTTCATCCCGACCGTGTGGCCGTCCGAGAGGCAGCGAGCTCACAAGCAACGGAAACAAATGGACGAGGAGGGCCTAGACGCCGATAGTACGGATATATGGACTCTCTATGTGATAGAGAAATACGAGCAGCGACCACGCGAGTTGGAAGCCGTTACTCTAGCCGAGTTCGTGGCTTGGTACTGTAGTACAAGTAAGAAATCCAAGCCAGCCGAGGACATAGACGCAGCGCCGGCCGCGAGTGACAGCGAAGACGACAACGGAGAGGCCACCTCTGATCTACCCATCGTTGCCGGTTACAAGCTCCGCAAAGAAAAGATCGTCATTCGATATCGTTCCTACGACATGGACTCGGGCGTTAAGAATTACAAGCGCGAGATGGTCTTGCTGTATGTGCCCTTCCGAAACGAGACTACCGAGTTACTGGACAGAGAGCTGTATATGCAACTCTACGATCAACATCAAGAATCCATACTGCTCAAGCGTAAGATGTTTGAGTATCGGCTAGACATCGCCAGAGTTATGGAGAGACTAGCGGCCATGTACGTGGAGGAGCAAGACGCCCGCGAACCGTCGGCTCCGTTCGATCCGTTGGCCCCCGAGCGCATCATGCAGAACAACGACGATGACATCGAGCTGAGAGACACCGAGTCGCGGCCCGTGGTAGCCGTGAGCAAGCGCAGCGACATCCTAACCAGTCAACAGTACTGCGAGGCTGTGCGCGCGACCAACGCCCGACAGAGGGAACTCATACTCGAGTGCATACATCGCCTCCACACGCCCGGCTCCGATCCGATACAGATATTCTTCACCGGCCCGGCGGGCTCCGTCAAGACTTTCGTTCTCAAGCTGCTGATGGAGACTTACAATCACCACTACAAGGAAGGCGAGGGAGCCAACAATGCCTACGTCGCCTGCGCATCCACGGGCAACGCGGCCTCACAGATTGACGGCACCACCGTCTACGCAGCCTTCTCGTTGGCTCTGCAGAAACAAAGGAACGACGGTGACGGCCGCCTCAAACTCAATAGACTGTACGACTACAAGACATCGTTCTGTAAAGTGAAGGCGATCATCATCGACGAGGTGAGCATGGTCGGCCACAACCTCCTCAACTTGGTTAACGCGCGGCTAGCGGAGATCACGGACGAATGCGACATACCGTTCAGCGGTTTCGACTTGGTGTGCTGCGGCGACTTCAGGCAGCTAGAGCCCGTGATGGCCAGCCCCGTCTACAGGGCCCCCCGCTCGGCTCTCGTGGGCCCGGTGCTCTGGCACGGCCTCAGCTACTACCCGCTCACCGATGTGATGCGGCAGTCCGACGTAGTGTTCTCCGATATCTTGAATAGCATAGGCAATGGTCTCAAGCTCACCGAGCAACAGATCGCCGTCGTAGAGTCGAGGTTCAGAAATCGCAACTGGTGCAAGGAGAATCTACCGGGAGTCATACGTTTGTACCACGGCAACATATACGTAGACGCTTACAACTCCGAGGCAGTGTCAGATGAGATCTGCTCCATAGCCCAGGACGAATTCACCGGTTACAGCGGCAAGCAACAGCTAACCACCGTCCGCACCAAGCTCCACAAGTTACCGGCCACCAACACCGCCGGTCTGCCGTACAGGCTCAACCTCGAGGTGGGCAAGCCGTATATGATCACGGCGAACGTGGATACTCTCGACAAGCTCACGAACGGGACCATCGGAGTTCTCAAGCACGTAGAGACGGACATCGTAGACTCGGATAAGATAACCAGGCTCTGGTTCGACTTCACATCGGAGGGCAAGTCAGTAGGCGCAGAGGCCAGAGTGAAGGTAGTGCCCGCGGTGGTGTCCAGCGGAGGAGTCCTCCATCGCACGTGGACCCCGATCGAGAAGCGCAGCGGAACGATGAACCTAGACGGTCACGTTAGGTGCCGCAGAATAAATTTCCCTTGTGTGCCGTCCTGCGCGATAACTATTCACAAATCGCAAGGCGCTACGTTCGACAACGTGGCGATCGAGTACACAAAGAAAATGTCTCAACAGTTACTGTACGTGGCTATGAGTAGATGCCGATCGCTAGAAGGTTTGTACATAATAGCCGACGAGGTCAAGTTTTATCACGGGTCCGGATGTAACTCCCCCACCATGCGCGACATACGCAACGAGTACAAGCGATTGGAGAATCATCCGTTGCCCAGTGTGTCCGATAGCGTGCGCCAGTTCATCGCGGAGACCAAGCTAGTCGCACGGTTCTTAGTTAAAAATTTAAACGTTCAGAGTATCGTGGCTCATCGTCTCGACATTGAAAGTGATTCGCTACTGCCTAACTGCGATTACTTCGTAGCTCCCAGACTTGGATGGCCGATGATCGCCCGGTACAGTTGAACAATTTCGTCTTGGTAGCTCAAGAGAACACTGCCATGCCTCGCCACTCTAAGAAAACGAAACAAAAGGCCTCCGGCGTGGCCATCTACCGCAGCGTTGAGAGCACGAGCACTTGTAACCCTCTAACTATCCAACCTCCTGACAAGACACGAGACATCGCCGGCGACATCACAGCCGTGCAGATCACTTACCAGAACCTATACAAATTCGTTCTAGTCGGAGTCTACATACACCCTGTATCGCCCGACACCGAAGTGTTGTATCTTATACATCGCGGGCTCGGCAGATACGGCAAGTCCATCAGTAAAGTGATCCCTAAGATGATCGCCGACATGACTACACCAATAATGCTCTGCGGCCGACGGTTCGCGGGCGTCTTGCTCCTCCACGTACATGGCCGCTAGTCTCTCCATAACTCTGGCGATGTCTAGCCGATACTCAAACATCTTACGCTTGAGCAGTATGGATTCTTGATGTTGATCGTAGAGTTGCATATACAGCTCTCTGTCCAGTAACTCGGTAGTCTCGTTTCGGAAGGGCACATACAGCAAGACCATCTCGCGCTTGTAATTCTTAACGTCCGAGTCCATGTCGTAGGAACGATATCGAATGACGATCTTTTCTTTGCGGAGCTTGTAACAGGCAACGATGGGTAGATCAGAGGTGGCCTCTCCGTTGTCGTCTTCGCTGTCACTCGCGGCCGGCGCTGCGTCTATGTCATCGGCTGGCTTGGATTTCTTACTTGTACTACAGTACCAAGCCACGAACTCGGCTAGAGTAACGGCTTCCAACTTGCGTAGTCGCTGCTCGTATTTCTCTATCACAGAGAGAGTCCATATATCCGTACTATCGGCGTCTAGGCCCTCCTCGTCCATTTGTTTCCGTTGCTTGTGAGCTCGCTGCCTCTCGGACGGCCACACGGTCGGGATGAACGTTACCTTTCGAGTGCTCTTGCTCATCGGCTGTCGCAGCAGATACCAAGCAGCCTCTTGAGAACTGAGCTCCACGTTGTTGAGTAGCTGTACGCCGAGCTTCTTCATTAGATCGCTGCTGTCGGACTCGGGGTACTTGTCTCTCAGCGCGGCCAATTCTCTCTGCAAGTTACTGATGCCTCTGTTGGATTTGTTAACGTACTCCACTACGTAGGCGGCGCAGCTGTATTCGTCGAGTATGAACTGCAGATCGGTGTTGGATCCTAAGACTCGAGCTACCGACGGATTGAAAGTGTTCGTGTATATCTCGCTCATGTTACGTTTGAAGAGCATCATGGGACGCTTGATATAAGATCGGATCACATTTAAGTACTGCTCGTAACTCAAGCTGTGATCCACCAAGAACTCATCTATACCGTCATACACTTTGGTCTCTAGGTTCATTCTCAATTCCGTAGCTCGCTTGCGCAGCGGCGGGCGCCGGCTATCGTCTGTGGGCAGAGGCACTAGCACTGCAGTCTCTCTGAGCGGCCAGTAAGGAATTCCGAATCGACACTAATTCTCTCCGCGCTTCGTACAAGTGAACGTGTGCCTGTGGATCTGACCGGAGTATACGTCTGCGGGGACATCGCTACGGGACACCGTGCTGAGTCGATCGACCATCGCACAAGACGCAGGCATGGCCTCGGTGACTGCCTCGTCGGGAACGTTATCCAGTCACAGAAGTATGTGAGCGTGCGGGCTGCCGCGATGTTGAAACTCTATGCGCTTGTAGTAATTGACTACCCGATGCGGATGCAGCGGGTTACGGCCGGGCCTCTTAGTTCATGATCACATCTACCAGTCTGTTGAAGAGTATGCAGCACATCACGGGATCCTCGCTCACTAATTTATTCTTGAGCACACGAGTCATGTTACTTATGTCTTGAGTCGAATTGGGATCCCCGTACCTCTGTAGAACTCGCAGTAGCACGGGCCAGTTGACTTCGTTAGCGCTCATTGTTAGGAAGAACGTCGGCTTGCCTAGCTGCCGTATCATAGCGAAGAGCTCGTGTTTCTTCTCAGCCCAGTAAGTCATACTGTTGGGCACAGATCGGAACATCGCAAAATTGTTCTCCGCCATACTCGTTACGTACTGTTGATCCTCCACTTGTGCTCTGGTGATACTTGAGATGACCGACTGCCTGAAAGTCTTATACATTCCGTCGGCCCCTCTCATGCACATGATCTTCATTCCCATGTAGAGTACGTGGTGCGGTGACACTCCCCGTCGATCGGATCGTCTGAGCTCGATGGTAGTCATCATATACGGAGTGACTTTGGCTCAACTGAATGGAAAGGTCCTGGGTTGTCCGTAGTATATAGTGGGGAACGAGAGCTCCTCGGCGTGCACGTCGTACAGAAGCGACAGCGGACGCTCGCGCTCACCCTGGGCGATGTTTAGTACTTTACTCTCGTCCCACATGAGCGTGTGCTGCCTCGCGACTCCTTCTTCGCAGTCCAACAGCGGCGGATCTTCCACGTAGCTTTCGTCCTCGTCGTCGGGTGCTTTGCTTGTGGATGCCCGTGGCTGACCGAACGAGGCGATCCCGTCTACGAGTTGCAAGTTAGCGGTTACATTGTATCGCTTGTACAGCGGTGTCTCGACTAGATACTTCAACCAAGGAGTCAGTACTGACTTGCGCACAGTCCCGGAGAGATATGAGGACTTGTGAATTATCTGCCTCTTGATGTTAACGTTGATGGCGTAATCGTCTTCGAGAGTGCGAGGCAGCACGTTAACCATGTTGTCTACCTTCACTGGCACATTTATGACTTGGCCCACGATCCCATACATACCGTCTACATAGCGGAGCCAACGAATCTGCATGAACGGTAACCGCGGGCATATAAGTCTCTCTTCAACGGGATTCAGAGGCGGCAAGTTTGGCGGGATCGGTGGATATTGGAAGACGTGTGATTTGCACAGCGGCGGTACGTTGCCTTGTTTGAGACTTGCAACACACGTAGAGCACACGCCTTCCATATTACTCGCACTTGAGTACTCGTCCGCTCCGAACACTGTGGCCAAGAGACTTATGTATGATGGTACGCACGGTCTTAGATCACTCTTGAACCACAAGCGATCGCAGATCCCACACACCGAGCCGAACGGATTGTTAATAAAGTGCTTAGAGAATTCCTCGTCGACTCCTTTGAAGCGGGGACTTGGACCGGGCTGTTCTGCGCAGAGCATCGAGGGTCCAATGTTGTCGAAGCACAAGTTATTAATGTTCTCATCGTCTGTTTTCTTGCTAGCTAGCCGTACGCTCGATCTGAGTCGCTTTGGGGGCATGCCGGATGACCCAGGTATCGGAGATGCGGGCCGCTTGGGCGCTGACGGGGTTTTGTCAATCTTCAAATGGTTGCCATTGTCTAAGTTCTCGGGCGATTTCTTTGATTTTAGTCTCAAACGATAGGCCTGTTGACGCTCTGCATAGGATTTGCCGGTTTTTGGTTTGAAATTTTTGGTTCGAGTTTTATCGCTATTTTTAGGTCGAGCCATTTCAAATTTTTGAGTTTAAATGTTGTTATTATTTTCTGTGAGTGCTTCTGGTACTAGGAATTGGTGTTATTCGAGAGATTTAGTTCTGAGGATCACAACGCACTTTGTATTTTCGCGATCGGACTTGTAGTTCCCGAGATATTTAAGTCTTAGTGGAGCAATTTAGAAATTTTCGGCGCAAAAACACCCTCACGCAGACAAAGCCTAGAGGCGACTAAAGTCAGTTGTCAAAATTCTCAGTACTATTGGTGGAAGGGAGCCGAGTGAGTCGATCACCTGACACCTGGTTTGCTGGGATTGGTTGAGCGGTTCGTGAGATAGTGGTATGCCGAAAGTACATTTGAAACATAACGGTCGATTTTCGCGAAACGTGCGAGTAAGACATTACATACCTATGGATTCCATGTCAAAAAATAGACAGTCTTTAGTTACAGAAAAAAAGACTGTCTAATATAAATAGTAAAAGAAAAATACAATGCAGATAGTAAATAAACTAATCAAAATGTGTATTAAATATAAAAAACATACAAATCTTTTGTAACTAAGTTAATATGAAAGAGTGTGGGATAAAGGTAGTGATCCCTGATATTATATAATGCAAACAAACAAACACCCAATTAATAAAGTGTCAGTGAAATACCAGTGATATTCCCAAACACAAAAAGTGTCAGTGAGGGGGAAATGGCAGAAGTGTGGGTTAAATACTTTTATATAAAAAGAAAACCCATGGACCACGTTAATAGAGAGTTGTGATGGGGGTTTAAAATAATGTTAAGATGTTCATAAAGGTTTTGGCATGACTAGTTATGTTTGTGTTTTATGCCAAAGCTTATGGGTAACATTTATGAACCATGTTGTTAGAAATAGTTAGAGCGTATGAGCAGAATCAGAAGGTTAGAACCAAAAGAGGGTTCATTAGGAACCAAAAACCCATGAACAATAATCTAATCACTGATTACTAGTACTAGTTAAAATTAATGGGATGGCTGAATAGTATGCCAGTTAACTAATCATTGTGGCTAATTGTAAAATACAATATTTAATCATGTAGGCCATACTTAAAACATAGCATGCCGGATGATTCTGTTCTAATCAAGTTATTGTATTAACACTAAGTATATTATTTGTAAATTGATAATTGTCGACTAGGCCATAGAGGCAGTATATTGAATAATATGTTAAAGGATTTTATTGTAACCATTTGTTAAATAATGTCCAGACTCGTTTGTTTGGTCCAGACTCGTTTAGTAAATAGTTTAAAATCAGAAAGAAGGTTCAGAATCAGAGTTTAAGTAATAATAAATGTAAATTATAAAATAGATTAGTAAATAAATGTCAGGAAACTAAAAGTGTAGGCCCAAAGTTAGAAATTTTGTAAGGTGGGAAATCACCCTTTATAAAAACCAATTTATGTAAATAAGGTATCAAAATGCTCATAATTATATAAAGAAAAACATGATGTAATTTAAATTTAAGGAAACTTAAAGCTAAAAAAGGAGTATTTTTCTTATAGGCAAATGAACATTTGAAATTTGTAAACTGACCATGTGACCTAATGAACTCTCAGTTTTGACCAATCACAGGCCAGTATTGTAAGGTCAGGAGACCGTTGATGAAGAAGCAATGTTTTTTGGACCGTTGGCAGTCAACAATAATTACCAACAGAAGCGGTAAACACTGTGGAAGACCAGAAGACAGAAATAATTAAATTAAACCTAAAACTAAATCCAGAAACTCAGAAAATCCTGACTACCTAAAATGAACGCCCGTTTGTAACTTATGTGAGTGAGGCCAACTTAGTTAATAGCCACACTACAGATACGATTACACCACACTATCGTAGACACTATCTACACTTACAGAACAAACACCAGTGATCATTAATTGAAGGAAAAACTTAAAACTAAAACTGTGAACACTAAAACATTTATTTTAAAATAATTGGGAACAGCTCGAGGTTAGACGTTTGAGCGGCCATCTTGCGGAAACGACAGTCGTTGCTTAGCAACGAGTAATAGAATATAGTATTAAGATTTTAAATTTTACTTACCTTTTGTGATGTATTGTATTTTTGTATGCATTCTCTGAATTCAATAACAGTCTCAAAGAACCCTTAAACCCTGAGATTTAATAATTATTATAATTAATTTGTTTATTGAAGGTTGTTAGTGTCATAGCCGAATTGAGCAGTAGAGTCGACCCGACCAATATTTTGTTTCGACACAAGTCGATTGTTCCTTTTTTTCTGAATAATTTGAATAAAAATAAATATTGTTATTTTGATTGGAAAGAGTTGTCATTGTAGAAAATTAGAAAATACACAGGACAATTACAGGCAAGTCAACAGGAGAGTGGGCAGCGAACGGACCAGATTATTCAGAAGAAGAACAGTCTCGAAGACACAATCGATTGCGGCAACAAATCCGGTTTTACACAAGTGGAATCAAATTACACTGAAAAACTCTTCAGGATAAATGAATTAAAAGAAACACGTATAAACACAGCGTTAAGTAACGAATGGCTCCCATCGCGGGACTTAAGAGAGGGCAACTTACGACAAAATAAACCCCCATAAACACTGTTAGATTACAGTATATATGTGTGTGTGTATGTGTCTGTCTGTCGAAAATTCTTGTACTTTGCAGGTACCCGTATTGATATAATACGTGTGAAATATAATACAATTTGGGCTTCACTTAACGTTTTAGTCTTAATTTTTTTTAAATATAATATACCAGAAGTGTAACGAGTCTTACGCCTTTAACTTCGACTTTGAAATTTGGCTTACATTTAATCAGGACAAACGTTTTTTCACCATGAATAGTTTTGATAATCTTCGCACTAGAGTCATATGAAAAGTTGTTACCGGAGTATTTCTTGAATGTTACAAAATAATGAATAAAAACAAAAATTTATTAATGGCAATAATAAGTTTTGTAGATAAAATCTGATGCTGAAAGTTTTTCCTTCTATTTGTGAGTTAAACACCTTCTTCATTTGACTTCCGTCTTTGGTCACATAAATTTTGTACTGTTTTTAATTTGATATGCAATTTTGGTTATTTTATTTTTAGGTGTATAATGTTTAATAATACAAATATAATTACGTGAACATTAAGTAATCTTATGTACACATAACTGAAGTAGCAGATCATTCATGCTTATGGGTATGGGTCACACATATTGTATTATAAAATTATGAATACAGCTAATATAAAGACATTATTACAGCTAGCGAAGTGTATTCGAGTGGTCTGTTGGAAATTAGACCTTGAGATATAGAATACCTCAGACCTATACAGATTTGGTGGATAGGGACGTTTTAAAGGCCGCAATAGCGTCTTGAAATGCAATTGGAAAAATATTTGAAATTTATTATAAATTTTATTAATTCACTTTAAATCTCAAATAGACGTTTTATTTATCATATGTATTATTGTTGTAGAAAAATGTTACTTTCTGTTAAGTAAACACTAAATTATCACCATATTATATTATAGTATAATATTATGTATATTATTAAATATAATTTCTTCTGCAAATAGTTGTATTATATTTTTTATCGTTTCAAAAATTTTTAGATGAATGTCAACTGTTTTATTTAATTTCGCAACGAAGGAACTGTTTGCTTTTATCCGCTAGTTGGCCGTAAACCGAGGCCTATGAAAAAGGCAGGCCATAGAGCGTACGACGATTTTTGAATGCACATGACGTTTGGAGTTGAACAATTCCAGTGTTATCCTATGTACTCGCGTAATTAACGCGCTTTATTTGACCAAATTTACTTAAATATTTCTGATTTCTTAAAATTAAACATGTAATAAACATATAATGAAACATGTGTAATCCACATATTTTTTTTTAATATCAAGGATAAATAAAACATTTATTTATCAAAGTATATAGTAATATTTATTTCTTAAGTTTTTACCTTTCTTTCTTTTTCTATTTTTCGTTTTGAAGAAGACTGACAATCATATTTTTTAACAAAATTATTTAACACTATTTTACAAACTGTAAAATTTATATCTACAACCCTATTATACACATTTATATCCGCAGCATTTAGATACATGCTGTTAACCCTCACTTTCTTAATTTTAACATTCTCCTTAAAGAATAAACAATTATTCTTTCTCCTAAAACAATAAACAACATTCTCCTTTTACATAAAGGTATTATCAAGCTTCCAAGACAAACTGTAAGCCTATCTGATGTATGATTTAATTGATTTTAATTAAATTAGTGAATTACAACTATTATTTACCCATTAGTTTTAATTCACTGGTACGATTTCCATTATAATATGAGAAAAACAATACCCAAAGAAAACGATATGTGGTTACAAAAAATCCCCCCCTAAATAAAATCCTAGGTTCGCCTCTGATATTCGTATATCATTTTACTTCTTTCCTGTTTCGGTGGCATTCTTTGCGTTTAATCAGGGCTGTTTTGTACATAATCTGAAGACACAAAATGTTGACTGATGGGTGTGGACTTGTAAATGACATTGAACATATTTATTTTTAAAACATGATCTCAATTATTACACTTATAACATTGATACATTGAATGTTTTAAACGTAATTTTTGCTTTTATTTCTTTTTAAGGAATCGTATTTGCATTTATTAAAGATACTTTTGTTATTAATTTGTATGGATTTCGTTCACGTTATACGGGTACATGGTTTATTATTGGCCATTGTAGTTTCTTCAATTTTGCTATTTGCAGTGTCTTCGTAATGGGAAAAATACGTAACTGTCCCTTAATACGTTTGGCAAAAACGTTATGATTTAAGCTTAAAATTCTAAAAATTGTATGCTTACCGTATTTCACTTGAATTTTATCTGTATCCAGTAAATATTGTGGTCTATGCTTACACATTACGGAATTCCATTAAGTGTCGCGTGCAACGTTAGTACCAAAACGTCAATCTGTTAAACTTCAAACTCATTTTCAAGGAGCTAATTTTCAATAAGATCGTTTCATGATAACTGCCATATTTTCACATGAGCCTTTATGGTACTAGCGCACACGGACTGTAAATGATTAAAAATATTGGTTATAGGAACATTGTTATAATTAGTATTAGTAACAAATTCTGTTGAACACTCAAATATGATTTGCTGAGTATATCTAAATCATACAATATCATATGCAAATTCTTCATTTTTGCGATTATTATTTTCTCCGAGTCGCCTTCCGAAAAAATATGTCCTAGATTCCTTAGTCTCCTAACAATAAACGGTCAATATCCATTTTGATAAAGCCTTGATCAGACACACATTTCCAACATTTTTTGATAAGATAATTATTATGGGATAGAGACTTCCGTTACTATAACTTTATGATCGCGTTAAAGTCGCACATCATCTTTCGTCATTTTGGAGCTGAAAGATTGGTCGGTCGCTATCCTCAAGACCTATTGTATTATCGATTGAAATATTCGATTGTCAGGAGGCCAGAAGGAAATTTCGCAGCAACGAAAGGCATAGTCGAAACCTTCATAATAATATCCTGGTATAAGTAACAATGTACTACCTCGGCACAGTTTGGTTGTGTAGAGATAAAATGAGGGTTTTATCCACCAACAACTTAATGGAATTTTTCAGGATAGGACATATTAATGTCAACTAACTTAATGTATTAAAAATTTCATATTATTCAAATTGAAATATTATTCACAAGAAATCTGTGTAATTTTACAGTTGTGTTAGTAATAGATATTGTTGTTAATTCAAGTCAGAAATGTCTAAAGCATTACATCAAAATATTCGTCGTTTTCAGAGTTGGCATTTGTGTCTACCGATCTTCATTTATTACTAGTGTGTGTCTTGTATAAAGTAGTTTTAGTAATTTTTACATTTGATCTGACAAACATTTTGGACTCCATCGAGATAGTTACTTTTATCTGAAATACGTTTCTCAAAATGATTTCTAATCTGGTACAATATATTTCAGATGCATGGATGTATTAAAATATTTGTTTAAATTATTTATTTATCAGGTCGCTGCAACAACATCGGTCCTTAGCGACCATAAAAATTATGATAATGAATTTCTGTATCATACAAAAATCCAATTATACATGTAATAAAATTACATATTAAACTAAAAGTTGTTAAGTAAACATAAACGTTATAACAAAAGAAATAGTGAGTGTAGTGTAAAAGTGTTGTATGCTGTCGGGCGTTACCTCCGCGCACTTTTTGTTACTTACTGTTGACTGGATCCTCTGCGGTGATGTAGTCCTGTAACACAACTTAATACTATGTTTTTTTGTGGGCGCCACTTGGAATCGTTTGTTCCAAGAAATAAATGTGATTACTAAAGAAATTAAAATTTTTAAATCTTACTTCTATGAAAAAATATAAACAAGTCAGTTTAGCTTGAAAAAATCAGGTAAGTTTAATGATTCTTCAAAAACAAACAAATCGTCTGAAGGACTAACATTCATATAAAAATTATAAAATTGCAGAGTTACTAAAGAAAATAAAAAAAATTTCACAAGTTATTATTATTATTATTATTGAAAATTTTATATATCCAATCAAGTATCGGCTAGTGTTTTCAATTTTTTACTCAGTTGAAAAGCATGAGTTTAATACGTGAAAAAATCTTTACTCTCAGGACGTGACTCCTTTGAACTACCAAGACATATCAATAAGACGCGTTACAAGAAAAATTAAGTGATTTGAAGGTGTGTGTGGCATATGTAGTACAACTGTGTGATAAATGTAACCAGGTAAAAAAATGACTTTAATTTTGGTAACTCACGTTCCAATGATTAATTAATCTCGCACAGGACACTCCTCTCGGGTAGTTTTTTCAATCTCGCCTCTTCATGTGTGCACTGAATCTATTTTAAGTCAAAATTGCGATCATTTACTATTTCCGCACTTTTTGTGACAACGTTTGGCAGTAGATTATCGTTCAAACCCCGCCAATACTCATCAGCTGCTCCGCGTTGATTCAAAATTTGGCCGCCGTAGCGCTGATTCCCATGCAGTGTCGAGAAAGGCTTTGTGTGTGTATGTTTACGTTAAGGGAATTATTGTCAAGTTAGTCAGTCTATGCGAACACAGCAGAATTCGTTCTCTATATAAAGTTTTGGTCCCTCCTGGGCCGTTGACGTTCTGGCTGCGTGATTTCTATTAAAATTTGCTGTGCTGCTGCTCTATTTCAGCAACACATTGGCGTAGATTCTTGTAGAGGTTATGTCAGTCTGTTTGTCTATGTACGGGAAAACCTTTCTTCGGGTCTTGTCGATTTCTCGCCTCTCGGTTTCGCCTTAGCTGCGTTGATCAGTGTCGTGGGTGATGCATCTGTTCTGGAGTTCAAGTTTCAAGTGTTTTTGGGTCGAATTTGGTCTCTCTTTTATACTAATTCAGGCTGATTGTTTCCATCGACTTCCGGTATATTTGTGTAAAAATTCTTTCTAGATTGTTCGAGAATAAACGAAATGGAACATTATGGAACAAAATTCATTTCCGTCGAAGCTTTTAGAACAAATTTCTTATTCTTCATACTAAGGATATTTCAAAAATTACTCTGGTATTTATCAAACAGTTTTACATTAGTACTCACAATTTGTATGCCATTATTACATTTAGATTCTCTGTTTTCAACTGAATCTAGTGATACTAATTATGATTGGTTTTTAATTAAATTAAGTCTAATAAGTAACAAAATATACAACTCTCACCTTGGGTTGTTGTCATTAAAATTCAATTTTTTTTAGAACAAAAATTGTTGTGGAAGTATTATGTCTCTTCCACAATCTGAACATACAACATTACTATCTTCCTATAACAAAACAAACAAATTTTAACATATATAACACCTAGATAATTACAATTTTACCTGGCCTCTGTCCATGGCCTAGATTTTTGTCAATGTTATAACACAATGATTAGTCTCTTTCTTTAACATATGTAGTATTTCACTAGTGTACACTCAGAGTTTATTATATTGTCTGTCTTTTGTGATACCTGGTTACTCTTTACATATATTATCTTTATCACAGGATGACATAGCATCATTGATTGGTCTTGAGATGCCCTTTTTCATGGTGTGACAAATCTCACTCTTATAAGTTAAATTCTTTTATAATTGATCTTATTTTCAACTGAGTTTGTTCGTTTTTAAGGTATACTGAAGTATTGTACCATTCTATTTTATTTTTGTTAGCATTTTGTAAATATTTAGCCAGATATGATTATTTTTGTACTGGTTGATTGGCTCCAGCCATACATGGTATAGGTAAATATTTTGCTAACTTGACTATTACAACGTTAAAGTTAGTCAGATATATTAGTATAGTCGCTTTATATCATATTTCAACTTTATAATGCATTTTGGTTGCATTTTGGCAACATTAAATCCGTAAATTATACAATATTATATGCCTACTACATGTTTATAGTCAATACTGTTTTTGGCTATTTTGACTGATTTTTATTCATTTGACAGCTTTCTTTATTTAAGATAAATTGTTCACTTTTGTCTGCTTGACAATTACATATAGTTTTTATTTCAATCTGATAATAATTAATTTTTCATGAAATCTGGGTGTTTGGTCTCAAATCCAACACATTAGTATTTTTTTGTCATAACAAATATATAATTTTTATTTTAACTTAAACTCTTTTTAGTAATGTATTTAAATCATTTAATACATTTATTTTATTTACATTACATAATATAATAATGGATCATGTCCATTCATTCACAAAAAATAGTTCTTAATACTCTATTCAGAGTTATAAAACTTAATAATTAATGACTTCGTTTTGGTTGATTCTGACATTATTCGTCTCTCTTATAGTGTCTTATGGTTTTTTCACTGTTATTCACTTTAATAATATATATGGGGTTTGTGTCTTAGTCATAGTTTGGTCGTTTTTTCATGTTAGTAGTAATGATTATTAGACAATATTACACAAATTTTTTAGGACTACTTGGGTTTGATACTGTTCACCTCACTTTGCTCTTATGATAATTGCTATGTAAATGGTTTCCTTTATGGAACGTTCTGTGACGTTACATATGCCTCTCCGTTAAAGTTGATAATTTTTGAAAAACATATCTTTGGTTTTGATGAAATTATCATCTCTATATTAACCCTTTATTAGCTTCTTTATATTTCATTCTTTTATCTTATAATTAAATTCCTGTACTACTCCTTTAATATATTAATCCAACTCAATATTCCTATTTCGTTCTTTGTCGTATCACCTATTCCTTTCCTTTTTACCTTGATGTTATTTAATTAATCTTTGATATAATTCCCTATCAATTCCCTAACTTTCATAGAGGGTTGGGGGTCAGAGTGGCTCGCTATGGCATACATTCTCTGCCCTTCCCTATCTATAACTACTGAAATCAGAGGCAACACATCCCTGTCCAGAAAATAATAATTGCACCTTCGCAACAAATAATAATAATAAATAAAAAAAAATACAATATTCAAAGATCATAGGCTCCTACACATAAATTCCCTTTCTTAAACTCTTCTGCTTAATTCGCAATTATATTAATATATCGTTCTCCGCAGGTAAAATTTTTGTTTAAAATCATTCAATGTTAATAGCTATATTCGTATTCATCATTATCTCCTTATGTAACACACTGTTCTTCCTTCTTTTTTTTTCTTTTTTTTTTCATTTATCATTTCTATTTAGTATCAAATATATGACAGTATTTCTCCTTTTTTCTCCTTTACTAAGTGTCCATCTCGTAATATTTATTAATAATAATCTCTCTCCTTCTCTAAGTACGGGTAAGCTGGTAAATATACGTTGACATGGCTATTGGAAATAAATCTTGCCTATAGTGGAATGTGTCCATCTCGTAATATTTATTAATAATAATCACTATACAATATTATTTATATTTATTTAATAATCTCTACCTCCTTTCTAATTCTGGGTAAGTTAAAAAATTCACGTTAACATGTTTAGTCAAGGTACCTTCTCATGATGCTGTATTTGACTTGGGTTTTTGGTCATGGTACTTGGTCACTGATTGAGTATTTGATTTGTGATTTTTAATCATGGTACTTTTTCAATGATGTTTGGTTATACGTACCTTTTACTTTGTTACTAACCGTGTCAGTTACCTCGTAGGTATTGTTTTGATTGTCTCTGGTGATCGTGAAAGGTCCTGTATATAAGAGTAGCAATTTCCTCGTTATGCCTTGTATAGCAATGGGCAATTCTCTATTTTTAACTAACACCTTTTCTCCTACCTCATATTTAATTGCCTTGGGCTGTGATTTGACATATTTTTTCCGCTGCTGTTCCGTTTTTTCTAACACCTTGTTATAAAATTTTGCCCTTTCAAATTGGTATGCGGGTTCGTCGGGAAAACTAATAATTTCTTTTATCTCTCGTGGTGGGGGTCTTTCGAACATAACTGTGTATGGCGACGCCTCGATGGTATTGTGATATGAGAAATTGAGAAAATCCTCGGTTGATGCTACGTATTCATGCCATCTTTTCTGTTCGTTATGGCAGTATGTTCTCAGTAACCGTCCTACCTCCCTTAACACTCTCTCGGCTGGGTTACTATTCGGGTGATATACAGACGTCTTGTACGTTTTTATTCCGTGTTCTCCCAGGTTTTCCTTCCAAAGTTTTCCCTTAAACTGGGTACCGTGGTCCGTAATTATAGAATACGGTCGGCCTACCTCCATTATATATCGCTCTATAATGATGTCTATTATTTTCCTGGTCGTTGCCCTAGTTATTGGGTATAGTTTGGTATATTTGCTAAAATGGTCGAAGATGATTACGATAAATTTATATCGGTGTCTCCCACCGCTGCGTGGAAATGGTCCGCAGATATCGAGAAATACCTTTTCCAATTTTTCGGTAGATGATATGGGTATTATGACCCCTTCTTTTCTCTCGTTATCACACTTTACTTTTTGACAAATATCGCACGACCGTATCGCTAGTTGCACCTTCTTATTCATCCCTTTGATGTATGTTTGCTCTTCCAATGCCTTCCTTACTTTGAGGGCACCCATATGTCCGTACCTATCGTGATAGTCGATTATTAGCGGTCTCTCTATCGCTGGTGGAATTACTAATTTCCAATTCTCCTGGTGCGGGGTATTCCTTATAAACAAAGTGTCGTTGTGTATACAGTAAAATCTGTTTATGATCTCATCGCCTTCCTGTACCCTTTTTCTAATATCTCCTAATTTTGGATCGGCCTCTTGTTGTGACTTTATATCGTTTAAAATATTTTTTAAATCTTCCCTGCTCTTAATAATGTGGTAAACTTTTGTTAATTGTTCCTTTTCGCCGTAGAAGGTTTGGTCTGGTATATTGACGCGAGATAGGACGTCGGCTGCTACGTTCTGTTTGCCGGGTATATATTCCCATGTGATATTATATTCTTGCAAGGCCAAAACCCATCTCGTCAGCCTTCCGTGGTTCAGCTTACTATGCTTTAAAAATGATATAGATTTGTGGTCGCTTCTAACTGTTATGGGGTACCCTAATATATATGTCCTAAATTTACCGCATGCGAAAACTACACTCAACAATTCTTTTTCGGTAGTATTGTAGTTTCGTTCGCAACTGTTCAGCACGCGGCTAGCAAAGCTAATTACTAAATGGTTACCATCCTGATCTTCCTGATATAGGGCTGCACCTAAACTCACGTTACTGGCATCGCAGTTCAGAAAAAATGGTTTTGTAACGTCGGGATGATGCAACATTACTGTTTCTAAAAACTTTTCCTTTATGAGATTGAGCACTCCATCTTGCTCTGGTCCCCAAGTCCATTTGTCTTTAGCTGATAACTGCTTTTGGAACCTGGCAGTTAGTTCTGAGTAATTGGACCGAAACTTTCTGTAATAGTTACAGATTCCTAAAAATGACTGCAGCTGTTTCCTGTTCTTTGGGGTGGGGAACTTCTGTATGGCCTCTACCTTCTCTTTGGATGGAGTAATCCCTTGTTCTGTTAAATTAAAGCCTAAAAATTTCACCTCATTTGCAATGAATTGGGACTTGTCTAATTTGAGGGTGATATTATTCTCTGATAATTTCTCTAGCACCTGTTCAACCCTATTACAATGGTCGTCCCAATTCGCTGAAGTTACCAGTAGGTCGTCGACGTATACTGTCGTAAACTTCAGTACTTCCTGCCCCAATATTCTGTCCATTATCTTTACAAACACCGCCACAGAATTTATTAAGCCAAAAGGTAACCGCTTAAACTGATAGTTTCTGCCCTCGAATATGAATGCCATATATTTCCTACTATCAGGGTGGAGTTCTACCTGCCAGTAACCGCATACCGTATCCCATGAGCTTATATATTTGGTTCCGTGAAACTTTTTCAATATCTCCTCTATCTCCCCAGGTGATGTGCGGTCGTTAACAATCATCTTGTTGATCTCCCTAGCATCGAGACATATACGTACCTTTCCGTTCTTTTTTGGCACAGCTATGATTGGGCTGGTAAAGGGCGAATGACTATACTCGATTATGTCGTCCTCTATCATCCTGATCAATTCTTCCCTGACTTCGTTCTTTAGCGAGTATGCGATCGGATACGATTTCCTGTTAAATTCCACCGGAGTTTTGAATTTTATGGTGCATTCATAATCTCTGGCTTTACCTGGAGCGTTTGAGAATATGTGTTTATAATTGTTGTATACCTCGATCAATTGTTCCGCCTGTTTTTCGCTGATCAGATCCCTTGCTTTCGTCCTTTGGAAATCCCGTATTTCTTCTAATTTTTCTAACCACAACTCTGGGTTTTCCTCCTGATATATAGGCATGTTTATTGGACGATCGGCACAATAATAATGGTTCACTATCGCTTGATAAGGTGTGTTGTCTGTACCATTTCCTTGGACATTGATTAAATTATTGGTCCAAATTCCCTTGTTAGTTTTTAAAGTTATCACCTTACCTTCCAAATCTATTACACAGCATTGTATGGCCTAAGTATATCGCAGCCTATTAGGATACTCATGGGTAAATTATTCGCCACTAATAACCCTATTGGTATTGTTACCCCATTACTAGTCATCTCTAATGACACCTGTTTCTTTATTGATTTATTTTGCCTCCCCGTTGCTCCGACTAAAATGATGTTATTTATAGGCAGAGTGGGTATTGGTAAATTACTATTTTGTTTGATCCTCTCTAACTCAACACTATCGATAAGTGATACATTTGACCCCGTGTCAATGAGTAAAATTGCTTCTATGCCATTGACATTTGCTTTGATCTGCACGATACTATTATTCCCTTGGTTATTATTTTTAACGATATTGTCACCTTCTTCTAATAACTCCTCTCTAATATCCTTAAGGTAATTATTTATTCTTATCCTAGTCCCGTCTTTGTCCTGTCTATGTTCGTCATTTGTCACCCCATAATATTGGTTCAGTGAAGGGCGGTTTTCCTTTTTCACTGCCGCGTTTAGTTTAAATGAGCCACGGTCTCATTGGCCCGGTCTCCCGGAACATTGGGTTGCTGACCCGTCTGTGTTTCCTGCCTGACCTCGGGATTACCATTAATAGGTTGGCTATTCGTCGTGTTACCCTGGCTACCTGGCGCCTGTTGTGGGTAAAACATGTAAGTGGGTACATTGGGTGGATATGGCCGTCGGTTATTGGCCATTGTATAATTTACCTGGGGCCTATATTCATTTTGGTTTCTCCTATCGCCTCCTCCTTGGTTTCCCCCGTTACGATAACCATTGCGTTGACCATAATTATTTCCCCTATAGTTATTTCCGCGATAACTATTTCCCGGGTGGTAGTTTCTACCGTAATTATTCCCGGTGTAATTACCTCTGTTTGGTCCCGGTTAGTTGCGGTTATTTGGACCCTGAGTATTATCACTCCGGCCATTTGGTGGGGTATTATTATTCTGGTTATTTGTATTTAGGTTGTTACCGTTTCCACCTCCATTCCGGTTAGGTCCGTTATTGTTGTTATTGTATTCTACCTTACGATTGGGGGGTTGGTAATCCTGGAACCTTCCAGTGGATTCACAATTTTCTAATAATTTGGCCAGATCGGCTATTTTACTGAGTTGTTGGTATAATTGGGCATCTTTGATACCATAACTGTAATGTCCAGCTAACTGCCTTACCAAACATTCTTCTGGGATCGGCGGTATCAACTTCCGTGCTAAACATACCTTTCCTAGGAAATAAGACGTCGGGGACTGTCCATTGGACCCGTCGTATTTGCCATAGAAAATGTCCATTCTTACCCTGTTTTGTGCAGTCTCCGACCAATACTTCTCCTTGAACTGGCGTTTAAACTCTGCTAAATTCGTGATTTCGGGTCGTACCGCTATCCACCAGTTATCCCTAGTGTTTTTAAACGTCTCGTCAAGCATCTCTCTTATCCTGTCCCACCTTGTTTCTCTATTTCTCCCAATAAACTCTTCCATTCTTACTAAAAATTCCATTGGGTTTCGTCGATAGTTTTGGAAGTTGATTACTTCCCTGTTTTCACCATGACACGTATGAGTATTTAATATAGGTGTGTCTCTCAGCGCCTCTAATCTTTCCAGCAGGTTTTTCTCTCTCTGGTCTATTTCCAGTATGCTATTTTTGTTAGTTTTTATTTGTTCGTCCAGCCTGTTAGCGATATCATATGTTTTCTGCATCCTCTCGCTAACGTCTTTCTGGACTTCTCCCACCTCCTGCATGATGGCGTCTTGGTTCTGCCTTACCATGTTTTCGAGATTTCTAACATCTTGTTTGGTCTCTACTGTTTGTTCCTCTATATTTTCGAAACGTGTATTATTTCCCTCCTGTAATCTTTCCAACTGTTTCTCCATGTTTTCGACCTTCCTGTCACTATCGATTTTATTATCATCGATCTTTTTGTTTACTGTTTCGTACTTTATGCTAATTTCTTTTTTCAGGGACTCTATACATTTTTTATTCTCCTCCTTCAGGGATTCTGTATTTTTGTTCATATCCTCCTTCAATGATTCTATACTTCCTTTTATTGCCGCCTTGTCTTCCTGTCTATTTTTATTATTATTCTCTTTCAGGGAGTCTATATTTTTGTTCATATCCTCTTTCAGGGATTTTATTATTTCCTCCTTATCTTCCTGTCTATTTTTATTATTCTCCTCCTTCATTCCTAGGAGCATCACCATTATTGCATTCATGTCAACGCTCGCTATTTTTTCTGGTTCGGGTTTCTCTGTTTGTTCTACCATTTGTATGGGTTCTTCTCCCGTTTGTTCCTCTATTTCATCTGCCGTTTGTACCGGTCTTTCCATTTCTAGTGTGGGCGGTTCTAATTCCGTTTCCTCGACCTGTACTGTCTCTCCATCTTCCACACTTAACTCGGGTTCCACATTCTTCTTCGCCTTTTTTCCCTTAGGTTGCGGCATTTTGATCTGTTGGTAGTTGCCGGGCTTGTTCCGTCTTTTCAAGCCTCACTAGTTGGGCTGCCAATTTATAACAAAAGAAATAGTGAGTGTAGTGTAAAAGTGTTGTATGCTGTCGGGCGTTACCTCCGCGCACTTTTTGTTACTTACTGTTGACTGGATCCTCTGCGGTGATGTAGTCCTGTAACACAACTTAATACTATGTTTTTTTGTGGGCGCCACTTGGAATCGTTTGTTCCAAGAAATAAATGTGATTACTAAAGAAATTAAAATTTTTAAATCTTACTTCTATGAAAAAATATAAACAAGTCAGTTTAGCTTGAAAAAATCAGGTAAGTTTAATGATTCTTCAAAAACAAACAAATCGTCTGAAGGACTAACATTCATATAAAAATTATAAAATTGCAGAGTTACTAAAGAAAATAAAAAAAATTTCACAAGTTATTATTATTATTATTATTGAAAATTTTATATATCCAATCAAGTATCGGCTAGTGTTTTCAATTTTTTACTCAGTTGAAAAGCATGAGTTTAATACGTGAAAAAATCTTTACTCTCAGGACGTGACTCCTTTGAACTACCAAGACATATCAATAAGACGCGTTACAAGAAAAATTAAGTGATTTGAAGGTGTGTGTGGCATATGTAGTACAACTGTGTGATAAATGTAACCAGGTAAAAAAATGACTTTAATTTTGGTAACTCACGTTCCAATGATTAATTAATCTCGCACAGGACACTCCTCTCGGGTAGTTTTTTCAATCTCGCCTCTTCATGTGTGCACTGAATCTATTTTAAGTCAAAATTGCGATCATTTACTATTTCCGCACTTTTTGTGACAACGTTTGGCAGTAGATTATCGTTCAAACCCCGCCAATACTCATCAGCTGCTCCGCGTTGATTCAAAATTTGGCCGCCGTAGCGCTGATTCCCATGCAGTGTCGAGAAAGGCTTTGTGTGTGTATGTTTACGTTAAGGGAATTATTGTCAAGTTAGTCAGTCTATGCGAACACAGCAGAATTCGTTCTCTATATAAAGTTTTGGTCCCTCCTGGGCCGTTGACGTTCTGGCTGCGTGATTTCTATTAAAATTTGCTGTGCTGCTGCTCTATTTCAGCAACACATTGGCGTAGATTCTTGTAGAGGTTATGTCAGTCTGTTTGTCTATGTACGGGAAAACCTTTCTTCGGGTCTTGTCGATTTCTCGCCTCTCGGTTTCGCCTTAGCTGCGTTGATCAGTGTCGTGGGTGATGCATCTGTTCTGGAGTTCAAGTTTCAAGTGTTTTTGGGTCAAATTTGGTCTCTCTTTTATACTAATTCAGGCTGATTGTTTCCATCGACTTCCGGTATATTTGTGTAAAAATTCTTTCTAGATTGTTCGAGAATAAACGAAATGGAACATTATGGAACAAAATTCATTTCCGTCGAAGCTTTTAGAACAAATTTCTTATTCTTCATACTAAGGATATTTCAAAAATTACTCTGGTATTTATCAAACAGTTTTACATTAGTACTCACAATTTGTATGCCATTATTACATTTAGATTCTCTGTTTTCAACTGAATCTAGTGATACTAATTATGATTGGTTTTTAATTAAATTAAGTCTAATAAGTAACAAAATATACAACTCTCACCTTGGGTTGTTGTCATTAAAATTCAATTTTTTTTAGAACAAAAATTGTTGTGGAACTATTATGTCTCTTCCACAATCTGAACATACAACATTACTATCTTCCTATAACAAAACAAACAAATTTTAACATATATAACACCTAGATAATTACAATTTTACCTGGCCTCTGTCCATGGCCTAGATTTTTGTCAATGTTATAACACAATGATTAGTCTCTTTCTTTAACATATGTAGTATTTCACTAGTGTACACTCAGAGTTTATTATATTGTCTGTCTTTTGTGATACCTGGTTACTCTTTACATATATTATCTTTATCACAGGATGACATAGCATCATTGATTGGTCTTGAGATGCCCTTTTTCATGGTGTGACAAATCTCACTCTTATAAGTTAAATTCTTTTATAATTGATCTTATTTTCAACTGAGTTTGTTCGTTTTTAAGGTATACTGAAGTATTGTACCATTCTATTTTATTTTTGTTAGCATTTTGTAAATATTTAGCCAGATATGATTATTTTTGTACTGGTTGATTGGCTCCAGCCATACATGGTATAGGTAAATATTTTGCTAACTTGACTATTACAACGTTAAAGTTAGTCAGATATATTAGTATAGTCGCTTTATATCATATTTCAACTTTATAATGCATTTTGGTTGCATTTTGGCAACATTAAATCCGTAAATTATACAATATTATATGCCTACTACATGTTTATAGTCAATACTGTTTTTGGCTATTTTGACTGATTTTTATTCATTTGACAGCTTTCTTTATTTAAGATAAATTGTTCACTTTTGTCTGCTTGACAATTACATATAGTTTTTATTTCAATCTGATAATAATTAATTTTTCATGAAATCTGGGTGTTTGGTCTCAAATCCAACACATTAGTATTTTTTTGTCATAACAAATATATAATTTTTATTTTAACTTAAACTCTTTTTAGTAATGTATTTAAATCATTTAATACATTTATTTTATTTACATTACATAATATAATAATGGATCATGTCCATTCATTCACAAAAAATAGTTCTTAATACTCTATTCAGAGTTATAAAACTTAATAATTAATGACTTCGTTTTGGTTGATTCTGACATTATTCGTCTCTCTTATAGTGTCTTATGGTTTTTTCACTGTTATTCACTTTAATAATATATATGGGGTTTGTGTCTTAGTCATAGTTTGGTCGTTTTTTCATGTTAGTAGTAATGATTATTAGACAATATTACACAAATTTTTTAGGACTACTTGGGTTTGATACTGTTCACCTCACTTTGCTCTTATGATAATTGCTATGTAAATGGTTTCCTTTATGGAACGTTCTGTGACGTTACAACGTTGAAACAATATACTCAGAATTAGTAGGACTTAAAAAACTAAATTAGATATTAGATTAAACGTTAGCAATTAAATAGTACTAGCATGAAAATAAAATGATAAAAATATTGCTCTATACAACACAAATACATAACATAGAATTTTTTTTATGCGTAACATGGATACGTTTGTTCATTAAAACACTGTACACTATATATGTAATAATAAATATAATATATGTAACAAAAAAAATATGTATAATAATTAAAACATAATATGGATCTTGACAATATATTAGTACATTAAGTTAAAGAGTTTAGAAATTACATAAACTTTAATTTTCTGTTTACAAAAATGGTCCGGTAGTTATATTTTTGTAGCCAACTGTATCTCCTTTATGAGAAGTATTCCAGTGGCTGCAGTCTTGTCGCTCAAACTGCTAACGTCAGAAGGGAAATTATATTTGGCATGTAGATGATGGAAAGCAGGACACTCTGAAACAAGATGGACTGTTGTCAAAGCCGTGTCACAATGAGGAGGCTCGTTCGTGAAGATGTGCTTGTAAGTCAGCAGAGTGTGGCAGAGTGATCTTATTTGACCACTTGATTTTCCTGTATTTGTGTTTCCCAATGTTGTACAGTTGTAGAACCGAATTTTAGTCTAATGACTCTGTTACCGGGCTGCTGGTCTATGGTCGATTGCTTACGTTTACGTGTCTAAACTTTTCGACCATAAATCCGGAGACCATTTTCAGTAGAAAAAGAAGAAACCAATAGTACGGATGATAGGCAGTGAGGAGTAAGGAAACTGAGGAAATTTGCCTTTTCTCTCTTTTTATTGCCTAATTCATTCTCCATCAGCCAAAGCTTAGTGACTGAACAACGAACGAATGAGATCTAATCGGTCTGTGTTCACCGTTTGCTATTGCAGACCTGTAATAGGAATGAAAAAACGATTGTATTACGAGATGTAGTGGGTTCTGGGAACCGGCTCACAACAAAGATTCAGGTCCGATAGCCGAAATAGTGACTATTGTCGTTTTAATTTAAAATTTATAAAATACCTTTATTGTAATCCGTCTTGGATCTTGTACTTATTTTGTACATTACATATTTCGGGAATAAATTCCCATCTTCAGGTGAAGAATTTTTATCCTCCTATTATATAGGAATCATCGGCGAAAATATTACACACACACACACACACACACACACACACACACACACACACACACACACACACACACACACACACACACACACACACACACACACACACACACACACACACACACACACACACACACACACACACAACTGTTACAAATAACATAATTGACAGTTGTTATACATAATTGAGAAGTTGAAATTTGACAGTCGAGCAGTGCGCACTGTTTTCGATACTTGTGTAGTTATAAAGGTTTTAATTATGTTATACTCGCTATGGTTATGGTATTAATACAGTTGATTGTAATCGGATATAAAATAAAAAATACGAATGCTAACATTTTAGGTTATTTTAAAGATGTAACTTAGATTTCCTTTCATTAAACAGGTTGGTGAATTGTTGATATTTTTTTTAAGCAGAAAACAGGCTTTTTTATGGGTCGTCGTAACCCATGTGAACTCCCGTTTCTTTCGATGGCGCTCAGTCACGGGTTACAAGTTGCGTGAAATGGGGAACAGTTTAATGTCAGCGGTCTACGTAACTAGTTTCTGGAAACACCACAATTAGACCACACCACAGTTGTTACAGGAGCATGTTACCTTTCGACAAGTGAAAAGATTTCTACGGTGCTCAAATTGACCTACAGTCTTGTTATTTTATGGTGGCCGGTGAACTTAGCGACAGCAGCATGCGCACACTGCCGGTGTTTCTGCCAAGCTTTTTTCGCACAGCACTGAATCGGTCATTATAAAGTACCATGACTGTACTGTTGCCATTACTCAGGACCAATGTCCCAGTTTTGTTTGTTTTGTCCGTTGTGGTTTACAGGAAGAACTTTTCTTTGAATGACTTTTAGATATTGTCTTCCTTATGATTTCAGTGCTCTTTAGATGTCTATTAGCATCAACAAAACATTTGTTTTCATCATCTACTTGAGCACTTTATCAATCTAATCGTTAGTACGTGCATTTTGCCAAAGAGCTATTTTTATAATTTTTTCTTCAACGATAAATATGAGTTTTCAAGAAAAAAAAGGAGTCGTACTTTTCAATCCTTTCAATTATGTAAGATTTTAGTTGAAATACTACTATCTCTAATTAACGAATGTGTTATACTATGTCAGAGCAGTATAAATAGTTATAATTATTAATTATATGGTTGTAAATACTTTCCAGTATAGTAAGTGATGATGTGATGTCCCTGTTCTACTGCATATGTCCGTCTGTTAACAAGGATTTTCAAGGTATTTCATTATGATAACAAGAATTTCATTATTATTATTATTATTATTGTTGTTGTTGTTGTTATTATTATTTTTATTACTACGTTTTTTATTAGATTATGTCTTTAAATTATATATTTGTATAATTACGTTACAAAATCTTTTATAATGTATTGTGCATGTTGTAAAACGAACCCACCTACTGTAGTGATATACAAATAACGAGGGGTGTCAATTGATTCAGTCTTAACTTAGAACTGAGGATGCCACATCACAGAATTTTCGAAACGTGAGATATATGAAATTTATATCAATAAAGCACTGTTTTTTCAAAAAATTGTAGTTGCTATATTGTTTATTGTTCAAATAAATTATATATTACTAATTTATTGCTTATGATGATAGATATACTGACTGCAGTACACAAATTGAAAAATATATGACTATTGTGAATGAATTTCTTAACTATCATATTTACAAGTATACTTACTAAAGGAAAGCATCAAGACATTCTGTACATTGACCTCCGGCCATCATTTTGTACCTATTGTTATGACACTAGTAATGAAGTGAAGATGATTTGTGAAAATACTTAATATCATTAAGCCTATTTGATTACTGATCGTTGTTAAGAAATTTATGTATTTTAACAATACACTTAATAATTTCTATAAATTTTCCAGTTTAATTTTGCTATGTAGTTTATGTCAGAACCAAACGAGCACAATGAACGAGCGTATTTATAAATATGCGTTCAATAAACTTCTTGAGAAAGGAAAAACTGTATTTGACAATCCATAAACTCCTATAAACCTCTACACAGTGCCTATAAATCGTTAACAAATTTCACATGTTACTGAATTCCCGTGCAAAATAATTTCGCGCAGTGACTATAAGATTAGATTTCCTGCTTTTTGTTAAACGTACTGTTATCTTTTACCACCTTAGAATTTTTTAAGTTGCGAAATTGCCTAAGAATTTTAGAAGTCACCTAACTTGCCTAATCTAATGTCGGCTGTAGATACCAGTTTGTTTGTAGTGGTGTTTCCCTACACGATCTAAGATTTGAAAGGCTACCTTTAATTAAAGAGGACTGCTGACAGGATTTGGGTCAAGAAGATGCTTCCTGTGTTAGCTAAGCTTTACATGGCCAGAAGCTTAACATAGCGCTTTGTAAGTTGAAAGTATAACTAAAACAAATAGTTCATGAAAAATGTATAAAGTGCTACTGTGGCGCTCCGGGTGTGTCAACGTTTGCTGACATGGGTATTGATGGAAATGAAAAGTTTTTCAGAAACCTCTGAGCCTGCTCTCCCCTGTGATGCGTACGTTATGTGTCATTGGCTTTATATTCCCTTGCTCATTGGTTACATAAAAAAATTACAAATTTTCAGCAAGTCTCCTCCGCAACGGCTACGTAACGTTGAAATATAATTAAACAGTATATAAGATACCAACAAACGTATAGGCCGTATGAGAGAAAAAAAATTATGTTTGCTTTATATGAGAATAAACAGAAAACACAGAATTAAGTTCATTAAGAATCAAAAGCTATAAAATTTATTTGGTAAATATTGTGCAAATATGTGCACAAAAACTATTTTTTTATAAATAAATTTATTTCAGATGACTATATATTTTGCCATGAATTTATAATATTGAGCTTTATTTTAAACATTTCAGGCTAAAACGGATTTTTTTTTACACGAACTTACGAGATACTACTATGTTTACGAGACATTTGTATGTATATGTACGTACAAGGTTCAGTAAAGTTGTTATTTTTTATTAACTGTTAGTGTGCTAACGTTTATGACGGCAATGATTAATTCTATCTAGTCAATTCGACTTTTATGATCTACCGTTACGTTCATGTAATTGTACGATCTACTAGAATTGTACCCCGTGGCCACGGAATTATGGCAATAAATGCATAATTGATTTGAATAATTACTTTCATTAACCACTTGTATCCAGTGTATTTACTTGGAATATAACTCGTATTTACATACAAATAAATTCGTATGCTCGTATTCATATACAAATATATAATATATTCATTAGACACAAATAGACTATTTATGTTTATGTCTATATTTATATTTAGGCATCCAGTAAAGGGAACATGAAATGTCCAATAAAACTGAAAATAAAAAAAGCACAACCATAATAGTTACCTACAGCAATATTTGTATCTGCAGAAAGACAAACAAGAAAAGAAAGTGAAAAGCGTAAAAAAAACAGTACGGTAATTATTTTAGATGTATATCAATGCTTTCACTGAATAAAAAAAGAACTACTAATACTTAATTTACCCTATTTTGTAATTTAAAAGTGACATAAAATAGTGGGAACGTTTGGATTTTTTTTACAAGTGCTTGTGGAAGCGCTTGAGCAATTTGTATAAATAGTGTAAGCTGGCCAGAAGCTAACATATATCTGGTATAGATATAGCTAGAAGCTGGTCTTCTGGTATATCCTGTTACAGTTTTTACGTGTCAGGTAAAAATTATTTACTCAAGTAAAATATAAATGATTCAAAAATTTAGACTTGACATAGTGTGTGTGATGGTCCAAAGTCGTGGAGATGAACTCATTTCTTGTATAACAAATCATATAAACCATCATCAAGAGTGATGAAGAAGCTATTTTATGACGTCAGCCTAGGACTTTGCTAGTCCCTTTGTTATTGTTTGTTGTCGTTTGTTACTTTCAACGTTGTTGCCATAGAAATATGAAAGGTAAAGATTGTATTTTGTTGGACAATAATTAATTATTGGTCTTGGTGAACATACATTTGCAAACTAACTACATACCATCAGTAGGCACTGCGGATAAAAAAGGACATCCTGAAGTGTGAAATTTTAATTTTATTATTATTATCTTTTCTTTCTACTATATCAACATGAGCAAGCTTACGTCACGCTGTTATAAAGATTTAGTTATTTTATGCAAAATATTTATTCATTTTCATAGAACCGTTTCTCCTAATAAAGGATTATCAACGTTTCTTTATATGGTGTTTTGTTTTAAATACGTTTTAAGAATATACAATTATTAATACCGTTGTCCATTTTACGTATCAGTTGTCCATTGTCCATTCGTGGCGGACAGTTGCGACGAAACATTGTTATGCCCTATTTTGAGATGTTCTTTTCTTTTTTTGCGCTCATAATATTATCTGCATCGATAATAGTAGCACTCTATGGGAGCGTGTAGAAGTTAAATCAGTAAAAATAGCCTTTATAAAAAAGGTTTTTGAAACATTAAATTATGATTGTTATATAAACTAACAATAACGTAATTTATAAAGTATAAAATGGAATGTAAAAATGTAAATTTTTTCTATCTGAACTGGTACCTTTTAAGCATTTTTCTCAAAAATAAAAATAGTTTTAATATAACTGTTATTTTTCATATATGGGCGGAATTTGTATTGCAGAGTGTTAGATATTAACAGGTGCAGAACCAAATGCAAAATTTTAAACAACTCTAACCATTTTAAACAACTGAAGATTGTTCATTTTTGATAAACTTGTTGGTTTTCTCTTTTCCTTCAACTACCGAAAAGAAAGTTACGAGGCGAGCTTGAGCAAAGTCGATTTACAGCAATCAAATTCGCATACACTGTACGTTGAATTCATTTCAACAATTTAAGATTACAGGATGTTATGTTTTCAGCATATCAGTTTAGACGTGCATACCTTGTATATACATATTTGTTTAACATATAACATTTTTCTTTACAGGCTCTTCTCAAGATATCGTCTGCCTTCCTTAATAAGAAAATTCCTAATATTCCAGACATAAAGACTGAAGGATCTGAGGAAAGATGGTAACTATATTTCAGTTACATTTATTCATGAATCGTATTTCATATCAATATTTTGTATTATTCAACTATGACAAAAAGTTTCTGTGAATAATTTTAGTGGCTTTCAAGTAGCTTACCGTTTACGTTAGTTTCCTATTTTCAAAAGATCCGTAACATAAGCGTCTTAGCTACTGACTATATTGAGTTATACATATTTGTATTTTGTTTTTACATCAATTTATTATTTTTGTTAAAAAAATACATTGAGCACCTGGCTACAAAAGTGCTTTATTTCATCTCTTCTACTTCCTCTCTATAACGGATATGTAAAAACTAATTAAAGTAGAGTTATTTGGTAATGTCCAAATCACCAAACGTAATTTGCTCATTTTAATTTCAAAAAAAATTTTATTAAATAATATTTTTTATCAAAAAATTTATAAATTTAATGAGCAAGGTCTTGAAATTGAAACTACACGGTCTGGAAACTACATAAAGACATTGTAATATTTACTGAATACCGTTAACGTATTAACTGAAATATAAAAACGTATCTCAGTCATTCGTTTGTAGATGTGCTATGCTACTATGCTATGTGTGTACTATGTGCTATGCTACTATGCTGATTTGCTACCACGCAGATAGTTTTTAGCTTTTGAACATTCCTTTTTTCTTTCTTTAGTTCTTTCTCTTTTAATCAACACAAGTAAATTTGTAGTGTGCAATTTCTATTCTTTTCTTTATCAATAAATAATTTTTTTAGTAACTTTAGTTTCCTCTGTATATTCATTGTTAATGTTATAACGGACTCGCTGCAAGAAAAACTAATTAAAGTCGTAGTCTTCTATTGTTGTCAGTGTTAGAACTTTAGGATTATTTTTTTAACTTTTTGTATGGTAAGAATTTTCTCTGCACAATGTCTCGAACAGTCTACCTATGTTCAATATACTCGCCACAAAGTTGCTAATCTAAGTAACTGTTGTAATTGTGCTAACGTTGATGGAGGTGATGATGAGAATGATGATGAAGTGGAACCAATTCAACTTTTCTGATCGATCGTTATGTTCAACAGTTATTGAACTAGAATTGCTTTAGCCTCGTGGGCAGGGAATTGAATACGATTAATCAGTGTTAGCAGTGATTATTTGAGGAAGTAATTCTAGCAGACGATGAAAGTAAATATACACTATATGCTACGAAAAGTAGGTGAACAATATAAAAATACATGCAATGAACATCGAGTGCAAGAGACTGATGTGTGGCGATGTGCGACGAGCGGTGGCCTAAACGAATAAACAAATGAACTTCCCTACACAGAAGGGAAAGAGTCAGACCAAGGAAGAGAAAAATTCAAACATCGCATTAGAAAGTAGTGGATTGGAGTACAGCAAACGGACAGACTATAGGCTTAGATGGTACGATGCGAGAGCGGCTACAGACGTAAAGAAAATTCGCATATAATGATGATAATCAGTTTTATTAACCATTTTTACTCAAACCACACTTCAAAAGGGGTCTTTACAAATATAATAGTCGAATACAAAATTCCATGAAATCCTCTCAGCACAATTCGCAACCACACACGTACATTGGCAATCGTCACAACACAACTAGCTTGTAGATTTAAAGAGACACAACTCCGTCTCTATTTAAAGAGTCATAATTAAGATCAATACATGATTATGACTTACTTTTAAAAAAAATGTACATAATTCCGAAAGTCAAAGTGCTGTTAAATAATCATGGAACTGAGTTACAAAGATTTTTGTAACGAGTTAAATACCATCAAAAGCATCGCGGTTGCAAATGGTTACAATACCAACGTCGTAAACAACATTCTCAAGAAACATGAAAACAGAAAAGGGAACATTAACCAATTATCAATGACTGCATGGGAGAAAAACCACACAAATATATCACCGCAACATACACCAATTTTATGCAGAACATTTTAAAATCACTCGTAAACAAAAACAGTGATATTGTAGTCACTTACAAGACTACAAATAATATCTTAAATAATCTTCGCACCCACGAATCCACTTGCCTTGAGAATAAAACGGGCGTTTATAAATTGTCATGCAATGACTGTGACGCTTTCTATGTGGGCCAGACGGGCCGTGGTTTCCTCAAAAGATTTAACGAACACAAACCACCCACTATCTGTCGCAACTATGATACCATCAAATCAAAATTCGCCAAACATCTTATTAATGAAAATCATAATTACACCGATTTCGGAACCAATTTAAAACCCCACCACTTTTGTAGTAGAGGACGTTATATGAACGCACTCGAGGAATTTGAGGTGTACAAAGCGTTCAGGGACACTAGTACCAAGCCACACATCTTGAACGATCAGTTATTATTCAAATCTAATATAGCCTATTGTACGACATCGCGTTGACGTGAAATACTAAGATAACAAGAATCATTTGCGGTTAATGCGCGGTGGGTCGCTGCGCAGTGTACACTGTTTGCCTGATTCATGTTACAAAAAGTATATAGTTTATATTTATTAATATATATAAACTTTCACTTATGAACTTACTATTCGTTGTCACTTCCCCAAACGTTTAGATGTGATGTTCCTCTTCCTCAGTGGGAGTAATACTGAATGTCGATTACAGAATAACCGTTACGGACTATAGATGTGTGTGGTGGGGGTTGATGGTGGGAATCCCTTCCCACCATCAACCACCACACACACCTATAGTCCGTAACGGTTATTCTGTAATCGACATTCAGTATTACTCCCACTGAGGAAGAGGAACATCACCTCGAAACGTTTGGGGAAGTGACAACGAATAGTAAGTTCATACGTGAATGTTTATATATATTAATAAATTTAATAAAGTGAACGAAGAGGATGAATCAACAAAATAATTATAGTTTATATGTTAAATTGTGCTATTTATGGTTTTAACGTTTGACAAGTATATCAGTGAATGATATGTGCTAAATATTTTATGCTTTGAAAATGAGACAAGTGTCTCGAAACATGTCGCAATAAGAAAGGAAATCATACGAGAAGTCACAGACGGTTAGTACAATATATTTTTCATGTAGTTAACGGACACGTGGGTTGGTACTAAAACAGGTTTATTCCCACTAAAATATGAATACAGTTTTCTTGTTGTTTGCGGATTCACAAATACAAATATCTATAGAATTCTACATTGTAAATATATTGGATTTTACTATTTTTGGTTATTTTGTATATGAGCTTTCGAGCGTTTCAGCTCATTTTCAGATCGGAGGAAAAATGGCATTCCGAATTTTTAATCCGATCTGAAGTTTTACTCACTGAAGTGTTTCAACCTGAATATGAGCTGAAAAACTCAAGGCGCTTAAATGAAATCATTGTCAACAATGGAGTGTAGTAAGTGGTATTCTATAATTTTAACTCCGAATTTAAGACATTTACGGAAAACGTTTTGGATAGTGACAGCCAGTTACAAAAGTCTTAATTTTGCAAAGCAAACAATAGCTTGATTAACATTCATTGTGGAATTCAGTTCATTTTGGCTAGGAGAACACAGGTTAGAATACCACCACCGCGGTCACGGGTTTGCAACCGCAGCCTGTGTTGGTTTCGTTTACATATAAATTAAACGAAATGAAAGTTAAATGAACAAGAGTTAGGCACAGTTTTCATAATATAACCTCTAATGTAACCCGTAATGTACTAAGTGGTCTCTTTAAACGTGTTTAGGCGTGATTTGAAAACAGTGTTTCATGAACAACTATAGACCATTAATGTCATGCGTGTCTCAGGGTACGTCTATACCAAGGAACGCTATCCTATACTGCATTTCGCACCGTTTTATTAAAAAGTTTAAAGACAAAACAAACGCATTTAGTTAGACGAGACCATCCATGCCTTGGAAAACTCACAAAATACTGCAGTGTGTGGAATACTGTTTAAGGTTACTTCTTTCGTTAATGTATTAAAATAAGTTGTTTGAAAGACCTGCCAAGGCCCTGGCCATGCAGAGACCACGGTGGTGAGACCTTTGATCAATCTCTACACGTTACGGTAGAAGAGGATTGGAATAAGAAGTTTTAAAGACGACTTAATCACTACATTGTCATGTTACCCTGACATATAGAACCAAAGCATAAAAATCATCACAATTTTTATTAAATTATTATTATTATTATTATTATTATTATTATATAAACTGGGCCATCAGTCGGTTAACACTATATCCTATCATTCTACGCTTCCCCGTATATATTGCGACAATACAAGCATATGCTGTAATGTGCATTTATTAAATAAAATAAATATTTAGATTAATTTTAGTAATATGTAATAGACAAGCAGGTGTGAAGTTGAAAGCTGAATTAGACGCAGGAATGAACATGCATGATCACGCGATTATTGCTGAGAGAGTGTACAGTAGTAAATAGTGTGTGTGTGTGTGGAGCCTGTTCAAGCCTGAAAGTTTGAAATCTCACCCAAAATAGATACTAAATTATAGTTTTATTTAATTATAAGCAAACCGTAAATGTTAGAAAGATTGCAAAGACTTCTAAATATGCATAATAATCATGCACATGTGCAGTGCAAAAACGGTGTGATTATGACGTTCAGTGAAAATTCTGTGCGATTTTAAGAGCATAGTAATTACACTAATTATGCGATCACTATGGTAATTAAATCAGACAATGTTAGATCACTTTGAAATCCGCATTAGACATTGCAATTGGCAGAAATGTGCGAATATGTGAAATTGGACGATAGTGGGGGACTGACGCCACGGACAGTTTCTGACATGCAGAATCCTGAGCCGACAGGTGTGGTTTTTTTGTTGAATATAAATACGGGCCCAGGAGAGTCAAATTTTACTCTCAATCAGTCTTCAGAAGCAGCGGGACGCTATGTCCGTTAGCGACGCGATTTTTTAAAAATAAACTGTAAAGTCGGTTGGACAATACGTTCATCCGAGTATCAAGCAGTAACTCTTAGTTTGATTATTTTAAATACAATTATCGAACATACACCACCAGTCTACCAACCACAAATGTTCAGCACTCTAGACAACTGGCGAGGTCACATCAAGCAGAGGAACGATATGCAGAGCAATCGAGGCATCTGCTAGGACAACAGCAGCTGATGCAGAGCGACATATCATTCCACAGCAACCAGAGACGACCATAAGGAACGAGTAACTGAAGAACGACAAGTGGAACCGGAGAACGTGCAGGGAAATCCATTAGAAGAGGACCTACCGATCACCGGAGGACAGGGCTACAATCTACAGAATTGAGGTGACAAATAACCAATTTATAATTAATAAATGAAAGAATAAAGACATTGAAAAGACATTTTAAAATTTAAAAATAAAGAAAATTTATGTCAAATGTAGATAGAGATAATAGAATATAATTTAAATTTAGTAAGAGTTTTCTGTGATGATGAACGATTAATTTAAAGTTAATTTAAATCAGTGCTTGGATGATTAACGATTAATGTAATAAATTTAAATGTTCGTTTAAAGCGTATAAAGTAATCAGTGAGTAATATTACACGCAATGTATAAAGTAACGTAGTTGAAAGTATATTTATTAGTCAATTTAAAATTGTATAAAGCTTTAAGATATATGCAATGCATAGAGTAATGTAATAAAAAAAAAATATATATAAAGCAAAGAAAACAAGACTGAAAATAAAGCACACGGTCAGACTGAGCGGTCGAGAAATTTTAGAGTAACAAATAAATTTTTAACATAGATTTTTGTTAATATAGTATATAAGACGTATTTTATGATGAATGTACTGCAACAAAGAAACGTTTAAATAAATGTAAATGAATATTTTATGGCGAAGTAAATGCTATTTTAAAAACACTTATGATTTCTTTTGAATAAATTAATGAAAACATGTTACAATTTAAAAATGACTACTCCTATTATGATTACACCCAAACTCCAATTATACATACACGTTATCAGTAATGATGTATGAGTTGTGCACTCCACAAATGAGATTACATTAAATTGGTAATTTGTATTGTTGTATAAATTTTGTCGCCCGTTAACGTGTGGCACGACACGCCTACATTTAATGAATAAATGTATGCTCTATTGTTAAATGTGTGCATAGGATTTTATGTATAATAATTGATGTTTATATATGAATATTTTTGTATGTTGTTTATTTTGTTGTGTATAATGACACAACTGGCGCCCACCAATACATTGATGTATATGATAGCAGGTGTAATTGTAACAAGAGGATAATAATAGTTACTAATAACAAAATAAACAAATAAATCAATAAAAAATATAGCGAATGGTTGTATAATAATAATAATAATAATTTTAAAAATAAATTTAAATACATCGTATTCATGATGGCAGCACCAGAAAGCCTGAACATGGAAGCACTTCAAACTATGATGCGTGCTTGGGTAGATGAGATAAGCACAAAACAAACAGAAAATTCGAATGCGAGAATAGACGAATTAAAAGAATTTAATAAGAACCAAACAGAAAGTTTAGAAAAAAAATTAGAACAACAAACTGAAAATTTTAAACAGGAACCATAAAAATACGGAGAGTGTAGAAGAATTAACAGAAAAAATTGTTGATACCAACTCACGTATTGATACTCTTGAGAATAATTTTAAACAAACCTTACATGAGCAAGCAGTAAGGAATGAAAATAAACAAAAAGAATTGCATCTCGAATGGAGAAGAGATATAAAAGAAGTACATAAACAAATAAATGACGATTTAAATAATAAGTTAACTACTATAACGCGAGAACAGTATGACAAAATTCAAACTGTTAATAATATGTCACAAGAAAATACCAGTAAAATTAGAGAAATAGAAACGCGTACCGTAGTTATTGAAAATAAAATTGAAGAGACTACGAAAGACCTTTCAGGAGGGGTATCCCATATGAAAGAGGAGATCCAAGAGGAAATGAACCAGTTACGAGGTGAATTGAGAAGACGACAGAATCAAATGATGATATTTCCCACACCAATGGAAGAAAGGAGCAGAATAAATTTCGCAGGTGGTAAATAAGAGAACAGTATGGAATTCCTAGCTAGAGTAAAGAAAAAAATAGAAAAGATTGGCAGTGCGATAAATGACGACGAGAAGATAGACTTCGTCACGCGACATCTTAAAGTTTCAGCCAGTCAATGGTGCTCTATTATAAGAGATAACATCAGCACATATCAGCAATTTCGTGAGGCGTTCGAGAACAGATATTGGAACATACATACTCAACGACAGGTACGTGATCAACTCTAGTATGGAAAGTTTAACGCATACGGACAGCAGAGTATAGAACAGTACACAATTGCGCAAATAGAACGCGTAAAGCATCTTAAACATAAATTCTCAGAGTACGAAATTGTTTCAAAGTTATCTTACCATTTCCAGAGAGATATTCTGTTAGCAGTTTACGCGCAGGGAATTAAAACCATAGAAGAATTTCTAATCCTTGTGACACAGTCGGAGAATATCAGTAAAGGTAAGAACACACAACACTGGGAACCAACAGACTCTAATTATCAATATAATTATCACCATAGTGACAAAACACCAATAGGAAACACTACGCAAAATCGTGATAATTATAAAATGAATTATACCACCAGTACACAACACAACGACGCGCACGGCTACAGATACAGAGAGAGTGAACACGGCTAAACAACGAGTGGAAAGCGATCAGCTGATGAAATCAGAACTGCATGACGGAAAAAATTATAAAGGAGGTGTTGTGTGGTCGTCTAACCGTAAACGTTTTTCAAAACCATATGACAAAGGCGTTGCAGCAGTACGTAAAGACGGCGAGTGGAAACAAAGAGAGATAGAGAAAAAATGAATGAGAGAGAGAGAGAGAGAGAGAGAGAGAGAGAGAGAGAGAGAGAGCAACAGTCTCCAACCAGCCCTCAACGTCGAACGCGTCACAATGACTGAATAAACGGAAACGAACTTATACAATAAACAACATATACCCATATGATATTAGAGAGGACTTATTAATCACCGAACAGGATATAAAGAGAGACGAACAACAAACACACCGTCCTATTGTGAACGTGAGAATCAACGGGTGTAGCATACGAATGTTAGTTGACACGGGAAGCCAGCTGTCAGTTCTTAACGCTGCCCAGATACAACATAATAAGAAGCATTTTAAGAATACTGCAATTTTACCCGTAAATAATATGAATATCACGACAGCTACAAATAAAAAAGGAAGGGTTAAGCAACACGCATATGTAACTCTAACATATAAAAATCTAGAATTGACATACCCCATGATAATTATGCATAAATTGATTTATGATGGAATTCTAGGTATTGATATATTAAATGCAATAAATGCTAAGATTAATTTAATGATAATAAGATTGTGTGTAATTACAAGGATTTTCAATATGAGTTAAATATGAATAGCAAGTAGAAGATTGTAAGGTAAGTGAAATACCTATCGTTTTGTCCAAACCACCAATACATTATGGTCCAACTCGACATATGAATGCAGCAGATGAAGGGATGACAACACAGGAAGAAGAAAAACTGCACGAATTAATAGAAGAGTATAGTGAAGTATTTAGTGAAGTACCGACGCAGACGAATACGAGCACTCTATAGTTGTGTCAGACCTTACGAAAGTCATCAGGAGAACGTATCCTATCGGCTATTCCAATGCGGTATGAGGAAGAGGTTGAACTGGAAATTCGTCGCATGATAGAAAATGGTGTCATAGAGCGATCAAACAGCAACTTCCAGAATCCTCTAGTGGTGGTGAAGAAGAAGAGTGGTGAGATACGTCTATGCCTTGACATGCGGGAGCTGAACAGCATTGTGTTAAAAGAGTATGACTGTGCGCCTAGTGGGGGCGAGTTATTTTCCAAGTGTGAAGGAGCGAGATATCTGACAAAGCTGGATTTACGCTCAAGTTTCTAGCAGATTCCAATTCGTGAAGAGAATAGAAAGTACACAGCCTTCCTGTATAAAAGTAAATGCTACCAAGACAGGGTGGTACCCTTCGGACTAAGCACGAGTTTAGCGGCAATAGTAAAGTGTCTGGAAAGAGCACTAGGAGCTGAGGTGGAACCGTACACCATAGTATTCGTAGACGATATTATAGTAGTATCTAAAACACTAGACGAACATATAGAACATCTAAGCACGATATTCCACAAGTTTAGGCAAGCGAATATATCCCTTAACCTAGACAAATGTGAATTTATCAAATCCTCTATTCAATTCCTAGGTCACATTATTTCTTCATCTGGTATTCACCCCGATCCTATCAAAATATCCAGCATAACTAATTTTCCTATACCCAGACATCTCAAATGGTTAAGAGCATTCTTAGGACTAACGGGGTACTACAGAAGATTGTCACCATTATATGCAAAGAACACGCAACCGTTACTGGAGATGACGAAGAAAGGATAGAAGTGGAAATGGGAGAAGAAACACCAAGATGCCTTCAACAAAGTGAAAACTTTATTCATGGAAAATATTATGTTACATCATCCTCAACGTGAAGGAAAATTCGTAATCTACTCTGATGCCAGTGACTACGCCGTAGGGAGTGTACTGTATCAACAAGATACAAGATACTACGGGTGAGCACCGAGTCATCACCTACGCCAGTAGAGTCTTCAAAGGAGCAGAAAGACACTACTCCACATCAGAAATAGAAATCCTCGCAATAGTATACGCTCTTAAACAATTCAGATATTATGTTTATGGTACTCACTTTGAGATATACACTGACCATCAAGCATTATCGTTTCTATTGAAATGCAAAGTAACAAATGCCCGATTATTAAGATGGATTCTAGCCATCGGCGAATACTCGTTCACCATTAAGTATTGTAAAGGTAAAGACAATATTGTAGCTGATATATTAAGCCGATACATCACAGAGGAATGTGAAGAAGTCTACGAGAACGAGAATAAAGAAGTACAATTGCTATAAATTAAATTTAAGCGAACGATGAGGTAAAACAACTGCTAAAAAGTTTAGCGCAACGACAAAGTTTGGACGTTACCATAAGGGAGATGAAAGATCGAGAACAGCTTCCGGATCACTGTAAGGTACTGCATGGAATTCTTTTCAAGTTAGTAAGACAAGACTGGAAGATAGTATTGACTAACGAAATGTTGCAGAAGTTGATCCAACCAGCACACGAGAGCTTAGCGCATGCTGCTGCTCTGAAATGCTACCTGAGTCTGCGAGAGGATTGGTGAAGAAATGCTATGACTGTCAAACGGCGAAAGGACCGAATTTACATACATACGTAGAAATGCAGAGCATCCAGAAAGAAAATTAGGGAGAGCTAATTGCAGTGGATTTTCTGGGACCATTACCATGATCAAGTCGAGGAGTGAAACACATATTGGTATGTATCGATGTGTTTTCCAAGGCAGTCCGTCTGTACCCAATTATGCGACCCACAACGAAGGTTGTTCTAAAGATATTACTGCAGAAATATATTCCAACATGTGGAAAAATGAAGAAAATACGCAGTGATCAGGGTGTACAATTCCAGAGTGAGAGATGTGAGAGAACTTTGAGAGAGAATGGAATAAAACCTGTACGCACATCCATAAGACATCCTCAAGGAAACCTTGCAGAAAGGGTTAACAAAGAACTAGGTAAATATTTGCGGATATACTGCCATAATCAGCACAATAAATGAGCAGAATATTTACCATTTCTCGAGAAAGCTATTAACGAGAACTACAGTGAAGCAACCAGTTATACTCCAATAGAATTAGAAGAAGATGAAAAGCCGAACAAATTTTGGACGAAGTACGTAAACAAACCCGACAACCAGAATGTACCAGTACCAGTAAGTGTAAAAATTGAGTACGCAAAGCAACGGATAATAGAAGAAGGTAACAAGAGAGTGGAGAGATTTAACAGAACACACAAGGTACAACAATTCAACGTGGGAGAAAAAATATTGGTAAAAGCAAATCCAGTTGGAAAACGAAGCGATAATACAGCGAAAAAATTCTTTAGACTGTATAATGGACCATATACATTAAAACAGCGAGTCGCGAGACATACATTTATGGTATATGATGACGTGAAGAAGAAAGAAATTGGCAACTACCATGCAAATTCATTTAGGAAGTTCTACACGTAAAAATAAGTAGGTCAATGGGACCAGATTAAAGGAGAACACTGGAGAGAAGAGCTACGCTCACACGTGGTCAGCAACACCTGTGTGGGGAAAGGGAACATTATTTGTTCTACCCTCCAACTAAGGGGAATTGAAATTAATATTCATTATTATTGGTTGTATTGTATGAACAAAAATAAAAAATAAATAATATGAAATATAAAAATATGATGTGTCTAATGATAAAAGAAAAAATATTTTAATATATAAATTTATTAAAAATTTTTTTCGCCAAGCAGATGAATAATGCGACAATACAAGCATATGCTGTAATGTGCATTTATTAAATAAAATAAATATTTAGATTAATTTTAGTAATATGTAATAGACAAGCAGGTGTGAAGTTGAAAGCTGAATTAGACGCAGAAATGAACATGCATGATCACGCGATTATTGCTGAGAGAGTGTACAGTAGTAAATAGTGTGTGTGCATGGAGCCTGTTCAAGCCTGAAAGTTTGAAATCTCACCCCAAATAGATACTAAATTATAGTTTTATTTAATTATAAGCAAACCGTAAATGTTAGAAAGATTGCAAAGACTTCTAAATATGCATAATAATCATGCACATGTGCAGTGCGAAAACGGTGTGATTATGACGTTCAGTGAGAATTCTGTGCGATTTTAAGAGCATAGTAATTACACTAATTATGCGATCACTATGTTAATTAAATCAGACAATGTTAGATCACTTTGAAATCCGCATTAGACATTGCAATTGGCAGACATGTGCGAATATGTGAAATTGGACGATAGTGGGGGACTGACGCCACGGACAGTTTCTGACATGCAGAATCCTGAGCCGACAGGTGTGGTTTTTTTGTTGAATATAAATACGGGTCCAGGAGAGCCAAATTTTACTCTCAATCAGTCTTCAGAAGCAGCGGGACGCTATGTCCGTTAGCGACGCGATTTTTTAAAAATAAACTGTGAAGTCGGTTGGACAATACGTTCATCCGAGTATCAAGCAGTAACTCTTAGTTTGATTATTTTAAATACATTTATCGAACATACACACCACCAGTCTACCAACCACAAATGTTCAGCACTCTAGACAACTGGCGAGGTCACATCAAGCAGAGGAACGATATGCAGAGCAATCGAGGCATCTGCTAGGACAACAGCAGCTGATGCAGAGCGACATATCATTCCACAGCAACCAGAGACGACCATAAGGAACGAGTAACTGAAGAACGACAAGTGGAACCGGAGAACGTGCAGGGAAATCCATTAGAAGAGGACCTACCGATCACCGGAGGACAGGGCTACAATCTACAGAATTGAGGTGACAAATAACCAATTTATAATTAATAAATGAAAGAATAAAGACATTGAAAAGACATTTTAAAATTTAAAAATAAAGAAAATTTATGTCAAATGTAGATAGAGATAATAGAATATAATTTAAATTTAGTAAGAATTTTCTGTGATGATGAACGATTAATTTAAAGTTAATTTAAATCAGTGCTTGGATGATTAACGATTAATGTAATAAATTTAAATGTTCGTTTAAAGCGTATAAAGTAATCAGTGAGTAATAGTACACGCAATGTATAAAGTAACGTAGTTGGAAGTATATTTATTAGTTAATTTAAAATTGTATAAAGCATTAAGATGTATGCAATGCATAGAGTAATGTAATCAAAAAAATATGTATATAAAGCAAAGAAAACAAGACTGCAAATAAAGCACACAGTCAGACTGAGCGGTCGAGAAGTTTTAGAGTAACAAATAAATGTTTAACATAGATTTATGTTAATATAGTATATAAGATTTATTTTATGATGAATGTACTGCAACAAAGAAACGTTTAAACAAATGATAATGAATATTTTATGGCGAAGTAAATGCTATTTTAAAACACTTATGTTTTCTTTTGAATAAATTAATGAAAACATGTTCCAATTTAAAAAAGTCTACTCTTATTATGATTACACCCAAACTCTAATTATACATACACGTTATCAGTAATGATGTATGAGTTGTGCACTCCACAAATGAGATTACATTAAATTGGTAATTTGTATTGTTGTAATATGTTAGGTTAGGTTCGGTTAGGTTAGGTTAGTAAATATGTTAAATTATGTAAAGTAGTAATCGATATTTAAAAGCTCTTTTGGACAGTATTTAATATTATTTATATTAGGTATGAATAATTTAATAACGATAGGAAATTTACAATGTAGAACGAATAGACCTTTCTTTACTTCAGAAGTGAAGACTGAGTATCAATATAATCAATTCATTTTTGGAACATTTTCCAAATTGTTCCAACATTTCGACAAGCATAAAAATTTGGGATCTGAACCGTCTGAAGGAACATAATGTCGCTACACTCAAACAATTGTTAACCCACAACATTAGAAAATCTACTATGTGTGCTTCTGTGCTGTAAATATGTAATGTTTGTATCAAAACAGACAGAATGGATGGAAACGTTTTAAGCACATAATGTAGGCTAGTAAGCTGCACGTTTGCATGTTATATACGACTCTCCGATTGTAATAATTAAATAGGCAATAAAATAAATAATCGATATTCAAATGCATTCTTGTCAAGCGATTAATGACCCAACTTGTTGTGTGTGTGTGTGTGTTAATAGTTATATTATATACGTATAACAAATAAGATGTACGTAAGTACTGAACAGTTATGACTACTACTGCAAAGCCGTACAATAATGTTCACTAAACAAATTTGAGTTGAAAACGGAAACGTGTGTTTTGTGTCCAATTGACATGATGTGTCCACATGACACTGACTCATGGCACATGTGCTTACTTTCAGTCGATATGGAACGGAATCATTTTTGTTTTAATTGATTTCTTGTGCTGATATAGAATTTCCACGGTAATTGTTGAATTTTCGAGACTCTATTTTCATTCCAATTTTTATGAGTATGTAGATGAGCCCGTTAACGACATTGAAATCTTTCTGGATCTCTTTCAGGTTTTTGGTTGAAACTCTCCAACTTGTTGTTCCTTTTTATTAACTGGATGAGCGATGTATCGCCTACAAGTCAACGATTTTCATAGTACGTACACTTGACGTATCATCACTGACACTACTATCGCTTTCACGAGTTTTCTGTTTTAATTGTCTCACCACAAACCCTTTGTTATATCGAATATAAACTTTCCGTAACACATAAAAGTGCAGCAGGGAACCTATTTAATTCAGTTGTTCAGAGTACAGTCCCGCGTTCGCATTGTGTATGAACGAATTTGTGTTGAGGTGAGAACAGTGTGTGCGCTCCTCGGCACGAACGTACTCTTATATCCAAAAAGTATAAATAATGAAATCTGATTTAATTTAATAATATCGTCTGTAATTAACTGTTTAATAAATGCTTCTAAAGAGTTTTATTTGCGTTCACGATCAGTGAATAACGCTCAAATTAAATGTGACCCTTCAGGTATTTATTTACTCTACCTTAAGGGTTCTCCCAGATTCCTTATTTACTTTCTTTCCTAAAACTTGTGTCATACAACTTTTTCACTTATTCTGAAGTACCCTCACTTGTATTCGGAGAAGTAAATCTGGCTTACACACTAAACTTTTCCAATACGTACTCAATCGGATTATCAAAGATTATTAAACAGAACCGTAATGACGTCATCAGTGAACCATAATTGAACATATATCTGGATTAATACGTTAGATATATTTATTATGTTCCGTTGATATATGTTGATATATTAATATATGTTTATAAATATATAATTGTCGGATCTGAGACCATGCGTGTTACGGGTACAAGAGTATTTAACGTGTTACTTCTCGGGAGCAAGTAAGCCTACTTTTCTGTAGCGTAACATATTTAATTTTAACTAAATATTGTTTAAGTTAGTATGCCGATGATAAATTAATTTTTATTTTTAATAGATATTATATTTAGCAATCTGGGATTGACACTGAAAAAATCTTTAAAATCCTAAATTTAGATATAATTAGTAAAGAATTTGTCACAATTTGTATATTTATTATGATAAAAATATGCCAATTCTACGCAAAAGAATTATGTTTGTTTTTATAAGATAAACAAGAAAATTTATTTTTCTTCAATGTCAAGACAAGTAAAGATAAAAAAGTCTTATGAAATTGTCATCTAAATTTTAAGATGATTAAAAATGTTGTTTTGAAAAGTAATTGTTTCGTGTTACAACAAAATGTTTTGACTAGAGGCAAAAATTCTTTTATTTTAGTTTAAAAAATTACTCGTATATTGTTCTTATTTAAGAGACACGTTCTCTGAGAAAATTCCTCCGCTCTTTTCCACAAATTAAACCACGGGTTAGAGAGTGAAACGGACAATTCTGGTTGTTTACAACAGAGCCAGAGGTGTTTCGCAAGCGAGTGCATCTCTGAATCACTACGGCTACAATTACAGTATGCCATGCCCGTTTCCTTATATAAATATAAGATGATCTTATAAGCTCTCTAAACATCTTTGTATCTATAAGCACTTCGCCTTCGCCTTTAACTTTTTACATCGCCTTATAAAAGTCGTTAACTCTTTTAATAATAAAGATAAGCTCTCATATACTTCATTGTTTAATTTTTTATGCTTTTATTATACCTTAAATTTTACAAGGCATATCACACTAATCTCAATAAATGCTTAATTAACTTTAAACGGAAATACATGTTGAAACTTCCAACAATCTACATTTTTTCAGATTATCGTTTCACAAAATAATTTAATTATTAAAATTATTCTAATTTAATTACAAGTGACATTGAATGAGAAATTAACTAATTTAATTAACTTATTTCATTAACTAATTTAATTAACTGATTTCAAGTAAAATATTAAATTAACTAATTTAATATTTTATAATTTTGTAATCAATACTCATTAGTTAACTCACTTGACGTATTATTTGATAGTTTCTGTGTGCAAACAGATTATTTCGTATTCTGTTTGTAAACATGTATCGTTTGGAATACAAGTCTCTTTAATTGAACACATACAACTTTTAACAGACGCTGCAATTCTGTTCCAGTTGAACATATCTAACGACTGACCCATTACCATAACATCGTCAACTATAACCCACAGACCAAATTTAGTGTTTCATTATTCTCACTCACCTCCTTGCACTCTGGAAACGTCACACTATAGCTCACACCAGCGAAATCCTCAATAACCGTGAGAAAACTTGTTCCGTCTTTTTCCAGTTAGGAAAACTCGTTAGACTGTCTGCCTCTTTATCTAATCTGGCCATAAGTAAGTTGGCATAGTGCGTTTTCTTTATACACTATTACCCTCTTTGTGAAGAAGCATCCCGTTACCACTGTTCAATCTAGACATAAGTATTTACCAAAATAACACCCCAATGTTTATTTTTTTTTAAGATATCAGTTTTTAGAGATGGCACCAAGATTTTGTTGTTTTATACTATTCACATTTTCGCTTTGCGCTGCTACGCTGTCAACGCGAGTTCGATTCCCGCCGTTCCCCCTCGCAAAGCAATGGCAAACCTGCGAGAGGTATCCTACCTAGTTGAAACCCTCCCTAACTATGCCGTTCGGATCCAGCGTTAAATTGTAGGTCCCATATACCTGTGAGAGACTCCGTAACACGCGCACCACGGGTATATGCAGGGAGGGTACAAACCAGTCGAGAGACTGGTCCCAATAATAATAATAATAATAATAATAATAATAATAATAATAATAATAATAATAATAATAATATACTACATTCATCAGTTCTATTGAAATTTAATTTTTTCGTTTTTATTTGTTATTATTCTTTACATTTTTGATAATTCTATTTTATTTTTGAATAAAATTTGTTGGCACCAAACTATTGTGGCAACATATGTACAGTACAGTATTAATGAAAATGTTACTGCACATATTGGTAAAGTTATGATTACACTACTACATACATACGGGCTGTAATATTCACACATTTGTTGTATACGTAGGATAGATAAACTGTCATCGTTTTTAAGGTACTGAAAGATATCCGACATAATATTTTTAAAGTTTAATGTTATTAACGAATAATGTTTTTTTATTGGCTCAACTTTTGAATATTTGTTATTATTATTGCCGTGATTATTAACATGGAAACTACATAGGAATTTTAAATATAAAAAAGTTCATAAATAACCATAGTTTGCCATAACATTCTTCAGGATCAGAAATAACTAGTCAGAAATAGCTGTGCCAAACGATTGCACTTATTTTATTCAGCAAAGGGTTCACAAAAATCCTTAAATTTACTTTTATTTATTTGAATTAAAGTAATTGTAATAACATTGACAGTACAAAACTTTGACACGTGAAAATATTTGAAATATTTTAATTGTGGATACATAAATGGACACGATATAACTGCCAAGTCGTGTTGTATAACAACAATTCAGTTATAACAGCTATATCAGTTAAAATATGAACAAATTAAAAATAAATATTTTAACATTAAGGTGAGCATTTAAAATGCTAACAATTGCTTAGGTGAGCAGTTGGGATAAATTTCTTATTTCGTAATTTACATAATCTGAAATGTTGTGTGAATATCCGTTAACATCTTGTTGATTTGATGATTACTATCTGTGAACCACATTTGTTACATTACATGTGTGTGCGCGCTCCCGTCTGTGTAGAATGTAACGTGTTCTTTATACGGGTTGAGTCCTTATCTCATCTAGGAAAAAACATGGGTTTGTATGTACGTAAAATTAATTATTAATAGTCAATAAAAGTAACTGCACCGACTTTAAAAAATAATATATTAAACATACACACATTTAACTGAGAAGATACACACATTTTCTTAATTAAGAAGTTTGTTAGAACGTAGTAAATGACAAAAGGGATTATGTACTTTTAATAGGTTTTATAATTACGCTTAGTAAGAACGACAGCAAGGGAAAGTTGAGTGAGTGAGTGAGTGAGGGTTTCTCGCCAAATTTACCAGAGCCATTAATATCTCATCTTTCACACGCACGCACACACAGGCGCACACGCACACACACTGAAATTCTGACATGTTGTCTGTAAAAGTTCTATAAAACACTTGTTATTAAATCTGTCCACTTTCCTTGTTCATTAAACTTAGGTTTCCATCATCAGCTAGCTGAACGTACTTCAGTCTACAGCGAGCGGCCGTGACTGTGTTGGTTTATTAACTTCATATATTACACACCTGTTCACACGGCCTGGCGTATAATGTTTCAGTGCCAGACGTCGTTAGTCGGAAACCTTACCGGTCTGTTATTTCTTTACAATTCTGTTCTACCTCTACAAAATTTATCACTCGTATTTGGACCTCATGCCTCTTAATGAGAAATACTGTATTATTACATTGCCGACCTTAACAAAGTTTGTATTGGTGTGCAATGTAAGCTTCACAACTGCTATAAGTGGCGAGTAAGGAGGCCACCATTCAAAGTCATTTTATTAAGCTGTCTTTTATCTTTAGGACCAATTAAAAATTAAAATTTATATAATTTTCAAGTCCTTATAATAAAATAGTCAAAAATTTAGAATAGGCATACTAATTTAAAGTACTTATATTTTTATTATGTTATATTGCATGTAAAGCTTTTAAAATTTCTCAGCTTTTGAAGAGCTACACAAAAAAGTAAACATTTCTGTTTGACAATTTAATGTCAACTTGGAGCCAAGTTGAGAATTTCTGGGTATTTCCTCTAAAGTAAATACACTGATCTAGGTATAACAAATGAAATTAGTCTGATTTAAAAGTTTAATTTCATACGTTAATCTTAAAAGTATATAAGAGAAACATATACAGAGGACCCTTAAGCTACAAGTAGGAAATAGAAAGAAGAAGAAAAGAGGCTTATTTATTATGTGGATGTATTTGTAATTATCCAAAATTATAAATACTTCAATCGGTGGAGTCTTTGTTATTATAATTCCTTCCTTTGAACAGAAATTGTTTTTATTCAACATGAATAAAATGTTATAACATGTTAAAAATTCATTTTGGTTACATCAGTTTACATACAAGCCAAGTTTTATCTCTATTTGTACGACACTGTCACTGTCACATACTGACACAGTATGAAAAGCGTTTGTGTTATCTACAGTAAAAGATTAAACGCGCTTGGAATGACTGCGAAACAACTAGTCTTGGAATAGGGAAATTTCCATCTTGATTCTCGTCTTGACCGGAAGGAAGTAGATACAATCATAAAAACCTTATTCTAAGGTTATTTTGAGGCACAAACCTTGGAATAACGTTTTAAGATTTTGTGTAGATATGCGTTTTAAATACAACGGAAGGAACTAAATGCAGAAGTTGAGGAGGAGCCTCCAAACTAACAATCATTAAACGCAATTTTTGTTGTATAATTACCTGAAACTCGGCGTAACCATGCCAAACGACAAATATGTATGTTATATGTACACAAGTATCATTCTCAGACCCAGATCAACAAACATAATCTGGTTTGGAAAAGCGTTTTATTACATTTTGTAAAGCTACGCCAGAACAATATATTATACTTTAAAGTAGAATCAGCACTGTGCGTTGTGAAATGCAATCCCAATTTGAACACAACACAATTCGCTTTTGTTTTGCATCTGTCTGTAGGTTCTCTGTTCTTCACTAGCAGCCATGCGTTTCATTACGCTTGACAGTCAATAAATAAATTTCACAAGTACGACACACACACACACGCCCTATCATATTACTTTGAAATATTATATTATACTTGCTACATATAATGACAAAATATTCCAGTGTAGAGCAATAATATTTCTCTGTTATTACGTTGAAATAATGTTACTGACAATATTCAGAATTCCTTTTATAATTTATAATTTTTGGTATTGTACTTTAGTGGTGAGAAATATTGTTTTCACGTCTTTTCGTAAATTAGCTGTGTGTGTGTGTGTTGTGCGCTCGCGCGGCGCGCCTACATTAAGTCAGGCAGCATGTGAAGTACATTGTTTATTGGGTGTGAAGTGTAGTGTATGTACTACTGCTACTCAGGAACAAAGCACCCTACAGATAGCTGCAGAACAGAAACATAATGTGGACTAAAGCAAACGCTCACACAAGCCGATGCGTGTATCAAATATACAAATGTACAAGCCTGGTATTTTAGCCTAAATGAAATAAATAGTTCACACACACACACACACACACACATTTTTATAACTATAACATCAGTTGAATGTATAAAGTTGAACGTTATCATCAATATAAAACGTTAATTAAATTATGTTTCGATCAAGCATCTCACGCTAATCTATATAAATAAATTAATATACAGTAAATAATTAATATATATATTCAAACGTATATATTACTTATTAATTATATAATTAGTTTAGTCATTAATATATAATTTATTAATTATTATAATTAATTATTAATTTAATATTAATTATTTTAGATATTAATTTTTCATATTACTATCCTCAGATATTAATTATTTTTAATTTTATTGTTACATACAGCCACGTGCTGCGCGCGCGCGCGCGCGTGTGTGTGTGTGTGTGTGTGTGTGTGTGTGTGTGTGTGTGTGTGTGAATCTTTGCTGCTGTGCGATGGTAGGCTGTGCTGTCTGTGTTTATATTCACGTCAGCGTTAGAAAACAAATAAGAAAATCAAAACAAGAACGTTCATATTTTTGCCGTAATTTGAGGGCACTGCGAGGTAATGTAACGTGAAGTTTAATGGTGTATGCTGCAGGAATATGTGGAACGTTTGGCGAACAGTACTGGAGGAGAACGAGAAGCTTGCGAGGGCGAGGCTGGCCGCCGTCGAGGTCTTCTCGCAACAGATTGCCGACGATTCCAAAGTATTGCGCTCGCACAAAGTACTCACTGCAAAAAAGGTAACAACTGTCTTCAACAAATCTTGTTTCTTTTTTTTTGTACGACAATTTGGTGCCTGTTATTAATCAGTTCCATAAAATTCTGAAACACTGCAGGTCCATTCCTTGACGGCATACACGCTGTCTCAACGCTGCCGATAATATGCGTTTCGAAATGTACACGTCAGTAAGAAATGAAGTTATTTTAATAAAATTGTTATTGATTTAAAGCTGTTTTTGAGAACGGTTGAAAAAGGCTGGACACACACACACACACACACACACACACACACACCTTTATACAGAGTGGGCCATAAGTAGGGTCATAAAAATATACCTGTTTATAACAACTAATGTCAACGCCTTATGGCCCTTCTGTACACTGCCGTTGTTGAACCAAACATAGAGTGTAGCAAAAAACGAGCGTTTTTGAATGCAAGAAAACAGATACTTTTTTTAATCATAACAAATTACAAACTCTGCACATACACCGCACCATTTGAGAAATATGAACAGTTAACGTCTAGTCTTTAAATACGGTGTTGTGACCACAATTTCAACTTCCAACATCTTCGTGGGAATGTTACAGATTCCAGTACGCAGTGGTGTGTAGATGGGTTGCATACACCTTGTTTTTAAGGTACCCTCACGGAAAGTAGTATGGTGACTTTAGGAGAGGGGAGGCAAGAAATGTGGCATTGCCACCAAAACACATTAAGTCGGAAACGAAGAGTCGTGCCCGAAACGGCGCCTTCCAAAGAGCCATTGCACGACTTCCATTGAAATTCTCGCACAGTCAGACATGGTGTATTCTTGTTTCTTATGTGAGGTACGATTGCGACTTATCTGTTACGATTACTGTAAGCCTATTATTTCCAATAAAGAGATCGCACAGCACTGCAGTGACTCTCTCACTGTAACGGATGTTATTGCAGTTATCGAGGTCTATCATCTGATAGTTTGTTTATTTACAAAACAGCTAAGATAGAAGTGAGTGACCTCGTAACTCAATCACAAAAAAACGTAATAAAATTTCATTATCTTCTTCCATTATAGCCAAAAACTTCAAAGAAAAATTCCGTTCGCTGTTCGTAATCATTTTCATTTATGTGCTGTACAATATGTATCTTGTACGGTGTCGCCAATTCCTAAAAATGTCTTGACAGCTGCAGCAAGCTGAGCTATAGCTTATTCATTTCTCTGCAAATGGCGACGCGTGCTGAAACATTTGATAATAAAAAGTGTTGCCAGCATTGCCAACTAAATTTTCCCAATAAATAAAGAAATTCATGTTTTTTGCTACACTCTGTACTATGTCTACGCATATTTCAGACGTTATCTTGTTTCACAAGTGTAATGCTACAATGCTACAGATCTTATTTTCTACAAAGTTCAATTTCAGAAGACTAGTTTAAGTTAATTAAACTAGTCTAAAAGACTAGATTCAGAAGATAAGTTTAATTCAGCTTGAAACTAGATTATATTACGTCCAACAATATACAATATTATGCGTTAAATAATACCGTTCTAATAAATTTCTTTTGTTTTCTTCAAGTTTACTACAATTTTTCTTGAATTTTTCCGAACTCCTTTGTACGATTAGTAGAAATAGTGTAATTTAAAACACCAGTGTAAAAGTGAGAAAACTGAAAACAAATAGTGTATCATTTACTATTTCAAAGCTTGGAAATAGAATTTTACTGCATTAACATTTACTGTTCATAATTTTCAGTACAAAAATTTCGATTTCTTTCAAAATCATACATTTTTCCCGCAAAAGTCCAATATCTTCTTTTCCTCTAATAAGCTAGCTTATTTAATTTTAATTGGTAAATATATGTCAGTAGTTCAATTTTACCACAGTGGCACATTGTAACTTAAAAATTGGACTTCTACCTTACGGTTACGCTCTTTTCCCAAGTTTATAATATTTTTGGCAATAAAATAGAATTTCACAATGTATATATTATTTAATATATAATTATGTATACACTTATGATAAAAAATAACACGCTCGTCATGTTATTTCGACAGATCGGAGTAAAACTGTTATTACTGAAATTCTTTTGACATTAGCACTTGTTTCATGAGCTAGTGAACAGTACGACTCAGTAGTCACACAGTACTAACTGTAATGAGTCTTTAGAGATTCTGAGAGGCACGATTGGCACTGGTCATCGTATAGTGAGAACTTGAGAGCCTGTATCCTCATGTTACATATCTGGATAGCATATAATACTGCAACCTCAGTTATGTATTTTTGTTTTCACTGCTTGTCACAGTAAGTTCAGTTATATATTTTTCTTTTCAGTGTTTGGATCAATTAGCGTTAATACAAAAAGAAGTACAAGCATGTGTACAGGAAATAGATAAAACTAAGAAATTTTATTTTGACGAAGAGCACAGCGCGCACGACGTCAGAGATAAAGCCAAAGATATCGAAGAGAAGTAAGTAGACGCTTGAAATTAGAATAAAGTTAGATTTATATATTACAAGAGAACCTTTAGTATTTTATTATAATCACATAAACGGACTTCAGTAGAATGTTAAAATATTTATTTAATATATTAAAAGTCCATCATATCTTTTATATTTGTAATTCACTCATAAGTGTGTTTTAGTTGATTCGCATATCTACAAAGTGAAGTGTAACTACTAAATGTAATAAAGGTTTGCTCGTCTACTAAGTGTAATAAGTACTCAAATTTACTCATATGTAAGAACCTTAAAATCTCAGTACACGAACAATTTTTATTTACAAGACAAACCTAGTAAAGATGGATAAGGATGAATTCAGAAGTAAGGAGAATACACAAAATTAGATTTACAATTATTTTTCATCTGCAAGTTTTTGAAAGAAATCTTCAGTTCTGACAAATGAAAACGTGGTTATTCTATTACTGTTTTATTTGACATCCATACAAAATGTTTTAGTTGAAGATATATATAAAGCTAAACATCTTGTGCAACCAAATGGATACGCTTACATCTAACGCTGAAACTTAGCTCATTTAAAATATTGAATTGACTTTCTGTGTGATCGTACTGATACATTCGTATCCTTATCAACCAAGAGTAGATTTTAATCAAGCCTGTCATTCATGATGTTTGTAATTATTAGCGTGAAGCATAGATAAAACAGATGTATTGGACGGAAAGCTGTCTGTTTTGAATAATCATTAGTGGCTGCCGCTACATTTAACTAAATATTAACTAACTGTCGCTAAAATTAACTCGATATTAATAAACGTGTGTTTTCAAAAGCTAATAAAAGCTTTACAAAAGCTAGGCCATATGAAAGCAGACTTTATAAAACTGTACAGTATACTTTACGTTGAAGCGAAAATATTTTATGATAACATATCTTTGTTGTTCCAAGGTCAGTTGTAATAATAAGTAAGTATATCTTATGAAAGAAGACAGCCTTCTATAAACAATGTTCTCCTCATTACAGATAAACGATTAAAGTAGGTCCCTTCAAATGAAGATGTAAGTTGCAACCAACAGTAGATGCTTATGTAGTCATCTTACGTGCTCTTGTAGGTCAGTTATCTTGAATATTGACCCCATCACAGCTTTGTAGCATTTGATAATCTCTCTCTCTCTCTCTATCTCTTTCTCTCTCTCTCTCTCTCTTTCTACCCGCTACTAGTATGTGTATAAATACATACGTATATGTGGTCTAAATGTAATTTCCTTTTATATGATCTAGTTAGAAGTTTCTAAATTTTTTCAAGTTATTTTAAAACATGGATATGACGAGTAAAGAGGAAAAAACGTGAAACCAGATAAGCCGTTCTGTATAACAGAAAATGCTTTTATGTGGCAATGTTACCATTCGAAATACACTTCAATGACAGTCTTGACGTAAAAAAAAAGGATGAACTTAGAAAATATAAAAAAATATTTAGATAACTATTTGTTGCCAAAACTGTACTCCGTGTGTATATTATATGATGGTGTGTGTGTGTGTGTGTGTGTGTGTGTGTGTGTGTGCTCGCTCGCGCTGCATGTATAAATCTGACGCAATACGTGAATATCGCTAAATTTAAACAGAAATTATTTCTCAGAAACGAGTTTTATTAGGAACGTTCCAGCTTATCTTGTAATATTAACAAGGAAATCGCTTTTACCAGTATTCGTAGAGTAATAGATTTTTTAAATCTTTGAAAACTGGAACACACCGTGGGTAACTAAAACGCTATTAATTACAGTCATATACGCAAGAGCCTACTGGTAGTGTGTCAGTAAGTGCAGTTGTAATTACAGTCATATACGCAAGAGCCTACTGATAGTGTGTCAGTAAGTACAGTTGTAATTACAGTCATATACGCAAGAGCCTACTGATAGTGTGTCAGTAAGTGCAGTTGTAATTACAGTCATATACGCAAAAGACTACTGATAGTGTGTCAGTAAGTGCAGTTGTAATTACAGTCATATATGCAAGAGCCATCCATATACAAATTTGTATATCGTACAAATGTCTGTATTGGTATTAATAAAAACCCATAAATGCATAAATGTTGTTATATTGTCTTTCTACGATTACATTTTTAAAACGAGGTTCTCTATCATATAAAAACTGTTACAGCTGTATAAAAAAAACCATTGTTCTTTTTAAATAAACTTGTTGTTGACATTGTTTCTAGTGCATACCTTTGCTTATGTGAAATGATGTGTCTCTGTTTAGGTTAAAAAAGAAAAAAGGTTCATTCTTCCAGTCTATAACGTCGCTGCAGAAAAACAGCGCAAAGGTAAAACTAATATAGTTAGAATAAATTTAAAATTTATGAAATCTTACCTAAAAGGTGTTAGTGTCACAATTTTTTGCTGTCAATCTGTTATCGTCCGTTATTCGTTTGCTGTTTTCCGTTATCGTCCGGGGGTCATCAAAATTGAATGACCTCGGAATGCCCTTGGTATAGTCAGTTGCAAAATATGATGGCTGAGTACAAAGTAGGGTAACAGCGACAACATCCCTTGAGGACCAGTCTGTTAATTACATTTTCTTACGTCTAGTTTAAATTATTTCACTTACTCAACACATTTCATTAACAAAAAAAAACTGCTGCTTATTCTTCTTTGTACATCACCAAAGTCTACCACTAAAACACAGTGCTCGTTTTGAAACTTTATACCCTTAATTTAGGAAATATTAAATTTATACATCCTTAGTTTTTAGACTTACTTATGCTAACTATTGGCAGTTAGGACGTAAGGGTAGACCCATAAGTTCTTTTTATCTGTGGATTTCAATGTTGCAGCTAAAGAATAAATTATTTCATTCCATATGGGACACATTTGATACTTATCTGTACTACATTTGATTTCTACTGCAGTCCGAAATCCTGACAATGAATTTAACCAAAGCTGATCTGTTTCACGCAGAAGCGGTGAGTTTACATTACGCGTTGTATGCCCACATTCATTGACATAAAAGAGAATATTAGAAATAACTGCGGTATCAATCAAAACTAACTGACTAGCACAAATTAACCGACGTCCGTCGTTCGTAAAACTGAAATTATGTGGAAGTGAAATTAGATGTAAAATTGGACAAAACTAGAAAAATAAATGACGAGTACCATTCGTGTCATAAGATTACTTTGATTTATTACAGTTCGGTTTAGTTCACTCCCCTTACTTGTAAAGTTATTTTAATAGGTGTATTAATTTTAAGTACCTCTAAAATCTTAAATTCACCCACAAATTTTGGAACTTTAATAACTTTTTTTTTAATTCTAGAGTTTTTGAAAAGCATAAATCATTCTGAGAGGCTTCAGTTAACAATAAATGTTGCAGTTAACTTAGCTGTACGGAATCGAAGTACATTACAAAAGTATTGGTAGGTATTTTGTATAGGTAGTATTAAAATTCGTTACCCTGACAAAATTACATTTAAATTATTTCGAATTATTAAGGAGATTTCATTAAAAGCGAGGTGGACAGCGTTGTTTTTTACGTAAATAATAGGGCCAAAAAAGGGCCGTATACAACTGGAGGGGGGGCTGTTAACTACTAACTCCTTTTACAATATTAAAGCTTGTACTTATTTTATAACATAAAAATGTCATACTCATGTCTAGAAAATTTCAAGTCCATTGAAGTTATATAAAACTGAATAAGGAAACTGAATTAATTGAAACAAATTAAAAACACTATTTTCAATAGCTTATAAAACATATTTGAGATGTTTTAATTGAAGTCTATGGAAAAGGTCAAATTGTCTTTGTAACCAACATAAAGGCATAAAACTTTGATACGAATAGAACTTTTAAATTGAATTACACAAACAATACTATTATATTATACTTTCCATTTATTTATATGTGTGCAATAGACAAATGTGTGTATAGTTTATAAATACAGCAAATGAATATTTATAAAGGTTTGGTTTTTAACTGCCGCTTTTGTTTTGGTTTCCGGTGGCAATACAATCTACCACTTGGTTAACAAGAAAAGCATCAAATTTGCTAAGATGGTTTAAAGTAATCAAAAGCATTATGGGTATAACTACTTGTTTATAATATTTAAAAGCGTCTGACTGGAAGAAAACATCTGACGATGAACTATGGCTTTAACACCCAGCTAACTTAAGAAACGAGACACGTGACCAAATATCCTGTTTCTCTCGCTCTGAAACCTGCAAACAAAAGCCAATTGAAATGTTATTTCAGCTTCTTTCCTTCAATCAGCTAGAATATAATTTACAAAGTTTATTCTACTTACCATTTACTAACCTACTTATATTTTTGACAGTTTCTTATATCAGAAACTTATATTCGAAATCCACTATTCTGTGACATCAGCACGGGTCAGCACATTTCGTTTTATTTATCGAAACAACAAAAATTATTTCTTACTAACAAAATTTAGTATTACTGAAAGTTATCGTAACTTTATACCGCATTCGCGGCCTAATTTTTTCAGTTTTTTGTGATAATGATATTTTTTCATTGTCTGTTGAGAAACTTTTTTGTTCTAAGGTCAGAACGAGTAAATAATTAATGAAGGAACAAAAAAAAATGTGAGTTATAAAAATAAGACAAAGACAAATAAGAACATTTGGTTAACGCTTCATACATGTTTTATGCCAGTTGTAACAACCGATGGACAATTCTATGCACTACTCTAAATTTACTTATTGATAAACTTCAACTTCACGTGTTTATCTATACTTTTAATATACTTGTTAATATTTACTGTCTTTAAACACTGTCTTTGAACGATATTTTATCAATTTAGAATTTAATGCCACTAACTAGGAGCCGTTTTGTTATTAAAATAAAATTTTACTTGACAATTAAATATAAATTGTGTTATAAAAACATTTGTATTATTGGCTGGAACAAGAAAAATTAAAATGTTTCCAGGACTTTCAGTCCATAAAAGTAAAAAAAGAATAAAAAAGGGGAACGGCTACTTAGTACCGATTTAAAATATCGGTATGGAGAACCATACATGACTTCCATGTTCTAAGATTTATATTTAAAATCATATTCGAAATGAAATATTTCCATAGAAACTACTTCTTTCTACTTATTGCTTCAGCCTTAACCACAGTACTGTGGTCACTAACGTATACCACCTCACGTTTTCGCACTCGATTTTCACTGATGATGGCAGTCGATGGCACTGCCGAAAAGTCTGGTTTTGCAGAAAACATTGGACTACGGCTAAACAGCCCGGGAAGGAATTTTAACAAAGAACTACTTCTTTGTTGCCGATAACGTAGTACACATATAAAAAATTCTCCCCTCCCCCTTCAACTATAATTTTCATTAATAGAAAATTACCCCCACCCCGTTCACCTAACCTCTTCATTTATAGATATTTCATCTACGTTTCTACAGTGGATTATTATGAGCTTCTTATCAGGATACTTTATTTATCAAAATTAAGTACTTTACTCTTGTTAAAACATAAAACGTTGCAGGTAAAGTACCCCTATCTCTTAACCGATCTTCACCAAAATCAATAGACCTTCAGTCCTCTACAATGCAGGGATGCATGCAAAAAAATATTTGATTCTGTTTGAATGTGCAGCAGTTATCGTTCGTAATGGAAACATTTCTCTTGTTACAACATAAAATGTTGCAGGTAAACTACACCTTTCCCTTATCCGATCTTCACCAAAATCAACAGACCTTGAGTTCTCTATAATATAAAAAGGTATACAAAAACGTAGTTGATTCTGTTTGAATTTAAGGCAGTTATCTTTCGTCATAGAAAAAATTACCCTTGTTAAAACATAAAATTTTGCAGGTAAACTAACTCTTTCCCTTAACCGATCTTCACCAACACCAATAGGTCTTGAGAACTCTACAAATACAGGGCTGTATGCAAAACATTATTTAATTCTGTTTGAATTTGCAGCTGTTATCGTTTGCGATAGAAAAAAATTACCCTTGATAAAAAACGTTGCTGGTAAACTACCCCTTTCCCTTAACCGATCTTCGCCAAAAACAATTGGTCTTGAGTACTCTTCAATTCAGGTATGTATGCAAAAAATTATTTGATTCTGTTTGAATTTGCGGCGCTTATCGTTTGCCATAGAAAATACCCTAGTTAAAATATAAAATGTTGCAGGTAAACTACCCCTTTCCCTTAACCGATCTTCACCAAAATCAACAGACCTTCAGTCTTTTACAATTGAGAAATGTATGCAAAAGATTATTTAATTCTGCTTGAATGTGCGGCAGTTATCGTTCGTCATAGAAAACATTACCGTTGATAAAACATAAAATGATGCAGGTAAACTACACTTTTCCCTTAACCGATCCTTACCAAAATCAACAGATATTGAGATTTCTACAATTTAGAGCTGCATGCAAAATATTATTTGATTCTGTTTGAATATGCGGCTCTTATCGTTTGCCATAGATAATACCCTTGTTAAAACAAAAAGGAACATGGAAGTAAAAACGTTGCAGGTAAACTACCCCTTTCCCTTAACCGATCTTCACCAAAAACAATTGGTCATGAGAACTCCACAATTCAGGACTGTATGCAAAAAATTATTTGATTCTGTTTGAATTTGCACTGTTATCGTTTGCAATAGAAAAAAATCTAGTGACACACACACACACACACACACACACACACACACACACACACACACACACACACACACTTTTCAAAAAATGACTTTTTTCATGTTTTGAGTGTAGTACAATCAGAATCTGCAATAATCTCGAACACGATTTTTTTTGCCATCACCATACTTCCATTTCCTTAAGGAACATGGAAGTAAAAAAAACTAAATCGAGATATATTTTACGACATTGTCAGTAATAATCACGATGACAGAATCGCTGTCTAGCCAGTTGTTGAGAGAATCACTGTCCCCTATATGCCACCTTGTTCTTTTAGTAGGGGCCCCCGAGCCCCAGTGCCTTCATACTTCGTACACGTGTATCTGTGCGTGAGGTAGGAACCGGCAAAAGTGCCACTTGACAAAGATTAGGATCACTGATTCTGTACAACCGCAGAAAACCGTGTAAACACTCTGCAACTTTCTCAAGTACGAACGCTTGAGATAAGCAAAAATTATGAAAGCCATAAAGCAAAACGAAAGCTGCGCACATAGTAAAAATCAGATTTCCAAGGCACGGCATTAGAGTTCACGCGACACGAGGTCATCGCCTCGGATGAGCATCGATCGTCCGCCAACAACCAGTATAGATAATGTATTATGGCTTAATGCAAAACGTTTGTAAAAAAGTAGTCACTGTAAACGGGAAAAGCCGCTTGCATTGTACACATATAAAACCGTGTACAATATTCACCAATACAAAAACATTCATCCTTGCGTGGAGTTTGTACTATACTGTGTGAAAACATCGTAAAGCATAGGACAAGATTAATATGATAATAAACAAAACATTTTTATCAAAACATCAAAGTAGATTACAAATGGACGTGATGAAATCTTTATTTAATGGATAGTAGAAGAAACTGGAACTCTCACGTTGTCTTATTAGTAATCAAAGTTGACGCAAGACCAGTTGTGCACACGAGTAGTCTACCTACCCTCTTTAAGGACAGAAGATATCCGTTATCAGCCCACAAACTGTTTGTTAGGTACATAGTAAAGTACGTATTATATTATATCTGAACTGGCTAAAGTAAAGTTGGAACGACTTCAATATGTCAAGTTCCAAAAGTTCAGTTCTTTTATGTGATATTAGGCCTACTCATGAGTAACTGGCCTAGAAACAATGGAAAGTTCATAGTTCATAGCAGTTTCAATAAGAATAGAACAAGGAGCATAATACCGTCATAAGAAAAAACGTTTTAAAATTAATTTAATTATTTATTACTTTCGTTATTAGTTTTATAGCACTGATTATGTATTTCATAGCTAAATTAATAACTATGAAAAAGAGTCACCCAAAAATAATGAAGGTAGTAGGACACTGGAAACTATGAAACATTATCCAAAACCTGAAATTATCCTTACGATGGTTAAGAAGGCAACGTATTGGATTGTTCTCAAATGGCGATTATATCAATTGCAGACCATTGATACTAAAACTGTAGTAGACACAGTCTCTACTTCTTCTAAAATTGGTGTTTGTCTTTGCTAGTGATTAATATATTTTTGTTTAGCAAACATGATGGCAAAACGTTGGATCTAAAGGAAGCAAGGAAGCACTTCTTTATAAAACACTGTAATATTGAGTACCTCTTTTAAATCTTACTGTCTTGGTCCATGAAAAGTGATGACAGCCCTGTCAGCTTTGATAATTCAGTGCCTGTTTTTGCTACTATCAGTATTTTTGTTTCGTGTATCTTTGTTACTGAGAATTTATTCTGGTTTATACATGTGAAATACTCAGTTCCACTTTTGGAAATCCGTGTCTCTTGGCAAGAGGGCAAGAGCTTAATAGACTGCCAGGTTAAAATTGCATTAAGTCTAAGTAATCCTTCTTCTTCTTCTTCTTCTTCTTCTTCTTCTTCTTCTTCTTCTTCTTCTTCTTCTTCTTCTTCTTCTTCTTCTTCTTCTTCTATAACATTATCATCATCATCATCATTGCTGGTTTTCCCTTCTTCGTTCTTTTTTCTTATTCTTTTATTATTATTTCGTCTTTATCTTCTTCTTCTTATTGTGGTATTAGAAAAAATACCACTACTAGTAACGTTTCAGCAACTGTAATAATGTTACAAATAATATTAATGAATATAATATATATGTATTACGAAAACAATATATATGCATCCTGTCTACCGGACAAAATATTATCAGATTAAACAACACGTTTCATGTGTATGCGTAGAAGAACGGTCGCGTGAACACATATTTTATTGCGTTAAACAAAATAAAAGAAACATATATTCAGAACTAAAATATAGAAGTAGCAGTGATACAATCAATAGGCTGCGAGTGACTTATGTAATACAATTTTACTTATTCTCTTCCTCTCAATATTAATCACTGTAGCGGAAGCTGATGTGATTCACGCCACGGAATTTTTGAATGTTCACGGAAGCTTTGAATGTTCACGCCATCGCGTACTCGGGAATGTCATTGAAACAGCTCGTTTATAATGGGATTTAACAAACGCCGTGTCTGCAGACTGTCACGTCCTCACGTCTAATTGTTCTTATTGACAGTGACGATAAGATTAATCAGCTGGCGTTGACAACTACGCTGATGCTACTCAACTTCGATGTCAGTCTAATACTTTAATCTATATATAACATCCTTTTGAAGAAAAAAGTTATTAATTTTTATGCTTTAAATTTGTAATAATTTGTATAGGCGGCTACACGTTTTGTACAACTCCTGTCATGTTTCGTAGATAATTAAAATAATTTTCTAGTAGGTTCTGTCAGAGAACCATGTTTAATAATAGAAAATCGTAATCATGTAATAATACATCGTAATAATCGAGTTTCGAAACATATACGTAAATTGTTGTTTAAAATGATGTATCTGCTTACTTGTTTACGTCTGTACAGTCAGTTGAGGTCCCTACAGATTCACTTAAATTATCTCATAATTAATCTATTTTACTCGTAAAAATTATATAATTGCAATTAATATTTTTAAGTTGCTATTTCAGCTTGATTTTAGAGGTGTTTTCCTGGGACAATTAATAATATAACTTATTGTAATATAAATAAAAACTGAAATTTTGTTTACACCCTCGTTATTATTATTTTTGTGTACTCCACTATTCAGATCATACCAAACCGAGTGTGTTATATAACGGCTGTTCCACCCTGTTCCAGCAAAGGGCCGACTCTTTCGGAGCACCCTAGAAACAACACCCTACGTTTTTCCTCAACAATTTGCGTATCATTTCAATTTGTTTTCTGAAAGTCTAAAGTCCTAGTATATACTAAGAATTTGTTAGAGTAATATTAAATGTTACTTATTTTAACACAATTAAATTATTTTCAGAACCACGTTGAAAAACCAGTTGTGTTGCACGTTAGATCACTATTCCATTATTTAGTTTTATCTAATGAGTAGCTTAAAGAAATGGTTTATTTGTTTTTGCTCTTTTTGTAACTCTTATGATCATTTGAAGAGAACTTATGAGTTTTGTTAAGAGAATTCAGTTTTTAAAGATCATGGTTATAGAACTGATTTCCAGCAGTGCAAAGCTAACGTAAATGTGTTGAGTACAACAGAGATGATTTTAGATAGTTTAGGAGTCTGTTCCTCGAACGGTACTATACGGACACTTCCCAGGAAGTTCTACCTTCGCTGTGCCCATGTCTAGGGCAACAATCTTATCAGCGCCCTCGGCCAACACTCATCTGTACATTTGAAATTGGGCCGCCCTCGGCAAACGGGTACCCTGAATTAGACAACATCAAATTGAAATCTCTCGGCTGGTAGTAATCTACAACTAGGAGCCCCCAGTCCCCGCAGCGGGAGCTCATCTAAAGCTCAGAATGCAGCGTAATGGCTTGCCTGTCACTTGCTGCTCCCTACAGTCCTGATCTTGCAGCATCAGACTTTTACATTTTTGGTGTTTTGAAAATTGCCCTTCCGGGTACCAGATCCAGTGATACAGAAGAGGTGAAAGATACCATTAGGCTGTAAATTAGAAGTGCTTCACAGACGTTTTCCAAAGTGATTTCCAAAGTGAATGCCCAGAAGTGGATGCAAAGATGGCGCAAATGAATTGAATGCGACAGAGATTATTTTGAAAAGTGACATTATATGCGCAAAGGATCAGTGTACATACGTGTGTAATTTCACTCTTCAGCTTCTGTTAATAAATAATGAGCCAACAGGCATTACTTTCAGTACATACCTTGTATTTAAATTACATTGGCAGTACGTACTATTTGTCTGTTACAAAGATAAGGTTACAGAAGAACAGACAACGCGATACAACCTGAACAGTCAATACAGTTTTTAGATTTCGCCTTTAATTAAACAAAAAACATCAAGTGTTTCTGAAGGTATCCTTTAAGAAACCACTTGTTTTGTCATACACGGTAATACGCTTTGTTGACAAGCTACTGTATTATTGGAACTAAATTTTTGTATATATACGATATTAAATTCGGTAAGAGACATTAGATGTAAAGTTTAGATGTATACCAAAATACCAAAATTTAAAACAATCTTGTGTTTTTCTTGATATCCAAATTATTGTTTTCATCATTCGTAATTTTAAAAAAGCTTGCTTTTTGGTTGTACACATATAGACAAACTATATGGTGCTTGGTGTATGGTGTATGGTGTTGGTGTTTTTGGTGTTTAGACAAACTATAGACAAACTTCTGCCCTCCGTCCAGCTTGCTGAGTGACTCAAGACGTCGAGGTATTTTGTTGAACACTATTGTTTAAAATCCCTGTATCCTTTCAAGCCGATTTCTGTAATAACGTAATACAGAAACTTTATTACAATCAGAATGATCACAGTTGCACACCACTATATAAAAATTATCCCGATTAGCGCTTTCAAGCCTCACAGCCCATCGTCAGATCGGAATAGGCAGAAATTATTTAAAAAACAAACCCTTCACCCCTCTCCCCCACCCTGCTCACACACAACAAGCTATAATATAAATGACCCTTCCCCACCCCCTAAACCCTGTCCACACCATCTGTACAGTTACATAGTTGCAAACAACATAGTGGATAAAGTTATGAAAAGGGTTAACATACAAAAAGCTAAAATAGAACCAGAACAAAAGAATTATGCAGGGTCATTGACATACATAGGTTCACATACTAGAAAAATTATAAAATGTTTTAATAAATATGGAGTAGATATAGCTATTAAAAAATGTGAAACGGTATTTGATAAGATAAGGAATAAGAATATAGAAAAAATTCCAGTATTACAGAAAAGCGGAATTTATAAATTAAAATGTAAAGACTGCAACAAAGTGTACCTAGGTGAGACAGGACGAAAATTCGTATGCAGGTTGTCTGACCACAAACGTGGAGAAGGTAATAGAACAACCAATTCGTTATATGCAAAACATTTCATAGAAGACAACCATAAGTTTGTTAATCCTTTGGAAGAATACGAAATTGTAAAAGTAGTAAATAACACAGTTGAAAGGAAGCTTAGAGAGGAGTTAGAAATATTAAAAGAAAGAGAAAAAGGGTTAGACAATTTAATTAATATTAAAATTAAATTTGATAATGAAGAAATATTTTATAACATGATTAAGAAGTAAATGATAGAGGACAGATAGATAAGATTAAGAATTATTTGCATAGTACTAATTGGATGGTTAAAATAAGGGTGTGTGACTGACCCATGTGTGTGGAGAGGAAGTAGGGTAAGTTTAAAAGGATGCACACACACACACACACACACACACACACACTGAAACACAAGGAATTTGCTAGAAAAATATGTAACTGTACAGATGGTGTGGACAGGGTTTAGGGGGTGGGGAAGGGTCATTTATATTATAGCTTGTTGTGTGTGAGCAGGGTGGGGGAGAGGGGTGAAGGGTTTGTTTTTTAAATAATTTCTGCCTATTCCGATCTGACGATGGGCTGTGAGGCTTGAAAGCGCTAATCGGGATAATTTTTATATAGTGGTGTGCAACTGTGATCATTCTGATTGTGATTTCAACCACTAACACAAATTTCTTCATTAAGAAACTTTATTATTGACATTCTCTTAAGCTTACAATATCCTAAGCTGAACCTGAACCTCCTAAACTAAGGATCATTTAAATATTCAAAGGATCTCTTTAATTTATACTTACATAAGCGTAGTTTATATACGCTGGATAAACATTAATTTACAATTTTAACATCTCTTTAGTAAAAATAAACAAAAGATGTAACAGATAAAGTGAGAGTGAGCGTTTTATTAGAGAAACCACGAAAATGAATTCTGGAGAACAATCGGTCAGCAAAAACGTCAAAAGACTAGGAACGCTACAATAACTGACCATTTATTCAAAGAAAAATTAAAAACTGCAAAGAAAAATGGAAGGAAAGTGCAATTAAAAAGCATGGAAATTCTAAGAGGGTATGCAGGGCTGACTGACTCGGGCAATGACGTACAAAAATATATAGTTATTTCAATTTAAGGACACTAACGGAGGATTTGTCTCAGTGGATAAAATAAAAGGAGCATTTTAAAAGGGTTAAACGAAGATGAAGAAATTTACAATTCCTTAGGAGGTAGTCCAACGAATCAATCCAGAATCGAAACGCGTAAGAAGACAAACAAAAATTAAAAATGTTAGATGAAGTGGCGTGTTGAGATGTATCCTTGAGGAAAGTTAACGTGATAGAACATCAAACCAACGCTTTCACTGGCCTGTCATGTAAAATCACAACATAAAGTCTCTAAGACACTGTTTAAAATAAAAATATCAAAATAGTGAATAGCTAACGTGATCGACCATCAAAATAAAAATATCAAAATAGTGAATAAGCTTTACATTTTGTCAGACCATTGCGTGCAGTGACACAATTATATACCAAAGCTCCGAGGCTTATAGCTTTGTAGGGTAGAATCGACAGGCAGTTTGTTAAACGTTGATAAATATATAGTTTTTTCATCAAGACATTTTTTTCTCAACAAAAAACATGTTTTTAAAATATAACATTAATTAATGTGTAGAACAAATATAAATAATAAAATTATCTAATATTATTCTTAAAATTAGTAATACGTTTGTTGAAAACCCTGTTGGTTACCAGCGGTCATCAGAAATTCCAAACTGTACGGAATCATTTTGGCCACAGAAAACAAAACGTTGTTTTGAAATATAACTTATTTCCGTCATGAAAATATATATCTACCTCTCACTGCGTGCAGAATTGTTCTAAATCTCGTGGATTCTAAAACTGTCAGATTTTATTGTCATTACTCTTCACAGTAAATTATTATTTACTTTTAATAAATATATTTTTACAATTAGAATTATCATTGAAAATTAATATAATCTTAATTAAATACTCATTAAAGCTTATTTTTTACTACTAGACGTATAGATCCTAGATCTTATGAAATTACAGATAATAATTTTTGTTATAGAAAATAAATATTTTTAACTGTAACCCAATACAGGCGTTTTAACGGTCTGTTATGTTAATATTGTCTATCTTAATAATTAATAATAGTGACTAACAGGTTGTATTGTTCAGGTGACTTCAAAGAGGGACGCGCTCGAGGAGAAGTCATCGGGTGCTCGTAATGACTATCTACTTAGTCTGGCGGCAGGCAACGCTCACCAGACGAGGTATTTTGTAGTGGATCTTCAGAACGCTATTCAGGTAGGTACAGTCTTTTTATCCACTATAGGCCTCAGTAGCTAGAGCGAAGATAGGTTATTTATTTTAAATGATAGGTTTCGCTTGTCCCGTAGCAGCATCGTGCATTGTTACAATAGTGTATACAGCCACATATTATGGCACTTCAGACGTTACTGGTCTACCGTGTATAACAGCAGTGTATTACATAGCCTCATTGTAAAAATAGTTGAGCGTTGATCAAACCACTTTTCCCTACATAGCTACTCAAGATTTCCCCACTGACAAAAAATCCCCACTGAGACAAATATGTGTGCTTCTTGCAAGTCGTAACATTTTAAATAATCTGAGTATGTTCTAAATGTTTAAATACTATTAGAAGATTGATATAAATATTAAATAATTTCAAAGGACGTTTCGCACATTTGCGGCCGATCGCTGGTGCGTGATCGAAAATGGGAACCGGTGAGTTTCCATAGAAACTACTTCTTTGTTGTCAATAACGTAGAAAATTTTGAATTTTTTTGTGAGTTTCAGTGCCATATCCACTTAAATTTATCTTAAGGTAGTACATCAGACAAGAATTTATCACGGAGCGATGGATCAGGAGCAAACGAGTGGAAGTACTGCTCAGACTTCCACCGATTCGAGTGTAGAAGGAACTAATTTGGCGGAAAAGCTACAATTGGAAGCAGAACGTCGAAAACGAAAGTTCGAATATTGTCGAGAGTGGGAAAAGAAGCAAAAAGTACAAAAAATTGAGCAAGGTTTAGTCAAAACTCCACTAACTGAATCTGAACGTCTGCAACGAAAACGAGAAAATCAAAAACGCTATCGAGAACGTAAGAAAGAAGCAAAGATGAAGAGCAATGAATAGGAAGGTTTGATCAGAACTCAACTAACTGAATCTGAACGCCTGCAACGAAAACTCAAAAATGATAAACGGTATCGAGAATGTAAGAAAAAAGCAAAGATGATGAGCAATGAACAGGAAGAATGTGAAGAGAAGCAAGTGAGTAATTTAGCAAGATATATCGAAACGCACTTTTATAATGACAATTTGAACAACTACTGCTTTGTTTGTGAACGAATTTGGTGGACTAAAATCTTAAAAGACGTTACTGGACACGCAGACGTTATAGAAATACTTAATAAACATGGTTATAATATTCTTGACAAATCCAAAGTATGCCACAATTGCTACAGATGCCTAAAGAAGAACAGGTTGCCACCTTATGCGACAATCAACGGCTTTAAGTACCCACAAATACCAGAGAATTTACCTGAACTAACGCCAATAGAGGAACGTTTAATATCGCCGCGCCTTCCATTCATGCACATTCGTAACATATCGTACTTTGCTGGCGCTAAACGTATAATTGGACAAGTCATAAACGTACCGATAAACCTTGATACCACTACTCTGCAATTGCCTCGCATGTTGAATGACGATTTGGCGTTTAACGTTTGCCTTAAGAAGCACATAATCAATAAAAATTCTTATATGCGAGGACTGGTTTCTAAAAGTAAATTAAAGCTCTGGTTAAGGCATCTGTTGACGACTGAGCTATTCAGATATTATAACATCACGATTAATGACAAGTTCTTCAATAATGATCCTGAAAATGAAAGCAATGCGTCTAGTGAGGATGAAGACGAGGATCAAGAACGACAGCAAGTAGAATGGAAAGACTTATTGCCTCGCATAAATCAATCTAATAGCAAAATAACAAGCATACAGCGAGATGTAACTGGCGAAGAGTACATCAAATTGCAGCAGCATACCTTATTCTGGTGTGAAGATTTGATTTTACATCTAGTCCCTGGACAAAATAATCACCCATTATCGCTCGCATTCGATGAAGATGCAGAGGAGTTATCATTCCCAGCGATATATTATGGTGTGAAACGGCGGTTTACTTGTCGAGCCACACCATTCATGATAGCCAGTAGCGAAATACGTAGACGGGATCGGAGAGGTGTAAAATCCGATCATATCTTGTATATGGCTGCTAAAGTGCTGCGTTTGAGAATCATAGCGAATGTAAACTTAGCGTTTCGAGCAAATAATAATCAAATCAACAGCGTATCAAGACGAGATAGGCAAACCTACCATATTTCTCACATTGAGCGCTTCAGAAATACATTGGCCTCATCTCTTAGAATCTATTTATCGCTTTCAAGAAGATATACCAGTAGACGTGCCGATAGATCCAGCGATATTTGACGGCATGTCGAGCACAAATCGAACAGAATTGGTAAACAACGATCCAGTTTTGTGCTGCTTGTATTTCGAGAAATTGGTATCGACCTTTATTAACGCGTTTAAAAAACCAAATGGCGTGTTCGGAGATCATTACGTAGTTGATTATTTCAAGCGCATCGAATTCCAACATAGAGGTACTATGTGTTATTATCTCTTATTGAAAGTTGCTGGTTTTAAGTTAATATCATCGAGGATCACTCTAGATATGTTCGTCGAGACGCTAGTCTTCGATTAGTTTGAACGAATGGACAAGATTAATAAAGCAGGATCTCGTAAAGTATTGTCGCGATTTACACTCCAAGAGGATCAGACGTCTTCGGAAGAGGAATGTGATGAACAGCCTGAGAAAAAGCGCAAAATCAACATGTATTAAGGTAGTACATCAGACAAGAATTTATTACGGAGCGATGGATCAGGAGGAAGCGAGTGGAAGTACTGCTCAGACTTCCACCGATTCGAGTGTAGAAGGAACTAATTTGGCGGAAAAGCTACAATGGAAGCAGAACATCGAAAACAAAAGCTCGAATATTGCCGAGAGTGGAAAAAGAAGCAAAAAGTACAGAAAATTGAGCAAGGTTTAGTCAAAACTCCACTAACTGAATCTGAACGTCTGCAACGAAAACGAGAAAATCAAAAACGCTATCGAGAACGTAAGAAAGAAGCAAATATGAAGAGCAATGAATAGGAACGGTGAATGCGTGCGCGCTTATGAATGCAACTACATTTAACTTATAATCTGTACATTGGTAAATGAAGAAAAATAAATATATATATTTTTTAGGTTTATTGAAGCATTTTCTCTATGCCCTTCTCTATGCATTGCATTTGTGCAATGCCTGTAAATTTTTTTTAATATGATAAAAGCTAAGATCAAACTGAAATATTTTCTTGCACTTAGTTCATTATAGCTTAGTATATGTACAAAACTGACGTTTAATAGACAAAAACAATGTATAATCACTCACACTAATTGCAGTTTATGTACGTACAATTACTATCTATGCCCATCAATGCACCATTTATAATGAAATCAAAACAAGATGTATTTTTTTTTACTAAGGATACTTTTTGTATGTAATAGGCCGGCAAGTGTTTCCATTACCTTACTTACTTATGATTTTGTTTTTATTAAAATTAATGGTGCTAAAAATCCTCTCCACACACACCTGCTAATATGTAGAATATATTTGCCACAAAAGTATTCAAAGTAGGAAAAGCTTCAGTTTCATCCCTTTTCTTTTGTGTTTTTATTTCTCTTCAATAACGTAATAATCTTTCATCAGCACCTATGTAAATATTTGTATTCCTAAGGCTTCTCCATTCTCTGGTCGAACCTGCAATGCCTGTCTCAACGCTTTCGTCAAATGCTGCCGCTGCTGAAGCCAGTGACGGAACGTTTTATTTTTTCTTGTCAAGAAATTCCAAATGTTGGAGGAACATTAAGCTTAAGACAAAACGTATGTGTGACACATTTGCCGCTGTGCACAATAACGCTGAGATGGAACTCCAGCTGCACTTCTGCATTGGTGTGCAACTTTTTCCGCCAGAACGCACAAGGAATATTAACGTCCTCTCTCTCACGGAATATTATTTAACTTTTTAAAATTTATGACGTTTATCGAGTTTGTAAAATAAATAAACGAAACTTTTTAAAATTAAAAAAATTAAAACTTAAAGAGTCCACACGATGTTTCAGCTATTTAAATTAAAATTACGCTAATTATAAAGAATTCCTAAGGCTCTCGTGGCCTGGTTTAACATTGTTCCTATTATTTTCTACCGGGCTATGAGGCCATGGTCTACTCCTAACATTGCTTAGAGACGTTTCGGCCCACCATTGGAGGCCATCTTCAGTACTGCTTACAGACGTTTCCGCCCCGCCATCGGAGGCCATCATGCTGGTGCGTGGAATTTACTTAAGTGGATCTGCTCAGGACCACCACTTAATCTATACCCCAGTGCTGGGGTGAATTGGCGAACGCCTTGCCAATTACTCGATCGTTCTTTAACACTGAAGATGGTTTCAGATTGAGGGTCGAAACGTCTGTAAGTAATGTTTGCCGTACACCACGGCCTAATAGCCGGCAGAAAATAATATCAACAACGGCAATACGGCAAATACGTTTGCAAACGAATAGTGTAATCAGAATTTAATAACCTAGTCGGTTTGCTTAATCATAGATTAGTTCTGTTAGTAAAAACATTGACATTTTAAACATTGTCGTGGCCAGACATTTCTTTGTTTTCGCTTGAAGATGGTTGAAAAATAACTATGAACAGAAACAATACGTTTCATAGAAATACAGTATTTAAAATTGATAATTGTGCGGGACAATTGTAATACAATTGTGTTTTATATTAGTAGACATTTTTATTGCGTGTGAACAATTTTTATTTTATTTGTTGTAAGAGAGTATCTTGTTGATTACAAACATTACAGACCGCCGTAACAATATATATAATCGTCGTATGGTACAGTGGAAACAAAATACAGACACCAATGAAGTCACTAATTACCAGCTTTAATTAGTCACAAATACCAATTTGAAATCAACAAGGCACTCTTATACAATAATCAAGTTTAATTTGTCCACACGCAATGCAATAATAAATGTCATCTAGTAGAGTTCGATCCGCACTGAATGAATTGACAACAGTAACTATCTCGCTAAGCCGGCCGCTGTTGTTTACATAGGTCCCGCAGATGTTCCAGAATAATTTTCCATTTTTTTTTGCCGGGTTAATATTTGCGTAGTTAACAAGGACTCGAAGACTCTGGAAGGTACTTTTGTGCGGTGTAGAACGTTCACGTAGCCGACTTTTTACGAGCGTTACGTAATTGTCGTAAAACTTTAAGCCTGTTCGTCCCGAACTGATAAAACCGTCTCTGCAGTAACAGTTGGCCAGGTGATACAGGCAGTTGCTCTACATTCAGTCTCGGTTGATCCGAAAACAAGTTCCCAAGAAGACGAAGCTTCCTTATCTCAACCACTAATTTTGCTGGAATCATGCTGGTTGTGTCTGTACTGAATGACCTATACGCCATTAGCTGGTCGAAGTCTGTCTGGTTCTCGTCAACAAACTCTTGCGTAACTTTGTCGACAGCAACTTCTCTCCCAGTCGCTTCCATTAACACAGGAACAAGCAAGAACCTTTCCTCGACACCAATAGTAGGTTTTCCAATCACTTCCTTTGTAATTATATAAATTGGTACTTCCTTTACTAGTTCTTCCATTTCTGCATCCAATAGACAGGGTTCCTCTTCACCAGATCTGTTGACTTTTTCTTCGGCTGTCACTTCCTTGGTCGAATGGCTGGCAGATCCTGTCATTTTAGGTAAGCAAAACATTTTCTTCTCTTTGCCAACACTCAGGAGATTCTCTCTTAAGTCCACAATGCCCGTGCCAAGAATCGCTTCATCGAGAATGTCTGCAACGAGTATTTGGTGGCTAAACTCGATAAGACCGAGGCGTACACGTTCGTCTGTCTACCTGTTCCAATAGTTTGACGGGGCTTCCAGTCACAGTCTTTATGGTACAAAAGGTAAATTGAGGCTGGCGGTTGCTGACTAAGTCAGGGCGTACAATGGACACTGTAGTGACCGTATCAAGTGCAAATGCTGCAGGTTTATCTTTAATTAATCCTTTAGGTTACTTGTGGCTTTATGAAGCGTGGAGACTGTGTGCAGTACCGTATCTTTCCTTCTCCATTCGCGCTCTTCTCTCCAATTTTTTGTCTACCAACAATCTGCTTGAAGATGGCCACTTTTTCCACATTGTAACATTTATGTTCTTTATTTTTTTCCCTTAGTTCGAAAAATTGTTGTGGCACTATTGACTTTTTAAACCGTTGAGTCTTCTCTTTATTCTGGCCGCTATGAGGGTACTGCGATATTGGTTCCGTTTTACTACAACGTGATGATATACTTTTACTAATTTGGCAGCTTCAAAACGGAGAGCGTAAACAAGAGCGTCTGAGCTACTAAGGTGCCGTGCCAGTCTTAATACTTCTTGCAGTTCACTGTCTTTGATACCCTCAATTGCTGATAAAGAAGAATGAGTGAAAAGCCTTCCTCTTCATTTATCCATGTATTTAAGCGACCTACAGCTTCAAATTAGCAAAGATAAGTTGTCCAGTGACTGCTTTCATAAAAAATTGGGGCCTTTGCGTAAACTGGCCCTACTACAGATAATGGCACTGTTTTATTATTCTTAGTTTTTTTATCTTCTTCAGCGTTGTTGCGGTCTTGCTTTATCAACTATTTCTTTTACTAAATGTTCAGACTTCCATTTTAATTTGTTTTATTGAATTTGAAATAGAATATTCTATACTCGACATATTTGTCTTCATAGTTGACACAGATTTTTCTAGTTCAGGTACTCTATCAACTTATTTGTTCATCTCACCTCGTAACAGCCCGATTTTTGCAGTGATGTTTTCCTTCACTGTTTTTCAGTCTTCTGTTTCACGACTAAATTCTTCTTTTTACCAGTTATTTACTATTTCATTTAAACGCTTACGTTTTTCGTCCTGTCGTTTTTCTCCTAATTCTGCTTCTTGACGGCGTCCTCTGTCCTCTGTCTCTTCTGCCTCTTGTCGTCTTTCTGCTTTTTGTTGTTCTTGTGTTTGCTGTAGTAGCCCTTGGAAATCTGCCATCATCTAACTGGTATCCATGTTTACAGATTAATTACAACGTACACTACTCTTCTACAAAATGTACTCTGTTTCCTTCGTTCTATCCCACTTCTAACCCCACTGTTACGACGGCTCACATGTCGTCGTATGGTACAGTGGAAGCAAAATACAGACAACAATGTAGTCACTAATTACCAGCTTTGATTAGTCACAAATAACTATGTGAAATCAACAAGGTACACTCATACAATAATCAAGTTAAACTTGTCCACAGGCGATGCAATAATAGTGTCAAGTAACAGAGTTCCGCGTTAATTGTAACACAATAATCACTTTCCACAATCACTTGATCCGCACTGAACGCAACTATAACTAACTCACTAACCAGACCGCTGTTGTTTATAGGTCGGACATAGGTCTCGCATATGTTCCAAAATAATTTTTCATCCTTTTAGCGGCGTTCCAGCATAATTGTCGTAGTTAAAATGGACTCTACAGTCTGGAAGGTACTTGACAGAGACTCTGCACCTGCTTGGAATTTCACGTAACTGCACATACCGACATTTCGAGACCGTTATGTAATTGTCGTAGTTAACAAGGACTCTAACAGTCTGGAAGGTACTTGACAGAGACTCTGCACCTGCTTGGAACTTCACGTAACTGCACCTACCGACATTTCGAGACCGTTATGTAATTGTCGTAGTTAACAAGGACTCTAACAGTCTGGAAGGTACTTGACAGAGACTCTGCACCTGCAACTTCACGTAACTGCACCTACCGACATTTCGAGACCGTTATGTAATTGTCGTAGTTAACAAGGACTCTAATAGTCTGGAAGGTACTTTACAGAGACTCTGCACCTGCTTGGAACTTCACGTAACTGCACCTACCGACATTTCGAGACCGTTATGTAATTGTCGTAGTTAACAAGGACTCTAACAGTCTGGAAGGTACTTGACAGAGACTCTGCACCTGCTTGGAACTTCACGTAACTGCACCTACCGACATTTCGAGACCGTTATGTAATTGTCGTAGTTAACAAGGACTCTAACAGTCTGGAAGGTACTTGACAGAGACTCTGCACCTGCTTGGAACTTCACGTAACTGCACCTACCGACATTTCGAGACCGTTATGTAATTGTCGTAACCATATATATTGCGATGTATAAGGGTTGCATAGAATAAGTAGTCCAGATAGAAGTTATTGGAATGAAACTGATTTATTAATGTGGCTATTAATTTATCAAACAACCTACTGTGACTTTAATATGCTTTACAAAAATAACTAATCTATCTCAGTTGACCTTCGTAACACAAACGAAAATTTAATTTTTGTACAACGGAATAAATTGGTATTTAAAAACTTCTTTTTGTATCATATAAACTATAAAGTCTTTACTGATGTCTTGTGCTAAAGGCTTTCTGTTAAATAAGTGTTTAAAATTCTACATAAAATAATCGAGTGACATTTGCGATGTCATCACCATGTTGCCACTTCATAACCACGTGTTTCTTTTGAATGTTGAATGTTTCGTTACTGCATTCACTCAAAACATACTTCGCGCAGACAAAACAAATCCAGTACGCGCAGACTTCATATACGCCTACTTAAAAATTAATATTTATCCAATTATAACTAGAAATAATTCATAAACTAAAAATGTGAATTCTTACGAAAATAATAAACTAGAACTTAACTAACCTCAGTGTTTTTTTTAATTAACTTCAAATGTTCAGTATCTTTAATTTTTTGATTTAACGATAAATGTGACAATGTGCAGTCATCAACTTTGTTTTTGTTACTTTTACCACAAAACCAAAACTGAAAATAAAATTATTATTACCTGTCTGTAGTTTTCAGCCCGTGCCGTTAATCTAAAGTTGTTACACCACTTATGTCGCTACCAGAGTCCCTTGAGTCATTAGATTCTGTGCCCCCAAATTTATTAGTTCCACGGCGTCTTTTAATGCTTCATGCTTTGTCAAATCACTTTCTTTGTATGCATCAATGCTTTTCCCCAGTCGTCTACAGTAACATTCGTAACTCCCTCGCGTATCAATTTTTCTACTTCTGTTCCTGTAAAAGTCTTATTACTTCTTGCTACATATCCCTTACTTGTGCCCAAATTAACTTAATGGGGTTAAAGTGACAATGACACGGTGGTAATCTTACTACTTTATGGCTATGTTCTTCCGCTACTTTGTCAATTACGTATTCCGGAAATCGGGGTTTACAACCTGACACCAGCTCCAACAGCTCTTCTTTTACCATGCTAATAGTGGTAGAAATGTTACGTTCATGAAGCCAGAAACAATTTCTTTTTTACGTGTGGCTAATGTTGGCGCTTTATCGTATATAACCGAGTGATAAGGGGCGTTATCCATTACAATAGTTGGCGGCATTGTGAAGTTTTTAATAACGAGTCTGTGAACCCTGGTAAAATTTACAGAGTTCATTTCTTCGTGGAAGTCACTTGTTTTCTTTAACGTAAACGCATAAAAACAGTTAGGTATGAAATCTTTGGATGTCCCAGTATGTACAATAATATATCTACCTCCTCGTCCTAAAGGTAGTTTCATTGTTCCTTCCACAGTATCATCTGTCCAGGTTTTTCGTAAACTGTGACCTATATTTACCCATGTTTCGTCTAACCAGACTATGTCTTCAATAGATTTAGTTTGAATTTTTCGTAGAAATCTACAACGAAAAACAACTACACTTTCACTTTCCATAAGAACTTTTCTGCCCGAAACGTTTGTAAATTTAAAACCAATATTTTGCATTACTTTCCTAACAGATGATTGACTACCGGTAAAAAGATCAGCTGCTGCCAACGACTTATGAAGTTTATTTATTGTTTGGTGATATTTTGTACAATAATTGTTACCAAATGTGCTATCAAATTGCATTGTCTTGGAAAGAGTCTAACTTCGTAACTCTTTTGCCTACATTTATTATTTTATTAGGGATTTGAAACTTGGGCTCTGGATCACTAGTCAGTAAGAAGTTCGTTTTCTCTTTTCCTATATGTACTATAAGGTTCTTCCCTACTTCCCATGCAGCAGCTGTAAGCTCTAAAATTCACGGAAATTAACGGCCCTCGTATGCTTTTCCTTTTTCAAAATATTCACGTACTGAACAGTTAAATTGTCTTGCGTGTCCATTATATACTTTCCTTTTTCTTGAATTGCGTATAGCTGAAGCACTCGTACTGGTGCCGAACATAGCTGAATGGATAATATTAAATATCACTATCACTTAATACACTAAATATTTAAATTTTCCCTTAAACCACTTCTGAATATTACACTAATAATCACTAAAATTTAAAAATATTACTAAATCATGCAAAACGCACTAAAATATGACAATATTGTAAATTTTAAAACTGTTAAATTTCAATCACATCAAACAAAAGTAAACGCACTAGGCCTACTATTTAATTTACTATGCGCACGTGGTAAAGCATTAACAGCGGAACAAGTACGAATTGACATCACTGTGCTGTATAGTTTCGGCCAATCAGTTCACTCTAAACACTACTTCCCTACTCACTTGCAGACAAACATTAATTCCTCTCTTGTAAAAATTTAAATGCAAATAGTATATTTCCCCGTACAAGAACGCTTAGGAACAGAACAATTCATGTTTAAAAAACCTGAAATATTTTATGACCGATTTTTTGAGCTACAAAAACTTTCTACTAAAAAAATGCACAGTTCTCGTACCTTGTACGATAATGTGAACGTTGAAAACGTCTTTAGGACAAATGCAAAATGGGGAACATAGATATTTGTAATTATTGTACTTTACATAACTATCCTTGTAATAGAACTTTGAATTTAAGGGAATAGGGACTTGGAAATTGTAGGAAATAGGGGAAATAATAATAAATGTAATTTATGTCACTTATTTTATTTCTAGTAATTACAACAACAAATTATTCAATATTAACAATAAAACTCATTCAAAATGATATTTTGGTATTTTAGCATTTGGGTTCTTAGTATCCTCATCCGACTCCTCCTCCTCCTCGTCGTCGTCCTCGTCCTCCTCCAGGGTTGTATTCTTGATGAATTTGTTGACGAATAGTTTCTTCGTTTTATCTTCTTCTAGAGTCTTTTTGGAGTGTAGGTGTACATCTGAAACTGGCGGCGGTTCTAGAAACTTGCTTTGTTTCTTCTGTATCTTTCGATCACGTGATTATTGTTTCCGTTTCATAACGGAAATTAGAATCGCTCTGTGTGTACTGAAGTAGACCGTGTAGTACATCAGTTCGAGTGGTGTCATCTTGCTAAACACGACGTCTATAGTCGTTCCATTTCTGGTACTGATTCCTAAGTTCTTACTAACATATGCTAAACGATGTGTCCCGTGTAAATAATTGAGAACTGTTCCGGTAGCTGGATCCAATTTAAAATCGAAATTGAAGTCTCCACATAAAATGAGTGGGCAGTAGAAATAATCCTCTCGTCTAAACAACTGAAGTCCCATAGCGCTGATGTGGAAACTTACAAGAGCTCTATCCAATAAATTCATCAACAGCTGGCCAGTGATTTTGGGATTGCAGTAGAACGCTAAAAAGGCGACCTTCTGCTCTACACCATGTTTGTCGTAATATTTTACAAACGCCGAGCATACATCACCGTAAGGCGCACTAAGTTTATCGATTTCGATCTTGTGACAATACGAAAATCCAGATTTTAGCGATTCGTATATTGCAATTCTTCCACCATCTCGCTTGTCTGGAACATGTCGTCGAGATCTGCTTATACAACGGAATCCTTCTATGGTATTGTTTCACCACTATCGCCAGAATATCCTCCTCGCTCTGCTTCTCTGGCCAAACAAATCTGTCTACAAGGATTATTGCGTGTGTCGTCTCGGCAGGCGAGTCCTCCTTTGCCGTACATCCAAGTTTCAGACAAGACCAAGATAGACATTTGTGGAAGAATGGGATCTACTTAGACGTCTTTTTGATGTGCGTGTAAACTCTGCACGTTAAACGAAGCAATGGTCATGGCTTCTTCTTCTTTTGCCTCTTCGATGAATTCGTTACACCGATCATACAAAGTGATGGAGCCGCTTCGTCTCCAAACGCCGCATCTCGTTCTGCAATTCGACCCGAGTGTTTGTGTTCTTCATGCAGTGTCTGAAACGATGATCTTTCTTCTTGTTCGTCAAAAAGAGTCCCTCCAACGTACGTGCCTTGAATAATGCAACGTACACCAAGGAAATCTCATGACTCCTATCGTACTCGTACACCACTTTGTCGAACGATGCACCCTGAGACTTGTGTATCGTGATGGCGTTTGCTGGCAAAATTGGAAACTGCTTCCGTTTGACTTTAATCACCTTGGAATTCAACGAGATGGGCAATTCTCTACGCACGATCGGTGTATACGAATCTTGTGTTTGATCATGTGTTGTCGATATTTGAATCGTAGTTCTGCACCACATTGTTCATCGTCGAATTCGATCCACAGACGTTTAACGTACTCGTTTCCATCTTTGACGCCAAGCTCGCAGTGTTTCAGAATACCCATCGCTCCGTTCACCAGATGATCGTTCTTGTCCATATTCTGAGTGAGCATGTACGGTCTACCCAACACCAGACACAACATCTTGGACAAATAGCCAGTAGCACTCACGTCCATTTTGTTCAACCTCTGCATGGTCGATGTGCGTTGATGGTTATTCGCACACCCGACAATCACGTCTTCGGCAGGATACTCGATCACTCCGGCAGAATCGTTTGAGAGAACTTTATAGTTGTAATTATTGACGTCTTCGTTCCTATGAAATAAGCGGATAGCCGACTCCAGTTCCGTGCAAGACTCTATGTACTCGATGTCGAAGAATCTCGACTCGATCAGGGTACGTTCTTCGTCTTCCAGTTTATCTCCATCGCCGATCTTCGTGAGAATGTCCGAGAACTTCTTATCTGATTGCCGAACCACCTGCACAAGAGGATAATACTCGAGATTCTGCCAAAGCATCTGATCCTGTAACATGTTGGCAGGTCTCGCTTATACAGGTTTAGCATTAACTGGTGGTAGTTGTCGCAGATCTCCACAGAAGACGACATGGAAGCCTCCAAAACGGTTCGTACAGTCTCTTCCACATCCTTGGAGTCTATCGCCTACCCTGTTCAGCATGTTGTTGCTCATCATGCTAACTTCGTCGATGATGATGGTACACACTTCGCTCAGATCTACACGCATCGTCTGCAGTTTATCGGCTGGCATCCGCGATCCTTGTTTGCAGTTTATGGGAATCTTCAGCGCCGAATGGATCGTCGTACCGTCGATATTGACTGCAGCTTTGCCAGTGGTTGCACACGCCAAGTAAGCACACTTGTTGGATCTTGTTCGTTGGGTGAATCGATTGGCTGTCTCCATCAGTGATCTCAATAAGTATGTTTTACCTGAACCTGCCGGGCCAAAGAAGAAGATTTGTATTGGTTTATTGTTATCGTTATCATAAACAATTCTCGTAATAAATTCGATGAGCAAACCTCTCTGTTCGTAATTTAACGACCTCACCATTTTACAAAAATCCTCATGAGACATTGCATTTTTTACGGTTCTGACTATGGTTTCCCGTCGAATAGAATCTATGTCTCGATTTTGATCACTATTATTATTACCATGAACATAATCTTCAAACACATCGTTTGCTGTTCCTCCTTCACTTGTTTCTCCTCCTTCATTATTATTATTGTTATTACTGTTATGTTCGACAACGAATTGCTTGACTTTGTCCAATCTCAATCCGCTGCAATAGTCGTTGCGACGTTCCATCAATACGTCAAAATGTTCGTCGTACAACTGCAAGTACGCATCATTGTTTAAGACGTCCATCTCTTCACTACGAAACGGCCAAAAGAGAGTTACTAGTTCTCGCTTATGATTTAATTGATCATTCTTGTCGTAGTTGACCCACTTGATAATTTTACGCTGTTTTCGTTGACGATAATGGTAAGATTTGGAACCTTCTTTTTCCTCCTGTTCGCTACAATCCTCCTCCTCCTTCACCAGATACACCAGATATATTCATCTTCCTCATGTTTACGCCGTTTATTTATACGATCGTAACCGGAGACAAATTCGGCCAAACACAAACTCGACAAATTAGCAGGACGCTGTTCGTAATACTGAATTATATTTTGTTTCCAAACATCCGTGGAATCACCGTCGATATTTTCCTTATCCATCTGCATTTTTGTTTTTTTACTCCTGTAACGATCGCTCGGGTGTTGTGTTGGTATGAAATAGACTTGTCTCGACGACTGGCTCATGGGTAATCGAAGGAGGAACCAACTTGCCTCTTGAACACACATTTCGATATTGTTTAATGCGTGTTTACCGACTTCTTTCATACACTGTTCATAGTCCATATCGGGAAACTGGTCTCGTAAACGAAAGAGTTCGCGATGCAGCGAGGAGAATCCTCGTTCAGATTTGTTCACGTACTCTGCCACATATGCTGCACACGTGTACTCGTCCACGATATACTGAATATCCATGTTGGATTGTAAGACAGACGAGATGATCGGATTGAACGGGCTGGTCATTAAGTCTTTCATACAGCGTTTGTAGAAAATCATCGGTCGTGATATTCCATGACGAATAATGTGGATATATTCTTCTTCGTTCTTGATATCGGCTTCATCCCAAAATTCCTCGATCGTCTTAAACTCATCAAATTTTGCCGCCTGCTCGAGAGTTTTCAGCAGAGATTTGTAGCGTTTTCCATTACATCGACTCTATCGCATTCCATCGTAGGTAGCAAGATCCGCGTTTGCTTCATGGGCCAAAAGGGTGCTCCGAAGCGACACTTTTTCGTGTTCTTCTTGAAACAAGTGTGAGTATGAGCATGCGTCTGCAATTGCCTGTCCGTATAATTACAGATCAACGAACTATCCACCGTACACAAATCATCGATTAACGTAATGATGGACGGAACATCTTCCCCATTTGTAAACTGAGCTTCACCTTCGGGAGGTTCGTTATCTAACCACAACAGCATGTGGCAATGAGGACTGCCACGATGCTGAAACTCGATACGACGAAAATAATCGAGTAGGCGATACTTTCCGAAAGGTCCCTTCTTGTATTTTAGAAAATTGACAATTACATTAACCAAACGGTCAAAATATAAGCAGCATAATACAGGATCACTATTGACTAGTTCTGCACGCTGATACATATTCATCTCCTCAAAAACGATATCGTCGATTTCTTGATCTGCGGGAATATGGTTTTGGTAGCGATACACGCACTTCAATAGTGGCAACCAATGTATCTCCGACGCACTCAGAGTCATGAACACAGTTGGCTTCCCCAATTGTCGCATCATGGCAAACAGATAGCTCTTTTTTCTCTGCCAGTATTGGATGGAATTGGGTAGACACGACAAAAAGGATTCGTTCTTTTGGAACGTCTCCTTCAGGAACTCGACATTCTCGACATCCTTACGAGTAATGGTCTGGATATTCTCGTTATTCCTAAACATCACGTTAAAGCTGGAAATGAGTCTCAGACGCATGATCTTAGCTGCCATATACAAGATATGATTGGAACGCACGCCACGCCGATCTCTGCGCCGGATCTCACTCGTCGCCATCTGGTACGGAGTAACAGACACGGTAAACTCTCTCGGTTGACCGTAGTAAATTTTAGGAAAGGATAATTCCTCTGCATCCTCGTCGAACGCTAAAGCTAGCGGCCGATTATTTTGTCCCGGTGCCATCTCCAGAAAGTAATTGTCGTTCCAGAACAAGGTTTCTTGAATTAGAGAGAGAAGCTGCTCCCCATAACAAGTACGATAATCTCTGTCGTTTGTTATAATGTCCTTGATTTGATGTATGACTTGCTCTGGGTTGTCACTAGTAAAGCAATCATCATCTTCCTTGATTGTAATATTATGTTTTCGATACAGAGGAGTTTGGACGAGATACTCTAACCATTTCTTCACGACACTTTTCGATATACACCCGACCAAGTACGAACTCCTATTTATCAGATTTCTCTTTAAATGAACAGTAAATGCGTAATCGTCATCCAAAGAACGCGGCAACACACGCACCATATTGTCGACATCTACGGGAACATTTATCACTTGTCCACACAATTTTTTCGCCCCTTTGAAATATCGAAGATGACGTGTACTCATAAACGGTAGACGTGGCGAAATCAGTCTTTCCGATATTGGACACAAAGGTGGTAAATCCTTCAATTCCTCTGGATAAACGAACCCGTTCACAGTTGACATATGAGGCGTCCGTCTTATATGTAAATCGTGGTTACACGTACCACACACCTTAAAATTAGACACTGTAGGATCATAACCTATTTTAACCAGATAATTCCACTCGATTGTATTTTCTTTCACTTTACGCAATTGGTTAGACCACCATATTCTATCGCAAACATGGCAATACTCAGTCAATGTATTAGAAAAGAAATTATCATTCATATAATGATGGAACGATTCTACACGAGTAAGTTCACGTTTCTTCTGCCGAACTCTGCGTTTCTTCGCGGCTTCATCGTTTGGTTGTATTATAACACTATCTTCTTCTCGACTCGTTCCAGGCTGATCACTTAATAACATTTTAGGTTTTTTCCAGTTTTCAATCCTTTCTGTAACGAATGCACGTCTTTTGCGTGGTTTCGGCATGATTGCACAACGTATACTGAAACATAACCACATCCACAAAGATAAGTAGTTCACTAAATCTATCACTACTAGCGCTAGTGTCTACCACTCAATCAACAGTACATACTCAACTTATTATTCTTATAACTTCTTCCGGTTTGATGATAATGGAAAAATGAAAAAACGGTCTGGGGGTATTGAATGAGAGAACACTTTAGAACAATAAAAATACAGAAAAGTTAAATAACAAAAGATTTGAATCCAAATGAAAACAAGCGATTTTATCATGTTTTTGCCAAATAGTATTTAGGCCGGAAGTGGTTTCCAAACTTTTATATTGAAATCTGATAGTCCTTATCAAAACACATCTTTTGACACCTTTCCGGTCCTTCTACCTTTTGAACTTTTGACACAATTGCGGAAAATGTGTCAGGGGACACTTTCATCAAAAATCGACTGTATACTCAGAGGCAGGCTTGCAGGCTTTCAATAAACGTTTTCAACGTTAAAACGCATACATTCAGTCATTAATTTTTAAAACAACTACTGCCATCATGTAGGTATTTTTATTACGAGTATATTAATGTAAACCCCATCTTCAAATTTACCCTATTTTGATAGTTATTAAAATTAACGTGTTTTTTAAGAATATCTTATAAAATAATTACATACCCTCACACACGCGAAGTCCACAATCGGCTAAGTATCATTACCCACCACTCACGTAAAGTTGCTTTAGAAGTCTAAAAAATACAAATTTTCTTTATGTGCTATTGTTTGCTACATTTCTTATGCAATTAGAATATACATTGCAATGCAATATGTGTGTGTGTGTGTGTGTGTGTGTGTGTGTGTGTGTGTGTGTGTGTGTGTGTGTGTGTGTGTGTGTGTGTGTGTGTGTGTGTGTGTGTGTGTGTGTGTGTGTGTGTGTGTGTGTGTGTGTGTGTGTGTGTGTGTGTGTGTGTGTGTGTGTGTGTGTGTGTGTGTGTGTGTGTGTGTGTGTGTGTGTGTGTGTGTGTGTGTGTGTGAACTATAATTTGTCATAAAAACGAAAATAAACTGTGTATTTTATAATAATCGATTTAACCAAACGTATATTTTTTTGGAAGATGACGTCATCAGCAGCACGAAATTATCACAAGTTGGAAAGAAATTTTTAATAATAAAGGCACAAATTCAGTCTCTCTCGCGCGTAAGAGAGAATATTCTTCCCACATACCAGCTTACTTGCTAGAAATTTCTCAACACCTTTTCAACAGGCGTCACGTTACATCCTTTGGAACAAACACCCACCAACATCACACACACATTTGCGGCATATTCCAAGTTTTGCAGTTTTTTGTTTCGTTTCTGTTTTCGTTTCATTACATTCATTTATGTTTAATCTAATTAATGATTTATAATTTTCTATATATTTTTTTATTTTTCGTGTGTGCATTTCTTTCTTGTTGAGTAATATACGCGTTTCAGTAATTACATAACGTAGAAAGATTTTGTAGAAAGTCCTTTTACTTTTGTAGAAGATAATAATAACATTATTGTTCAGCAGTCTACCACATTGTTTAACCTGGGTGTTAGCCCTTTACACCTAAAAATTACTTAACACTTTTCCTTGAAAAAGCAATTATATATGTAAAATTACATATAATTACATATAATAATTTCATCAGTTTACTATTCAGTAATTTTTGTTTTACTATTATTACTATTTACTATTCAGTAATTTACTATATCAGTTTACTAATCTGAACACACACACACATTCTTTGGTTGTAGAATAGTAATCAATGTGTTCTAGTGTGTGTGTTGTTCGCTATGACAATCAAGACTACAATAACCAATTTAAAACTAACACATGAACATAGTGTTGCATACGGTAATTTATTTATTTTTTTAATGTACTGTAAGGGCGAAGATATTTTTGTAATATACCAACAAGTTTTCCTAAGTGGACGTTGTATCTTTTGTAAATATTGTACTGCTGTTAAAATGCACACAGTACATAATAGGGAGATAATAAATTTTAAAAGAGGAAAGATACAAATTTAATATTAAATGAAACATATGTTTTAAAATGTAAACAAAAACATTGGGACTATCGACTCACCCAGTCAACATAGAGGTCGATTCCTATATGATATAAAACAATATTCAGTTATATGTTCTGAAAAGAATATATGAAATTGGAATGAATGTTATAATAAGAGTAAATAGTAATAAAATTATAATTTAATAAATACCAACTAGAATTACGAATATTAGAGATAAAATAAAGATGTTTAATAAGAAATAGAAAAATGATATATGTTTTTAATAGGTATATGATAAACAGATGTAAAGAAAGGAGGGAATTATCAAAGTGGCAAATTTGTAAATTGTTAAAAATTGTATTGTATAGAGTTGAAAGGAAATGTTTATTAGTCTAAATTTATATCTAATAAGAGTTACATGAGGAGTCTAAAAATATATCTAAGAAAAGTAACATCAGTAGTCTTCAAATATATCTAAGAAAAGTAACATCATTAGTCTTTAATTATATAAAAAAATTGTACATCATCAAGCTTAATGTAATATATAAAAGAAAATACAGAAAAGGAATTTCATTTGTGATACCAGAGTTTTGATTATAAAGTTAATAAAGTAAACAATCAGGAGGAGAGATTCAACATTCCTATTGAGTTTAGGAACATAAACTAATATTTAATAAATAAATAATATTACAAGAAATATAAAGATATCCTTAATAGAACGACGATAGAAGAGGGAAATCCTGGACTGAAGAATAGTTTAAGTGGCCATAAAATATAATTAAATATTCCAAGGAGATATCTGTTGTGCAGTCGTCATAGAAAACAATCTTCAGCAGTAAAACCAATAAGAAATTCACGTAGAGGAACGGATCGATAAGACTGATATTGCAGTTGAAAATAATAAACATCAACCAGAAGTGAACCCGTGGCAGCTGGAAGAATTCAGAATCAGTCAAGTTACATTAGTAGCGTAGATATTTTTTATATAGTTATTTATCAAAATACTACATACTAACGGTATTTGGTGTGGTTTAAAGAAAAGAAGATACTATATACGATCGGAAATAAGATCAAACAGCTTAATAATTATTAACCCTGAGAGAGAGAGTTTCTTTTCATGTACTGATAAACAAAAAATATAATAAAGGTAGTTACATATCATAATTACATAATTACAATACATGTTAAAATAATTACAGTACAATTAATGACGCATCCAACGTGGAGCAGATTTTAATTACCATATGTATAAATAATTACAGTACATTAATGGCTGTCCCAACGTGGAACATATCTTAAATACAATACCTGAAATATAACCACAGTACATAAATGACGCAACCAACGTGGTGCATATAATAAATATTATATCAGGAAAAATAACCACTGTACAATATTGTAGACAGTACCAGGATAGTTGGAAGCAAACCATCCCTTCACTACCACTTCAACTTCCGTCCCCACTGTCAAGCTTATCAATTCTAGGTAGTTTGGCACCCCGTGTTCTCCATTAACTGCTTTGTAGAGCCAGTGGCAACTGAACGTTTCGCACATTAAGCAGTCTATTTCTCCCTTAATACGATGAGTCGGTTTATATTTCGTTTTCTAAATCTCCAAGAATTTCTCTTTTAAAAACTATCAGTTTACTTTGCGAATCTCTCTGATTATAATTTAACATTATCGAATAACACACAATAACTTTTTGGTCTATTTTAAAAATCAGTTAGTTTAACTCATATTTCTTCTGTAGTTTTTAAAATGTAATTAGTAATATATACCATTCCAGATAGTTATTTGTTCTTCTAAACCTTCTTATGGTTGTACTCCTTCCTTTGAAAACAAGTACACATCAAAAACATAAATAAGTTTGTATTATTATATTAGTCTTTTGATTAATAATTATTTTGCTGTTAAAACCTGTTTTGGTTGCACTAGTTTTTAAACTAGTATTTTATTTTTGTTTTTATTTTCCTTTAAAGTGAATGTAAAATCAATCCTTACAGATGTGTGTGTGTGTGTGTGTACGCGCGCGGGCGCATAAATTGTTACACTATTTTTTTAATTTAGTATGTCATTGAGATCGTTTTAATGAAATAAATTGTGTTTATAAATTGCTCTAACTGATAAATTAGTTCTTTTATTTAAGTTGTACAAATAATGAATATTACCTTAAAACGTCTCAAAAGCATTGTCTTTTAGTGAGCAGCTACTTACACGTTTTTTTACTCTAAAGCTGAATTATATGTCACAAAAATTTGTCATATTTCGTTTTTTTCACTTAATGGAAGATTTGGTTATACGACAATTTTTTATAACTTTATAACTTTTATAATCCTACATCTTTATAATTTTGTGTTCCTTTCTTTATATCATAAAGATGCATTGACTTGTGTCCTGTAATGATGTATAGTAAAAAAAAACATAACTTGCTAAATACTATGTGCCGGTGTAACCTATTTGCTGCACTTTGTTATGAGATCTTGTCTGCTGAAAATCAAAAGTAACAAATTGTTAACCTCAATTGTATCAAACTTCCTTGTATACACAATTTCAAACACACGACAATATTTTTGATTTAAAAGTGTTTATAAGTAGGTTATAAATATGGATGTCAATCAGTGTATATCAAATATACTTCGTATGCAATGAAATACAATAGTACATGAAACTTAGAACATATTTTATTTCTTTCACGTGATTGTTAACCTGAAAACGTCGCCGTCGTGCCTAATAGACCAGTTTACGCCGACTATAAGAGAATTTTCTTCATTGTTTTGTGTTACAACGTGTTTTGTAGTCACAAACGATATCAAAATTATTGTATTATTCTTATATTGGCAATCCGAGTAAAGATTAATTTGTCAGTTTACGGCTTTTAAATTTTATATATTGATGCCGTAGTCCCTAAAAAATGTCTTCTTTAACAGTAAAAACAGGACTTTAGTTTGACGACCGTTTATGTTCTTTGAAGTTTAGGTTAATCATTCTTGTTTGAAATTTGTGACTTCAAAGTCAAACAAAGTTCTGCTAATTAATCACAAGCTTTTCCTGAAACCCTGAACAACAACGACCAGGAATTTTCTTCAATTCCGTTCCTTGTCAATTCTCATCTCGTCACTTCTCATCCATGAGCAATGTAAGTTATAAAATGACTACAAAATGGCTCCGTCTATTTCTTCGTTCAGTAGGCTCATGCTTACTTGTCAGAGCTTGATCTAACTTTCTAATGCACAATGACAACAATTCCGCATTTCAAAACGTTTTTGAAAGTTAAATGCGTGCACTTACGTAAAACTTTACTTCTTGACAATGAGTTTAAATTATTGCTCAGAAATTAAATAATTTAAATTTTTATTAAAATTACTTGTTATGAAAACATGTCCAATACATTAAATACTAATTGATCTGTATAGATTTTGCTGTTACAACCCAGTTTAGCAGCATTTCGTCTTCTTTTCTGTTACTAATTTTTTTTTGAATTCTAATGTCATGTAACATAAGAAAATGTATGTATCACTTACCCATAACAACTTACATCATTAAGCTTTTTATGTCAAATTATCACAATGTGTAGAAATATATATCTGTAGAATTATAGCTTTGTACCACTATTTTAAACTTAATAGTTATGCTTATTTAAGATCTGTGTAAATAATTAGTATTGTAACTTCCAATACAGTTTCCATCAAAGCTTATGTGTTCTTCTGATTAAAAAGCAATTTTTTTGGTTTGCTTCTTTACTTTAAGTGCATAGACGAATACCACGCCCTGGTGATTTATATAGATGACTTTAAGGTACTTTTTTATTGGGAAACATAGGTTATTTGCAATAGTATTTCATCAAAATTAATTAACAAAAAAAATAAACTTTTCACAACTGCGACGACTTTTGATGAATATATTAAAGAAAGGGAGGAAAAGGCTTTTGAAAATTTTCTAAGAAGGATGTTAAACTGACGCATTTTGTTTTGTGGCACTGTGGTACTGTGGCACTCTGTAAGGATAGAATCAGCACCAACGTCAATTTTTTTTACGTTTAGTGCGCTTTTCTGCCTTTAATGGTCATTATTACGGTATCTCAAAGGTGGCATGATGGCAAATGTATTTAACGAGCGAAGCTAAGTTTTGACTCGACGGTTTGACATCTGTCTATCTATCTATTGGCGTATGTTTCAAAATAAACTTTGAACGCATCAACCGAATTTTATAAAAATTAGCAAACGTGCCATACTTTTGCCCACATACGTTTACTCTCCAAAACTTTATTGTTTTGAGATTGATGCCTCCAAAAATAGGGAGGTGCGAGGCAAAAATGTGGAAGTCAAAATAAGAAAAAATTTGTAAAGCCCATACGGAGTAAAAATTAAAATGAATTCAAACCATAATCTGAATATAGTGTTCATTTTTAAAAATGTCAAAATCGTTGGACTTTAGAGCCTAAAAAATAAGGAAAATTTTGATAAAATCGCAAAAATTTATGTGGGCTACCAAACTAAAGAGAATTGTATCTACCCCAATCTAATGTAAAGAGAATCTAGTGTTAAGTTTTGGAAATTTCATAATTTTGGAACCAAGGGACCAGAAAAAGAGATCCAAAATGAGAAAAATTATGTGAAAATCCAGGTGAGTCTTAGACTAAAATGAATTGCAACCCAAATCCGAATGTTTACAATTTTAAATGTTTATTATATGATTACGTGCTCAATATTACTATAGAAATAGTAGAAACGTCGGGATTTTTGTAATTTTTGTCATAATTGACAAACTGTAATATCAAAATTTATTTGATAATAAATATACTCCGTTTAAAATAGTGAGCGAGTTCTGCAACTCCGGGAGCATACTAGTAATTCTTCTGTTTCCTTAGTAATCAAATTAATATAAAATTTGCTGTTAATACGTATTCCTTGCCAATGAAAATCGTTATAAATAAATGCAATTTAAATGATAGTGAATTACGAAATTTATTGTTTATGTTTTTAGACAATGGAATCCAGTGTGTACGATAAGGTTGCTGAATATTTGATGCTCATCGCCAGGACTGAACTTCTAACGTGTACAGCTACGCAAACGTCTTTCGGTAGGATCCGTGAACAGGCGCACCAGGTGAGTATGGCGTCTCCTCTTAATTGATCTTTAACTTTTGCTCGTTTATAAACGAGTAATCCGAAACACGATAAACCATATGTAATATACGTAGCCTACTCAAACATATCCGTGGCGTGTTAGTGCTGTGGCGACCAGTACCGAGAAATCTCGTATCAGGTTGATTGGGCAGTACCATATTTTGCTCGCCATGTATACACAGTGACGCTTCCGTATATTGTCACCAACGATGTTTTTACAATTGTTTTCATGAACGCGATATGGCTTGCGGTATTGATGCTTACTGAAAGATTTTAAATAAAAATGAATGACAAGTATCTACTCGAATTTGTGCAAAATTATTCTGTCGTATATGATTTACTCCATCCAAAATATATGGGTAGCAGTCTGAAACAAAATATTTTTGATAAGTTAGGAGACGAAATAAATTGTAGACGGTATAGCCTATTTAGAACGGACGTCATTGCCACGTCACGGATTTCACTAACCAGGAATGGGCACGGCACTCACGCGTTACGGATGTTTGTGACTCCTTAATTTTAGCAGTAGAGGTGTCATGTCTTCCAGTTCATCCAGTCTCTTAGATTTTGTTTTAATATTCATAACAAATACAACGGGATTGAGCTTCTTATGGTGGTACAGTTCTCTTCTGTGGTCACAATAGCGTACACTCGACGGCAGAGACATAGAGGTATAGGCATACTAAGCAACCATATTTAGTATAGATCAAAGCGCTGAGTGACAATGTAGAAGTATTCGGAAGACATGACAGAACTAATACGATCGAATTCTAACAAGCTAGTACTGGGAAATAATACTAGAAATACTAGAACAATAGAATTAGAAAAAACAACATGGATTAAAAATTGTATACACAAAGATAGAAACCATAACATTTCGTTAAAAATCACATTAGTAGGTATTATAATGTGCTGATATTAAACGGTTAGATGTGCCGAAATTATAAATTAGCTTCTGAGAAAATTATCGTAATTACCGTTTATTTTGTTTGATATATATATATATATATATATAATATATATATATATATAATTTTTTACAGAATGTAAATGAATAAGCGTTACAATCATTGCAAAACTATCGTAAAACAAACTTGCTCTCTCTCTCTCTCTCTCTCCCTGTCTCTCTCTCAAAGCTATCTTTTGGATGGAGAAGGCAAAAGAGACTAAAAGGACCAAATAAATAGAAGATAAAGCATTTATACTACGCCAATATGCAATAGAGTAACCCAATATAGGAGAAAGATAAGCAAGCCAAACATGCCTTAAATCAAAAGATTTTCTTTAGATTATGCTGAACAGAGCGATTCTCCTGAACAGTAAGAATATGTCACCGAACGGTTGCAAGATAAGACTCCACGGGAAACGATTTTGGGAAGATTTGGATAAGGGAGGTAATGAGTCATGAGAGCAAGAGTAAAACCTCTCTTCGACTTACGCCATTCTCTTAGGCCAAACTACCACCGACGTTGAAACTGTAGTCATTACGAACCCTTACAGTATTTCGTGAACTTGAGAAAAACTCTGCCAGGTTCCAAGAGGCTTTGAGGTCCTAATGGGTATCGCCCCACGCAAACCGCCCTGCCTTTCTCAGGCTGTCAGCTGTTATTGCGACTCAGGGCACTCCTCTATTAGATTTACACAGCTTCGATATGTAATCCGGTGCAACGTTCTTTCAACATTCACGACTTGTGCTACCTAACAGCATACTCCCGCGCGGACGAGTAAAGCGTGCAATATTGTGACTACACGGGAGTGGTAGACAGGCTCTATTTTACGTTGTTAGGAATATATAATTCTAATTCTATGAGACAGTTTCTCATAAATCTTATAAACCAATCCGTATATATGTGTTTAGTTCGATACGAGTAGTCGACTAACGACATAATTAAGAATTAATTCCAAGAAAAAGAAAGACTACTGACAGGTCAAGACTATAACAAAGTGTAATTTAATTTATTCTGACAGAGAAAAGAACGCGACCACTAGAGAGTGCTAGTAAAATATAACATACAAAGATAAAGCAATCTTCTACTTATATATGGAATTCGATAAAGCACTTCAGTGGAACTCAACTTTGCGCTTTTCATCCTCTAGTTTCAAAGAATACAATATTGCGCACACACACACACACACACACACACACACACACACACTTCCTAATAACAATAAGAGGTAAACATAAACTCAACGACAACAGCATAGCATCCTAAATTACAGAATAAATTCATGTTGTGTAAATTACTCAATTGTATACCTGAAAAGCAAGAGACAACTCTTCCACATACCGAAACTCATACTCTTGTTGAGTGTACATTATTATAGGATGATCAAAATGTGGTTATCCATCAAAAATATATTGTTTTTGAAAATTCCGACCACACACTCGACGAACATGTTGCCGTATATAACAGAGTTTAACTTATGTGACTAGATTTTTATGTAACATTTACACCTACTGCACTTTGTGTTGCATTCTCATAAAACGGTATTCTTTAAAACTAGAAGATGAAAAGCGCAAAGCTGAGTTCCACTGAAGTGCTTTATCGAATGCCGTATATAAGAAGAAGATTGCTTTATCTTTGTATATTGTATTTAACTCGCACTCTCTAGTGGTCGCGTTCATTTCGCTGTCAGAATAAATTAAATTACACTTTGTTATAGTCTTGACCTGTCAGTAGTCTTTCTTTTTCTTGGACTTAATTCTTAATTATGTCGTTAGTCGACTACTCGTATCGAACTAAACACATATATACGGATTGGTTTATAAGATTTATGAGAAACTGTCTCATAGAATTAGAATTATATATTCCTAACAACGTAAAATAGAGCCTGTCTACCACTCCCCGTGCAGTCACAATATTGCAGTATTGTAATTTTGTCTTCCATTCTGTTAAATAACCGTGTTAAAAGCGTTATTACATTTTAACTACATTACTGTTAATAAAGGCTGACGTTTGTGAGCAATTACTGTGATAGCAAAAGCTGTAAGTTCACTATTCATTAGATTACTTGTAACTGATGATTGCTCCTTGTCTACGATTAAAAATATGCTTTATAAATTGCTTTTTTTTTAACGGTGCCTTGTTAAATAAGAAAAGGTAAGCATAAATAATTATCACGCTTCAAAAGCAATTCTTAATTTTTTTTATACGTTTTACAGCATCATTTACATAATAAATTGAACCGATTGATTTATATTCTTCTTTACTAAAAAACTGTGACAAAAAGTTTCAACTGGACGCTTTCTATTTTCCGAGTTCTTGTGGATCTGGATCTGCCTTCATAAGTCTATGGCTCCTTCCGTTTTTATGTCATCAAGCATTCCAACCATTCTTCTGCCCCGTCCTCTCTTTCTTCCACCTTTCCCTCTATGATGCTAAACTGCAGACTGTTTCTACGCAAAATATGCGCCAACAAAGATATTTTTCTCTGTCTTAATATTTTTAGCAGTTTTCTTTCCTCTTGTATTCTCGTCATCGTTTCTTACTTTATCAGTTCATTTCATCTTAATCATTCTCCGCCACATCAAGCTCTGTAGGTTACTTTTTTGTTTATTTTTGATGGTTCACATTTCATTGACATACAAAACTGCACTCGTAATAAAATATTTACCAAATCTTTTTCTCACCCCCAATCGGAATCCTTCTTGTTGTTAGCAATAGTTTTTTACCTTTTTTTAAATCTCTCTTACTGATACAAAATTGTATAAAATATTTAGCAAATCTTTTTCTCACCTCCAATCGGAATCATTCTTGTTGTTATGTTGTTAACAATAGCATTTAACTTATTTTTAAAAGCTCTCTTACCCATACAAGATTGTATAGAGATCCTTTTGATTTCCTGCGTACAGCTTTCATTCCATTCAGTTACCGTATTCTCCACAAAGTTAAATGAGTTCATTTTATCTACAGATTTTTCTTCCAAGGACATGTTAACTAAGCTTTTATTCTTACTAATTTTCATCACTTTAGTTTCTCCAGCATTTATCTTTATTCTGGACGCTTTCCCCACTAAATACAAATCCCTCTCCCCAAATAATAAAGTGCAGCTCTCTTTCTGCTTGATAATCCGAGCAATTAATGTTATTTATTCTTTCTCCTCCCACTAAAATTTGTCTAGTCTTCTCTAAAGCTTCCTCTGCCAGTTTTTGAGCGTAGATATTGAATAGTGTTTGTGACAAAATATATAACGCCTCTTCCAACGCACACTCTTTCGTTTTATCATCATCTACTCTTACTACCACTTTCTGTTTTATTTAACTCCCTTTATCCTTCCCGTCTACACCAATAACTTTTAAACTTTCCAGTAGAATATTCTGGAAAACTCTATAATATTTCAACAACCTCTGTTGAAAACTTTCTCTCAATCGATAAAATAAACCTACGTCTCCCAGTTTACTTATACTATTTCTTCCTCCCAGCTTCCACAGGCATACAATTGCATCTCTCGTGTCCCTACCTTTTCTAAAACCAAATTGGTCTTCCTCCATACTCTCCTCAGTTTTTTTCTCTTGTCCTTAGTACCAACCATGTGACAACCTTTCAAACGTGACATATAAAACAAATTGTCTTAGAGTATTTACACTCTTTAGCATTGCACTTCTTTCGTAAGGGGACTAGAATAGTCTCCGGTAGATCTTGACTAGTTGCCTTCTCCACTTTTTATCTTAACATCTTTGGTCCTCGATCCTGTTCATCACATTTCCATTCATCTTCCTGCACTAGTCTTGTGAGATCAGCATGTGTATCGTACAATTCCTCTACATATTTCATCCATACTTTCTTCTTTTCTGCAACATATCATTTTATCTTGGTTATTTAACAAACATTGTTTGTTTATTTTCCTTGATTTTCTCATTGTTAGACTCTTAACAGTTTGTACATTTCTTCTATTTTTCCTTACTTTTCAGTCATTGTATTATTTCGCATTGCCTGTTCATCCAGTGCGCTCTACCTATCATGTCTTCTCCTCTGAAGCATTGTTTTTTTATTCTCTACGCTCATAAAATAATATGCATTCTATCTAACATAATCCACTCCTTCTTATTCATTTTCTCCTTCACTTTTCTAATGTCATCTTCTAAGACCTTTAACAATTCTTATGATATTCTATTTTTCTAGTACAGTGAAACCTGACCTAACGGCCACCTTTATTCAGCGGTCACCTCTATGAACGGCCACTTTTCTGAGGAACGGATTTTATTTCTCGTAAGATCAATGTAAATTTTCCCTCCATTAAACGGTCACCTCTTCCCTTGGCCAGCGGTCAGTCCCTAACGGGATCTTTCACTTGTTTAAACGGCCATCGAGATGTTTAGTCATCTGGAATTCGGTAGCCTACAGCAGACAAAACACTGTAGTTTGGCAATACAGATTTCTAAGAATAGGTTACGCATAGAGTGCATGCCGGCACGACACAGTCACCAGTGTTTAGACGAGAGCATGTACAGTGGCGGCAGGCACCGATACACGCGCGCAGGTAGTCTGACTCAGTTTGCCGGAATGAAATGTTCATTCTAGTTTCCGAAACTAGCGCCGAGTCGGTGTTTACTTGAGTAAAGTTTATATCTAACGAACTGAAACGATTAGCCGTATGTATCTGCGTAATTTTTAAATTTCACTATTGACATTTCGAAACGTTGAAACAGTAGTCAGCGATCAGTTTATACGTGAACGTTCCGAACTGTTGAAACCTTCGTAACGTTAAATTAATGGTAAATGATCCGCGTGTGCTTAAGAGGTGTTCTCGTAATTTGTAGTGTAATTTAACAGTAGTTAAACAATAACGGTAACTTAATAGTGTAACAGTGTGTAAAAAATGAGTAACAAAGGAAGAGTGTGTTTGAATTTAGAGGCTAAGCGAAGTGTTATTTTTGAAAGCGATACGGGTGTTTCAGCAAGGAAACTTGCCGACGTTTTTAAATGCGGAAGAACACAGATTAACAACATAATAAAAAATTAAGACCATATTTTAAAAGAGTGGGGATCCAATATGAATCGGGGAATAAAAAGAAACCGAGAATCAAAGTGTACACAAGTAAACGAAATTCTTTACAAGTGGTTTAAATGTGTTCGCTCAAAAAACTCCCGGTTAATGGAAGTATGTTATGGGAGAAAGCACTCGAAATTGCTACAGAAATTAAAGTCGAAAATTTCGTAGCTAGCAACGGGTGGTTGGAGTATTATAGAAAGCGGCAAAACGTATCGTTCTAAACAATTTCGGGTGGAGGGGGCGGATGTTCCTGTTAACGAAGTCAATGACTGGAAAGACAGGTTACCAAGTATTCTGGCAGATTACGAATTAAGTGACATTTATAACGTTAATGAGACTGGATTATATTTTAGAGGTATACCAAATTAACACTAGAAAATGAAGCGTGTAAAGGTGGAAAAATGGCTAAAGAAATTTTAGACAATAGATAAGGATTGACAAATCTAAGGAGTAGAAGAATAATGGAACAGAGAAATAAAGTAGAAGAGTTCTATAAATATTTGAAAACAAAAATTAAGTTAAAGATAACTATGTCTAAAATTTGGTTTAATAAGCAGTGTTTATTTCATAATATAATACCAAAGTATGCAAAAATCGAAACAAAAGGAAGTTTTGAAATACGGAAAAAAGTCAAGAAGTTAAGTGAACAGTGTAATATAACAAAATTATCTGTATGAATGTTGTTTAAGTTCCACGTTGGAAACGCCAATTTTGTAACGTAACTTGTGTCTACGTTAAGCCCCACTGTTGTGATCGCCAATTTTGTAACGTAACTGTTACAAAATAATAATGTTATAATTTGAAAATGAATAAAAATTTTTTTTTAATTTTAAAATTTTGTTGTTTCTGAAAAATATTTGTGTCGTGTTTTTTATTACTGGTATTTAAGAAATAATTGTGGTTATTGTTTGGTGTTAAAATTTTAATTGTATTATGGTTGATAGTGTAGTGGTGTCACTTTCTGTAAATCACTTTTAAGTTAATCTGGTTAACTCCGGTACTGGTCGATAGACGGCTCTTCTTCTTCTTCGATGTGCTCTTTATTTTCGTATATACCGCCTTTCGGTTAGTCCGTGTCCTTGAGTTAACTTATTCTTTAAGTATATTTAAAGAAAAATTCAACCAAATTGCATAAATAGAAGGTTTATTAACAATTTATTAAAAAATATCGATAATAATCGATATTTGACAACAGTATCGACTCGTACTCAGGGCCGGTCGACAAAAACTTTACATCAATCGTGTATATAAAATATGTTCTTCTAACGGTTATGTTAGAATAGCCAGAGAAGGGTAGGGCCAAGAAAGTATAACACTTACAAATAGAAATGTCTTAAACCTAACAATTACAACGTTATTAATTAATATATGAAGTTTATATAGTATATATTTCGAACCAATGCAGTCTAGAAATTCGTTTGCTTCACCTCGATGAGAATGATGAAAAATCAAAATGGCCGACAGGAGCATGCGCTGTTGAACGTCTATCACCTCGACGAATATTTCTTCCAATAAAGATGTCCTTTCACCGTTTATTCGTTTCAGCAATTATGGATATTAGTTCTGGAGTTAAATGAGTGTTCCTGGTGTAGTGTTTATTAGTTCACTTGGTGTAAATGTGTTTTATTATGTCTATCTCACTTTGGTCAAATGTGTCGTATTTAACCTTTTTTGTTTCGTCCGAAAATTTATTTGTAGTAGTGTTATTTCAATTATTTAGTCGTGTGTGGTTCTGTTTATCTGTAATGCACTGTTTATTGTTGGTTTTCACTGCTTCACAAGTTAAAAATTCAATTTAAAAAAATTTCACAATTTGTACTGAACTCGGTTCAATTATAGCACGCCATTCATATAGGTTATACGGAGCAAAACCTCGTTTAAGTGTTCGCTTCAACGGATAATAATTAACTGTTCTCATTTCCTTCGTCTCCTGAAAATCTTAGCCAATTTAATGTATATTATACATTGTTTCAAATTATCTTAGCTTCCGATACATTTTATTTGAATCTATATATATATAAAAGAGAAATACCACTGACTCACTGACTCACTGATTCATCACGAAATCTCCGAAACTATAACACCTAGAAACTTGAAATTTGGCATGTAGGTTCCTTGTGTGATGTAGGTATCCGCTAAGAAGGGATTTTTGGAAATTCGACCTTTAAAGGGGGAAAAAGGGGGGAAAGTTTGCCTGACTGACTGACATAGAATCAACGTAGAGCAAAAATTACTGAATGGATATCAATGAAACTTTGAACATAGCTTCATCATAGGTCTTAGGTGCTCACTAAGAAACGGTTTTAAAAACTTTCACTCCTAAGGGGCAAACCCCCCCCCCCATTGTATCTATGTATGTATGTTCCACATCTCCTCCTAAACCACTGGACCGATTTCAACCAAACTTGGCACAAATATTTTACGCGACGGGAGAACCAACATAGGATAGGTGTTTTTTCGATGGGGTCCTTTGGGGGTTCTTTGGGGTCTTCCACATCTCCTCCTAAACCACTGGACCGATTTCAACCAAACTTGGCACAAATATTTTACGCAACGGGAGAACCAACATAGGATAGGTGTTTCCTTCGATGGGGTCCTTTGGGGTCTTCCACATCTCCTCCTAAACCACTGGACCGATTTCAACCAAACTTGGCACAAATATTTTACTCAACGGGAGAACCAACATAGGGTAGGTGTTTTTTCGATACGATCCTTCGGGGGTCCTTTGGGGTCTTCCACATCTCCTCCTAAACCACTGGACCGATTTCAACCAAACTTGGCACAAATATTTTACGCAACGGGAGAACCAACATAGGACAAGTGTTTTTTCGATACGATCCTTTGGGGGGTCCTTTGGGTCTTAAAAACTATTAGATCTAGTTACTATGGCAACCCAATAGAATAGATTCTGGTTACCATAGCATCGGTGGAAGTCTCCCGCGTAGGAAATAGCGCGGGAGTCGTCCGACGGGCCTTCCCCGGAGTTCATCCACGGAACCCGGGGAGTCTTAGGTCGGATCCCGCGAAAGACGGCGGGGCCAGAGTCCACGGTTCTTATAAATAAAGATATATGTTATGATATCAAAGGTGGTGTATGCATCTTAAGAAACTTCTTAATAGTGTGTGAATTCAGAGTTGTTTCAGTTTGAATTTAAAAGTGGATAAGTTAAGATCGAAGTAAGTTATAAGCGAGTACAAAAAAACAAAGTTTTGATAGCAAATGTATTCAGATCATAGTGTTCAGACAATATAAATGCACTTGCTTCAGTTTGAATTTAAAAATTGATAAGCTGAAATCTATAGAGGTATTGTATTGTTAGAATAAGTTTAGGAGACACTAATTTAACAAATGCCTTATTTCAACATTAACACAATGAATTATAAAAGACAGTAAATACGCAGCGCGTGCAAGTACTGTAGACATTTTATTGAAAACTAATTTAGCTGTTCGCCCTCTCCCAGAGTTAGAAATCGAGCAGGAGCATCGCGCGCAACAGAATTCTTCTCCAGATATAAGAATACAGTTTATGACATGTTCTTAAACAGGTGCGCTACAGAGTATTCCTCCAGTGAGAATGCGAACGTAACAATATAAGGAAGATTATACAATATACAAGTAATATAACGTTAGAACAAGAATAGGTGCCTATGAGCCTATGAATAAATTATGAACCCGAGCAACGCTGGGTAAATCGGCTAGATATAGATATCTATATAAGCCAAATACCACTGACTGACTCACTGATCACGATATCTCTGAAACCACTGAATGGATATCAATGAAACTTTGAACGTAGCTTCATCATAGGTCTTAGGTGCTCACTAAGAAACGGTTTTAAAAACTTTCACTCCTAAGGGGCAGAAAACCAAATAATGAAATTTATCGCGGGAATTGCATACTTTGTAAATGAAGTGGTTGACATCTCAGTTTATTGGAAACCCCGAATACATTTAGTCCTGAGTTTTTAATAATTGTTTTAAATTGAAAAACTTCGTTGTTTGCAGGTTCTTATAGTCGAGAAAATTTCGAAGTTCAATTAATTAATAAATGTATGTCCTTTTTTCTCGGAAACGGCTCTAAAGATTTCCTCGAAATAAATAATAAATAGCTGTTGCTATGAATGTAAATAAACAAACTAAGAGTTGAGAATTTGTACAATCTATCTAATCCTATACTATTAAGTGAGCAATAATTGTACAATTACGTACAACGTGAAACTCCGTAGCGAAGCACGGGTATTTTGCTAGTACATTATACACGGAAAATATTTTCGCTATTAATTAACTGTATGAAATACTAAATACATATTCGGTTTCTTTAATCTATTTCGCTTATTTTGATACTAATTAATATAGTTTTACAAAGTTTTCATTTAAAAAAGTTATATTTCTTTCATGTTGGGATAGTAGGTTCAAATATGTGTTTCCTGTCCTTGCCCAGATAATAGCCATTTTTTCTCATATAATTATTATTATACTGAATCTAAGATTGATATAATTGTCTATTTTTACTTAATTTCTTGCAATTTAGTTCATTAGTTATTGTTTTTAAATATAATTCATTTATCTATGACTCCTCCTCTGAAATGTTAGTTAATACATTCCATTTTTATTTATAATTTTACTTATCTTCTGACAATATCTTTATAAAGTATAAGTTACCTTGTATTACTATATGGTGGGTTTATCTTACATAAATTTCATCAGTTTAGTTGGTTTATAGGACTAGATTTGTCAGTTATAATGTAGTCTAAATTTACTATCTGGCCTAGATTTTATCTGTTGTTACTTGCAAAGTTTTTAATAATACAGTTAGTTTGTACCCTTTTCTGACCTTCTATTCTAATATAATATTCATTAATAATTTGTTCCTTTACTACTATAACATTTATTATTGATTATAAACAATTAAAACATAACAATTATTTACTATTAAATCTGGTATTTAGAATCATACCTTTTTTGTACTGATTACTTACAGTAACTTATTAAAAACATTTTACAATATAGGAATGGTATCTACATTCAGATATTGCATTCCTAATTCAAACTACTAACAAAATAACATTTGATAAATACAAGTATTAATCTCTACTTCTAAATCTTCTTTATAGAGTTAATATATGGAAACTGGAACCTAACATTTTGTTCCATTAAATGTTTAACACTCCCTTAAAACTATTTAGTTACATTCTTAACTGTTTTTCTTAATTTTAGGGATGTATTCCCCGTCACCTTATGTACTAACCCCAAGCTATCTATTTATATTATTTATTCTATTGAATGTTCTCATATAAACAGTGGCATTTTATTAGAAAGAGTATTCATTGCTCCTTCACCATATTACTTGATTAAATATCATTCATGATACTATTTAAAAACACTTAAAGTTATTTAATTGTACAGTAATTCATGTACCTTCTCCAAGTTTATTTATTATAATCTAATAACTTGCACTTGTCCCTGGTTATTTCTTGATATTATCACTAGTCCTTTCATAGTTTTATAATATCAAATTGTTTAACCATGGGGAACTGTTAAGATTTGTCTATATAAACTATACAATAACTTTTTTGGGTGCACTTCTACTTAGCACTTTAAACACTTTTTGTTTTTATTTGTTTTACATGAGTTTATGGTTTGTTGGGGTGTTATACTTTCTATTGTGACATTTATTTTCTTTTGGAGTTTTTGTTTTCTCCCTATGGGGTTTCTATTGGGTATTGGTCGTGTTCTACTTCCTCTATTCTATGTGATCTTCACTTGTCTCTGTTCATTAAGTATATTTGTTTATTTTAGATATCTTCTTTCTTCATTATTGTTTCTTCAGTACCATTCTGTTATTATACACTTTTGTTTATACTGGTCTGTTTACTTGGTCGGTTTACTTGGTCTGGGTATCTTCCTTGCCTGCTCCTATCCTACCTGGGTATTATTGTTATTTTAATTTTAGTTTTCTGGGGTTTTAATTTGTTGTACAATTATATTAGTTGCAGATTTTTTCTTTATGTTTACTTTTTTTTGGTTATAATGGTAATTTATGGTGCTTTTTATTTGGTTTTCATTTGGATTTTTCTGGATATTCCATATACTTGATTTTTTCTAATGATCATCTGGTAATTGATTTAAGTGGATTATCTGTCATGCTACAACAGTTATGGGTAAAACAGGAAATAAAATATTTGTATCAGCAATTGAATACGTATAATAAAAAATTACTAAAAATGCACTTAGAACTACATCAAAAGTATAATTACATAGAAATAGAAGAAATTTTGTACGATTTTGGTGAGCGGTATATGAAGACGAAATTGGAAGAAAGAATAAGAAGTTGAAATCTAACTTAGAATGTTTAAAAGAAATGAATGATATGAGAATGAAAAAACCAGATCAAGCAGATTTGAAGTTATCCGAGAGAATAGTTAATTTAACAGAGGTGGTATTCAATAATGAAGAAAAGAAATTTTTAGAAAAAAGCCTAAAATATGCACCGCCAAAGAATTTGAATGAAGAAGGTTTATTAATAGAATGTGAAAGTGTAATAAGCAAAGAAAAAGAGGAGAAAATAAAAAAACAATTGAGATTTGAAATTAGTAACATTTGGGAACATAAGAAGAAAAGAACAGAAAACAAGGAGGAAATAGTATGGCTGTTAAGAGAAACATAAACAGTTAAAAAGTAAAATAAAACAAAATAATATTATGGTAACAAAAGCGGACAAAGGCAACTCCGTAGTGCTAATAGATAAAGAAGAGTATATAAAGAAAGGGAATGAATTTATAAAAAGTAATAATTACGAAGAGATTATACTAATAAATTTCAAAGTAGAGTGAGGAAATTAATAAAAAATTCCACTATGTTTAAGAATAAAATAAAACTAACAGAATCAAATCCGGAAGCGCCTAAATTTAAATGTCAGATAAAATTACACAAATAAAACCACCCAGTTAGGCCAATAATATCGTTTATTGGAGCACCAGCATATAAGTTATCAAAAGAATGTAGTAAGATACTAAAAGTATATTATGACTTCGCGAAAAAACATAGTAGGCTATAGAAAATAACAAAAAGTTGATAGAAACACTGAATGAAAAAGTACAAGTAAAAGAAAAATCAAGGTTAATATCGCTTGATGTAGTAGATATGTTTACAAACATCCCGGTTGAAAAAACGTTAAAACTAATTGAAAAGAACAAATTGAAAGGATACGAAAAGAAAGAAGAATTAATAAAAGTAATACAAGAGTGCTTGAAGCAAAATTACTTTAGGTTTAATAATAAGTTTTATATTCAGAAGAAGGGACTTCCAATGGGATCATCAATGTCACCGATAATGGCAGAAATTTACATGAACTACTTTGAAAATAAAATAATGTCAACAGTGAAAAATAAAGACAAAATTAAGAAATGGATGAGGTATGTAGACGATATCTTGTTAATATGGGAGAGGATGATGAAGAATTAAAGGTATTCTTTGAAGATGTTAACAAATTAGAAGAGAGAATAAAATTTAAAATGGAAGTAGGAAACAAGGAAATAAATTTCCTAGATTTAAACATAAGAATAACAAAAGAAAATAAACTAAAATTTGACATTTATAGGAAAAGCACATATACGGATGTTATAATACCAAATTATTCATACCATCCAATACAGTATAAAATGGCAGCGATAAATAATTTCTGTCATAGAATAAACAGTTGTGTAGAAGATGAGGAAAAACAGAAAGAAAGAAATAGAAAGAATAAAAATAATTGTAAAAACAACAAGTATAATACGAATGTAGTAGATAAAATATTTAATAATATAAAACGAAGAGAAGAAACAAAAAATGAGAAAACTGTAGTAAAGAAAAGAAGGAGTATAAGGGATCCATATCTTATATAGGTTATAACACAAGAAAGATACAAAAATGTTTTAGAAAATATAATATAGAGGTAGCGGTTAAAAATCGAAAACTGTGTTTGATATAATAAAAATTACGAATTTGAAGAAGAAGACATATTGAAGAAAAATGGAGTATACATGCTTAGTTGTGGGGAATATGAAAAAGTGTATCTGGGCAAAACGGGTCGTCAATTTTGCCAGAGATTTAAAGAACATATGACGGGTGAAGGAGAGGTAACGACGAATTCATTATACGCTAGGCATTTTATAGAAGGACATAAATTCATAGACCCAGTAGTAAATTATAAGATAATAAAAGTGATGAGTAAAGAAAGAGAAAGGAAATTAAAGGAAGAAGTGGAAATATTAAAAATAAGAAATAAAGATGAAAAACGACTAATGAATATAAAAACCACATTTGAAAATGAAGAAATATTTACCAGCTTATTAAACAACAAAAAAGAATAGAAAATGAGTTAACGTAAATTGTAACGGCTACAATGGTAATGTAAGACAACCCACTACGGGTGGAGCTAAATAAGACGTTACTCCGTCAGATAGGTCCGGTAAAATGGTATATAAGAAGTGAACGGTTTCATATTTCTCTGTTGGTAAATGACCTGAAGATGGTTTGACTGCCGAAAGCGCTCGTCAATACCAAAGACAACATAGTGGTTTGTATAAAATTACTAGTAGAAATAAGTTATAGTCAGCTCCTATGAAGGTTTCTGCCATCGTAATACTATTTTTGTATAGTATATAATCAAAAGCACTCTCTTTTTATTTATATATAGAACAACAAATTTTATGAAAACAAGGAATCTTGTACTTTACTTGATGATGTTAAACCAAAACATGGCATTATCCTGCCATGTTAGTAACATAACATAAAACATCTGAACTATGTAAATATATTCTTAAAATCAAATAAAGTCGGTGGAATTAATTTAATCTTAAAATACTGACATCGAATAAGATACTGAAAAATATTGTGTATTAAATCACAGATAACTGAACCCATTTTGAAATGCATATTTACACTATCCACTCTGAAGAGAATATCTAGCCAACTATATTTTAGAGACTATATGTTTTGCTTAAAACGCACGCGCGCGCGCACACACACACACACACACACACACACACACACAATCATCATTATCGCGTCATTATCAGCAACATCATCATCATCATCATCACTACCGTTGTAGTCGTCGTCGTCATTATCATTATCGTCATCAGAATCATGAGAATCATCGTCATCATTAACATTTACTTTCGTACTCCTAAATGCCTTCCCAACTGGGAATTTTTTCTTGGTATTTTTGTCCACTTCATCTTTCAAAAGGCCTTAGTCGTGTTCTCTCTCTCTCTTGGACTTGTGTCAAAACTGCCAAACCGTATGTTCCCTTCTTATCTAACTATTCTGATCATCTCAACTTAAGTTTCTAAATTCTACAAATTATAACGTACAGTCTAGTCAGGTTGCATAACATTTGTCTGCCTCTATTGCTTCTTATTTCTAGCATAAATAGTAAAAGTTTAGTACATTTTTTTGTATTTATTGTTTCTTGATAGTGACTGGCTAGTCAGACCTAACTAAATTCGTATGTGCGGGTCAATTTAAAATATTTACTGGATAATTTTATTTTACATACGTGTTTATTTTTCGCTAAATCTCTCTATCTCCGCCTCTCTCTCTCTCTCTCTCTCTCTCTCTCTATATATATATATATATATATATATATATATATATATATTGTAGCGTGACAGAAAATCCACTACATTTTAAGTCATATGAAATCATAAAGTTTAATTACATCAACAAATGTTGTAATAATATTGAATGACATTTAAATAAATCAGAGGAATGAAACACAATAAGATAAAAATCCTCACTACATAATATATCAAAACCACTGTTAAAAGAAACCAAAGAAAGTATTGAAGCAACTCATCAACTCATAGTATAATACCAGTAAGTTACCCAGGAAGCTCAGAGCAGTAAACCAGTTACATAAGACAATATCCCGAAAAAAGAGACTCAATCAAAGAGTGGTGAATACCAAAATACCCTAAAAACAAGAAGAGGGAAGAATAAAGTTTGTGAACAGGAAGAAAACAATACCCTGAAACCTGTATAGAAGAATAAAATCAGTTCAGTGAAGAAATTAAATACTCCAAACTAAACCTCAGTCGTGATAACACCAAGTACCTTGGTTTACCCAAGAATGAGGTAAGAAGACCAGAAGAGTGAAGACTAGACGAGGGACAAGAATGAAAACTAGAAGAGGGACAAGAATGAATACCAGAAGGAAGATAGGAAGAAGGACAAGAAGGAAGACAGGAGGAGAGGAAGACATAGTATGAAAGAAACACCGTAGTAAAACCTAATATTATATAAACTGCTATCAATCCCAAACCCACAAAAACTATGCCAAAGAAAGTATAACATACCCAAAATCTTATAAAAATGTAATTATTGAGAAAACTAAAGTGTTGTATAGCGTTATAAGAAGTGCACCGGCTAAAGCTATTGTGTAATAAAGAAAATAAACTAGTCTTAACGGTCCATGATGACTAAAGGTCTGGTCTGAGATAATAAGACTCAGAATATCAGAACCAACAGTGAAAGTGAATTTGTATAAGTGTTTTTTAAAAAAATGCAATAAACTTAAAGTTGGTGATACTATAACTTAGTAGTATGCTATATCACAACTTTAAAGTCTAATAATAAACAGCATAATAAAATAATAAAATGGAAGGTTTCCAGTATTTTATTATTTTAATGTAAATCTTTATTTACAAGACATTTGTAAAAAATGATAATAAATAAAGTATGGGAGTTGGTGTTTACTGATGTGGGGGATCACAATAATAATGATTTAAACCAAAAAGGACTGGTACTAATATAGTATGAATAAGTGTAACATGTTTAAATAGACTGTTATTTTACAGTCCTAAAATCAATGTATTAAATAAATGTATTTGTAAGGTTTATTAGAAAATAAGATTTATGTTATGTCTTTTAAAAAGAATTATGTTTAATAAATAATAACCTACATACCAGTAATAATGTTCTAAGAGGTATGCTATGTTAGATTAAAAATAGTTAAAAGAGATATGTTTAAGCTGTATCTGCAATATGTTAAATTGTGCAGATTACTAAACAATGTTCATAATTAATTATTTTAATAACTGTAGTGTTAATTAACTACTACACAAAACAATAAGTTATAGATCATGTTATTTTCATATAATTGTAATTATGTAAAGTCAGAGGAGGAATTAAGTTTAAATTATTTGAGAAAGAAAGAAATATAAAATTCTAAAATCTAGGCCATTTGGTGAAATCAGAGAACCAGTATAAAATAATATAATTCACTTATAAATCCTGTAAACTACCCAGATTTATATAAGATAACACAATTAACTACTACTAGGAATGATCCTATGAATTAAAATGACAATAAGGAAATATACCTTAACATTTTGTAAATTGTCAAAATATATAAATTAATTAATTTTAGAGAGCAATATCAAATCTACAAATTAACACAAAAAACCAGTTCAAAGGTGTAATTTATATGTATTTAAGGAAAGGAAGAGAAATATGACTAATTAAAATTTATTATAATAGTATTAATAATATTTAAAATGGAAGGAATTTTGTATAAAGACGGAAATCCAATTTTGAGCCTATATTTCCAAAGTGTGAACAAAATTTGTTAATTTCCACAAAATGTCTACAGATATGGACTATAATACATCAATTTAAAGGGAATAAGATGATTAAACTAATAATAAGATTAGTAATTCATAAAAGTAAGGAATAAAATAGAAAAATTCCATATATAATGTAATATTTTCTAATGTGTATGAAGTCGAAAAATGTTAACAATACTTTTTCAAGGATTAACTGGGCAAGATTTATGACCAAGTTAATTAGTCTTTTGTTGAATATCAAGCTGAATAGGTGTGTGACAAAAACGTTCTTAAAATCGAGTCGAACATGATGCTAACGTTTAGCCATTGAAATCAGTGAACGGGAGTTAGACAAATTAGACACTTTTTGAAGCCAATACTATAAAAACATTCACGACAATAGTGAAAACAAACCTCTAACTTCACTATACGAGTGACAGTAAACAGTAAAACATTATATTACAACTGATTCACTCTACAAACCTAACCGTAACTTGAAAACTTAACCGTAATAGTTGAACAAATAGAAAATAAACTAACTAACGCAAGTTTACACAGAACACTTCACCAGAATACACCAAATAGATTAACAGACATATTACACCAGTGCGGGGACATTTTAGACCTTGATGAAGGTAATTTTATAGTAATTTTCTGACTCGACGCATATGCAATAGCCAAGACCAACCCAAGGAGCGGCCATCTTGAAAACGAAACCTGCCTACTACATCGTAGTCACTGACGTCACATCAGTCTTCATTGGTTCGACAAAACATTTATTCTAATATCATAACCTGAATTATTTAAATACTATTAAATAGTAATTATTGTATTTATGTGTTAATTGTTAATGTTATACTTTCTCGTCACCCTTCTCTGACTATTAATTCTAATCGCTCAAAGAACCTGTCTTTTAATATAATATAACATAAAATTTTGTTCTGTATGACACAATCGATAATTCCTGAGACAGAGTCGATAATTGCTCTCCATCGATAAAATATCGATTATTTATTTAAAATTGTCAATAAATCTTTATATTTCCATTATTTTGTATCTGTACTTATTTCACAGGGTAATTTAAGGGTATTTATAAGGCTGAAGGTATTAAGTGAGAAGAATATATTCTATTTTGAACAATATATTGGACCAGTGGGGAAAGTCACCAATCGATTATT